>OW569405.1:56301607-57625164 GCA_937654795.1 Cistogaster globosa
TAAATTAATCTTCCCATACACGACATGTTTGTTTGACATGTCAAGTATCACCCCAAGGTATTTCACACTTTTACTTACACTGAGCACAATGCCGTTCAGCCTAGGTGCAGTAAAAATCGGGATCTTGTATCTCCGTGTGAAGAGCATAAACTCCGTTTTGCCGGGGTTACTATCAAGATCAAAATCGCAGCACCATTGAGACAGAACAATGAGCGAATAGTTCACCCGTTCTGTGAGTGTTGTCAGGTACTTCCCAGAGACTGCGATAGCAATGTCATCAGCATAAGCTATCACCCTATTACCCGTTTGGTCCAGTCGCCGTAGCAGCGTGTTGACTGCCAGATTCAAGACGAGGGGAGACAATACGCCACCTTGTGGAGTGCCTCTTTTCACTATCCTTTCAACGTGATCATTTCCCAAAGTGGACGTGATGATACGTGTCTTCAGTAGTTGCGCAATGAATCCCACCAGATTTGCATCAAGATCGAGATCCAAGAGGGCCTTTATAACGGCATTGGAGCTCCTTCTATGTCAAACACTGCAAGCGTAAATTCCTTATTTGAAAGGGATTTTTCAACTTCGGATATTAACACGTGCAGCGCTGTTTCCACAGACTTCCCTTTTGTGTAGGCATGCTGCGAGCTAGAAATAAGCGCGGGATTTATGGAGTTCCTGATATGAAGGTCAAGAATCCTTCCCAGCGTTTTGAGTAAGAAGGACGACAGGCTTATGGGCCCAAAAGTCCTTGGGTTTAATATGAGATGTCTTTCCCGCTTTAGGGATGAAAACAACTCGGGCTACACGCCAACCTATCGGCATGTAAGTATTTTCCAGGCAAGCATTGTAGATTTGCAATAGCCCTGGTTTTATGAGGTCTATGCCATGTTGCAAGTCCGCTGGAATGATATTGTCAATTCCAGGAGACTTAAAGGCATCAAACGACATGATGGCCCACTCTATGTGAGCATTGGTCACCCGGAAAGTGGGTGGACAAACCGACGCAGCATTCACAGTCCCCATCGCTTCGTCAATCCCTTTATTACCAGGGAAGTGAGTATCGAGCAGCGTCTTCAAGGTATAGATTACAGAGTCCGTCCATTGACCGTCCGGCTTCTGAATACTGTCAATTACTCTCGGGGACGTGCTAAGAATCCTGCGTAGCCTGCTGGTTTCGGACGAGCTTTCTATGTTGCCATAGAAAGTTTTCCACGAGGCTCTTTTGGATCTTCGTAAGGCATACTTAAACTCCCTTTGTTTATCCTTATAGGGCAGCCAGTTTCCACTATTTTTTGCCCTATTAAAGGGTCTTTTACATTCCTTACGTAACTCTACAACCTCCGTATTCCACCAAGGGGGTTTCGGTTTATCCCTTGGCTTCGGTGGATTGCAGGCCGCTTTCGCCGCACAGTGGCTGAAAATCGTTTTTCGTTGGCCAAAATTCTGTAACTTTTGAACCGATCAAAATATTGAAATAATTTTTTTTTTAATAGATAGATATTTAGTTCAGCTTGATTCAGTTTCAATTACATTAAAATTGATTGAGGACTTTTTAAGGAATTCGAGGTCAAAGTTGAACATTTTAATTTTTTTAACTTTTAGAGTGAAATATGGGTTTATTCTGTGTGTAACATAGTAAAATATCCCTCTAAGATCCAAAAAAGTATATATATTCTTGATCAGTGATGAAATCTAAGACGATATAGCTATGTCCGTCTGTCCATACGTCCGTCCGTCCATCCGGCCGTCCGTCCATTCGCCTGTGTGTATGAACATGATTCAGTCTAAACGAAAAGAGCTAGACCCTTGAAATTTAGTACATATATATCTTGAAGGATAGGGCAGGCTAAGTTCGTAAATGGGCCAAGTCGGACCAGGGGGAAAGAAATTCCCCTAGAAAGAACTAAACCAACCCCTGAAAAACTACACATTTTTACAAGTTTTTTTGTAAATTTGTTAAGCAAATGAAACATTTTTATGTCAAAGAAGGTTCAAGGTCTTTACCCTGGAGCCAGAAAATCATAAAAATTTATTTTGGACCCCGCCCCCTTTTTGTGGGCGTTTATATAGCATATTATATGAAAAATAGTGTCAATAATTAACAAATTGTAATTTAATATGACACACTTGCCCTATATTAATATACTTTTTATTAATGCAAATTTGTTTATTAATGCAAATTTGTTTATGTTTGTTATTTGTTTTGTTGCTACAAGAAATATGCAATTTAATCATATTTCTTTGATAAAACTAGTATATAAGACCAAGAAAATTGAAAATAAAATAACTCTTATTTTAAAACTGAAGAAAACGGACTTTCTTTTTTAATTAAGAGAAAGCAACACGGTTCAAGTGCTGTTGTTGCGCCAAACAAAAAATAATAATTACCTCCAGGTTCAAGTGCTTGAGAGGTCATCCACAAAAGAAAAATTCTTCAGGTTTATGTGCCTGTAAGAAAGTTAGTTCAAAAACATCTAAGTAATCTTCCCATTTCTTTGAGCAACAAGTGCTTATAAGAAAGCTCAAGGCGAAGATTCTTAACATTTTGATGCACCATCTGCATCAGCAATTTGGATATCGGGTCATTATAAGGTATAAGCATTGGATGTTTAGCGTCATATGGAAGCTCTGATGCTTCTAATCTTCCTCCGACTCTGATGATGCCGTTTAAGTCCAAAAATGGGGCAAGGTTATTATATGGGCTATTTTTGCTTACTTGCTTGTACCTTGTCAGGTGTTTAAGTTCTTCGTCAAAATCTGAGTGTTGCATTGCCCTTACAATCAAAGTAAGAGCTTGTTCTAGTTCTGAAACTGATAATGATAGCTTGGATTGTTGATTGCTCCTTCTTGTATTGTTGATGAATCTCACAATGTAGCCAACTACTCGTTGTAGAGTTTTGAATGTTGTAGATCACACTATCTGCAGAATCACTCGCTGTTGATGCTGCTGTCGACGTGATCTGAACACGCAACCTCCTGAATTCTTCAGGTTTATGTGCCTGTAAGAAAGTTAGTTCAAAAACATCTAAGTAATCTTCCCATTTCTTTGAGCAACAAGTGCTTATAAGAAAGCTCAAGGCGAAGATTCTTAACATTTTGGTGACCCCGACGTGATCCTGTTACAAGAGCAGGACGTCTAAATACGTTGAGCCCGCAGTATTCTGCATATCAACAGTTGAGCAACACATTATTCGAGTGGAAATACTAGCAGCAGTGATCGCCAGCTAAATATCATCCACAATGGTGTCATTCGAAGAATTAACTCAAAGGCAAAAGGTGCTTGGGGAGAACATCGAAGCAATTATTAGAAACTTCAAGAAAGATTCCCAAGCCAGAAAGGAGTCGGTGAGCTATTTTCAAGAGAGATTGCGTAGACTAGACGAAGAATGGATGGCGTTCGAGACAAATGACAACCTGATTCGGCTAAGTGACGACAAACCTCTAGATCACCGCTACTTCACGGAAGATTATTATTCCGCAATACAGAAGGTTGTCGAGCAATATAAGGACATCTTCGAAAAATCTATAATGAAGGTAAAGTCAACTTCACACAAAATTCCGCCAAAAGAGGGCTGTGATGTGTTAGCAGCTGAGACTAATGAGTTTATAAAGCTCAAACGTCGACAAGCGGTAATGATGTCTTCTTTAGAACGGTTACTTGATGACGAATATACTCATCAGAACCAAAACATAGCATTAAACAAATGGCAAGACATCGAAGCCATACATTTCCAAATATTTGAGCTCTTTGACAACCCAGAGCAACTAGGGTACGACTCCGTGCGATTTATACAACTCGAGACTAAACTTCGAAAGGTAATCAATACAGTAGGCGCAATTGAACAATCCCAGCATAATTTAACTGATTCAGAGTCCTTGCCTATGCCAAAAGTCGCACTACCAAAATTCGATGGAAATCACCTCAAGTGGCAAGAATTCTATGACATATTCTTATCTCTAGTGATAAGGCGATCAATGCCTAAAATTCAAAAAATGTCGTATTTAAAAACACAGTTAATAGGAGAAGCAGCAAATTTGATAAAGCACTTCGCTGTCACTGAAGAAAATTTTGACGCTGCATGGACCATGGTGGTGGACCGATATAACAACAAAAGATTATTGGTCAACAAGCTTGTGCAAGAGCTAATAGACACCCCAATTAAAGGCTGTACTGACAACTACAAGTCGCTCCATGACAGAACTAAGGAGTGTCTTTTAGAGCTTCAAAATCTTCAGGTGGATACGAAATCATGGGATCCAATATTATGCTACCTACTCCTCAAGAAGTTGGACCAAGCAACGCGTCTCCGGTACGAGCAAACACTGAAGAACCCTCGAGAGGTTCCGACTATCACAGAGTTCCTGGAATTCTTAGAAAGGAATTTCCAATCAATGGAAGCGTTTTCTGAAAAATCACCGCATTCAAAATCAAGGGTGTGTACTTCCATCATCACAAAGCAATTTAACAATTCATGCATTGTGTGCAAAAATGGAAATCATCCGTTATTCACATGTACCAAATTTCTTCAGTTGTCGAAATCAGCGAGACTACAATTTATTCAAAAACACAGATACTGTGTGAATTGTTTAAAACCTGGTCACAATTCTAAAGCCTGTATGTCCAGGGGTTGCAAAGAATGCAGAAAAAAGCATAACACATTGCTGCACTTGGAGAGCTCAAATCAAGGCAATAACGCAGCAACAAACATTTCAAACAACAAAGATCTGCAAGGTGATCACCCATCATCTGGAAATCAAAACGCTATATCACTTACAACGTACAACCAATCCAAAAGATCCAGCTATGTACTTCTGAGCACAGCAATGATAAAGATACGAGCTAATGACAAGGAGATACAATGCAGAGCACTTCTCGATTCAGGATCCCAACTGAACTTTGTCAGCGAACGTCTAGTAAAACGTCTCAATATTTCAACTAAACCAACATCAATCTCCATTAGCGGCATCGCTTCTAGTGACACTAGGGTAACACGCCGAGTCAACGTAGCAATACATTCAAGAATCAATAATTATACCGCACGGCTTGAAGCAGCGGTCCTTCCGCACATAATTTCACCTCAACCATCACAAGTTATCAATATAGATCATTGGCCAATTCCAAAGAACATTATGCTAGCAGACCCACAATTCAATCGTCCTGACAAAATAGATGTTCTACTTGGGGCAGAATTTCATCATCAGCTACTGTCAAGTGGGCAGATTCAACTAGGCTACGATTTGCCCATTTTAAATAACACTCTACTTGGCTGGGTAATTTCTGGGAGAATAGGAGGACATGAATTATCAAGTGCAGCATGCGGAATATGTACTGATGACGAAGTTAATTTGGAAAATGCTATTGCTCGGCTCTGGGAACTGGAAACTATCAGCACATCTGACAGATGCCTTTCGGTGGCTGAAAGACAATGTGAAAACCATTTTTTACAAACTCACACCATTGACAAAAATGGAAGATTTGTGGTCAAAATTCCATTCTGCACTAGCTCAAACACTCTTGGCGAATCCCATGGAGTAGCCTTCAGCAGATTTCTATCATTAGAAAGGCGATTATCAAAGGCTCCAGAAATCAAAACCCAATATATAGATTTCATGAAAGAATACGAAGCATTGGGGCATATGGCCGAAATAGATGTAAACTCTATACAAACACCAAATTACTTCATTCCTCACCACTGTGTACTTAGACCTGATAGTTTAACAACAAAATTACGAGTAGTTTTTGATGCCTCAACTAAAACGACTAACGGAGCTTCATTGAACGACATAATGTATACAGGACCCATAGTACAAAGTGAATTGTTTTCTATTCTACTACGCTTTCGGTGTCCACGATTTGTCTTCATAACCGACATAAAAAAAATGTACCGGCAAATAGTAATGCACCCAGATGATAGAAACTTTCAAATAATTATCTGGAGAGAAAATCCCACTAAGCCAATAAAGTATTATAAACTAAATACAGTCACATATGGAACGAGATCTGCACCTTATCTAGCTACAAAATGCTTAGAACAAATTGCTAAGACAAACATGATACGATACCCACATGGAGCTCAATTTTTACTCGAAAACTTCTATATAGATGACGGTATTGGCGGGGGGGATGACTTGCACACTGTTCTAGCAATTCAGTCAGAACTTCAATACATATTGCATCAGCATGGTCTTGAATTACAAAAATGGGCAGCAAATCATCCAAAACTACTTCAAAACCTCGCCGAAAACCAACAAGAAGTTAATTTTGACTTTGATGGTGAGAACAACCATATCGTGAAAACTTTGGGCTTAACATGGATGCCACAACATGACAAACTATGTGTAAAAGTATGTCTAAGGGAGATTAACCACGTCACAAAACGCACAGTTAGCTCAGATTTAGCCAGTTTGTTCGATCCTCTGGGACTACTGTCACCGATTGTAGTTACCGCCAAAATATTCATCCAAGAACTTTGGCAGAAAAAGTTAGACTGGGATGAGGCACTGCCAGAAAACTTCATGCAACTTGGGTTACATTCAGACAAGAGTTAGAACACATAAAAGACCTAAGAATCACGCGACATATCTTCGAAGGACATGTGACATCCAACATACAAATTCATGCCTTTGCAGACGCATCAGAAAAGGCATATGGCGCAGCAGTCTATATCAGATCAACGACAAAGAATAAGCAGATTATCGTGAGACTATTATGCTCAGAGTCCCGAGTAGCACCTTTAAAGCGTCAAACTTTACCTCGTCTCGAACTTTGTGCAGCACTTTTAAGCGCTCAGCTCACATCAAGAGTAAAGAAAGACTTAAAATACAAGGATGTTCCTACTTATTTATGGACAGATTCAAAGATCGTTTTGGCCTGGATCAATTCCCAAGCATCATCATACCAAACATTTGTGGCTAACAGAATAGCTGCAATACAAGAATTGTCAATAACAGAACAGTGGCGACATGTCAGCTCAAAAGAAAATCCTGCAGATATCCTGTCGCGTGGCATCTCTCCAAGAAAACTCGCATCAAACAATTTGTGGTTCTACGGACCCATATTTCTACATGGACAACAAGAGATATGGCCAAAAGAAGTCTCCAAAACAAATATCATGGATCAGAATGTTGATATAGAGCGAAAAAGGGTAGCAGCAGCATCAACAGCGAGTGATTCTGCAGATAGTGTGATCTACAACATTAAACATAATGGCTCATTCAAAACTCTACAACGAGTAGTTGGCTACATTGTGAGATTCATCAACAATACAAGAAGGAGCAATCAACAATCCAAGCTATCATTATCAGTTTCAGAACTAGAACAAGCTCTTACTTTGATTGTAAGGGCAATGCAACACTCAGATTTTGACGAAGAACTTAAACACCTGACAAGGTACAAGCAAGTAAGCAAAAATAGCCCATATAATAACCTTGCCCCATTTTTGGACTTAAACGGCATCATCAGAGTCGGAGGAAGATTAGAAGCATCAGAGCTTCCATATGACGCTAAACATCCAATGCTTATACCTTATAATGACCCGATATCCAAATTGCTGATGCAGATGGTGCATGAGGAAAACCGTCATTGTGGTCCTCAGGCACTCTTATCACACACAAGACAAAAATACTGGCCAATCGAGGGAAAGTCAATGGCCCGATCAATCATCCAGCATTGTATAAAATGCGCTAGAGCTAAACCAAAACTTCTTACTCAAATTATGGGAAATCTGTCGTCTACAAGAATCGTTCCAGCTCGACCCTTCATTAATTCTGGAGTTGATTTTTGCGGTCCGTTTTGGGTCCACTATAAGATCAGAGGAAAAAGACCTCAGAAGGCCTACATCGCAGTATTCTGCTGTTTTGCTACTAAAGCAGTGCATCTAGAAGTAGTTAGCAGTTTAACAACAGATGCATTCATAGGAGCATTAAAAAGATTCATAAGCCGAAGAGGCCATTGCAAAAACTTATACTGTGACAATGCTACCAACTTTGTTGGGGCCAAAAATCAACTGGCAGAATTGTCAGAAGCAGTCTACGGAGATTCAGCTAGCGAAAAAATAGATAAAGAATGTACAGCTCGAGGCATCATGTTTCATTTTATACCTCCAAGGGCACCTCATTTCGGAGGCTTATGGGAGGCGGCAGTAAAATCGGCCAAACATCTCCTTGTACGAAGCGTATCAACAGCATCACTAACATATGAGGAGCTTGACACAGTGGTCATAGAAATTGAAGGAATTCTGAATTCCCGACCCATAAGTCCGATGTCAGATAATCCGAACGATTTGGCGGCATTAACCCCTGGCCATTTTCTCATAGGAGCACCACTCAACTCCCAAATTGACGTAGCAGCCACCGAAAACCAAAAGAATCTTCTCACCAGATGGAAGTTAGTTACACACTTAAAGTCAGAATTTTGGAGGCGTTGGTCAAAAGAGTATCTATCAGAACTCCAACACAGACACAAATGGAACAAACAACAGGATAACATTAAATCGGGAGAAATGGTAATAATAAAGGAGGACAACACAATTCCTTTACAGTGGCCTCTAGGAAGAATTCTAAAAACACATAAGGGCGATGATGGCTTCATTCGAGTAGTTGATGTCAAGACATCAAAAGGAGTTTGCAGAAGACCAATTTCTAGGCTGGCACTATTACCAATTAATAATTCTGAAGATGATGAAATCCCTCAACAAGACGACTTGATTGACACAAGCATTCATCAGAACGAAAAACCTGAAGGTGATAAAAAACGGAGAAGAATATCGATGAGCCAAAACATATTCACTACTATGATGGCGATCATATTAATGCCACTAGTATTAGGGGCACAAATACATAACCAAAAGTTTGAAAATCGTCTGGGCATTCATTTTTAAGGAATTGGATCCGCCAAAATTTCAACTACAGAATGGCAATTATTGGTTTACTACGACTTAAAAGAATTTTGGACTGAAGAGGCAATTTTTTCGCAAGGAACACAAACCTTAAACGATCTATGCAAGCAAATGCAGGACAAAACTACATGCACAAGCCTGGTCAAGCATTTTGAACACACAGAAGCTGAATTAAAATTAGACAGCACTCTGTTGTCTGGGCGGATTAAAAAGAGAGCAGCAATAGATCTAGTTGGAAATATCGCCCATTCACTTTTTGGTGTATTGGACTCCGAATACGCCAAAGATATGGCTGGTACAATTTCTCAAGTTAAAGAAAACGAAGAACATCTTCTCGCCCTCTTAAAAAATCAAACCTCAATCATTGACGCTACAATAAACATAATGAGATTAGATCAAGAATCAATAAAGAAAAAATTCGATCAAATTGATTTCCAAATTGTACAGGTACGCAATATGATAAACGACGAACGCCAGCAAGAAAAGATTTACCGTATTTTTCTGTCGTTGTGCATACAACTAACAATTACAGCAGCGAAGCTTCAACAGACACAATTATCAATACTTGATATTTTAACAAACACTCACCATGGCTTAATAAGCCCACTACTTTTGACTCCTCATCAATTACAGCAAGAAGTAAGGAAAATCAAAATGCATCTCAGCGAATCACTGGAACTGCCTGTAAGCCAGGAAAACACGTTACAGCTATACAAGCTTATGAAGGTTAAAGGAGGGCTCACTAACAACATAGTAGTTTTCAGTATTACATTACCACTAGTTCAACGTGAACGATATAAAATATTTAACGTTATTCCAGTGCCAACGTGGATCAATGACACATTAGTAGCAATACGCCCATGTGCACCACTTTTGATCATCAACACTGCTCTCAAGCAATACTTTACCATTAGCAAATCTGACCTCAGCTTATGTTCACTCATAACAGAAGATATGTATCTGTGCCCTAAAGGCCAAATAAGGCATCAGGATGGCTCATCAACATGTGCCTGCGAACTTAATTTATTTCATAACAACACCCAATCAGACTGCCCAGTACAGCAAATGAAAGATAAAGAAGTCTGGATTTCCCTTCATGATCAAAACAAATGGATATATTCAGTTACAAGACCGTCCCAGGCAACAGCACTATGTAAAACCGAAATCACACAATTCACACTTGAAGGATCTGGCTTGCTTATATTAGAACCAGAGTGCACTCTTAAATATAAATTCACGACGTTGCGAGGACAACAGCTAATATCCAGTAAGATCGAAAAATCATATACCAGCTTCTGGGAACTCACCCAACAACGACACGAAGAACGCATTAAACCATTGTTACCAAAAGAAGATGCGAATCAATATATATCCCAAGTAAAAAATTTAACAGATCTACAAAAATCATTAGTAGCACAAGAAATATTAAGACTCCCAAACAAACTTGAAGCTCACAACTATCATCACATGACAGTTGGGTACACATCCTTAATAGTTGCCTTTAGCATTATCATATATTTACTAGTAAAACGAAAGTGCAAACAACGGTCAACTCCAACTCCAGCACCTCGCAAACAACAACTCGACTCAGACTTCACTGTTCACATATAACAACCAACACAATCCTCAACAATAGCCCTACAGCAAGAAATATTTTGAGCTGCACTCAACGGGGGGAGGATGTTAATGCACGAGCATTATTTATTATTAAATTAAGTTTAATAAACTTCAACCTAAATAAACACATTTTTTATTATTTATTAAATTATTTAAGTTTAATAAACTTTAGCACAATTGGCCTAAATTAATCATTTTCATTATTCATCAAATTATTTAAGTTCAATAAACTAGCACACTTGGCCTAAATTAATACACTTTAATTGCAAATTATTTTAACGTTTTACTTCCTACAATTGTAATTTAATACTTGTCCTAAATTCACACATTTGTTATTACAATTTATTTTTACTATTGTAATTTAATATGACACACTTGCCCTATATTAATATACTTTTTATTGATGCAAATTTGTTTATTAATGCAAATTTGTTTATGTTTGTTATTTGTTTTGTTGCTACAAGAAATATGCAATTTAATCATATTTCTTTGATAAAACTAGTATATAAGACCAAGAAAATTGAAAATAAAATAACTCTTATTTTAAAACTGAAGAAAACGGACTTTCTTTTTTAATTAAGAGAAAGCAACACGATTCAAGTGCTGTTGTTGCGCCAAACAAAAAATAATAATTACCTCCAGGTTCAAGTGCTTGAGAGGTCATCCACAAAAGAAAAATTCTTCAGGTTTATGTGCCTGTAAGAAAGTTAGTTCAAAAACATCTAAGTAATCTTCCCATTTCTTTGAGCAACAAGTGCTTATAAGAAAGCTCAAGGCGAAGATTCTTAACACCTAAGCCTAGATTGCATAAAAAATTAATTTTTAAGCTTTCATGACGAATGGAAAATGTACTCGGATCTTCTGCGCTACCTTCACCTCACCCCCCCCCCCCCCCCCACCCAAAAAAAAAAAATTTTTTTTTTTGTTAAGCAACAAGAAAATATAATTTGATCTTCTACGCTACCTTAACCTCACCACCCCCTAACCCCTCCATCATCTTATATAGTTGGAAGGTATTTAAGATTCGACTCGGTCGAATATAACGTTTTAACTTATTTTTTACTAATACAATGTTTTCCGTACTTAAAGAATAATGAAAGGCAATTATAATTTTTATTCGTTTGACTTAAATATTAATTGCAAATATTCCATATTTTGTTCTGTGCTATTTCTGTTCTTTAGCAGTTTTTTGGCTTCTTCATCTAAATCCCGATGATCCACTTTCCATTGATTTCGAATACTGGATATGAACGGATCTGACGTTGCCAATAATATATTAAATAGATCTTCATTTGTTGAATTCCGTGAAATTTTCCTAGTATTGTGCTCTCTATAAAATATGTAATCCTTGTTCCTTTTTTCCTGAGCCTCCTCTGATAGATCTCCAAGTGGAACCAAATGATATTTAATGAAATCTTCACCATGATAAAGGATTTTGTGAACTGTTGCAGACATATTTCTCCATGGGTAGTTAGTTGTATATATTTTTGCAGTTTCCTTAGCATAATCTCCAAATTTTCTACAGTCAATTTCTTCATTGCACGCAAGTACTTCTAGTATTATTTTAAATTTGAAAATAAGGTTAAAATCCACTCCTGTTATTTCAGATGCTGTTTCTGGATCTGAAAAGAATCTTCTTGCGGTATTGCCATCATTTATATTGCCTGACCCTTGTTTTGGCTGATCTATAATCAGTCCACGTTTGCGATAATCATCTTGAACATGTTTCTTTTTTGAACTTCTTAACTCTTTGTTGGTCTCGTTGTTTCTTATTGATCCTGAAGACCCGAAGTCCAAATCATAACTGTGTATGTGTATGTGTATGTGTTCCATAAGTCGTATTCTTGCGTGTAGTGGTGATAATCCAAATTCATATGCATCGGTATTATCTAATGATTTTGCTGGGACTTGGTTTAATTGGGTTGATGTTGCTTGGCATATAATGCAGCTGGATGCAGCCTTCGTGTTAGTCAAAGCCTGACCCACTTTTCCATCTATCATTGTCAGGACTAACTGGTAGCTTACTTCAATTTGCTGCCCATCTAACTGTAATTGTAATGGCTGTAGTGTTGTAATTTGCGCCTTGATATCACTAATTTCTTTATTAATAACATCATTTGTTTCTTTTTTGAATTGAAATTTGATTGGCCTGGTGTATTTCGTAGAAGATGGTGTCTCATTTTTCCAAATATCCATTGTTTGCGTTGTACTAGTGGAAGGCTCTGAATCTTCCAAAACCTTTTTCAATCGCAATGGTACAAATGACACCATGAACATATCTGAGTCAGAAATATTTTCACATACAGCTTGTTTATATTATTTTTGTCCCGAAGAACCATCACATCCCCATTTACAAAAAAGAATTAACTTTGTGTTTCCGTATTTCTTCAACTCATTTCCTGTTATTGATTGCAGCAAGCGTTCGGCTGTGTGATCAAGTAGAGATTGTAGTTGTACCTCTGCCGAAATTTGTGTGATTGTAATAGTGTCCTTTGATGGCAAACAGTCCATTTTAGCAGCGGTTATGTGATGATATGCTGGATATATATTTGAGCCTTTTTCAATCGCACGCTGTCTGAGTTTAATATATTGCTGTTTTGTTAATTTCAAATCCAGAAATAATGCTAATGCCTCCTCATTTGTGTACTGTATTGCATCATTCGGAGTTGGTATACTTTTAAGAATCCGTTTTGTTCTCGGTGGACTAGCTTTAACAACTTTTTCAATGATATCCATTTTTGTAAATTGGTTCTGTGATCGTAATTGATGTAGGAAAGATTCTTTTATATTTGTAGAACCAAAGGCATCGTTAATATCTTTAAGCTTCCGCCTCTTAGATCTATCGCTGCAGTTGTCCACTAATGATTTGCTTGGTCTTCCAGCCTTATCTTGCTTTGCTATTTCTGCAGCGACAGTAAGTTGACCTTCTAACCAGTTTGCACTTTTTATATAAAATTTTTGTTTACTGTACATAACTTCTTTGTAGCGTTTTTTTAGTGCTTTGACGAAATTATATAATTGCTCTTGCATTTCCGTGCTACACGAATTTAAGTTTAATTTTATTTTAACGTAACTAAGAACATCTTCCTGATTTTTGTTTCTAAAATACACTTCGGCCAGTTCTTTATAACTGAAGCTCTCCATTTTCTTCTGAATATTTTTATTTGCGTTTGTTATGTTTTATCCGTACACTTAAAAGATTAAGTTATTACTGAGTAATCCCTTAACGAATCCGTAGATACATGTTCTTCACACACTGATCTTTAATTTCATAGCAGGTAGCGCTTAAATTGAACAAAACTGCACTCATGTGTCAATATGGGGTTGTTTTTTAACTTTAGTGGTTTAATGTTGCAATTATTGTTATAAAATTGTTTATGACTTTGGTTGACCCTAACATTTGATAACAGGTAAATTTAGAAAGAGATCATATGCTTCCTGTAGAGCCCATTGTGATAATTTTATTACTTATTTTTTGCTGATCAAAACAAAGCCATTAAACCCTTTCGAAGGTATTATATTTATTTTTTTTTAGTTATACGTAGCCTTAACTAAAAAAATAAACTTTTAGGCAAAAAAATGAAAATTTAATACACCATTGTATATGAATTTTTTTTGAGTAATTTCATTACAATGAAAACAGTGTTCTACAGGCGGCTCGTGGCGGGTGCAAAAGTATATATAGCCTTAAAGAGGACACTTTTACCTTTCTCGTGGTTATATACGTTTCTTGTTCCCTTTTGTTCCCTAGAAGTTCTATTCCACTAAAGTTTAAATTTGAGGAAAATATAGTAGTTTCATAAATATTTCATAACGCCCCTAATATTAAGCGCTAGAGCTGTGCCTACTTACAACAACTAAAGACAATAATCCTACCAACATTATAAAAAAAACCGCAGACCATTATCGATGATAGCTTGCGAGTAGTTACCATTTAATTTTGGTAAAAAACCAAAGAAAAACACTTTTTTCTGAAATTCAAAACAAAAAGTTGAGTTTGACAGCATGCCACGCCCACAATTATCAATATTTTAACATAATTTTTTGGCTACCTTAATTTGGATATATTAACTACAAAATGACGTAAAAATTTTAAAAATCGGTGACAAAAAAAAAATTTACTTTTGGCCAACGAAAAACGATTTTCAGCAACTGTGCGCCGCAGAGCATAACTGCAAGGTCAAGAATTCAACCGCCCGATCAATGTCGCGGTGGTCATTAATCTTGAAGGAAGCAGGCCTTAGGCCAAGCTCTAACATGGACCGAAAATTATTCCAGTCCGTTTGTTTCCTATTTATGTTGGAGTGGGACACTCCGGAACCTACTAAGTTATAAGATAAATACCTATGGTCAGAATAGGAGCACTCTTGAGAGACACTCCAATTTCTGACAATATCAGACCAGCCACCCCCCGTCAGGGTAAGATCGAGAACCTCCCTTCTACTCGAAGTGACGAAGGTAGGCTTGCTTCCCCTATTGACAATACTTAAGTCATAAGATAAAATAAAATCAAAGAGAGACTCACCCCGTTCATTGACATCCGTGCTGCCCCACATATGCTGATGAGCGTTAGCATCGGCCCCAATGATGACCGGCGTTTGACGGTTGTTAGCCTCTGCAACCAGAAGCTTTAGCAGGTCTTGTGGTGGTGAATTTCCATGATCATGGGCCATATAGCTGGAGACCACCCAGACATCCTTCGAGCCCGTCTCCACTGCTATGGCAACGCTGTCTGTGTCACTGAATCTGTGAAGAAAGAAAACGTTAATATTATGCTTAATCATAATGCAGGCCCTGGGTTTACCTTGACCTGTGACGTAGACAGTTTTGTAGCCGTCCATAGATAGTCCATAAACCCGATCATTAATAACCCATGGTTCCTGGACCAGAACAATATCCTCTCCTTTCTGTGACAGGCGGAGGAGCTGGGCCGCAGAAGCAGCGACGGAATGATGAAGGTTAATTTGCACATCCCTCATCATCATTATTTTTGGCCGTAAAGAAAGCGTCGGAATCGCCCTACTAAACAGGGGTGATTCCTCGCCTTTTACCAGGTATTCGGATCCGAGCCTCATTTGCCGGAAAAAGTCACCGGCAAACTCGGATGAAGAGATGACACGTCTTGTGTCATCCGACGTATCTGAACCACACATGGAGGCCGGAGCCATTTGTATAGGTTCAGTTTTTCCTGCGGCAGACTCGTACCAGAGGTTCCGTGGGAGGTTTAGAATTTTTCCCTGTATTGTCCCCCTTATAGATCCTGAGAGAAGTGGCCCTTTGGCTCGCTTACTTTAGTGACCTTAATGTCGGCCGTAGGTAGCTCTTTGTTGCTGAGTTTAATCAGCTCCAGAATTTCATCCGGAAAGGAGGGATCTGCTTGGATTCAGGCGAAGGATCTTGGATGATTCGGAATCTTATCTTTAAATACAGCTGAGAGCTTAGCACCCGACCAGATTTCATCTAGGCTGTCAATTGCGTTGATCAGCACAAGCGATCAATTTAACATGCCCCTGATACCAGCCCGCATCACGGCATGAGGGAGAGGGGCCAGGATTAGCTAAAATTATGTCCTTATAGACACTGCGAAGAGCCGCTTTGACTTTCCTCCAATTATCTGGAGATATTGTCCCGTCACTTTTAGCAGTGTCTATTATAGCCAAAACGAGGCTATCCTTAACTATCTTGCTAAGGGGACGTGAGGACACCGGTTTAGACGTTAAAGTCTTTCGCCGTTTAGGCAGCTGAGGGACTGTCGTGGCGGTTTCCTCAGCCGACCTTTGTCGTTTCTGAGGTGCCAAGTTAGGTGGAGGGCGAGGCTCCAAGTTCTGTTTGGCCCATTTAAGTTTTGTCTGGTCTCTTTCAGACAAACTGTTCGGATCTTGCCCACCGAGCTTTTGCAGGATCCGGTAGGCAGATCTTCTGGTCCTATACGCCCGCGTCGCCGCATTGATGTGTGCACGAGAAGAGGAGGACGTGCTAGGGCCCAGACTATTAGTTGTTTGGGCTGGCTTAACCGATGTCCTTACAGTAGTAGTTGGACCAATATGCGGGGGAGCCCCTCTTTTACTCTGTTTTGTAGCAGGGGTGATTGAGGCAGATAACAGAATCGCTGCACCCAGCTGTGGTCTGGAGGTAGAGGTCACAGACGAAGGTTGTTTCTGGATTGCCGGCTTTTGACGTTTCAATACAGCCGGCTCCCTTTTAGGGTTGGCCTTTTTTATATGTATGGTTTTATCCATGCAAAATGGGTCCCCACTTATAGCCGCTATCTCCACCCGTATGTGTAGTCAACTCAAAGGTCCCATGGTTATCTATGCAAGCAAGGAGGCCATGCGAGGGTTGGCACCAGCCTTCATGGGGACAGGTGCTCAGAGCCAGACTGCTGCTAATTGGGAGTAATCTCAACCAAACCTACACCACCAACTTAACGGTGACGGGTATCGAACGTACTATGAGGCCTGCCAGGATTTTAACGGGACGGAGATAGTTATGACCTTAAACTGGAGCCGTTCCCACAGGGTTTCGCCCCGGTGCTACTAGGTCCAAAAGTCATAACCACCAGCCCAAGTCAAACAAAAACCAGCCGAAAAAAATCGGAAGAAAGGTCCTTGGACAGAAAAAGGTCGTGCCAGGGGGGGTATAGATCATTTAGCGTTACCCAGGATGCACTGCGTGGAAGCGATCTTTGCTACATCACAAACGGATTACACTATGTCTACACGAAATCAATTTTCAACAATTGTCTAATTTATATTAATATCAGTTCAAAGGGGTAGATACTGATTATTTAGAATTATGAACAATAATTTTTTATTGGTCATTTAGAAAGTAATTTGTCTAAATAATTTTGTTTAAATGTTATTTTTTGAACTATCGATGGGTTTTTTATCAATAATAATAAAACAATGCCTAAGTTATAGTAACCCCCCATCTAGATTAGCAATAAATATATTAGCAATAAGGCAACAACGTCGGCAGAATAATGTGACATAATTACTTATTGCTTTGCTTATGTTAACGGTATGGGAACACGCATTTATGTTAACTCATAATTTTAAAATAATCAAGCGTGAAGGTTGACCTCAAAGAGCAAAATAAATAAAAATTTTCTTAGAATTCTGATACTAAATTTCTTTAAAAAAATGGAGTCAAATAGAAACATCCGAAAATTACTTATTTTAAAGAACCTCATTGATTTAACGCGTTGTATGGAGGAAAGCAAAAAAAGGAACGCAGGTATTGGGTGAATCCCTTTCTTGAAAAAAGAGAAATGCATTCATTGGAATCCCATCTTTTGAAAGATTTGCTGTGGAGTGAAAGTAAAGAGTACTCAAATTTCTGCAGAATGGATATACAGTACTTTTCGTTTATAGTCCATTTCGCTTAAGGGCCAAAAACGGATGTAAGCCAAAACAGTCCTATTCACTTGCAAGTTTTTTCGAATTTCATGCAAATTAATTGTTCTTAAGTCCACTTCGTCTATAGTCCATTTTCGTTTAAAGGCCAACTTTTCTTTGCATGCATAGCTAATATTGTATAGAAAAAAACTTTCATATAGTCCACTCTGTTTTTTTAATAACTTTTTTAAACAAACTGGCAACCTTTTTTATTTAGATTTCTGGCAACTTTTTATAACAATAAGCTTTTAAAGCATTTGAATTACAATAAATAATAATACGTAAAGGTTTTTGTTTAAACTATTCATTTTATTTAAATCAATATTTGCTTATATTTAAAATAAACTTTTATTTTGTTAAAAAAAGTGGTTTTATTGAAGAAATTGCATACTTTGTATATAGTCCAAAATGTGTATTATATCTGGATTCAGTTAAAGTCTAAAAGTGGCTTAAAAAAAATTCGGTTATAGTCCTAATTCGCTTATAAAATTGTGCAACTGTAATGGTGGACTATAAGCGAAAACTACTGTACAGCAGTTTGAGGAAATTTTATCATTGGTAAGATGATTATTATATATTAGAATTTATTTATTTTCATATACGTTTAAATTATGTATGTAGGTTTATTTGAAAATAAAAAGGCAAGATACGGCTATGAGATTTGCCATAACACCTAGAATGCGGTTAGCTATAACATTGCGTTTTATAGCCAGTGGAGATTCTTATACGTCTTTGGAGTTCCTGACTAGTGTATCTCGCAAAACTATAAGTGCATTTGTTCCCGAGGTTTTAGGCGCTATTTATGAATCTATGAAAAATTGACATCTAAAGGTATTAATCATATTGAAGTTTAATTACGAAGAAATAAGTGATATGATTTATTTTTCTAGTGCCCAAGTACAGAAGCTGAATGGAAGGCTGTTTCAAATGATTTTGAAACATTTTGGCAATTTTCACACACGATAGGGGCTATCAATGAAAAACATATTAAACTAAAGAAGCCAGATAATTACAACTCGGATTTTTATAATTACAAAGGCTATTGCAGCACAGTCCTCTTAGCCGTGGTTGACGCCAGCAGCAAGTTCTTGTACATAGATGTTTGCTGTAATGGTCGATGCTCTGATGTAGTAGTTTGGAAAGAGAGTTCTCTTTACCAAGCAATGAACGCGGGTAAGCTAAACTTGCATCAAGATGAACCTCTACCTGGACAAGTGAAAACAAATATAATTCTTCTTAGTTGCTGACGATATATTCGGTTTAGATCGTCACGTTATGAAGGCTTATAACCGAAATTCCAATTTGACAACGCCTCAAGAAGTATTAATTATAGACTTAGCAGGGCAAGAAACACCGTTGAAATGGCGTTTGGAAAATTAGCAAACAGGTTCAGAATTTTCCTCCGGCCAATAGAGGTTCAAATGAGTACCTGGGATTTAATAGTTAAAAGCATGCTTAGCGAAGTCGATTGAGGAATGTCCGTCTGTGTGTCCGTGTTAGTGTTGAAATCAAGTTTGCCGAGGCACTAAGTAAGCTAGAACAAATTTAAAAGCACTAATCGATCAGACATAGTGTCGGAAGAGGTGCTATTGGAAATCAGCAAGATCGGCCCATGTCCTTCGACGCAACGGGCAAAGCACTACGCCTACTTCTAGTTTCTCTATGTTATTTGGAACAAATAAGTAACTCCAATAAAAAATAAGTAAGAGTGATATATTCGGCTATGTCGCATCCTATATACCCTTCAATATCTATGTAAATATAGTCTAGCGAAGTAACTCCAATCAAAAAAGCAAATATTAGGGTGACAGAGAATTAAAAACAAAAAAAATTTTCGTACTGCATATATATAATTTTACATACAAGTGACGTCGGTTCTTAATGGGTAAAGCATTTTTAAAAAATTTTAGTATTTCCTTAAAGACCTCTTCAAAAGCTTTAAAATGATACCCATATTGATATATTAAAAAATTTGAAAATTTCAAAACCCCGTAACTCGGAAAAAATGAGCCAGCGCCAATTTTTTCACTTGACGCTTTCTTCTTATATTTTAATTCCCTATCGCCCCATACATTAATTTTTCTGGTTGGAGTTACCTTATTGTTCCAATTGACATGAAGAAATTAGAGGTAGGCGTGGTGATTTGCCTGCTGCCTCGAAGGACATGGACCGATAATACTGATTTCCAATAGCACCTCTTTCGACACTATGTCTGATCGATTGACGTATCTTTTTTTTTGTGAAATCAAGGACAGACGGACATCGCTCAATCGACTACGCTATGCATAGGGATTCAGAATACATATATATATATATACTTTATGTGGTCGGAAATGTATACTGTAGAAATTACACACAGAATGACAAACTTGTATATACTATTTTGACAGCTGACATACACACAACAAAACAAAGCAAAATATATATAGAAAACTTCGCCGTGCTGACACATAGTAAAATGAATTTGCCTTGGTAAAT
Source organism: Cistogaster globosa (assembly GCA_937654795.1). Classification (NCBI taxonomy): domain Eukaryota; kingdom Metazoa; phylum Arthropoda; class Insecta; order Diptera; family Tachinidae; genus Cistogaster; species Cistogaster globosa. The sequence goes on from OW569405.1 coordinate 56,321,994, forward strand.
AGAAGTTTCAATTATCTAGCTTAGCAGTGTTGTTATCCAAGGCCAACAAATTTTAGGATTTTAGCTATGGCAAATTCATTGATTTTTGCTGGCAGCCTAACTGTCAAAGTCTATATATAAAAATCTGTACACTATTTTTATATCCTTTATCACAAAAGTGTCTTATATGTAGTTTCACATTCGGTCTAACAGCGAAAATTAAAGAATTCCCCATCGCTACTATCTATGTAACCAGTTATGAATTTTTGTTGTTGCTTTGACTACAGCAGTGCTGTTATAACCAGAGTAGGAATATGCTCATGAATGTGCTGCACACGTACTAAAATATGAATACATGCACATGAATAAGAATTAACTTTTTTATGTGCGTAGTATGGGCACATGTGCAAGTTCAACTTGTTCCGGTATTCTTCATGTGCCACTATTAAAATGAATGGCACATGAAGGCACACGATCTTGCACTTTAATATATGTCGAAGACGAAGAAGTACAATGATAACAACAAAAAATCGTGATGTTTTGTTGTTGTGGTATGCGTTGAATATACAAATAACAAAAGTTTTTTCGTCTTTCTACAACAACACAGGCAGTAAGTTATTAAAAATACAGTATGCAAAATCGATATTTGTACACCACTATATTCTTTATATTATTTTGCTCTTAAATTAAAATTGTCTTGATATAATTAACAATCAGAGTAAGAAAAAATTAATTTTTTTTATTAATTACAGATAATTTTTAAATATGTAGAATAAATACTTAAAGGTGTTCCGCTATTTTAGTAAAAATTTTAGTTATGCTAAAACAATATCAATAAAAGAGCAAAATAAAAAAATATAATTAGTCGTGGAAAGACAAAATGTATTTTCAATTCTCAGAATTTTGCCAGCTGTTGTCGGCTTTATAAAATTTTAAAAGTAGAGATTACAGCAATAGATGTAAAATTTTATTTAATGAGCTTATTAAAAATTATCAATCCCTTCAAATTAGAAGAAAACATTTTCCCAGAAATTTTACAATTTTATGTCCCATAAAATGTAAAATACTTTAACAGATATATAACCCGTTCGCTATGAAATTTACATAAAACGCGTGTTTGTGATTATACCTCAAACGTACATATATATATATATATATATATATATATATATATATATATATATATATATATATATATATATTTATATGTGTGTATATATCATTTTCACTAGTAAGGTTTCGATATAAGAAAAACAGTTACCTGAATATCCTCATTAAACAAGATGAAAGTTTCTAATATTTTTTTCATACAAATTTGTCCTAAATATATTTCAAATCTATTTAAATATTTTATGAATACGTCAGTTTGACTTCGCACACTCACATATGTACATACATATTTCCAAATAAAGCTTGCTCTTGCAATATATTTTCATTAAATTTCCAGTATACATTATACCGTTATTGTAACAAATAATCTATTAGTGCCGTACACATAAAGGCTTCATTAGTCTTTACTTTCTGTTGCTGTTCTGTTCCGTGCCGTTCTGCTTTTTAAATTATTGTAATTAGTTTTTATGTAACAACATATCAGCTGTTTATAATGAACAAAGAAAGCACAATACAAAACGCAACAAAAAATAAACTACAATTGCAATGACAAAAATGGTTTGTTTACAATTTTTCACTCACACTACCAAACAACTCCCAAGTAACTTAACGTTGAATTCGAATTTCTACTGATTCGAGCCGGACAGAACAGAACGTCAAAGTAATAACAAAACAGAAATACAAATTTTCATTTAACAGAAACTGATCAGCTGATTCATCACGGAACGAAAAGTAAAGACTAATTCTGTCTTAACGATGTTGCATACTGTATCAGTTACTACCTGTTGATGAAAGATGGAAAAAATCTTTTTTTATTTGTAAAATTACCCAGTTAAAATTATTTTCATATGGATAAGTCAGAACTGTAAACGAATTGAATAGCGATTTTTTGAATGCATTCATTCCACACAAAAAGGAATTGAATTAAAATTTAAATGCATTCACAATTAATTAAAATTCTTGATTGCCATTTACTTGCTCACACGAAGTCAATGAATAGGAATTTAAATTCTACCAAAAGATAGCTCTTGTGAATGCATTCGAATTAGAATTTGAATGGATTTCTTGAGAAGATAATTAACTGAATTAGAATTTGAATGCAATTATTGATAGGAAAAAAATATTGGAGGCATTCATTTCATTTATAATACGTAATTCGTTTTTAGATAAAAATTTTAGAGTGAGTTGTTCTGCATCGGCTATGGTAAGAGATAAAAACTTGAAATTTACGCAGTGTATGTCAATAAGTCGGCTTTAATATAAATTGCAATTTAAAGTAAAGTGTATGTTGATAGTTAAGTTAAGTAATTTGAAATCCTACAGATATTAAGTATATAAAAATTGCAATCTTAAATATCACCAAAACAAAAAAAAAAAAAAAAACAAAATGTATTTGTAACAGTTTCCACGAAAAATATCAATATAAGTGTCCAGTTTTTAGTTCTTAAATTTCATTTAAATTTTTATCATGTAGTTAAAACAATCCAAATAAACAACATCATTTAAAATTTAGTTGAGCATCGGCTTACACTTCATCCACAGGAGGTGACCAAATCTGTAGTGTTTGTACCACTATTATGTCAGAAAATGACAATTGTCTCATGATTAAAAACTGCAAACATTATTTTTATCGCCTCAAATTGGTGCTAGCAACAAAAAAAAAAACATGGATCATACTTAAATAGTTATTCGCATGTAGTTAAAATTTAAAATTATCCGACTAATGTTGATTCCTTTTTTTATATAAAGATAGATATTTTGCAAAAAAAATGTCTACAAAAAAGTATAAAAGACGATCATAGAATGTACGTAGTATTTAAATTTTAATGGTACTAATTTGTAAAATAAATGTTCAATTAAATCACGTCCTATTTAGTTGGTTATTTTATATTCAATTGCTTCCTGCTTTAGTAGACAATCTCTAATTAAAAATTGTCAAAATTACGTCAATTTTGTAACTTTTCTTATTGCAGTCATATTGATATTTTTCGAGGAAACTGTTGGATATACATTTTGTTTTTTTTTCTTTATTATTAAGATTACAATTCTTTATATATCTAAATATCTGTAGGATTTCAAATCACTTAACTTAACTATCAACATACATTTTACTTTCAATTGCAATTTATGTTAAAGCCGACTATGTAACATACACTGCGTAAATTTCAAGTTTTTATCTCTTATAGTTAAAAAAATAACACCATAATTGTTAAAATCAAGTCAATTTTGCAACACTCTTTTACTTTTCTACAGCGTTTTGCATAGCCGATTCAGAAACACACACTGTAAAATTTTTACCTAAAAACGAATTACGTATTGTAAATAAAATAAAGGGAGGAACAAATGTTGAAGGCATTTTCGAATTCTAATTCATTTAATTGGATGGCGAGTGAATGCATTCACGACGTTTATCTTCATAAGAAATCCATACATATACTAATGCATTTACTTGCTGGTGAAGTGAATGCATTCACACAAATTTTCTTCATAATAAATTCATTCAAACTTTGTGTGGCATTCAAGAATTCTAATTTATTGTGAATGCATTCATGTTTAAATTCCATTAATTTTTTTGAACAGATGAATGCATTCAAACGTTTTAATCATGGTGAGTTAAAAGCCATATATGAATCATTCCTTTACAGCTCTGGGGTAACTATTCAACACATACAATAACAACAAAACACCACGATTTTTTGTTATCATTTTAGTTCTTCGTCTCCGACATATATTAAAGTGCAAGATCGTGTGCCTTCATGTGCCATTCATTTTAATAGTGGCACATGAAGAATGCCTAAACAAGTTGAACTTGCACATGTGCCTTTAGTAGGCACACAAAAAAATTAGCTCTTATTCATGTGCCTGTGCCCATTTATTTTGCACGCACATTCCTTTTCATGCACATGAGTGTGCAAATCCGTACCCTGGCTACAACAGACAATTTGTTCCTACAAAATCAACATAGGTGTTTTATCAAAAAATATAAAATTCGAAATAAAGCAAAAAAATAGCAATTCTTCAAGTGCGTGTTTGAATCACATACGAAGAGTTCCGTACCATGTATGGGTCACCCTTTAACTTTTTACCGTAGTACAGCCGGCACAGAAAAACACAATTTGGCTAAATTTAAAATGGCACGGTGATAATCATTAAAATATTGAAACATCTTTTAATTGTAATTACGAGTACTTGTTTTTATGGCGTTTTTAGGGTAGTTAACATGGTCACAGAAGTCTAATAAGATGTCAAATTGTTGTGCAGAATAGTACCAGTGGGATCGTTTAAATGAAAAGCAAAAACGGATAAAAATTTGGCAGTCATATGGCTCTCTTTTTTTTTTTTGGTAATTTTAAAAGGGCAACTACGAATCATTCAGGGATGCATTTTTATTTTTTTTTGTTTGTTTTGCAAACCGCCCAAAAACCTATATATATATACAAACATCTATCGTAAGATTTTTACTCTCATTTTTAAAACTCGGATGGAGTTTGGTTGATTTTTGAACCCTGATAGAACTTTAAATTGTAAAAAATAACACACAAAATTATATTGTTGGCCTTGAAAGCGTAAGTTGTTGCTGGTTTATCGGCATAAGCTAGTAACTTTACGTGGCACAACAGCAAATAATCGAGACGTGCCAAATCGCACGACTTTGGAGGCCAATTGACAGGTCCATTTCTCGAAATCAATTCAGCGCCAAATTTTGATTTCGTTAACTCAATGGTTCAATGGTCGCCGTATGGCGATATTCCATCGTCCGGATCAATGTCATCCATATTTTCAAACAAAATCTTTAATTGTAGTGCGGTAACGATCTCCATTGACCGTTAGTAAGAACCAGCCTAATTAAAAAAAAATAAGGTTCGATTATGCCACCAGCGTGTAAACCACACCAAACGGTGCATTTTGCTGGATGCAATGGAGTCTGTATGGGTATGTTGTGGATTTGTCCCACTCCGTATGCCTCAATTTTTCTTATTTACAAACCCGTTAGTCAAAAATGAGCCTTATCGCTGAATACAATTTGGCGGTAAGACAACAGGTCAGTTACTAACTGCTTTAGAGCTTAATCGGCGAAAGAACGGCGCATATAATTGTCTGCTGGCTTTATTCCCTGTGCTAGCTTAATCCAATACGGCCAAGATCTTTGAGCAAAATTTTCCATGTAGTGGACGGACAGAGCCCCATTCTTGCGAACGACTACGATTCGATAAATTTGGATCCTCTTCCACACTTTTGCTTACTGCAGCTATATTCTCTTCAGTACATAGATTCCTTCGACGTCTCATCCTCTCATCCTCTAGAGAGTATGTAGTACGAAATCTATCTACAGTTCGATGGATGGCTTGGTCAGACGGACTTTTATGTGCGCCATAAAAATCACGAATTCGTCTATAAGTTGCTCGAAATCATGACTGATTTTCAAAGTAAACTTGGATGATTTGATTACGTTCTTATGCATAGCGAAGCGTCCGTGATCGGTTTGAAATCAACTTTGCCAACACACTAGAAGAAAATTTCAAAAATTTTGCTATTGAAAATCAGCAAGATCGATCCATGTCCTTAAATTTTTTTCATATCATTTGGAACAAATCTAGTTTAGTGACATAACTCCAAAGAAAGAAAAAAACAAATTTATAGAGCGATAGGAAATCTTAAAATAATAAAAATACATTAAGTAAAAAAAATGACGCTCGCACAAATTTTCCGAGATATTGGCCTCTCAACTATTTATAGAATATTACGGTTGTCAATAAGGTCATGATGAGTATCTTTCTTGAAAAACTAAAATTTTGTAAAAATGCTTACCCCTAGTTTTTATTTATGGTTCTTAGTTTTTTCGTCTTATTTTTTAATTTTCTGACACTCAATATATATTTATTTGTTATTTTTAATTGGAGTTACCTCCCTAAACTAGAAATAAGCCCATAACTTTTTGATCTTTCGTTTGTATTCTTGCAGCTCGTTGTTGTTTATGTTCATTTACTAAGTTAGGATAACATTCCCAAACAAAACTTACAATTTCGAACAAAAGCTTTTTTAAAAAGAAAAACTTTATGGTAGGAGAGAGTTTCTTATGCCGATTTCTATTTAAACTAGTCAATAGGAAATCTGCTGTATGGTACATACATAAATGGTAAAGCACTTTCACACTATTATACTAAGTATTAAGACTTGTCAAAAACTTTAATCGTATGAGAAAGTGTGATGGTGTGAAAGCTATATGGTATCAAAGTATGAAACAATACGGAAAGAATTTTGATATCCCATAGTACCGAACCATTTTTAGAAATTTTTCTAGAGTTGCTTTTTTTCAAAAGCAAATGAAGAAAATAACAAAAGCAGCTGTTGAGCAAAGAAACATGCCGACTGCATCGCAGACAATAGCACGCCGTCGTTTACGCCAAAATTTCTTTTTCTTACAACTGCTGGATTTTTTTACAACAAAGTACAAAAATCTGCAATTTCTTATAACTTTTTTTATTTGTATTTTTATTTACCAAGAAGCTGATCGGCCAAAAATTGTCATGAGGCGACACTTTCGCACCATACATAATAAGAATATTTTCTTCAACCTGCGTTGCTTAAATTTCGTACCAGCTTAATATTCTACTCATTTTCATTTTATTTGAAGTGTGATAGTGTGAAAGCAAAATATAATGTTACGTTAGATTTCTTGACAATCACAACAATGCTTATTTAATTTCCTTCTTACAAAATACAATGAAAATCTTAGTATTCAAAATTATACTTGATCACATTTATAACCAGTTAGGCAATATAAAATACATTTCCATGCTTCGCAAGTAGTTTCAAACTGAATCATGTTAAAACAACAATCTTCGCTCTCAAGATTTCATATGACAAAGCACATTGATTCGCCCATAATTTGGCTTGAAATCAGTGATGCCAGATCGAAAAAAAATCTTAATTTAGGAAAAAAATCTTGAAAATTTTTGACTATTTTTACTTTTGAAAATATCTGTTCAACGTTTGCAGATGAACAAGGGAGATATATCAAATTTATTGCAAACGTTTTTAAAGTTTAAGACCTTTCTATAATTATTAATTATTAGTCAATTTTCGGCTTACGGTCTGTAAAATAATTAAAGAAATTTAAAAACTTGTTTAGGTTTTTTAAAATAAATTTAAATAAAATTTTAATATTTATATAAAAATTAAATATTTTTAAAAAACAAGTTTTTTAATTTTTTTAATTTATAAAATACAGACCGCAAGCCGAAAATTTACTAATATTTATTGTAAACTTCGACAAAGTTGGAAACATTAACTTCCCGCTTTAGAAATATGTTACATGGTGTGCCAAATCTCCTCCACTGTAAAATTTTTTAAATTATTAAAATGTTTATTAAATTAATGTGGCGGGGTTCCCTAAATTCGTTATCTAAATTTAGTATCTCACTGTCTTCAATCAAATATGAGAAAAGTTTTATTAGAATTATTATTAATAACGTTCTTTTAAAAGTCAAATCGTTTTGTTATTTGTTTATAGACTTCAATGAAAAAGGCAAAACATTATCAAAAAATTCATTTAATTTAGTAGCATTAAACTTTAAAAATATGTGTACCTAGTAAATGTCAGCATTATTTACATATTTATCCATTGTCCATTGTCCAAATTGTTTGAAATAAGTAAATATGTTTACTAAATTTTAGTAAGAAGATGCAGTATTAAAGTGTCAAAGAACTAAATAAAAGAATCTTATATTTGGAAAAAAGATCTTCAATACTTTTTGATTAAAAAATCTTTAAAATTAAGGTAAAATCTTCATTCTGACATCGCTGCTTGAAATTATGAATATTAGGTTCCGCAAAAACATAAACGTATTTTTTCGTACTTTATTTTAATCATGCAACGGTATATCAACATCAGATATGCATATTGTTACGTTTATTCAAATTTATAAACGTTTATTTTACTGAGTTCTTTTATTGAAAAATAAATAAACACAATTTATTTACTACTTTAATTAAATTGCACTTTTATTAGACGATTAGTACACACAAATACGCGATGGTAACTTCACCACTGCTTAACACGAGATCTTCACTGGTTGATGTTTTCACTAAGAATGCCACCAGCCTGTATGGCCGTTGCTTTTATATACCCAATGTTAAGGCTCTTGAATATACTAGAACTTCCTCCATCTGTTGGTAGAATAGAGACACATAATGGTTGTTATTTGATTCCAGAACCTTCCATTATTATTTTGAATTTATTTATACATGCTGTTTTTTTATTAGTCGTGATGTAGGTGTTTGTGTAGTTGTTTGTTGCGTTTATTTTTATTGCTTTATGTAAGTTGTTTTTGTTTTGTGATTAAGAAGTTTTTGTAGAGACTTCTGGCGTTGTAACATTCGCAATAGGTCATTTCGTTTTACTTCGTTGATGACAATTATTTTTATTTCTTTTTATAACCTAAATAAAGCATCTTCGCAACAATATGTCTGCAGTTTTTGACATCATTAGTAATTTTAGTTAAGTTTTTGATCCAAGTTTTTGTATTTACTTCAGCGCTTTTCTTATGTCATTTTGAACAAAATGTTTTTTTTCTTAATACAAAGTTAGTGCACAAATTGCAAGAAAAAACAAAGTGTTTTGATATAAATATTAAAAATTTCGTTAAAAACTCTCTTTTACCAAAAAATGTATCGTGTATGATGCGTAAACCTTTTTAATAATTGTAAAAAAATAAAACCCTACAAGATTTTACATTGAAAGGTATAATATTTGCAAAAAATTAAAAAAGTTGTCAACCCAATGTGCAATAAAAATCAACTGGCAACAATTAGATATTGAGAAGAAAATATTAACAAGTTATAGAAGCAACTACTGTGTGAAAAAAGCTTTACATAAAAGCTCATTTAAACTCTAACTGTTTAATTTACAGAAAACTTTTATATTAACTGTTGTATAAATTAATCACATGTTGCTACTCGAATTAACGTTCATGCCAAAAAGTTCGGTCAGCACAAATTCAGTTGCCTTTAGTATATTCGACCGTATGAAACGTCAAACGGAAACAGCGTATACGCATTTGTTAAGAAATTTCGTTGTTGTCGGTTAAATTATTTGTAAAGTTATTATGTATAATTGTAAGAAAAAAAACACACATGAAAAAGAAAAACCGCCTTAAGTGTTAAATAAAAATACTCATACAAAAACAATATTATTAATTTTTAGGTCCAACTCATACATTAGTTTAATTACCAAACGATTGCAGTTTAAAGTTATTGTTTTATATTTTTGTGTTGTTTGTTTAATCTTTCTAATTTTTTTAGACAAACAATAACAACGGCATTTATTGTGAGATCTTATATTCTAATTAAACTACAAATTGCGATAGAATAATCCAATAGGGGAAATGCACAGAAGAATATAAAAAATAACCATCTTTTTATTGAACCTATAAAAACAATATATATTATTTTCTTATAAATTGTCCGTATTTTTTCTTTAAATTGTTCTTGTTGATGGCAACAATGAATAATAAAAGTTCAAATTATATGCACAATAAAAATGTTTCACAAATTTATTGTTTGCAATACTCACACACTTCATCGTATGTAAATCAAATAATAATATTGCGAAAAAAGGAAATTACTTAAGTTTTGAATGTTTGTCTGCAGTATGCAAATGTTAACGTATCACACAAGCGTCATAGCTGCGGACAGATGATAATAATGATACTTGTTGTAATTATCATTAGAAATGTTGCCTTTATATTAGAAATAAAAAGTGAAAAAATATATAAAATTTAATATAATATACTTAAAACCAGCAGTGCCAATTGAAAAAGTTTGAAAGAAACAATTGCAGTTAAATACGTAAAAACATAAAAAAATTATAAATAATAGTTTCTACTTGAAAATAATAAAATAATTTATTAAAAAAATGCGTCTTTTAAAAGATATCGTCTCAGATGGTTAAATGAAAGGAGAGAATGAAGTTCTTTCTCGGAAATAAGGAAATTCTTTAAATTTCAAAAAAGACAGTAAGTGAACGTAAAACTATTGTTCAAGTATAATTCTGAAGCAAGCCATTATTATTTTGGTTTATTTTAAACAAAGAAGTTTCTATACCGATCATCACATTTATTGCAATAATTACTGCTTTTTTGATTGAGTTCTCGTTGTACGCAACAAACTAACGAATTTTTGATAAAAGTAAGAGAAGTTAATAATATCTTTCAAGCACTAAAACTAATTTTAAAGTTGCAGCGTGTTTCATATTGCGTTTTCACAATGAAAATTATGATGCCAGAAGCATTTTGAAATTTTGCTTCTAATTTAATATTCGTTATTATAGTTATTTTGTAGTATTTCAAATAAGCATATGGACTTACACGTGCTAAAATCCTGAAACAACGAAATGTTAACAAAGCAAGTGTCAAAAAATTTCCTCAAAATGCAAATCATGGCACTTCGCTAATCCTTCCTGCTACTCCAGATGTCTGGCTAACAAACAAAAATTTCATACAACTAGTTTTAAGTTAAAATCAACACATCAATTCTTGAATTCACAAATCCCTGTTATCTGGTTAAAGGGTAAAATAATTCAAATTGTTCTACTATCACTTTATTTATTGTTTTTTGTTGTTTATTGTTGGAAGCTATAAAGCACAATAACTGTGATAGCTGATCCTGACATTATAAATTTAAATTTTTTAAATGTAGTATAAAATCTAAAAGCAGAGAATTTCGTATAAAGAAAACAATCAACCTTTGAACTGCAACCTTATCAAGACCTGTAACTTAAAAGCTTAATAAGAAAAACCAATTGAATGTATAGTCAGCAACAAAAGAATTTCACTTTATTTGTTATTATGTATAACTTCCGTCGAAAATCCAGTTTTATATAAAATTTTATGTTGTGTGAAAATCTTTTTCACTTATTAAGCTCCCATGCATGATTTCATTTCCTATTATTTTCTGACCAGTCGAATAAATATGATGGCTAACAACCATAAAATAAATCAATAGGTCATTTAAAAAAAATATTCACAATATAAGGCGAGCTTGCAAATTATCTACAAAAAAGAAAAAAAAAAACGAGTTTTTTTTTGTTTACGGACGATACATAATAATATATATTTTTGTTAGTCATATAGTTTTTAATTTTGTCTGACAATATAAAATATTTCTTTATTTACTAGCAGTGCCCACGACTTCTTAGCATGACATTTCTAGTTTACTTAAAATAAGAATTTAGAAATAATGTTATTTTAAAGTTCTGTAAACAGTGTCAAAAATTTTCCACTAAACAAAATAAAATGTGTTGACAACCCTTTTAGTACCATTACACTGTTAAAATTACGTACTGTCACATTTGTGCTTCTATTTTCTCTACGAAATGACTCATTTTACGAAAAATAAGAGTTCTATGTTTGAACCAAGGTTCTAAGCAACTTCTTCACAAAATTTTTTTAGAATCCTTCCAGTAGTTTTTATCAGTGCGTAAAAACTACTGGAAGAGAGATAATAATTCAAAAAATGGGTGTTTGTATTCCATATTGATTACTGTCATCACGTACAAAGATGGACTTATAATTATCAATTAGAAAATAAATATAAGTAAGTAACAGCAATAGGTTTAGAAAGTATCAATTTATAAAGATTTACTTAAAATATAACAGCACAACATATCATTTCTTTTGATTATTCATCACTTTATTTGTATTTGTTTACTTCGTTAGGAAGTTGATTAATAAAGCAATAATTTTCTTTGTGGAAATCGATAAGATATGGTAAGAATATCAGAAGTAGATACTTTTTTTGTTATTATTATTTAATTGGACCAGTTGGAAATAGAATTACAAATATGTCTTAATTAACTGATACATATTGAAAATAAATCATTTTGTCTAAATCTCTTCGATTTGTATTATTCGTAAAACGTAAAGTTTGTTTTTCGGTGTTTCTTTCTGCGTTATCAGCGAATTCATTGCCCTAGATAGCACTTTGTCCAGGGACCTAGATTAGCTTGATGTGAGGTAATCGTTTTATCAAAATGTTTCTAATGTTTGCTGTACGCATATAAGTTATTATAAATAATAAGAAATGAGCTTAATGCTGACAGGAAGTCTCTGCAATCAGTTTTCGCACATGTAACGGCTTAATTTATTATTTTCTGGCTTTGGTTCATTTATTAATTTAATTTCTAAACATCTTTAGAAAGAAAAATTATTTACAAATGTATGCGGACGTTTTCAAAGAAAACAAGAAAAACTAGACGCTGCCAGAATGTAGTGCCGCATTTGCAGGACCGCCAAATCCATCATCAGCATTGATTTAAAATTTGTTAAACCTGTATGAACAGAATGAGCCATAAGGGATCCGCAGGTTCCTTGTTTGAACTTAATAATTTTTTCATGTATTTAGAGGGAGAAGCATTACAGTTTAACCATTCGTGGAAGGTAGCGTTAATGGACGAAACATCTAAAGACCAGGCTAGTAGTAATTAATTTCTTCTTTGTTATATGTTAGTATGCTCATTATTTATTACTCGGTGTAAGCACGAGGTAGTCCGAGAACCTTTTTGAAACGCAAAACGTTGGCAAAAGACAAAGTAAGGGCAGACATATTGAAATCGTCATAGCTAAATCGTTTGCCGGCGCAGGTGCGCGCAAGTTTGCAAGCTACTGACGCCAGTAGGCCGCAAACATATGCTAGGGCACTTCGTTTTCCGGGTGATAAGCTCATGGCAGCGATAAAAGAGTTTGAGCATCTGATAAGCTTGGGCCAGCCCACTACATTTGGTAAAGAAGGCAAATGGAGACTGGCAGCCGTGCGGAGACTATCGCGCTCTTAAAAACATCACTGATCCCGATAGGTATCCAATACCATACCTGCGTGACGTCAAGAGTATACTATTTGGAACAATTTTTTTTTGCAATAGATTTGCAGAGGGCCTACCATCAAACACCCGTAGAGCCCTGCGACATCCCTAAAATGGCCATTATAACACCGTTCGGGCTGTTCGAATTTTGTTTTACAACGTTTGGTCTAAGAAATGGCGCCCAAACTTTTCAGCGCTACATTAATGAAGTATTGAGAGGATTGGACTTTGTTTTTTGGGTACATAGACGACATTCTGATTGCGTTGGCGTCAAACGCGAAGCACGGAAAACACCTCCACATCGTACTCGAACGTCTCCTACAGTCTCATCTGTTTGTCAATTTCGACAAGTGTCAATTCGCAAAAGCGAACTCCAATTCAATTCAGTGAAAGTGGTCTTGCCCCACATAGTAGCAAAGTAGACGCAATTCGCTATTTGAAAAACCGAAAATCGCAAAGAATTTAAAAAGATTTCTAGGCATGTTGAATTTTTATCGCCCTTTTGTACCACACGCAATAAAAAGTCAGAAAATTTTGCTGAACTTAATTCCAGGTAATAGAAAGATTAAAAACAGCATTATAAAATGGACAGCAGAGACAATCACAGCTTTCGAGACCTGCAAAAAACATCATAAACGCTACTTTGTCAAACTATATGGCTCCAAACGCTTTTATAGCCTTGACTACAGATGATTTTGACGACACTGTGGGAGCTGCCTTACACCAGGTAATTGGAAATCAGGTCCAGCTGCTGGGATTTTACTCAAAGAGGTCAACAGCACCACAAAAAAACTACAGTGCATACGACAGGGAACTCACTGCAATTTACCAGCCGATATTGCATTTTCAGCACGCAATCGAAGGAAGAGAATTCACCGTCTTTACAGACTAAAAGCTCATAATTTTCGCTTTTAGACAAAAAAGCGAAAAAGTTTTACTACGTCGAGCTCGGCAGCTGGACCTTATTCGCCAATATAGGAGCAGAAAAGGACGTAGCTGATTTGCTTTCGCGAATTAAAGCGGTAACGAACTTAGGGGTAAATTTTGATGAAATGGCCGAACAGCAGAGCAAAGACGACGAGCTTAATCAATTGGTTTCCGATATTGCTTAACCTGTATAGATCGGTTCACTAGATGGCCTGCAGGGATACCACTAGAGGACATAACGGCAGAAAGCGTTGCAATAGCTCTTGTAAAGGGGTGGATCGATATGTTTGGCGTACCCCTCAGTATAACTACAGACTTAGGAGGGCAATTCGAGTCGTAGTAGTGTCTGAATAACTACCTTTTTTAACTACGCTGCGAAATATTAGTTATCATCGTCGTAAGGTTTGACTAACACACACGCATTAATACTTTTGCTAGACACACATCGGTTTTTGTTCTTTTAATATAATTTTTAGTTTATTTAAACAAATATTGAATTTTAAATCTATAAATAATTGAACACGACTTTGATTTCTAAAACAGCCTTCATAGTTCCATTTTTCGTAATATGTATCGTATAGATAAATATTTCAATTTGTCGTTCCAGTTGTAGCGTTTATTTGTACATGCAATAAAAAGGTTCAGAGAAGGGCAAAGTTTATATTTTCAATTTTAATGCAGAAGGGATATCACTTAATGAGTCGCACCAGCTATTCCCAGATTCTAGAAGATTAAAGAAGGAAAAAAGAAAAAGAAAGAGAATAAATAACGGAATATAAATTGTTTAAAGCTGAGAAAAATATCTACACATAAGGGAGTGTCCTGTGGAAAGTCCGTTGTGTAGTAAAATATTTATAGAATATTGATTTCATACTAACTGTTGTCCGAGGAATCTGCGCCGATAGTGGTTCCTACTGGATTTTAAATACACAAATTCAGTATCAGAACACGATCCTTATGGATGCATTGGTCTACCCCGTGAGCAAACTTACCAGCGCTTTTAAGAATGCAATCGAAGGGTCTTGCAGACCATCAGTGCAACGCACAATCCGCGGACCACCACGATTCTCGTAGGGCTTGCCGCAAACTCTTCAATGAGGCAAAGAGGTCGACAAAACTGGTCACTCTACAAGACTTCCTTGAAAAAGTTTAAAAATAAAGTAAGAAATGCAAGGCGCAGATCCTGGAGGGCCTTCTGCAGTGGGATAGAGGGCTCTTCAGAGAGGAGCAGGCTGCGTAAAATACTTGCAAAGCATCCGTCAATTCCGGGGTACATTCAGCAAGCTGACGGCACTTGGACAATCAGTGCACAAGAGTCACTGGAGGTCCTGTTGGATACACATTTCCCGGATTGTCACTCTCAATGGAAATGCAGTATGAACCTACAGGGATGGACAGTGTGGAAAATTCGGTACACATAGATACGGATAGACTACACTGGGCCATTAAGATTTTCCATCCATTCAAGTCTCCGGGCCCGGATGGGATTATTCCCGCCGATCTTCAGAACAATTTGGATGTGATCAACCCATGGCTCTTACAACTGTACAGGGCCTGCCTCTCCTGGTCCTATATTCCGGATTAATAGAGGAGGTACAACGTCGTCTTCATCCCTAAGGGGGGAAGGACATTGCACACATGGGCAAAGGACTTCAGACCGATCTGTCTGACGTCCTTTCTGCTCAAGATACTGGAAAAGGCTTATCGAGATCCACATGAGGATGAAAATCGAAAAAAGTCTTCTTTTTCTACCTCAACATGGCAACACAAGGTGTAGATCGGTTAAGACGGCTTTACACTCGCTCGTGGATTATACAGAGAACTTTCTCGCGCATGAACTACACCATGGTAGCCTTCATGGACATTGCAGGCGCCTTCAACAATATCGACCTGACTGCGATCTTTCAGGATCTCAGAGAGCGGGGGGTCGACCAGTCGATAATCGGATTCGTAACACGCCTGCCAAGTTGCAGAATAATAACATCCACTTCTGTTACGGCGAGTGTTAGTAGGATGGCGGTAAGTGGCACACCACAGGGCGGAGTTTTGTCTCCGCTGTTGTGAAATGTCGCGATTAATAGACAGCTTGTGGAACTAGATTCCATGTCCTTTAAGACTGTCACCTACGCGGATGACGTGGCGGTGGCAGTGTCAAGGATACATGAGGATACGGTATCACAAAAGTTGGAAACAGTGCTCAGGCCAATCTGCTCCTGGGCGCGGTGGCCGTTTTGGAACTTGTTCTCTTCCCTAGGAAACACTAACTTCCTTCTCTTGATTTACCTAGACTGAATGTGGTTCCACTTAATCTATCTAACAGCGCGAAGTTTCTGGGCGTCATCTTTGACATTAAGTTATCTTGAAAAATGAATATCCAGGCCAGAGCGTCAAAGGCCATTACGGCAATGTACATTTGCAGTATGGCAATTGGTAAAATCGGGCGCATCAACCCAAGGGGTGTAAATTGGCTTCTTAGGGCGGTGATTAGATCGATTTTGCTCTACGGGGCTCTTGTCTGGTGGAAGGCACGGGACTCTGCAGAGAATGTCTCTACCTTCAAGAAGGTGCTGCGCAGTATGGCGATTTTAATGACTGGGGCCATTACATCAATACCCACAAAGGCGCTTTTCGCCATGCTTAACTGGCTGTCCGTGGATCTTCAGGCCAAGAAGATGGCGCGAGGACTGCAGTCAGACTGAATGTTATAGGCGCAGGAACATAAATCATGGGGATATGCCAGCGTGCTACAGATCACGGATGTTATTCCTGATCTTGTGGATTACCGCACCACAAAACGCTCCCTTCCCAGGAGATTTCTCTTTGACCTGACGGAGGGCCACTCTCTTCCATCTCGAGAGCTCTATGTATACACGGATGGCTCCAAGAGAGGGACGAGAGTTGGGGGTGGGGTATATATTGAAGAATTTGGGAAAATGATGATTTTCAGACTCCCAAATGACTGTAGTGTTTAACAGGCGGAAATATCTGCTTTTAGAAGGCGGTATGCTGGTTGAGGTACTATAACATATCCAACAAGGATATTTTCATCTGTACCGATAGTAAAGCCGCAATTACGTCCCTCAAAGGTATGTTCACCACATCTGAACTTGTCTCTAAATGCCGGATATCCCTTAACGGGGTGGCGGAGGTTTCGAAAGTCACCTTGAAGTGGGTGAGGGGACATGGGACCGTTTTGGGAAACCTTGTTGCCGATGAGCTGGCGAAGAGAGGGAAAATGCTTGATGAGGGTGACATTGACATTTTATGTGGCATGCCCCTCTCTGCTTGCGGACGGCGCATCGATACTGCTAACTACAAACTGGCCCAGACTAAATAGTCTAACGAGTCGACATGTCGACCGCTAGAACAATCTCGCCCTCTTTCGATCGGGGCAGAGCGACTGTACTATTGCAGCTACTGAGGGTTCGACTACGTGACTTGGTGGCAGCGGTCGCTGGGCACTGTCTATTCGGGACCCATGCTAGGAGAGTGGGTATCCCTTTTAACGACTTCTGCAGAAGTTGTCGGGATGAGGATGAGACGGTGGAAGAACTCCTCTGTCAATGCCCTGCGCTGGGTTGTATACGGCTGAGATATCTTGGTCAGCGGTACTATGAGGGCCTTTCTGATATATCGTCAATGGGTCCAGGTAGAATTAGATCCTTTTTAAGGTACAATGGGTGGTTTACCGGCCCACAACCTGACACCGGATGACCGCACACTTTGGTCGACTGGTCTCACTTAGCGGATTCTCCTCCGTATTTTCGGATGCACTTTTTTTTCTCTCATCTTTCATCCCTAATCCCTGTCTTAATCTTTTATCTCTGTTTCTTCCTTTCTCTCCCTTCTAACAGAAGGTAATACTAAATAAATATAATAAAAATTTAGTTTATATGGTCTTATATGGATCTATATTATTTAATTTCCTACAGAAACAAATTAATATAACAATATCTATTCCAAAATAATTCAATGGCTTACTGCTTGATGTGAAAATCACTTATACATTAATGGCCTTTAGTTACTGCAGGGCCGGTGTATATCTAAAGATAATCGAAAAAAACTTGACAAGTTAAGATATTGTGAAAAAATAAAAATTGCGCAAATAAATGCAAACAAAAAAATCTAGTTTTGACATTTCACTCTATTACTAATTTAAGATTATACTTCTTATTGTTTTTTGGCAGTGACGGACACACCCACTGTTATGTTTCTTTTTGATATAAAACTCAATATACGTACGCATAATTTCTTGAATGGGGTTTTACCTTCCATTCTATCAACTGATTTTAAACATATTGTATTCCAGTTGATCCAAATGCTGGTTCAATCTAGCAATACAATGGCGGTATGTCTACGTAGTTAGAAGAAATAAGCAATTTATAAGGTGAGCTTTTGGGTAGGCCACCAAAGTTGGGTATCTCGGGTACCCAACTTTGAAAGTATCTATACATATGTGCTAGCATGTGTAGGCTACCTGTATCAGCTTGGGAGAAAATTGGCTTACAATTTTTTTTTCAATTTTAGCTGACCTAAGCTTAGTATTTTTGGCGTAGTGCGCTTATTATTTATCGGATTATTACTTTAAGATATTTAGTATATTCTTAATAAAATCTAGAATGAACAAGTTTTAAGTTTTGTTCTGATAGCACTTTTCGTTATAAAGTTGCAAGCCTCTGAATTAAGAAAATGTAAAAACGGTATTTTTTCCGGATTTTCCCCAAAAGGGTAGGGTTTTTTTTTGATTTTATTATGTAATTGAAATTTTTCTTTGAATCATGATTGCGAGACATACCGTATACACGACACATGCTACATGCTTCCATAGGACGTCTGCACAAAAACTGAAATAATATTTAAATAATTTGTTTAAAAGTTTTATTTCAATTTTGTTTCAATTTTAATTTTGTTTGTTTGTAATTTATTACATTGAAAATTTAATGAAATTAATTGTTTTTAATATTACACGTATCCCCACACCACTTTTAACTCTGTTTTTCTCTTTTTGTTTACATTTTTTACAGCTAGTTTAGATAAACTTGCGATAAAAATTAGAGAAGACAGAAATCTTTCATACTTCGCAAGCAGATTCAATATGAATCTACCAGCTTTGCTCTTAAAATTTTGTTTGGCGAAGCTCATAATTGAAGTGTGAAAAAAGATATAATTTTCACCAATGAAAATACTAATATCCTATTTCTAACAGTGCAGTTATTTATTTTATAATAGTAAAAATTTATTTTTATTGTTTTTTTCTTTTATTTTTTTTAAATATACTTTCACAGTTAATAAGTCGAGAACTTCGACATCAAGGTTCTAAGAGACCTCATTACATACTTTTATTCAAATCCATTCAGCAGTTTTTAGATGATACGAATGCAGACAGACAGACAGACAAAAATTTCGGAAATAGTTGCTTTGTATTTCATATCGGTTAATATCTACACCAACATCAAAATTTTCAAAAAATATTTCATGTACAGAAAAGCCCCCATTACAGCTGCATCCTTAATAGTGAAATTCAACATAAAAAGTGCTGATAAATTCCTTCACACCAGATTGCTTTTAGACAAGATTAATGTGATTTTTATGGTATGAACAAAAATGAACTATTTATGAAAATGCTTTAACTAAGAAAATTTTAAAATTAAGTTGATAATCGTCAAATAATATTGACTTGATAGAACACAGCATACATTTGCAAATAATTTTTCTTTCTAAAAATTTGTAGAAATTAAAATGAACCTAAGCAAAAAAGGGAAATTTAAATTTATGTATAATATCTACGGTTCAAATCCTAATTTGGGAAACCTATGTATCGGGTCGATTTTAAGCCCGATAGAACTTTAAGCTATAAAAACATCACTAAAAACTATATTTTGTTGAAAAATTGTTTCTTATTATTTACAGTACACTCTGGCAAATCATCATGAATAGACTTACGCTTAAACAACGCTATCAAATAATTTTTACAGGCAAACCTAAGCAAAAGAGGCGACATTTTGTCAAAACGATAAAAACTGAGTTATTTAAAAATAAATATAACTTCCCTTATAATTTAAACATGAATAACAATTCAATTTGTGTTCTGTAAATTAAAATTTTATATAAAAAACAAAAACTTATATTTATTTCAAATTTTTATTAATCGCCTTGTAAAAATTTGATTTTCCGATTGCAGAGTTGCTGTTGCGTTGCCGCCGCGTTATTTCGGTATGCGACATACAAAATGTACGAGCATGAGAACTTTTGACAGTAAAGACGCTTTCCGCTTTTTTAGGCATGGCTGTTACTATATATTTCTTACATGCTTAATATTGATTGCTTCTTTAAAATAAGCCACAATCATTTTAAATTAAGAAGCCAATATATACATATATTATTTCTAAAGAAAATTTTGCAAAATTTGAAGAAGAACATCTCTTGTGAATGACGTTTTTTATAAAAATAAAAAAGTCGCCAAAATAAAAAAAGTTGCAAAAAACATCATAAAAAGTCGCAAACTAGTAAAAGCGCTGAAATCAGTACTTGCAATTAATTGACTACAGCCATAATGTTTTGGTAAAAAAATTTTTTTAGCTAAAGCCTGGAAATCAGAATATTCTATGTTCATTCGAACAATGGTATAAACCCAAACCCTGGAATCATCAACGCCCCCATATAACTGCAGCCAACTTCAACAATAATATCTCTCTCTTAACCAAAAAAGGTATCATTCGTCAATCTTCATTAAGATCGTTCGCTGCCGGCTCGCTCCCGTTTTTAAGTTCGCTCGCATTCAAACTGTTTCAAAAAATTAATATTAAAAACATACATTCAATCCTGTGAAAATATTTATTAAAAATATTATACCTTAAAACTAAAAAGTGAATTAAAACTTATAAACTAGTGAAAAAAAAACTAAATACAACCTAGTTAAAACTTATATCTAAATATCATAAAATTAAAAACTATTAAAGGGTTAAAACTTACATCTAGTGATAAAACTTAAATCTATTACTAAAACTTAACTTTATTGTTAAAACTTAAAATCTATAATAAAAAACCTAAAATCTACAAATAAAATTATAAAACCTAAAATGAATTAAAATTATCATAGTGTAGTGTGTGGAGGAATGAGTATTTTCTCCGGTATTTAGGGTACAAAAATTATTGTTATTAATAAAATTTTCTATAATTATCCCTTTGTTGTTTGTGGTGGATGATCCCCATAGCGAACTCCAACAACTGAAATCTCCGACTATTATATTATTTGGTGCAGTTACATTATTGTAATTTTGCAGTACTAATGATGTGATATGTGGTATGTACACATTCTGTACAAGATAATTGGTGTTTAGGTTTATTTCAAGAGATGTTTTTTGGATGTTACCGAAAACATTGTTTGCAGAGTATTTGTTTGGGACAATATTTTTAACTAAAACGGGCGTGTCCTGTGAGTATTGTGAAAATAAGAGATGTAGTGTTTCGAAGACTTTTCTTTTATATTCGCTGCTACATGCGTTTCTTGTAGTATGATAATATCAAAGTTATATTTTTTGTTAAGTTCAATTGGTATATTTTTACTAAAGTGATATGGAGAGAAGGTTTCATTTACATGTTTTGTTGCATTAGCAATTGATAGTTTACTTACAGTTGAGAGTTTAATGATTTCTTTTTTTTTTTTTAATATGTTGGGCATTGTTTGTTCGTAGATTTATGTTGATAATTGCAATTTATGTATTTTATTGATTTATAGGTAATTTAAACCTCATACAGTGGCGTGAAGTATGTGTTACACATCTTTTCTTTGGATGGCCAATACGAAAACACGATTTGCATTGCATTCGGTAAGTAGGGATCTACTTTGATCATTACGTAACGTATATAAGTCAAAGTGAATAGTTTTCCACCTTACCATTTGCGAGGTTTTTTTATTTGTTTGTACCTAAGTGACATGTTGATCCGATAACCCGGTAATTACTTCTAATTCAGTTAGATTTTTTAGTTCCGGGAAGTAGATAATTCCTTTCTCGGTATTAAGCTCTTCATGATATGAGCATGTAATGTCACAAATAATAAATTGTTTTTTGCATTTATTAATAATGCGGCTTGCCTTTTTGTGGTAGTTAAAATAAGCAGGTTTTCATCGCGTGTAAGCTTAGTAATTTTTCTATGGCTTTCCGAAATCAAACCATTCAAAGCTTTACTAAACAAGAAAATATTAAGTTTTTCTGCATTTGTAATTTTCATTATTACGAATTTTTAGTTATATTTCTGGTGAAAAATTTAAAACTGGAGAGTCTATTTTTATTGTTTTTTTTTTGCCAATATTCACTTTTTTCCTTGGTGGGGAGGCATCACACTTAATGACTCAACCCGGAGGTGGAGCACTGTTCATATTCTTTTTCGTTATTAAAAATACCTTATGAATAGTAATAAAAATAAGAAATTTAAGCGAAAAAAAAAGAGAATAAAAAAAACTGTATAATAAGAAAACCAAAGAGACTGCTTAGAAATACACAACTGAATACATCCATACCCGTCGTAAGACTGTATTTATGAAAATAATATCTTCTTTTAACATAAATTTGATTAACTTGTACTTCAAATATTTCATTTGAGAGTATATTATCTTTATTTTGTTCACTTCTATACGTCGAATGTGTTGAATGTGGAATATCCATATTTTACTAAAGAAAACAAAATTTAATTAAACAAAATTTCTTTTAGCTGTAAGACGGTATAAACAATATAACATTGATTATTGTATGCAGGTTAATTATTATGCCTCTTTTAGCTTCTAAAACTAATTAATTAATCTAATTATTTGTAATTAAAAATATCCAATTACAAATTACATGTAATTGAAATGTAACTGAATCCTCCAGGCCTGATAAATATATGTACATAGATACTGTGATTTACTAAAAAAGAAAGTTATTTTGTACTCACTTTGATGAGGTGATTGATTTTTGCTTTTGACTTTAGTGTTTTTTACAATCCGTTAACTGAACCCTAACTGAAAATTATTTTTTTGCATCTGCATTAGACACTTTTGTTTTTGCATCCATCACTACAAACTTGTCTGTCCTTTTGTAGAAAAATAAATATTTAAAAAGAATGTAAGAATGTAATGTAAATATTTACGAAGGATAATGAATTAAAATTAGCGAGTGTATTTAATTGTGTTAGTATTTATATTTTACTGTCCTCAATACAATTATTCACAACTAATAAGAAACAATTATTAAAAATAGGTTCAAGCGTTTGGCACAAAAGACTGCTCATAAACATGAATGGAATAGAGGTCATTGTTACGAAATTTATTTCAGGATCATCAGAATTTTTCGAAAAATCGTAAATGGTTAGTAAAGTGTGTTAAACTTGAATTGTAGTCAATGGCAAAGTACAATTAAAAACAGTATTCGCAAATATTCATTTAAAATTGATTTTTATTTTTGGTAGAAACATTCACATTCAATAAAAATAATTTGAATTTATTTTTTGTATTTTAAAATAAACTTTGCATTTACATTTTTTAATTGTTTTTTAATAAAAAAAATATTAATATTAAAAACACAATACTTTTGCTTCAAGGAAAACGAATATAAAAATTACGATTAATTTTTTCTTCTCTAGTCATTGAAACATTCAAAATTTATGTATCAAGCTCTTCAATCCTTATCCTATCGGAAGAACACGGCAATTGCGAATAATTTTTTCAATGAAAAGTGTTCTCTTAATTACACGCAAAAAGTTATTTCTATTAAAAAATTCGCCATATCGTTAACGACTTTAAAAAAAGTTATTTTTCCCCTTTTTAGTATTAGTTCGTTCACTTTGATTTCTCTAGGGAACAGGACAAAAAAAAAAATAAAAGTAATTTCTGATATCTTAATATTTAGATTATTTAAATCTAAATCGATAAATAAAGTGCAAAGCGACATCCTTCTCAATATGATGCAAAATAACCGAACCATTGCATGTGGTTTTTTAAAGCTTTCAAAAAATGTTGTGGGCGAGTTTTCGAATTATCTTGTAGAAGATTTGAATAGTGCTGGTCCTCCTATAAACGGAGTATTTGAATGGAAAAAGTTAGTTTTATTTTAAATATTGTACATTGCACATTTTGCGTATTTCAATTGTGTTTTTCACATTCTTTTTCTACTTCTGCGCATTAAACTACGCACTCCTAACAGTCAAACCGTATGTGTCAAAATCAGTGTTTATAATTTTCATGCTTACACTTGCATATATTACGTACACATTACAAAGCTTTGTGTCGTTAAGAAGATAAACAGTGATGTTAACTATTCAATTTTGTATCAATAACTATTTAGAAAAAACAGCGTAACAACGTAAGTTAAAGCACAAGACTGTCATTTCTTAATTAAATTGCTGTAATATATAGTAGAGGTCTGCACTTGGGTACTTGGCATTGTACGTTTAAAAAATGCGTAACGGGCTTAAAACAGCATGTTTTATTTAAGTACTTGGCAAAGTTCGTATAAAGTAAATGTTATAAACTTAAAATTAATGTTCTTATTTATATTTAAAATTGTTGAATAGCCATTGTACGTGCATAATATACATTAATGTATGCAAATATTATTATGAGTTGCAAAACAGGAAAAATTTCAAAAATTTAATAATAATAATCTTAAAATACTAAATTTTAATATATCCTCTTGTATCATATTAACAAAAAAGTTCAAGGGTTTCTATCTTCTCAGTCGTGGTTGACATGTTCGTTGACATGCCTAAATAGAACTTTTTTTTTAAAGAGAAGTAGCACTTCAGGCAATAATGCCTATTTATTTATTTTCGTAACCGTTCTACATTCTTTTAGGAAAGGAATAGATGAGAGATAAGACGATGGTGAAAAGAGAAAGATAGATATAGCCATTTTATTAGTTATTTTACTTCGCCGGCTAATATGCTATGAAGAAGTACCGACGAAGGAGGCTGCATGTTTAATGTTAATTCTGAATATGTATTTATACCGTTAAACAAAAAGAAAACACCTTTATTTTTTGGTTGCCGCAGGGGTTGAACCCTGGCTAACCAGGTTTGTAGTCAACGTGCTTACCACTTTGACTACAGCAGCTACAAAAATTAAAAATTTTTTTAGAAATATAACTTTTGCGAAAAAAATATTTTAAACAGAAAGTGGCTACTAAAATTTGTAAAAGGGTTGTAGGTGATGCTTCTAGCTATAATTAAAACACTGTTTTTGTTTACAAATATTGATTATATGTCAGATAGTGTTAGAAAAAAGACAGTAGTCAGGCATTCACGATTCTGTAGCAATCACGAACTTTCGTAGAGAAACTAAAAGAAAGTAGAAATAACACTTTTCCTGTCTTTTTTTGGATTATGTAGCTGGAAGTGTGTACATGTTTTAATGTATTTGAAGTTAAGCTGCCGATATTGCCCGAATTCTTTCTGTGATTGCTTTGTAGTGTCAACCTCAAACCTTGCGGATTCCTGTTATTTTTCAGCTGTGGCTAGAGATAAAGCAAAACAGACCCTGCGAGGTTATGCGTCATTTGTAGAAAATAATGTTAATCTTCGCTTTTCCAAAAGTTATGACTACCTTTTTTACTTTTAAAGAACTGAAAGCTAGAACATCTCGTTTGCTATCAGTACGGATTGTCGAAATTACATGATAGATCAAATGTTTTGAATGCATTTTGCATATTTCTTACAAACAGCATAAAAAAATGGAAAGTTGTAGAAAGAGAAAATAAAGATCAGGTCGCTGAGCAAAAGATAAGATATAATTGATAAGGTTGGCACAGGGTATGGCAATATTGAAAGGTGCTTATTTTAAAACGTGGAACGTTCATCTCAGATTACTAATGAAAGGTAATTGAAACAAATTTCCATTATTATTACTTTCATTACTTTCAAGTGGTCATTATATAATCAAGTTTTAAAAACTTTTTAGAAGATACTGGACTTGTATATTTCGAATTACATATATTCTTAGTACTACAAAATTTTAGTTCATTATATTGATTTTATTAAATACTCTACCATTGCCACTTAAATGTTATAGAAAGAAGCTATATAATTAAATCATATAACTATAAGAATGCTAGATTAGAACTTAGCAGAAAATAATTAGAATTGCTTCGTGAGAGACTTCATAAATTACTTTATTCTGCAGTCAGGGCCCCACTTTGACACATTATCAGAAAATACTTTTAAAAAAGTGTATATATATATGTTAAATGTAAAGTAAGTAAATAAATAAAATTTTTGTATCTAAATCGGTTAGGGCTCCGACTAAATTAATTTTTGTAAAATTTTGCTCT
The DNA here is from genome assembly GCA_937654795.1 of Cistogaster globosa. Classification (NCBI taxonomy): domain Eukaryota; kingdom Metazoa; phylum Arthropoda; class Insecta; order Diptera; family Tachinidae; genus Cistogaster; species Cistogaster globosa. The sequence continues at coordinate 56,348,172 of OW569405.1, forward strand.
CTAATTTAGAAACTATAATTTTTTAATGTAGGTTGCATGGGAGGTAGTCGTGGCGTTTGTCAAATTTTTTGTGGAAAATTTGAAATATATCGCATTATTACAAACCTGGTTGTTTAAGGGTTCAACTCCTGCGGCAATCAAAATAGAAATAATGTTTTTTCTGTTTAATGGTATAAATACATATTCAGAATGAACATTAAAAACGTGCAGCCTTCTTCGTCGGTACTTCCTCATAGCAGATTCGACGGTGAAGTAAAATAACTATCTATATTGCTCCTTTCACCACCTGTCTTATCTCTCATATATCCCTTTCCCAAAGAATGTACCACGGTTATGAAAAATAACTAAATAAGTTTTAATGCCTGAAGAGCTACTTCTCTTAAAAATATATATATATTTATATATTTTATTGAATCTGATTACTAATTTCAAAGTTATTACAATTTTTAAATTTTAGTTGTATGGGAGGTAGGCGTCGCGTTTGAGTGGCATTTGTAAAAATTGGCAATACGTCGCAATATTACTAAGTTTATTCACATGCAAATACTTATCGGATCGCTAATTTTTAAATTATTACAATTTTTAAATTTAGGTTTTTTTTATACTTGTTAGGTTTTCTCGAAACTTCGTATAAGTACATGCCAAATTTTACCTTTCTAATCTAGGTACTTCAATTTTTGGCTACCCATTGCATGAATTCGCGTCGCAGTGCGAAATTTTTGTGTCTTGAACATTAGCAGATTAAAATTCAGCAGTTTTTGCATCGCTACATCCTTCATCAGAATTTTTCGCATCTATCTACCTTGCGTTGTTTATATTGTAAACATCATCTATTTAGCCAACTAATCAGCATTAAATTGGTTAGACGAAGTCAACACGCAACTCAAAGCATTTCTTTTTTGTTCTCTCTGTAACTCTTCTTGTATATTTTTTTTGCTTTTGCACTAACCATCGGTATGGCCTCAAATATATATATATATATATATATATATATATATATATATATATATATATATATATATATATATATATATATATATATATATATTTCATAGATTTTAGCATGTAAAAGTTCAAGAATTTGATCTTTAATCAAGTGTTGAAAGGACTGGCAAAATTGAAATAGGCCTTAGATCTTCTGGACCATTGACAACGTTTTCTTTTGGTGTGGGAACATCACGAGCAAGCTTCCACATCGCTGGAAATTCTGATTTCTACAGCACGACTAGATATATATGGCTTAAGCCAAGTTTCTGAAATAGCAAAAATATCAATCGAGGAATTACTTAAAATGTTTTTTATCTTATCAAACTTGGAAGAATTAACTCGGGGTTTCTTGCTTTGACAGTTCATATGAGCAACCTTTAAATCATTTGTACAATTTAGAAACATATTCATAAGTTGATGTCCATCACTAATTATTGGACCTATATTTGAATTAAAAGACATCAAAGTTCATAAAAAACATTACATAGGGGAACCAAATAGGTATATATATTAAATAGCGATGGTGGCGTAGTTTAACCCTGTATGCTGTTATGGGATCGGAAATGGATTTTGCAAAAATTACAAACGAAATGACAAAAAAATATATTCCCCTTTCCACTTGTGGTATAGGGTATAAAACGCATTTTTAATTAAAATTAATAAATTGGTTCTAGTCAGATGAGCAAACATATTTGTAAATTTTGTGCCTTTTTAGTAAAGAGGACTTTTAAATACTGTTGCTTTTGTTAGTTATAAATTACAAATAAAAATATAGACACCTTTAAAGTTTTTAGAACAAAAAGTTGATCTGTTCTTATAATAATTAGGGATGTAACGATACGCTATTTTGCCGATCCGATACCGATACTCAAAAATAAATATCGCCGATACCGATTTCGATACCGATACGTATATTAAATCTGATTTCAATTAAAAATTAACAAAACTCAAGTAAATAAAGTAAAGTAAATTCTTCTTTTATACAAAATAAGAATTTTTATTTATGAGCCGTTCAAATCATTAAAATTTTCAATACATTTCAGTATCTAAAATTCAAATGTTCAAACTACAAAAAGTCTGCAATAATTATGACTTTACAAAATTGGCTCAAGATTTAAAATTGATATTAATAAGATTTTAAAGACAACGAATTGAAGAGATCATGTTAAAATTAAATTAAAAACAAAAAACATAAAGTTGATATTAATAAGATTTTTGTTTAGAAAACAAAGTGTTCTCAAATCCGTTTGAAGTAGACCTGCAGTGCAAAATAGTCTCTTAGATGCGACAGAACTCATTTGAAAACTTAAGTATTTCTGCGCCATATGCTTTAAGTTTGGATAGAGACGCAGACCCTCTCCAAAGGCGAGTACATTTCGTGGACTTATCAGAACGTTTTCGAGATGTACGAAGGACTGTGTCTTTAACACTTTCGGAATGTAGAGTTTATCAGCTCAATAAATCGTCTTTGCTTTGAAATATTCGAGCTTTGTTTCTAGGGTCAAAAATTTTAAATAAATAATAGGTTTCATTATTCTCTAAGCCGTCAAATCTTTATTCAGAGCTGATGATAAATTAGTCGCAAATTTTTAGGACTCCAAGCTACTCTCCATCTCCGATGGTTCATGTATTATGTTTTCTAATAATGTTCTGTTTACTAGCGGTTAAGGCCAGGATTCACTATCACACACAATCGTACGATTTAATCACACATAAATCTGACAGAATTCTGTCCTACTTTAAAAATCGTTTCTAAATGGCTTCGTAGGTGCCACACTATTATACAAAATATATGCAAAATCAGATGCTTTTAATATTTTGTTGTTTTTTTTTTCTCATCATCTTCAAAAAATCAACCCTGATCGCATAGAAAAAGTCATTTTATGAATTATTTCAAAAGATTATAAAATCGTACAGATCTGTCAAAAAGTCTGTCACACACATACACTTTTAATCTACACTATCATACTTTTTGAGCACACATGCAATTTTTGACAGATCGTACGACTGAGTATGATAGTCAATCCTGGCCTTTAACAGTTTTCTCATTTTTGTATAAAAATGCAGACACCAAATCAGAGAACCAAAATGAGATTTTACAAGCTGTACCAACTTATTAACTCTAATAGCTGCTATTAATTTGAAAAATTGTTTGTTTAAATGAAATTGAATAAAAACTCACATAAAAGTTAATTTGTATTTATTTGTTTTTTTTATTTATTCACTTATTATTGCAATTTTAAAGCCTGTTGAGGCCAATTTGGTAATTTTGCAATTTCAACTTACTAACTAAGTAAATGTGCATTAAAATTCAATAAGCAAAAATTATAAAAACAACCCTTAAGTAATAGATATCTCAAAGTTCTAGTATGTTAATAAATTTTATTACACTTTATTATATTAAAACATAAATAAAACAACTCATTATATATCTGTTCGATTTATTTGCGTACTGTAAATTAATTGAAAAATGCAATTAAGTGGCGTTTATGTGAACAGTATAAACTTGAAAATGATTTTAATATTTTTGGGAGAGCATTATTTATTTTAGCCACTCTAACAAAAACGCTCTTTCTAATATTGACGTCAGCCTTGGTATCAAAATTTGTGTATTTCTTGTAGATTTACAGAATCTGAAAAGATTTGTAAAACATGACGGATAACCTCTCTTGAAAGTTCTATAAAAAAAGAGGAGATTACTAATTTTAATGTAATTATCAAAACTACATCCTAGAAAACGTCTAACATAAAATGATATATGATCATGCTTTCTCAACGAGTAAATATATCTAACAACTCGGTTAAAAATAAATGATAACGTTCTTAAAATAAAGCCACGAGTACCAGAATATAACTCAATGTAATGTCGTAATTAAAAATTGGCATGACTAAAGCCTAAACTATTTTAATTCTTACGTCCATTGGAATAAAAAAATTAGTGCAACATAATTTCCTAAACAAAAAATGAACTCTTGATGATATTGAATTTATTTGATAATGGAAATTAAATTCGTTATCAAGAACCACACCAAGACAATTTAATCTCTCTACAACTACAATCTGAACATTCTGAATACAAATTGATACACTATTCATATAAAATTAATTACCAAAACATATAGACTTAGTTTTTTCAGCATTGATGACCAAATAATTTCGATCCATCCAGTTTACGGTTTCATCAACATAATAGCTAACATTTGCCTGAAAAGCACAGGTGAACAAAACGCCAGAAGCTCCATATAAAAAGTCTAATCCAATTTTTAGTATATTCCGATTTATTTTCCGAACATACAGAGATACTATGAAAATCAGTCTCATTCGGAAAAAGTTGCGGTTATATTAAAAAAATGATTAATATACATCAGGCACATTTTCTTGAGTATGTACTTAAGTATGTAGGTATATCATCACAGAAAGTGCAAAAAGTCCTTTCTAAAAGGAAAAGCATAAAACTTGTTTAAATGAGTTATTATATTGACAATAAGTAAAAGTTTTTACAATAAATACGTAAATAAATTTGTTGGTCTTTTTAACTTGCATTATAAAATTTTGCACTTATTGTCAATTTATATTTCATTGAAACAAGTTTTATGCTCGCCTGTAAAACTTTTAAAACGTTAGACAGGGCCTTCTGCATTTTCTGTGTCGAAATGAGATAAACTCAACAATTGTACCAACTTTTACATCGCTGAACTAAATCATCGCATGCATAAATGAATAAAAAAATCAAGACGTATTCTGTTGGTGATTTATTAGCACAGTTTTTATTCTTTTCTCTGCGCAAATTAGAGGTTCGTATGTCAAAATTTGTACATGTTGACATATGGGCTCAGATGTCAGTTGTTACTTTAAGTTATAATTGTTTTAAAATTTCCACCACTTGTATTAATGCGCCTTGAAAAAAATCTTAAAACATACAAACACATACAGGATTTAGCATTGAGAGAACATTTCATTACTATGGTGCAAAGCTAAATAGAAGAAACAATTTCATTATGTATTCTGTTTTGATTTTATGTTCTGCTTTTAATATGTTATTTCTGATAGTTATCATGCAAAAAAAGAGTTGAAATTTGAATATTTTGTTCAAAAAACTCTGAAGCATAATACATATAAGAAGTATCGGCGTATCGACAGTAAAATATCGCCGATATCGATATATCGGAAACCCAAAAGTATCGCCGATATATCGGTATCGGCATCCGTTGCATCTCTAATAATATTGGTGTTGTCAAATACACAGAATTTATCAATAAAATTCTGGTGACAATATTTACATTTAATGAAATGATCGTTAGATTCATGAATTTAACATCTTTTCTTAGTTCGTTTCATTTAACAGATGTAAATAAGGTAGAGTTTCCAGTCAGATTTTAATGTACATGAAATAACTGAAATTTTTAGAATTTAAATAACTTTGCTATTATTCTATTTATTAATTTGTTTTAAGAAGAAAGTAGTTAACATCGAATTTTCATAATTACACAGTTTGTTTATGCGATCTGTTTTATATTAAACAATTTCTTTTGTGGAAATTTGTTGTTCAGATGTATTGGGTAAAATGCACACCATGTTTTGTTTTAGAAATTACTTTCTAAAATGATCAATATATACTGTTATCATACTTTTCAAAGAAGACCGTCGTCACTGGCTGTTTATTTGATAAGTTTGGCGAGCGGTTCGATTTGAGAACATTTTCAAGTCGCGTTTTGATTAGTACCGGAGAGATAGTGTAAGGTATTTGTGGCATAAATGGTGGTGGGTATTCGACAGATAGATTGCTTGATATCTGTCATTTTTATGGGAGGTATATAGTTTCAATATATCCGTCTTTTATTATTAGATATGTAAGTCTGACCATCTGTGGGTGTTTTTCGTTTCTAAGAGTGTTTTAATAATTTTAGTAGTGTAAAAATTGTGTTAGAAGATGTATTTACCTGTTCGTTAATAATATCTCCGTTAAAGTTTGTCGATTCAATATATTACTATTAACTCTTGCGAATAATGTGCTTTTAATTAAGCTACGCGTAGTGGTTTAAAAACAATTTATTTTGGATAGAAATTGGAATTGCATAAACCAATGAAGCTATTTTAATTTCACAAAAACAAAGCAGAGGTATTTTCGAGTGCAGCTGCGGTGCTTCCTTGGCTAAAGCGGGGCTTCTAGGTTGGCCCCCAAAGTAAGGTACCTTGGGCTTACAACTTTTTGGAAATGCCATAAATGATTTCTTTTTAACTCAAACGTTAAGATTTTTGAAATTTAATTAGACCTTAAAAATATCTCTAAAAATGTGTTACCATGTGTGGGTTATCTCTTTTAGTTCGGAAGAAATTTGGAAATTTTTCTGCTTCTACAGCCGAGTTGCTTTAAAGCAGCGCAATTCAAACGAATAAAAAATTTAAAATGTTACCAGCTTTTTTTCTTGTCAAGCTTAAAACAGACTTGATAAACATATGCATTATCTTTATATCTAAGGAGATATTCGTTTTTTGAAATTAATAGTTCGTAATTTTTGCTACCTATAGCTTGGTTTTTTATTTTTAATGGAGCCAAAATACTTCCCTTTTTTCTACATCTACAATTTGTTAGTACTTCAAAAATTTATTGTCAACTTTCCATTTTTGGAATTATTAAAAACTTTTTTGAGAATTTCCTAGTAAGTCTTTATGTTGTTTTTTTTAATTGATCCTTTTACTGTATAAATTTCTATAAAAAACAAAATCTCAATTCATAATATTGACAATAAACAATAAAACAGCGTTAAAAATAAACATAATTAACCCAAATACTGAATTAAGTTTATTTTCTCTGTTTTGGCAAGAAATGTTTTAAACTGACTTAAATTGTATACGAGTATCTCATTCAAAAGAAGAAAAAATTTATTAAATATTGATGCATTTTATGCCTGTTTCACATATTATAGAAGCAATTAAAAATAAAATATTCTTCTTAAATTGTGTTCAATTGTAAAATAAATCTATACAGGTAGGATATACTTACGTAAGACCGAAATATGTTTCAAAGTTTCCTGACAACTATTTAATATCATTTATTATACCCATTATATAAGGTTGAAAAGAGTACATCTAAGTTTGTCATTTCGCTTGTAATTTCTACGGTATCCATTTCCACCCCCATGAAGTCCTGAGTCCTTATGCATAGCGAAGCCGATTAAGCGATGTCCGTCTGTACGTCCTTGTTAATGTTGACATCAACTTTGCCAAGGCACTAAACGAGGTACAGAAAATTATAATACACCAATCGATAGGACATAGTTTTAAAAATTCTGCTATTTAAAATCAGCAAGCTCGGTCAATGCCCGAGGCAGAGGGCAATACATCACGCCTGCCTCTAATGTTTCCATATCAATTGAAACAATGAAGTAACTGTGATCAAAAAATAAAAAACAATTAAACGGGGCGATAGAGAATTATTAATAAGAAAAAAAAAACAACACATGAAAAAATTGGCGCTCACCTTTGTTTTCCGAGCTATTGGCTCGGACCATATTTTTAAGATTTTCTAAATACTAAGATATTCTCAAAATGCTTAAGCCACTAAGAGCCGGTGAAATTTTTATAAAATTATATATAGAACTCATTTTTTTATTATTAGTAAATTCTCTGTCACTTTAATATTTGTCTTTTTGTTTGGAGGTCTTTACCAAACCAGATTGATATACATGGTGAAGGGTATACAAGGTTTGACATAGCCGAACATAGCACTCTTACTTATTTTTCTTATCATCACTTCCATATTGTTTTTTGATTGAAGTTACTTTACTTAACTAGAAGGGTATATAATATATAAGATTCGGCATTGGGACACATTAGTCAAATATTTGACAAAAAAGATATAACCACTAAATTTTAGAAAACAATTTTGTCTTAAGATATCACATTTATTATATTATAAATCGTAATTAGTAGCTTAACAATTCAGGAAAGATTAAATAAACATTTTTAAAAATAGTGGTTACGCTTTTTCGGTCAAATATTTGACTAATCTGACGTGCGGTCTTTACTTGTTTTAATTATTATTTTTTAATTATTATTTTTCATTTCAAGCGCAGCGATTTATATCCTTTCATGTATAAGTTAACACAAAGTGAATAAACTCTATTCTTTAATAATTTTGTTTATTCATCTTTTTAAACGAAGAAGTAAGTTACAATGCTTTAGCAATTATTTAGGTTAATAAGAATATTTCGTAATCAATTTGTAAGACAGCAAATAATGCAATTCTAGCTTATTTGTAATTAGGTCAATTTTAGTCAATAAGTATTTTGCAATAAAATTAATAAGAATTCAAATAATACAATTTATGCTTACTTGTAATTAATCTAGTATATTATATATTTGTATTTGTAAACTTAGTTGCTAGTTCTTATTTTAGTTCTCAATTATAACTATAATTTAAATAAAGAAGAAAAACATTTTTTTTAAGTTTTCCAATAAGGAAAATAATAAGTGGCTCCCGATTACCATTTGGCCGGTCCGATACGTTTAAAACTGGCGTCTGAATTAAAATATATATCGATAATAAGGCTCCCAAGTAGCAAAAGCAAAAAGGAGGCATACGATGTGCCAGCGGTTATCGTAAAGAACGAAATATAAGGTAGATTTAAAGTTAAGAAAGAATTTTTGTAAATGTAAAAAAAAAAATATCTCAAATATTTAAATTTAAAATATTTTTGTGGTACATATTAGTTTAAAGTAGAAGATTTCTCTTTTTTGAAGAAATTTTATTGAAAAATATATATAATACATAAAATAAAAAAAAAAAAAAAAAAAAAAAATATATATATATATATATATATATATATATATATATATATAAAATACAATTGCAAATCAAAATAATTTGGTACGTTGCCCAATCCTAACTCCACACAATGATCCTCCCCCAGGGAATGCTTAATTAAGCCTATAGGACTTAAGATCCCTGATATCAAATATAGCCTCTGACGTTCTGAGACAACAAGGACAACAGGTAATATAGGACACTATTAATCATCCCGTTAATTTGGCAGACGTAGGTGACCAACGAATAACTAGATAGACAAATAAAATAACTGACATGGACAAAATACCTGACGTTGTAAAATGTTTAAAGGAATTCTTTGGGCAGCCTGGAAAATTAAATTCCTGGAAAAAAAGCGTTGAACGAATTCTAAAAATCTATGAATCGATTAGAGGTACGTCTAAGTATTATGGAATACTAAGCGTAATAAGAAATAAAATAACTGACAATGCCGACGTGGCATTGGAATCATACAACACACCTTTGAACTGTCAAGCAATTTCACAATGCTTAATAACGTATTATGGCGACAAGCGTGATTTATCCACCCTTGAGTACCAGATGACAACGTTGGTGCAAGGGAATAAAAGCATCCAAGATTTCTATCAACAGGTATACACTTATATTTCCTTGATATTGAACAAATAATGGTGTCTCGAAATGGGCAATGAATCATTAAACTTGCTCACATGGTCATATAGGGACAAATCCTTAGATACGAGGGATGCTCTATATATTTGTGGCCTTATAGTGAAAATGCGAATATTTATAATCAAAAATGGTTTTATTGTTTTTCAAAGTATTCTCCTGCATGATTTATACACCTTTGCATGCGCTCAAACCAGTTGTTAAAGCACTTTTTCCACTCCGATTGAGACACCTCTAAAAACATGGTTTTTGAACACTTCAATAGCTTCTTCTGGCGACGAAAATCGTTGACCACGCATTTTTTTCTTGATGTGCGGAAACAAGAAGAAGTCATTAGGTGCCAAGTCAGGGCTGTACGGCGGATGACCCATTAATTCGACGTTTTGGCCGGTCAAAAACGCTCTGGTTTGAGCCGATGTGTGAGAGCTCGCATTGTCATGGTGAAGAATGATTCGTCTTCTCTTGTTGGTTTTTCGAATTTCTCCGATGACTTCAGGCAAACAAAGTGTAGAGTACCACTCAGAAGTGACCGTCCTACGTTGCTCAAGCGGAACAGTCGCCACATGACCAGTTTTGCCGAAGAAACAGGCGACCATTTGCTTCGAAGTGCTTCTTCCACGAACAACTTTCGGTGGATTTTGCTCGTCGATTGTTGTTTCGTTTCGGGCTCATACGCATTGATCCATGATTCGTCACCTGTGACGATCTTATAAACGTCTTTTGAAGCACCGCAATCGCATTTTTGCTACATTTCTTTGCACCAATCAACACGAGCCTTTTTTTGAGCGACTTTCAAATTGTGCGGGATCCAACGAGAACAAACCTTTTTTACGGCCAGGTGTTCATGCAGTATCGAATGTATGCTGGTGGAAGAAATGTCCAAAGATGTCTCTATCTCTCGGTATGTCCCATGTCGATCTTGCATTATGAGTTCACGCACGGTATCAATGTTCTCTGGCACAACAGCCGTTTTTGGACGACCTTCACGGAATTCGTCTTTGAGCGAGCTTCGGCCACGATTAAATTCATTATACCAATTTTTCACAGTGCTATAGGATGGTGCTTCATAGCCATACAAAGATTTAAGTTCATCAATGCACTCTTGTCGTGATAATCCACGTCGAAATTTGTGAAAAATGATGGCACGAAAATGTTCACGAGTTAATTCCATTTTTATCTATATTAATTTTTTCAAGTCACTGTAAACGACACAAATAATGGTCGTACGCCAAAACGTTTTGAGTACGATTATGCTTAAAAATGACAAACTTTCCAATGGAAATGTCAGATTGCACTGAGTGCTGCCAGGCCAGAAACATATATAGCAGCCCTCGTACCTTCATAAGGGGTCTTAACGGTGACTTGTCACGACTGTTAGGAATAAGTGAACCAATTGATTTACCTTAAGCACTTCACTTGTGCCTGAAACTAGAAAATCAATATTTTCGTGCAAGCCATGCCAATAACGCAAGAAGAAATCAGTCTCCACAATTGACACCTAGATGAAATTTAGAAAACTCGCTAAACAAAACATTTTATCCCCATTTAGCCCATATCCCAAGTACAAGTCAACCTTGGAATCATAATTCCCACCAGAGAGGTCAGTTAATAGTAATCCTCCAGGCCCACCGAAGCCGCAACCTCGTCCAGAGCCAATGGACGCGGATACGAGTTACTATATGAACAGACCTTATCAAAACCAATTTTTTGGTGAAGCGCCAAACCAATTCGGTCATCAACAGCAGCATAAAAATCAGAGAACATTTCCCATAGACACGGAAGAAATAGGATGCAAGCAGTCCGATGATGACAATAGCCAATATGGAGACCCCAGCGATATTCATTTTTTTGCATGACAAACTCCTTGTTGCCTAACTTTGAAGTGAAAACGGAGAGCGGGAATATTTTAAAATTTTTAGTAGACACAGGCTCTAGCAAGAACTATATAAAACCAAACTTAGTAGAAAAACGCATCCCTGATAAAAGCCCTTTTTTTGCAAAATCTATCGTAGGAGATATTAAAATAAATGAAAATCAAAATTTGGTTCAAAGGCTCTCTTTAGTTCAAATCTCTCTTTGTTCAACTTTCAACTTCTAGTTCAAACGCTTTCTTAAGTTCAAAGCTCTTTTAGTTCAAATGTTCTTTTTAAACTATGATGGCAACAATACTGTAGCATTGCCATAACGAATGTTAAATTAAATGCGTGGCAGCACTAATTTCATCTCGGAAATAGTCAACAAGAAAAAAAAGACATGGATTCTGTCATATTTCTTTACGAAAAAAAAATATTTATTTGGGTTTATTTACACCAGCTAATTATCCAAGATGGTAACCCTGCTTGACAGACGGACATTCCCCACAACCCACCTTCCATCTACACTACACACTGGCAACTTGTCAACTTGGCACGACTAAGGCTCGTGGGCATGGGCGGTGGGTCGTCGTAGTGTAGACTTCCGGAGACAAAAAAATTTGAGCCAGTGTTGGTAGACCTGGATCATCACTAGGGCGCAGATGTTATGGCCCTCACTATTCCCTCCCCAAAACCGTGGTATTACCTGAGTGAGATCTTTAGCTCATTATTTTCTTTAGCTTGTCAAATGAACATTCATAATAAATTACTTTAAAACCAAAAATTACATTGTATTCTCTTTTCGTTAACTTTTAAAGTGGTGTAATATATTGAACTTATCCTGTATTTGTACAAAAATTTCTTAACATGTAACTGATTTTTAATACATATGATTTGTTTTGGCTCAAGATTGGCTTATCTGGAGTAGGCTCTTAGTTCCCTTTTTCTGTTAACCAATGACATTAATTATTTCGTATTATTCATTCGCAAGCACTTCGCCTTTCTCTACGTAAACTAATCTTTTGTTACTTGGCCTCTTTCTTATATTGATTTATTATTACAATAGTTAGTTTTTCTCTTGTTTAATTTCTAAAGGTAAGCATTTAATATATATTTTTTTGTTTACTACCGGTAAGAACTATATTTATATTTTAGACATTGTTTTTACTTAACATAAATAATGTAAATTATTTTCTATTTTAAATTTGTTTGTATTTCTAGATTTAATAAAAATATTTTGCATTCAATTTCGGGAATTTAGATTTTTTTCTTTTTTTTCAGGAAATCATTCATACCTTTCCGGAAATTATCTCTTTTTCTTTAATTTAAAACAATCATTTCTAATTATCAAGAAATTAACCGGTATTTGTTTCGAAATCTTTAATTTTAGAATGTTCAGGTGATCGTATTACCTTTTATGTAAGTATTTTTTAATTTTGGATAAGTATTTAAACTTTTCAGGAATGATTTTAAATTTCAGAGAATTGTTTTTATAGTTTCAATTAATTATTTTTAACTTTTATGTAAGTATTTTGAATTTGGAGGTAAGTATTTTAAATTTTGGGTAAGTATTTTAAGAAAGTATTTTAAAATCTTAAGGTAGTTATTTTTAAACTCTGGTAAATCTTTTAAATTTAGGGAATTTATTTTGAATTTCAGGTTAGCTAAAATTCCAAAAGTATTTAAATCTGCAAAAAAATTTTTATACTTCCAAGGGTTTTTAACTTCTCCAAAAGTATTTAAATTTTCAAAAAATTCTTATATTTCCAAGTATTTTAATTTTTAAAAATTTATATATTTCCCAAAAGTTTTTCCCAAATTTTCAAAAGTATTTAAATTTTCAAGTGTCTTTAAATTTTCAGGTAAGTGTTTAAATTTTCAATTACAGGGAAGTACAAAATTTGAAAATTTAGTTTTATATAAATTGAATTTTAACTAAAGGTAGGTAAATTTGGAATTCAGATTTATTTAATAAAATTTCAATTACAGGTAAGTATTTAAATTGTGAAAATTTAGTTCTATAAAAATTGAATTTTTAATTAAAGGTAAGTATTTAAATTTTCAAAATTTAGTTTTATATACATTGAATTTCAATTAAAGGTAGGTAAGCTTTCTTTTTCTTTCAGGTTAAATGGTTTCGAATATGTACAGCTCGATTGATCTTTCAAACTTTAATTTTATGGAAAATAGTTTTTGAACATACACTAAATGAATTTAGCGAAATTTTGAAATTTTAATCGAAAAATGAATTTATACTTTTAACTCACTGTATAACCGGTCTATTGATTGCTCCAAATTGAGCTAAGCTCGATGCTTGCTAATAAATAATATGTGCCCAAAACACATGTGGTCAAATGAATATGGATGTTTTCTGTTTTAAAGGCATAGAAAACAGCCAAAAGAAACTTATAATAACCGAAAGTATTTCAATTTCACGCGCGGATTTAAAATTTTTTCGGACTACCGGACAAAGCTTTTCTACAATAAGTACATAAGAATATAATGGCTACGCTACCTGGTGATATTGCTGTGGTTGCCGTGCTGTGATGGGGGCTGGATGTTGCAGATTTATGGTGATCCGGTAATCCTGTCTATGGTGATGTTGCTTTTTCCTGTTGGAGACTGATGTTTGATAATGATGTTGCTGCTGTGGCTATTGGTAACATGTGGCTGACGGATGTGGACATTGCGGCCTTGAAAATGCCGCAGTTGAAAATGGTGGCGAACTAAATTGTTGTTGCTTTTATGGTTGTTGCCAATCCGGTCATTCCAATGGCATGATGGTGTTGGTTGTTCCAGTTGATTCTAAAGATGTTGTGGGACGATGATGCGCTGCGGCTGTTATTGTCATGATGGAACTTAAAATGGCGTAATGCCTTGTTGTTGCCAAGCCGTTGAAACAATTAAAATGGCGTTTGGCATCGGTGTTGTTGCCCAAAACGGTAAACACAAATTAAATGGCGCTGGGCCTTGTTGTTTTTGTCATTTGTTGAATATGGCGCTAGGCGTTGTTGTTGTTGCCTAAGCGGTAAATAACATTAAACTGCGCTAAGCGCTGTTGTTGTTGTGTCTCTATTGGCTTATTAATTTGGTGGTAGTTCCTGCATCACTATCGTTGTTGTTTCTTTATTTAAATTTATTATTTTCGGTGTCAATCTTGCTGTTGTTTCTTTATTTAAATTTATTACTTTCGGCGTAGTTACGGTTTCACTATTGTTGTAGTTTCTGCGGCCGAGGTAGCTGTTTTTAACAGGTGAGGAGCGCCATCGTTGTTGTGCTGCTACCTACTGATGAAATTCTCAATATTGATTATAGCCGCTACCGAAAGTCACACGTCGTTGTTGTCGCCACCACCATAGACCCAATTTAATGGCGATGCTAGCGGTGGTTGTTGCTCTGCCTGTTGCTAGTTGGCGTAGTTTTCCTTCTTCTTCTGGTTGAATCTATTGCGTGTGAGTACCAGCCTATGTTTTGTTATTTTATTAAGCCGATTTACGCTACCGTGTTTTTATTTTTGTTATTTCTGGCGAAATTCATTCTTTGGTCTAGCAACTCAACCACTTTGCCTTTAAAATGATCCCGGTATTGCACTTTACAAAAAACACCTTTTTTAAAAAACTTACTCACGCCACAAAATCAACCAGTCAGCTCGAGTGTCACATCAAAAAGGACCGGAAATCAGTTTTGTCGGCCGCACATCAATTTTGACATTTCATGGGTGTTGTCTAGAAACAGAGTTGAATTTTAACCGTAGTAGGTTTTGTCGTGGAGTTGCCATACTTAAAAGTATTTCCTATGTTAGCCGTTGGGTTCACACATGCTGGGACTGTGTTGACACCGGCGACACAGTACACACCCCCTTTCGTGGGCGAGTTTAATGTTAAATCTGATTTGCTAATATGATACAGTTCAACCACTAACGGTATTACTCTCGTTTGTCCCTCGATGTGCATTTTGCTATTAAGCTCTTAAATCTTTTGCGTGAAATATTCCTTGACTCTTTCCCTGTAAGTCTTCGACTTCATAGAGACTATTTCCTACTTGCTGAACGATACTGCACTTCACGAATTTCTTGCAGAGCTTAGCCGAAAGCTGCTTTGAAAAGTCAGACAGTTGAAAATTACGCCCGTATATTTCCTGCCCCACTCTGAACTTAGTATCTCGACATCTGACATTGTATCGCTTAGCATTGCTAAGATAACTTTTATGTAAATTCTTTCTAGCTTGGTCACGTACAAGTTCCAAAAATACTCCTCTGCTATCAATTCTATTTTCCGACTCCTCTAAAAGATTCAATTTTCTAGCAAGTTTGTATGCGGAGGCATGTGTCATCATATTTGTTCCAAATAAAATAAAATAAGGTGTAACTTCTGTAGCACTGTGTACAGATGTTCTCAGTGAACATTCGATTTCGCATAAATACTTATCCCAATCAGTTTGGTTTTCATTTAGGTACGATCTTATCGCGGCCAGAACAGATTGGTTAACCCGCTCTGCAGCATTGGCTTGTGGAGCGTAATATGCTGTTCTTAGATGTTTGATGCCGAAACTACTTATCATCTCTCCGAACTCCTTTCCCACGAACTGTTTGCCGTTGTCCGATACGATGGTCGCCGGGCAACCAAACTTGTAGAAGACTTCTTTAATTAAAAATCCAATTACATATTTTGAAAAATAGTCTAGCACTATAAATATAAAAGAATTTCCCCTTTTAGACCGTACATAGGGACCTAAAAAATCTATATATATCCTCTGAAAAGGTCGAAAATCATCTGCTTCGTTTCCCATTGGTGGTCTCAGTATTGTATTTACTGGTTTATTTTTTTTACATATATCACACTGACTGACATACTCCCGTACTTGTATATTTAAATGAGGCCAATAAAATTTTTCTCGTAATCTGTTAATGGTTTTCCCTATTCCTCCATGTGCTGAAGTTGGTAGTTCGTGTGCCATTCTAATCAAATTCTTGGTAAGACCTGATGGTATCCATAGTTTCCAGCTATGCTCCTCACGGATAATGTTGCTATCACTTGGTATTGTTCGCTTGTAAATTAATCCTCCCACAATCTTAATGTCTGGTAAGGTATCCTTGTTACTTTCTATAGTTTTTATAAGCTCTTGATAATCTTTAGACTGGAACTCTGGTGACTCTAGATCTATTACAGGCTCTACTATTATTTCGTCCATATCATACCTTGATAAAGTGTCAGGTACAACGTTCTGCGAATCCTTTCGATGCCTAATTTTGAACGAAAAACTTTGTACTTGTAGGCTCCACCTTGCGAGACGTCCATTTAAATCGCTTTGTGACATCAGCAACTTCAAGCTCGAGTGATCTGTAATCACGACGAAATTCATTAGTTCGATGTAAGGTCTGAAGCGCTTTACTGCTGAAACTACAGCTAAGCATTCCCGTTCAGTTACAGAATAGTTTTTCTGCGGGGCGGTGAACTTTTTTGAAAAATACGCAATTGGATGCTCTCCTCCGTTCTCATCCTCCTGAAACAAAACTGCTCCCATTCCGACATCTGAAGCGTCGCATTGTATGAAAAACACTTTCTTAAAATCTGGTTGAGTTAACACGGGACTGGCCGTTAAACAGGTTTTTAGCTTATCGAATGGTCTCTTGGCTTCTTCAGTAAAAACAAATTTTTTTTCCTTTCTTCAGAGTTTCGCATATCGGTGCTGTGACTGTGGCGTAATTATGTATAAACCTCCTGTACCAATCGGTAGTTCCCATGAAGCTTCGGACTTGTTTTACAGTTTTTGGATACTCGAACTTCAAAATAGCCTGAATCTTATCAGGATCTGGTTTAAACCGACCTTCGCCTACAATGTATCCCAGATAACGTAATTCTCTACAGCAAAATTTAGATTTTCCTACGTTGATCGTTAGACCGGCAGTCTCTAGACAAGTCGCAATTTCCCTCAACAATTGTATATGCTCAGCAAATTCAGATGATACCACTAGCAAATCATCCAAATAAACGAAAACTTTCTCCCTTAAACGCGCTGGAATCACCTTGTCTATTAAATGGCATAACCTTTGGGCCGCATTGCACAACCCAAAAGGCATGACCGTAAAATGATACAAGGGTCTTCCAGGCACGGTAAAAGCAGTATTTTCTCGGCTTTAGTTTGCCAGGGGTATCTGACAAAATGCGTCTTTGAGGTCTATACTAGATATAAAATGTGTGTCACCCAGACGACTCAGTAGACCTTCTATATGGGGAAGTGGATAAGCGTCTTTCACTGTTAGCTCATTAAGCCGACGAGCATGTAAACAAATTCTAACCTTTTCGCCTTTTAGCACCATGGTCACTCGGTTATTCCATGGGCTTTCGCTCGGCTCAATAACTCCTAGTGAAAGCATCCTGTCCAGTTCTCCATACATCAGGCTCTGAACCGCTAGTGACTCCGGGTAGTGCTTTTCCTTAACGGGTACTGCATTTCCCGTATCAATTGTGTGCTCCTCTAAAGTAGTTTTGTCAAGGCCTTTTCGCGAAAAACAAGGGAATAATCTAATAACACTCTCTAGGCTGTCTTGCTGCTGTTCAACCAAATTGTGCATTTTTGGAAATGGGACCTCTGAATCTTCCTCCCTTTTGGCTTCCTGCAATCCACTAACCTCAAGTCTATCAACTTAAAAATCTTCATGAAATCCGCTCCTAAGAAAAGTTTTTGCTTCAATGTTGGTACTAGATAGAAATCAATTGGATTACTAACGCCGTTAAATACAATATCTGCTCTAACTCTTCCTATAATCTTATTTAAACGTCCATCTGCTGTCCTTATCGCTGATGTAAAAGGATACACCACTAACATGGCTTTCTCAACAAATTCCAAACAATCTTTCCCAAGGCATGTTACACTGGCTCCACTATCCAATAGTCCTTGAATAGGTTGTCCATTTATTTCTATTGTTGTGTAAATTCTTGAATCGGGTCCCTCATATAAACTGGCTGTATAAATTCCTAACCTTGTCTTTTTTCTGTTTTCATGTCTCTCACGTGTTTTTTTTAATCTTTACCGATGTTCCGAAAATTCTAGCTCTTGCTTCGTCATATTCCTGCTGTCTTGCTTGTAATGGTTTAAAAATACGGGTTTTCGCTTTCTGTTCACTTTACCTAATCTTCTCCAAACGTTTTTCCGCTAAGCTGTTGTTTGCTGCACTAGTTGACATTGGATTTGCTGATGTTGCTACGTTTTAATTGCTTCCTATGGTTTGGGTTGCTTGGGATAATAATTCTTTGAACGAGCCTCCATCCCGTGTCGAGACACGTTCACTCCCCGGTTTCCCTGACAATTTGGACACCTTGGTGCAACGGTTCCTTCTAATCCACACTTAAAACAAAAAAATGATCTTTTTTCCTCAGGACAATCTACAAAAATATGGCCTTCGGCCTTACAATTCCAGCACTGTAGCTTTCGTACTGTTTCTATCGCTTCGACTTCTTCAATGTCTTCACTTTCGATTGGATCACATTCGATCGAATGTAATGATCTAGGAACGTATCTTCCACTAAACTGTCGTTGACTATTAAGCAAGTTTTCTGCCCGCCTACATTCTTTCGCAAACTGTGCTAAACTTGTGACTTGAACTGAAAAAAGTAACTGTGCCATCGGAGCTTTGAAATTACCCCTCATTACGGTGACTAAATCCTTTTCTCCTAATGGACTACGTAATTGGTTCCTAAGTTTAATGACGGAATTATAGAAATCATCAAAGGACTCTTGACTGTTTTGACGACGGTCCAATATTTTCCTCTGGATATCAAAGTCGCTATCATAACGATGAAATTGCGTTATTAAAGCTGCTTTTAAATCTTTCCAGCGCGCTATATTGTTAAACCTACGGTGGTCCCAAAACCATTCCCTAGCTGGTCCACTCAATAAATGATGAAATGATTTCAATACATCTCTCCACTCACAACCAAAATCTGCCTGTAGAGTTTCTACCCGGAACACAAAATCCTCGATATTGGTGGTCTTATTTGTCCCATCAAAAATGATTCACCATTTATCGATTCGTAAGCCTGGACTTGTATTTGGATGCTGACTCTGACGATATGCCATTGGCGTTATTGGGTTTCCCGACCGATAATTCTCGTTAAGATTAAAATTATTATTCATTGGGTTGAAAAAGAAATTTGGGTGTGGTTGTACCTGTAACTGTTGACTAGGTGCATTTGATATTTACGGTGGTGCTTGACTAACATCTGGTATAGATACGTTACAATTACGCGGTTGCGATAAATTTCCGTTTTGTTGGTTTGTATGTGTATTTTGGTGCATACTTTGTTGGACTAAACGTGGTATTAGATATAGAAGTCTGTCCTCGAAGCTCCTAAGGTTTTCATGTGTCAAAACTCTTCTTTCCTCTGGAAAGTTACTTGTTTCGCCAGGTGGTCTTAATGGTTCATTCACATTCCGAAATGCGTCGATGACTCCTCTTGCGCTTATGCTACTGAAAGATGGAGTGACGATAGTGCTATTTCCTTCCATGCTCTCTCCGCTTGTTTTCAAGACGTCATCCATTTGACCTGCTGCTGCTTCAGTATTAGTGTTGGTTTGCTTCGGAACCGCTCCTGTACTACCTGTTGTTGTTGTTGTACTAGTTGTAGCAGTTGTTGTTCAAGTGGTGGCTGCCGCCGCTGACGCTTCCCCTTCCATTCTACTTTTAGAACGCGTACCGAACATATTCGAAACTAATTAATGGCCTAATATCCCTAACTACCAAAATCGATCCTAGTAAAATGAAACCTACCAAAACCTGAAAAGAACTGTCTATAAAAATGAACGACTCCGTCGAAAAAATCGATGTGGAAGAAAACTTACCAAAACTTTAAAATTTTCTCACCTGAAACAAAAATTCAAAAGTAACCCGCCAATTCGGTAGGGATAGAATTGTTAAGTTCAATAATAAAATGAAATATATATAAAATCAAAATGGTTTTTGGTGTAGCTTTACCAAACCATCAACCAACTACTAAATTGATAACTTTACCCACAGAATCCGTGGCTATTGTTTTGTTAATAAAAATGCAAAATGGTTTTACTAAACCGTTGAATATTTACAATAAAAATTACTAAATTATCTCAAAAGAAGGTAAACAAAATTCAAGTATAAAAACATAAGGTGTGATCAAATGTGATGTAAACAAATTGTGATGACCTGTCTACTTAAACGAGCCAAAACTCAAACAATATTATCGGATGCACGTTGATTAGCAAGTTTATATTTCACTTGTAGTGAATAGTGGCAACAGAAGTATTATAATAATAATCTCTCTGGACTCACTAAACCCTTGTAAACTACGCTGTTCCAGCTATCTGTGTCGCAATTAGAGTGCCTATATTCTAAGCCTCTAAGACTTACACTTCTTAGCTACAGCTTTTATCTGACTAAAGCTAGTCGCAAACGGACGGCCTGAAACAACACTACCCTCCGTGACTTACCGAACTTTCATCTAGATTTCCTTGCATGTCAACGTTACGTATCCGCCAACTGTATCAAACTATATTGATGAAGTATGCCTTACTTAATTTCGGGCATGCTTCACGTTGTTATTAAACTTGATCCGAAAATAGATCTGATCGCTATCGGTTTTCGTTTTCGTGCCCCACGTTGGGCGCCATTTATTGTCATATATTCTTTACGAAAAAAAAAAATTATTTATACTTCCAAGGGTTTTTAACTTTTCCAAAAGTATTTAAATTTTCAAAAAATTCTTATATTTCCAAGTATTTTAATTTTTAAAAATTTATATATTTCCCAAAAGTTTTTTCCAAATTTTCAAAAGCATTTAAATTTTCAAGAGTCTTTAAATTTTCAGGTAAGTGTTTAAATTTTCAATTACAGGGAAGTACAAATTTTGAAAATTTAGTTTTATATAAATTGAATTTTAACTAAAGGTAGGTAAATTTGGAATTCAGATTTATTTAATAAAATTTCAATTACAGGTAAGTATTTAAATTGTGAAAATTTAGTTCTATATAAATTGAATTTTTAATTAAAGGTAAGTATTTAAATTTTCAAAATTTAGTTTTATATACATTGAATTTCAATTAAAGGTAGGTAAGCTTTCTTTTTCTTTCAGGTTAAATGGTTTCGAATATGTACAGCTCGATTGATCTTTCAAACTTTAATTTTATGGAAAATAGTTTTTGAACATACACTAAATGAATTTAGCGAAATTTTGAAATTTTAATCGAAAAATGAATTTATACTTTTAACTCACTGTATAACCGGTCTATTGATTGCTCCAAATTGAGCTAAGCTCGATGCTTGCTAATAAATAATATGTGCCCAAAACACATGTGGTCAAATGAATATGGATGTTTTCTGTTTTAAAGGCATAGAAAACAGCCAAAAGAAACTTATAATAACCGAAAGTATTTCAATTTCACGCGCGGATTTAAAATTTTTTCGGACTACCGGACAAAGCTTTTCTACAATAAGTACATAAGAATATAATGGCTACGCTACCTGGTGATATTGCTGTGGTTGCCGTGCTGTGATGGGGGCTGGATGTTGCAGATTTATGGTGATCCTGTAATCCTGTCTATGGTGATGTTGCTTTTTCCTGTTGGAGACTGATGTTTAATAATGATGTTGCTGCTGTGGCTATTGTTAACATGTGGCTGACGGATGTGGACATTGCGGCCTTGAAAATGCCGCAGTTGAAAATGGTGGCGAACTAAATTGTTGTTGGTGTTATGGTTGTTGCCAATCCGGTTATTCCAATGGCATGATGGTGTTGGTTGTTCCAGTTGATTCTAAAGATGTTGTTGGACGATGATGCGCTGCGGCTGTCATGATGGAACTTAAAATGGCGTAATGCCTTGTTGTTGCCAAGCCGTTGAAACAATTAAAATGGCGTTTGGCATCGGTGTTGTTGCCCAAAACGGTAAACACAAATTAAATGGCGCTGGGCCTTGTTGTTTTTGCCATTTGTTGAATATGGCGCTAGGCGTTGTTGTTGTTGCCTAAGCGGTAAATAACATTAAACTGCGCTAAGCGCTGTTGTTGTTGTGTCTCTATTGGCTTATTAATTTGGTGGTAGTTCCTGCATCACTATCGTTGTTGTTTCTTTATTTAAATTTATTAATTTCGGTGTCAATCTTGCTGTTGTTTCTTTATTTAAATTTATTACTTTCGGCGTAGTTACGGTTTCACTATTGTTGTAGTTTCTGCGGCCGAGGTAGCTGTTTTTAACAGGTGAGGAGCGCCATCGTTGTTGTGCTGCTACCTACTGATGAAATTCTCAATATTGATTATAGCCGCTACCGAAAGTCATACGTCGTTGTTGTCGCCACCACCATAGACCCAATTTAATGGCGATGCTAGCGGTGGTTGTTGCTCTGCCTGTTGCTAGTTGGCGTAGTTTTCCTTCTTCTTCTGGTTGAATCTATTGCGTGTGAGTACCAGCCTATGTTTTGTTATTTTATTAAGCCGATTTACGCTACCGTGTTTTTATTTTTGTTATTTCTGGCGAAATGGCTTTTAAAATGATCCCGGTATTGCACTTTACAAAAAACACTTTTTTAAAAAACTTACTCAAGCCACGATTTCAACCAGTCAGCTCGAGTATCACATCAAAAAGGACCGGAAATCAGTTTTGTCGGCCGCACATCAATTTTGACATTTCATGGGTGTTGTCTAGAAACAGAGTTGAATTTTAACCGTAGTAGGTTCTATCGTGGAGTTGCCATACTTAAAAGTATTTCCTATGTTAGCCGTTGGGTTCACACATGCTAGGACTGTGTTGACACCGGCGACACAGTACAATTCTAGTTTATCTTGTCTGGTAGTTCAAATACAAAGTATAGTTCAAAAATAACTAGGTGTACTTAAAAGTATAAACTAGTTTACTTAGTTCAGTCGATGGAATCGTTTAAATAAACTAGTTCGTTTATAAACTACACAAGTCTAGTAGCATTGCATTAATGAATGTTAAATAAAATGCGTGGCAGTACTAATTTCATGTCGGAAATAGTCAACAAGGAAACAAAGACATGGATTCTAGCTTATCTTGTATGGTAGTTCGAATAAAAAGTATAGTTCAAAAATGAACTAGGTATACTTAAAAGTATAAACTAGTTCACCTAGCTTAATTGATGGAGTCGTTTAAATTAACTAGTTTGTTTATGAACTACACATGTCTAATCTTAAGTAACTCCCCACTCAACATGTAAATGCTATAAATATAGACAGCATGCCCGCCGAACAAAAAGGAGAAATGACACAGACTCTAAACGCTCATCCTAATCTTTTTAGTGAACAGGAAGAAAAGCTTACCTATACTACAAAGGTTGTAGGTGAAATAGGAACCACAAATGATTCTCCAGTTTATACTAAATTCTACCCATACCCCGGATCTCTTAAAACAGAGGTAGAAAATCAAGTTATAAAACTACTAAACGATGGTATCATAAGACCATCAACATCACCCTTTAACTCCCCAGTTTGAATTGTCCCAAAGAAGGCAGATT
The DNA here is from genome assembly GCA_937654795.1 of Cistogaster globosa. Lineage (NCBI taxonomy): Eukaryota > Metazoa > Arthropoda > Insecta > Diptera > Tachinidae > Cistogaster > Cistogaster globosa. The sequence continues at coordinate 56,371,965 of OW569405.1, forward strand.
CAGCTGGAAATAAGCAATACCGCATGGTGATTGACTATCGAAAATTGAACTCAACTACTATCGCAGACAGGTATACAATCCCCGAAATACAGAGATAATCTCCCAACTCGGTGCCAGTAAGTTTTTTTCTGTACATGATTTGAAAAGTGGTGTTCACCAGATGCCATTAAAAAATCTGACATTGAGAAAACTGCGTTTTCATTTAAAAATGCTAATTACAAATTTATGCGACTACCATTTGGCTTAAAACTGCCCCGTCCATTTTTCAACTTACTCTTGATGATATATTACAAGAATTCATTGGAGTATGTTGCTATGTCTATATCGACGATATTATTATATTCAGTAAATCGGAGGAAGAACACTTCCAACATATAAGTAAAATATTTAAAACATTGAAGGACGCCAATATGAAATTTCAGCTTGATAAATGTAAATTTTTCAACACAGAAGTAGACTTTTTGGGCTTTGTAATATCTGAAAGTTGTAAAAAAACTAATCGCACCAAAGTTGAGGCAATTGCTAATTTTCCCCAACCTAGAACATTAAAAGAACTCCGTAGTTTTCTAGGTATGTCAGGGTATTACTGGCGATTTATCAAAGACTACGCCAAAATAGCAAAACCCTTGACATCCCTTTTAAGAGGGGAAGGGGGTCGTACCTCCAAAAACAAGTCGTTAAAGGTTAAGGTCTCCTTTGACCAAGAAGCCACTGAGACCTTTAAGAAAATCAAGTATTCTCTTATCTCCGAAGATGTAATTCTGGTTTATCCGGACTTCAGAGTTTGAGTTAGTAACTGATGCTTTTAATTTTTCTATTAGAGCGGTTCTATCTCAAGGTGGAAAACCCATAGCCTTTATCTCAAGAACATTAGCCAAGCTGAAGAACATTACGCAGCTAACGAAAAGGAAATGGTACCTATTATATCGGCATTAAACGCTTTTAGAAACTACCTGTACGGTTCACAGAAAGTGAAAATTCACACGGATCACCAACCGCTGACATATGCTCTCAGCAACAAAAATAACAACAGCAAAATGAAAAGATGGAAATCTATACTTGAGGAAAAACGGCCACAAGCCAGGAAAAACGAATATTGTGGCCGATGCCCTATCTAAAATCCCAATGGAGGAATCACCATTAAATTTTTTATCAATTTCTACTAACTCTGATGATAGTTCCTCTGATGGGCTCATAATTAGTGTAGAAATACCTATTAATGCTTTTAAGAACCAGATATTCCTGAATATCGATGTAAGTCCAGAATATCAATTTAAAATAATTGTCACTGAACCCTATTACTCAGAATCTACATTACTCAGTATCTTAAAACGTTACCTCAATTCATCCGTTATAAAGTGCATTAAAACGGAAGAAGATATTATGGGAAAAATTCAGCAAATATATCCTTTACATTTCAGTACATCCTCGTACAAGGTTACGTTTTTACAAGTAATGGTTAGAAGATATAATAAATAGCCAAGAGCAGGAGGAAATACTTATAGCATATCATAACAGAGCCCATAGAAACTGCAAGGAAAATAAAATACAAGTGTTAGAAAAGTACTCTTTTCCGTCAATGGCCAATAAAATTAAAAAAATTATTAAAAATTGTACCGTTTGTAAGCTGAAAATTACAACACTACAGTAAAAACAAAACCAGGAAGAATAGTACATAAAAATAACATTAGACAGACTTGGGTTTCTGTTGTTCTATTGTATACTTTGGTTCTATTGTATTCAGACGATAATTCCTTTCTTTTCAGAGGCTCAACATGCAAACCATAACGATTATTTTAGCGATAGCCATAGTGGCAAATGCACAACAATTTCACATACACGATTTGAATAACAACAATGGTTATATTCCCATTAAAACTAGAGAAGTAAAGACAATAGGAAGATACGACAAGGTACTGCATTTTATCAACGTGACTACATACGACGAAACCATACTTTTACTATCCGAAAATTTAAAAACATTGACAACCCACACTTATGAAGACAACCGACTTCTGGATGCTATAAATAAGAACCTTATTCTATTGAAAGCCAAAGTAAAGCAGGATCAATGGACAGCATTGACGAGAAAGCAATAAATAAAGCAATAGCGGACCTACAAAATAACGTCTATACTAACAATAAGACATTAGACGAACTCATACAATTTAATAACCGTATGGCAGAAGAGATTAAGAATATCACAACCCATATTAATAAGCAGCAGATGATTATTAGTAGTTACATGAATAAATTTAAAGACGACTCACATAACAGAATAATAACCTTGGAAGACTAAGTAGCATTTATCGAACAGATATACAGAATTGACAACGACATATCTCTCTTGCGAAACCATATTGACGGAATCGGACAAATCATATTCTCTTGCAAATTGGGGATCGTTCTAATTAGTGACTTTGACAGTTATAGCAGGATAAAAATTGCAGTAATTTCCGAAGCTAACAATATTATCCTAACCTTGTTGATACCCCAATTCTCCAGTAACACCTTTTCCAAAATAAAATTTGTACCTATTGCTAATGTCATTAATAAATCTTTAGTTTAAAGCAAATATGAAATATTAACTGATCATAATAATAAAATTTTTAATAAAAATATAAAAGATGATTTAGAAAAAAGTTTATTCAACATAGAAGATAAATGTGTGGAAAGCATCTTGAATTTTCAAGAAGCACAATGTGAGTTAGAAACAGCGCAAGAATCCTCTGTTACGGAGGTAATGCCTGAAATACTTATATTTAAAAATTTTAATAAAACCATTACTCAAGATTGTAACAAACTAGAGGTCAACCCTGAGGGGACCTTCCTTACTAAGTTTGAAAATTGTAAAATTAATACGTTAAATACAACATACACTAATATTAATTTAATAATACATGAAACCTTTATTTTACCTAATCTGATGACAAAAATCAAAGAAAAGAAAAATGTTAATAAATTGCATCTGAAACTAGAAAGTTTGTATGTAAATCAATTAAATGAGAATGAAATAAATCTATTAATTAATAAAAATAAAAGTATGCATACAGTAAGTTTAAGTTCGGACATTGCAATAATAATACTTATTTCCATAACCATGTTAATTTGCTACTAATTTTCCAAAAATAAACAACTCAGCTTCGAGACAATTTCGCAAGCAGTACAAGTGCATATGGGCCATTTCTACAGCTTACAGCATCTCAACTCACTAACTCGCCTGTTAAGCCACCCCGATTGGGGACAATCGACTTAATTCCCCTCTTAAGTGATTGTGTTAACACAAACAAAGTCAATAAACTCTATTCTTTAATAATTTTGTTTATTCATCTTTTTAAACGCGGAAGTAAGTTGCAATGCTTTGGCAATTAATTAGGTTAATAAAAATATTTCGTAATCAATTTGTAATTAGGTCAATTTTAGTCAATAAGTATTTTGCAATAAAATTAATAAGAATTCAAATAATACAATTTTTGCTTACTTGTAATAAATCTAGTATAAATTACGAATATTTGTAAACTTAGTTGCTAGTTCTTATTTTAGTTCTCATTTATAACTATAATTTAAATAAAGAAGCGGCCGCGTTGACCGCGTTAACAAAAAACCATTTTTTTTAAGTTTTCCAATAAGGAAAATAATAAGTTATATCGTATAGCAGGGTGGTTACGTTATTTAAACTTTTCCGTGCTAATAGTATGTGTATTAGTTAGTTAGTAATATAGTATAAGTTAAGCAATTTCGAAAAAATACATATATATTTTGTGGCAGAACAAAATGTTTTTAATTTCCATTTACTACTATTTTATAAAAATTTCATAAAATATTTGTTAAATTTATAAGTTTTAAAGTTATTTTGTCACGAAGAAAATTAATTAGTTTTAAAATGGGTTTAAAATTAATAAAAATTTTGAATTATTTTTTTTTTTTCATTATAGTTTTTATACAAATTGCTTTTTAAGCATATTAAACATTTTACACTTTTGGCTATAACTTTTCAAATAAATAACATGAAGAAGTAGGTGTAACTGTTTAAAAAAAAATACATAAAATCGACTATTTTTTAATTTTATTTTTAACTAGTAGTGCCCACGACTTCGTCTGCATGTCATTTATACTTTTCTTAAAATTTAAGTTTAGAAAAATGTGTTTTTAAACATTTGTTGTAGAGTTCTGTAAGCAGTGTTAAAAATTTTCCATCAACAAAAATAAAATGTACAGACAACTATTCCAGTACCATTATACCGGTAAAATTGTATATTTGTATCTCTAGTTTCTCTACGAAAACACATGTTTTTATGAAAAAAAAGTATTTGCACCAAGGTTCTAAGGGACCTCCTCACAAAATTTTATTCAAATCCATCCAGCAGATTTTACGTGATGCGAAAACAGACAGAAAAACAAAAAATTTTAACAATAGGTGTTTTGTATTCCATATCGATTACTATTTAAACCAACATTAAAATTTAAAAAAAAAATTATTTCATGTACAGAAGTGACCCCGTTACTGTTTTACTATATATATAGATTAATTGCTAAAAAAAATTGCTGGTCATTAAAAAAAAGTAAATTTGTTAAAAATCTGAAGTAATTTGGTACCGCTAGAAGGCTAGAGGCTGCTGTAGTCGAAGTGGTAAACACGTTGGCTACAAACCTGGTTGACCAGGGCTCAACCCCTGCGGCAACCGAAAATAAAATAAATGTTTTTTTCTGTTTAATGGTATAAATACATATTCAGAATTAACATTAAACATACAGCCTCCTTCGTCGGTACTTCTTAATAGCATATTCGCCGGCGAAGTAAAATAACTAATAAAATGGCTATATCTATCTTTCTCTTTTCACCACCTGTCTTATCTCTCATCTATCCCTTTCCTAAAGAATGTAGCACGGTTACGAAAATAACAAAATAGGCATTGTTGCCTGAAGTGCTACTTCTCTTTGAAAAAAAAAGCTAGACAAAGGTGAGACAAATAATGAGATTTGATTTTCAAAATACGTGGAAAAATAAGAACTTGGTATAAGGTATAATTTTTCATACCACAAGGTGTGCTGGGATTTATATAAAAATATAAATTGCCATCATAATATATTTAACATATTTTGGTAAAACGAAGCAAATGGATTCAAATATTATTAAATGTGTGCAATTTTATTTTTAAATTATAGCATCGAAATGTTTACTACCAGTGAACAGTTTGCTACCATCAGCATCAACTCGCATTACGATTGTTTTAAAATTAATACTTTTTTTAATGAAAAATGCCTACTATTACTTCTTAAGCGCCTGTGGCAGTAGAATCACGAACTTTAACCAAAAGTAAAGAAATTACAGATCCTATATTTAATCTCAACTCTAACGACCAGAGATAACAAATTTGTGGTTGACATGATATGATGCGTTTCTTCTATAATAACTTCATAACTGATTTGGTCTACTTCAATTGATTTTATTTAGAGGGCTGACTAGTAACGCATAGTTTGGGACATATAAATGGTATATTGGGAATCCACACTGTTTGCGACATCCGCTAAATTTTATGGTTTTTATTCGAGTTATTCTTATATAGATGTAGAGCTTGCGGTAGTATTAAAGGTTTTTTCATACTCAAAAGCTGTATCAATGTATTGATACTTAATAAAAATATGCAATAAGCTATTTAACAGTTTTTCAATAATCGTAACAATATTAAAATATTGATGGACACGGTTTCACATTTTCCTGAAGAAAAAAAGTTTGAAATCTCTTGCTACTACGAACCATGCCCATAATTTGTACTTGGTATTCTGCCCTAACAATTTCGTATGACGCATTTAAAATTGAACTTTTTATCTGTGCAGCACTTTCCTGTACTATTCTGCTGGCATCTGGGGCAGTCATTATGTGGCTGGTAGATTCCGGTGCGTTTGTTAATTGGCAGCGTTAACGTTAAGTCCCCAAAGGTGAGATATCTAAAAAACTTGGTTTATTTCTTAAATATTACTTAATAACTTTAATTAAGCTAGTTTCTTTACTAATATAAAAAACTCTTTATGTTGATACAATTGTAGATAAATGCAATTCTTCAGGGCTTTTTCACTCTCCTGCACTTCTCTGTATTACAAATATAACACAAATGCTACTGAACTGATGTGGGCCAGTTAGGAGTTTTGTTTTATCCAATGTTTTCTTTTTTATTGCCTTAAATTTCACTTTTGTTGCTTAGTTTTACAAAAGAATTTAGTAACATATGCAAAACTTGATTGAGATCCTTGCCGCCCGCTAATATTGACAAAACCAAAAAAAATAGTTTCACTCTAAAAATGTTTGTAGTTTCAAAAGTGTTTTGAAATGTGTTTTTTATAAAAAAACAAAGTATGCAAATTAGACAACCTCTGCTGTTGTTGTCCATATTTGCGTGGTAAAAAATAGAGGTGTGTGCAGAGAGTATTACAACAATTAGTATAACTTACACCGACTTTCCAAAGCTTTCCGGCAATGATGCAGTCAGTTTGTAAAAACATTACATTTTTCTTACATAGAATACCATAAAATATACGTATAATGTTCATGGACGTTATGATACTACGTTGAAGGGACATTATATCTTCTAAAATGGAACCCATAATATCTGTGTTGTATCTCTATGTGCTTTTAGGTGGCATGTCAACGTAGAGTCATAAAGCGCTTAGATATTATAGGTATATTTTATGGTATTCTATGTAACATCTAAAAACTAATTTGCAGAAAATCTTTGATAAGTGAAGCCAATGTTGTTGGTTATACCATAGAGGAGAAAATCCTTGCACCCGGCCGGAGGCTAGCAGGCTAGCTGCAGAACATCTTTGATAAGCTCCATAGACATTATGACATTTTTCAAAGGATTATGGCCGTGGACACTATGACATGCTACCCATTCAGCGTTCAATGGACATTATGATCTTTTATATATTCAACATTCTCTTATTTAATTTAGGTAGCCATGTATATCTTAAATAATGAACCGATTTTAATGAGATATAGAGTGTGTACTAAAGCAATTATAAAATACTAAACAGACTAAAAGACTTAACAATTATATACAACCCAAACAGAGGAGAAAAAGAATAATGAAGTTTTGCCTTTGCTTACTTATGTATAGATGTTACCACCAAATTCGTTATAGAAATTTTTTAAGTAAAATGAAAATATAATTTAACCGAATTAATTAATAAATTTGTAAAATAATTCTTTAAGGCGAAATCTTATAACATATGGTTTTTTCAAACTTTGACATTTCGCTTCTGAAATCACTTGTTGAATGAAAACTAAAGATGTAACCAAGTATTTTAATCAGCCGTCGTAAGGTGCTGTAAATTAAAAAGTTGTAAAAGAGTCTAAAACTAATTTCACAATTTCATGAAATTGCGATTAACAAGCTCTCGTTTACTGCATTTGGACATACCCTATTAAAGAGCTCCAAGGTTAGCAAACTACAGTGTAAAAAATGTTACAGAGTATCATTACCCGAAGTTCATTATCAGTACAAAAGCAGTTTTCCACTAGTAATTTAGTTGTCCAAAACAACACCTACTTACTTACTCGATTGTTATTATTTTGAAGCTTATTTTGGAGTTTTTGCTTGGTTAAATGCTTAAAACAACCCACTGTTCACATGTACGACATCGTAATAGAGCTTATTCGCGACTTTGTGCGGCAAACTTTTTTATTCAATAGGCAGAGCTGCAAACAAAGAATAAATAAAAACTTATCCTTAGCACAATACAAATCAAGGCAATTCATGTAAATTCTTATCTCCAGTATCCCAATGTTTTTGATGAGGAAGGATTAGTGACTTTGCACTGAAGAAAATTGAGTTCTTGAAGATATAAATGCGTGCTTTGCTGATTATTAAAGTTAAAAATGTGACTAATATTAACAAATGTATATTTTATGATTGTTTTAATATCTAAAAGGTGTAGATATTTCTTTGAAAATTGAGTTTTTGTTAAGAACTATTTAGCATGTCGTACAATTATTAAGTCAGAAAAAATATATATTCAAATTCCTTTAAAAAGGTCTCAAATTTTGCTAGCTAACTGCGGTCGTTTTTTTAAATGGTCCAGGATAGTGAAATATCGAATTTGACAAATTTTAAAATGCTTAGAACTTGGTCATCTTAGAAATAAACATGCAGGTTAAGGCACCATTCTACACAATTGATTAAGCCTCTAAGACCATGTAAAATAAAAAAAATAAAAAAATACATTTAAAAATTATAACATTTAATTTACAGCAAAGTCATGAAATCGAAAAATACATAAACCTCACTTTCTACTTCATTTCAGTCAAGAATCTTGAAAGCTCTCTTTTAAATTCAGTTATTGCGGTTTAACTGAAATCTATAAATAAAAATTTAAATATCAGGTACCTTCATATAGTTGGAAATAAAGTCAAAACCAATACATCGATTTTAGTCAAATACCCTGCAGGAGATCAAATAAGTATCAAACTGTTGTTGTACTAGTACAAAAATTACCAGTACTATTTCCCAACTGTAAACTTTCCTTTACCATCATGCTCAAATTAACAATGAGTGTGTTAGGAAAATTACTAGTAGCATCAGTACTAGATGGATACTAGGTGCATACTAGTACTATAAGTACTAGATGAGTACTAGTATAAATAATTTGTGCCATTTCTTTTAGTTGGATACTAGTACAATAGTTCCGCATTAAGAACTGGTTTATAGATATATATAAAAAAAATCCCAAAAATTATTGGTTTTATTAAACCCAATAAAATTCTTTGTCTTTACAAGCAATTTTTGGTTCATCAATTCTTAGTTCACAAAAAAAAATGGAAAATATATGATTTTCATACATTTCAAACTGTAGTTTGAAAAGAGTAAAGAACTATAATAAAAATACATATTTTTAAACGTATTTGATAAAATAGAATTCAAGCGAAAAGCTAGAGTTGCCTGTCTAGATTAGGACTAATAAAAACAGTATTTGCATCTTAATTTTCTTTCTTCTTTTCAGTGCGATTTTTCTTAACAATTCTTTTTTTCTGAAGCTGAAAAGCTTTTCGTAGAGCAACATTTGGTTCATCTGCAAATATTCCAAAAGTATCTGCAAACATATGCATTTATAAAATAAAATATAAAAGTTCAAATTTACGATTAGGAAATATGCATTTGATTTGTTTACTTATCAACGCAGAAAAAAAGTTGCCATATTTTTTGAAACTCCGATTTCCATGCGTACCATCTACATTAAATTTGTTTATTAAATTTGGATCTAAAATTTCATTTAAGAAACGTCCAACGTTTCCTTTTAATAATGACCTCATTTGTCGTAATTGTGAAAAAGGAAACATTAGGCTGACATTAAATTTTTAAATAATTCGAAAATAATTACAACAGGGGATCTAAGTGCGGTTTTATTTAATTATTCAGATCATTTTATTTCTTTTCCGATTTCATTGGAAATATTTGAAAGCAGTACTTTGCGTTCCGCTTAAATTTCAATGATTGTGTTATTTTGCCGCTGAATAGTATCTATTAAAACAGTAAATTTACCAAATGAAAAATGAAAACCAATCTGAAGTTACATTATAAACTTTAAACTTTACTTATGTAGGTATTTAAGATTGTGTTAATAAACTAAACGCCGAAAAATTCAATCAGTTTTTATCATTTTAAAAAAGATCGCTGATTTTATATATAAACATCAATATTAAACATAAAACACGCTTAAAAAATTTTAAAATAAGAAAACCGCGGACATGCAGATGGCAAATTCTTCTCATAAGGTCTGTCTGCGTACACATATTTTGCATCATTTTTTGCAAAATGTTGCAAAATGTTGTCTGCGTACTCCAAATCTCTTGCAGCGAGAGAGCCAAAAAGAGAATTTTTTGACAGTTGGCAGTTAGAGAACTTGCAAAATGTTACTGGAGAAATTTCTTCTTGCAAGATTTTGCAACTAGTTTGAACAGCTGTATTTAGTTACTTTTTTAATGAAATAATATTTGTTGAAAAAATAAAAATTGAAATTTAACAATGGCAGATATAAGTAGTTAGAATTGTGTTGATTTTTAATGTTTATAATAAATAATAATAAACAAAACATTTTATTTTATGCTAGAAACGTCCAAATATACAGTGCGACTGTGATGCTAGTGAATTGGAGATAGCAGAACCGTGTAATAAACAAGTGTAATAAACAGTAATAAACAGTAATAAACAGTGTAAAAACATTTTTTTTGTTTTGATTTACAACACTTTTTAGGCGCACTTTAATTAATAATTTTTTAAATTACCGCGAAAATTCAGTTTTGCGCATTTCTTTTGTTTTGTTATTTTAATTGTTTACACACCGATCAGCTGTTTTCTTGCAAGATTTTACTGGATACTGTCTGCGTACTTTTTGATATATTTTCAGCCGACAGAGTAAAATTAGTCTTACTCTCCCAAAAAAAATTACTGAGTATTAGCTACTGGAAAAGTACCCAGACAGACCTATAATCATCAGTAGTGGTACAGCAAGAAAGTACGCAGCCAACTGGTCTTTGTTTTAAATTTAAAATAGTTTACAAATTGTTGTTAATTCCACAAGCCAAATCAAACGAACTACTTAAAACACAAGTACTTTTCTATATACATATATTCTATAATCTTTTTAACTAGTGCTTGCTGTACTAGTAATGGTAATAGTAGACATTTGAAAATTAACGCTTATTCTCCTGTAGGTAAGGACTTACTTTACTTCATAATTTGTACAACTTTAGAAAAATCACAAAAAGTTGTACTAGTCAAATTTTTCATAAATGCTTAAAAAGCAACTGTATAAAAATTATTTAATTTTTAATGAAAAATTTGTTTTCACCACAAATTTCAAAAAGTGTTGTGCAGATATAATATAATATAATATTCTAATGAACTGAAAGTAAGTTTTGTGGTTTCTAATTTATTTAAATTGGGAAAACCATACAAAAATTAGATGAAAAATAGAATTGTGACCGCCATATGAAGAATGTCATACTTGCCACGTCTTTTAAGAAAAGTCTCTACGTGTCAAAACAAATCTGTACATATTTTGATATTCATCCCATTTTTGTTTAAACACGATTTATTTGATGGATATTATAATTCTTTATTTAAAAATCTCCTTATTATTAGTTTCCTTTTAACATCTTTTTCAGAAAAATAAAATTCAACGAGCCTTTACTTTTATAACAAAAAGGAGATAATAAAATAGCATGGCAAACCAAAACATTTAAAAAATAAATTACTTATAAACTGCTCAATCAAATAATAGAGCGAAATAACTGGCTAATTTATCATCTCTTTGTCTAATATGAAGAGCGATGAAGAGGAACGTGTTTGTTTACGGTAAGTTTAAAATATTCTTACATTCCTTTTATGCATTTTAGTGGATCTGAGAAAAAACTATAATAACAACCATGAAACAACTTCTAATGAGTCGTAAATATAGTGACCAAATAAAAAGTTACGAAATATTACAAAAACCTAAAATAATGAAATAAGTTTTAAAATTTTGTGCAAAAGTTGAATTGTAAGAAAAAAATATTCGTAATGTAATGATTTGTAACTGTAAGTTATATTTAGTTAGCCGAAGAAAGGTATTTTTTTCTATGTTAAATATATGTCTAAGTATAGTAGTATATTGCACTCGGCCGAAGATAGAAAGTGCAAATAGTATTAGTGAGAGAAACTGGCTTTAGGCATACTGCAGACAAAAAAGCATTTGAAACCAGCCGACGGCCGACAAAAGGGAAACAATAATTGCATAAACCCCCAACACAAATGAAGCAACATCCAATAATAGAGAAGAGCTAAATAATTTTTGTGGGAGACTTTTCATTAACTCTTTTTATTTTTGGAAAACGGAAGGGTGCTACTAAGAAAAAAATAATAATAAACAAAATATATTAAAAAATTAAAAGAACTCTTCGATAAGTGATACAACGAGGGAGCATATATTTTGCCAAAACAAGTATAGGTTCACTTCCTAGAATAAAAAGCACCAAATCTTCATTGGATTTTCGGTAAATACTCTTGAGATGTAGTTAAATACGTGCGGGCCTAGACCCGACAAAGTTCTTTAACGTACGGCCTTATTTTGCAACATGTTTATCCTTCACCTTATATCTAGTTTAGTAAAGTAAACCCAACCAAAAAAAAAAAAAAAAACAAAAAACGAATATTCAGGTGACAGAGAATTAAAAGATAAAAAGAAAAACTTAAGTACTGTATATAATTTTACATAAAAATGTTCTTAATGTGTTAAGCATTTAAAAAAAAATTTAGTAATTCTTTAAAGATCTCCTCTAATCTTTTAAATGATACCCATATTAATATAAAAAAATATGGTGCACAATTGGTTTTTAAATGAAAAATTCAGAGGCCCTTTACTCAGAAAATATGGACGAGTCCAATTTCAACACTAGCTCGGACGAAAAATAAGCAAAGAAAAAAACCTGAAGTTAATTTTTCCATTAGTAATCAAATCATATATTTTCAAATGTCTTGATACCCTAGAAGCTCAAGACATCAATTATTTTGGGATTTTTTTTTTTATTTGGAAGATTTTGGCTTTCGATCGATGTTTTGCTTGGACTCGACAATTGTGATACATTTTCAGTAGTATTTTACTGTGTTTTTAAATCTTGGATGTTTATGCAAAACAGCATGACGGCAACAAAATTTTCTTTGTTTCTAAGATATTGTACCTCAAAATTATATTTTTCGAGTCAAGTCGGACTCTTGTGAGTTTGATAAAGAGTGTTCAATCGAAAATGAATGCGTAAGGGGCTATGGTCAGTTCTAACAAGAAATTTTTTACCGTATATGCAAAGGTCTGAAGTGGATAATTGCCCTACGAATGGCAGCTAATTCTGCCTCTAGAGTTGATTTATTGTTTTCACCTTTATTAAAAGCTTTCGATGATTATTTGGGCCACCATATAGTTTAAAATCACTTGGAGTTTACTGGTGTCAGGGATAAGTATAAAAATTACATTTATCTGGATGCAGTTTAAGGTTGTGCTTTCTGCATAAAGAGAAATCATCTGTCAGATTTTTAAGCATATACTTATCTGAACAACCAAGACCGAGGAAAATCTAAACTAGTAAATGCAAATGTCATCGTGTATTAAAAGGAGTTTGGCGCAACTTTTAAGCCATAGGGGAGACCTGTAAGGCGTCTACTATTAGTGGAGAAAGAAGTTGCACCTGTTGAACTTTTTTCAATTTGAATCAAACCAGGTATTAAGTCAAGGCATGAAAAATATTTAGCCCTGCTTAAACTTTCATTGATATGTAGTGAGTTGCTAACCGAAATAAAATTAGAGTTTTTGTTTAAAGTTCGTACAATTGGACGGTTTTAAGCTCTCATTAATATTTGTGAAAAAATGGAAGCTTGTAGCTCTTAATTTGGTATAAACACTTCGTGTTCTTAAGTATTGATTTTAACCTAATTCCACTAATGTCTAAAAAGTAATTGCTATTTATTTGGATATTATGTAAAAATTTATTATTTTTTAAAACTAAGACCTTGCACCGGTGTCTAATAAAATTAACAAGATTTGTTTCGTATTATAAACTTTAATTTTGATGAATATAGAATAGCTTAGATTTAGATTATATATTTTTGGAGTTCATTTCTTAGAGACTGGTTTAAGTTTTCCACCTCTTGTGGTTTATTATCCATTAATGTTATGTTGCTTTTTCAGTTATAGTTCTCATAAGAGCTATTTAGACCCTTATTTCTGATATTATTATCGCTATAATTTCCGGAGTACCTCTTATAATATACGATTTCGGCCATTGTACGATATACGGAAAATAAACAGAATTTTGGTTACTAGAAAAAAATTTTGCTACAACATAATTTATTTTAATAAAGTAACATATTATATTATAAAATGAATACGTTCTTTGTTGCAGTTTGAGTAGATTTCTGAGATAAGAAAATTGGAAATATATGCGAACTCTAATCACCTTAGCAACTGACACATCCTTTACACTTCATTGCAGCTGATTTACTATTGATAAAGGATCATTTAATGTATTGTCTCTTTAGAGAGTTTTCATGGCATTGCAGAGTTTTAAAAACTACCACGCCTATCGCGATGGGAACTAAAACAATCAATAGAACATTAGTTATTTTTGGGGATTTAATTGTTTCAATATCGGTATTAAGTTAATCGAATTTGTTTCGCCAGAAAATATTATACTATTTTATTATTCAATATCGTTTACCATGACTTCTGTTGAGTTAAGGCATAAAAAGGAGTAACACGGCCTCGAGGTACAACAATGAAAACTACAATTTTAGAAATTTATTTTCTTTATGGGTCTCGGTGAAGCTTTTATTTATTGAATCTTCAATGCTTTTTTATCTATTACTTTGTTTAAAATAACAACATTTATCAAAAACAAAAAAACAAAAAATGTAATGAATGTTTTCTCATTAATATTTTTATTTTATGGGTAAGTTGAAGTTACTAGAATATGCTAAATTAAAAGAGCTGGTGTAGCGAATTTATTTAAGAAATAGATACCTGCAATTCGGTAGGAACTGAATTGAATAAAACAGACCAAAATGTTCAAGAAACTCACTTTCTGAAAACGCTGCATAACGTCAGGGTAAACGTGAGCTCTAAAGAGCTGCAAGAATAAAAATGTTCAAATGTATTGTACAAATTTACTACAGTGCGTAACCGAATGTAAATAAACATAACAATCAAACAACACTGAGTAACAAAATTTTAATATCGTTATTAAGGTATGTTTACATTATGTGTACAAGTCATATGGAATATCAAAATAGCTATCCATTTGTAATTTCGTTTGTATGTCAAAATCAGTGTTTAATATACGGTTTATAATTTTCATGTTCAAACTTGCATATGTTATATACATATGACATAACCTCTTGTCGTCGAAAAGAAAACATAAATACTAAAAACAGTCATATAAACTTTTCAATTTTTTTTTTTGCGATAACTATTTAGAACTTTAAAATTTAAGTTTAAGTACAAGGCGGTCTTTCCTTATAACAATTGCTAAAATAGCTGCGTTCCCGTACTTTTTGTGTAAAGTTCGGTAAAATGAGTGTAAACAGAAATTATTCTCAATTAAAGACAAAAATGCCTAAAAGTACGGGAACACAAAAAACCAAACTTCTATTCCAAAACAAGATGTCAACCAAAACAAACATGCGGTTGTTTATAGTAAACATAAAAACACATATATTTTACATGTTCTTAAATTTATTTTAATATATTGTGTGATAAAAGTTGAAAATAACACTTTCAGAAGACATTTGCGTGCATGAAACATAGAATTTTTTGTATTTGGTACTTTTTAATTTTTAACCAGCTGGTTATTTTGCAGTTTAGACAATCTACCGAAAGAAAAAGTCTGGGCTGTTTCGTGCAGGAAATAGAAGAATTTTATCCTCTTAAAGTTCTCTCTTTTACCCAAACTTTAAGTACGGGAACAGCTTTCGGTAACAAAATTGAGTGCAGGAACGCACCTAACATATAGTAGAGGTCTGCACTTAGGTTTTTGGCTATGTTCATTTTTAAAAACACGAACTCAAAACTACAAGTTGTCAGGTACTTGGCGCAGTTCGTATAAAGTACATCTTACCAATGTTGAAATTGCTAATTGCCTTAATTAAACAATTAGTAATCAAATCTTTCTCATTGTTCATACATAAGTATGCAAGTGCTTTTGATAAGTTGTCAAAAAGAAAAGCATTTCCAAAATGTCCATTGAAGAAAGGATTGTTAGGATGTTTTTTAAAATTTTCGCTACCTAAAAGATGCACACACACCTTTTATATAACACAAAAAAAAAACAGGACGATAAAATAATTCAAACTTCTAAAAACCAACACAAGATTATTAAAAACCAATAAAAGCTTTTATCCAAGAAACCTTCGTTTTATTTGTTTAAAATATTTATATGTCAAATTTAAAATTATTTTTTCCCTTTACATACATACATACAAATGCTTAAAAATAATTGTTAAATACACGTCGCACAAAAAAAAACATGTGATCATGATTTTTGAAGTACACTTCCACTAAGAAAAAAATAAAGGAGGAAATAAGGACAATGATTCAAATTTCAATTCCTTTTTTACTATTTACTTTAGCGCTGAGTTTGTATGACGTAGTTGTCGTAAACCTTAAAAAAAATTTTGATAATCTAGCTTTTATCGTCTTAGTATTTGTAAAGATTCATACAAATAGCCCAATTCTTAGGGGAAAATTGCTACATACCTTATAATCTGACCGAGCTCAGGGCAATGAGGTGATGTTCTTATCTCCTTCGAAATTGGTTAAGAGTCATTTCGTTAAATTTAAAAAAATGAGGTAGCTACCAGAACTCAATGTTAAAGAAGACCAAAATTAATAAAAAAAAAGAAGAAAAGAAGGTAAAGAAACTTAGTTTAAAACTTTATAACAGAAGATGTTTTTCTTCCTTGTGGTCATAACCCTCCCATCCAGGCTATCTTCTAAGTTAATTTTCAGATAGCCCAAAGTATTACCCTAACTTTTATAGATTAACTGTTCGTGGTTTTCTATAATAATTTACATTATCATATTGAAAGTTGAAATTTTCAACAATATTTATTTAAATTTAGTACTAACATAGTGTCTTATGAAACAATAAAAGAAAAGAAATTATCACCCGTATTATGTATGTCGTAGTCGAATGTGAAGAGTTGTCGTAGTCGTACTCGAATTTAAATTTTGTTGGTATTATATAACAGTTTCGACGTGAGTGTTTTTGTAACAGAATAAAATTGGTATGAGACTATTATATTTAAATAATTATTAATCACCTTGTTGCAAAACAGTCAGTTTAAAAAAAAATTAAAATTATTACATATATATATATATATATATATATATATATATATATATATATATATATATATATATATATATATATATATATATATATATATATATATATATATATATATATATATATATATATATATATATATATATATATATATAAAAGAAAAAAAAGGTAAAAGTTCGTTGAAAATGTTAAGTGTTGAGCATTTTTGTTTTTCTGATGAGGAAGAAGAAATCCAAAACCTTATTATTCTACGGAGACAACTAAGATTCCGTTCTAATATATTCGCACTTTCAACTTCACAGTGAGTTTATTTTTTTTTTTTTTTTGCAAATTTATCAACAAATTTATACAAATACCTTTTTATTAGTTTTATTAAGTATTTTCGGCTTAACAAAGCATCTTTCCGGTACGTCCTTAAAGAACTTTGTCTAAAGTGGATTTCATTTAAAATGTGCGAAACAGAAAAGACTAGCATAAAGGAAAATTTTTACGATAAAACAGGCTTTCCTGGTGTAATTGGATGTGTAGACAGGACGCATGTAAAGATTTAAGGCCCCCCGTTATTAGAGCGTTGGAAATACTATAATAGAAAGGGATTTTATGGTCTAAATGTGTTAGTCGTAAGTATAAATAAAAAATATCATTGTGCAGAAGGTTATCATTATCTTTAATAGGTTTGCGATCATGAATTGAAAATCCGTTACATTTCATCACATCATCCTGGCTCAGCACACGATTCGTTGGTATGGCATGCTAGTATGCAAATGGGGAAAGAAACACATGGCTTTGAGGTAAGCTAAACAATATATCCGTCTATACATATGTATCTTCAGGAGATGCGGGATATCCCCTAGAACCATTCCTGATTACACCTTTTAGGGCGGCAGAAGAAGGAAGTGCTGAGTGTCTTTCAAATTTAATACATTCAAAAGCATGAAATGCGGTTGAAAGGACAATCGGTGTTTCCGGTTTCGTTGCATCTTTGGTGCAAGGCAACTAAATTATTCGCCAAAAATGGCAGCAAAGATAACCTCAGTTTGCGCGGTTTTGCACAAAATTTGTATACATTTTAAGCTTGAATCCACTGAATTTAATCCTACATTGGAAAACTCTGATACTCATGAAGTTTACCAAGACAGTGAAAGTGATCTGACAGCAGCAAATATTAGATTAAATATATACAGGTCTGTTCTGAAAATCACGTGATTTCAAAACACGAACGGTTTTAAAATCACGCCAACGATTTGGTGCTGTTCTGAAAACCACGCGATTTTCAATTTTTCGGCGTGGTTTTAAATGTTCAAAAACAACTGATTTTTTAGATTTATGTTTTGTTTTTTTATTTTTTTAATTCGTAACAAAAATATTATTGGAAATTCAATAAAGTCAAAATGCCTTAAGCTAAAATAAATAAGAGAATTTTTATTTGTTTATAGTAGTACATATATTTTTACTTTTATTTCCTTACTGAAGCTGATTGAATTGCTTAAAACTCGGCGTCAAATGAAAATTCGTAAAATAAAAAAACGAAAAAAAAATTTTTACATTTCGCACTTCTTTTTTTTTTTTTTTTGCAAATTTAACCCAAATATTGATTTTTATTAATTTTTTTAACAGCAATGATCAAATTTTGCGTTAAACTTATGTGAAAAAAAGGATGGTTTTAACACTGTGTTAATTGGGAAAAATTAGAATTAACTTCCAAAAACAAAAACTAACTGCTAAGAGAGAAGAAATCACGAGCATTGTTGAATAAGCAAAATTTTTTTTATAAAACATGCAGAGTCTTCAAGATTTTATAAATAAATTTGTTTTTGTTTGTATAAAATCTATTTTTTTCACAAAAATAAATAAAATACATAGTATTTAAAATAAATATAATCAATATTTTTATATTCTAAACGAAATAATTAGTGAAAATAGGCAAGTGATTTCAAACCGGCAGTCATTTAGTTAACCGTTTTTAAATCACGTGATTTCAGTATAATTTGTAGGCAGAACACCTTTTACGTGATTTGAAATCACTTTGACAAAAAGTGATTTACAGAACAGACCTGATAGAACTCATTAAATTTATAGAAAAATGTTATTTAGTTCATTAGGCAATACAACAAAATTGATTGTTTAAAACGATTAAAATAGTAAGATATCTTAATTAAAAATATGTAAATAAAGATAAAATTTACTAATATGAAATTCTATTTTCGTCTATTTCAATCTTGCGGCGCTTCAGTTCTATTTCTTCCATTCGCAATTTTAACATGGCCGATCGATGCAGCTCCTTCTTTTTTATCTGCTCCTTATAAATTGCCATTTTTTTATCTTTAGCTGTTCCTCTTGAATTTTATACGTTTTACGACCGTATCTTTCGATCTCCGATAAACTTATTTTCAGGTCCTTATATAAATCAGTTTGAACTTTTAACTGTTCCTCAAGAAGTGCATTTTTCTTCACAGTTTTAAATTTAGCTTTTCTTGTATTAAAGAAATTATTTTGCGTGTCTGTTATTACATTATCCACGCTAGTATCGTTATTTTTTGCAATATCACATACTTCCTCATTTAGGTTTACCGGTAGGTTTTTAATTCCAAATGTTTGACCTTCAGGACTTAGAGTTCATTTGCAGCAACCTAGCTACAGCCTCTTCTGAAGGTGTCAAGACTTTTTGATTAAAGGTTCCACCACCGATTGCATGACTTTCAATTTTATTGTGCATAAGTTTTCTTCTTACGCTGGTCTTCATATCGGCCCAAACCTTCATCCAAACTTCCGTTTCGCGACTTGGAGGACCAATACTTTTTAGTTTATTTTTAATATCGTTCCATAGTTCTTTTATAGATGCTTTATCTGTCGTTTTATGGTATCCTTTAGCTATATTTGGATTTTTAGTCATCAAATCGACAAGTGCTTCAAACTGTTTTGGTGTTGTCTTCTTTATCCTAAACGAGTATAAAGGTGCATAGAAACAGTATAAAAATCTTTTAAAAAAATATTTTTTATAAACAATAAAAATTATACTCACATTTTATTTTAATATTACTCATTTTTTCTTTTTATTTAGAATTTTTAAATTTTTTTATACGTCACCAGCAAAATACAAAACGATTTTTTTTTGTCGAATTTTACATCAAAAAACGACATACACAATGAGTCAGTTTGTAATAGATTTTTTATTTCTATCGATAAACGACATATACAATGCCACTTGAAAAAAATGATACAAATTCGACGTGACTACGACATACATAATGCGAGTGTATTTGTTTTGGTTATTAATGTGTTATATTAAAACATACTGTACTGTGTACAAGTAGTGCGAATAATACGTGTGTATGAAACCAACATTATTATTATTATTATTATTATTATTATTATTATGATTATTATTATTATTATTATTATTATTATTATTATTATTATTATTATTATTTTAAATAAAAATAAAATTTGCATTTCGTGACTATACCAACGGTGTAGTACAAAATTGCAACAAATGTACAAGACGTGTTGTAGAGAAGACAACAAAAAATGCTTTGAGTTGTGTGTGAATTTCGTCCAACCAAATTAATATTGATACGTTGGTTAAATGGATGATATTTACAGGATACGCAAATCAAGGTGTTGGATGCAAAGAATGCTGAAGATGGATTTGGCGGTCCTGAAAATGCAGCATTACATTCTGCCAGTGTCTAATTTTTCTTGTTTACTTTGGAAAACGTCCGCGTACATTTGAAAAATAATTTTTCTTAATAAAAGATAATTAAAAATGAACCAAAGCCGAAAAAGTAAAATTTTAATTAATTTATGAAGACCATTGGTTCAACTCCTGGCTGGGACTAAAATTAAAAAATAAAAATATATTTATTCACAAATTCTTATTTTACTTATTATTCCAAGTCCTTAGGTTTTTTTTTATTATTTTTACATAAACAATATATATATATATATATATATATATATATATATATATATATATATATATATATATATATATAATAATATAATATATAATATAATAAAAAAAAACCTAAGGACTTGGAATAATAAGTAAAATAAGAATTTGTGAATAAATATATATATATATATATATATATATATATATATATATATATATATATATATATATATATATATATATATATCTCAGAGTTGTGGATGAATCATCCATTTTTGAAATTATTCGCGAATCATTCATGCAATGAATTGGTAAAATTTTGAATTAATTCTTTTCTCCAAAAAAAAATTGACTTTAATTTGAATCAAGTCATTTGAATTTAGCGAAAATGAATTGCAATTCATTTTTTATTCAAATGAATTGGTACAATGAAATGCAATTAGGCTTTAAGTATAAAAAGTCTTTTAATAAATGATGCTGTCAGTCTGCAGTAAACGATTGAGTCAGCAAGACTTTTAATTTATTATAAGACTACTTTAAGTAAATGTAATGCAGATAACTGAGGGCTTGACTTGCTACGATTTGAAACACATGGTTTTGATTAACGTTTATTGTATTTTGTTTAAAGTCAAAAGTGGTTTGTTTTAAGCTTCTTGTGTTTGTTCAAAATTTCAATATTTTTTAACGTTTATTGTGTGCAAAAATATCTTCAGTAAGTGACTTTTCAAATGATGACGATTGAATGTCTTGTTATTCAGCGTATATCAAAAGCGAAATAAGTAGAACTTGAAGAACGAAGCTCCAAACACTAAGGAGAACTATTGAATTTACTTAAAAAATTTACGACTTGCGTTATATCTGGTCGTTTGCATTTAGCGGCAAACAATAAACTTCCGATAGCTTCCAATAGCTTGCTCATAGAGTACAGTTTTCATGGTTTTGTCATCACATTTAATTTTTTAAAACTTTTGGTTCATGTCCATCGGTGTAGATATGGGATTGCAATTATCCATTTCATACCTTTTTAACATATTAGAAATATACTCTTCTTGATCTAAAGTTATATAATTTTTAGTTACATTTATTCGCATTCCTAAACATCGTTTTGCTTCACCCAAAAACTTTATTTTAAAATGAGTTATAAGATTTGACTTGAATAATTGATTCAAATGTTCATCATTACTAAATAAAGACATATCATCTACATAAAGTGCCATAAACGTTATTTTATTACCTTTAATACGATAATAAATACAAGGATCTAGTTTAGAACGTGACATACCATATTTTCGTAGAGCGTCATTTAATTTATTGTTCCAAATATGACTTACTTGTTTTAATCCGTATAATACCTTTTGTAGTTTTAAAACATGACCACTGGGTACTTTTACAACTGACGGAGGGTAAACATATACATTTTCTATAAAATCTCCTTGAAGAAAGGCAGTAACTGCGCCCATTTGTTCTATTTTAAAATGGTATTTTGCAGTTAAAGCCATTGAGTAGTGTATAGACGTATACGAACAACCGGGGAATATGTTTCCTCATAGTCAATTCCCTTCCGTTGAGAGCATTCCTTGACAACAAGCCTGGCCTTGTAACGAATTGAATCATCTAATTCCATCTTCTTCTTAAAAACTCATTTTGTCTTTATAAAATTGCAGTTATCTGGTTTGGAAACAATTATCCATGTCTTATTTTCCTTTATTGATAATAGTTCGCTTTTAATAGCTTCCTGCCATTTATCACTTTCATTTGATGAAAGAGCTTCCTCAATGCTAATGGGCTCATCTTCAGAAAATTCCGTACAGTAACTTAGCCAATTCCATCTTTGAAATTCTTTATTGGCTATTCTTTCACTTCTTCTAGGAACATTTGCATCTGCTGCACCTTCATTAGAAGTTTCAGTTTCGACATTTTGGCTTGTACCCTTTGAAATTATTTCCTGATTTTCTTCTATATTGCTGTATTCCTCAGTTACTTTCTTTTGAAGACTATCTGGAGTTTCCCCCACTTCATTTGCATTAATGGAATTAAATGACAATGAACTTCCATAAGATTCGTTGTATTCATTGATGATGCTTGAATTTATTGGTCTGCATTCTTCTAAGATATTTTGATTTTTGACAAAATAATATTCTTTGCTTTGTGATTGCAATAAATAAAAGCCTTTCCTATTTTCGTCAAACTTTACATCTCGAGATGTGATTATATTCATTTGATTTACATCATATATACGATATCCTTTTGTGCTAATACCATATCCAACAAAAATACCCTTGCTGGATTTTGGGTCCCATTTTTTTCGCGTTTCCTTTGGTTTGAGTGAAAATGCTAAACAACCAAATATTTTAAAATGACTTACGTTTGGTTTTTTTCTTGACCATAATTCTTGAGGTGTGCATTTTAATAATTTATGAGGTGATCTATTCACAATATTTGCAGCAGTTTGCACTGCTTCAGCCCAAAAACTCTTAGGAAGTTTTGCATCAAACATCATTGATCTGGCTTTTTCCGTTAATGTTCTATTAACTCGTTCAGCAAAGCCATTTTGCTTTGGATTGTAAGTAGGGTTTGGGGTACGGGAATTCCCGGACAAGAATTCCCGGGAATTCTCGAAAAATCTTCTTCGGGAATTCCCGGGAAATATTTTGAAAATTCCCGGGAAAACGGGAAAAGTTTTAAATTTATTTTATTAAAATTAAGTAGTTATGTAAAAATATATTTTGTTAAATTAATTTAAAGAATAACTAACTTTCATTTTAAAATACGCTGTTTGTAATTTAACACAACTTTTATAAAACACCAGCGCTTTTTGCTTGTTACAAGTTGTCGTCACTGAAGAAAATTACCAAAAAGAAAAACAGCTGTCAAAAATAAATGCATAAAATCTATGAACATATACAAATTTGTTTTAATGTTAATATTATTAATTGCGCGGAAAAGTGAATAAATTATATTGAAAATTACAGACAGGTAAGTAAAAATGTATTAAGTATAAATTTTATTTACTTTAATGAGATTTTTAATGATAGTTTAAGATGTCGGAAGTTTGGAAATACTTTAATAAAGTGGAAAACGCCGCCCAATGCAATATTTGCCTCAAAAGGCTTTCAATCAAAGGGGGAAGCACCAGTGGCCTCAAAAGGCACATTAATTTTGTCCACAACATAAAAATGAATATTTGCCTTGATAATACTTCTTCGAATAATAATATTGTAAGTAATAACTGTCCACTTGTTAACCACAGCGACGGAGAAAATAGAAACAAAGACATCCTTCCAGCTAACATAAAAGATGCAGCAGTCAAACGGAGCAATTCTAGTAATATTATTAATTATATGGTAGTAAAAACAATGCCAGAAATCGTATCTAAATTAGCTGCTGTTGACGGCTTATCTATACGCTCTATAACGAAGAGTTCTTTTATAAGAGAAAGTTTTGCTGCCAGAGATATGCCCTTGCCAAAACACGAAACTGATGTTAAGAACATTATTATAAAATTCTACAATAGTGTTAAGGAAAAAATGACAACTGAAATAAATTCACAAATTTGCAAAAATGGAAGATTTACTTTAATATTGGACGAGTGTCTCTCAAAAAAGATACTTAAATATATGCTTGCATGGAGTTGATTCATTTTACAATTTAGGTTTGGTTTTAATACCAGGAAGAAGTAGTGCTGCTGAGATAAGAATCTTAATTGAAAACAAACTTATGGAGTATAAATTAAGTTTTCAAAATCACATAGTGGCGACAGTTTCAGACGGGCCGAACGTTATGAAAAAATTTGTAACAGAGAGCCCTGTTGATGGTTTTTTTTGCTGGAATCATGCTATTCATCTAGCTGTTATTGAAGTTCTATATGTAAAAGGTTTTGTGCCGTTGCACGAAAGTGAAAGTGAATTGAGTGACGATGATCTTGAATATGCAACACATAACGTTGTTGGTAGGTTTATAATTGTATTTTACAACAACAAGAAAATATATTTTATACAGGTATTATATAATAAAATATGAATATACTTTTTTGTTTCGATTTTTCAGAAAACTATAAAAAAGCAGTAGAATCTGCACGACAAATCGTGAAGATGTTTAAAAAGAGTCCTCTAAAGAATGCAAGTCTCCAAAAATATTTACAAGAAGAACTTGGTAAGGAAATGCACTTAATACTTGATGTGAAAACCAGATGGAATAGCTTGGTGGCTATGATTTATTCATTTTTGAAAGCAAAAAATGCTATAAAGAAAACACTAATCGACTTCGATTTAGCAAATATGTGGAATGATCAATATGTACCTGTCCTGGAGATGTTAGTCGACGTTCTAACTCCCATAAAAGACGCTGTTGAAGCACTTAGCCGCCGAGACTCTAACCTCTTAGTAGCTGATGCTATAATAAATGCTCTTTTTGCTCAGCTTATGTTAATAAAAACACCATTTTCTCAAAAGTTAGCTACGTCAATTCAAGATAAAATTGGCCAAAGACGTGATGAAAAAATGATAGCATTAATAAATTATTTAAAAACTCCTGATGTCAATACGAAAGTGCTGAAAACTTCTTTAAAATTGTATGCTGAACCGTTATATAAACGACTGTTTGATCAATCACTTTCTGAAGAGTCCAGCAGCGATACTGATTCATCTGAAAATGAAAGCAATGAATGTTTTCAAATTAAACTAAAAAATGCTATAGACAATGCAAAGGCTAATCCCAAAAAACCAAAACCAACTCATGCTAATTTGCTAAGAAAAAAATTTGCTTTATATGAAGCGAGCAACATTCGAACTAAAAATTTAGATAATTTTTATAATGCCTTGCTAACAATAAAGCCAACATCGGTGGATAGTGAACGAGTTTTCTCCGTTGCGGGGAACTTTGCCACAAAAGTACGAAACCGGACATCAAGCCAGCTTCTTAATGCTTTAGTCGTACTAAAAACTTACTTTTTTTCCAAATGATGTTATAAATTTTGTGATGTTTTTTTTTGTAATTAAAATTGATATCATATCAATTCTTTATAGTTATTTCTCTGTTTTAATTGCACAAATTGAATTAACATGTGCCAATTTAATTTAATTCATTTTTGTTTTCGTTATATACATATGTATGAATTTTATTGTTTAATTTTAAATAAAACAAATTAAAAAAATATATTGCCTAAAATTACTTATTTGTAATAGAAAAAAATTACCCGGGATTCCCGGGAATTCCCGGGAAATTTATAAATTTTCCCGGGAATCCCGGGAAGAGAAAAAGTCCGGGAATTCCCAAACCCTAATTGTAAGGAACTGATGTTTGATGCTGTATAGCCCATTTCTTTAAAGCATTTTCGAACATTTTGTTGATGTATTCCGTTCCATTGTCGCTTCTTAGTATCTGTATCCTGGTACCGGTTTAATTTTCAGCCTTTACTTTAAATTCCTGAAATTTTTCAAAAACAACAGATTTATTTTTAATGAAGTAAACAAAAATTATACGTGTATAGTAATAAAAACAACATAATGCCGGTTTCCACCTAGCGACTTGATTTCCATAAGTCCACAAACATCAGTATGAACTATTTCCAAAAAACTCAAAGCTCTGTTTCCTTCATTAGGAAATTTCAACTTAACATGCTTCGCACCAGCACAACCCTCATACAGCTCATTATTTGATGAATTTATATTAAAATCTAAACCATTCACCATTCCTTTTCTTAAAATTTTTAAACCATCGTAATAGAGATATGCAAAACGTTTATGCCATAATTCTACCGAATTTTTCTATTCAACATTAAATGCTTTCTGAGACTCTGGTATATTTAAACTGTAAATACTATTTTCACATATGGTTTTTGCAATCATTGATCCATTTGAATTGAAAATTTTTCCACCCATTTCATCGAATGCTACACGATTACCAGCACTGCATAACTGTCTTACAGATAATAAATTTTCATTAATATATGGAACATGTAAGACGTTTTTAACTGTAAACACATTATAACCAAATTTGCTACAAATATTAATTTCTACATCACCCTTCGATTTAACTTTAAGCGAATTACCACCAGCTGTCTTTATTTCACCTTCGTACGTTTTAAGTTTGTTAAAAATGTTTCTTTTGTCATATGTGCCGAAGCACTACAATCAATACACCATTTTGATTTTTTAATATACCTTTCGCTCAATGTATAGAAAGTTGTGTTTTTTTATAACTCTTTTTCTTTTCTTCATATCTGGACATTTAGCTTTAAAGTTTCTTAAACCATTGCATCCAAAACATCTGCGTTCAAAACCATTACCTTTTGTTTTTTTCTGAATTGTTTTTTCACTTACTAAGGAATGGCTTGAACTTTGAACTCGAACATCTTGAAGAAGTTTCATTTTAATAGAATCCACTGTTATTTTTGTACTACAGCTTCCTAGCGACATTAACATTGGTCTATAAATTTCCGGCAATCCTTTCAACAACAAGCAACCCAACCATTCATCATCTACAACAAAACCAATTGACCCCAATTTCTGAGATTTAGATACAATTTGTGATACGTAATCTTCAATAGAATTACAATCTTCCAACGGAATTGAACTAGCTTTTGCAACATTCCAACTTTTCGATCCGAACCCGAATCTTGAAATAAATCCCTTAGAGTCTTCCACACTTGACTTCTTTTCTTACAATCCTAACATAAACATAAAGGGATTTATCCAAAGCTAAAATAACTCGTCATCTTGCTTTTTCATCAAATTTTTTTGTAATCTACCGGCTCCGTGTCAATGTACATCCATAAATTCTCTAATCGCAATTGGGTCTCAATAGCAAAGCTCCATGTAAACCAATTTTCCGAACCAAAGAGTTTTTCAAATTTTTCGATCTCTCCAAACGCCATTTTTCGGGATTCGTTAATTCCAATATTTTATTTTTCCTTTCTTTATGTCCTTATATCTTTTTGGCCTTAGATCTTCCTTAAAAGTTTTGTTTTTTATTATTTTGTGTCGCTGGGCCTATAACCTTTTAGTTAAGTGGATTTAAAAAGAATAAAATTATTAATTGAAACTAAATTCTAAGTGTCATAAACCGTTTATATACAATGTTAAGTATGATTTCGATATTATCATTTTAAACAAGTTATAATTCTAACAAAAGTGAATCCTGGTTTTAAACAAATACTTTCCATCATCTCTAAAAAATACATTAAAAATACTTTTACTGTTTCCCGTTTGAAATTTCAGTTTCATTTAAGCTTAATTGCACAAATATTTATATATCCATAAATTATAAAGTAAATACATCTACACAATGTGTATGTATGTGTTTTTCCAATTTGCTTGACTCGTTAATTTTTTTTGTTTGTTTGTTTAAAAACAACTTTTTGGGTGTTTCTTTCAAAACCACAGACAGTAACCCAAGTAAACCCTCTCTTGTGTGCTCAACGTGCTGTTTTTTAATATGTGCTAATATTAAATATAATTTCTCATACATTTATTAATCTGAGCAAACGGCAAGTAATGAATGCTAACAACACCTACATATGTATATGAATGAGAAGTGGTAGTAAATCATAGACCACCGCATATTTTAACCAATCGAGCTAGCAAAATAATCTTAACTCTTTATATAGTTTAACAAAATTATTGCGTTTAGTTGCAGTTATAGATCTTGGCGACTTGCATGTGTAAAAGTTATTATTTGTATTAATTTCTTAAATTTTCTAACTGTAACCGAAATGCAATAATTTTGTGATAAAAAAATGCCTGATTGTGATTTAGTGATTAACATGTGTCCCAGTTAAAAATTGGTCAATTGAAGCAGGTGTAACGTGTCTATAACTAAAATTGACTAATATAAGTCAACAGTTGGTTGCTATAAGAAAAGATCCAATATTACATAAATTAAATAGAAAAGTTAAAGACTAAACTCAAACTTTGATAACATATTGTACACTAGGGTGCGTTTCCTAATTTGTTTAAAAAAATACTGAACAAATCTAATAATATTTATTGATTTTTCTCTTCATCGTCAATATGTGAAAATATAACTATCAGCGTTCTATTTTTTTATTTTTATTGTTATTACGTATACAAACACCGTATCTATACACTTGCATATTACAAATGTACATGAACTTTCATATGTACGCTTGTGGTTGCTGATAAATTAATTGCATGTTGTTTGCCTTATTTAAAATATAATAGAATTTAAAGTTTTTATGGCTTATTGTTGATCTATTTACACTCGTATGTAAGTATCTATCTATCTATTATCGCTTTATACTGTATAATTATATTAACAAAAAGATCGAATTATGATAAGATTAAACTACTGCTACCTCCCACAGTTACATTTATAGTAAATTAAAGCACTTGCTTGTAAATGTGATGTTTAAAGTAAAAGGTACTTCATCAACTGCTCTTATCACAATGCACAATTATATATAAATATTAACTTTCAAAAATTATTTGTTCCTTACAGAATAAACTTAACACTTGGAAGTGACTCCCACATAATGGCAAAATTTCATGAGCCCTCTTGCTATTAACAGGTCAGTCGCAAAAGTTCTACAACAAACCACCGGTTTTCATGGTCATTTCTGGCAGTCTTTTGCAACGAACCTTTTTGCGGCAGCTTTGCATTCATATCAAATCATTTTACATTTACATTGCTCCTGTACATGATCATAAATTTCATAGCGCCAAAGCGCTTATCGACTATTCTACCATTAATAGTAGCAAGTTCTACCTTGCGCACCGCACATAATTATGTTCAAAAAATAATAAAAAATGGTGTC
This sequence comes from Cistogaster globosa, assembly GCA_937654795.1. Lineage (NCBI taxonomy): Eukaryota > Metazoa > Arthropoda > Insecta > Diptera > Tachinidae > Cistogaster > Cistogaster globosa. The sequence goes on from OW569405.1 coordinate 56,401,503, forward strand.
TCCTTATTTCATGATGATTTCGGATGCTGTTTACAAATGCCTCGATTTCGCACTGGTTTCGTAGTTGGTGAATTTCGCTTTAATAATTCTTTCTTGTGTTAGCCGCCGTATTTAGGTTTGTAGTGCCATTAATATGTGATCATAAATATTTCTAGTATAATCAGCTGGAACTTCTTTTTTCATCATTAAACATTAAATGGATTGCTACCTCCAATAACGGGTGCTTTTGTTTTGTTTGATAATTTAGCTTAATGAATTGCACCGAACCTTCTCTAATAACAAGGCTCTTTAAATTATTTGCTCCTGCAACTTAACCTGCTTCCAAATTATTAACGTTTCTCTTTAAGTCGGAGAGTTTTTTATTGAACATTGAAATTCATTTCTTTGAAATCTTTTATTTTGTTAACGACGTCTGAAATTTCTTGAAATCTTTTATATTGGCTGGAGAGATTTTTTGAACATCTACAAGAAATTTCTCAGCTTTTGAACTTTAGTTTAGTTTTTTACTGTTTTCTATAGAAACTGCTTAAATTTCAGCCACTTTCCATAGCATAGCGGCAAACATTTAGCTTAAGTTCATTTTGCACTTCTATCTCTTGTCTTCAAATTCATAGATGCTGATACATAGTGTCACATTTGGTGAGAAGGCGGTCAAAAATCTGTAACTTTTGATTGGATCGGAATTTCGATATGAAGTTTAATTTTTGATAAAATCATAAAAGTTACGAATGGTTTATCTACCATTATTAATTGAAGTTGAGTATAAAAGACCAGTGTTAAAATATTAAAAAAAAATTTTTCATATGTATATCCTATTCTTATTGTTACAAATTACTATTATTATTAGTTTATTAGTTTTGTAAGCTAAATCTTGTCAGGAAAGGCTCAGTTTTGGCCCGCATAATATTTTTAAGCTTAAAATCGACAAGGGCCAAGGGTTTGGTTTTTAACATCCTTTTAAATTAAAAAAATTTTAAAAAGTTTAAAAGTTAAAAAAGTTAACAACGAAAAGTTTTAATGAAAAAATCCTATTTTAGTTAAAGTTTTATTTTTTAATATTTCTATAAGAATTTATAATATAAATATTAATTTAATTACATAAATACGTATACTTTCAAATCAAAAAGGCACTATACACTAAGCAATTGTGGTAAAAATTTCTTTTAAATAGCATTCATTTTTATCCTCTAATAGTTATTTAGGCTCCTCTTCTAATTCGACTGGAGTTGTTTTCCATTGTTGTCGAATGTTGGACGTAAATGGATCTAAAGTACACAACAAAATCGTGATAAGGTCGTCATTAGTACAACATCTAGAAATTTTTCTTGGGCTATGTTCGCGAATAAATCTGTAGTCTTTGTGCCTTTTTTTGCACTCCTTCAGACAGGTCTCCTACTGGTAGAAAATAATGTTAAATGATTTGTTCCCCAATACACAAAATTTTATGAACCATTGAAGACATTTATCTCCAAGAGTATTTTTCATTCTAAGTGCAGCTTTTTTTTTGAGTAATCACCAAATTTTTTTGCATTTATCTTTCTGCTGCATCCTAAGACTTGTAATATGATTTTGAACTGTCTTATTAACTCACAATCTACACCTGTGATAGATGGTGCAGTTTTTGGAAAAAAATTTCTTGCAGTATTTTCATCATTAGAATGTCTTTCTCCTTATTTAGGTTGGTCGATTATAAGGCCTAGCTGAAGATATATTTCTTGAATTTGTTCTTTTTTCTTTCGTTTTCTGCAAAAATAAATAGGTACTAAGAATAATCAGGTACAGATCATCCCATGCAGTGTGTGCGCACATCTTTTATGTACAAAACTGTGTTATTCAATTAAGCAAGGAATTAGCTTACATTTCCTTGCCTATGTGATAATAAAACTTACATCCGAAAGAATGCCAAAATAAACATGTGCATTCATGTATTTTATTTAAGACATCCTTTTTAATTAATTCATTATTCTGGATTCATAATTCTTTATGATCTCATTGTTTTATGATACATTTGCCATTGCCAACTCTAATTGGTAACCAAAATTTCATTGAACATTTAGATTTTGCAAATGTGATAGGTACAATACAGTGCATTTGTTTATACTAGATTCCATCGCAAAAGTTATAAGCGCCATCTTTTAAGGAGATTTGAAAAAAGTTAAAATAATTCAAAAATAACTCTGTAAACAAATTTTCTTTTTTTTAAATTTCGTATGTATTTAAAATTTTTGTACAAAATACCTGACCTTTGGTCAGAAAAATTATTCTGGTGAACAAGGTCGCAACCTGGCGCACATGTAATGGAGTATAAGCGTGTAGGGCAGGTTTTGGGCTATAACACAGAAAAATATCTTTTTGACGTGGTTTGACGGGAGAGAGTTCGCCCTATTAAGCACGAGATTTTTGAAGAATTTTGACCTTTTTTAAAACAAAAAATTTAACAACTTCTAAAAAATGTAACGACTTTATTTTGCTTTATTTTTTAGTTTGATATCTTTTAAAACAAAAAAGTTATAGTAATTTGAAAATTAGAATTAACAAGAAAAAGTTCATTTTAACAAAATATTCGGAAAGTCTATTTTGGATCACCCAGTTCAGTGTGTTATAGTTGGAACAGAGTTCTAAATTTTTTGCCTCTCGAGGTTTACTGGTATTTACTTTCAAATAATTAAGAAAACACTCGGTAACCACAAAGATATATGACTTTTGCCGCCTTTTTAAAATATTTGCCTCTGTGCGACTTGTATTTTCCATTTGCTTGTGAAGTGTATTTTACAAAGCGAATTAAGCTTTTTTGGTGTTTTTTTTTAATTTGTAAATGTCTTTTGGCGATTCAATAAAACATATATTGGTCTAAATTTTGTCTATGGGCAACATTAACTTCCCTTCTAGTTGATCTTTTGTAGGGGTTTTGTTGTTGCTATGACAATCGGTTATTAGTGGTTTGATATGTGGCATACGAGTTCGAAATAAGCATGCCCACATTGTCTCACTCAATATTGCTTTAAAAATTGTCTTTTATAATTTCACGTTCAAATGATAAGGTAGTTCCAAATACCATTTGTGCGTAGGCTTACCAAAACGAGTAGTAAAAACCTTACCAAATTTTGTTTCGCAACTAATAAAAACAGACCTTTAAGTTCTGAATATTTTTTGTTTAAGATTGTTTTGCGTAGAGTAGCTATCAAAAGTGTATTATTTTATATAAGGAAAGTTCGTTTTTAAAACCGAATTGTAACAAGTTTTAAATCAATTTAAAAAAAACAAATTTTGCTAAAAACGTTACTAAAAGAATAAGAAAAAAGTAACTGTTGTTTTTGAGATTTTTGTCATCTCTTTGGGCTGTTTGTGGTCAGTTGTTTGTTTCCAAATATAAATAAATAATCAAATCATTATATTTTTTCTCCCAACGTTTCGTTTGCTTTTTTCAAACTTCTTCAGGGGTACATTTATTTAGATATCCAGCAATAAATAATTTCATACATGTTGTATACTTAGTATTGGCTTATAAAGTAGGATATAATCACAGATTTACTTACGATTATTATGTCAACATTGCAAAAATCCCTCATCTAATTTACTTATAATTTAAAAAACTGGACTTTACGACACAGAATTAAGTAATAAATAAATAAATTAATTAAAAATCTTGTACAACACAAACACAGAATCTCAAGTCAATCTTAAAGCTAATATCACAGAACTTCAGCTGATTTGTAATAACTACATTAATTCGGTGGCGTATTGTAGTTTGGTTTTATCTTTGTCCTCTTTGGTGTTCTTTTTGTTCTCTTTCTAATATCTTAATGTTGTCAAAGTTTACAAAAGTGCAGTAATTAATTGTGTTTTGAAGTTTCTTATACACTTAAGTGCCTGTTTTTAGGTGAAATAAATGAGAAGAATGCTGTTGATGGATGCAGCGATCAAATTTCAGTGTTTAATTTTTCCTATTTTCTTTGAAAAACTTCTGCATACATTTGTAGCTTATTATTCTTACTTAAAAAAATTTAGAGAAAAAATAGAAATGAATTTAAGACGAAATTAATTTGTTTTAATATCAAATAGTTCAAAAAATAATTTAATAAAAATTAATTTTTAAAATTTCTGTACATCTCTAAACTTTTATGATAATTAAAAAAATTTTCATAGCGTTCTTACATTTATGAGAGTAATTTGTTTTTTCAAATTTTTTTTTAACTATTTACACCGTTATGTTAACAAACTTACAAACATTTAAATATATTAAATTTTTTCCATTTGCTTTTAGTTTTTGTAGTTGTTGTTTTATTTTCTACGTTTTATTTTTATACAATATTTTATTTATACAATTTTATTGCAATATATTCGTATATAAATATACAAAATTATGTGCTTAATATTGTATTAATACATTAAAAAGAAAGTTAAGAAAGTTCGCCTCTTAATGGGTTAATTAAACAAAAAATTTCTATGTCCTGTTACTTCAATAAACTATTTTTATTTTCTTACGGTGAAAAAATCGCGGGTACCCGCTTGGTTACCAGTTAAAAAAAGTATTTTCTTGTATAAAAAAAAGTTATTTGGACACAAAGTTCGAAGTGTTCTTTATTTGTTTAAAGTTTAACTAGAAGTAGCTGAATTACAATTCTTTCTTTACAATGACAATAAATATTGTAATCAAAAATATTACATATTCCTAAACGAAACCTCTGCATTTTTTTTTTCATTTTCATTCATTGATTCATCTTTATTTACAGCTTGTATTAATATACATATATACTTATGTTTCGAGATTTTATCTATTGATATTACAACGAATAAAAATACTAAATCACAGATATTGCTTATTATATTTTTAATTTTAACATAACTCAAAGGAAAAATAGGAAAACCTTTATTTAATTTTATATGAGTATCAAAATATACTGGAAAGTGTATATGTATATAATTGCGTTATCAAAAATAACGCTTACATACATATTATTTCCGATTTGGTGATTTTTGTTTTCTTAACTAGTCTAAGCTGACTCTCTGCATTCTCTTATCAGTGGATAAGTAGAATTTTCTAATGAGTCAAAATATTTGCTGTTGAGTATATTTATGAAATCCAATATGTAGTTATACCCAGTTTCATTGTGAAGCAGCTGTGTAGAGTATCTCCAATGTTTTTTATTAATTATTTTTAGACATTTGTTTTGGATTACCTGTAGTTTCTTAATGTGAGTTTTTGCTGCCTTATACCATATTGGACATGCATACGTTAAGGTTGGTCTTATCACACTCTTGAATAGTAAATTTTTATTTTTAATATTAAGATTTGAACGATAACTAAGTAAAGGCCACAAAGCTCTTAATACTTTAAGGGATTTTTTGCAGATTTCTGTTATGTGTTTTGCAAACTTTAATTTCTTGTCTAAATGCATGCCAAGGTATTTGACACTATTTTGGACTGTTATTAGTTCGTTATTGAAACATAACTGACGGGTTGGTACGCGTTTTGGGGAGTTGTTAAAAGGAAAGATGATGCTCTGTGTTTTGGTGGTGTTGATTTTTATCTTCCATTTGTAAAAATATTTTGCGCAGGCAGCAAATCCTTTTTCCATTTTCTTTAATAGAGCCTTTGTTAGTTTACTGGACGTTATTAGGGCTGTATCATCTGCATAGTATGCGACTTTCATGTAATTGGGTGGAGTGAAGTCTGAGGTATAGATTGAGTAGAGCAAAGGTGATAATACAGAACCTTGTGGTAAACGAAACCTCTGCATAGTACATTGCAGACAAGCAAAATTATTGCAACAGAGTTTTTTGCAAGTTCAGTTGATGTATTTTATTTTTGCGTATGGTGTTACAATATTAATTAACCCAATAATGTATTAAACATGTTTATTCTTAACTTGTATATGATATTTAATAATGCTGTTGAACACATAAAACACATAAGAAAATATTTCAAATACTCCAAATTCGACACTTCTGCGTGATTAAAAAAAGCAAAACTTGCACTCTTTTTCTAATCGTCAGAGATGTTTTTGTCGGAGAAAAATGGTACCCTAACCGCAACTCTTCTCAGTGATTACATTTCTTCGAACTTGTCTAAAGTCTTTTTTAAATCGTTTTCTTGTCATTTATTAGCCTTCACTTTATTTACGAGTCTTTGTGTATTATTTATCCGTAGTTTTCTCATTGTTTTGGAATATTTTCACAGTCGTTATCAGACTTGTTTTCAAAATATTGCTTAATCGAAATAAATAATTAAGTTCATATTTAAATAAAGTTTTTATTTGACCTTTTTAATTATTATATTTTATTTAATTTCTAAGCAATAGGTCTTTTATTTCCCATATATTTTTTCGATATTTCGCTACTCCATTGTGTAGCATCATCAGGAAAATAAATATTTATCTAAACAACAACAAAAATGTAATAAAAACATTTTTTTTTAACTAACATATTTCAAAAAAACAAAATTTATTTTGTCATATAAAATATTTTCAAAACATACAAAGTACAAAATTATTTACTATTTACTAACGGTGTAATTCATAAAAAGTTCCTATTTTAGATTTAAAGATTACATCAGTTAGTGAACACTTCTCGTTTAATAAACTGTTTGTAAAAATTTGTATAAAAAAACACACAATCACTCTATAACTAATCTACACTTTTACGATTTACCTGGCAATACCTATTATCATTTACTACTTAGTGCTCTTAAGAAACAATTATTAATTAACCCGAGAAACGAATGTGGTTTTCTCTTTGTATATATTTTTTGCAAAACAAGGAAGAGTTTTAGTAAAAATATATGTTTTTGGTTACAGCAAAATACCTGAACAAGAAATGTAATAAAAAAATTATAAATAAATATGTTTTGTTTATTTTGGTAATAGATAAAATGAAAAGTATTAAAATACCAAGGTCATTACGATCTGTTTACGTTTTCTTTACTTCACTATTCAAATAAATTTATTTTGTTTTTATTTTATGAAATAAATATAGTATAGTCCAATTGCTCCAAATGGAACAAAAAAGGGCCCGGGGCTCAGAAAAAGCAATTTCAAGCAGAAAATCTTATGTGATAATTCTTGCGAAACCTCACATTTTCAGAACTACGAACCTCTGAAGTTTCTATATAAAATAACAAATATTCTATGGCGAAATGGACCAATATTGGTATCGTAGAAAAGCATTTTAAATAAATTATCAGGATCCTTACAAAATCATGTTTAAAAATTGTTAGCCCATTTGAAACCAGATATTTTCACTTTCTTCAACAAAATTAGCTCCTTTTTGTACTAAAAATATTTTGTAAGATGTACATAACTATGAATGAATTCCAGGGTACTTGCTAAAATTATATTTGTGGGCTTGTTTTTCATTTTTTTGCTTGATAGTCCTATTGATTTATAACGGGTTAAAATTTACTTACACTGTGTACAGCGCTTGGTAGGAAATTTGATAGGATCTTCTACGATACCCATATTGTCCCATTCCGGAGCAAAGTGTTTGAGATTTCACAAAATATTTATGAACACTTAAGCGATACGTAAATTTCAAAATATGGGTTACCGACCATTTTTTCAGTTTAGATTTTTTTCTTAAAATTATTTTTTTTAACCCAGGATAAAATTTTATTAAAAAAAGACATCTTAATAACAAAATTCATTTTATTTTTGGTTTATAGTGGGGTGGAGTTAAAATCCAACATTTATTAAAGGTTTATATAAGGTTTATTATGCTATTAAACGTTTATGTATACTCTTTTGTCGACTTTTGCGTATTAAAGGTTAATAAACTCTTAAGGTACATTTATGAATTAGACTGTAATTATCTATAAATAAAATAAACTAAAAACTTAAATTTCTGGTCATAAATCTGGTCAAAAATATAAAAATATTAAATCACAAAAAACTGCATTGTTATTATTGTGCGAAATATCGAAAATATGTATGAAAAATAAAAGACCACTGCTTAAAAATTAAATAAATTATAAGTTCGTAGTTATTTATAAGCATATGTACCACAAAACTTATTTTAAATAAAGAATACATACATAAAAATTTGTGTAAATTTATGTTTTAATGATTTACAGACTTATGCAAAAAATAACTAAAAGGTTTCTAAAAATAAAATATATGAGATCCAAATTATTTATTATTTATTTTATTTATTTATTTAACTTATAATTACAAATTATAAGCTAAATTTTAAAAGAAAAATAAGAGCAATGGAATTAACGGCCTTCAGCTCTATAAAAGTAGAATTTTATAAATTTTTCTTATAGATATATTAACTTAATTAAATCGTAAAATCTTATGAACAATATATATTACAACATTCGACCGTTTAATTTTTATTATATAAATTTGACCCTTTTAGGAATTTAGTAAGTAACTTTATGTTTTCAGAAGTGAGGTGTGTGAATAACGGTTCTTGTACTAGTTAGCAGCGGATATTCGTGCAGTAAATGTTTGGGGTTTGTAGAGTAGTCAATCTGGCAGTTACAGAATGGGCGATAATTGGAATCAAAGAGTTTTCCGAGTGTTGCTTTTGTCTGACCAAGTCTTAGTCTTATAAATTTAATAAAGTCGAGTCTATAGGTTTCTTTTCCGTACTCCAATATGTAGTCGTATATTTTCTTCTATCATTGTTAATCATTCGGCACCATCTAGAGAAGGAGTTATAAGTATTATTCATGTCCATTAAAGTGTAGATATTTACAACGTAAATATAATGGTTGTTTTTCTGCGTTTTTCGCAGCGTTATCAGCAAATTCATTGCCCTGAATTTTACTGTCAGGAACCCATATAAACATTGGGAAATCTTTCAATTAGGCTATTTCTGATAATTGATGGGTAATATTCATTGTTTATCACATTAAGAACAGAATTAATTGCCGTTAGTATTGCAAGCTTTTCCAATTGATTTTCATTAAATTTAAAGCTTGAAAAATTGCAATAATTTCTGCTAAGTAATCTGAGCTTTAGGTGTGTAGGTTAGATATTTCTAAAATAGTTTTATCTGATGTTACACTATAAGAAACCGATGAGTTTGTCTAAGATCCAACAGTAAATATAAATTTGTAATCTGAGATTTTTCTTTTAAGTTTGCGAAAATTTGCTTATATTGTGAAATGTGTGTAGTACTTTTTGAAGAGTTGTGTAGGCTAGTATCAATTAATGAGCTTTTGAGAAACGAGGGTTGTTGCAATTAAGGATTTTTTGTGGTGTAATTAATTGGAATGTCAAGGTTATTGCCAATCTGTACTGCTCTATACAGAGAAGAAGCTATTTTTGATATTTTCTTGGAGCGTTTTAATTTTTTTTTTAGTTTGTTTTAATAGTGTTAAGGACAAAATCCTTCTTGATGTTGTCATCAACCCTAATATTATACACACGATCGCTATTTGTATTACGAACAGAAGCTGAAAGTTATATATTGCAGCATAAGCTTCTATCTCACTCTAATAATTAATGCCTAATTTAAATGTCAAAAGAGGCGGTGAGTTTTAGATATTTATTTCCTTTTTTTAATATTTTTTTGAGTAGTTGGTAGACTTACGACCACGTTGGTAAGAAATTATTCCATCCTTATATATATACATATAATATATATATATATTTAATAAGGAGAAATAATAAACATTTTATATCCCTTCTAATTCCATTCCATTGCTTTTGCTTAATTAACTCCGTTGAGTAACAAAATCCATTACGATTTTGTTTTGTTTCCAATTTTCTAGATTCCAAAAACCACCACGACTTTTGAAATTAACATTTGATCCAACGAGCCGGATTGTTGTTGCATATTGGAAGCCTAAATTAGCTCTCTGAGATTACTTACCATCCTTTGGCAAATTTCTTTCATATTTCATTTCGTAAAGTACTCATACAGGTTCGTTCATTTTCAGATTTTTTTCCTACATTAGTACATGTAAAGTTACTTCAAAGTGCATTACAAACAAATATAAGTTTAAGTAATTAAAATTAATACAAATTATATCGACTTTAAACAATCAATACAAATTTTGGAACTACAACATCTTAAAAGGCATATAAAAGCTAATGTGCTTTGGCAAATTGCGTAAGTCCCATTTGCAAAATTATATGAATTACGTTATTACAATAAAGAATATTCAGTAAAGTTACATACTACGAGACATAGTTAATTAACATAGTTATTCCGTTAATATCTAAAAAAAAGAAACGGAGTTGCATCGAACATGTTTGATCAAGTCTGCCAGCTCTTTTGAAGTTCAGTAGCTTATTTAAACACGAGTAATTATTGGATTTAAGTCACTCAATTATACGACGCTCTTTCGGGTCTCTTTTCTTTCCCCTTATCAAGAGTATTCAAAATAATTTCTTCAGCTGCGTTACAAAAAACTTCCATTTTCGCATATGTACGCATACCTTAAGAGAATGTATGTAAAATAAAATTAAAAATTCCATATATATTGAGTTAAATAACTTTATTAATAATCCCACTCTGTGCCAATACTTTGAACTTCGTGTTGGAATTCTAAAGATTTATTTATATTACCTTTTTACAATATTCAAAATAAGATCCTGGTGTTTTAATTTTATTGAAAATCTACAACTAAAGCTAAAGGAAAATACACATATATTTTATACACAAATATAAATATACAAAGGAAAAATAAATAAATTTGTCCCTCTTAATTTTGTTGCGGTTAAACACTGATTAATTCAATATTATTACATTAATCGAAAGTCCGAAATCCACCCACTAAATAAGTGTAGTCCATTACCCGTTTCTTCCATACACAAGAGGTTAATCAGCAGTAAAATAATATTCTTTCAATGCAAGGGGATTTAAATGGTTTTGATCACTGTTAGAAGTAAAGAAAAACAAAAATCCACCAAAATATTTTAAGCAAATTACTTTTACATTCTTGGAAACTAAAGAGAGAAATATAAAACAATACAACTAAGGATTTAATGCCTGTTGAGTTTGCATTAAATAGTATTTGCGTTCTGGTCTGAATTAGTCCATTGCAATTTGTTGGAAAAATAAAGAAAACTATTAATTACAAAACAAAGGTTTTTTTTTATTCACTGGAAGCTTTTTTTGTATTTTTTCAGTTTTCAAAACAAAATTTAATGAACAGCTGACTAATTGTTTAGTCAAGTATTACGATTAATTCTTTTATAAAAACTCTTTGTACCAGTAACTCAAACATTTATTGTTCGAACAGCCACCAATCTGTAAAACAATTTTAATAAGTTTAATCAGAATTTCCTTAAGTTTTACATATTGCCAAGTGTTAAAAAAAAAAACAAAGTTCTCGACCCATTTTAAATAGCCTTATTCTTTTCCTTCGTTCTATCAGGAGCCTTGGTACTTATAACTCTTCAGAATGTCCCTTGATAATTTTATTAGATTAGCGGATAGCTTAGTGGAATTCGAAGCTGATTACAGTGATAGTTGCCACCCTACGAACTCTTTACATGCATTGGAAATTCATAAGAATGAGCTTACGACTATATGGAATCGTATTAAAACGGCGTACGAAACACATTTTGTTGACCGCGATAATGAAAAAGCTGCTGATTATGCTGACCTTGAAACTCTTAAGGTCAAATACAAGAGCACTTACATCACTTACTGCAACTGCCTAGCGAAAATTGCTGCGCATTGCGATACACTACGCCATGAAAACGTCAATAAAATTGATAGCCATAATCCTGCACAGCAGTTAGATGGAATCGAGAATTTTAATCCTGCTAAAACACAAGGACATAGATTTCACTTACCTCCTTGCGATATCGAGGCCTTTCAGGGTAGCTATAAAACATGGCCAACATTTCGTGACCTGTTCACAGCCATGTATGTGAAGAATTCAACTCTTAGCCCAGTTGAGAAGCTCTTCCACTTGACCAAAAAGACTTCTGGGGAGGCCAGAGAAATAGTAAAGAAAAGTCCCTTGACTAATCAGGGTTTTGAAATGGATTGGGCGAATGTAACTGATCGTTTTGAAAATCGTCGAATTCTGGTCAATGGGCAGCTTCAAATACTTTTTAACTTACCGAATATTGCTACCGAGTCAGGCAAAGCCATTCAACAACTGCAACGAGATATTAATTCATGTATCACTATATTAAAGTTCCATGGAGTAGCAGTTGAAGGTTGGGACCCTATTTTCGTATTCTTATGTTCAAATCGACTTCCGAATATAACTTTGACCTTATGGGAACAAGGTATTCGCGACAAGTCTTCCATTCCTAAGTGGTGTGACCTTGATTCTTTTTTAACAAATCAGTATCGTACATTAGAATCTGTTTCCGAGATTCGAAACACTTCCCCAAAGCCTGCATACTCGAAAACCAAATTAACAAGTAATTTACCAAACAGCATTAACAGCTTCCAGAATAATATCTCCAACCCTATTTGCCCATTGTGTCCCAAAGAATGCCATGTAATACGAAAGTGCCCTCAATTTCTGAAATTTAATATCACACAACGATTTAGTGAGATTAAAAAGTTAAGTCTATGTATTAATTGTTTTTCTAAGGCTCATTCTGTGAAAAACTGTAAAAGCAAGAATAGTTGCCTTCGTTGCAGGAAACGACACAACACACTTCTTCACAGAGATTCTGATAATACTGTGAAAAATTCTGAGTTGCCAGTTTCAAGCGGAGGTTTGAGTTTAAACCCCGACGCGGCTATCTTTAACAAGAATGTAAACTCTACTACCATACAGTCCTTTCCAAATTCAGAACTGACAACCGTTAGGTCTTGCTTCGCAGCTAATTCACGGGGTGTTCCTTTAGGGACAGTCCTATTGGATATTTGTTATCTGGGCATCAGGTTTAGGGTACGAGCCTTGCTAGACTCAGGATCCGAAGGGTCTTTCATTTCTGAGAAACTTTTCCGTCGGTTAAAACTGCCATCGAAGCGCATAAATGCTCAGATATCTGGATTAAACAATTCTATATCTGCTAACGTTAACATGGAATGTTGCTTTGTTGTAAGTTCGGTTTGGGATGAGGACGTCCAATTACCAGTGACAGCATTGGTCGTACCTCGCCTTTCAAACAAATAACCTTCCGAAACATATGATGTTTCTCATTTCTCCAATTTGCCGAGTATTCAACTCGCCGATCCCACGTTTTATACAAGTTCCAACATTGACATTTTAATCGGAGGAGATCTTTTCCCGTCAGTTATATTAGCTGACGTAAAACACAAAGTATGTGGCTCTTTAATTGGTCAAAAAACTATATTCGGATGGATTCTTACAGGACCTTTATCCAGAGATTCGGCCCCGTCCACACTCGTATCATATTTCTGTGAAATCTCTGTAGACAAAGAGCTTTCTCGATACTGGGAGGTGGAGGATCTTCCAAGGAAGGACACAATATCCTTATCCGACCAGTTTTGTGAGGATTTATTCAACAAAACTACAAAAAGAAACAAAGATGGTAGATTTATAGTTTCTTTACCGTTCAAAAAGGAATTTCCTGACAAAATTAACTTAGGTCCATCCCGTAAATTTGCAATGTCCCAGTTTTTAAGAAATGAAACTAAATTAATACGCACTCCTCAATTGAAAAGAGATTACGATCATGTTATTCAAGAATATATAGAGTTGGGGCATATGGTTAAATTATCTTCTCAAGGTTCCACCTACCCAAATTATTATTTACCGCACCATGCTGTCATTAAACCGGACAGTACTACTGCTAAAATACGGGTGGTCTTTAACGCTTCCTCTCCATCTACTAATGGTGTAAGCCTCAATGATGTTTTGCATACAGGACCAGTCTTACAATGCGATCTAACACTTCTGATTCTTAAATGGAAATATTTCAAATATGTATACAATGCGGATATTAGGCAAATGTATCGATAAATCCTCGTCGATCCGAATCACACTAAATGTCAGAGAATCTTATTTCGTAATGATTCTAATGATATTGTCCAAGATTTTGAATTGAAAACTGTAATTTTTGGGCTTAATTGCGCTCCGTACTTGGCTATCCGGACTATTCATCAGTTAGCTCAAGATATTGCTACACCGTTTCCCATCGCCAGCAATATACTCCGTAATTCGATGTACGTAGATGATGTTTTGGCTGGCGCTTATTCAATAACTGATGCTATAGAGTCGAGAAATCAACTCGATCTTGCTCTCCGAACAGCAGGATTTTCCCTAACAAAATGGACTGCTAATTCAAAGAAAATTCTTTCTGGAATTCCGCTAAACCACCTACTTTCTGATGACTTCCTCGATTTCGATGATACAAGCACAACAAAAACTCTTGGTGTACGCTGGAATGCTCGGTCAGATTTCTTTTATTTCACCTCCAGAAGTTTTCCGGAATCGTCCACTTGCACCAAAAGGGAAGTACTTTCTCAGATTGCCAAGCTGTTTGATCCAGCAGGGTGGTTATCTCCTTTGTAGTTTTGGCAAAAATCTTAATGCAAAGGATTTGGATAGAGGGAGCAAAATGGGACGAAGTTATATCTACTGAGTCTTTAGAACAGTGGAAATTATTCAAATCAAAATTCTCGGATATTGAGCTTATCCGAATTCCTAGATGGATTGGTTACTTTCCTGGTGCTGAAATCCAATTCCATGGATTCTGTGATGCCTCCGAAAAGGCCTATTCGGCAGCTTTGTATATCCGGATAGTAGTGAATGACACTGTTTCCTGTCATTTAATAGTCTCCAAAACAAAGGTGGCACCGGTAAAAACGCTCTCTATTCCTCGGCTTGAACTATGTGGCGCTGTTCTGTTAGCTAATATAGTAGAAAATTTTGCTTCCACGCTTCGATATAGAAAAATATTCTTTGTTCTGCTGGACGGATTCAACAATTGTGCTCTCTTGGCTAGCTAAACCTCCTTGTGCCTGGCTAACGTTTGTGGCCAACAGAGTCTCTAAAATAGTTCAAATTACTGATCCTTCGCAATGGAATCATGTAAGTTCAAGTTATAATCCTGCCGATTTAGCTAGTCGGGGGTTATATCCCCAGGATCTAATAGATAACAATTTGTGGTGGTATGGACCCGATTGGTTAAAGAATCCAGAATCAATGTGGCCAAAATTCGAAAGACAGCATTGTACTGAAGTTGAAAGGAAAATTGTTAAAACAAATTTCTCCTTTTTTCAAAATTATGATGATATACTTGACAGATTCTCCTCTTTTCCCAGAGCGTTGCGCGTCGTTGTATATATATATCGTTTCATATTGCGTACACACCCGAAATATATGTCCAGCTTTCAAAAAGATACGATTGCAATCTCTAGTTCAGAGCTTGTTAATGTCCGCAATATCTTGATAACCTCCTGTCAAAAGGCTCGCTTCCCCAATGAATATAGGGCTTTGGAGTCCAAAGGATCTATATCCTTTTCAAGCTCAATTTTAAATCTTAATCCGTTTCTGGATTCGGAGGGAATTATGCGCTCTTGTGGAAGACTTGAAAGATCACCTGGATTGTCATATAATGAGAGACATCCTATTATTCTTCCATATAAATGTCAATATTCACGCCTTTTGGTTAAATTTGTACACGATATCAGTCTTCATGGAGGGAATCAACTTGTTCTCCGCCTGATACGTACCCAGTATTGGATTCCAAGGGTAAAAAATCTTATTAAAGCAACAATTCGAAAGTGCAAAACTCGTATTATTTAAAAAAAACGATGTCAGCGGCAAATTATGGCTTCTTTACCACCAGAAAGGTGTGATATATCGCGACCTTTTACTCACACGGGTCTGGACTTTGCGGGGCCCTTCGACATTAAATCATACAACGGAAGATCATGTCGTTTGACTAAAGGCTATGTGTGCATTTTTATATGTTTTGCCACGAAGGCCATTCACCTCGAAGCGACTTCAGATTTATCGACAAAAACTTTCCTTGCCGCTTTTAGCAGGTTCATATCGCGCCGCGGATGCCCATTGAATTTGTATTCAGATAACGGAACAACGTTTGTTGGTGCTTCTAAAGTTCTTGCTCAAGAATTTTCTCAATCTTCCAGGCAGTTATTAAACTCCAATTATGCACACCAAAATTTATCATGGCATGGGAGGGTTGTGGGAGGCCGGTGTAAAAAGCTTCAAGCTACATTTTCGTAAGATATGCGGTGGTCTGAAATACAATTTTGAAGAATTCAACACTTTGCTCACACGGGTAGAAGCTTGCCTGAATTCAAGACCCCTTTCACCTATCTCACAGGATCCTACGGATCTATCTTCTTTAACTCCTGGTCACTTTCTTATAGGTGCTCCAATTCTCACCCCCGTCGAGCCAAAAATAACTGAGAATCCAATGAGCATTATAAATCGCTGGCATCGATTGAAAATAGTTCACCAGCATTTTTGTTCTCGGTGGAAAGATGAATATCTGAAAGAACTGCAAAAAAGAACGAAATGGAAAAGGCCAGAAAAGAACATTAAAGAAAATACTCTGGTTGTAATAAGAGATGAAAGTCTTCCTCCAAACTCCTGGAGACTTGGTAGGGTGATAAAAGTATACCCAGGATCTGACAACTTCGTACGAGTTGCTGATATATTCACTCGCAAGGGAACCATTACCAGACCAATAACCAAATTAATATGTTTGCCAAATGATTAAAACTTTTGCTTACGATATCTTTTCTTTTATATTCTTTCTTATAGTTCATCATGCCAAGCTCCCACTCTCAAAGGTCAAAATCGAAAACAAAGGCCAGACGCCAGCAGTCATCCTTACCAACCAACTACAACTCATATATATGTCGCATATGCAAGCATCCCCATCCGCTAAGAAAATGCAAGAAATTTCTTGATATGAATATGTCAGACCGCATCCAAGCAGTTAAAATTCATAAGTATTGCCAAAATTGTCTTGCACATGAGCACTCCAATGGCACATGTATTTCTAAACGCGGATGTCGTCACTGCAAAAGATTCCACCATACACTGGTTCATATTCACCCACGTCTACGGAATGAGTTGCTTTCCCGTTCTAACACTAGTCCCTTTCGCCCTAGAACACGGCGCTCTAGTTCCAGTACTCAAATTTCCTGCTCAAATGCTCGGCATTCCCGTTCCAACAGATTTTCGTCATCCCCGTCACCCCATCCATCTACTGCAGTCTCGGCTCAACAAAGTTTGCTCTCAAAGTCATCATCACAATCTACGTCACTGTCATCGTTACTGCGCAGAAACAGTACTATTATTTTACCCACGGTATTAGTAAAAATTAATTCCACAAATACTCACGTACGCGGTCTTTTGGATTCCGGTGCTACAGTCAGTCGAATTTCAAAAAAGATTGTAGAAAATTTAAAGCTTACAACAGTGACAATGGCAGATGAGTCTTTGTGTCCTGTTACTATAAAATCCCGATTTGACTCCAATTCTATAGTCGAGGGTATCTTTCGAGTAGATACCCGTATCAGCTTGCATTCTCCTACTCATTCAATTTCAGATAGCATTAAAGGAAAATTTCGCGATTTATTTTTAGCTGATCCGAAATTCTATGAGTCAGCCGGAATCGATCTTATTTTTGGAATGGATGTTTATCCCAAGATAATACGAGAAGGAATTTTTATGAAGACAGGATTTCCCACTGCCCAGAGTACCATTTTTGGTTGGACTATATATGGCACATTTCAACACTGATCGGCATGTAAAAAAAAAAAAAAAACATATACACTTGAATTCTTAATTTTAAGCTAACACATAAATGTAAGATTGAAACATTTTGAATTATATCAAATGAAATTTTGTTTTATATAAAAAGAATGAATGAATTATACATAGACTAGATTAGAATATCTAAAACTTGTAAAACTAATTAAATTGTAGCATTATGCTGCAAGGCGGGCGGTAATGTTAAGACAAAATCCTTCTTGATGTTGTCATCAACCCTAATATTATACACGCGATCGCTATTTGTATTACGAACAGAAGCTGAAAGTTATATATTGCAGCATAAGCTTCTATCTCACTCTAATAATTAATGCCTAATTTAAATGTCAAAAGAGGCGGTGAGTTTTAGATATTTATTTCCTTTTTTTAATATTTTTTATGAGTAGTTGGTAGACTTACGACCACGTTGGTAAGAAATTATTCCATCCTTATATATATACATATAATATATATATATATTTAATAAGAAGAAATAATAAACATTTTATATCCCTTCTAATTCCATTCCATTTTACTTAATTAAGTCCGTTGAGTAACAAAATCCATTACGATTTTGTTTGCTCAGAGATTAATAAAAAATCCACATCTTCTTCCAATTTTCTAGATTCCAAAAACCACCACGACTTTTGAAATTAACAAATAGAGTGCTGTCATTATGCATCAATGTAGGAAAAAGTTTGGTGATAGGTATATCGCTCTGGGTGTTTAGCGATCTGATATTGGATTTATATCTCAAGTTTGATATTGGTGTAAGACGTAATGCGCCTAATGAAGTTCTTATGCATGAGTTTATAATCGAGTTAATTTTATTAGTAAGAGACTTAGGGGCAAAACAGAAAAATTGTAATCCATAATTTATCTTTGAAGGAATGATGGATTTTGTTACAGAGATTAGATTAATTTGGTTCGGGTTCGGGTTAGATAAATATTTGATCATGTTATGATGGTGGGAAAGAGAACTCTGTAGATATTCAATATGGCATTTCCAATTGTAGCGATTGTTTATAAATAATCCTTATAATCGCAGAGTTTTTTTTTTACTTTTTGAAAAGTAACACAAGATGATCGTATTTCAAAGCTACAAGTTTTCAGACGGCATATATGAATATATTTACATTAAGAGGTTGAAAGTGAGGCAACTAAAACGTTACACCAGTTGTTTATGTCATTAAGGAGAAAATCAGGATTTAATGAAATTCTTTTATTTCGGGATGATCTTATTATTAGATTAAAGACCTTACTATTAGACTAAAGAGGAAGAGAAATGATGTTGCATTATTTATTAAATGCTATAATGAAAATAATTACCGAAAAAGGAGATCTTTGTGGTATCCCGTTATGCAATGGAAACGTATTCGAGTATTTTTTGCTAATTCGTACCAAAATCTTTCTGTTTTACATGAAATTTGTTACATACCTGATGATATTAGACCCCCATTTCCATTCTATTAGTTGCTCTAATACAGAGCGAATACCTATATTTTCAAATGATCTTTTAAAATCTAACGACACGATGGTCGCGTGTTTGCGTAACGAGAGGCAGTTAGCAATCTGATAGTCGACATACAGAAGACTATCAATTGTTGAGTTTCCCCTTCTGAAGTCATGTTGTTGGTTATGTAGTAGTTTGTTACGTGTTACAAACCACCATAACCTATTAGCGATAATTTTATCCAAAACTTTACCTAGACAAGAATTTAAAGACATTGGGTGATATGACCTAGTAACTGTTTTATCCTTGCCGGGTTTCAGAATTGGAATCACAACACTATGGTTAAATTTTTGTAGGATGTAGTTGGAAAATATATTATTATAGAGATTTAACATATGGTAAAATTTTTAACATACGGTAGGAAATTCTATCCATTCCAAGAGTCTTTCCCTTCAAATTGTTTAGTAAGGGTGAAAGTTCAATGAATGTTATTTCTGCTTCAATGTTTGTTGCATCAGGACATGAAGTAGTACTTAGGAGACGGTTGTGAGCACCCTGTTTTTTGATCGAAACTCTCTAGAAAACCTGGAATCATCGGAATTCTCCGACCAGTATTTACCAAATTCATAACATTTTTTAGTTGAATCAGTTAACATTTCATCTTGGTCGGACAATGCAGAAATACAATAAATTC
Organism: Cistogaster globosa; assembly: GCA_937654795.1. NCBI lineage: Eukaryota > Metazoa > Arthropoda > Insecta > Diptera > Tachinidae > Cistogaster > Cistogaster globosa. Next base: position 56,421,273 of record OW569405.1, read on the forward strand.
AGTGTCTTGCTCTTTACCCTGTATAGTTGCGTATATATGACCAGATTTTTTCGACAGGTGTTGAAGTGGTAATTTTTGAAGTCAAGTGAAGTATGCATAATTTTTTTTTTTCTATTTTTATGTTTTTTGTGTATTCCGTTTGCCTTTTTATATGCCAGAAGATTAGTTTACGTAATATTTCTAATGTCAAAATCGATTTTTCTCGATTTTTATTTTTTCTAACCTATGGTTCAACAATTGTACCTTTCTTGCCTTAAATTGGGATTGGGGTATTGAATTATTAGCTGCTTGCAATATTATTTTAGAGATATAAGCCGTTTCGTTGTTTATGTTTTTAGAAATAGGTTTTGTTGTTTCGAAAAATACACAAAGGCTATCATAGGTGATCAAAGTGGGTAGGGGATTTGTCATTCAATAACACTAAGTCTGTTTTGTTGATAAGCTTTGCCAAAATGTTACCCCTAGAAATATTAGAAATGGAACCCCAATTCTTGTGGGGTCTGTTAAAATCCCCTAATACTCCTTGGTATATACGATCTGACTGGATTGTAAAGATTCTTTTCATTGAAGTTTGTCGTTGGTGTTATATATGTATTAAATAAATTAAATTTTATTCTTGACATAATTTCAATACAGATTGTGTCAAGGTCGTTAGATATAGAGATTTGTTTATGCTGTAAGGATTTATGATCTAAAATAGCTACACCACCGTATCTTGTTGAAGATGTGTTCAAAGCGTACAATGTGTAGTTAATAGAAGTTGGGATATTAAGGAGGGAATGTATATGCGTTCCTTGAATACAAATTATTTTTGGGGAACGATTTTTAATAAGAATTTGCAATTCATTAAAATTGTTTATACAGCCATTCATGTTCCATTAAATAGGTTTTTTTTAGAGAAAATTCACAAGAGTTTGTGAAATAAAATTTCAACTGTTGTGGGTTTACTAATTGTTGTGAATAGCCAAAATAATTTATGCTTTTTTGTATGTATTGTTTTTTATAATTTTTTGTTATTAGTTTTAAGAGATATGCTTTTAAAACAGTAGTATGTATGAAATAAGAGACAAGTAGAAAAAAATGTAAAGGTAATACATAGTTTTGGGAATTTTAGGAGATAATAAAATGTATAAGTAATTATGTATAGAAATAATAAAGAGCTATTTTTCATAGCTTGTAATATTAAAAAGACCGTTAATTGAGCATTATTGAATTTTTAAAGAGAAAAAAATAAGAGTTAAAATTAATATAAGATAACTAATATTTATTATATTCAAGCAGAATCTATAGTCTTGTGTATAATCCGTGAAGCTGTGAGATGAATTTGAGCGTAATATGTATGGGAGAAAAAAGTGCTTAATATTTGTGTTAATGAAATTAAAGTTAAATAAATTTTTAAATTAAGTTAACTTTTCTTTGTTCAGTTTTTTTAAAGTAAATACGAAAGAATATCTTAAATATAGAAAAAATATATTGGTTGAAATAGAATAATGTAATGAAAAGTATAAAACATGTGACAATGTAAATGAATTAATTCTTACTTAATCGTTTAGATTTGCGAGATGTTTGCTTAATTTTGTCTCTTAATTTTTTTTAAGTATTTTTTTTTTTGGCAATGTAAGTGGCTGGTTTCCATTAACTGGTTGTGATGAATTTCCATTTCTGATTGGAAGTTGTTGATGTCGCTAATTATATTCGAGTAATCTTTTATAAGGCGTGATTTTTGTGTTTCTATAGGGGGTCTCATAATAGTTAATGTGGAAGGCTTATCTGCGGTGTTGTTTTAAACTATCATTGCATATGGTGAGATTTGTTGGGAAGACTGTCTTTGGTGAAGATGGCTTGTATCTATTTTCCTTAGGGAAAATTGGACAGCATCGTTCAAATGTTGCATGGTTGGTTTCGTCAATTAAGTTATTTTTACAATTGATGCATGATGGTTGATATGATCATTTTTCGTAAATTTCTTTGTTAATGTGAAATTTATTTGAGCAATTACCGGATATTTTATTATTTTTGCTTACTTTCGCAATATGTCCATATTGTCAATTTTTGCATTTTAATGGTAAAGAGATATAGGGACGAACCTTTACCTTTTCGTATCCGATTCTGATATAAGAAGGTAACGGTACCCATACATGACATCTTTTTAACATCTGACATGTCAAATTTGCCACTGTAAAACACATACATGTCGTGTGGGGCTTTTAAAACATTGCTTTCATTTCATTTCGTTTAGAACGTGTTCTATTTTGACCTGACATACCATCTGACATTAGCTGATTTTATGAATCTATGCCGTAAAAAAACAATCAACGGCGGTTTAGCATTGGGGGTAGCATTAGCCGACTGAAAATAATGTTTTATATGACCAAATTCTGAATTTTTTTTTTTTAAAGAGAAGTAGCACTTCAGGCAATAATACCTATTTAGTTCGTAACCATGCTACATTCTTTAGGAAAGGATAAATGAGAGATAAAACAGGTGGTGAAGACAGGCAGATAGATATAGCTATTTTATTAGTTATTTAACTTCCCCGGCGAATATGCTATGAAGAAGTACCGACGAAGGAGGCTGCATGTTTAATATTAATTTTGAATATGTATTTATATCATTAAACAGAAAAAAGACACTTTTATTTTTGGTTGCCTCAGGCGTTGAACCCTGGTCAACCTGGTTTGTAGCAACGTCTTTACCACTTTAACTACAGCAGCCTAACTATTTTACAACATTATGTAAGTTTTGTATCATTATTCAATGCAAACTGATCTTCTTCATATTTTTTTTAGTAAAAAAATAAAAATAATTTAAATTGACAAGTCTTCAGTAATTACGCAACGCACGCAAAAATATTTTAAGACGACTATAAGTCATTTAAAAACCGGACGGCTTGGATATTTGTACAGTGAAAAAAAAACGAATTAATTAAAAAAGAAAATTCTTCTTTTATTTTAGATTTTAATTTAATTGCTGTTACAATTGAAATAACACTACACAATTCAATTATTTTAGTTTCGAAATCAATTTTTTTAATAGTCACTTTTAACAAAAAACAATTTTAATAAAATTTGCGAGCAGATCAGCTGTTGTACACAAATAATAATTATGTCAGACGTAATTATATATGTACGTTTGTGACCAAATATTAAAAGTCTTCTGTAAAATATCAATTTTGACACACATGCAGAATTACATAGGACTTATACAGATAAAAAGTCAGATGTAAAAAACATGTCGTGTATGGGTATGTAAAAGCAAAAGTTATTACGCTGACCCCTGTCTCTGACAATTTGCCGTCTTAGTTTTTTAAAATCTTTCTGACAAATATAATATTCTGTTCTTTTAGTTCCGACAATATTTCTGATTTTTCTATCCCGCGTAGATCATTAGAGTAAATTACTCCCCTAGCATAATTTAATCCTGGATGTCACCATGTAGACCTTAATTTCGGGTGATAGGGACGTCGGCTGAATAAGTTTATTTGTTTGAATGACTTAGTTTGGGTGAGAATAGATCCGTTTAATAATTTTTTTGCATTTTTCTTGTTAAAGTATTTGTATGTGCATGTATCGTATTTGTTAAAATTGTTCACAAATTTTATTTTTATTTTTCTATTAAATCTTTCAAATACGTATGAATGGTTGCCGATGGCAACTCTTATGTAGAAAAATGAAAGAAAAACTAAAAATAGTTACTCAATGGTTACTGTGTTTTTGTAATAAATATTTTGAGTTTTTTATGTCCTTTTTGCCTTATTGATTCAATGGAATTATTATTTAATTAATTTGGCTTTTGGTATAAGACTCTGAGGTTTTCTTTACAAAATTTATGCGGAATCCACTGATTAGCTATATGAGCAGTTGTGAGACGGCCATATGGATATGTTTTCCCCGCAGTAATACGTTTCATTTTTTAGTTAAAAATAATAAATATTTCATGAAAATATCATGAAATATTTATATTTATAAAGGTAAATTGATATAATAAAGATTCAAAATAATAAATTTTCTTGTTAAAGGTTTTTTTTGTTTCTTACAAAACCGTTATATTACTGTTAAAGTCTGGTTTGCAAATATAAACTTAACACAATGAGAGTTAAACATCAACTAGATCCAAGTAAAACATAAATTACTTTTAGTTCTTTTACTTTTAGTTCAAATAAATTCTGATACTTGTTTGTACGCTTAAATTACATTAACAAACATAAAAAATATTTGATTAGTTAATAAGTCCAGCCCTAAAATTACTAATAAAATACTTTACTTAATGAAAAACTTGAAAAAAGTACACTGTTTAAACAACGAAATTTTTAATCTCTAGTATAATCTTTTGCACTTAACAATTTAATAATTAGATAAAGGGAAATCTAAAGCCAGTTTTTTCGTTTTATTTTGACCACTGTGTCTTTAGCATGCACAAAATACTTTTGTAGAACAGCATTCATTTCTTGGTCGGCGCTTTATAATTTTAGATGATAAATGTCGTCTCTTAACTGATGTAAAAAAGCATTACTGCTAGCCTCTTCCAGTTATACAAGGAAGATATGTCATATGAAAATAATTTTCGAATTGTAGCTCTTAGAAATTGTGCGGGTACTTCACCGCTGGTTTCTGCAATAATTTTTTTCTAAAAAGTATAAAATTTTATAAAGAAATTTGTATGATCAATAATTATTTAGTTAGTAACTCAGTTAATTAGTTCGTTAGATTGTTTGTTTTTACGCTTGTTTTTTATATACATATATGTGTATTTACTATACTTACAAATTGTGTGACGTATATTAAGCACGTATTAATTTTGTGCCGCCTTTTTAATCGCTATATTTATTCTAAAGATTTGGCCGGGCTAATTTTTTTAAGTATCATACTCATTTGCTTATCTATTCTTTATCAGTAAATATTTAATTTGAATAAGTATGCCAGATTGGGAACACTGATCTACATAAGCCGACGACAAAGCCCAATTTTTTGATTGCACTCACATGCAAAGTCGCAATGAGAAAATGACCGTCGCTCATGAAGAATCATGGGTTCTAAACACGAAAATCTGACTACAAGTTTTACACGGAACAAAGATTCTATCGGATGAATATATTTACTTCAACAGCATATCGGGCACTGCAGAAATATTTTTATCCCGACCAGTGTTGCCAGTTTTATTCGAGCTCTCTCGTCAAATGTTGTTATGTATTGTTAGTTATAAAATCATTTTTATTTAATTTACTTCATTTATCATTAAACATAAAAATTGCATTGCTTTCAACAAGATAAAAAAATAATCATTTAAAAAAGTAATTAATTTGCAAAGGAACATTGCGCAGTGATTGCACTTGTATAAAAAAGAGCGACAAAAATAGAATAAAGATATCATCTTGAAATTTAGATAGTACATTTGTGATAATATAAACACGACATACTGATAAAATGGGCGTGGTCACATGCCCCTATCGGCAATTTTTTTACATTTGTTTGTGAAAAAGTGGAAAAAATTAACAAACAATATTTTCCCTATTTTCCCAATGTTTTAAGTTAATTTTTTGCCTCATCAGAATACCGACATATATAATTTAGCACTTTATAGTTTTAAAATACATTCAATAATACATAAAATAAATAATACATAAAATAATACATTGTTTTAAACTTGCTACTCTTGCAGCAATTCAATTGCAGATTTTAATAGCGTACTTTTCTTTTTACATGGCAATTTTCTTTGACCTGAAATGAATGAATGATCCGAGCTCAGCAATAATAAAACGTTGCTTATACTTATTATAATCAGAGCTACCATCAAATCGTAAATTCCCTATCAAAACAAGCTTGTAAACATTAACATTAAATATGTCTTTTTAGACTTAATGTTGTAAATCTAAAATACGTCAAGCAATAGATAACTTTTTTTCTTTTCACTCACCACCTTTTCGTAACTAGGGAGCATACTAAAGGAAACCTTAGAGTTTATAAAATCTCGCATATGCAAGTACTGATGTTTTGTTAAATTTGTTTCAATTATAATTGCAAGAATTTGAGCAGTCGCATCAGTTTCAGCCAACTTTGCTATTCAACGTTGTTTTGTTCTCTTTGAGGAATTTGAGAGATCACATGTAGGGCCACCGCGCTTATTCGCTTTTAATGCTAGTTCTTTAGGTGACGAAGAAACGGTTTTCAGTTTTAAAAAAACAACTTCTTTGGTAGCCAGCCATTTTGAATGTTTTTTTAAAACATCTGATTTACGCGGTGGTTTTTTGTTTCCAAATGTCAACAATTCTTTTGCATGCATAATGTACACATTTTCGTAACTCACAAAACGCACCTTCCTCGCATTCATAAATCAATGTATTTTATAACTTCATCGAGCACTTATTGAGATTTTAGCGAATTTGAACCCTTCTAAGAACACCAAATCTCGAAAATTAAGAGGCGTGGAAATATGCATTGATGGAACGTTTCTATGATAAGAATTAAAAAAATATATATAAAAACAAAAATACTTTTCAATAACAACAAAAACTTAACTCTTTTTAAGCCACATATAACGGATATAAGCAAACCATGTGAAACAAAATACTTCTTAAAAATTTAAATTTTACTATAACCACAACACAAACTATTTACTTATTATTTCATTAAAATAATGCTAGTACCATTTACATTAATTATCATTTTAATAATTTTACTCGAACACTTTTATTAAATGTGTTTTAGCAACTGAAGTTTCACTTTGTTTTCCTAGTTCGTTTAATAAACTTTTTACTTCTACGCAAATTCACACTTTAGTTGTTTAGGATATTTTTTTATTTCTGTCGTATGGGCGCAACCAATGTGCATTGGTTTCATATAACGTTTAAAGACATAAAAAGATAAACATAAAATAAGCAACTTAATTTAAAAAAGTGAAGCTCCAAGTTATTTGTATAATTAAAGCTTAAACCTCGAGATCATAGAGGATATTAAAACATATTTATTTGTGAACGCATTCAATTATATGGAGCTCCCATTGTTTATGACAGCGTCTAATTTTTCTTGTTTTCTTTGAAAAACGTCCGCATGCATTTGTAAATAATTTTTCTTTCTAAAAATGTTTAGAAATTATATAAATAAATGAATCAAAGCCGAAATATAATAAATTTTAATTAATTGAAATATCCACGGTTCAAATCCTGAATGGAAAAAAACATAAAAAATCTTGAAAAATATTGGAATATTAGTTTAACATTTTATACTAATTTACTAATTTACCAATTTATTTTAACCATTATGCTTTAAACACATTCGCCGCAGCAGGCGACGCGATCTCACAACAGCAAATGCTGCTAGCTACATTTACCGCCATATAGCCAGCTACACAATTATTTTGAACTCAATAGCTACATACAAAAATATGATTTTTTTATACTTCAGTGATGTCACTTCAATATTTTATTAGCATTTTTTAAAGAGGCACATTCTGGTTTATGATTTATTAAATATTTAGATTATTGTGTAAGACGCTAATAGAAGACAAGAACAATATTTTTTAAGAGCACAACAATTTTTCGTTTGGCCTGCCTTTAAAATTAAAAATATATTGAAGTATTTCTTAGAAGCAATAAATATTACTGTTTCTCAAAAAAAAAAAAAAAAAAAGTAAATAAATAAATAAAAACGAAGGTACTTGTACACTGCAATTACAAAATACTAAAAACAACAAAATGTTGAAAGCTATACAATTCTATGATACCTATCTAATAAACATACAATCATGTTAAAAATAAACAGGTGTCCCATAAAAGAAACCTACTTATAAACATGGACAATTTGAAATTGTCATAAGAAAAAAGTAAATATATATCTAATTAAATGTTGTATACACAAAAAGGAAGTGGAATTTTATATATACTAAAAAAATTCCTTTAAAATTTTTACAGTTATTCCTCGTATATTTTCGCCAACAAGATTGAAGTATTTCTTATGCAAAAAATACTTGAAAATACATATTAATATACCTAAACTGAAAAAGTCTTTAATAATAAAATGACTTATAAAAGTACACTTAAATCTTTCAATAAATAAATAATCTTTTAAAAATTAACCCAAAATTATTTTAAGTTTTTCTTGTTTTTTTTTATTTTCTCAGAATAAGAGCTTTTAAAGCACTTATTAATTTACATGACTTATAGTACTGACATCACTTAACTGTTTATTGTCGCCAACAAAAATAGAAATTAGTTTAATTGGATTGCACGGCAAAATCAGCCTAGACAACTACCTTTCGCCTTATTGCCTTGATGTCTTAAAACTAATCATTCTTAGGCCGAGGCCACGCAATGAGCGGCAAAGCGGTGAGCGGCTAAGCGGCGAGTTTAAGCGGCAAGTGGCTTATTACTGAGCGCCATTTCTGAGCGGTTAGTTATTAAAATGCCATTGTCAAGAGAGGTTTGTTTAATGTTTTTACGTGAAAATCGCATTCATATTTACAAGAATTTAAAGCGTTTAAGAAAAAAAAGAAGATTTGGTATTCATCCTATAAATCAAGCAAGGCGACATTACGGCGGATTTAACCATTTATATACAAATCTACGCAAATTTCCAGACAGATTTTGGCAATAGTGCCGTATGTCTGTGAAATCCTTTAATTTGCTGTTGCAAAAAGTTAACACCAGATTAACAAAACAAGCAATTTCTGCAGAGCAAAGGCTTGTTTTAACTTTAAGGTAAGTTTATTTTTTAGTTGTTTGCTTTGGATTGTGTACATGTATTATTTGCAGGTTTTTAGCTACAGGACATTCCTTTCGAGATTTGGCTTTTGCTTTTCGAATGGATAGAAGCACCGTCAGCAATATAATTTCAGAGACATGCAGCATCATATGGGAAGAATTTGTTCAGGAATACATGCCTATACCAACAGAAGAGCACCTTAAAAAAGTGATAAGCGAATACTACAGGCGTTGGAGGTTTCCAAACTGTTTTGGTAGCATTGATGGAAAACACTGTCAAATTAAATATCCGCCGAATTCAGGGTCGCATTTTTTTAATTATTTGCATTATTTTTCTATTGTACTGCAAGGTGTAGCTGACGCTGACAAAAAATTTATTACAATCGAAGTGGGAGGAAGAGGAAAGCAAAGTGATGACGGTACTTTTGCTGGATCCACATTATTCAAATTGCTTGAAGCAAGTAAATTCAATGTCCCCTCACCACGACCACTGCCTGGGTCAAATATTGTTGTGCCGAATTTTTTAATAGGAGATGAAGCGTACCCACTCAAAACGTATTTGTTAAGACCTTACCCTCGTAGAGATTTGAATCCGCAAACCGAATTTTTTAATCAACGTCTTTCAACGGCAAGAAAATGCATTGAATGTACATTTGGAATTTTAACGTCAAAGTGGCGTTTTCTACAAAAAAATATTGAAACAAAACCAAAAACTGCAATTAATTTCATAAAATGTGCATGCATATTGCACAATTTTGTACGAGAATGTGATGGGGACGGTGATCTTGATTATATACAAGTAACTGCAACAGTAAACAATGACCCAACAGAAATAAATACGGATGAACAATCCCATTACAACAGAAGCAGCAACGAGCGTTGAATATCAGAAATGAATTAACACAGTATTTTTGGGATTTTAGACACTAAATAAAATGTATTAAATAAATATATATATATAAATAAAATAAAATCTTTCCAGGTAAATTTTGTGTTTATTTATTTTCTTTGGATTTCAATTTTTGTAGTATTAAATTTTAGATTTCTCCTCTAATTTCTAAATTTTCGAGATTATCAAATTGTTCCATAAAGGGTAATAAACTTTTAAAAAACTGCAGGTCGGCATTGTCTTCTCTTTTCTCCACCTCTTTTCAAAGTATTTCCTTTCCTTTTCCAATTTAAGAAATTCGGCATCAACATTCATTGGTGCACTCTTCTTTTTTTTTTTCTTGATGGGACTGGAGTGAAACAATCAGTAGGTGTATTGCTAGTGCTGGGCATATCATTATTAATCAATGTTAGTTCCTCAGTACTGCTGGTGATAGGCATATTGTTTACCAATATAATATCCTCCTCACTCAGAAGATCCTCAATAATAGCATTTATTTCAGTGCCTGCAGTATCTGGCTCCTTCAAATTTCCTTCGGTGGGATCTGCAGCAATAGTGTCTTTGATGAAAGACATCATATCAAAATATTGCAATCTTATTTTTTTGATTGAGCTCTGGATCCAGATGTTACTGGTGGATTTTTTTTGCACAATTTTTCTAAACGTATCTTTTAAATTTTTCCACTTTGCTTTCGCTGTCTCTCCTAGAAATAAAAAATAACATAATTATATTATTTACAATAATATTAAATAAATATATAAAGTAAATAATATCTTACCTGTGCAACCACAAATTTCACCAACTTCACTCCATAATTTATTAGTTATATTTTTATTTTTAAAATTTGGTAATCTATCTTGCCATAATAATACTGATGAAATTATGAGCTCTATATTCACTTTTGCCATGTTTATAGGATAACAATTGTATGCGTTGAACCCGTTTATACGATTTTCTAAATAACAAACGAACGTTTTGATGTCGAAAATGTGACTAACATTTTATTTTTTCATTTTCGATGACAAATTAAATTCATGCTACTTAGGTAACAAAAATAATAATTAACAAAGTTTTACAATGAATAGGATAATACAACAATAAATATAACAATTAATTTATTACAATTTACATTAATAAATAAGACATTTAATTAAAAGAAAAATAATAATAACAATAAATTATATTAGTGTTGAGTGTTAATTTTTACTTTGCCGCTCAGAAATCAACAAAAAATTAGAACAAGTTTTATTCCTGAGCGGCGCCGCTTAGCCGCTTAGCCGCTCAGAAATGCCGCTCATTGCGTGGCCACCTTAGTAGTATTCCATATGTTTTAATTTTTTGCCGCTCACCGCTTTGCCGCTCATTGCGTGGCCTGGGCCTTATACGGACACGTGTATTCTATTTTTGAAATTTTGCAGTCGGTAGTTACTGTGGTGAAAGTGTTTACAGCTTTAGAAATATTTTCGTAGCTTCAAAAATTTATATTTTTGCAGCGAACAAACCAATGTGCATAATGCCTCTGTCATGCAAGTCAATTATTTTCAAGCGTCCATCCCAAATTTGACTCATGATGTCCCCAAAAATCCCTAATTTCTAAACAAAAATCCCCAATTTTGTCCCGAAAAAAAAATAATTTAAACTACGCATTTTTATTTAAAAAAAAAAAAAAACTTTTTACTTTTTTGTTTTCGTCTATAATATACAGAAATAAAGTAAATATTTTCCAATTTTTTACGAATTGAAAATGGTAAATCTAAAACTCAAGAGTATATAGTAAGCTAAAACAAAACCATTTAACTAACAAATATTCAGAATTGTTTTTTTTTTATTTTAATTCAGGGAGATACATTTTCGCTTGATGCATCAAATGCAATAGAAAAAGAAACTTTGAATAGTTTGATAGACATGATTTTTTATTTTAGTTGCCCACATATGTGTATAATAAAAAACAAGCCAGTTAACATACAAATACATTAAAACGTTAAAAACATTAATTTTAGTTGAAAAGTCAAATTAAATACATAAACGGACAGATTCGTTTAGCAGAATTTAATACCACAAGAACTATATTTTTTCCAGGTCGCTTTTCATAATAGTTTTTTTGAATTGGTGAGAAAATATATTTTTTATATAAATTTATTTAAATAAATTCGTACCTTTTTGCTTAACACTTTTTTTAATATTTTGCGATATAAATCTTGTTATCATTGCTTCACGAACTTCATACTTTATATAATTTTTATCAGCAAATCCAACAATTTAGACTGTAGCTTATTCTACAGTTTGGTTTTCATAGTGTTCATGCACAATTATATACTTTATAAAGGTGTGTTTAAATTATTTGCACAAGTCATATGGAATGTTAGATTTTCCATATATAAATTAACACACATAGTGTAAACCTCATGAAAATAACATAAGTAATTTTCCTAAATGTTATAACATGTGTTAGTTTTTTATTTAGAGCACGCTCTATTTGATATGTAAAACCTTATGACATCAGATGTTTTCAGTGATGCTAACTTTTACCTTTAAAACTACAATCAAAATATTAAGACGATAAAAGGTAGAATTCTAAAAAAATAATTTCTTAACTTTTGTTATAATCGACTAAACAGTAATATATAGGCATTTTCACAAATACGACAACGACGTCAGCCAAACTCAGCGGTACAGTATATAGAAAAAAATGAATTGGAATTTTTTTTCTTAGTGGAAGTGTACTTCCAAGAAGTGACGAGTATTCAAAAATTATTTTTAAGAATTTGTACGTATGTATTGGAAAAAAATAATAATTTTAAATTTTACATGTAAATATTTAAAAAAATATAAAAAAAGGTTTTTTGAGCATAATAAACTTTTATTGGTTTTTAATAATCATATGTTGGTTTTTCAGAAGTTTAAATTTTTTTCAGCGTCCTATGGCTATTTTTATATAAAGGTGTATGTGCATCTTTCAGGTAGCGAAAACTTCAGAAAACATCCTAAAAAAGGAACTGTTTACAACAATCCGTTTTACAATTGAAGTTTTTTTCTTTTTTACAACTTTTCAATAACACTTGCAAACTTATGCATGAACAATGAACAAGAATTGTATGTTAATTGCTTTATTTTAAATGTGAAAATACATTTCTAAGATGTAATTTATACGAACTGCGCCACGTACCTGAGAACTTGTAGTTTTGAGCTCGTGTTTTTAAAACGAACATAGCCAAGTACTTAAGTGCAGACCTCTAATATATATTATATAAATTTTTTTGGGGAAAGACAGTTTTGTATTGAAACCTAAAATGTATCTAAATAGTTGTCCCAAAAAAAGATTTAATAGTTGATATCATTGTTTTTAGTATTTATGTTTTCTTTTCGACGACAAGAAGTTATGTTATATGTACGTAACATATGCAAGTTTGAACATGAAAATTAAAAACCATATTTTAAACACTGATTTTGACATACTAACGAAATTACATATGGATAGCAATTTTGACATTCCATATGACTTGTACACATAAACTTATTGGCATAAGTAATAGATTAAACTTAGAGGCAGCGATCTTAAGGAAGAAATAATTTTCAGCTTTTTCCTCGTATGCGTAAACTTTTTCCCAAAAGCCCAAAATGTGTTTTGCAATGAAATTTTTTGTGTGCTTCTGCCAACAAACATGTGTATTTTTATTCCACTCGCTTTCGTATGTAGTAAACTTTAAGTCTATGGATATTTTTAAAATTCTATACATGGGATCAAATTTATTTATTAATGGGTTAAATATTCTTAAATTGTAAATTTTTAAAGAATTCGTAGTTTGTCATATTTTCGGGGAAGCTTTTAAACTTTTATTTCTGTAGTACGATTAAGTGTATTAACAATTTTAGTTAAAACAATTTGGTAACAATTGTAATACTTTAAATCATTCTATGTCAATATCGATGTCGGTGTTTGCTTTTTCAATATACAATTTAATGGTTATTGATAAAGTAGTTATGCAATTGCTTAACAAGAAAGTTGACAGAGTTGGGTATTGCTTTTGCAGTTCCGAGCTGCGTAAGTTAAGTGAGTGGCAAACTACTAATTTAATAGAACTATTTTTCATTTTAAGGAAAACATAAAGAGACCTAAACCAAAGTTCATTGAAAACTGCTTCAAATAAAACCTTTTAACTCGATACATCCGATGGCTCATCAATCAAGAGATTGATGAGCCATTAAATATTAACTATTTTAATTTAGCAGGTGCTATAACAAATTTTATTATTGCCTAACATTTTGTTCTATGCATTTTTAGCGTTATGGCCTTGTTTTTACTTTCCACACTTTTTAAAAATAATTCACACAGATTGTGTAATTTTAATATGAGTACAAAAATATTTAAACCACTATCAAGTGTCTTTACAGTAGTACAGGTAGAAAAAACATTCAAAATATAAAACTGAATGCCTATTAATCAAACAAGTGTCGATAATGAAAAAAGCTAAGAATGAAAAATTCCCAAATCCCTCCTCACAAAAAAATCCCCTTACCTGGCTACACTGACTATAACTGAAGAAGTATTGCTCGAGAAACCTTGGCATCCTTGCGTATTTGTGCCGTTGTTCTGGGCGTCGTATATAAGCTTATAACTTTGTATCTTTAGCTCTGTACTGTTTCCGCTTCTCTAATGAGCAATGCTAAAACATGTTCAATTATTCTACATAAACAAGTTTTAATTTCCATGTATATTTAATTTTTTATAATCTTCAAAATGATTGTCAATGAATTTTTTTTCGCATTATATTGTTTCACTTAACAAGATAAGCATTATTTTGTAACCAGAAGACATAGTAGAATATACAAAATTGCATTCTTTTATTTTCACATTAATAAACTTATTAAAATTCACTATACTATGGACAACGGTCATTCTAAAAACTACTAACACTATTACTTGTCTCAATACAGATTAAATGAATGTCTCAGTACAGATCAAATGAACCGAAACAAAATAAATAATAAAAATAAACGTAATACAATCTTTAAACATTTTATTCGCAGCAAATGCAAATTTAGTTTTTGTGTACATTTTGTGCCAGAGTTATAGATTGATTTTTGTAGAAGACGCTTTTTCTGAGACTTTAAATTTGTTATGTCCGAAGTTTATATTTCGATTAGAAAATATTTTTTCAAATTAGTTTGGAATAAATCCCATAGTAAACAAGACTTTAAAACCTTATCCATTGCCTATGGATATCTTGAAATAATACTCAGACAACGCCAGATACAACAAGCTAGTAACAAACAGTCGGATAATTAAGTTTAAATCAGAACTAAGATACTAATTTCAGTTGTGACCAAACGTTTTTGAAAAACTTAAAATATACAGTTTTATTAATTTGGATTACCATATTAAAAGAAAAATATAACTGTATATATTATTTCAAACATGACAGAGGTTTTAACAAAAACTCGAAAATTGATTAAACAATAGATTAAATACAGACTACAGAAGGAAGAACTGTTTTAATATAACGAAAAAAATAGCAATTTAATAATTTATTGGGCCACCCTGGCTGTCTTTACTGCCTTAAGACGCAATGGCATCGAGTGATCCCTTAAGCTTCTCATCATTGTACTATTAGAATATTCAGTGAGCCCAATTTGGTGAAATTATCTTGGAGTAGAAATGCTGCTACTGCTCTGCTTGAGCTTTCAAATAAGGAAGCTTGCATTCGTCTGTGAAAATAGAATTCCACATATTTGCTTTATATTTTTTAGCAAAGACCAATTTTAGACGTATATTCGTTTTTCTTATTAATGTTTTTTTTTTTGTGGGACTCTGCTTTTGTTAACGTTCTACTGCTTTTTGTACACGTGTCAGATTAATTCCAATATCATCTGCTAATTTCGCGGAGCTTAAGTGATATATACTTCCCCTAGAAAGTGGTTAAAATCTCGACTTGATTGTTCTCTTAGTTTATAAAATTTTGTTTATAAAGTTAATATTTTATGAAGTTTTTTTTAACGCTAGAGAAGGGGAAATTTAATGTTTATCAAATTGTCAGAAAGTTTTTCCTTCTCAACCATTCAACTTAAAAATAATAAAATTAGAGTAAATGTTTAGCATCTAAACCAGCTTATTTAACCAAAATATCGAACCTAAGGTGTCTTAGGTTGAAAAAAAGCAAATAATTCTTGCAAAAAAAAAAAAACGGTTTCAAACCAGACAAACTTAAAATCATATTTCTTTAGAACGGTAATTATACATTAATTGTATTTTATTCGAGAAAGATTGCGTCAGGATTTTTTATATGTCGTAGAACAAAATCTAAATGTAGTTAAACAAGAAAATTCAGCAGTTATGTGCTCTTGTTTAAATACTAAGCGTCAGTATATAACTGTTCAAAAGATTGGCCATATACATCAAATTACAACTATTAGGGCACTCTTTAATTTTTAATTTTAAATATTTATACTTGTTATCATACTTGATATAGTAATGGACATTCTGTCTGTAACGGTTTAAAAGCTAGAGCTTATAGTTTACATTAAATCAGTTAAAGGGACACCCTTTAATTTCTAATTTCCGATTTGCTACTTGTTATAGCGGACTTAGCGATAAAGATTCTTCAATCAACTGTCTTCAACTGTTCAACAGTTTGGTCATATATCAAATAACAGCAACTATTGTAACACCCTAAAATTTATTATTTTAAATGTTTATACTTCTTTATATACAAGACAAAGTAGTGAACATTCCGTTTAATTTTCAAGCGTTTGTATAAAATTGGGTACAGCCTTTAATTTCTTTATTCAAATTTAATACTTGTTATTATAGCGGACTTAGCAATAAAGGTACCTTGTAAATTTCAACTATCTTTCTATAACAGTTCAAAAGCTTGGCCACAAACATCAACTATCATCAAGTGATAGGACACCCTTTGATTTATAATTTTGAATGTTTATAATTGTTATTATAACGGTCATAGTAATCAAAATCCTGTCCAATTTTTAAACGTTTGTCTGTAACGGATCAAAAGATAAGCACATATAATTTACGTCACCTATGGGACACTCTTTAATTTTTAGATTTATTTATCTATTACTGTTTGCTCTTGGAAGCTATAGTAGTACGAAAATTTTTAATTAAAAAGAAGTTCGCTTTACGGTTCATAATACACTTAGAAAACATGTTTGTTGTATGGGGATACCTTTTAATTTTAAAGATTATGAACTGTTTTTAAAACGGGACCAATCTGTAAACATAATTTTTCAAATTAAAAAAAATTTTCAAAATCGGTTTAGAAATGACTGATTTCTGCAGGCACAAACATAAAAAAGCAATATTCAATCGAATTGATAACCTCCTTTTCTTAAGTCGGTTGAAAAGAAATAAGTATTCAAAACGTACTTAAATTTTTTCCAATGCAGTTTTATGTTATTCTGAGATTAACCATTAAATTTTTACTTTATACATTTTCAGCCTTACATGTTGTTTGAAAAATCTGCTTATTCAAGATTTTTTTATGATGTTTACTTTTCTTAAACTCCATATTTTAACACTTTAGTCTCTGACTGTATATTTAGCATGGAATCCTCAGTTTGCCCGTTGGGTTAAAAAAATTTCCTTTTGCCGGTGCCTTTTGGTTCTAGTTTTCTAGTTTTGTCAATTCACCAAATTTTGTTAAGGCTATGCCTTATAAAAAACTTATTTATTATTTATTTGTTTATTAAGTTAATAATAATAATAATATATTATTACAAAGTTATTGCATAGAGCACTAGCTACTATAACTTCAAACTGAATTGTAGATATTTAACTTTTTTAGTAAGTCAATAATTAAATATATGTTTTCTTTTGTAATAATATATATTTTACATAGTGGCATTTGTTTGCTAGGTGCTGAATGGACATGGTTGAACTTTTGCAAAGATTACATTGTGGGGCTGTTGTTTTTCTATTAGGTGTTGATGTGTCATTCGGCAGTGGACTAGTCTTAAACGCATGTACTTTTGAAAATATGATCTTAGTATATCAGGTGGATATAAAGCCGATTCACCATCCGGATTAAACTGCTTTTAAATATGGCTATAGGTGTTCCATTTAAGATTCTGCTTACTAGAAATATATTTACGGATACCAAAGTATATTGAATGTTTATTTTTAGTATCTTCTATAATGAGTGGCAATTTAAAAACTTCTTTTGCTTCTTGGTCGGCTCTTTCATTCTCAATAATACATCAGTGACCCGGTATCAACATTAATTTTATTTTATTCGGAAACCGGATTGGATTATCTCTTATTTCGCAGATTATTATTAACGTTTTACATTACTATGATACAAGATTTTTAATCTGAACAAATAACGTATTTCGATCTCTGTTTTTTGCCTTTTGAAATAGCTACAGATTCTGCTATAAAATTAAATTATCTTCATCAATCAAGAACTGTTGTACTGTGTGAAGACTGTTGCCTATTATGGCATATGACTTTGAGACATGTGTGTAACAAAAGTACCAACAATTTTTTGAATAATGTGTTTTTTTCTGATTAAAAAGGGATAAATAAGTTTCATAAGATCAATGATATTATTCGAAAGTAGCCAAGATGGACGCAGGCAGCTGAATTTTTTCACTGGATTTAAATTTAAATTTAGTAATTGTATATATTCTGTGATTTGATTTTTCAGTATTTCCTTCTCAGTGGGTTTTAAAAACTTTTTTGCTAGTTTCATAAGATAAGATTGTCGAAAGTAAGTAGACCACATTCTGTTAATATATTGATGATAGCTGTTGATTTAAAAGCTCCAGTTGCAAATCTTGCAGCGGCGTGATATGTTGATTTGATTTTCCATAGTTCTACCTTTGCAGTATACCCATACAGTGAAAGATCATATTCAATCTTCGATATAAGTAATGTTTTAACAACATATATTATGTTTTTTGATGGGAATCGCTGTTAATACTGGTAATACATTTTATGAGGTTTAATCTTTTTTCTAAAGCGTTTTAAGGTAATCTATGTGTTGTTGTCATGCGTTTGAATTTTTTAGGTGGTTGTATGCAATTCCACTTTCGGCATAAGTGTATTGCTTTTGTTTTATCGTCCGCATACAAGCAATTATTAAAGATGGGGTGTTTCTGAATTATACAGTTTAGTTTTTTATAAGTTATTTGAAATTAAATTACTGATAATGGTGATCTCTGCGGGATACCATTTTGAAGAGGAAATAATAAAGGGAATGAACCACCTATCTTTACTCTAAACTTTCTGTTTTTAAAAAAATTATGAACGAATTTTATCGTTTTCAATGCGCTATTCTTTTAAGGCCGGGGCATATAGAATCCGTCATAAGTTGTACTTTGAAGTGTACAACTGAATTCAAAGTAACGACGGATGAGGTTGGCACAATGAGTACTTTGCTGACGGATATTAAATTAAAGTTTGCTTTCTATTTTTATAAACTTTTAAATTTAATTTTTATTTTATTCAATTGTTAATTTTATTTTATTTAGTTTTTATTTTATTTTTTGCAACCTAAATTATTTAATAAAATCACAAAACACGATTGACATACAGCAAGAGTTAACAGTAAACAAAAAAAAAGAAACAATTGATAGCTATCAAAGTATTCAACGACCGTCAAAAGTTAAAAGTTGACCAACTTTCGTACTTTGCGTTGACAGATACGTATTTATTGTGACAACGCTCATAAGATAAAAGTATTTTAACTCACTTGTCAGTTGAATACGTCAAAGTTTAACGTATGACGGATTCGATGTGCCCCGGCCTTTAGTTGTGTGATAAACCTATGAAAGCCTATTTGATTATATGCTTTTTCGAAGTCAATGGATAGGATTGTAATATGGCTATTGGTCGACAGGGATTTTGTTATTTGCTGCTCTAGGTACAACAAAACATCGCTGGTACCTTTACGAGGTCTAAAGGGCATTTATTTTACGCGGATAAGCTTGTTTTTTTTGGAGAAACCAAGCTAACCTTTTGGCTATAATTTTCTCCAATAATTTACTCAGGCAAGGAAGAATGGTATAGGCCTATAACCGTTTATTCTCTTTTTATCTTTAACGGGGTATGGCAGGAATATAATAGCTTTTGTTTCCCAATCTTGTTGAATGTTGCCTGAATTAAATATATTGTTGAAAAGTTTTACAATAATTAGTTTACACAGAGTTGATGTATTTTTAAGCATAGTGTAGTTTATATTATAAAACCCAGCTGATTTTTCATTAAGAGCATTAAGCGCTGTGTTAATTTCTATCAGTGCACTGCAGTGTTATTTCTGACTCTACAAACTGTGCAGAGGAGTAAGGTTTATAATTAAGTGAGATATTTATTTGGTTTTTATTATTCAAAAAGGGTTGACTAAAATTATCAAAAAGATTATCTATAGTTTCTGGTTTCGTATAATTAACGTTCAAACATTCTGTACTGTTAATATTTTGGTTTCTTCGTTTTCCATATAGTATGTTCACGTCACGCCGTACTGTTTGAATGGATGATGAAGGGCTAATTTCGAATGTATTTTTTGAATATTGCGTTGGCTTTCCGGTATTCAAGTTGGTTTACTATTGTAGGGTTTCTTTAAAATTATGCCAACTATTTTGCTTGATTTTTCTAAGTAACGATAAGTTACGGTTCCACCAGTGTATTGTTTTAAGTTTAGAATTGCTTTTACTCTTAGTAATCGATTCGTTAGCAGAAGCAATTAATATTCTTTTTAGCCTTGCCGCATCTTTACTGTTATTTGATGATGAAAATTAAGGATTTTGGTATTTATTAAATTTTTATTTCGATTCCAATTTGCAAAATCTGTAATAAATTTGATATTTTTGTTGGTAGTTTTGTCCACAAAATCATGGTTTTTGCTAAAAGATATATAAATGGGGAAGTGGTCACTTCCGTGTAAATCATTGTCTATCTCCCAAGCAAGGAATGGATACAGAATTGATGAGGCAATAGAAATATCAACATGCTTAACTGTGGAATGGGTCGAGTAATCCATAGAGCAGCCATTATTAAAAATACTTAAATTGGAATGTTGATAAAATTGTTCAATTAGCTTACCACTTTGATTGGAGAACTGTGAACCCCAAACCGTATTATGGGCATTGAAACCACTAAGTATTAAAGTAGATGAATCAATATGGCTATTAAGAGTATCTAAATCTGCATTAGATATCGATTGTGACGGTGGTGCATTGTAGTGTGTTTGACAAGTCGTAGTTACCATACCTTCTGTATGTAACACGAGCTTCATACTTTGTTGAAGCAAAAGTCCACACACATCGTGGGAATATGCTGACTAGCTCATTCCCATCCCAATAGCTATTTTATAAGAATAAACAAAGTATCATATGTATGATACTTTGTATTAGTATTAGTGTACTTTAAGTTTGTAGAATGTAAGATTAATTTGTATTAATTCAATAATAAGAAAACATCGAAACAGAACAGTCGCAAAAGCGGCTGTTCGCAAGTATAAATAAAATAAACTATATTAAAAAAAAAAAAAAAAAAAAAAAAATTATATAAAGCGTTATTCGACAGTTTACTGTGAATTTATTTATTTAGGTAATTTTTTAATTCTGTTCTTATGGACAGTAAAAAGTTTACAATTAGTGTCCATTAATGTGACATTGTTTGAATTATCAATGTCAGTGACTGTGAAGGGACCTTTGTAGACCGCATCCAGTTTGTGTCCTGATTCATTGCGGACAAGAACAGAGTCATTAATATAGAGTGTAATAGGATTAGAATTTTCATTGGATATATTTTGTCTTAAAAGTTTTACATTTTCAATGAGGCTAGCAGCTCTACGTTGAGCTACTTGGAGTCTGAATTTAACTTCCTTTTCGTAAGCTTCAGCGTTGTAAAGAGGTTCTATGCTATTGGTATTGGTAAAATCTAGTTCCGTTGGAATTTTTCCGAAGATCAACTCAAATGGACAGTATCCATGAGCTGTAGATGGAGTTGTATTGTAACAATATACAAAGAATTTTAACCAATTATCCCAATCTGATTTGTCAGATGAAACATAAGATCTTAAGTACTCGTTGAAAGTTCTGTGAAATCTTTCAACTGTACCGAGTGTTTCATGATGGTAAGCAGTAGAGTGTAATTTCTCTATTTTCATTAGCTTGCATAGTTCTGTGAGTACCTGATTTATATATTCTGTCCCTAGGTCCGTAATTATTGTGTTCATTGGACCATATATCAAAATAAAATCTTCCATAATGGCTTTCGCAACATTTCTGGCTTATTTATTAAATATTGGGATAGCTACTAGGTATTTAGTTAAATCGCACATTATAGTCACAGCGTATTCATTCTGTGAATCAGACCGTGGAAGGGGGCCTATTGTGTCGATTATCACTCTTTGAAATGCTTTTAGGGGAGTTGGTGTTATAACCAAGGGCTCCTTGCCTTTAACCGTGGTTTTGTTGGTATTGCATTGAAGGCATTGTTTGACGTATCTAGCTATATCTCTAGTCATGCCTTTCCAATGATATTGAAGTTGGATTTTTTTTATCATACGAGTTGTGCCTGGATGTCCACCTGTAATGGGATCATCATGATATTTTTGCATAATTCTCAGTTTTTCAGAATCAGTAGAAACTTTAGTCAGTTTCGGTACGAGCATAATTGTTAAATTAGAATCTTGCAAGATTTTATTACCTTTACATTTGAAGGTTTCCATATTTGTTCCTAGGTAAATAAGCATACTGTCATCTAGTGAGAGTAGCAATGTTGTGAGACCAATATTATTAGCTATTTTTGCAAGCTTTAGAAAGAGTTGACCTAGGTCGACATTTCTATTAATAATGAGATCTTTCAACTTAAATTCGGAAAGAACTTGCTTTCCCTTATGGATAATTACTTTATCCTTAGTAAAATACAATCTAGGTATTTTACGATGCTCTTGGGCATTTATGGCCTCATATATTTTAAATTTGACTGATTCTGTTCAAGGAGTTTTATTCATACTTTCTCCTCCTGTTTTAGTCTGAAGTCTTGTTGTTACCTTCAGGACTTTATTTACTTCAATATTTTTAATATCCTTGAACTCTATGCGTGACAGAGCGTCTGCCACGGTATTTTCCTGACCCCTAATATATTCGACCACAAAGTCGTACTCCTCGAGGTCAAGTCTCATACGAGTGAGCTTAGATGATGGATTCTTCAGGGAAAATAAGTAAGTTAATGGCTTGTGATCACTTTGGATTACAAACTTTTTGCCGTAAATGTATGGTCTGAAATATTTTACAGCCCAATGTATTGCAGTTAATTCCTGCTCTATGGTAGATTTGTTACTTTCACCCTTAGTGAAAGATCTAGAAGCGTATGAAATTGGCATTAGTATACCTTGTTTTTCTTGACTAAGGACAGCACCACAAGCGTGTTTGCTTGCGTCTGTTGTAATAAAAAATTCTTTAGAAAAATCAGGGTATTGTAAAATTTTAGGACTTAATAATTGGTTTTTAAAGTATTGGAACGATCTTTCGCAATCTTGGTTCCATTCAAAAGACACATTTTTTCTTGACAATCTAGTAATATGTCGAGATGATTCAGCAAAGTTTGGTATGAACCTTCGGTAATAATTACAAAATGCTATGAAGCGTTTAGCTTCATCACCGTTCTTTGGTGTTGGATAGTTTTGTACTATAGAAAATTTGCTATCATCAGGAGATATACCTTGATCAGTACATTTGTGTCCTAAAAATGTTACTTCAGTGCGGAAAAATGAACATTTGTCTGGATGTAATTTCAGATTGTGTTTCCTGCATAGTGCAAATACGTTCTTTAAATTTCGTAACATATGTTCCTTTGAACAACCAATAATTACAAGGTCATCCATATACACGAATGCCTGTGCTGGAGATAGACCTGAAAAAGCCAACGACATCATACGTTGGAAGGAATTTGGGGCTATTTTTAGACCATACGGCAATCTTTTAAATCTGTAGGATCCTTTATCTGTGGAAAAGGAAGTGATATCTCTGGATTCCTCTTCCAGCTCTATTTGATGAAAACCTGACATAAGATCAAGGCAAGAGAAGAATTTAGCTCTGCCCAATTGATCAAGAATGTCATCTATACGAGGTAACGGGAATTTATCAGCTATTAAATTTTTATTAACTGCTCTGTAGTCTACTACCAGTCTCCATCTCTTTTGGGTATTACCAGGTAAAGGTTTCTTTGGTACCAAGAGTATGGGACTATTGTGATCTGAAGTGGATGGTTCAACAATATCGTCTTTAATTAGGTTATCAACCTGCTTATTTATTTCCTCTTTTTGGGAATGTGGAATGCGATAGTTTTTTATATAAACAGGTTGTGTATTATTTACTTTGAGTCTTTGTTTGTAAAAGTTATTGACAGATATGTTTTCAGATTCTAGAGCGAAAATGTCTATAAATTCATGGCATAAGGATTTTAAATCTTTTTCAACAAAAGTTGGGAAGTTTCTGGAAAGTCTTTCCATTTTTTCTTTGGATTTGGCAGGTGTACAATTTGGTTTGGCAATTTTATAATCTTTAAGTGTTTCAGTAATAAGTTTAATATCAGAAATTACCAAATCTTGTTCAGTGGTATTAATAATTTTTACTAAAGGGTTTGATTTGGAAGTTATTGTATTTGCGACATAAACGCCGTTTTGAATTGTTTGATAAGGTACTAAAACATTTTGTTCGGATGATTCAAATTTTATGGGTCTTATAACCTCAGATCTGGCAGGAAGTGATATTGAGTTTATGGTTGGACCGTTTCTAAGGGGTATTCCAATGTCATGATCGATTTCATTTGATCGGATAATCATTAGATCTTTATTATTGGAATATTGTAATATACAATTATATTTTCGTATGAAATACATTCCAATTATTCCGTCTGCCTGTATTTTAAAGTCATCCCTGACTACGTGAAAAGTATGTTTTATTAGATATTTATCTATTTTTAATTCGGATTGTACACTGCCTAAAGTTGAAATTATACCTTGGCCAATACCATTTAGGTTTTTTTTATTGTAAACATTAATTGACTCATTTAGGACCTGGTTGTGCTTGATAATTGAAATATCAGCTCCAGTGTCTATTAAAAAAATTGAAATATTGTCATTTAGGGTAGTTCTAGATCGTAAATAGCTACATAAATTCAAGTTAATATTGTAGGTTTTTGTATTTATTGAGTATTTAGGGGTCGCTGCTTGTTTCCCGAGGCTTCGGCAGCTAGATTTATGTTTCCGTTTTGTGCGTAATTATAACGGTTTCTGTTCTGTGGATAGTTATGACGATTTCTATTATCGTTATTGTTACGATAAGAACCTGAGTTATTGTTATTGTAATTGTGGTTGTTTGACCCGTTATTACGATATAACCCGCTATTATTGTTTCTATAATTTCGGTTTTGATTGAAGTTTCGGTTAGGGTTGACATTGTTATTTCCTCCATGATTACTGTTATTATTGTTATTTTGGCGTTTAAAGCCATAGCTTAGGATAGAGTTTTCCTGACCGTAGGCTTCAGTACAACTACGTATGAATTTAGCTAATACTTCATTCATGTTGTTGAAGTTGCCTGATTGCATTATCATTTTAACTCTATCATTGGAACTATTTTTGGTTATAGCCGTAACAGCTGAACGAGTAGCATATTTGTTGGCTGTTTCATGGGGTAACCCATCAGTAATATAGGCGGATTCCAATTTTTTCGTCAATTCCTCCAATTCCTGGGCGTAGGCATTAACGTTTTTTCCGGACTGTCTTGTGCTCATTAATTTGGCATTAATTACGTCAACGGATTCACCTTTAACCGTTGATTTTAGTTTTGAGATTATTTCTTGTAAAGTAGTTTCAGATGAAATTAGATTTCTTGCTGTTCCTCTCAGTTTTGTTTTGATAAGGTTTACAGCTACTGATTCGTGTGTTTCTTTAATTGAATCTACCAAATTAATGGCGTCGATAAAGCTTTGCAGGTTTTCAGAATTTCCATTGAAATCTGGAAGTAACCTTGAGGCTGTATTTAGAAATTCAATTAACGTTTGAGGCATTTTGGATTTTTGTTCTGTTTCGGTTAAAAGATCGAACACTATTGGTTCATGGATTGAGTGTGGAACAAGGATTTTAAAATTTTTTCGATAACTTACGGAAATTAATTTTTCACGTAGGTCAGAATAAAAGTTATCAGCTGAGGTTTGATGAGCTTTTGTTAATCTATTATAATTTGTATTAAGGAGTACTCTGAGCTTTTCTAATTGATTTTGAAGGATATTCACGTGCTTATTGACGGTTTCGAGTTTAGTGTCTCTGTCAGTATTTAAGCATTTATAGGATTTAAGGAATTCCTCTTTTATTGCCTTAGCTCTTGATACTATTAGCTCCCATTCCATCAGTTAATAAACTGGTAAATAAAAGAAGAAATTGGTAAATAAAACTGGAGAATGCACATTATGAGTATTTCCGTAACAAAAGGTAAAAGATATAATTATAATCAAAAGGTTTTCAGAAAAGGTCTCTCAAACAGTGTTCTTTCTAGTAGAGTGGAAAACAATAATCCTGATATTAGACTTTGTCTAGATTGTTAGCCAAAGATGCAGCTCTAGTGTAATTTTTTCTCAAGGATCTTTTGTGTAATTGGTAGAGCGTTACTAGAAGTTGTGTGGCTAAAATACCGATGATTATTATGAAGTACACGGTGGGAAAGTCAATTTTAACCACTACGTCATTGACGACGTTAGCGTTAGGTTTTTCAATTTTTGATTCTGTACCACCCATTGCAATGACAGTTAATAAGTTTTTAATTGAGTGAGCTTGGAGGGTCTGAGAATCAAAACGTTAATACTATTAAAAATTCTACTGCACAATGCTATTTTTTTTTTTTTTTTTTTTTTTTTTTTTTTTTAAATTACAAAAATTAACTTCTCTTTCTGTATTCCCCTCTATCGTTATCATTAAAAAGGACTAAAAAAAAAAATTTAACTTCTTTATCATTATACTTCTCCCTTATGGAAAAGAGAGAGAAAAAAAAATTTAAAGGATTGGACTGATTTTAAATAGAACCGTCTCGTTCGTTAGTAGCTGGACCGTTTACATTTGAAAATTTCTAGTTTACAAAAAAAAGTTTACTTAACATAAATTTACACGGCCAACTACTTGTTAGTCTGTCTTTTCTTGTCCTGGGGCGTGTTAGTAGTTAGAAACTAAAGGTATGTATGGCACCGCGTGGCATACGATACACTTCAATGCATCGTCCTACTATGGCGCTGTCATACATCGGTCAATGCCAATTTTGACCGAACCGGGCTTTACTTAGATTAAGTAGTACTGGAGGGACTCGTGAGTGTCGCAGTAATAAAAAAATTAATTCAACATATTAATGCTTTGCCTATTTAGACACTTTTATAAAACACGCAAAATCATTTCACTTTTTAATTAATAATTAATTAATAATTATATTTGTAACTTTTTTTTTTTAATTCAGTTTTATAAAATTTTAACTTTTCTATTATATTTGACCATTTATTCTCAGCCACTAATAGAACTAAAAAGTTTATGTATGTAGATTTTCTTAATTTTTTTTTTTTTTCCCCACTTTTCATATTTTTTTTAATAACGTTAGTTTTTACTTAAAACTTATAGAAATAACATAGTAGATTTATGTTATTAAAATAGCGTTAACTATTTTAAAGGTTTTTATTGAGTAATGCTATTTCAGCAATTTAAGATTCTCTTATTCCTTTCTCTCTTCTCATTTTAAAAGGGGAAGGGAAGGATAAATCCTTTTATTTAATCATTTAAATATATATTCTTTTACTTTTTTAATTTTGTTTAATTTCGTTTTTTTTGTAAAAGACCTTTATTAATAAAAACAGTCTTTATTTTATTCTATTTATGTTTGTAATATATAAAAGAATAATCAAATAGTATTGATTATTCTTTTCCGGAAAAGGGAGGTGTAGTGTGTTTGACAAGTCGTAGTTACCATACCTTCTGTATGTAACACGAGCTTCATACTTTGTTGAAGCAAAAGTCCACACACATCGTGGGAATATGCTGACTAGATCATTCCCATCCCAATAGCTATTTTATAAGAATAAACAAAGTATCATATGTATGATACTTTGTATTAGTATTAGTGTACTTTAAGTTTGTAGAATGTAAGATTAATTTGTATTAATTCAATAATAAGAAAACATCGAAACAGAACAGTCGCAAAAGCGGCTGTTCGCAAGTATAAATAAAATAAACTATATTAAAACGTTGAAGTAGTATCATTCTTAACAGCATATAATGATAATATATATTTATTTCTATTTCAGCTTCAATTTTTGCACCAATTGCATAAAAATCTAACTTAGGAGTATAAAATTTGTGTTGAATTGTTTTTTTTTATAAATATAGCGGAACCGCCCTTAGCTCGAGCATCATTACAGTTGTCTAAGAAAAAATTATACTCGTATTTGTTTACTTGTAAAGAGTTAGATTATAGGTGGGTTGATTGAAAAGCTATCACATCCGGTGATTTACTATTGATTATAAGTTGAAGTTCATGTAAATTATTGTGAAATCCGTTCATATTCCATTGAAGAATACTTATGATCATAAATATTTATAAAAGTTGAAAATTTGCCACTAGTACACAGTTGTGTATTATGGCGAGTCGTTAAAAATATGATGTTAATATCAGCAGTGATATATCAATGTGATATTCTATATGTCATCCATTTTGTCTCCTGGTATATTGGTTTTATTGTATTTATTACTTAGACTGTTGTTGTTATTGAGAGTATATTTCTCTAAGATTTCTTTAGTGGGTTTAATATGAGTTGTTGTTGCATTGATAGTTGACGTTTTTGTACAACTTGTTGATTGATTCGTTTAACTGTTTATTTATTTGATTAATTATTTTTCTATAGCTTTATCTACTGTTTCTTTCGGGTTTTTCAGTTAATGCTATTTCGTTTTGTTCATTAAATCTTTTAGTTGCTTCCTCCAAAATGCAGTTGTTTGCTACTGTGATTGTTATAATTGAATGTCTTGTTTGATTGTAGGGCAGTTTTTGTTAAGAGCGTTATGTTTGTTTTTGCAGTTACCTCACGTTTAGGTTCATACATACAAAATTTTCTAGTGTGACCCAATTTAAAACAGTTTTTGCATTGTAAAGTTTGGGGAATATATGGATTTATTTTAAAAACGAGAAAACCCTTTTTTAACTCTTTTTTAAGAAAATATGTAAGCAAGTGTTTTAAGTTGATTTTCGACACATCTTTTACTTTATAGCATTAAACTACTCCTTAATTTTTTAGACCTTAAGTAATTTCTACTTCAAATAAGTTTCTTGTGGTGTTCAGGATAGCGTGTAGTACAGTTGTTACAGGACAAACACCAATTAGTTTTTAGTTTTTAAAAACTTAATTCTTTGAATAGTATTCTTCGTTAAAATAACCAAATCTCCGTCACTAGTAAATGTAACTCTTTCTAGTTTTTCTTTCGTAAACGCTTCTAGGGCTTTTGAAACAAGAAATATCTATAGTCTTTTAATGGCTTATTTTCAGTCTTGCTTTTTTTATAATTATAATTATAATTTTTGGATTTCTGGTTAAAGTCTAATTTTAGAAAATCGTTTATATTATTTATATCCATGTGAAAAGCTCTTTTTCGGTTGGGAATTGGGTCAGGATCGGGATCAAGGGTGTAAAATTATTGCCTCCTTTTTTGGAGTTTATGGTGTTGTTGCAAGCGATTTTTAAATATATACACAATCAGTACACTTTAGTTTTACACGAACGTTGACCAAAAGCGAATGCTGTTAAACTAACAATTATAACCAGTACGTCTTTCTTCTCTGGGAGTACAACGTATAACTCATGAAAAGAAAAATAATGCAATAAAATGAATGATTTTAAATAAAATCAAATTTAATTTTTAATTTATAAAAATATTTAAAAAAAAGCGACCGTAAACTTCGATTGAATTTTTTAAACTGATAAAAAAACAAAAATAAATATGTAAATACATTTTGAGGTGACAGAAAATTAAAAAATTAAAAAAAAAAAAATACATAAATTTATAAAATAAATAATAATATATAAATAATTTTAGTATTTTCTAAAAAATCTCTTTAAAAACTTTTAAATTATTTCCATATCGATACCTTAAAACAAATGACGCACAATCGCACTTGATGTTTTTCTTCTTTTTCAATTCTCTATAGCCTCATATATCTATTTTTTTTTTATTGAAGTTAGTTCATTGTTTCAATTGATGTTAAAAAAATTAGAGGCAGGTGTGGTTTTTTGCCCACTGCCTCGAAAGACGTGGACCAATGTTGCTGATTTTCAATAGCAAAATTTTCGAAACTATCTGTTTGATTGGCGTACTTCAATTTTCTCCAGCTGTTTTAATACATACTATACATACAATACTATACATACAATACTAACATGGACGGGTATTAAAATATAGGAAAAAACATCACGTGAAAAAATTGGCACTTACCCATATTTTCCGAGTAATGTGCCACTGAGATTTTCATAAAAAAGTTCGATTGTCAATACGGTAATATCTTTAAATCTTTTAGACGATATTAAAAAGTTTTTTAATAATTAATCCATTAAAAGCCCACGATATTTTTATGTAAAATTATATATTAAGTACTATCGTACTTAATTTTTTTTCTCAATTTTCAATTCTCTGTCACCACAATATTTGTTTTTTGGATTTTTTATGGAATATTTTTTACGGAATATTTTTTGTATTTTACTTTCTGTTTTTCTTTTTTCCCGGATTTGTTTTACCATTTATTAATTCCCAATATTTAATTTTTGAAATAAAATTTACTTGTTTTTCTTTATATTATATTTGTCTCACAGAAGTCTAGAGGATCGCGTTATGGATGATGATAATAATACATTAGCTTCCGCTAAAATACACAGAAGCAGTCTTAGTCAATCTCCGCTAGTGCAAGCAGCTGAAGTGATTGCCAAAAAATTTGACTCTCGTATGAGATGCTCTAGTTTATGTGTCTCATCAAATGACGGCAGTAGTTGTAAGGATAATATTGCAATTTATGCATTGGCTAATGTAAATGAGAATTTGCCCGAGAGCCAAGAATACAGCAAAACGGTCATGCAACAGCATGTTGATGAAAAAAGAGATGAAATGTTTAGTATTAATAACAGAAACGTCGAAATGTTCAAGTCAAACGTCGAAGAGGGCTTTAATAATGTTGAAGTTCACAATAATAATAAAGATACTGTCATGTACGCAATACACGCGGTTGAAGACAATGGTGAATCCAATAAATATAAGAGCGTTAATGGGAATGGTAATAGTTTAAATGGAGTAAAGGTAAATTTTACGTACATATTTATTTTCAAACGTCCGGTAATATAAGCAATCACTCAAGATAAATTCACCGTTTTTACTTCAGAATGTAGAAGACATGACGAAAATTCCTGGTCTATGCGGTGGGGATGGTATGGAAGTAGTTGATTCTTCAGGCAGAGGTTCTACGGCAACTCTGAGTGCCAGTTTTTGTAAGCCTCGTAGCAAACATCAAATTCCTTTGCGGGTGCAACCAGTGCAAATAAATAATAGAAAAATGCCTTATAAACCGAAGCGAAGAACAGAAAGTTGTAATGTATTCGGCAGCACAGGTCTTGGTAAGTATCATAAATAGTAATATATTTTTAAATATTTTGGTATCTGTTCTGGAAAAGTGAAAACGCTCCATTTATGGTGTTACCATAATTGCAAAAGAGACGTCTAAAACTATAAATTTTTTTCATATTTTTTAATTCTCTATCGCCCTATACATTTATTTTTTTGATTGGGGTTACTTTATTGTTCCAAATGACACGGAAAAATTAGAGGTAGGCGTGGTGATTTTCCTGCTGCCTCGAAGGACATGGACCGATAATGCTGATTTCCAATAGCACTTCTTTCGACGCTATGTCTGATCAATTGACGTATTTATTTTTTTTTTTTTGTGAAATCAAGTTTGCCTCAGCCAACACTATCACGGTTGGACGAATAGACGGACATCGCTCAATCGACTTCGCTATGCATAAGGATTAAAAATATATATACTGTATGGGGTCGGAAATGGATACTGTAGAAATTACACACGGAATGACAAACTTATATATATGTATAACTTATATATTTATATGTCGAATAACAAAATATGAATGCAGATTAAACATGAAAATTCAGCACTTATGTGGTCACCCTTTATTTTTTACATTTGTAATTGCTGACACAGTAAAACAAAATTTGTTTGAATTTTAATCGTTAGTCCACAACTGTTCAAAAGATTGGCTATATATATCAAATTACAACCATTAGGGCACCCTTTAATTTTTAGTTAAAATATTTATACCTGTTATCATACTTGATACAGTAACGGTTTCAAAGAAACGGCCATATAGATCAAATTACATTAGCTATAGGGACAAACTTTAATTTCTAATTTCCAGTTTGCTACTTGTTATAGCGAACTTAGCAATAAATAAAATAAATTCTGTGCAAATTTTAGTCAACTGTCTACAAGTGTTCAACAGTTTGGTCATATACATTAAATAACACCAACTATTTTAACTTTTTATCATTTATAATTTTAAATATTTATATTTCTTAATACATCAAAGTCGTGGACATTCTGTTTAATTTTCAAGTGTTTGTATAAAATGTTTCAAACGATAGAGCCATATAGGGGAATACAATTTATTTTTTAAATTCAAATTGTATACTTGTTGCCATAGCGGCCTTAGCAATAGAGGTTCCTTATAAATTTCAGCTGTCTGTCTATAACCTTTAAAAAGTTTGGCCACATACGTCAACTACTACGACACCCTTTAATTTCCAAATACAAATTTTAAACTTGTTATTATAGCGAACTTGGCAAAAATGTTCTTTGTAAACTTCAACTTTTTGGCTATGAAAGTTCAAAAATTTGGCAACATACATAAAATTACATTAACTATTGGGACGCCCTTTAATTTAAAATTTTAAATGTTTATAATTGTTTTTATAATGGTCATAGTAATCGACATCCTGTCCAATTTTCAAGCGTTCAAAATATAAGCGCATATTAGTCAATTGTCGGGACATCCTTTAATTTTTAGCTGTATGATTGTATTACCAATGACTGAGTTCTGCAGGCACAAACATAAAAGGCAACAGTCAGTCGAGTTGAAAACCTGCTTCTTTTTTGAAGTCGATTTAAAATTTAGATGAATTAATTATAGTAGAGTTCGCCTTGTGGTCAAAATTCTAACAAATTACTTAATGAACACTTTTTATTCTTGATTTAGTTTATGTACAGACTCGTGTTTCGAATATATGTATATGTTTTGCATGTATAGTGGTACGAACGAATTTTAATGAGATAAAGACGGTTGACTAAAACTCAACAATATCTACAAACATGTGAAAGAATAAATAAAATCAATTGAAAAGAAGGGGTAAAGGCCGGGGCACATAGAATCCGTCATACGTTAAACTTTGACAAATTCAACTGAAGTCAAAGTAACGACGGATGAGGTTGGCACAATGAATACTTTGCTGACGGATGTTAAACTAAAGCTTGCTCTCTATTTTTATTCACATTTAAATTTAATTTGTATTTTATTCACTGTTTAAATTAATTAAATTTGTATTTTATTGTTTGCCACCAAAATTGTTTTATTAAAATCACAAAACACAATTGAAACACAGCAAGAGTTAAAAGAAAATAGAGAAGAAGAAGCAGTTAATAGTTGTCAAAGTATTCAAAAGTTAAAAGTTGACAAACTTTCGTACTTTGCGTTGTCGGACACGTATTGATTGTGACAACGCTCATTAGAAAACATGTATTTTAACTTACTTGTCAGTTGAATTTGTAAAAGTTTAACGTATGACGGATTCTATGTGCCCCGGCCTTAAGGCATCCCGAAGCTTTGTGTTTGCCTATTTAATATAGATTTTTTTTAAGTTAATTTAATTAAAGAAAAAAATATATGGTTGGAAATCTAGAGTTTAGTAGAAGTTGTGTTGTGATCAGGAATAAAAAACCCCCCGTAAAAGATCGATGATATACTGCTTGCTTACACTCTCTCTGCGTATTATAATGAAACGGAAATCCAAAAAGGTCCTAAAGGATTTGTAATGTTTTTTTCTAGATTTTTATATAGGATTTTGATGTTTTTAAAAATTTTTCTTATTAATATAAGCAATAATAATAATTGTTCTCAATAATAAACTCGTACATATAAGGGAAAGGGAAAGCCCTAATAAAATTATTATAAATCACATTTTCAAAATCCTTGTTTCAGATACTGAAAACATAAGTAAATTAAGCGGCACAATTAATATCAATTAGAGCGAAAACTTGCTCTAACCGTCGCTATTAAAGAATCGGTAGACAGACAGATAATGCATTGCATTCAGTCCCATTAAATACCCTTAATTTATTGATGATTAAATGATCGCCCTTGGGGTTCGCTGGTATTTTCCTGAGATTAGTATATATCAATGTTACAGCATTTGCATCACCATTGTCCATTGTTCTTTGAGGTCTATTATTTCTTCTGCTACCCATAATAATAAGTAATTGTCCATTTTTAATTGTCTATTGCTGCTCTCTTCGCCAATTTAATGTTCCCTATTTCTCTTTGGGATTAATAGTCTTCTAGGCACATTAAGATCACTGAAGTCTAGTTTCAGTACTAGGTACCATCAGAAACCTCTGCAATTGTTTTTTAAAAACCATTTATTACGGAATATCAGACTCACAAGGTGTGTGAGCTTCGTCATTTGCTTATATAATAATTAAAGAAATGAATATGTGGAAAGCATACAAGAGTATTCTGGACCCAATTAGTAAGGGGTATGAGTGAAGGAAAAATAGTCAAGGACTACATCGGACACTTATTGCGGAAAGCGTTATACACAAATAGTGTATAGAGAAGGAAGTCAGCATTTTTATTGATGGACGGTAGAACAGGATTAGGTGAATACTGAGCTGAGTTGAACCTATGATGTAGCCTTCGTTTCGGGGATTACGACTTTGCTTACCAACAGAATGGCTTGAGTTAGATTACTTGCATGAAAGAGTGCATGAAAAAAGTTCTTATTGCACTCGACAACAAAACGGTTGTGAAGAAGGTTAACGTGTACGTTAATCTTGTACTGAAATTTGTCATAAAACTAAACAGATATGCCTCGGTTATTGAGGTAACGCTGTTGTAGGCTAAAGGACACATAGGCACAGCCGAAAATGAATCTGCATACCAGCTAGCAAAAAGGGTATTTACTATGAATCTTTGTAAACTATAAACTAGGTAGCTCTGGAAAATAGCCTAACATGAGCCATCATGCTACAGCTGATAAACTCACTCAACCTTAAAACAACAACATGTAGACAGGCCCGAACGATGCTCATAGAGGCAGTAAGGTGCTTAAATATATTAGAAGTAACTTGAACTTGATAATTTCGTCAGAGACAGACCAAAAAAATTTCAAGTACCGTCTGACCAGGATGATGATCGAAGAATATGATTAACATTCTGCGCATGGAAAAGGCTGAGACGGTAGCAGAACCAGTCTGTGAATTTCCGGTTGACATAAGACAGGATCACTGGCAGAAGCTCGATAATCCAACTAATCCAGGCACATGCTAACAATTACAAGCGACTTTGTGCTTAAAAATAAGGCTGACGGCTACCGGCCGACATGTAAACTCTAAAGTCAAGAGTAACGGGTGATCGTAGCACGTGACTTAATGAGATAAAAGAATATCTTGAGATTACCTTATTTGCTTAACTTCATGATGTTATAAATAACATATTTAAGACATTTATAAGCGCAACGATTTTATTGCTAGTGGAAATTACAGTTTCAGCGAAAATTTATTAAAAGAAACTCGAAAAAATCCTTAGCCGCAGCAAAATTTTTTGATTTCATCACCTTCAAAGGCGTTTGCGATTTGTGTATTGACTAAAAATCAGAATTCAGAAAAGTACATACATTGTACTAACTTCTCGTACATAAATAGAAAATACACAACTAAACCAACCAGTACATATTATTCTTTTCATACCAATTATGTACGTTTCAAAATTTTTAAATTTTCCGTACACATCCAGGAATGTACTTTATTAAAATATTTATTTATGTACACGAACGTGAATGTACGACTGTAGCTATACGGCTAAAAAGTACATGAAAGATAGAGAAGTTTGAGTGTAATTTATTTTCAGTACGTGTTTGTTCAATTGTTTTTGTGCTCTTTAAATTTACCTTTGTTGTTTGTTGTTGTGGTTTTTCAGCATAATAAATGTACTTTGTTTTTGTTTTAGGTATGGGACGTTTACTTGTGCATCTGTTATTGTTTTAATAGGTTTTTCCGATTGCTAATAGATAGTTTGTTGGCTATAGTACATGTACTTTTTTTCCGTCCGTACATGCAGTTATTTTTGTTTTGCATGTACGTTTTTTCCGTCCAAGAATTTATTTTCATTTCTTCATGTACTTTTTTTCCGCACACGTACTGAAAAAAAGTACACTTAAACTTCTCTATCCTTCATGTAATTTTTTAGCCGTACAAGTACACGAAGAATAGCTATAGTCGTACATTCACGTACGTGTACGCAAATAAATATTTTAATAAAGTACATTCGTAGATGTGTACGGAAAATTTCAAAATTTAGAAACGTTTGGTCATTTAAATGATATAGTTGTTATGAAATAAATTTTCGATTATATTTATGTTTTAGTAAATAAAACTTATTAATGAGAACTTAATTTAATTTAAAAGATGACCCTATTCATTATTTTAGATTTTGATGTAGCAGAAGATAAAAACAAGCAGCCATCACAACGTCCTTTAAGTAACGACACCTATTCTGCCTTTAAAAGTGGAAACGTTATAAGAGGCATCTTATGTCCATCTTTGACAAACTCTTTTAAGCAGTGCTCTTTGGAGCGTTCCTATCTGACCTACACGCATCGCCAGAGACAAAAATCGCTAATTATTGTGAACTTAGTTGATTTTGCACTAAAAGTGGTACTTGCTATGGTTTGCTTTTTAAAGGAAAGTGTAACAAAGGTCGATGTG
The DNA here is from genome assembly GCA_937654795.1 of Cistogaster globosa. Taxonomy (NCBI): domain Eukaryota; kingdom Metazoa; phylum Arthropoda; class Insecta; order Diptera; family Tachinidae; genus Cistogaster; species Cistogaster globosa. The sequence goes on from OW569405.1 coordinate 56,457,941, forward strand.
GTATGTAGACTTTAATTTATAAACACTTTACACTAGTATTCCGTTTCACCTAATTTTAATAATAATAGGAATTTAATGTTGCAATCGCCATAACGTGGTCGGTATGTTGTGCCATTTCTAATATGTTGATTTGCTTTCTTGGATATTGGCGTTGTTTTGCCAACAACTACTTACACTGGGCAGCTATGTGTACATGGATTTTATTCAACGTACAAGGTAAGTCCAAATATTCATAAATGTGTGCCTTTCATTTTGGTCTTTATGTATTTGCTTTAGCCTTGTACTTAATGCTTTAAAGATTTTTTCTCTTTTTTTAGGATTTGTTGGTAAGGGCGTAGGGTTTGCAGATTGCGAGTACTTGATATGGTACATTTTATTTGTCATATTTGTACCATATGCTATGTTGCCATTATCCTTAAGATGGTGCGTTGTGGGTGGTACCATTACAGCTAGCTCTCATCTAACTGTAATAACTATCATAAAATTGCAGAATCAAGAGGTGAGTAATAATAAAGCCTACTTACAGTGGGCAATAAAAATAAATAAACCAAAAAATATCGTTCATTCACAGACATAAAAAAAATACTTTGATGTTCTTGCTTTCATTGGTAAAAATGTAACTAGCTTAATTGGTCAGAATCTATCCTGCCAAAGTCAGGCCACTGTTTTTTTAATGTTTTGCAAATTATTTTTTTTCATTCGTATAAAAGTTTTTCAGTATTAATTGAAAACTGATTTTCGCATGTGATTTATGATATTAAAGTTTGAACATTGTAAATTAACAGACCGTTACCTTTGATGTTCAAAATATTAATATTGTTATTTTAAACCCATTCACACTATTATACAAGTCTTAAGATTTGCATTAGATTATGTGAGGAAGAAATCTAATGAGAGCATTTGTAATTGTCAAAAAAATCCAACGTAACATAACATCTTGTTTTTACATTATCAAACCATTTGAATAAGAAAAAAGTAAATTATTTTTTGGAGTTTTAACTCTGATAATGGATTCGAAAAACACTCATTGGCTATCTGAAACCTGTAGAAATGAGAGCTTTTTTTACTAAATTGGTTCAGCTTAAAGAGCTCTTAATTTATTTAAGAAGGGACTCGCTTTTAATAACTTTTTGGTCGCTTATACTTATAGCTCCGAATATATTCATATTTGAACGGCATATAAGAGTTTTTGTGTGAGCCGTTTTAAGACATGCTCAGAAAACACTCCTTAGGGACCCTTTTAACTCAGTTTTCGGAATCCTCATTTAATGGTATGCTGAGTTATGATCAGCAACTACCCTCATAAAATGAAAAACCATAGTGCTTAGAAACATTTCTAAAAATGAATTTGTATTATGGAATGTCAAATTCCATTCCGTGTTATTTGCAATATACATTATATTTGCTTTCATACATCACGTTTTTTCAATATACAGTTAACTCGAAAAGTGTTAACGTCCCAGAAAGGTTAAAAATTTTATTTTTCCATAGAGTATTTTTTTCTTATTTATTGTCTTTTAATCAGTTTTCAAATTGGGAAATCCCCTGAATAAAATTTTATTTGCTTGTTTACTTATGTTAAACCATTTTTACCTTTATTTATGCGTTGACCTGTAAGTTGCTCTTTGGCATTGCTACGTACATGTTGCAAGTGATTAAAAAGTATTAGTTCGTGAAAGTGGTAAATGTCATAAAAAACCTAAAGTGTTAACTTTTCAAGAAAAACTTGGTATTCTTGAGATACTGCAAAAGGGTTGTAGTGTTAGTGGCTTAGCGAGAAAATATGGAGTTGCAAAAGCAACAATTTCTTCCATTAAAAAGAAAAAGCGGGAAATTATTAATAGTGTAAATAATACACTTTATGGTACTGGCAAGCGTACAACATTACGTGCAGTGGAGCTTCTGAGAGTGGAAAAAAGTCTTTTTAATTGGTTCCTTCACATGCGAAATAAGAAAATGCGTGTAAGTGTATTGATGTTAAAGGCGAAAGCATTAGAAATTCAAGATCAAGTTAAAGAAAATTATCCTGCTTTTAACGTCAGTCTTTACTAATAGAAAATGCTCTCTCACAAATGTTTTTAAAATAACAAAACTGTATTATAGAAACAGTCTATTGTTAGATTCTATTAAAATGGTAACTACCTATAAAAGATGCAATTATTCTTTTGGACTTAGCATAGAGTAAAGTTACCCAACAAATTTTGAACAAAAGCTGGAAAAATGTTTTCAACTTAGTTTCAGACCAAGATGACCCCGATATTCCCTTAAGTGTTTTAAGAGAGGGGATATCTCCTTCCTTTTGTCTTCTGAAAAGTAAAAAAACATGTTAAGCTTTGTAAGCCTGTGACCGACGATATGTTACGTTTATATGACAAAACCTCTTGTTGTTGAAAAGAAGACTTAAGTACTAAAAACAGTGATATCAGCTATTCAATTTTTAAGCAATCAAAATTTAGAACTTCAGGATTTAAATTTCAGCACAAGACTGTCTTTCCTTATCATATATATTAGAGGTCTGCACTGAGGTACTTAGCTTTGTTCATTTAAAAGAACAGGAGCTCAAAGATACATGTTCTCATGTACAACGCTAAGTTGTTCCTATAAAGTACATTCTACTAACGAAGTTTCACATTTGAAATTGTTAATTGTCCTAGTAAAGCAATTAAGAACACTTATTGCTTATTGTTCATGTATTATATGTATTAAAGTAAGCAAGTGTTATTGATTAGTTATACAAAAAAAACACATTTCAAAAATTTCCATTGAAGGAAAAATTGTTATAAGCAAATTCGTTTTAAGGTGGCTTTTTAAAGTAGCGAACTACCTGAAAGATGCACACACACTTTTAAAAAACTATAGCACGTTGAAAAAATTTGAACTACTAAAAAACCCACATATGATTATTGACAATTCATAAAAACTTGTCAAATTTAAGTTAGGAAAGTCACCATTATTATTATTTTTTTTTTCTTACCATATATATACAAATATTTAAAAATAGTTTTCAAATACTCTTCTTGCCAAAGAAATGTAGTCAGTATTTTTGAAGTACACTTTCACTATGAATTAATTTAAAAATTGCAATATGTCAATAATTCAGTTTTTAATTTTTTTGACTAAAGCCTTTGGCGATGACCGTAAATTGCATTATTTGCTCTTTAAAAGGCATTAAGCGGTAATCTCCAAACCCTAAGCCTCAATTTTTCTTTTTTTATCATAATAAAAAAGGTTCAAGGGTTTCTGCTTTTTATGTCGTTGTTGACATTATTCATGGAAACGCCCAAATATTGCTGTTGAGCCTAAAAAAGTTCATAAAATATTTTTTATATATTTAAAAATCTAGCTTTTATCGACTTAGTACTTCGAGTGGAAACTTTAAAAATAAAAGTTAGCATCACTGAAAACATCTGTTGTCATATTGTTTCACATATCAAATAGAGCGTGTTGTAAATAAAAAACTAACACATATTATAACACATGGGATTTACGTATGGAAAATCTAACATTCCATATGACCTGTACATGTAGTATAAGCACACCTTTGATAAAAATTGTCTAAATTAATTAGTTTAAAAGCATAGTAAAATTAATTCTTAACGTGCTATTAACCCAATTTTAGAGAGAAAAAATTGACAAGAAATTAACGACACCCTTGTAGAATAACTTGTAGCATTTACTGTGAGCTCACATTTGAACTGTGTCTACTTGCTTTTAAAAGCAAAATGAATTAATCTATACACAAACATACCTGAGTTACAGGATATTAAAAGTATTGTTGATAGAAACTTAGTTCCATACAAAAATTTGTTTATGGTGAGTTTAGATTCAACAGTAATTTATGTTTGTTTTCATAATTTAGTAGGACAGAAATTCCTTGCACAGAGAGGAATTTGGCCAATCTAGCCGGACCTAAGGCTAAAAATTAATTTTGATCAAAAAGGCATTTTAGATTCTCTTGAGTCCAACTTTAAGTTTTTGATCATTCTACCACCTTAAAAATTGTAATTGCAAAACAAAATGAACTTGTATTTTTCAAAGTTCTTCTAAGAGGAATTTTTTTCTTCTTGATCCTCTTTTTCTTATTTTATAGCTTTAACAGCCTATGACTAGACCAGATATTTCTGCCAAAGTTTTATTAATTTAGGGGCTCTCAGTATGTTCTATAGCCAATATAAGCTAAAAAAGTAATGTCCGGCTAAATTGGCAAAATACCGCTATGTAATGTAGATATGGTGTAGTTTATTATAAATGAATTGTCTCAAATTATCCTTCAGTTGCTACTTAAATCAATATTTTAATGATTAAATTGTGCCTTGACCGCCATACCACCACAAAAATCGTAATAAACAAACAAATAACAATAACGTCATCATGAACGATAAAAGATATTGCTTTTTCACATGAAATACGTTCACATAAAATATTATCAGTCTTATTCACAAAAATTTCTTATTGTAAGCTTAATGTGTACTTTAGTTATTAAACACTTTTTGTTTTATTAACCACTAATAAGAATTTTTATTCACAAACGTTTAATAACGCAAAATTAACTATTAATCGATTTTTCTAGTATTGTAGTTTTATGTTGGCAACATCATGTAATATTATATGTCAATTTACGTTTAGTGATGCACACAACAATGAACCAAATACCTGATAATGTTTTTATAATTAAAAAAAAATATTTAAATCAGCAATAATATTATTTGACATAACTTAAATTATCATTATTTTATTATTATTTATTGTTTTATATCAGAAAAAATTTTAAAATAATAAAAAAAATGGTGTTAAGCCTTTTTTTATAAAATGATTCACTGAACGAGTACAAAAAAGTATCCAAATACCGAGCTTGGCATTACTGTTTGTACATCACCATATTATTTTGTATATTTATAGAACAAATTTGTGAATTTTTTGTGTTTGGAAAACTTATTGTAAGCCCATTTAACAAACAACGAAAACGCTGCTTCCAAACCCCAAAGCAACGTTCCACTGGATTTCTCATAGCAATCTGGGCGTTATTGTATTTTATTTCTTTGGCATTTTGTGGTCTTAATAATGGTGTAAATAAATATCGTTGCGATTTATATCCGGAGTCACCTAACAAGCGCCCTCTAAAATCACCATTTTCAAAACGTTGCTTGATAAGGGATTCATTAAAGATTCGACAATCATGCGTATTGCATCTCCATCTTGCCACTACATCCCTTATAACAAGCTTTGCGTCACAAATCACCTTTATAAAAAACATACAAATATAGCTTAATAGTATCTCAATTTTTAAACAGATTAAATCAATGTTTAATAAAAACTACCTGCACGTTCAAGGAATAGTATCCCTTTCTATTTATATAATATTGTGCCATATCACCACCAGTCTTTTTAATTTTAATGTGCGTACAATCAATAGCACCAATTACTCCAGGAAAGTTTTTTATTGATTTGAATTCTTTTATTAATTCTTCTTCTTCCATAAGAGACTTAGGCATATAAATTTTGTTTCTCGCCAATCGGGATAAGGCTTGAGCAACTTTTGCACAAATTCGAGAAACAGTAGGCTGAGAAAGACCATGAAGATCAGCCGCATCATCTTGAACCTGAAAATGTGTTTTGTAATGACCTAAAACTATTGATATCGCTACTCATACTTACCTCTCTTCGGGCCCATTAACGCAAAGCCACCAAAACCTGTAACTTGGCTGAAGTTCCACAGCCTCTTTTGTCCAAATCTATGTAATCCTTGACCATGTTTATAATTTTGTTAACCGTATCCTTTTTAAACCTATATCTTGATTTGAATAGACGGTTAGGTAATTAGAAGAGATCACTTCTCTTATTAATTATTTTAGGACATTTCGTCATTTGGGCAAGAGCATCTGCAATAATTTTCCATTTTACTAAATATTTTCATGTATATATCAATATATTTGAAAAATATATTGTAGAAATTATATTTATTACATTCATTGTATTCTTTTTTATTAATATTTTTACACACTTTTTCACTAACAAATTTAACGGCAGAAATGCTTTTCAAAACAGGAATACCAACTTTTTGAAAGTTTAAAGCAGGGTAACTGCTACATTAAATATTTGAAATTTATTAATGATTATTAACAGCGTAATAGTGCTATTAAGCGTTTGTGAACACTACTTTAGGGATTTTTTCTTATTAACCTCTTATTAAGCAGTTTAATTTTTTTGTGAATAAGACTGTATAAATTTAATAAAAAATACGTAAGAAGAACTGAGAACTTTAAGAAAAAAGAAATACAAGGCGAATCAATACTAGGTGGTCGCAATGGCGAATTCAATAATTTTCGACAAAACCATAGCGAAATTATGTACCAGTTGGTGGCAGTGGCGAACTCATTTATTTTCGCCGTTGCAGGAAATGTAAAACTTCACATAAAAAAAATTTAACGCTACTTTTTTAAGTATGGAGTTTAATATTTCCTGCAACAGCGAAAATGAATGAATTCGCCACTGCAATCACCTGGTACATGATTCCGCCATGGACAAAACCTGACACTTACCATTTCGGCGAAAATCAATGAATTCGCCATTGCGACCACCAAGTATTATTTCGCTATGGAGAAATATTTATTTAAATGAACTAACTTTCATTCGAGTTTTCACTGGCTGGTGCGTCGGTTGTAAACTTCTTTGCTGTGAAAATTAAATGTAAATTAAAAAAAAACAACTAAAAAGCTATAGTTTCTTTTGAATTTTGAAAAGCTTACTGTATTTTATATTATCGTTAAAACAAAATTAAGCGAACATATAAAAGTGATGATTTGCATGCACATCTTACCTTAATGAAGCCAACTAAAAGACATAAAAACAACATCACTGCATCAAATGCAGATAAAAACAATTAATTTTCACCGTTACCAACCATCGACGATGATAATGATATTGAAGACGATATAATATCAAGGGAAGGTAAAAAACACATTCCGCCAATAACTATTCGAAAATGCAGGTTAGAAGAAATTCATGAGATTTGTAAAATTTCTAAAATAAAAGAGTATGCAATACGAAAAATTTCTATTGGATATAAAGTTTCCTGTAATACAAAGGAAGACCTCGATTTAATTCGCAATACTCTTTATGGAAAATATGAATTTTTCTTGTATGCTTTAAAGAAAGATAAGCCTTACAAAACATTAATAATTGGGTTGGAAACCCAATATCCAATCGTGCTGAAAAACAAATTAATCGCGAAGGGACTAAAATGCCTAGACGTAAAGATTGTAAGCAAAAAAGACAGTATGGTGTATATGTTATTTTCGTAGCCTACTTTCGAAGCAAGACCATTACTTTCAAAGAGTTAATGCAAAATTACTCCGTAATTGACTATGTTAAAGTCAAATGGGATTTCCAAAAGACTAATAAGTTACACAGTGTCGAAACTGTCAAATGTATGGTCACGGCTAAAGCCACTGTAACGTAAAAATATTTTCCGCAAAACTTGGTGGAAGCCATCAACCGCAAACTGAGGAGGTAGTAAGATGCGCGAATTGTAATGGTCCTCTTCAATCAAATGACAATAACTGTCCTCAAGCAACGTAACAAGCCAGTGAATAAACGACTAACTATAACACTTACATTGTAAACAACCAGAACTTAGTTAAGGAACACTATAACCTCAAGGTTGTTAAAACAAAGATACAAACATAATTTAAGCTAAAGCAAGATCAAGCATGTTAAACTAAAACAAAGATACAAAACATACTTTAAGACACAAACATTAGCTGTAATAAAACAAAGATTATTTGTAATAAAACAAAACCAAGGTTATTTGTAATAACATGCTAAATTGTAATCGAAATAAAGATACAAACACTTTAGGACAAAGACATTCATTTCAGGGAAATATCAAATGTAAACATATTCTAGAGATAAGAAAATATCAAACACATTTTTAGTAAACACAATTTACAAACAAACAACCCAAGAAAAGGGTATGTTAATAAAAATAAGATAAAGAATGTACATTTTCATAACTAACCCTAGTTTAAGCAAACAAGTACTAAAACTCAACATTATATAAAAAGATTATTTTTAGACATGAGGGCAGTCTAAATTTAACACGAGTCTCGATCGAACATCAGTATTAAACATAAGTGTAGTTTAGATTCATTTTTTAAAGGAATAAATAAAGAAAGCGCATAGCCGCTTAATAAATTAATTTTTTTTTAAATATAAAAAGAGAAATCTTTAACTGGCGATCCTGCCAGGAGGATAATATATTTTTATCCTTCTAACGAGCGGACCAAAGCATCCTTGTAGCAGCAAGGAAGAATCCCTCATAAGAACAGGATCATTAAAAGAAAAAAAATATATATAAAACTTTTCTACATAAGTAAAATTATTGCACATGGTGCAGAAAAAGTGTGGTAAAGAAATTTATGAAAAGAATTAAATAATTTAACATCTTTGACGAACAAAGAAATCTAGTTACTGAGGAAGAAATGACACAAGCCGACCTAAGTACAATGATCCAACAAATGGCTAGTTTGCAGATCATGCTACAAAATATTCAGGAAGAGAATAGAACGCTAAAAGAAAGACCCCGTCAAATACCAATCAACCCAGGCATAGCACCACCAGCAACGGCTAGATTACAACCAGTGAACGTCTCATACACCACACCCGAGGAAATTAATCTGGACGTATTCAAAGCATTGCCAGTATTGCCGTCGAATATCGCAAGATACCGAATTTGGAGGGAAGACGTATCGAGGCTTATGGAAGGTATCAGAATTCACCAAAACTCAAGTAGATACGTGGAAGCCTTGTCAATAATAAAAACGAAGATACAAGGCGCAGCCGCAGACTTATTAACAAATCACAACACAATATTCAATTTCGAGGCTATACGAAATAGACTAGATTATACTTATGCTGATCAGAGACCATTATATGTACTTCAGGATGAAATGAAGAAATTAACACAAGGTAGACGCAACTTATCAGAATTTCATGATGAAATTAATAAAGCTCTCACCTTAATCACTTCCAAAATTGCCATGTCCGGTCATTCACAAGAGGTAATAGATGTAATGACAAATGAAGCCACTCAAGAAGCTGTACGAGTCTTCAAAGACGGAATTAGTAACTCGGCTATACGTTCCACGCTATATGGAAATCCAATAAAGGATTTGGAACATGCTGTTGCGGTAGCGCGCACCATAGAACAAGATGACGAGCATCGAAAATTACGATTATCATACTCCAGCAATGAACAGAGGAATTATGTACAGCCAATACAAAGACCCAATAACAACCATCATCATCATCACAGACGTCCATCGTATATCCATCAACAAAGAGAAGTGCCTACCCAACATCAGTATCAACCAATGGACACATCATCAGGTAACACCAATCAACATCGCTGAACGAATTTTCATAATCAACAACATCATCCTTGGAAGAGACACCGAGAACCCAGCACACAATTTCACCAATCTAAATTTCTGAGAAGCAATAACCTTGCAGCGGAAGATGATTACCAAATTATTATTGTAGAAACAGGTACCGTAAATAAAATAGTTACTAAGTCTTTAAACAAAAAAATGGGTTGCCTTTTATTATAATTAATGATGGAGAAAAATAGAGTGTTAATAGATACAGGCGCTACCCACAATTATATAAAAAAATCTTTAAAGTTTAACCATTCAGAAAAAATTAAGCCTTTACAAATTATAAGTATGCATGGTAAATCAATAGTAAATACCAAACAAACTATTAAATTTATGGGAAAAGACATAGATTTCTTCGAAATAAATTCGATAGATAATTTTGACTTAATATTAGGATGGGACGGAATAAGAAATCTAGGCGCAATAATAAACAGTAACGAAATAAGATTTGAATTGCAGGAAAGAAAGGATAGTGCATACATAAATTTCATCATAGGAAGTGAAGAATATAGAAAAGAGATTGAAGAATTAATGATAGGTAATAATAAAATAGGTCCCCTACCTTTTACTACAACTATTGAGGCAAGCATTAAAACAACTACAGATGACCCAATTTGGACAAAACAGTACCCAGGCAATATGAATGACGTAGAATTCGTGAAGAAATAAAAAAATTACTAGAAGATGGTATTATTCAAAAAAGCTTTAATCCTTATAATTCACCTATGTTAACAGTTCACATAAAAGGAACTGATGAGAATGATAAACCGAAACGTAGGATGGTGATAGACTTCAGAAAACTAAAAGAACATACAGTTACTGACAGATATATAATTCCAGATATAAATATAACTTTACAGAATCTAGGAAAAGCTAGATACTTTACCACACTCGACTTGGAATCAGGATTCCACCAAATTAGGATAACGGAAAAGGATAGAGAGAAGACTGCTTTCTGTGTAAAAGGCGGAAAATATGAGTTTTTACGTATGCCTTTCGGCTTAAAGAACGCTCCTTCCATTTTTCAAAGATATGTGGATGATATTTTACGAGAATTTATAGGAAAATTTGCTTACGTATACATAGACAACGTAATTATATATTTTTCCTCGCCAGAGGAACACATGCAACATATCCATACTATTTTTAATGCCCTAAATAAGGCGAACTTAAAAGTGTCAAATGAGAAATCAAAATTCTTCATGGAAGAAGTAGAATATCTCGGACATATTGTAAAATATAATAAAATAACCACTGACCCGGAAAAAATAAAGGCAATAGAAAATTTTCCAATACCGAAAACATTAAAAGACCTCAGAGGTTTTTTGGGACTTACTGGTTACTATAGGAGATTTGTAAAAGATTATGCTCAAATTTCAAAACCCTTAACTTTGCACCTAAAAGGAGAAAATGCTCACATTCGGTGAGCACCACCGAACAAAATTATAGTACTAACGAAAAAGAATTACTGGCTATAATTTGGGCATTAAAGAAATTACGTAACTACATATACGGCATAGCTGACTTGACCATCTTTACTGACCATCAGTCATTGACATACGCAATCTCAGACAAAAATCCTAACCCCAAGCTAAAACGATGGAAAGCCATCATCGAAGACTATGGTGCTAAATTAACCTATAAACCTGGTACACAAAATGTTGTGGCGGACGCATTATCACGACAAGCTATAAATACATCATCAGTAGGCATGGTTCGTTCAAGTGATAGCTCAAGTGAACAAATAATAAAAACTGTATCACAACCATTTAATGCGTATGGAATACAAATTGAACTCATACCAAATGAAGTATCTGATAAAATACATACACAAATTATATTTCAGAGTAAATTACGTCATATTATCAGATTTACAAACGAGAAAATTTTATTAACCGAACTAAAAAAGTGCATTCAACCCCAAAAAATCACCGCCATATATGCTACAGCTGAAGATTTATTTAAATACGGTAAAATCATAAAGAATACATTCAATACCACCAAATTCGTACACACAATAAGATTAAGAGATATAACAAAAAGAGAGGAACAAATTCGATTAGTACAAGAAACACACGAGAGGCTATAAAAATAATATACACGAACTATTAGAATAATATTACTGGCCGGACATGAGAAAACACTGTAAGGCATTTAATAAGAAATGCACTGCATGTTTGTATGGTAAATACGAACGCAACCCAACAAAAGAACCATTACAACACTCGGATATTCCCTAACATCCAGGAGTATACATATATATAGACATTTATTTCAACGAGCATAAACAGTATCTTGTAGGTATAGATAAATTCTCTAAATACATAGTTATCAGAGACATCGGCTCAAAGGCTGATATGGACAGAAAACTAGAAGAAATTCTCATTAATAATTTTCTGAACTGCAAACGATTAATGACAGACAATGAAAAATGTTTGAATACGATCATGGTGAATCAAATGTGTATAAAACATAACATTAAAAAGATACAAACCCCAGTACACAGGTCTAAAGCAAACGGACAAGTCGAACGAGCACACAATTCAATATCGGAACTATCCCGAATGTTTAAGATACATAAAAAAACATCAGCAACGGAGGAGTTATTCCTAGCGGTAAAAGAAATAAACAACTCTACACATTCAGTTACAGGATATAAACCCAAAGATATTCATTTTAATTCTCTAATAAAATTCTCTAAGGAGGATATACAAAATAAATTAAAAAATGCTTCGCAGAAGACACTGCAAAGGTTAAATCAAGGATCAAAGCATAGGACATTTCAACAAGGAGATCAAGTGTTGGTAGCTAGAACTAACATCAGAAGTAAAAGCGATAGCAGATACAAAAAACACATAGTTCAGGAAGATCGTGAGGACACTATCTTAATTCAAGGAGGGCAGATCATACATAAAAATAATATAAAAAATTATGTACTTACGAAAAATGAGGATAACATTCCTAACATCACTAATCATGGTCATTACAACCGCAACAATAATTCAAGCAGACGTTAAACTACAAAATCTAACAGGAAATAGCAAGATGTGGGAAGGACTATGTTAGGATCACAAAGTGTAAAAATAATTTGGGAAAATATATTTGCAAACGAAACAATAACACGGACGACAACTGTATCATACCATTACTAGAAAATCAGAGCGCTAAATGTTCAATTATTCAAGAGTACAATCAACCGCTATTACAAATTGACGAAGGATTTATATTATTAGACAGAACTCACACTGTAAATAACCATAGGACAGCAGAAACAACATTAGTAAAATTCACGGACGAAGTACATATAGATAACATAACTTATAAAAACATACATGCCGAATTGCTAGAAGCAATACACACTAAACATAGTGAAAGTTTTGAGATAATGAAAATTTTATATACAGACACAGAATATGCATTTAATAACTTAGACTCATTAAAGAAACTTTATATACCTGTAGAAAATCACCCCTTTAGGTCATTTATTTACTTAATAATAATTACAACTGGAATTATTAGTTGTCTATACACAGCTCTAAAAATATCCAAATATTGTATAATATACAGACAACGCAAAGCAGACGAAAATTTTAAAGTTCTTTATAGAAATGAGCTAGTAAAGCTACAGGCTAATACAGTTTAAATCGGGACGATTTAATTTAGGAAGGGTTAAGGCACACTACAACCTCAAGGTTGTTAAAACAAAGATACCAACATAATAACATGCTAAATTGTAATCGAAATAAAGATACAAACACTTTAGGACAAAGACATTCATTTCAGGGAAATATCATATGTAAACATATTCTAGAGATAAGAAAATATCAAACACATTTTTAGTAAACACAATTTACAAACAAACAACCCAAGAAAAGGGTATGTTAATAAAAATAAGATAAAGAGTGTACATTTTCATAACTAACCCTAGTTTAAGCAAACAGGTACTAAAACTCATCATTATATAAAAAGATTATGAAATCTAAACACCGACACGAACGGACATCGCTCAATCAATTTCGCTATGCATAAGAGTTCAGAATATATACATTTTATGGGGTCGGAAATGGATATTGTAGAAATTACACACGGAATGACACACTTATAAAAAGGGGAAACACTTAAACTCGTTGTAAATATGTATTTACTATTGTAAGTAAGGCTTGTAAAATGTCATTAGACCCAATAAACTGAACTGAACTAATTTTACTTAGAATTTTATCCAATTTTTCTCAATCCTTTTTTTATATTATTTTAGTATTATAGCCAAATGATAATTGGTATATAATTCCAGAAACAGAAAGGACTTAATAGGAAAAGGAAAAAATTGAAAAAGTACAGTTTTGTAGTTGGAAATTGTTTATTAACACATTGTGTTATTAAATTATCTAAGCAATTTAATACTGTTACAACTTTTTTAATCTTTTCGTAGTGCATAAGAGAATCATTGTGGATATATGCATTAAACTTGAATTAAAAAAAAAAAAAGAAACGTGTTGAGTCTTTCTATATTAAGGTAACGATGTATATCAATATTTTATATTTATATTTTAAATTATGATTTTATTATTTATTGTATGCAAAGTTTTCAGTTATGAAGATAACTGGTGGTAAATAAAATACTTGGTAAAATTTTTGGCTAATTTTTATGATTTTCATCTTCTATCTATGTTTATTAATTTTTGAATTAAATGTCAATTTGTAAACGCACTTAAAGAAAAACGCACTTAAAGAAAAACGCACTCTATTTTTAGGTTTATTGTTAGTCAGGGGAAAACTTTCTTTTATAAATTATAATTTTATAATTTATATTATATAATAAGTAATAAATTCTATGAAAATTAAATAAAGAGTGAAAATGCAGTATGAATTTTTCAATTCTTTAAAGATTGTAACATCATAAAATAAAATAACATTGGTATGCTGCAATACCTTCATTCCTATGGAAGATATGTTGACTAGGTTTAATGACAAATGAAATGTAAGGATCTAGACACAATGATAACATTTAAAAAATTGTGTAAAAGTTTTGATCCCATAATTGAATGTGTTCGTAAATCAATTTTTTTTTATTTTTAGCATTTATAAAAATGTTTTACTAAACCACTATGATCCCAAGGATTCACCTTTCATTATAAAAATAAAGTGAAAAATGGTGTAACTAATTTTGTCATTTCTTTTGTAAATTGATTGAGCGATTTCCGTCTGTCCGTCCGTGTCAGTGTAGAAATCAAGTTTGCTGAGGCAATACATCAGCTGCAAAAAACTTAAATACGCCAATCGATTAGACATAGTGTCGAAAGAGGAGCTATTGGATCGATCTATATCCTTCGACGCAGCGGGCAAAACACCAAACCTTTCTCTGATTTTTCTATGTCAATAATGTAACTCCAACCAAAAAAAGAAATAAATGGGGCGATAGAGAATTAAATAATAAGGAAAAAATCAAGTAAAAAACTTCGCTCACATATCCCGAGTTAGAGTCTTCTGAACTTTTAAAATTTTTTTAAATATCAATACGGGTATCATTTAAAAGCTTTTGAAGAGTTCTTTAAATAAATGCAAAATTTTCTTTTTTTAAATGCTTAACCAGTGATATTTTTATGCAAAATTGTTTCTTTGAAAACAAAAGTATATGTATATATATACATGTGGTTATACATATATGGTGAAGGGTGTATAAGATTGGGCAACACCGAATATAGCACTATTACTTGTTTTTAACCAAGTTTAAATTAACATATTATATTTTTTACCTCGTGTGTTTTCAATTCGAGTGTTTGTTTTAATTTTTATGTGGGTTGCTTCAGAAATCCGCCATTTTAAAGCGTAACGAGCGCTTTTATAGCGGCTGTTTCTGCAGAGTCGTTATTGACATACATGAGTGGACCTATTTTCTGAGCAACAGTAGATAGATATTTAAAATATAAGCACAATGATTGTTTCCACAGTAACATTTAGAAAAATATGAATTTTAAATTTAAAGGGTTCCCCTTACAGACCAGATTTTGACTATGT
The DNA here is from genome assembly GCA_937654795.1 of Cistogaster globosa. NCBI lineage: Eukaryota > Metazoa > Arthropoda > Insecta > Diptera > Tachinidae > Cistogaster > Cistogaster globosa. The sequence goes on from OW569405.1 coordinate 56,473,390, forward strand.
CGGCATATTTTCTAAACCAAAATAGGCATAACCTTGAATATATTCTCTACAATAGCAAGTGTAGAAAGATAAATAATGGGTGTCCCCATAGAGATGCGGCTTTGATTTTTAGCAACGTAATATATAGTCACGTAAAGTTTAATCGCAATTTAAATCTACAGGATTTTCTATAAAAAGCGTGTTTGATGATATCGGAATATCAACGCAACAGGCAGAATTTTTAATTTTTTTAAATTGAAAACAAAAACTTAAGCATGAGTTTCAAAGAAAGCGTATATACCTTCTGTGACAATTTTAAAGAAAGATCATGAATCCAATTTTTTTTTATTCTTTCTATATAGGAATACCCTTCAATAATTAAGTTTTTAAATCTGTGTTTATGTTTAAACGGATATAGTTACATACCCTGTAAAAATTTAAAAATTCTTGCGTTGCGTTGATATTTCGATATCATCAAACACGCTTTATATATATATTTCTATAAAGTCGTTCGTTGTTTATTGTTTTTTTTTCAGTTACTTAGTTAATCGAGAAAAACCTAAATATATATACATGCATATGTAAATAGCGATTTTATGTCTAAAACTAATTTAATGACAATTATTCAGTCCAGAATGCAAAAAACAATGTATTTTGGGGACTTTCCTGAAATTAATGGCAAAAATCTAAGACTTCTAAATAGCTGATTGCTTTTATTTTAAAATCTCCTAGAGGAGTCAGACTTTATTAAAAATATCCGGAAAGGAATATAAGATGAATTTCAAAGGCATGAACTCCTAATCGATAAGTCCATTAACGGTTATGGTGGCTCGAATAATGGAGACATAGTAAAAAAAATAATGCAGACAAATTTGAGGCTTTTGCCAATAAACAATTAAGAAACTTGGATATGAACCTAAGATTTTAACAAAGTACGTAGACGACATTTTCACAATAATAAAACAAGATAAAGTAGAAGTAGTTCTTAATATTTTAAACTTATTTACCAGCAAAATAGAATTCACAGTTGAAAAAGGAACAGAAAACAATATACCGTGTTTTGATACTCTAACTATTAGATGGAATAACAAAATACTTTTTAATGCATCTGGACAATAATAAACTTCTATTTAAACATTCTAGAGGAATAATTTTAAATATAGTTTCAACAAAAGTGTTTTATACTTTAGTAATACAGTTTTCCACGAAAAAAAAAACAAAACCAAAATTATGGACACGTTAAAAAATGTTGAAGAAAAAATGACAAAAGTAGACAAACCATCCAAAATTTATAAGGGATTGACTCATATATGTAGACTTTTACAAATATTGAAAATCCGTAATATATATGACGCGGAAACTTTCCAATTAGCCTTCAGGATGAGTAAGTCAATACACCAATTGCTTAGTAATATGAAATCGAAGGAGACAAAAGCAACGTTGTGTAGCATTATTTTTAATGGAGATGGAACCAATAAGTGTGATATGATTTATTTTAGAACATCAAAAACCAAACTTAAAACTAGGCTCGCATCACACAAATCAGACTTGGAAGCTTTATATTAACCTGCAGAGCAAAAAACAGCACTAGATGCCCACTGTGTGATGTACAAACATATACCGAACTTTAACGATGTAAGTGTATTAAAAGAAGAGAAAAACTATTGTAGAAAGTTTACTTACGAAATGTTACACAAAATTGACGTTCCATCAGAGAAGAGATAAAATTTTAAATTTAGAAAAATAATAAAAGATTAAATAGCAGTTAGTACGTTATTGTTTAATGTACGCGTCATTTAGTCATTTTGACATCAACATTGTGCATAAACAAAATTCAGCTGCGCCTGTAAATTGAACGCCTTAAATATTTTTGTATTGTTCTGTATATTTGACAGTTTTCCCCAAGGCGAATAAATATACGGTGGGAGCGATGGCGAATTCGTCAATTTTCGCCGTTAGCCCGAATGTCAAACTACATATACAAAAATAGTATGCAGATTTTTTATATATGGAGTTTGACAGTTAGGCTACCGGCGGAAATCAATGAACTCGCAACCGCTGCCTCCTTATATTCATTCGCCTTGGTTTTCTCGTTCAAATTATTAGGAATAAAAATTAAATAATGGCTGACTTCCAAAATGTATGAATACAAAGTTTGTATACTGTTTTACTGCGGCTTTTAAACTTTTTTCGTATGCAAAGTTCCGATACAACGCAACTTTATGCTTTGTTTAAATTTTCATTATAAAACAGGAATGTTGCAATGCACCATTTTTATTATTGACAAACACGAAAATGGAAAGGTCGGGAGAAAAATTTTTGTTTGGTAATTTTTTTAAACTATCAGAAAATTCGAGTGGAAACTCTGCACAAAATTTCCTCGCTGTAATAAAATCTATTAAAAGAAAAAGGAATGTTTTACTGAAGCCAAAACACAGTGCAGAAAAATAGAAAAAATTGTTAATTTTTGAGAAGTTATTGCAAAAATGCCGGATGCCAAGATGTGGCTGCTTCTCCAGAAGTGTTGTTGCACTTTTTAATTCTTTTATAAGTACCAAAGAATTTTAAAAACTTTCTGGTGACATCATCCCTCGAGAAGGGAAAGGTCTCATCCACATCCTTAATTTCTCTCAAGACTTTCCCACAAACCGATGCGCTTCTTGCGCTTTGCGCAAAAATCAGGTTTATTTCGCAACCTTGTTATTAGAAGCAATTTTTTTTTGCTCATGATTTATTTTTTTTTCGCTGCAATATGTTGATAATAAATTTTTGCTATTTATATAAGTTAACACAATAAACATTTTTGTAATTTCCCTTAGTTAACACAATAAACATTTCGCAATTTCCCTTCTTATATTTTGATAACCTACTTTGGTAAGAACTGCAAGTTCAACGTCTGCAATATTGCAATTGCGACAACTGCAATTCTTACTAAATTTGTTTGTTAAGTTTAACAGGAAATAATATCACGCCACTTCATTAATTAGGTCATTTACAATACTATAAAATCAATAATTTGTAAATTTAGTTTTAGTTTTAATTTGAACTCTTTAATAAAAGGTCGTAAAGACCGAAAATAAAATAAATTGTGTTTTTTTTTTAGATTTTGCAATTAGCAAAATCTTAAGTGGCGCCCATGCAAATTTTTAAAAGCCTGTTTCGGTAACTAGGCTCCGGAGTAGTGTTAAACAAAACGGGGGTATTATGTGCCAGCCTGTCCGACGGCTCTAAAAACAGTGAATCCGTAAAGGATAAAAATAAAAAGTGAATCCGTTAAGGACAACAATAAACAGTGAATCCGTGAAGGATAATGACCAGAAAAGCCGTAAAGGATAAAAATAAAAAGGAAATCCGTTAAGGATAACAATAAATAGTGAATCTGTGAAGGAAAATAAATCCACAGAAAAAGTAAATCCATGAAGGATATTAATAAATAAAAGCTATTGACAATAACATTAAATAAAAATAATTGTTCAAGAAATCCTTTTTAAATAAGAAACTGTGAAATTAATGTTTATCTTTGAAAAACTTTGGCGTAAATAATTATATTCAAGAAACTTTGAAATTAATATTTATCCATGGCTATGAAATTCAATATCACCCCTGAGGAAACTGGAACAACTATATTGAAGAAACTGCTATAAATATTTCGAAGAAGCTGTGAATAGTGAAGTGACTTGTAGAAGAAACCTATCACCCTTGAGGAAACTGGAATAACTATATTGAAGAAACTGCTATAAATATCTCGAAGAAGCTGTGAATAGTGAAGTGACCTGTAGAAGAAACCTATCACCCCTGAAGAAACTGAGTTGAAGCCGTAACCCAATCTACAAATAAAATAAGGTAGATTAATACTTTTTCTCTTTTATACGGTATTTCCAAAAGATATTTGTAATACTTTACCTTAGTTTAAGATATTTTGTTATTGGAAAAATTGTTATAAATAATAAAAGTGTAGAAATTCCATAAATATTTCATAATGTCAAACCCTAGCAATTTAGTTCGACCGGCGGTCCGTAACGACCCGGCTGCTCCTGTAGCAAATGCAAACAGGCAGCTAAGCATAGAGGACTTAACCTCTTTAATAAACTCTGTAGCTTCAAATCTGTTAAGACAGCAAGGACCACAAATCATACAAGAAGTTTTAAATCCTAATACTAACTTCCTCAATGTGACAGATCAGGTAATAGAAGATAGACACAGGAACAATTTAACCGACTTAGACAAAATTCCTGACATTGTTAAATGTCTTAAGGAATTTTCAGGACAAATAGGGGAATTTAGCTCTTGGAAGAAGAGCGTAGACAGGATATTATCAATTTATGAAACATTAAAGGGTACGCCAAAATACTATGGTATATTGAGCGTGATAAGAAACAAAATTGTAGGGAACGCAGATATAGCGCTAGAGTCATATAACACGCCACTCGACTGGCCACCAATATCAAAATGCTTGGCAATGCACTACGCTGACAAGCGCGATTTATCCACATTGGAACACCAAATGACAACGATGGTACAGGGAAGTAGCTCAATCCCAGAATTTTATCAACGGGTCTATACACATCTATCCCTAATGTTAAACAAGCTAGGTTGTTCGCAAATGAGCAACGAGGCATTACACATGTTAACCGAGTCATACCGTAACAAGGCTCTCGATACTTTTATTAGGGGTCTTAACGGTGAATTACCAAAGTTGCTCGGAATTAAAGAACCTGTGGATCTCCCTCAAGCATTACAGCTCTGTATGAAGCTGGAAAATCAGCAATGGCGAACGTCGCATAGTCATAGAAAACCGCAAACGACACAAAGAGAAAATATAGGGCAGAGAAAACACCCTTTTTACCCGCAATAAACCTACATGCCACATGCAATTCAGCCAACATGGCAGCATAGACCAAATTTTAATTTTAATAGGGGACAACAACATCAATTTAATACCCCGCCAAGGCCTCCAAAGCCTCAGAATCGTCCGGAACCAATGGACGTGGACCAGAGCATGCACTCTCGTCGCATAAACTATATGAATAGGCCAAGCCAGGGTAACTGGCAAGGGAAAAGGCCACATTCGGTGCAAAATCAGCAAAGAAAAGCGCAACGAACATTCCACATTGACACTGGTGCTCCTTCACAGCAATACCAAGATAAAAATTCAGCAGGATGGGAAGTCGATAATGAAGGGTACTCGGAACCAACTGATATTTATTTTTTAGGATAATGAGCTCTTCACTCCCTTTCTTTGAGGTGAGAACGGAGGGCGGTAATATTCTTAAATTCCTGGTTGACACAGGATCTAGTAAAAACTACTTGCAACCGCATCTGGCAAAGAAAAGAATAAAAAATGAAACACCATTTTTTGCTAAGTCAATAAAGGGAGATATAGAAATAATAGAACATACTTATGTTAAACTTTTTAATATAGAAAATAAAATAAAATTTTTTTTAATGCCTTCCCTAAAAACCTTTGACGGGATTTTAGGTAACGATACACTTAGGGAACTACAAGCGATAATTCATGCGGGAGAAAATTATATGATACTAAACAATGGCAAGAAAATAGGCCTGAAACAATTGCCTTCAAAATCGGTGAATAATATAGATATAAAATTAGATAATCTTACTAACTTCCAAAAGGAAGAAATGAAATTAATTGCAAAAGAACATTCGAATCTTTTCTCAGACCCAAATGAGAAACTCACTTACACAACAAAAATTACTGGGGAAATCAGAACTACAACGAATACTCCGGTTTACACGAGATTTTACCCATACCCTTCATCATTGAAAGCGGAGGTCGAAAAGCAAGTGAAGGCACTTTTGCACGATGGGATTATAAGACCATCTAGATCGCCGTACAATTCACCGGTGTGGATCGTACCGAAAAAGCCAGATTCTGCGGGAAACAAGCAATACCGCCTGGTAATCGACTATAGGAAACTAAATGCGGTTACAATCGCGGATAGATATCCGATTCCGGAGATAACGGAAGTAATATCGCATCTTGGAAACAGCAAGTTTTTTTCGGTACTAGACTTAAAAAGTGGATTCCATCAGATTCCACTAAAAAAATCTGATATTGAGAAGACAGCTTTTTCAATTAATAACGGTAAGTATGAATTTACTTGCTTACCGTTCGGCCTAAAAAACGCCCCGTCAATCTTCCAACGCGCTCTCGACGACATTTTAAGAGAATTTATCGGGGTATGTTGTTATGTCTACATTGATGACATTATAATATTTAGCCAAACGGAAGAGGATCATTTCAAACATATTAGAAAAATTTTTAAAACTTTAGAAGATGCAAATATGAAGATACAACTTGATAAGTGCAAATTTTTTGAAGAAAGCGTAGAATTTTTGGGCTATGTAATATCCCGAGATGGTGTAAAAACCAATCGCGCAAAAGTGGATGCGATTGCAAACTTTCCCCAGCCTGGTACGTTAAAACAACTTAGAAGCTTTTTAGGTATGTCAGGGTATTACCGGCGCTTCATTAGGGATTACGCAAAGATAGCAAAACCCTTGACATCCCTTTTAAGTGGGGAAGGGGGACGTGTCCCAAAAACAAAGTCGTCAAATATTAAAGTTTCTTTAAACACAGACGCAGTAGAAGCATTCAAGAAAATAAAAAATTCTCTTATATCCGAGGACGTTATTCTCGCCTACCCAGATTTTGATAAAGATTTCGAACTGGTAACTGACGCCTCTAATTTTGCAATTGGTACTGTTCTCTCTCAAAACGACAGGCCTATAGCGTTCATATCTAGAACGTTAAATAAAGCGGAAGAATATTACGCCGCCAACGAAAAAGAAATGTTGGCCATAATATGGGCCTTAAACTCATTTAGAAATTATCTGTACGGATCGGCTAATGTTAAGATCTTCACGGATCACCAGCCGCTTACGTATGCGCTCAGTAACAAAAATCATAACAGTAAAATGAAAAGATGGAAGGCGATTCTGGAAGAGTACAACTACACATTGTTTTATAAACCTGGTAAAACAAACGTTGTTGCTGATGCTTTGTCCAGGATGCCCTCGCAAGAATCACCCTTGCATACGTTATCAATAGCCACACACTCGGATGAGAGCTCATCCCATGGATTGATACTTAGCGTGGAAGCTCCTATAAATGCATTTAAAAATCAGATATTTTTGAAAACGGACGTAGCTTCAACATATCAATTTAAAATCGTGTTTCCAACGTATCATCGGCATGTGATTACCGAGCCAGACTATTCAGAAGAAATAATAACCACAATCTTAAGGCGTTACCTTAATCCCTCGGTTATAAACTGTATCAAAACCGATGAGGGAACAATGGGAAAAATACAGGAGGTGTACCCCTTGCATTTTAGCAGATACAAGATAAGGTTCACTCAGGTTGAAGTCGAAGATATAGTAGCCAATCAACACCAGGAGGATATAATGGTTAGGTTCCAAAATAGAGCTCATAGAAACGCAAAAGAAAATAGAACCCAAATCTTAGAAAAATATTATTTTCCCGCAATGGCAAACAAGTTTAAAAAAAATTATAAAAAGTTGTAAAATTTGTAAACTTAACAAGTATGATCGGCACCCACCAAAAATGCAAATACAATCAACGCCTATTCCTCAATATCCAGGACAACTGGTCCATTTGGATATACTATTGATGGGAAAAACATTAGTACTGACAGCTGTAGATAAGTTCTCAAAATATGGTATGGCAAAACTAATTAATGCAAGAGCAACAGTTGACATAAGGCAACCACTAAGGGACATCCTCTTTGCCATGATACCTGAATCTATAGTATTTGATAATGAGAAAGCTTTTAATTCTGATTCAATAAATTTCATGATAGAAAATGAATTAGGCATCTCTGTTTATAGAACCCCTCCATATACGAGCTGTTCTAATGGGCAGGTGGAACGATTTCATTTCACATTGCAAGAGATAATGCGTTGCCTTCAAAATGACAAAACCCACCACTCATTTCAGGAACTTTTGGATAGATCGGTGAAAGAATACAATTTCTCCGTTCACTCAGTTACAGGAAAGAAGCCCATAGAAATATTTTTTGGTCGGCGTGTAAGTAGTGATCCCCAACTATTGGAAAAATTTAGGAACGAGACAATTAAAAAACTTTCAGAAAAACAGAGAGCCGACCTTACTTACCATAATGCACATCGACAACCGCCAAAGGAATACAAGCAAGGAGAAGAAATTTTTGTTAAAGTAAATAGGAGAATAGGAGATAAGCTATCTGCTATATATAGGAAAGAGATTGTAGCAGAAAACTATAATACGACTGTTAAAACACAATCTGGAAGAATTGTGCACAAAAATAATATTAGGCAGACTTAGTAATATTGCATTTTTTTTAACTATTTCCCTGCAGGGCAAAATGCGGACTATAATGTTTATCTTAGCCTGGGCCACTGTAATACATACGCAACAGTTTCATATACACGACTTCAATAACAACAACGGATACATTCCTATAAAAGTAGGAGAGGTAAGGACAATAGGAAGTTATGACAAGGTGCTGCATTTTATTAACATGATGCTATACGACAAGACTCTACTCCTAATTTCTGAAAACATAAAGACCCTGAAGACCACGACATATGAGGACAAACGACTTTTGGAGACTATTAATAAAAACCTCATTCTATTAAAAGCGAAAATAAACAGCCTGCATGTACACTCAAAGCAAAAACGCGGACTGATTAACGTTTTGGGAAAGGGACTAAAATACATAGCGGGATCGATGGACAGTGACGACGAGATAGCAATAAATGAAGCAATAGCAGACATTCGAAATAACGAACAAGGTAACAACATGACACTAAACAGTTTAATACATATTAATAATGGCATGGCTGAGGAGATTAGAAATATCACTACCCACATTAATAAACAACAGACATTTATTAGCAGTTACATAAACAAATTAAAGGACGAATCTCTAAACAGGATAAGAACCTTAGAAGACGAAGTGGGATTTATCGAACAGACCTACAGAATCGACAACGATATAACCCTCTTACAAAACCATATCGACGCCATTGGACAGATCATATTTTCTTGTAAATTGGGAATTATTCCTTCTGACATACTAACAGATAAAGAACTTAAATTAATCAGTGATTTTGACAGCTACAGCAGAATGAAAATCGCGGTCGTTTTCAAAGATAATAATATTATTCTAACCTTATTAATACCCCGATTTTCCACTAATACTCTATCTCAAATAAAATTTGTTCCAATCCCTAATGCAATGAATAAATCTTTAATCTTAAACCAATATGAAGTATTGATGGATAATAGCATTAATATTTTTAGCAAGAATGTAAAAGATGATTTGGAAAAAAATTTAGTGAAAATAGAAAACAAATATATTGAAAGTATTTTGAAGTTCCAAGAGGCACATTGTGAATTAGAGACAGTGCAAGTATCCACTGTAGTAGAAGTGATGCCTGGAATACTAATATTCAAAAATTTTTATGAAAATATTACCCAAAATTGTAACCAATTAAAAGTAAGTCCTAAAGGAACATTCCTCATTAAGTTTGAAAATTGTAAAATTAGAATACTAAATGCAACTTACACAAACACGAAAATTAGAATTCATGAAACCTTTATTTTGCCTAACCTAATAACCAAAATTAAGGAAAAGAAAACTGTCAATAAACTAGATTTAAAATTAGAAAGCCTATATGTAAACCAATTAAGCACTCAAGACAACATAAAATTGTTAATTGATAAGAATAAAAATACACACTTAATAAGCTTAAGCTCAGACATGGTAATTGTGACTATTATTATTATAACTATATTAATTTTTTATTATATTGTCAATTATAAGCAAAAAGTTTATATTTCATCTCAACTACGGGATAATGTTGCTAGTAACGCATGCTCAGATGGGCCATATCTTCAATTTGTATCATCTCAACTCACCAACACACCTTGTCAACCTCCCCGATTGAGGACAATCGACTTAAGAGGGGAAGAGTTAACACAATAAACATTTTTGTAATTTCCCTTAGTTAACACAATAAACATTTCGCAATTTCCCTTCTTATATTTTGATAACCTACTTGGTAAGAACTGCAAGTTCAACGTCTGCAATATTGCAATTGCGACAACTGCAATTCTTACTAAATTTGTTTGTTAAGTTTAACAGGAAATAATATCACGCCACTTCATTAATTAGGTCATTTACAATACTATAAAATCAATAATTTGTAAATTTAGTTTTAGTTTTAATTTGAACTCTTTAATAAAAGGTCGTAAAGACCGAAAATAAAATAAATTGTGTTTTTTTTAGATTTTGCAATTAGCAAAATCTTAAGTTATATATTAATTATTAAAAACAAATTAACTTACTTATGTAAGTCGGTCATTATTTATAGTTTATGTTTATTTTTCTTTGCCAAAAAAAAAACGTTTTGTGGTTGTTTTTTTTTTTATGAGTAAACAAACGAATACGAAACAAAGCGTCAACTAAAAAACTGATGCCTGGTTGCTTTTTTACTGCCTTAAAAATACTCATTGTTGACGTTTTGAAATTGTATCTATTGTAAATATTTTGTACAGCGGCTTTATGAAACAGTATACTTTGTTCGAATGCAAAGCAATTAACATTTTGGAAGTCAGCCAATATTTATTAGAAAACAATAAATAACGTATTTTATTAACGTTACTTAAAAACGATTTCAATCATTTATAATAAAAAAGTTAAAAATTGATATCTATAGAGACCGACGACACCAAATGTAACTTTCAAACTTCCTTTATGAGATCTCTCACAAGAAGCTCCAGAAGCAAAATATAAGCATGTAAAACAGTTAAGCTGGATTCACCCAAAAATTTTGTTCCGAAACAATTTTAGTTTTTTGAGAGTAATTTTAGTTTTTTGAGACGTTGTTCTGAAACGATTCACCCACTTCGAACAATTTTTCTGGAAAAACAAAGCTACCATATGAAACATATGTTTAAGCGAGATGTGTTATTTTACAAGCAGGCAGCACTGTTTTGGTTTTGTTTTGTTTTGACAGACATAGTTTTGGTTTTGTTATACGTAAATTCTAAATTAAAAAAAACTTTCATAATTAAATAAAAAATGAATAAAAGAAAAGTGCTTCTTCTAATGGCTATTGAAATAAGAAAAGCTCTTTTACTGGCAATGTATATATATAAAAAGAATATAGACGCTGCTATTGCCGACCACACACTCTGTTTAATGTGATTATTTTTGTAATTTTTGTTGCTTAAGTCATACAGGCATTCTCTACCCGGCTTTTTCATTTCTGAAATAGGCTTCAAGGCAAGGGATTCGTTGAGATCCATGACACAACTTTTTAAACTTATTTTATTTTATTTAAAATATATAAGTATGTAAAACATATATTTTATTGCTTAAAAGATTTTTATCACAATAATTAAGCTGTGATGCTTTTTTCTTTTTTTTCACTTTTTAAGAAATAGTTTACTACAAATTTGTTAAAATTTAAAAAAAAAAAATTATTCAGAAAAGAAGTCAGTCAGGTTGCTTAGCAGTTTTACTTTTTAAATTTGCAAGCAGTTTTACCTTTTAAATTTATATGCACATATACTTATATTTAATATGTACATATACTATGATGTGGCAGCTCAGTTGAATTTTCTTTGAAAAAATAAAGTAGTTGGCAGCACAGTTTCATTGTTTCGGAACAAAAATTAAAGGCCGTGTCAGATAAAACTTTTGCTTTGCGTTGCGTTGCAAATTCGCTTTGACATTTAAGATAAAATGTATGAACTTATATGAAACATGTCACATAAAGCACTTTTAACGCAAAGCAAAGCGCAAAGTTGGTCAACACTCATCTTTTGGCGCGCTTTGACAATTAGCTGCTATACATTTGTATATTATTTTTTGCAAAATCTAAAGTAAAAGAGGTAAGTATTTTAAAATGTAATTTTTTTATTAAATATTATTCCTTTATTATTTTTGAAAAAGGCTTCTAGTATTAATTTGTAACAAATTATTTTAACTATAGGAAATAGTTTATTTTAATATTCTTATGTATACATGTAGTTATATAAAAATGCTTCATTCATTAAGATTATGATTAGAACCAATTCCAATATGTCCTCCAATAACATTTTTTAATATTATTTTAATGAAAATATAAAAACTACTATGCACTTTTAACGTAAACAAACAATAATTAAAGGCCGTGTCAGATAGAACTTTTTCGCTTTGCGTGACATTTCAAACTTTGAAAAAAAAGTGTAAAACGCAAGAGGTATGTCACAATAAAAACTTTGACAGCGCTTAATTATTGTTTGTTTACGTTAAAAGTGCATAGTAGTTTTTATATTTTCATTAAAATAATATTAAAAAATGTTATTGGAGGACATATTGGAATTGGTTCTAATCCTAATCTTAATGAATGAAGCATTTTTATATAACTACATGTATACATAAGAATATTAAAATAAACTATTTCCTATAGTTAAAATAATTTGTTACAAATTAATACTAGAAGCCTTTTTCAAAAATAATAAAGGAATAATATTTAATAAAAATTTTACATTTTAAAATACTTACCTCTTTTACTTTAGATTTTGCAAAAAATAATATACAAATGTATAGCAGCTAATTGTCAAAGCGCGCCAAAAGATGAGTGTTGACCAACTTTGCGCTTTGCTTTGCGTTAAAAGTGCTTTATGTGACATGTTTCATATAAGTTCATACATTTTATCTTAAATGTCAAAGCGAATTTGCAACGCAACGCAAAGCAAAAGTTTTATCTGACACGGCCTTAAGCGCTGTCAAAGTTTTTATTGTGACATACCTCTTGCGTTTTACACTTTTTTTTTCAAAGTTTGAAATGTCACGCAAAGCGAAAAAGTTCTATCTGACACGGCCTTAAAATTAAACCAATTCAAGCTGAAAATGTTCCGAAGTGAGTTTAACTCTTTTTCTCTCTCTCTCTCAAAAACAAAAACGTCAAACTACATATAAAAAAAATGTTCCGGAACAAAAATTTTGTTCGGAATCAATGGGTGAATCCAGCTTTAAGGTTACTTTATACTTTATACTTTTTTTTGTCAAAACGTGATTTGTCTAACGTGATTTGGAATAAAAATATAACCCGTTAAATAAAGTTTTTAACAAATATGGAGTTTTGAAAAAATATTTTTTTAATTCCATTCGAAATTTTAATACTTATTTTCTGACTTAAAGAATACAAATAATAAAAAGTATATCGGACAAAAAACTAAAAAGTTAAAAGCAAAAACTTAAAAAAAACTAGACGTTAAAAGTCAAATATCTCTTAAAGTGTGTAGATACAGAGAAAAGAGTAAAATTATAATTTCTTATTATTTTCTTGCAAAATTCAAAGCAATTAAACATTAAAGGAAGGTAAAAGCTTTATAAATTTGTTTGAATTTGAGGTGGCCAATATGGCTTCGTGTGTGTTTAAGCTACAAGGCTAGTGAGATGCGTTTTATAAGGCCTGACTACAAACAGCGGTAACTCCTCGTCCAGATATGCAATTTTTTTAATTTTTGCGTTTTAATTGCATTTTTGTCCTCACATTTTTGCTTCTGCAATTTCGGTTTTTTGTTTTTTTACTTAAGCTACGAATTACAAAACAAAAGGAAATCATGAAACAGTGTACCCGTTTCTACTAGTCTTTTCCCTCTCACCAAAAAACGGGGACTGAAAAAGTTCCATATTTATAACCATGCCACTGTATAACATTATATAAAGCTTTCAAACGGGAAACGCGAAACCACTAAATATCTAAACGTTGTGCTTAACAGAACTACAAATTAACAATCAAAATAAAAATACAGAAATCAACTCAGATATGCAGATACACTATTCTCCAACAATTACTTGGAATCGAACAATCTTTCTCATTTTACTGCGGTAAAGTCTGTTGGACAGTTTCTTGAAATTTTAATGAATAATTTTAAAATATAATATTTCAACTGACTTCGCAACTAATAGACGTTGTTAAATGAAAAGACAAAAGAACAATAGATACTGCTGGAATCTGGATAAGTCTAAAGTGATGATATTCAGAACCAGTGGTAGATATAGTCGTAAACTTTCATGGAAGTACGGTAACGGTGTAATCGATGTGGTCAACGAATATAAATATCTTGGTATTGTTTTAGCGTACAACCTATCCTTTAAGAATCATCTTGAAGCAAAACTTTTATCTTCCCAAATAGCCATAAATTCCACTTGGTTAAGTTATATTCACAACCCAAAAATTGAAATTTCAAACAAACTTAAAATATTTTACACAGCGGCAAAATCCATAATGTTTTATAGTGCTCAGATATGGGGCTTTCATAGATACGATGAAGTAGAAAAACTGTTAAGAAAATTTTATTTCTTCCCATGAATACTCCCAATTATATGTTGCATATTGAAACACGTTTATCTTCCTTATTTTTAGAAACTTTAACTTTACATTTTAGTTATGTTGAAAAAGTTTTAAATCTTTCCATGAATAGATTACCTCGTGTGCAAGCTGAGGAAACTATTCGGCAAAACAGTTCTTGGTTTTCGCAAAGGGGTGTTCTATGTACTGAAAGTGGTGTGAATTTAGATATGAATATATGGAGAAATAATTTACGTTATCATCATGATATATTACTTAATATTTTAAATTCGATTGAGGTTGAAAATTTTATTGCTAGTGCTAGAAATCCGCTTTTTGTATCCAACGTTAACATATGATTTTCCTCCCTATTTTAAAGATAGTAATTCGGCCTATATGGTCAGCTTGATATTGAAAGCTAGAGGTGGTTTATTAAATCTAAATGCATGCTCTTCTTATGGAAGAGTTTCAAATTTATGCTCTTTGTGCAATTTTAATGAGCAATAGAACACTATTCATTTTATAGGTAGATGTCCAATTCTTTCAGGGTTTAGATTCCACTATTTTGGAAAAAGAATTCTTACAACTGAAGAAATTTATAATTTATACTTTTTGTAATTAATGTAAATAATGTTATTTGAAATAAATCATTAAATCAATCAGTCAATTAATCAGTATATACTGCATTTAAAACATAGTAATTAATGTTGTCAAATAGGCTAAACTTGGCGTGGCTATCCAGCTTTTTTGATGTTTGTCCAGCATAACATTATTTTGTCCAGCTATAAACAAATTAAAACTAAAAATCCGCCAAGCGTGAATTTAAGTTAAACACGAAGAATTCCTTTACTATTGTGGAATTTGCTGATATGAAAATTAACGCTTCTGGTAAGCAATATACACCCTGCTTAGACGGTAGATCGGTTGCAGAGAAACCCGTGTAAAAAGACATATTGATCGTGTGTAAAAAAAGGTTATTGTTTCCTTGTCTACTCTAAGCTTAAGAGTATTTCAAACTAAATTTATGAAAAGTTCAGGAACTAAAAACAATTATATTAAATAGTCATGTAGGTAACAAAAATAGAAAAAAAAAAGAAAACAAATTAAAAAATTTCTTTTAATTAACTTACAAAACGTTAACACAGTCAGTTAATCTAACCACAAATGCCTCTATCTACAAAATGGAAACTCCCTTGAATTTGTGGTTTTCACAATTGATCTGAGCAGTAAATCAACTTGTATCCACAAAAAGGGGTTTCTCCTAAATTTGTGTTTAGAAAAAATTAATTTAAACAAAAAAATTTTAGCCTAAAAGTTTTGAATCGTATAAAAACTTTAGATTCTCATTTTCTAAACCATGTAAAAAAAGAACAAGGTGTATAACAAAAAATGAAGTTATTGCAATGATCAAGGCTGCTGGGTCCTTGTCCTAATCGTATTTACGGGGTCCTTCTTAAAAATCGAAGTTCCACCCATTATCTTTATACTCCCCACAACAAAAAGTGGAAAAAGGGTATATATTGAAAAGACCTAACCACTAAATTAGAAAACGATTTTTGTTCTTCTCAAACATTTATCAAGAAATAAAAGATTTTACCCAATAAATAAAATATTATGTAATAAATCATCAGTCGTAATAATATTTGTCAGGAAACATTGAAGAAACATTTGTAAAAATAGTTGTTACGCTCTTTCGTTCAAATAGTTGACTAATCTGACCGTACCTCAAGTTTGTCATTCCGTTTGTAATTTCTACAATATTTATTTCCGACCCTTAAAGTATATATATTCTAAGTCTTTATTCATAGCGAAGTCGATTGTTAGTGTTGAAATCAACTTTACCAAAGCACTATATGTGTTAAAGAAAATTTAAATATGCCAATCGATCAGAGATAGTTTCGCAGGATCGGTCCAGGTCCTTCGACGCAGCGTGCAAAACACCACGTCTACCTCTAATTTTTCCACATTATTTAAAACAATTAAGTAACTCTTATTAAAAAAAAATTTATATGGAGCGATAGAGAATTCAAAAATAAGAAAAAAAATCCAGTAAAAAATTGGCTCTCGCCCATATTTACCGAGTTATGGGCGTTATTTTTTTAAACATCCGTAATATTCGTCTAAAAAATAACCTTTTTTTGATAAACATTAACATGTCGAAGTGATTGCTTGTGAATTATGCCACATTTCTAATTTCCTTAATTAGTTAGGTAAAATGAAGATGGATACAAATATGAAGAAAAAGCTGCATTACGTTCTGCTAATTTTTTCTTTTTCCTATACATAATTTTTTTTTTCAACAAAGCTAAAAATAAATCAACTTGAATTTAAGTTTTAATTTTTACTTTTATTTACATAAAAAATCCCTCTTTTATCTGAGTTGTATACTAATATGTAGGCAAATTAAGTAGTAGGCAGTTTGAGAAAGTGGGCGAGGCTCCTTTTATGCATAATTTATTTTATTATCGAATATCTAGAAATCTTTGTAATAAAAAATATTTAAAATTCACTTAAGTAATTTTATTACCGGTGTGTAATATTAAGTTTTAAATGGTTAATACAGTTGGCATTTTTGCGACAATTACAGTTTCTGAAATGAAAGTTTTTATTTTCAGCAAGTCTTAAATCCGTAACAAATGTGATTAATTGCGAAGAGAACAAATCAGAAGTCAAATACCAACAGAACATAAAAAACTATATAGATCGCCACATTTTTCCTCAGCACTCATCGTATCATGCACTTTACTGTTTTCGAAACGAAAAACTTAAGCCAATAAAGGCATTTTAACATTAAAAGTGAGCTTTCTCTTCTTTTTAACGATACTTGTTAAATTTAAGTTAAAAGTATACCCAAAATTGTTCAATACATACTAAATAATAAAAAATTGTGTAACTACTAAAAGTGTGTTTATATTATATTTACAATTTATATGGAATGTCAGAATTCCCATATGTAAATCAATACACATAGTGTAAACCTCCTGAAACATAACACATGTTATTTTCGTATGTGTTATAACATGTGTTAGTTTTTTTATTTAGAGTTCTATTTGATATGTAAGACCTTATGACAACAGATGTTTTCAATGATACTAACTTTTAAAATTTCTACTCAAAATATTAAGAAGATTTCTAGATTTCTAAAAAAAATTATTTTCCTAACTTTTGTTGTTATAATCGACTAAACAGTATTTTCAAGCATTTCACGAATACGACAACCACGTCAGCCAAACTAAGCGCTAAAGTATAAAGTAAAAAATTAATTGAAAACTGAATTATTGCCCTTATTACCTTCTTTTTGGTATTCTTTTTTTCAAAATCATGATCACTTTTTCCGATGCGAAAAGTATATAACAATTATTTTTAAGTATTTACATGAATGTATAGGAAAATATAACTATTTTAAATTTTACATGTAAATGTTTTAAACAAATAGAAAGAAGGTTTACATCTCTCAAATAGCGAAAACTTTAGAAAACAACCTAAAAATAAAATTGTTTACAACAATCCTTTCTTCAATGGAAATTTTTGAAATGTGTTTCTTTTTTACAACTTATCAATAAAACTTGCATACTTATGCATGGACAATAAGCAATAATTGTATGTTAATTGCTTTATTAAGGCACTTTCAAATTTTAAATGTGAAAATGCATTGGTAATATGTACTTTGTACGAACTACGCCAAGTACCTGAGAACATGTAGTTTGGAGCTCGTGTTCTTTTGAATGAACTTAGCCAAGTACCTAAGTGCAGACCTCTCATATATATTATATCAATTTTTATAAGGAAAGACAGTCTTCTGCCTAAACTTAAATCGTAAAGTTCTAAATAGTTATCGCAAAAAAATGAATAGTTGATATCACTGTTTTTAGTATTTAAGTTTTCTTTTCATTGATAAGAGGTTATGTCATATTTACGTAACATATGCAAGTTTGAACATGAAAATTATAAACCTAACATAAACACTGATTTTGACATACACACGAAATTACATATGGATAGCAATTTTGTCATTCCATATGACTTATACACGTAGTCTAAACACACCTTAACACATCTTTTTAGGACAATATTTCATTTGTAGGTATTATAATAAATGCTAGACTGCACTCTGCGCATATACATATATACGCATATGTATTTTCTCTTCAAACTACGATTTAATTTACTTATTTTAATTTATATTAAATTGTGAAACATTCTTTTGTATTTTTATCCGCTTTTTTTGCAGAAATCAAATTGTGTCGCATTTCAAATATTTGCCAATTTCCTTTTGTATACAGCAATCAATGTTGCCGGCATGTATACCAAGTATTTAACCGATAGAGGTCAGAGGCTGGCATTCATTGAAACCCATAAAGCAATGGAGCATAAAAAGGAGTCGGAAAAAGAATTACAAAAAACACAAAAGTTATTGGACTCAAGTAAGTTTTTCGTTGTTATATAATTAATGCATCTACCTGCATACATAACTATACATATGTATACAAACATCCAACGTATGTTTATAGTCAACAACAGGGATAAAAAGCATGTACACAGTTCTTTTTTCATGAGGTGGATTACTTACTATGTGGATTACTATGTTAAATTTAAAACGGCTATGAGTAACGTTTAATAAGTACATCATGTATTATTTCTTCAGCTTTTTAATTGAACAACTTTTTATTTTTATACAACAAAAACTTTATAAGTAACAAACTAGGTCTGATTAAGTTAACAAATTTTTAACTGTTGAAAGTAATTGGATCTGTAAAAACTATATTGCCAGTATCTACCATTTCATAACTTGGGAAAATATTTAAGGCGTTGATACCTAGAGCTTTTTAATATAATCGGCTGTTATTGCTGCTTTTTAAAATCGACGAAAGGTTTGTTAACACTGCCAATGGTTTTCCTTCTTATATTGTGTTGTCAGCGCGATATAACATTTTCCATACTATTTTAAAACATATGTGCCCATTGCTTGATTCATTAAAATAGTGGAAGATCTCAAAAGGAAACGTTTTTCATTTAGCGTGTTAAACACATATCTGTATAATGATACTGTGCATTTCTGAGGATTTCAGTTTTTATTATGTGGTAACACAAAAGCTTGTTCCTACATTATAACTGATTAAGAAAATAATTTTGTAACGATTTTTAATAGAGCGCTAGTTTGTCGATGATATACAATGCACAAGCGTCACTGCATTAATTTCGAACGCATCACTAACTTAACTCTATGATGATCGAGTAGATCCTGCTCAACAAATTCATAACGTTGCGCTAGTAAAATTTTGTAAAGACTATAGAACAAAATGTTAGTAGGTATGTAAACATCAGTTTTTAATATAGTTTCAATTAATATTTACACATAAAAGTAGTATTGTAAACTTATATTTAAATTTTACACGTAATAATCATCCTTGGATTTTTTTCTAACAACAAACAATTTTCTGATATTCGCCCATTAAAAACGAAAATAAGCGGCACAATGGATTATTATGGGAAAAGCATATCCGTATGGCCATTTGTTATCGCTTACATAGTTTATCATTGCACAGAGGATTATCTTACCAATCAAGCAGGACATTATGCCAAAAATTTAATTTGAAAAATGTAAGAATTCGTGTACCATATCATATAGTAAATTTTCAAGGCTTTTGCTCTAGATTTTTCGTTTTGGGACACTGTTAAAATCAGGGAAGTTAAGTAATTTGCATAAATATTTATTGACTTTTTACGAGGTTTGCTCTATATTTCTTGTATTGAATTTTTTCTTTACAGCTACTTATTAAATTTTTGTTGTTGTTTTGTGTTGTTAAAATAAATATTTGTTTTCCTGATAGTGCTACACAATAAAGTAGCGAAATATCGAAAATATATATAAAAAATAAAAGAAATAGTACTAAAAAATTAAATTAAATAAAATAGAAAAATTTTATTTTAATTTTTAATAAAAAAATTAATTTTTTTGTTCACTTTTTTGTAAAAAGAAAAATATGAGAAGGTTTTTGTCAGAGTAGGAATTTACTCACGAATGTGCAGCACACGTGCCAAAATTTGAATACATGCACATGAGTAAGAGCTATTTTCTTGTGTGCCTACTAAATGCACATGTGCAAGTTCATCTTGCTTAGGCACATTTCATGTTCCATTATTAAAATGATTGACACATTTCATGTCCCGTTCTTAAAATGAATGGCACATAAATGCACACCATCTTGCACATTATTATTTGCGGAAGACGAAGAAGCACAATGATAACAACAAAAAATCGTGGGGTTTTGTTGTTAGGGTATGTGTTGAATATTTACCCACATGAAAAAAATTTTAATTGCCTAGTTTTACAAAACAAAAAAAAATTTTTTACCGCCTTTCATTAACAGACAGTAACTGCTACAGTATGTAAAATTGCTATTCGTACAACACTAATAAATTATTTGTTATAAAAATGGTATAAAGTGTATGGGAATTTAACGGATTAATAAGTCGTAAAAGTAAATTTCACGCGCGCGCGTTTGTTTTTGAAATAAGTTTGTATGTGACTGTGCAAACAAAAGCTACCGTATTCATAAAATATTTAAATAGATTTGAAATATATTTTAAGATAAATTTATATGAAAAAATATTATAAACTTTCTTTTTGTTTATTGAGAATATGATATACACACATATATATGTACGTTTGAGGTGGAATAATAAAAATGCTTTTTATGTAAATTTCAAGTCGAACGGGTTATACGTTAAAGTAATTTGCATTTTTTACATGTTATGAGACATAAAATTGTAAAATTTCTGGGAAAATGTTTTTCTCCAACTTTAAGGGATTGATATTTTTTAGCTAGCTATGAAAAATGATTTTTACATCTGTTCCTGTATTTTCTAATTTTAAAACTCCATAAAACCAACAACAGCTGGCAAAATTCTGAGAATTCGAATATAGAATTTGTCTTTTTCATGACTAACTATTTCTTTATTTTTCTCTTTTATTAAGATTGTTTTAGTATACCTTACAATTTTAGTAAAATAGCGGAATACCTTCTACGTATTTATTCTATATTCATATCTAGAACTGTCATATTTAAAAATGATCTGCAATTAATAAGAAAATAATTTTTCCTACTCTGATTGGTAAGTATATCAAAGCCATTTTAACAAAAGAGCAAAATAATATAAAGTATATAGTGGTTTTGCATACTATATTTTTAATTAATTACTGCTTGTTAATAAAAGACGGGAAAAAAAACTCCTTTTTTTTGTAAAACGTGGCAGTTCAAATTATTTTCATATGGGTAAATATTCAACACATACCATAAAAACAAAACGCCACGATTTTTTGTTGTTATCATTGTACTTCTTTGTCTTCCACATATATTAATGTGCAAGATCGTGTGCCTTCATGTGTTATTCATTTTAATAGTGGTACACAAAAAATTAGCTCTTATTCATGTGCATGTTCCTATTTATTTTGTGTGCATATTTCTCTTCTTGTGCATGTGCCACACATGAGTGTGCAAATCCGTACCCTGGTTTTTGTGATTGAAAACAATCGCGATCCCAAAAATAATTTAAGTTACTATATATTTTGAGATTTCTACTTTAATACTTTAGAAAAAATCTTTTTTCTGTTTTTGCTCATCTTACATAGGTAAATACGAATAAAAACTCCTTTATCAGTCATAAAATGTTAATAATTGTATACAGATAATTGCAAGTAGATTATTGACATATTTAAAGGATGTATGTGAAGAAAGAAAGATTTGAAAGTGAATTGGGACTAATAGTGGATGCACCGAAAACTGGACTTAGAAACAACACTATAATATCGAAATTTTAATTACCTACAGAAATAACTGTAATTGATTTTATCTACCAAATCTAAGTTATTATTGAAGTAATATCAAGTGATCACAAAATCAATTTGCAGGAGTTTGCAGGTTATTGCCTAGTCAGCTTTACGTTACTCTATATAAGTGGCATCTTACGATACCTACAATGCACAATATTTTATTACATGGCATTGGCCTGTTATCAGAAGAAAGGACATATTCTCATCCCCACCTTATTACTAAAGAGAAGTTGTTTTTTATTGTAACCATTTTAAATCAGTTTTTATTATGAACAATTTATTACTTTTAAAATGTAGCAATAAATTACAAAAATTTATTTTTATTAATTTTTTTGATTGGTGCCCTTTTTGTTGTCGATAATAGAAGAAACCAGTTAAGTTCTTGTTAATTCTAATTTTTTTTATTGCAGCTTATGTACTAAATTTTATTCTTAATTATTTACTATTTTAAGATAATCTAACGCAATCAAATTTTAACAAATACTTAATTGCTGACAACACACAAAAATAGCTTATTCGTTTTTTAACTAAATTTAATAGTAAATTTACTATACTCCTATTTTACATGCAAACAGTTGTGTTGATAAATACACCACATACAGTGAAGGACTAAATCAGAGTACATACACTACACTATATATATATATATATATATATATATATATAATTAAAAGCAAATAACCTAATTATTGACAAGAATGTGTAAGGTATTTATTTTTGATAGGGTTTTTTTTATTTTTTTATTAATTAAAAATTTTTTTAGTAAATTCTTATTTACTAAGTTCTCCTTATTTTTCTTTAATATTATTACATTTAAGTGGTTTATATCTAATACATTATTTGGACTTTCAAAGGCTTTCTAAAAATCAGTGTATGTAGTGTCTTCCCGAAGCCCTAACTCCTAAAGATTAGAAATTGTAGTTCTATTACTTCGAAAACCTTGTTGTCGAGAAATTATTAATAATTTTGTATAAAAATATAAATCATTATATATCGCATATTAAAAATTTTAGAAACTGTTGACAATTTATAGATAGATTTTTTGTTTGTTTGTTTATTTACTTACATCTTTTAAATATTTATAATATAATAAACACTACACACAGAAAAAAGACTAGTAAAAATTCCATCGATATGTTCAAGATTCAATTACCGATATAATAATTTGATTTTTATTATTAATAAATTATAATATTGACTTATTTTTTATATTTAAAGCTAACATTTGATATTTGACTCTAAATATTGGTTGTAACACCTTTTAAAAAAGTTAACCTGACCGATTTGTATCTTTAGTAAAATCTATTCTATTGAATGGAAGATGCAATTAAACTTATTCAGCACATGACTACTGAAAACCAAATTTTGGTAGTTAGAATAATAAAAATCAATTTTATCTTCTAACAAAGAAAATTTTTTGACGTATTTAAAATAAAATTTGTACACATTATACAAAAAAATCAATAATATTTCAGTTTAAAAGTACAAAGATTTTACAAAAGTGGTGAAAAGCTTTCCAATATTGTTTAGTGGTAAGTTCAAAATTATCTCGCAAAGCCATATGAAAATAAAAATTATTTTAAAATGTCTTCATAGAGGCAAATCGTGCGGTATGGAACGGCAAGTTGAAAAACCTATGTGGAAAAGAAGAATCATGATATAAAAGAAGGAGTAGTTTATATTAAATGGTTTGAGTCATGAAAGTTTGATGTGAAATCTTACTTCTGTAATTTATTTTTTAAATAAAACAAAATATAAAAAAAATTTATGTTGTTATATTAATTTTTCGACCTTTTTTTGTGTATCTTACTAAATTTTGATAATTTATTGTATATAAATTATACTTGGGCTTTCAAGGTCACTTATTTCGTTCCTTTCAAGTAAATAAAAGATTATTTATTTCATATTAATCGTCGTTGGTATTTTCCAACTTCCTCAGGGATAATTTATTAAAAATCTGGCAACCACATACATATAAAAGTAAAAAAGTTAAAAAATTTTTTGGTTTTTTATAAACATAATTTAGAAAATATAACGTGTGAAAAACAATTTAACTTACATATAATCTTTTTTTGTTATTTAAAGTTAATTTAGTATGCAGTAGACAAGACACAAAACACAAACTTAATAAATTAAATAATATAAACTATGGAATATGGAATATCACAGACAATTTTTTGTATACATCACAATATCTTCTATTATACTAAAACTAAATTGTAACTTGCATTGGTGTTGTCCTTATCTTCAAAGAAGTGATAAAAATAAAATATTGGTACCGTTTTGCTAAGTTTAAAATGCCTTTTCATCGTGCATGTTTAAAAGAACCTAAATTTTTTTTTAATGACATTTGCGCCCTCTGTTGTGGATTTTAGGAACTGTTTTAAGGATTCAAAAAACGTTAATTGTAATAATTTTTGCTGCAGAATCGGCTGGTGAAATCAGATTTGACATATATTTAACCGTTTTTGCTCTGCAGAAAAACGAGCTCAAAATCCGCGTTTTTAGGTGGGTTGAACCACCCCAAGGAGTGAAAATTTTCCCAAAAAAAGACCGCCATTATTTTTATTTGCCCAAAAACCTTAAAAAAATGATGATATCCGCAAATAAAATTTTTAAAATTTACTCTAATATATATATATATATATATATATATATATATATATATATATATATATATATATATATATATTTTGTGCCACTCATTAATTTGAAGCTTAATATCTAATGGACAAATTACAAACATATACGAATTAGAGGAAAAAACAACTGTAAATATTACTTAAATTTAATCATTAAATAGCAACAAAGCACTCAAAAACAATTTAATAAAATCAACAATTACAAATAATTAACCGAGAAAAATAATTATGCAAAAGACAGCTTCATAAGACTATCTTTAAATAGACGTGCGTTATTTAAAATTTGTGTACTATGGGGAATTGAGTTCAACAGAGATACAGCGAATACATAGAAATGCTATTAAGAAACAAGGCTTTTTTCGAAAGTGATCGTATTCTTTTGCCTCTACAATTTAATGCGAATTAGAGTTTACTGTAGAGGTGATCGGGCTGTAGATTATGAACTATCTTATGCATTAGCACTAAAACTCTTAAGTTAAGTAGGTTTACAAAAGAAACCCCGCTGTTTTAGTCCGAACACGTGCCGGATGTTGTCATTTTTCTCATACTGATAGAATCACACCTGGCAAAAAGCTCACACCCAAACAAAAAAACTGGAACTAAGTATGTTTTGGCGAGAAGAATTCTTATCTTTAGTGGGGTGAAATATTGAGTTGGCCAAATAGTTCTTAACATGGAGAAGGTCCGGCCACAGGCATAACTAACAGACCAAGTCAGACTATTGTTAAAATAGACTCCAAGGTTTTTAACAGAAATCACTATTTCAATTGCTTGATTATTAATTATTAAATTGGGTATAATATTAAGTTTAGCCAGTCGATTTTGAATTACAATGAATTTTGACTTATTAGAATTGATAGCAAGACAATTTGCTGATACCCAAGTATGAATACGTTGTAGTTGCTCACTCAGAGAAAGCGTACACTGAGCGACTACATCACTAGTACAACTTGCATAAAGTTGAACATCATCCGCATACGTCCTTATCTTGCAATCGGTAAGTATATTAGGGAGGTCGTTAGAATACGTACAGAACAGCAGCGGGCCGACGATTGATTCTTGCGGAACTATTCTTGTAACAGGCAGTGCTCTTAATTTATTAGTAAGAATTTGGACATACTGGTACTTGTTACAGAGATATGCTGACAGTAAATGGGTGGCAGTAGAGGAGAAATTTAATAAATTGCGTAATTTGTAATAAAGGATACTACGGTCAACTGTATCAAGAGCCTTAGAATGATCTAATAAAATAAGAAAACATGTTATGCCATTATCAACTTTCTTTCGAATTTCCTCATCAACTTCGATTAAAGCTGTAATGCAACTATGCTTCTTTCTAAATCCAGATTGTCGCGATGTGAGTTTATTATTACCATTCAAAAAGCGAGTTATTTGATTGTGCATAATTCTTTCGAATGATTTGGATAGATAAATTCGGGATCCTGTTTGATCCTGTTTGAATATTTCTAAATGTTTATTATTGTTTCTGTTTATTTCTTTATGAGAATGCACTGACTCCAAGAAAGAACCAATGGCATCTAACATTTATAAAATTATTACGTTTTATAAAATTATTTAAATCATCTCTTTCAAAATTTCTCTTGTCTATTGTAAGTAAATGTTCAAGGTGTCGTGGAAATTTAATGTTGTCAAGTTGCAACAGTTTAAGACTTCTAAACTTTTTTTTAATTTCTTTAAACATTTTTTTTTTTTTGGATTCTTTAGGATATATTTGAATAAATTTTTTCTCTAAGGTTTTGTTTAACGTGTTAAAGATGTTGTCTTTTAAGAGTTTTTTCTACTAATTTTAATTTAGTTTTTAATTGATTAATTGATATTTCAGTTAGTGTCATTTCTAGTCTATTGTGTTTTTTGATTACAGTTAACATTTTTCTTTTTTCTTATTGTAGCTTTTCTATGATTGGAATTTTTATTTTGTGAAAATAGTCAAGTTTTCTTAACTTAGATTTTACCTTATTAATTTATTTATTTATTCACTTATTAGGCTTATAAATAAAATTATAATCTAATATTGTTTTTGGCAATGGCAACAGAGGCCTTCAGCTCGATATTTATACATTACTTTATACTTAATTTTATAATTTTATATAAATACAGAACATTCAGAAACTTTATTATTTTATACATATCAGTAGATGAAGGATTGGACAAAAGTTGTGCTTCGGGAAACTTGTGTTTTTGGGCATTCACAAAGTAAATGATTGGGTTGGGAAGGATAGGAGATGTTGCAATTGCAGAAAGGTTTAAAATTTGGTTTGGATATTGGACCACTTGAAACTCTTGTATGCCCACAACGGAGTCTTACAAATTTTACTTGGTCAAGTCTGCTATTATATCATTTGGCTCATCTATATGGAGGTCTATTTCGAAGTTTAAAAGATTCCTATTTTTTGGTGTAAGCGTGCTATTGTTTAGTTTTTGTACAATATTATTTTTGAACTTTTTCTAATCTGTTTTCTATAGTCATATTTAAGAGTTTCGTTTTCTTCCATAAAAGAAAAAGTTCTTGTTCGTTATTCATATAAGTCATATTCTAAAGCCCCTAGGCAGTTCAACGTTTGTTTTTCGTGACAACATATAGTCTGCAGTCTTCATAACATACATCTATACATGTACGATTGAGCTTGCATCTAAAATTGTTTTTATTATCAATCAACCATTCCTTAAATTTCTTTCCTCTAGTATTGTCAGTAGAGTTTCCCCAATCCCTATGTCTTCCATTTAAATCTCCAGCCAATAGGTAGTAATTGTTCACATTTTGTAAGTACAAAGAATGGAAAATAATATATTTTGGAACTGAAATTCTCATCAATATTTTCAGAAGGATAATAAGCAGATATAATAAACATAAATATTTTTTTTACCGGCCATATATATATATACGGACAATGCAAGCTTGCAAAAACTAAAAGGAATTAACTGTACTATTAGAAAATATGTTATATTTCAAGTTACTTTTAATTAAAATGGCTGTACCCCCTCCTCTTACGGCACCAGTCCTATCTTTCCTAATCATGGTGTAATTATTAAATTTAAGTTTTTATCTCGAGTAGAGTTTTGTTTCGTTCAAAAGCACAATTTCCGAATTGTGTTTATCTACATTTTGTTGAAGATCAAGCCTTCTACTTATCCTATTTTTCAATATATATTTATAATACTAAGATTTTTTGATATGAAACTTCTGAAATTATTAGCCATTTTTATACACCAACCATGGAAAAAATAACATCGATACGCGATGCTTGTAAGTTTAGTTGCTTTTGAAGGATTGCCATTTGGTTATTTAGATTTATGTTCATTTAATTAAAATTCATGTTCGTATCATTATAAGATTTCACGACATTAGCAAAGCTTGTTTCTGGGCTTAAAGACTTATTTGAAGTATTATTCACATTAATTTTATTTTCTTGTAATAATTTTTGTTGAAGTTGTTTATATTTTTCACAACCTTTATAAGAAGCTGGATGACTGAATTTGTTGCATAGAACGCAGTATAATCTATCCTTTTCGTTTCCTGCAACGCACAGTGGCACATATTTTAAGAAGGCGGTAAAAAATCATTTTTTTGTAGTTACCGATCTTAGTGTTTTTTTAATCATTTGATGGTAAATACCAGTAAGACTCGAGAGGCAAAAATGCATAACTCTGTTCCAAATATAACACATTGAACAGGGTGATCCAAAATAGACTTTCCGAATATTTTGTTCAAATGAATTTTTTTTTAGTAAATTCTAATTTTCAAATTACTATAACTTTTTTGTTTTAAAAGATATCAAATCGAAATATTTTTTTTTTAATTATGCAGCTTTTTAGTTATCAGTGCTAGCAAAATAAAGTCGTTACGTTTTTTTAGAAATTGTTAAATATTTTGTTTTAAAAAAGGTCTAAATTCTCCAAAAATCTCGTGCTTAATAGAGCATTACTCCCTCCCGTCAAACCACGTCAAAAAATATTTCTCTGTGTTATAGCCCAAAACCTCCCCTATACACCTATATCCCATTATACGTGCGCGAGGTTGCGACTTTGTACACCAGAGTAATTTTTCTAACCACAAAGAAAATTTGTTTACAGAGTTATTTTTGAATTATTTTAACTTTTTTCATATCTCCTTGAAAGATGGCGCTTATAACTTTTGGGATGGAATCTAGTATAAACAAATGCACTGTATTGTACCTATCACAATCTAAATGTTCAATGAAATTTTGGTTACCAATTAGAGTTGGCAATGGCAAATGTATCATAAAACAATAAGATCATAAAGAATTATGAATCCAGAATTATGAAATAATTAAAAAGAAAGTCTTAAATAAAATACGTGAATGCATATGTTTATTATGGCATTCTTTCAAATGTAACTTTTATTATCCCATAGGTAAGGAAATGTAGGCTAATTCCTTGCTTAATTGAATAACACAGTTTTGTACACAAAAGATGTGCACACACACTGCATGAGATGATCTGTACCTGATTATTCTTAGTATCAGTTTATTTTTGCAGAAAAACGAAAGAAAAATAAACAAATTCAAGAAAGATATCTTCAGCTAGGCCTTATAATCGAACAACTTGAATAAGGAGAAGGAAATTCGAATGATGAAAATTCTGCAAGAAGATTTTCATCGATCCAAAAACTGCAGCATCTGTTACAGGTGTAAATTATGATCATATTACAAGTCTTAGCATGCAGCAGAAAGATAAATGCAAGAAAAGAAGATTAAAATCAATGCTTTTTAGAAGAAATTTTTACTAAAATTGCTTAATGTATAGTGGCTCTTTGATTTGCGAATATAAGTACATATTTTTGTAAATAATTTAATATTTATTTTATAGATTGTTATAGAAATATTTAAAAATAAAATAAATGAATGATTTAAAATAAAGATTGCTTTTCGTGACTATGCCGAAGGTGTAGTACAAAGAAGCAACAAATGTACAAGATGTGTTGTAAAGAAAACAACGTAGAAATGCAATGAGTTGTGTGTGAATTTCGTCCAACCAAATTAACATTGATAAGTTGGTTAAATGGATGATATTTACAATGTACACAACTTAAGGTAGATATATGTGAAGAATACTGATGAGGGATTTGGTGGTCCTGAAAATGCAGCCGAAAAAGTAAAATTTTAATTGATTAATAAAGTAAAACTTTAACTAAAAAGGATTTTTTTATTTAAACTTTTCGTTATTAAGAAACTCTTAAATTTTTAAAAAATTTTTATTTCAAAAGGATGTTTAAAAAACCAACCTTTGGCCCTTGTTGCTTTTAAGCTTAAAAATATTACGAAGGCCAAGATTTTGCGTTGCCGGACAAAATTTTGTTTACAAAACTATTAATAATTATAACTAATAGTAGGACATACACAGGAAAAAAGTTATTTTAATATTTTAACACTTGTCTTTTATACTCAACTTTAGTTAATAGTGGTAAGTTTTTTTTTGTCGGTCGGCTTCTATGCTTTTTATCAAAAATTAATGTTTAAAGTCCTACCTACCAACAAAAAAAAAACAGCATATCAAAATTCCGATCCAATCAAAAGTTACGGATTTTTGACCGCCTTCTCGCCAAATGTGCCACTGTGCAACGTCTGTTAATTCACATTCTCCTCTTTTGTGATCATTATTGCATTTAACACATTTCGTTGATAAGTAGCAGGTTGCCGCGCTGTGGAAAAAACCTTGGCAGTTTCGGCATTTTTTATTTTCTTTAACTGATTTACGTTATTTTCTGGGGCAACTTTTACCAGAAAAAATGGTAAATCATATCCGCGTTTTGTGGAATTTTTTATTGCAAATTGGATAACTTTTAAAAACTTTAAGTCCTCATTTTGAAACTGATATATCTCGTTCATAATATCTTCTGCTTTTATGTTTGAGTCTAGACCTTTTAACAAATATGTTTTAGTTTTCATTGATTTTGGTGTAAAGGTGAAAAGATTAGAGTTTGTTTTAACTAAATAAGTCTTGATTTTTATAAAATCCCCTAACAAATTCATTTATATAGTTTTTTATTTCTAAATTCTTTAGTTTAAAAACCATTTTCTATAAATTCTTTCAATTCTTTTGTGTCTATATCAAATATGTTTATAGTTGGTATTTTTTTGTTTTATATTTTTTTCATTACTATATTTTTGTTATTTATTGATTCTGATACATTTTTTCATTTGTTTTCTGCATTTATTTCCTTGCTGCAATAGTTGAATTTAGTTTTTGTTTTCTTTTTTTTTTTTATTTTAGCTGAATATCATTGTCAGTATCATTGCTATATTTGTATTATTGTTATTGTTTGTTATATGTGTATTATTATTATTTAATATGTTTTGAGTTTTTAATACTTTTAAATTATTATTTTTTATTTTGCAACTGGTGCAAAAAAAAAAAGTTTATATGTTTGACTTAAAAAAAGAAGTATTCAATAAGCTATGCATCTATTAAAAATAAACCTACAATCGCTTTTTTTCTCCGTAATGTGTCTGACTCTTATCACGTTCACGATCGTACTCTCATTTATACATAGATCTATAATTTCAAACGTCATTACGATCTCTAGATTTAACAAACGGCTATTTCCAACGATCAGCAACAAATTCCTTCTAAAAAAAATTTATTGAAAATTTGTAAAATTGGATTAACTAATGTATGTTAGAGCAAAAACAAATAAATACTTGCTTAATTCATATTGAAGTACTTTTCAATTAATGTCATAAAGACTATGACGTCAGATCTGTACACCTGGAATGTATAAAAGGGAAAAGTGAAACTGAAAGGTTTGTCATTTTTTTATAAAAATATTTGGTAGTATACAGAATTGAAAAATAATAGAAATAAAAAGTTTCTATCATGTATATGCACATTTCTTTATTTAGGAAAACGTAAACCATCAGCATATGTCAAAAGAGTTCCTTATACGAAAAAAAAGTTTATCTCTAGATATTTCTATTTGTTCTAAATTCAGGTTGTAATTATTATTTTCAACAAGGTAATTTTAGATAAACGAGGATAAAACATTTATTTAAAAATTCACAAAAAAAAGTTTACAATAACTAGAGGACAATCAGAGGTTTTATCATTGCAAACCATGAAGGAAAGTAAGTCAGTGTTATGCTTTTTTGAGCGAATATATGACCAAAATTCTTTTGTTTTTGTCTTTATTACATTATCAATTTCAATAGAATTTGCTTGTAAAAAAGTTATTAAGAAAATTTAATTTTTTAGCGCAACGTTTATATTGACGAAGAACATCTTCATTAACTAACGATAAGCAGCGTTTATGCAGATTGTTTCTTTTATTTTTTGATATTTTTAAGCCCATAGTCAAAATCAAAACAACGCGAGCAGATGCTTACTGACTACCTTTATTTATGTGAATTCAATGTAGATGTTATTAGTATGTATGTAGATGTTATTAGTTTTGTAGCATTATCTGAAGTTATTCCCCATATTCGTAATATTAGGATGGCGTATAAATATCAATACTCTACTATATGCTCTTACTAAAGCTGGTGCTACAATACAAAATAAATTACATACTTGCAATATTTTAGTTTGAAAATGGATTTAAGTTGCAAAGGAAATTAATCAATTTATAAATGTGACAACTTGAAATATGAATTTGATTTTTTAATACTCTTCCTCCTTCTCGTGACCTGAGTTCTCTTCTAGTGCGTGAAACATCTGCCTGAGGTTAATTGTCTTGCTCTAATGCGGAAGTGATGTTGCGGTTTTGTAACGCTTGTAAATCTGCTTCAAAAGGGTGTTGTGAAGTCGTCTAATTTCGGATCTGATCAAGATAACGTTTGATAACGTAATTGTTATGTGATAAAACGCAAGAATAGGACTGGCAATTGCATGAGTTCAACCAGGCTTGTTTGGAATACTATAGTCACGCACCATAAAGTTTTGACCTGGCTTGAAAGTTTCATTCCGATTTCCTCGTGGTAATTAATGTTGTTGAGGTTAGAAGGAACGATTTTCTCTTGGGTTGTTTGTGGTTTGAGGTTAGTAAAATGAGTTTTAAGTTGTCACCCAAAGAATATTTTTGCTGGAGATTCGCCTGTACTACAGTGGGTCATATTATGATAATCCTTCAAAAATCTGCATTAAATTTGATCTAAATTGGCATCATTGTTTAGATATAAGTTTCGTAAGATAGACTTAATGAATGTTTTGACATTCTCAGCTTGACCGTATGTGGAAGGATGGCCAGGTACTGTTAGAATGTGGTTGATAACATTTATGGATAAAAAATTTTGGAATTCACTTGAAGTGAATTGACGACCATTGTCACTCACCAAGGTATCCACTAGAGCTGTGTCGTTTGTGAACGAACGCGTTAAATTGAACGGATCACTCAAGTGATCGGAATAATCCGGTGTACGGGTTAAATTGAACGAATGATTTAAGTAAACGGAATGAGCAAGACATTTAACTGGCTCCTTTCGTTCAATAGTGTACGGATTATAATATGGTGTACGGTTTACTTTCGTTCGGATGTTAGTTCTGGTTTTTTGTCATGTTGTTTTATTTCATTACATATTTCATTTTTATTTGAATTAACAGACTTTTTTCAAAAAGTTTAGTTGTATTTCTTTCTTAAGAAAAAAGTTGTAATATTTCAATTAATAAAAAAGTAATTATGAATAAACTAATAAAATGTTACAGAGAAAAAGATGCAAAATTTAATTACATTTTGTAGAGGATGGAGAAAATCAAAATTTTGCTTTTCTGTCGCAGATCATAAGTTCTGCATTCAAAAAACACTGCAGATTTAAAGACGTTTTTACTTGCATATGCTGGAATTATCAATTTAATAA
Organism: Cistogaster globosa; assembly: GCA_937654795.1. Taxonomy (NCBI): domain Eukaryota; kingdom Metazoa; phylum Arthropoda; class Insecta; order Diptera; family Tachinidae; genus Cistogaster; species Cistogaster globosa. The sequence goes on from OW569405.1 coordinate 56,507,049, forward strand.
TTAAGTTCCTTTTTTACGAAAAATAATTACTCTTTTTGTGGAAAAAAAACTTTTTGTGCTTTGTGTTTTCTTCATAGTAAAAAGCACTATATTTGAGAAACTACAGAAAATCTGATTCTACTGTTTTCTATGTGTCAAGGGTTTCACCACTGTTACTTGTGGTTTTAATAAAAAGACAAGAAAACCACATACAATAAGGATTGTTATCCAAATTCGTTCAATCGATCAAATAGGGCGGTTGAACGAAACGAACGACCGGGCAAAACTCTAGTATCCACCACTCCATAACGCGAAAACATTTCTCTTAATCTACCAATTACAAAGGCTATTGTCATCTATTTAGTTTTGAAAATCTCAACGAACTTTGAAAATGAATCGATGACAATTAAGAGATAAAAGTTTTTGATTGGACCAGCAAAATCCATGTAAATTCAGCTCCAAGTCGATCCACTTGGGGTCCATGGTATTAAACTGCTTCTCTCAGGGCTATACTGCAATTTTTGAAGGCATACATTTTTTAATTAAATTTTTAATGTGTGTATCAATTCCATGCCACCATACATATGATCTGGCAAGTGCTTTAGTTTTTACTATGCCCAAGTGTGCAGAATGCAAAACACAATCGCTAATGTTTATTTTTCAAGTGTACTGTAATTCTTCTCAGATTTCAATATCGCCCTAGATAGAAAGTTATTGGCCTTTCGCCATCAGAAAACCTATGTATTAAAATTTCTCCTGTGGCGCTGTTAGAAGCACCTAACTACTGGTGCTAATTTAGGATTAAAGTGAACCAAAATTTGATCAGATGTCACTCTTCCTTTATAGTATTGTTGGATTCTTTTGCAAGATTTTTCCCATATAAAAGTAACATTTCTGCCCAATAAACGGTAAAGTGGTGACATGATATTTGAGAAGTCATTTATAAATTTTGAGTAATAATTCGACATACCAACAAAAGCTCTTAATTCCGATATATCATTTGGAATTCGTATAGAAATTATAGTAGAAATTCTATCATTACTTTTGCTTAATCCACTTTTGTTAATGTTAAAACCAAGAAAGAAACTTTCGGTTGGAAGAAATCCGATTTCATTATGTTTAATTTTAATCCAGAGGATTGCAATTTATTGAGCACGAGTCTTAACGTTTTGATATGTTCCACCATGTTTTTACCTGTGACAGTGATGTCATCCTGATAGACGATCACATTCGGAATCCCCTTTCCATGGTTTTCTGAAATATGGCAACAACTGTTTTGTCCCCAAACGGTAAGCGTTTTACTTTTAAGGGTTTTTAAAATCTCTACAAAATTTATTTATAGTGACCTAAAAATCGCCTCAATTTCGTATGTTACCATTGTGTTGTAAAATTAGTACTGGGGGAGTACCCCAATCTGAACTATCAACAGGTTCCAACACATCTGTTTCGATTAAATCACGTAATTGTTTTTCAATTCTGTCCTTCAATGCAAACGGTAAGGGCCTTTATTTGCTAAATATGGGTGTAACACCTTCACTGAGTTTCAAAGAAACTTTACTAAGTTTAAACTCAGCTTTTTAACTGATTTACAATTACATCATATGAATTGGTTTGATTTATGTTGTTTATTTCCATAAGCTCAAAGTTAAACTTGTAGTGTCAGCAACAACTACAACGATTTTGTGCTACCTTCAAAAGATACAGCCGCATCATATACACCCACCAGCTTCTATTGATCACCACTGTTATCAACGTATGGAACAGCGTAAGATCGAAGTTTCTTCCTAAGGTTATTTTCTTCATAAAACTGGTAGACTGGTAGAGATACACTGAAAATGGAATAATTAAATACATCTTTATCATGACCATTATCATGAACATCATAAGGTAGATAATTATCATTAGACACATAATTTACACTTCTCCTCTTGTCATGACAAACTTGGCTAGCTTTGCTTCTAGTATGTTTAGGAAAACTTCTTTTGTTTTCACTGTGGCACTTCTGACGTTTCCATCATTTGATCAACAAACTGACGATATAGCTCCTACGAGTATAGGCCAATTATTTCTTGGTAGGCTTGGATCTGCTACAATACTTAATCACCAACTTCAAGAGGGCTATATTTTTTGACCAATTTTGTTTGTTTTTTATTGTCGGAAGATATTCTTCATTCTGATGTCGTGCAACTTTGACATATAATGGCCCAAAATAATCAACACCTTTGATTACATAGCCATTTCAGGAATGACAAACAACGAAGGTAAATTTTTGCAGAATTAACAATTTTTATGTACCTTCTTTAACCCTACTCTCAATCATTCCTAGAAACATTAACGCAGTTTTTTAACATACGTATCATTGTTAATGTGATAAAATTTTTCATTAAAGTGTTGTATTAGCAACCTTGTGCAGTAGTGATTTTTCGGCAAAACAAAAGGATGTTTGAATTATTCATACGAATCAATGTAGGGACAACATTTGTATAAGACACTTGATTTTGAAATCTCTGAAGTCTTATTTAATAATATATTAAACGCTTTCTTAAAAGATTCGCACCGTATTATGCTATAAATCATATATTCTGTAAATAACTGTTGAACTTCGGGTAATATGTATGGTTCATTTCTTTTTTTGTAAATTTTCATCTTCAACTTGTTTATGAAAGTAAAAAGTTCGAAGTAGTCTCTTCCATGACGAAAATCTGTCAAAACCTGTTAACGTTAACTATCTCATGGCACGCCATTAAATAATGTGTTCTGAACTCTTCTGATTGTTTTGTAATTTGTGATTTTTCTTTATGCCAACCTACCTCATAGTTTCTTAAAACAGCTTGATCGTTAAACCAACGACTATTTATAACAAATTTGAAAATTTTCTTCCGCTTTGTCACATCATCTGCTACGTTGTCTTTAGTAGGTCTGACAGTGTGCTGCTATGACGGACTTCTGCAATATGATATATACAACCAGCAAAGATCGGTATTAGAATTAGGCCAAAGGAAGTCTTTAATCTTGTATCTTGAGATTAATGCATTCTGCGTTTCCTAAACGAACTCCTTAAACTGCTGCCACGCGTGGAGGTGATACTGGTAGCTTCGGAGCGACTTTCACCTTAGCGCATACTAAAGATATATTAACTTCATCATATATCACTCGAAAATATGCTAAGTTGCATACGCCAATTCGCTATAGTCAACAAATGTGTGTAGTTAACTGAAGACCTAAGGTTAATTGAGTACCATAAAATAATTTTGACACTTTCAATATTCGTTAAAAGTTTAATCCATATCACCCATTTATAGCAGAGATTGTCATTTACGTCATCAGTCCAACCTTTAGTTGTTCTCCATACCTCTTGTAATAATGCTTTTAAATAAATTTTATATGGCGATAAGTCATCTTTATTGACTCTAATAAATTTTAAAAAGTAGGTAAAGTTATCATCTGTGGTTGACCACCAAATTTCTAATAGCTTCTTTGTAGTCACGTGGATAACATTGCCATCCATAGGAATTTTGTTTGACTCTTCCAAATCACCAAGACTTTCCATTTTAAGCTTTAAATTCGATTTCCTGTTTCGTATAAATATACCAACTTTGCTGGGCCATTTGTCTAGCTAATTTAGCTGCCTCGGTTTCGGTATCTACATAGTCTAATAAATCAACCACATAATTCAGGTTAAGAATAGAATCTGCCGCATTTGGAAATTGTTTTTTTAAGCTTCAACTCATTTTTATTTTTAACATATTACGGCGAACTTGGAGAAGACGCAGCACCAAAAGTAATTTTTTGCATAACATAGACCTCAGAAGCTCTATTTTTATCCCCGTTTCGCCAGATGAATCGCTAGGCATTTTGATTTTCTTTACGAATGAGCACTTGAAAAACATTTCTTATAGCAATTTTTTTAAGCAAAATCCGTATACACAATATAATGGTGCTATTAAAGCAGGTCCTTTTAAAAGCATAGTATTAAGAGCAACCCCTTTCACTTTTGCGGCAGCATCCCATACTAAACTGATCATATGGTCTTATTTGGGTTGGAAACAGTAAAAATGGGTAAATACCTGGTAATCCCATTAAATTCTCTCACCTATTTTCAGACAATTTTCGGGCGTTATTCTTTTTCACTAATGTTTTTATTTGCTACAAAATAATTAAAATATTTTCTGGATTCGTTTCTTTCTCGAGGAACTGGAGTCGTTTCAGTACCATTGCCATTGTCGCCTTTCCAAAGCAATCCAGTTTTAAATCGTAGACCGATACGTTAAGTTGTTCTTTGAAGTAAAAATTTTCCACGCTTTTCTTCTAGTAAGCCTAACTCAAATTATTGTTCAACATTTTTTAAAGACATATATTCCTCTAAAAATTCTCCACTCACTCACAATGCGCACAGTTACATGGTTGAATATTATGAAAACCGAATGTTTTTTTTCAAAAGTTGGATAATTTCTACCATCTCAGTCTGGTTTGGAACGCGTAAGATTCACAAATCGCCCCTTCAAATATTTTAAGAGAACTGCATACGTATGTGTCCATTGCTTAAACCATACCTTTTTGATTTCCTGCTACGACCGGAAATGTGTAGACTTAATTCCATTGATTCTTCCTTTATATGACGTGTTTCTGAAGTCCATATAAGACAAAGGTTATTAATGTTGCTTTAAGTTCACGTTGATCACATATATCTTTTTGTATAAGAGTAACATTTGAACCATCGTCCAAAAATACAGAAGTTTCAAGTATCTTTGTTATACAATGTTACGGGTAATATTTTTAAGAATTCCAACATTAAGTATAGTGTGTTGTTACCGTAAAGTTGGACTTTAATTTATGAAGCAGTTTGTAGTGCCTAGCATCACAATCATCACAAGACATCTTTTGTCGGAACAGGGGTAAAAGTAATGCTTCTGAAGGCACAAACTGGAAAGTTTAATCGACTTTACGTTGACCCAGCGTTCAGAGAGCTTCATCTGGGAAAACTTCTCACATGCCTTACTTAAGTGGTTTTTATTGCAAATTACACAGATTTTTGGAATTCCTGTTAGGAGCGTAGGCTCTTCATTATGTTAATGTATATTATCTCTATTTTAAAAGATGTATTTGGCAGGCTAACCTTAGCTACAGCCTCTTCAGTTACAAACAGCCACATACGTATGCTGATACGTCAACATCTCTAAATACTACGTAAATGGCCCAATTCAGCTTTGTTTGGAATGGTAACTTACCTGTTAGTTATTGAAGAAGCAACGGATTATTTCTATAAGTTCCTTCTTCAGAAGCTTCGAAGTTCGAGCAAAGAAATCAGCTCAAATAGTATAATTTATATCTGCCTTGGGCGAAATGTCCGATCGAATTCTTTCCAAGAGGGAATCGATTATTATTTCTGGGCAACCAAACATCGTTCTGAGTATTTGAATCACCTATGACACATTCCTTGGTAACTAGAGATGAAAATTACCAAGATCAAAGGCTTTTTTGCAATCATAATGGATTTTCGGAATCAGAATATGCGTATAGTTTCAATCCCTCTATAAAGGAGCCACTCTTCAGGTTTTCCAGTAAAAACTGGTAAATATCTAAATATTGCCTTTCGTGTTTAAAGTTGGTTTTTAGACAAAATCGGTTTATCCTTTAATCTACTTTTCTTCGCTTCAGTATCATTATATTGATTTTCAAAAAGAGAAGCAAAACTTAGTTAATTTCCAACTTTAGTCCGAGCAGAAGATTTTAACTTAGAAACCCAATTTTTATTCTGCGCGAAATAACTTCACTGCGACTACTAAAATAAATAAAATAATATATTTTTTTAGATAACTCTTAATAAGGTCCATACATACGTGAGGCTATTATAAAAAAATTCACATACTTATTTCAGCCTTTTGTTTAACCATGGCCAGTCTTTAAAAATATTAGAACTTATATTTTACTATTTAAAAATTACTGTTTTAGCATATCAAGGCATTAAAAAATAAAATTATTTTATTTATGTTTATACTTTAATATTAAAAATTAGTTGCTTAGTTGCGAATTATTCTTTGAGCAGAGATCTCATCGTAAAGCAAGGCAATAATTTTTGATGGTATATTTTCGACAATCTCATTAGGCAATTTAAACATCAACGAATTTATATAATTGAGGAAAGGCGTGTTTTCATTATTTTTATTTTGTTGTTTTGTGATATTCACCAATGTTGTCATCACATCCGCCACCTTTGCGATACTTGCTCTCATCTCATTTAGATATAAATTTTTTGATGAAACTGTTGTATTTTTCCAAAATAAAAATTAGTTTTTATTTTTAATTTAGAAAATTAACAATATGTTGTTGAAAATATTTTAAAAAAGACTGGGTGTCTGAATACGTTGTTTTTTCGTCTCCGGCGGCAAGGCAGGCAGCATCTCAAAATCTGATAAATTATCTTGGGCGGGCTGCAGATCTGGCATGCCTTAAAGCTGTAAGCAACCGGTTTTAAAATCAAAATGTTCATCACTTATGAAAGTTACAATAAGCCATAATAAGTTAAGATAATAACACTAACGTTCTTAATTCCGACGCCTCAGTGAGGAAAACCAAGTTCCTAAAAAACTCTTACGGATCCTGAAATTCGTTTGAAGAGAACTCTAGGTCGCATCCACTACCGGAGTTTTTTAATGCTTTTTGTTTTTGGTTTTAATACCGTTTGCTATCCAAAATACTCCTCCAGTTTTGCTTACATGCTTCATCTACGAAGTAAATAAATAATAATTAAAATTTTGAATCTATATACATACATACACTTGTACATATATTTCATTCCTTACCAGGTTTTCCAATCTCTTTAGTAATATCCATCCATATTGATTTAATGGGATTGCGGTTACAATGTAGCTTATGGGACTTATCCCAAATAAGTGTTCTTTTTACCGCAGAAATAAGCATGCGCTTTTCTGCCTCACTAACTTTTATTTTTTCTTTTCCACTTTTTAATAAGCTTACGTTTTTCGCATTTTTTTCTTTTTACCACAACAAATTTAAAATTAAAAATTCAAATTCTTAGCTGATCAGCTATTGTTCACAATTCCGTGCGAAAAAAGTGCTGCTCCTATTGTTTCGTAGTTGCCAGAAACATTTTGTGACTTTTCTAAAAATGAACAGAGTACTAGTTCAGCAGCATTATTTATTTTTTTATGGGCTTTTGACAACATCACTAAGTTATGAACAGAGAACCAGGATTTCTGTGTATGGAATTCGGCATAATACTCTTTCTTGTTTCAATTTCTACTTGAGCGATCGCAAGTGTTTCAAAATTAAAGTTAAAAAAGCACGATATTTTGTAAGAGAAAAGTTCAAAGAGATTAAATTAGTACCAATTTTGTCAATGTTCTTTAGGAAATGCTGTTACCAATTATGCCTACTTATCTCAACGAGCGGCATGTTCATTTTTCATAGGCTTTCAACGAAGTATGTCATGATGATCTAATCATCAAATTCCCTAACTTCTTGTATAAGATATTCACAAGATTTTTAAAAGCTATTTGACAGATAAAAAATTTCAGGTGTACCAGAAGGTAGTAAATTAGCAATACAAAAGTGAATTTATGAAAGTGTTCTCACATTATATTAAAAATTTTTGTCACTGAAATCACGGAAAATAATTGGTAACCCACCTAGATCGACTTCTTAGTTATTTCCGGCGTATTGAAGGAAATACCTATTATAAGCTATTAAGGTCAAAACTGGTCAGCTGCCATGGAATATTGGTCCCAATTATTCTAAAAAACCCATATCTTTTGTCAAAAAGAAACAATAATATTTTCTTTTTTTGAAATATCATTCTAATTATTATTCTATTAGATTTATTTTGGATTTTTGTTTAACCTTGTTGCCAAAATTTAAAAAGTAAAAAATTAATTTAAAAGTTGTTAGTTCTTTAAATTTAAATATGTGGAATTGCTGCATAAGCAGGAGAAAGAATCCAACTTGTACAACTTCATTTAAAGTACCATATGATGATAGAAGGAGTAATTGAATTCGATTTCCTTCTCTTTAGTCAGCTATTTTTGACATGAAAGAGATGCTCAAGAAGATTATTTGACATCGGATTTTATAAATGAAACAAAAATTATGGAATATGTACAAGGGTTTTGCAAAATGGGGTTTCCACAATATTTTGAAGCGATAGGTATGAATATTATATAATCTTTGTATAAAAAAATGGTTTATGTTTAAATTTTGCATCATTTTAATTTTTTCTAAATAGATAGTTGCCATTCGAAGTTCATCCCCCTTACTCGGAAACTTGTGATTATTATAATCACAAGGATCATACTCAGTTGTTGTAGTTGATTGCAGATATATTCTTATATATGTATTAATGTTAGATGTACAGGTTCATGCAGTGATATTTTTGAAAGATCTAAAATGAATAATCCTATATTTCAACAAGAAGCAATTTTTTACGACATGGTAAAAATTCCTGTTTTGTTATTAGGTGATTCTGCTTTTCTGATGAAACCTTATCCATTTTACGTAAATGCATCAGAAAAGCAAAAAACATTTAACCCTTTCGCTACATATTTTTACTCAAGGACAATAAAAATTTTATTTTTATATTTTTTTAATAGTTTTAATAACAAAAATTCAAATCAAAAGAAAAAAAAATTAAAAAATTTTTCGAAGTGGGTTTTTAAGACTGTTGCCAAATGGCAACAATTTTTCTCAAAGTATAAGAAAATTCACGCTTTCATCTCCTTTAAAGAAATTTTTTCATATAAAAAGTCAAAGTTATTTTTTTAACAATTTTATTGAATTTTTTATTCAAACTTATAGAAAATAATATTTTAATAATTCATTTACGATAAAAAATTTATATTAATAAAAAATAAAGTTAAATTATATAATAAAACTTAAATCAAATAATTCATACAACGAGAAAGTTTTCTACAAAAATGAATAAAATAACAAAAAACATAAGCAAATGAATTCATTTATTTATAGATTGTGGTAATCATAAAAGCAATTTCGATCCTTGTTCGGCATACATAAATGTACATTGCATTTTGAACACTTGTACCTGGAATATCCTTGACAACCGTTATTTTTGCATCTGCTTTTGTTTTCTATATAAGCTGGCCAATGTTGATTTCCATCGAATCGCACAGAAGAAGAAGGTTTTCTTTCATAGGCCTTTTTTGAGGTTGACGGGCTATCCAATTCCTCACCTCCTGTGGAATTTTTCGGCCGTCCTCTTTTACGGGAACAAGTATTTTGTTTGGATTTGAGCTAAAAGCCCATCGGGAATGTCATTTCGAAAACTTAAGAGATCCATGTAACCTTTATTACTTCCGTTGGTATATTCATAATCTTTGCGATACTCAAGCCAAGAGTTACATATAGCCATATCAATGAAATGGTCGAATACCTTGAGGGTCCACTTTTTGGATCTTATCGAAATTCTATACAGCGAAAGTAAAAAATCTAGCTTGTCCACTCCGCCCATACTTTTATTATACATTGCAATTACATGGGGTTGAGGTATTGTAATTTTTCTCTTCTTTTCAGCGCAGAATCTCGAAACTTCATTCAGCGGTTCATCACCATATATTGAAGACACTACTTGAACTATGCCTCCATCAAACCATCTTATAATAAATAAATTATTTTCTCTTTCTATGCGGAAGTCATAACTGCCTCTTCCTTCTTTTTTTAAATCTTTCTCTGACTTCAGTGGGACCCTATTTATTCTATTGGCTCTTATAGTTCCAGTAGACCAAATCCCTTTTTGCCTTAAAAGTAAGATTAAATTTAGAGTAGAAAAGTAGTTATCGAAAAACAGTTTGAAGTTTTGTTTTTCAGGGATTGTCTTTGCCAAATGGATAACAATATCTGAGCAAAATCCCAATTTTGTACCAGATAAAATTGTGTTTTTGCCCTGGTAAATTTCGAAGTCGTGCAATATGCCAGATGAACTACACAAACAGAAAACTTTTATGCCCCATTTTATGGGCTTTTTAGGCATATATTGTCTAAGCTCAGTTTTACCTCTAAAAGGAATCATCATTTCATCAATGCAAAGGTTTTCGTCTTTTGGTATCATGTAAGACTTTCTTGAAAACATATTTATTATGGGCCGAACTTTGTACAGCTTGTCATTAGCTACCTCATTCACAGAAAATTTTAAATTGCTGCGAATGGAATGAAATCGGGCCCTTGCCATGTTTTCTGTAAAAGCTGGAATAGTTGTAGGGCTCTTCCAGTACATTTCTAGTCTGGGATACCCTATTGATCCAGTCATTATCTCTAGGGAAAGAAATTTTAAAAACTCTTCCCGAGAAAGATTGAATGAGGTTCCGTTTTTAATCATAACTGATTGATTCGTCGCTAAAACTACTTCGTCAATAAAATCTTCCGTATAGTATTCCAAAAAATACTTTACAGGAGTTTTTTGGCATTGAAGAGGATGCTCACTGTTGAAATCTGTTTCTGGAGTGGCCCAAGGACATTTTCTCCAACGGAAGTCTTCAGTCTTTTTCACAACAAACTCATCTTCAACAGGTTCTTCTATTTCGATTTCAGTATTGGCCAGATTAACTTCATAGATATTTTCTCGTGTTAACTCCTTTCTTACAAAAGAGTCATTTTGGTCAAGAGTTTCTATTAAATCTTGTAAAACATCAATATCTTCTGGATCATCATCATCAATATCTGACAAATCTGAGTCCTCAAAATTTATCAGTATTTTTTCAATATCACTCTCTTTCATACGTCTTGTCATGATGGTTAACAAAACACAAGTGAAATTCATATACAAAAAAGTAACGTTTATTGATCAATTATATACGTAAGATAAATTTGTTGCCATATGGCAACAGGTTGATTTTAAAAAATCGCTACACACTTATGCGGGCTTAAAAACCATACTTTTTTGCGAAATCCCATAAACCAATGAGTTTTTATTAGTTTCTTATTAAAATATCTTTTTAAGATTTTGGAATAATATTTTAAAAAAATTTTACAAAAAGTCAACTTTTTTACTGAAAATTGTGGAGTATATATAAGGTTATTTAGATTTAAATTATTTTCATGAAAATTTATCTAAAATGTCCAAATTTAAAATTTTTTGTCTTCTTTAGATATTAAAAAATAATAATCAACAAGAAACAATTCAGATATATTAAATATGAACAAAAATATTAGACATAAAAGTGGCTGTTGCCATATGGCAACAAAATAGCGAAAGGGTTAAATACGCTTTGTAAAATGACGTAGGGTTGTTAAAAATCCATTCGGACATTCAAAAGCACGGTTTCAACGACTTGGAAAGGGCATAGGCAATAAAATTGACAATGTAAACAATATAATTAAATGCTGCTGTGTTTTCCCAGCTTTCTAAGCAGCAACAACGAAATCTTTAATGAAAACTGGCAATGCAATAATGAAGCTCCTATAAGTCAGCCGAATTATGAAGATTTTTTATATGATTTTAACCCTAAATGCGAATAAATAAAAAATGCAATTGCAAGTTTTTTACTTAGTAAATAAAAATATTAGTACAAATTAAAGTTTCTTATAGTTTACTTCAATTAGCTCCAGCTATGAAGTTTAAATACTTGCGCATACCTTCATCGCGGCTGAATGGAAAGTCCGGGTCAATAGTTTTAATTTCCCGGAGCACCTTCTCCCATAAAACAATTCTTTTCTTTTTTTTAGAGGCAAAATCGCTTTCATTTTGCAAACGTGTTGTTAACAACATGTGCTTCCACTCAAAAGTCCACTTTTTGTCTCTGAAGATATAAATAAATTCAATATAAATAATAATTAAACTGAAAAGAATATATTCTTATTTTTCTTCCGCCATGATTGATGTGCTTGTAATTTATTTTGCACAAAATATCAAAGCAGTAACAAAATTAGTAATACACAGTTTGCTTTTGTTTGCGTATCGATAACTTTTATAATACATTTAGGGATGTGTAACATTGTACATTTTTACGCGGTTGCGTTTAGGAATGCATGACGTTGTTAAGTTGCATTGCAAATGACGTTTTGGAACTCACCCTATGTCATTGGAGTCTTGAATTTTATCCAGCTTTATTGTTTAATTTTTTTTTTTTTGGTGGTGGGTCATTGAACACTTCATCCAGCGAATTTTGGGATTAATCATTTAAGCATTCAATATTAACTTGTGCGTGCCTTTTTTATGTACTGCGGTAAAGAAAAAAAAAACATGATTATTAAGAGGCATAAATATTTTTCCGTTAAAAAGTGGTTGTTAACCTATGATTTCGTCCATAGCTAACTAAATGGCGTTTGATTTAAATGATCCTGAAATGAGGTGGACTCTTTCAAAATAAGGCTAATTTGATGGCGATCCACCAGAGGGACCGACTTTTCGCTTTTCATTTCTAGAAATACAAAACATACACACAGATGTAGTTAATAATTAATTTATGAACAAACATGTACAATTTCAAAAACTACCAATATTTGTTTGTAAAGCTGTGTATTTTACCCTCACTTCCTCTTGATTAAAATCAAAGTCGTTCCTTTTTATGCCATCCGATATTTATTTATAAATATGGCTATTTTTACGGCTCGCTCTAAAATCTTGAATGTAGTCTCCCCAAAGTGTTATTAAGAGAGACTATTTCTATAACTTTCATGGTTTCTTGTAAATTCTTTTTCTGTAAAGGGTGTAATGTATACATATATACATAAGTAATAATATAGTAGGCATACCCTCTGTTAACAACTTGCAAATCGTGTATATTTTTTATTTCATTTGCATTATTCATTTTCTTTTATTATTTTTTAAATTAGAATTTTTTCTATTTATTATTACGCCACGTTTACATTTGACAATGTTGTCATGATAATAAAATTATACGTATTAGTTCTTGAAATTGCTGACAACTCCTTCTGTGTTGTAGGCGACCAGACAATAATTATGACAATTCGTTTTGAGCAAAAAACCTAAGGCTCTCGGAAACAAAAAAAAAAAAAAAATTAGCGTTTCTTTCTGCTTTCTTTCCATTTCTATTGTTATATGCAAAGAAAATTGTATGTAGTAAATAAAATTATAATATTATTCAAATATCATTTACTTTAAAAAATTATAATTAAATTGTCGGCATATGTCAACTCACTGTCTAATTTACTGTCTTCAAAATATTCAAGACAGTAATTCAGACAGTTGAAAAACTGTACATGCATTAGTGAAAAAGTGAGTATGCATTGCTATTGTCATGACAGGAGGTTATTTATTATTTTTGGTATTCAATTGACGTAATTTTTTTACACAGCCTAGTATTTTTTGGAAAAAACTATAATTGCACCACAAAGTACAGCTGGATTTTAAGTAGATTTTATTAAAGTCTAGCGGCAAAGTAGATTTTCTTTTGTATGGGAAATCTAGTAAAATACAATTAGATTTGGCTTGAAATCTCGAAATGACAAGATTTTGGTATAATGTAAATGGACTATTGTCTTGTAAATTTAAATTAAAATTAAAATAATACAATTTTAAACATCGCTAACAAAATCGACCTTTTTGAGATAAGGACTACGAAATTTTATAAAGACGTGTATTATTTGGTGACAAGCGGCGGACGCTGTGGAGGAAGCTTATTTGAGTATACTAAATCCAGTGTTGCTAACAGTTTTTTAGGTACGCTTAATTTTCGAGATAACGCTTTATCTCAACATAAAAAAGCGGTTAGAATAAGCTGTGCCCACTTGTCGATTTTTTTAACCGGCACAGTGTAATCAATCAGAAAATTAATTTTGAGTTTTTTACTTGTTACGCTCTTTTGCATTTTAAGTGACGATATATCTTTGAGAATAATATCATAATATCATACTCTTTATAAGTTCATTTTGCATATTACTTTTGAAGTTTCTTATAAAAATATAACATTTTACATGAAATTTAAATGGTGATGGTTTTAGTCTTAAAACATGTCAAAATTTGTATTATTTTTTAAAACTATGTTAAAAAATATTTATGTATAAAACAAATATTAATAACTTTCACAGGAAAAAAAATTATATTTTTAAAGTTAATATCAAGGTTGCTATGAAGTGTTCTTTGATTTACTTAAAACTACGGAATTGTTGTTTAACACGTTTTAAAAATAAGGTATTCAATTACTGAACAAATTTTTGTTATCAAATTGAATTTTTTATTAAAAATCTATTTAAATCAATATTTTTGAAATTATGTATAAAAAATATATGTATTTAATAATAAAAGAAACTTACAAATATATAACAAAATGATCACCCCTATCATGAATAATTTTTTCCTCACAATTCGTTCCCTTTTCACTTGTTTGAAATCATAAAAAACTACAAGGGAAAAATGATTTTTGAGGCCATTCAATCGAGAGTGATAACGTGAAAAAATTTTCACGGCAAAAAATTCGCCTTATCGTGAACAAAAAATTATTTAAGAGTTTTTCCCCTTTTTGCCTTAGTTTGTTCACTTTATTTTTTCTAGCGAACGGAATACAAAATGTAAGTAAATTTTGGTTTTAATTCTATATTTTAATTAAAAAAAAATAATTTTAGGTCAAGATCCGTAAACAAAATGCAAAGCGACATACTGCTCAATAGGATGCAAAACAATAGGCAAACAGTATGTGGTTTTGTTAAACGTTCCAAAGATGCAGTGGCTGAGTTCTGGAATTCTCTTACGGAAGAGCTGAATGCTGCTGGTCCCCCAATGAAAAGCGACGATGAGTGGAAAAAGGTAATGTTTTACTTTATATTCTATATTTTTTATACATATATGCATGTGATTTGCAATCTAACAGATATGGACAGATCAAAAGCGATATGTCCGATCAAAAGCTGCAGCCAATTTAAAAAGCCAACGGGGAACCGGAGGTGGGCCAAACCAGACCAAAAGTTTGTCCGTCACCGAGCAATGTATATACGAACTCATAGGAATGAAAGAGTCGGTAGAGGGATTAGAAAGCTCCTTGAGTTTTGGATTGCCGGAGGGTTTTCGTGACACTAAAAAGAAAAATGAACCATCGACGCAGACAAGGGGCTTTCATGAAATTGTTAATAAGGGATTTTCTGAAGCACCGAGCTGTTCAAAAATGGTCACACAACCACCATTAGACTCCACCACAAATGAAGAGTCCGTTGGAGAAAGGACATTCTCCATAAAACGAAAAAGGGTGGAGTCACAAGATAAGTTAACAACTGCTGAACTAATTGCAAAAGAGTTAAAGTCGCAGGAAAACTTATGTTATAAAATTGCAGAAATAGGTGAGTCAGTACAAAATCATAATAAGGAAATGAAAGTAATGATGAAAATGGTTTACCGTTCGCTTGAAAAAAGTAACGATTTAAAAACAAAAAGTTAAAGGAATTGGAGCGACACAATGCAGTTGTTGAAAAACTTCGTGCAAAAGAAGTCGAAAATAAAATAGAAAAAAATAAAAAGTTATTAGAAATTGAGAATATAAAACTCCAGATATTAAAAAGAAAATAGAAAATGTTTTTATTTTGTTAGTATGTATTAAGTATTGAAGTGAATGTTATTTTATTTTTATCTTATTTTATTTATGTTTGTTATTCAATCTTTTGTCTTCTTTTAAACATATTTTACTTTAATTATTTAAACTTGAAGTTACTTGTCTTAATAAAAGTTTTCTTAATTGTTTAATATGTCTCTTCTCCTTTGGGTAAGTTTTCCGAAGAAAATCAATAATAAATAACTTGAATTGTTTTGGAAGATGTGCAAAGGAGAAGCGAAATATTGAACAATTGACAAAACTTGTTTTTTTATATTTTGTTTTTCTTTTAAATATTAGTATAATTATTTAAACTTGAAGTCCTAATAGATCTCCCAAAAGTACAAAACTGCACTGTGTATATTTTTTAGTCTTAAGAAATATTTTTTAATACATAAGTATGTCTATACATAAAATATAAAATCTTTACCAAGTATTTGTTAAAAGATAGAAGTTAATTGAATTTTTGAAAAAAACTGTGTTATTATTGTCTTAAAAAAATAAAATAAAAAAATGTTTCATAACTATATATAAAATCGGATTATTTTTATAATGCGTTCGCGATATTAGTATGGATGCGTTGAGCAGTAGCCAAATATCTTTCGTGTTGAGTTGAGTTTTCTCTTTCCAGAACAAGAACTTCAGATGAATCCACATCAGGTAAAATACTATTATTATATTCACACTTATAGGCAATGCAGATATTATGCAATGCTGTGCAAACGTTTATTATTTTAACCGCTTTTTTTGGCTCATAATGAAGCTCTCTGGCACCAAGCAAGCACCTCCATCTATTTTTTAACACTCCATTCGTTCTTTCAATTATGTTTCGACATTTAGAATGGGCCTCATTAAATTTTTGTTCAATAGAGCCTGATACGGGATTTCTATATGGCGTTAGCAACCAAGGCTCTAGGGGATATCCACCGTCACCTAAAATATTAAAAACACGAAAATTCAAACAAAACAGTTTTTGTGTGATTTAAAACTACTTTAACTAAAAGTAACAGTAGAATAGTAGTACAACAGTCCCGATAACATTTTTCTCACCTAATAGCCATACACGGGAACCCCTTTGCAAATAGTTTTGTTCCATTGCACTTCTGTAGGAACTCGTATTCCACACAAAAGAATTATGGCAGGCTCTGGGATGTGTGGCATCAACAAATAAAATTCTCATTTTACTATCGCATATCTATAAAACAATTATCATCATGACTTTAAACTAAAACATTTATATATTTTTAGAAAAAAATTTACGAGTGTGACATTCAAGCTATAGTTTTCTTTTCGGTTATAGTAGAGATGTCTATTTTTATTTGGGGCCACAACATTGATGTGAGTTCCATCAATACATCCGAAAACACCGAGTATTCCAAATTTCCGGTAAAGTTCCTGAGATGTAACTTTACTCTCTTCTTCAGACGGATACGTTATCCACTGGCTGCATAGACTTTGCTCTAAAACTTCTAATGCTTTGGAGAGCACCTCAGAAAAAGTTGACTGTGCCATTCCTACTTCATAATCTCTTCCAACACCTTTTTGGTATCCACCCTCTGCAAAAAACCGTAAACATGCACTGAGTTTTACAATTGGCGGAACACCAAAAGATTTTTTCGTTGCCTGAAGAGAATTATTAAGCGTATCCAAAATATACGAAAAGGCTGCTTTATTTACTCTGTAATGTTGAATAAATCTAAAACAAAAATGTATAAAAAAAATATTATTCACAAAATTCAGTCACTTACAATGTATCGGGCAACTCCAAGGGATTAGATGCATCTCGCAAGCCTCTACGAGCTATTCGCTATTGTTGCATTTCCTCCTCTTGCAGTGAAATCATCGCTCCGATTCTAAAAATTTTGTTTTTTCTTTTAAATTTTATTTTTCTCTTAATTTTTTACACTACAACAATTAATATTTTTGAACTTCTTAATTTTTTTATTCAGAGTGCAATGGTAGCCTACGTTATTTTCAACAGCTGTACTTTAAAGCGAACAAAAATTTCACGGGTAATTCCCGATACCAATTTTCACTTGAGGGGAATGAAAATTTTAAGGGAACAAACATTTCACTTTTTATTCACGATAGGGGTGAATATCTATTTTATATCATAATTCAATTCCTGACAAAGAATTTTTTCGTGCATTTTAATTATAATACATATACATACAAATGGCCTTTAAAATATTCACAGGTATTGAAATACGTTGACTACTAAGCCAGCCAGAGTCAATTTAAAATTTTTTTAATAAACATTAAGGTTGATCATACAAATATGTATATATAACGTGATACCTTTCTTCGCCGGTAAAATAAATAAAATGGCTGTACCTTTTATGCACCTTCTAACACCAGGGATGCTAAAACATTTTCTATAAAATAACATAACGGGAAATTATGGTGTTGTAAAAAATTAAGCTTCATATCTTACTCTCCTTAATCATTTATTCACTACTCTATTTCTTTCCAAAGAAGTTAACAGAGTTAATAAGTAGGCAATGTTTAGCCACGGTTGTTTAATACCAATAATAATAATAAATAATAATAATGATATGAAAATTAATTTTATAATACCTAAAAGTAGTACCAAAACTGTATTAAATAATAACTAAAATAATAATAATAAATAATAATAATAAAAAATAATTTGTTCTATATGGTAGTGCGCAATCAAACAATAAGTATTTATTTTTTAAGCATTACATTAGTCTGTACGTGCGTGCAAAGTATTATTATCTGTTTTACGGGCTAGTTTAGTTACTCATCATCATACATGGAATAAATATTATGATAAAAAATATGTATTTACCAAAACAAAAGATTATGACTAGCTTTAATTCCAAACATTATTTTAGGACAAGAAATATTCTGGTAATAACGAAATTCAAAATTTTACTAATTATACTTTTTGGAAGAAAATTACATAAAAGAAAGTAACTTTAAATAGCGACAGTCATTAAGAGGATGCCTATGTAAAAACATACATATATAATGTTAAGTGTACTATTAATAGGTACTAAAAAAATAAAAATACTAAAGCAATGCTTTACATACTTTGCACGTAAAGACTTATGTGATGCGTTAAAAAACAAATACTTATAAGTTTACTGGGTGCTAGGAAAAAGAACATATAAGGGCAATAGTGGTTACATTTAACGAAATAAGAAACTCCATTTTTGTCGTCGTAATTCGGCTATTTGTCCTATGTGCAGCGTTAGTTGATTTTGACATCTGAAAACATATTTTACAAACATAAAATACATTGTTGTAGTTGTTTTAGAACTGCTTTTACCTGTTAAATTAATATGCCTTGCTACGAACCATGGCGAAATCATTTATCAGGTGGTGGCAGTTCGACAACAACAAAAACTAGGGCGATTTCATTTAATAAACTACATTGATTTTGTTGTTGTTTAGTTGCAATACCTTTCAAAAACGTGTTGGCAATTCCATTTAAGAAAATATATTAAAAAAATATACAATAAATAATAAATTAAATTATATTATTTTTTGTTTGGACAAATGCCTGTACGCAATAAGTAGATATGATTCGCAATCATAATCATATGGGCAAAACATTCCAAAATGCAGCGGGTAAGTTTAAAAGCTTTAACTAATGGCACATAAATTAAAGATCGTAAACGCTTGCCTATAGTGGTAGGAGACATGGGAGCCGGTGAATTTTATCCTCATGCTAACGCTTTGTGGCAATGGCAAATACAACATTTGTATTAACGTTTTGGTTCAGTTCAAGAATTCGTATGGGCTCAAAAAATAAAAAGCATACCATTTGTAAGTATAATAACACCATCTATTTGTTTCGCAACTTAACAGAACGTAAAATTTTTACACCAGATTTAGGCGCGGAGAGCATTTACAGAGGCGATTTCTTTCATGTGATAATATCAACAAGTCTGTTAAGACGTATTATGTATTTTGGAAAGAGTGGTACGTTGGTGTGTCGTTTTGAAAGCAAACAATGAAATACATATGTATGTAATTATAATTTCTATTTTTTAAGATGAACTAAAAATAAATTGTTATTAGTTATACGTGAATATACATGATTTTGTTCATTTAGCGAATTTGAACTAGATCCAGGCAATATTCTTTACATTTTATTGCATTTTAATATTGCATTATCGAGTATTTGTTTTTCTAAATATCATTTGTTTTTAGGGTTTCATAGGGTATTGCAATATTGTGGCCGCTACAACAACATATCGTCAGCTAAAATGGAAAAACATATAACTAACAAAGAAATGTCTTTGTTTCTATTAATGCAAGATTTGTTTCACTACAATTAAGAAAATATTTTTAAATTTTTTGTTTGCCATATGGTTTTTCATTTTTTCTAACGATTTACTGAAATGAAATTTTTAAAAGCAAATTTTAACTACCCTGAATATCATTATCGGGTAAAGATTTTCGAAAAAGAAAAGTCTGTTGTTAAAATTGTAATTTTCTATTTATTGAGATCGTTTTTTTAAATAGTTTAAATTATAAAATAAGTATCATTGAATTGGAAAGTGATTTTATATATATAAATACAAATCAAAAAGGATTTTAAAATTTTAGAGCACATAAAGTAGGAGTAAACAGTTTTTATTTTTTAATTTTAACAGCAATTTATGATGTGAAATGATGAGAGTATAGAAAAAGCATAATTTTTCGTTTTCGGTCTTTGATTATTTCATATTGAAGGTTATTTAAATTTTGGTTTTATGTTTTTCTCTTTCACATCATGAATGTGCCCATAATTATGAAGGTGGTCTAAGTCATATGTTTCTTGTTTTTTTATTTTTCATTTAGTTTAAAATAACGTATGAAAATAACTGGTAAAAACGGCTGCTTCCACGATTTGCGAAGTCCTCGCGCCATAACTACTTGTACCTGACTTACTGGTGCTCTAACAGTACCAGCAACTTCGTCATATTCAAAGGTTTCCACTACCTTCATCTTGTCGAAAGCAAGCACACAAACTTTATCTTCAGGTTCTAAATCTGAAATTTGACGCATGAAATCAATTGCTGCCGTTAAAATTCCTTCCTTCAGATTTACTTTACGGCACCAACGCTGTAACGTTGAAACGTGAGGTAATGGAAACCCTTTTTTGTACAAATGGTTATACGCTCTAGGACCTGAAGCGTGAAGACAAATCGCTCTTGATATGTCTGGCTATTTCCGTTTAATGTCCCCAGGAGACATCAGTTTGCGAATTTGCCCTTTTAAAAATATTACACGCATGGGGCGTCTATGGCTAAATTTGCTCTCGCAAGATTATACTTCACATCTTTTAATTCATTTTCTAAAGCTCTTACTTTTTTTAAATAATTTTGACGATCCACTGTGTATTCCAGAATAACGGGACTATGATCAAAAAATGATAAAGTGCGAAAAGTTTTTAATGAAATTAATATAATGAAACTTACTCAGTTTGTGTTTCTTTTTCTAACTTGCAGTTAAGAGGGATTTCGGTATCATGTGACGTATTCGTTTGTGTGGAACGCACACATTTGTTAGTTAAAGAACCAAACGTAATTGGATTATTAAGTGTTGTTCTAAATAATGTATAAATTAGTTTTATTAAAAAAACTTTTGTTAGAAAAATGGTACTTACACTGGTTGATTCCACAAGTTGCAATTTTCAGTCGCTGGGATGCCCTAGGACATTTGAGTTGCTGTGGAATGTACGTTTCTGGGTACTACCTCGGTAGGAAGAGCAGTGTATAACTGCATCTGTTCCGCAGTTAAGGGAAACACTGCTGTTGGATTGTAAAGCGGCATTCTAAATTATATAAAATAGTGTTATCGTATTAACAGTATACATTAACTAACACATATAAACCTTAACTACTTAAATATAAAAGATTAAACTTACATTGGCACAGCATTCGGCAATGGAATTTTTTTGGGCTTTAATAACGTGGGATGACGCAAAGTGATCCATGCAAACAACGGCGTCCCGGGAGAAGTCCATGCCACATATTTTGCTCCATTTAACTCTGCGGTCATCACTTGGAACACGGAAAAAACTTCCATTTCCAACTTTTTGTTTTTTTTTACAAATGCAGCAAACTTTCAGTTTTATATTTGTACTGCTTTTTAAAAAACACAAATATTGTTATTTATTTATTTTTTATTTAATTAACACTAATATATGTATTTTTTTAACACCAGTAAAAACTTTTTTAACACACAATTTTTTCACACACAATTTTCCAAATTCAATTTTTCTGTTATAAAAACTAATTTGAATTTATTTTTTTTTTGGTACACAAATTTTGACAGAACTTGCAACTGAAACGTCAAGGCGAATTTATAAAAAAAAACCGGCTGGCCAATTAACACAACCTGATTATTTCGCCATGCTACGAACTTAAAACAGAAATTTCAAAAACAATAATTCGTATAAATAAATTAACGTTTCTTAAGAAAATTCCTCAGTATACTAGTATTTCATCCCAACTTGTATTCGGGGCCACAGGGTCACTATTTCTTTATTTTATCAGTTGCACTATTCTTGTAGGGAGGTTGAGTATAAAAAAATATTCTATCCTTTTCAATATCTAATTACGAAGGAACTATGGCAACGGAAAATTCATACATTGACATTTCATGAAATTGTTCTGCAACAGGAAGAAAACATAAAGACTACAAAGAAAGGTAAATACCAAAAAGTAACCAGAGAGGTGGGTGATAGCATTACCATTTTTATCGGGCTCGGACTCACGTAATAGTCATATTAATGTGTAGGAGGCAAGGATCCACGAGGGTTAAAATAACTCAAAGGAGAATAACATACTATTAGAATCTATAATTATTAAAATACGTCTATTCGGTTGTAGATTTCAAACAAAAGTTTTTATTTTCACCATTTCATTTTTATATTTTATTTCTTAGCCCGTTGACACTTCGTTACAGCCTACTAAGAATTTTATTTGTGGTAACACTTCTAAAACTTTTCATCATGTTTGCTTGAACACTAGTTGAAGAATGATGAAAACAACACAGATCTATACCATTGAAACAACAGCAGCAACAACAAATATCACCACAAGCAATCAACAATATGCCAGTAGGGGGACATTATACAGTGCGTACATAAATAATAGCACATTTGCTAATCTGAAAATTAATAATTCATACAATTTTAACAGGGCATGCTATAATTCTCATCTCTTTGTGTAAACTTTATTAATATGTTCTCTTTTCAAAACTGAGCTCATTTTACACAAAATACCGTAATAAAAATTTCTTACACAGAGAAAAGAGATTCGTTGTGACAACCGAATTTGTTGCCAATCGAATTTTGTCGGTTGTGAGCATTATCTGCAATTCAGTTGAAATGACTGAATAAATAATGTACTCATTATTATCTTAAAAAATGATTCGAGAATGAAGACCAGAAAATATTATTGTGAATAAAAAAAAACTTAATATTTGGATATAAAACTTTATTTAAGATATAATTTCAATGGATACTCATAAAATTATAAGAAATTACATATGATGAACACCTCAGCACTACTTCTTCCTCTTGATTTCTTGTTTTTCTAAACTTCTTCCATTTTTCTTTCCATCCGGAAATTTTGAACTTTTTGCCAATGTAAATTGAACAAAACGCTTTACAATTATTATTATTTGAAATATTTTTTTTTCTCAATTTGGACCTACCTTTTATCAAACTTGGTTAACTGGTTGCCAGTTTCATCAGTTCCTTGAGTTTGTTTTTTTTTCTATAATATCATTGTATTTTTTTTTTGTTTTGTTTTGTGTATTAATTTTTTATTTTTATTTACAATCTTAAAACAGCTTTCGTTTGTAGAAGTAACATAACCGACTTTTTGATTCTTACTACCAATATTTGAGTATCCGTATTAATGTGCTGAAATATTTTTGTTGCTTCTTCCAATTAACAGAAATGATAACGTTAAAGTCATAAATCGGTCGAGTTAACTTTTCTAATGGTTCTTGCGACCGACTATTAATTACAAATATAATCCTTTTGTTCTTAATATAGAACTTACATCAAGATTGTAGTTTGTTAGGAATAAAAATTAAATTATGATATTAATGGTCAAATTTTAATAATTTTAAACGATTTTTTACCAATCTGTTTTCTGTGTGTACTTTAGCGTTCAAATTGTATAGCACAAATGCAAAAAATTCATTGTATGAAAAAACTACCGTTTAAAAACAACATATTGAATTAAGTTTTATTAAAAATATTAGTAATAAACAAAATGCCACGCAGAAAAGTACTTAGTGAATTTGAAAAAGGTCAAGTTTTTACATTGACAGAATATGGTGCGTCGAAAGCTGAAATTGCAATTCAAATCAACAGAAGTCGAAAGGTTGTTTATAATTATTTGGCAAATATTGAAAATTATGGCAAAAATAAAAGCAGTGGTAGAAAAAAAAGTTGAATGAACGCGAGCGCAGACTTATTCTAAAGACAGTAGCAACAGTACCAAAAGCTGTACCCAACTTGCTGCATGCGTTTCCAACAAAGTGTGCAAAACGACAATTTGGAATGTTCTAAACTCTTCCAAACATATTCAAAGACAGAGAATGAAAAAAGATCCTCGCCTTTTGAAACGTCATATCAATGCACGTTTGGAGTTTTGCAAAAATAATATGAGTACAAATTGGTCAAATGTAAGTTATTTAACACCTTTGAGTTATAAAATAGTTGACTTATTTATTTCTTTTTAAAGATAATTTTTTTAGATGAAAAAAAATTTAATTTAGATGGCCCTGACGGCAATAATAGTTACTGGCGTGGCTTGCGAAAAGAACCCCAATGTTTCTCACGAAGAAACCTTGGTGGGGGTTCAGTTATGATTTGGGGTGCATTTACTGAAAAATGTTGTTTGGAGTTGCAAATCGTACTAACCAAAATGAATAGTGAAAAATATTGTGAATTGCTTAAGTGAAGTTTATTGCGATTTTTATATAATAATATAAATAAGAAATATATTTTCCAGCAAAACAATGCAGCCTGCCATGCCAGCAAACTTACAAAAGAATGGTTAAGCTCGAATAATGTCAATGTTTTGGAATGGCCTTCTTGCTCTCCAGAGCATGAGCTTAAAAATTCAATTTTCAAGGAATGGGAGGCACTGAATCAGGCTCTTCTGAAAAAATTAACAAGTTGTATGAAAAATAGAATATTTAATTGCATTAAATCGAAAGGTGGTCTTATAAATTATTAAAAGGTTTTCTTTTATTGTTTTCGTTAAATAAATAAATGAAGTTGTTGTTAATTTTTTGTTATACAAAGAATTTTTTGCATTAAGATGAGCACAATTTTGAAAAGAGAACATATTAATAAAGTTTACAAAAAGAAATGAAAATTATAGCATGCCCTGTTAAAATTTTATGAATTATTAATTTAAAGATTAGCAAATGTGTTAATATTTATGTACGCACTGTATATCAGCCATGTTGATTGAAAACAGTACTGTGAGATGGTATATAGAGCCTTTAAAAGTAAAAAATTAAAAAAAAAAATACTAAAGATTATATAGATATATATACACACCCATGCAAAAAGTACATACGGACATTAATTACTACATGCCCAAATGGATGGTGTGTGAATTGATTAAAACAAAAAAACAGTATTTAGATTCGAATTTGCAAACTGAAGAAAAAACTATCACTAAGCTAGGCTGAAAATTAAAAACGCGGACAAAGTTTACCAGAACAATCTGTTGAAACTTTAAAAATTGAATAATGCAGAATACCCTGTCGGTGAGGGATGATTCATAAGTGCATAACGAAAATTCCTTTTTTTTAAATATAAACATAAACATTACAAAAATAAAAAATAGAATATATAAAAGAGACTGTAAAATAATGAAAAGACGCAGAGACAACTAAGTTTCTACTAGTATTTGTCAAAATAAAAATAAAAAGTTTTAATTAAATTTTTATAAAATTGGGAGTGGAACTGTAAACATAAATTAATTAAAATTCAGCATTTTGTGGATTAGATAGAGACGAAAAATGCTGATAAGGGATAAAGCGATCCAAAAAATGCTGCATTTCATTCTGCTGGTGTCTATTTTTTTTTTGTTTTTTTGCAAAAAATGTCCGCATACATTTTTAAAATAATTTTTCTTTCTAAAAAAAGGTTTTTAAAAATTAAGAAAATGAACTTAAGTCAAATGTAAATTTTAATTAATAGTTTTCTCAATAATTTCCTGCGAATCCAACGGAACTCTTCAGGATAATAGAGGAAAGACTATAAAAACAGTTAAATTAGTTTCTTAATATTTTCCTGCAAATCTCACGGGACTATCCAGAATAATAGAGGAAAATATAAAAACTATAGCATTATTTTAGAGCAGATGGTAAAATATTGTTTCGTTTATTTAAATTTATAAACGTCTATTTTATTTAGTTCTTTTATTGCAAAATAAATAAGCACAATTTATTTACTACTTTAATTAAATTACACTTTAATTTGTCGATTATTTATTTATTCGCTATTAGTAGCACAAGATCTTCACTGATTGAAGTTTTCACTAAGAATGAATTCAGCCTGTTCAAGTTTAAGTTCATTTACCAAAAACTCAATAAATTCACTTGTTTTTATTCTTAATTAATTCTTATTTTAAATTTTCCTTACATACTTAGTATTTTTCAAGGACTTATCTTATTTGTACTATTAAATATGTTTATGGCTTAGCCATGGAATATAATACTCTTTAACATTGATGTTTCTTGTTTATTCTTAATAATTTCCCAAAAAAAAAAGAAAAAAATGGAAAAAGTGAGGCACTTATTGTTTAAAGCTAATAACATAAACAATAACTTACAACTAAAAAGAAAATTATATACAAAAGTTGGCAAAGGGCCTATTGCGCTGTGTTGTACACTACATTAAAAATATCTAAGGTATTTATTCTCCTATGATAAAATAAGAGGTTTGCACTCTCATAAAGGAGACCAGCTTCGTTAAGAGCAAGATGAATTCAGCCTGCATGGCCGTTGCTTTTATATACCCAATGTTAAGGCTCTTGAATATACCAAAACTTCCTCCATCTGTTGGTACAATATTTCTTTACTACGCATTTATTATTTGAGACACATGATGGTTTTTATTTGATTCCAGAACCTTCCATTATTATTTTGAATTTATATATACATGCTGTCTATTTTTATTAGTTGTTATGTAAGTGTTTGTGTAGTTGTTTGTTGCGTCTATTTTTATTGTTTTGTTTTGTGATTAAGAAGTTTTAGAAGAAACTTCTGGCGTTGTAAACATACACAATAGGTCATTTCGTTTTACCTTGTTGGTGACAATTATTTTTATTTCTTTTTATGACCTAAATAAAGCATCTTCGCAACAGTATACATATATATAAGACAATTTTCGCGCAGCCTGCATACATAATATATCTATAACAGCATACATGCTGTTTTGCCACACCACATTTACAACGGTTAAAACTATTGCATAATTTCAATGGCAATTTTTTCAACTAGTTGATGATTATGTATTTTTCTGTTTCCTTAGGCATTGTATGTTTTCAAGATTTTAGTTTATTAATGTTTGTAATGGCATTCAAGCTTTAAAGCAAACATTGTGGTAAATATGCTACTAGCAGAAATTCTAAGAAGGGTGTGTTCCGAGAATGTTTTATATACTCTTGTCTAGCAAATGATTTTATTTATAATTTGTTGCAAAACATACGACACTTCCTGAAAAAATACACAAAGGTTAGGGAACAGTACGGTACAAACGTTACCTCATTGACACATTTTAATTATTTGACACACCAACGAAAGCATAAAAAATAAGTATGTATATTTCATAGTAGAAAGTTGCGTCCATTTAGACTGGCATAATATAAAAACTTTTAAATATAAGAAATAACACAGTAACCTTTAACGATGCATATTTAAAAACTCTGAAATATTTAGTAACGCCAATATAAACAATGACAAATATTCCTGGAAAGCATTGAAATGTGAGTCATAAAAAATAATGTAAACTTTATCAATAAAATACTTTGACAGTACTTTAGAGAGAATATTAAATGACCTAAAGATAGCCATATTCACATACACATACATATAACACATAAACAAGCTTACATGCGTAAACAATCACTTAGCCGTTGTAATGGCGCTGTTCGTAAAAGCTGCATCAATGAATTTAAATTGGATAAAATGGATCACTAAAACAGATGTATACCAAAAACTTGTTAAATATTAAACAAAGAGAATGCTCTTACAATAAAAGAGCGCTTTAAGATTCGCCACGTTATTGTGAAGTCACGTTTGCTTAAATGATGCAGCGCATTGATGTTTTCCAATCATTTTAGTAACTATACAAATGATGATTATAAAAGAAAATTAGAAGTGGTCGTTTCTTTTTAAACGCTTAGACTCACGATCGATGTTGTCAGTTATGGCGATTTCTCCCCAAACGTGGCAATAAAAAATTGTGTTTGGTGAACAATATTTTGAAATGGCAAGAGGCGAGATAGATTGCGGTATTTAAAATACTTGGCGCAGTTTTTGTCTATTTTTTATAAATTTCTCTACGATAACATTGCATTCAAAAAAAGTTAAAAAACTTGGCGGCTTATATAATATATGTATTATAATATATTAAATTTTTAATTAAATGTCAAATGGTAAATGCGCTAAAATAATATATAATTCCACACTTTGACATTTCAAATTACAGAGAAACTGCAAACCCTAGCATAATAGCTCTTCGAAAAACTCATATTAGATTACTTATTCCATCATATATCCTCAGTCCAATTTTATTTTCACTTGTTATTAATGATCTCCCAAATTTGATACAATTTCTTAATATTTTAATATACGCAGGTGATATCAAAATTTTCCTTAGTTACTTTGATCTAACGAATCAGTTATCGTTCCAGTCCAGTCAGTTATCGTTCCAGTACGAACTTAATGGAATTAAACCTACTGAAAAGTAAATGTATCTGTTTCTCAAGAAAAAAAAAAAACTATATGATGGTAATTACTTTTTGGGGAGTCATAAGTTGCAAGTAGTAGATAGCGTTTTGGATTTGGGAATTCTCACGGAGACCAAACTAACCATCATATCTCATATTCATATGAATGTTAATATGGCTAGAGGTGTACTTGCGTTCGCTAAAAGGCGGGCTAAAGAGTTCACTGATCCATACATAACAAAACAGCTATATACATCACTCGTCAGAACAATTTTAGAATATGGTTCATTGATCTTGGACCTGCAACAAAATGTACATAGTGATCACATTGAATCGGTTCAGAAACAATTTCTACTTTTCTGCTTACGAGGTTTATCGTGGCAGTCTGGAGTTCTACTTCCACCCTACAGCTGCAGACAAAAATTAAGCAGATTGCCAACATTAAGAAGCCGCAGAACCATGCTTAATGTCTCTTTTGCAATCAACCTAATAAATGGAAAGATTGCAGCAGAATTCCTAATATCTAATATCTATTTTAATGTCCACGTCGTTTAACTCGATGCTTTCAGCCAGTTTTACAGTTCTACCGTAATAACTATTCAAATGTAGATCCAATTAGAAGAATTTGTAAAGATTTTAATAGCTTATATCAATTAATTAATTATTCAATACCGGTAAATATTGTAAAGCGAAATATAATTTTGTATTTAATAAAAAAAAAAACACATGTTACTAGTCTGTAAGGATCAAATATATAGACTAAGTAATGAATAAAAGATAGTGAGTTCCAAAAATCAAAATTGAAAAATTTTAAATAAGAAATTGCATGGACTGTAGTAAAGAAAATAGCGATGAAATGATAATAAATTAAAAGCGTAAATACATTTCCAAAATACGTTTTTAAATGTAAGCAACATTGATTTTGGCACAGTATTTCACACTGAATTGAACATGACTATTATACATTTATAACAGTTATGTTCTGATACATTGATTTTATATGACATTGTTTTTTACATTTAAAAATTTGCTTGATCGGCTTCTAGAAAACATGACTATTTTTGTAGTTTATTGTCAATTTTTAATTTCAGAATGCTGTAACTCTGTAGTTCAAGTTAAATTTTCTGAAGTTGAAGAAGTTTTCAAAAGACTTGGAGACCTCAGTTACGAACTTGGTACTTTTGAAACACAATGGCGAAAACTTCCTTTCATAAATTGGACTCAGTAATGTGATACTGAGGTGCCAAATAGGATGCTGCTGGTACTTACCACGATTAAGTTTTGTTTACGATTACCAGGATGCTACTGGTACTTTTAACCACTTTAAATAGTTTTTGATGGCCCTTCTTAATATATTGACTGTTCCCACAAGTAATGCTTATGCCAAAAGAAATTTATCTGTAATGAATTCTATGAACCCTATGAGAAATAAAATGTTATTTGAACTTCTCAACTCTTTACTGCCAGTAATATCATACATGAATATAGATAACAATGTCTTACAACATAGACATTCATACGCAAGATATGTTAAGTAGACTTATAAGATAGATTTTATAACCAATATTACACATTTTTATATATTGGCGATATTTGGTGAGATTCGACAATCATTTTGGTGAGATAGCTTGAAACAAACTAGCAACACTGCTCATGATTACTAACACGGCATCTTAACCGCAAGTCGAAGAGTCACATACTATAAATTATTTCAAAGAGGTTTTTTTTAATTTCCTCAAATATAATTACTTCACATTTCGGGGAAAGAATATCCACATGGGAGTTATACCCAAATTTTGTATAAAAATTCAAGAGAATCTTTAACCAAATTGCTTAAATGAGAACTATATTATATTTCTTTCATTCATGTGTACTAAAAAGATTCAATGAAACATGTAAGCCAATTTATACAAATAAATAACAGGCAAATATATCAGAAAGAAATTTTATTATTTTAAAATAACAATTATTTCATAATAGAAAACAAAGATTCCAAATAAAAAATTTTCATATCGGTGTCAGCATCGCGCAACTCTACCGCAATGTCTTCATAGATTGCTAGCAGAAATTTCTAAGCGGAAATGCTCAGGGTAAAGAGACCGGTTCTATTTAGCATAGGAAACAGTATACTTACTCTTTCGCTTCTATTTCTAAGAGGAATAGAAATATAAGGCGTGGCATTTGTTAAAAATGAAGATACAAAAGTCGCAACTATTTAACCCAATTTACTAATAAAATTTGTGAAATATTATTACAAAAACCATGTTCAACCGGCTCATTGACAGAAACTCTATCCTTAGCTTAGATTGTAAACTTCGATTGTGCAACTCTATTTTCAAATCAATATGTTGTTCTAGAACTACGTAATGAGGCCTATGCTTCTAATCTAAAAATAATTTAAAAGCGCCAAAATTAAATTCTTCGATTCACTGTTGCCCCGTGGTACGTAAAACACACAATCGTATTTTTCTATTAAAACTTCAGAGGCCCATAACTTGAAAAATATGAGCGACCGATTGATGTTTTCTTCTTATTTTTAACCGACTTCAAATTTGAATGAATGTAGCTTTTTATGTTTGTGCCTGCAGAATTTAGTAATTTCTGAACCGATTTTGAAAATTTTTTGTAATTTAATACATTTTTTTAAAAAATTAACAAAATGCGTATTACTATAGCTCCCAAGAGCAAAAAGTAATACAAAAATAAATCTAAAAACTTAAAGGTCACTTATATATTTTTATTGTGTCAGAAATGAAAAATTCAAAAAATAGAGGACGACCACATAACTGCTGAATTTTCTTGTTTAATCTGCATTCATATTTTGTTTTACGACATATACAAAATCCTGACGCAATCTTTCTCTAATATAATATAATTAATGTATAATTACCGTCCATAAGAAATATGATTTTAAGTTTGTCTGTTTCGAAGTCGAAAGAAATCTTGCAAGAATTATTTAATTCTCTATAGCCCAAATATTTGTTTTTTATTAGAGTTGCCCTACTTAACTAAATTTGTTTTAAAGTTGGGGGCAGGCGTAGTGTTTTGCCGACTGCCTCCATAAACATGGACCGATTTTGATCTGCAATAGTAAACTTTTCGAAACTATGTCTTTTCGATTGCTCATCTAGTACCTTGCGGACGGATAGGCCGGCATCTCTCAATCGAATTCTCTGCATAAGAACTCAGAATATGTATGCTTTATGTTGTCGGAAATTATTTTGTAGAAATTTCAAACGGAATGACAAGGTTAGATATACCCTTTTCCACCTGTAGTGAAGAGTTAAGAGTATAACGGGCGGTACTGGGACAACTAAGTCAGCTGTACTATTAAAAATATTAATACAAATTAACCAATGATGGGGTTAAATGCTATAAAATAAAAAACGTTTTAAATATAATACAATGCGTTTTAAAACGAGAAGATAATACTTATTTTAGATACTGATTGTGTTATATTCTAAGCAAATGAAATTATATTGTTACCTTTGGTGTATTTGTTGTAAATAATATGCTGGTAAGGCCTAATTCCTTTCACGTCAATAAAAATGGAGTTTTTATTACATGTTTCTCCCAATGTTTCGTGAATTTTTGTTCACTTCTTCAGGGGATTCGTCTATTTACATAAATAAAATAAAACATCAACAATACATTAAAATAATTAACAATCTAGAATAAACATTTACTTTGGCTTATAATATTGAGTGTGTTAATAAAACAAATTAATCTTACTGTTTACTACTGCACTTTTCTTAAATTTTAAAACTTTTTCAATTGTTGCTGTTTTTAATTATTACACTGTAAATGGCGCTTAGATTGTCAGTGTCTTCTTTTTTGTTCATTGTTCTGTTTATTTTCTGCTGGATTCTTAAACTTCCTATTGTGTATCGGTTTCTTTCTAGATTGTTAATTATTTTAATGTATTGTAGACGAATCCCCTGAAGAAGTGAACAAAAAATTTAAAAAACGTTGGGAGAAACATGTAATAAAAACTGCATTTTTATTGACATGAAAGGAATTATGCCTTACTATCATATTATTTACAACAAAGACACCAAAGGTAACAATATCAATTGACCAAAAATAAATATTTACAGCAACGAAATTATATTGTGTTAATATTTCCACATTACGTGAATATTTTCTAACATGTAAAACAATAACTAATCGTATCAAAAGCTTGTAAAATATATTATAGTACAAGAAACACTGATAGTTATTTATTTATTTATTTATTGCAAAGTTTGTAATAAAAAAGCCTTCATGGCCTATCAAATATTACATGTTATAACACCTAAGTATTTTTATTAACAGTATAGCTCACAGTTTGGCGTGAGTTAAAAAAATTAAAAACTAAAATTAAGCAATAAAACTAAAGTTAAGCAATATTTTTGCTAAAAACTCAATCAACATTTTTATAACTATTTGATATACAATTTCTTTTGTTTATGACAGTATTACCCAACATTGTTAACAATCAAATACGTTGCGAAATGTACAAAGGTACGGATCCCAACACAGAGACACAATTTAACAAATTATACGTTTACCCCATGGATAATGTGAGCATTTTATTTGCGGACATAAAGGTAAGTTTAAAAATCAATATGATTTTAAATTCTTTAAAACAAAAACAAGTAATAGTGCTGTATTCGGCTCTGCCGATTCTTATATACCATTCATCATGTATGTAAATCTAGTTTAATGAAGTATGTAACTCCATTTAAAAAAAAAAACAAATATTACGGTAATAAAGAATTAAAAATTTAAGAGAAAATGTGTGTTAGTTAACTTTAAACGTTCTTGATTCCTTCAAATATAAATATTTCAAGATATTCTTGTGAAATATTTATTATTTAAAACTACAAAATGAAAGGTAGTACAGCGGGGAAAACAGGCCTACATGGGTAATTCACTACTGCTTACGTAGGCCATCAGTGGATTCTACCCAAATTTTGTATAGAAAACCTAAGAATCTTATATCAAAAACCAAAATGACTAAATGAGAACTACATCAATCAACAAAGCAAAAAGACAATAAAAACTCGAAAATGTTTTTTAAGCAATATCACACTTTTTTTTCCACAAAAGTGGAAAAAGGGTATATCTAAGTGTGCATTTCGTTTGTAATTTCTACGATATCCATTTCAGACCACATAAAGAGTATATATACTCAGTCCTTATGCATAGCGAAGTCGATTGAGCGATGTCCGTCTGTCTGTCTGTGTTAGTGTTGAAATCAACTTTGGCAATAAAGACACTAAAACATGTGGGGCAATGAAGTAACTCCAATCAAAAAAACAAATATATAAAACAAAAGAGAATTTAAGAACAAGAAAAACATCAAGTAAGAAAATTAGCGCTTGCCAATGTTTTCTGAGTTATTGGCCTCTGAAATTTTTATTTAAAATTCAATTGTCAATACGGGTTTCATTTAAAAGTTTTTAATGAGATCTTTAAGGAAATACTATATTTTTTAAAATGCTCTACCTATTTAGAGCCGATGGAACTTTTATGTGAAATTATTTATCGTACTTAATTTTTTTTCTGTTATCGCAATATTTTTTTTATTGGAGTTACTTAACTCAACTAGATTTACGTACACGGTGAGAAGTATACAAGGTTCGGCATAACCGATTATAGCACTCTTACATGTTTTTAAATATTTCATACGACATATCCTCAAGATTTTTCTCTTAATCGTCATGTTTAAACTCTAAAACATAATCTAAAGAATTTTTACCGTTACTGAAAACAATTATTTATAATATTGAGCTACAAATTCTTTGCTCAATCTCATCACCAGTGCCAACCTCATGCACAGTTTTTTTATACATGCAGCTTATACTTTTATCCTGATGTGATACCTATATTTTATTTCTCATTTTCTAAAGGGGTTTACGGAACTAGCCTGTAAAACATCTGCTCAACAACTTGTGAAAATACTTAATGACCTTTTTGCACGTTTCGATCGAATAGCAGAGGTAAGTTAATAAAAAATTGTGTTCGTATTTGCAAACAAATCGGTTTAAATATTTAAAATTTAACTATTATTGATAAAATATAATCTTGACAATTTTTATAACCTTCACCGCTAGTGAAAAAAGGGTAAATTTAAGTTTGTCATTCCGTTTGTAATTTCTAAAATATCCATATATTTAGAGTTCTTATGTCAGACAAATCTATTTTAGTGAAGTAACTCTAATTAATAAAAAAAATGGAGGCGAAAGAAAAAATTGAATTTACGTTACTCAAATAGACTGAAGCCTATCTTTTTTCTAATTTTCGTTTGTATTCCTGCAGGTGGTTGTTGTTTATGTTAAAATACTGGCGAGTTTTCACCTGAAACAGCAACCTTTTCATTTACTAAGATAGAAAAACAACTTTAAACAAAACTTACAATTTTCGAAAAAAAAAAGCTTGGTTTGAGCAGAAAAACTTAATGGTAGGAAAGAGTTTCTTTTGCTGATTTTTATTTAAACTATTCAATGGGAAATCTATAGTATGAAACCACATGTATGAATACACACATATGGTGCAGGGTATATAAGATTCGGCATAGCCCATATATTACTCTTATTTGTTTATATTAAAACCTAACAATTGGTATTTGTTCGTTAGGGTTGGTTGCAACAACTATACAGAAAGTATATGTAACGAAACTTGTTCAGCACATTCGTACGGAAACTTAAATATTGATAGTTAAAATTATAAAAATTTTATTGCTTAACTTTTTCTAAAAATCACCAAACATTTTGTCATGTCAAAAAGAAAAAAGTTTAATAATCAACAGTTTTTAGCAATATTTTAGTTAAGAAATATTTAAGAAGATTTTTGAAAGTATCGAAAGATTCACCAATATTATTGAAAGGTGAGTTCGATTAGGATATTTCTAAATAAATATAATTTTAAAACGTTTTACTTATTTCGCAATTTTAGCAAAACATTATATATTTCCAAAATAAACAGAAAATTAAAGGAATAAGGAGGAAGGCAAGATTTCGGGTAGAGACATATATGCTGATTTAAAGGGTATAATATTTATATTGTGTAATCTTATTCCTGTAATTTGTTTTCTTCTTAAAAAAAAACAAAAAGAAGTAAATGGAAAATACCGGAGGAAAAAACTGAAATAAAAAAAACATATAATAGAACAATTGACATTTTGCATATAAGATTTTCGATATTTGTACTTCAATGACGACCTATTTGAGATAGCTAGAGCTATTCGAATTAAAGAAACATTAAAACAGACAAATGCAATTAACAATAAAGAAAGGAATGGAAAAACTAAATAAATTTTACTGTTATTAAAAATCCAAGTGTTGCGAAAGACGTACTTATTATCCCAAATATCCCAGTCATATAATTTTTAACTAGCAGTGCCCACGACTTCATCCACGTATCACTTATACAGCCATGTCACAGAACAAAATTCCGTTCGAAAGTGGAATTGATTCCGTGTTTTGCTTCTATAGAAAACGTAAAACGAAAAAAATTTTCGGAATGAAACCACTTTCAGTTTGCTATGTGGAATTGTTATTTTGAGCATTTTGTTAACAGAAAAACCATTCGAAACATTATTTTATAGGTAAGGCTATTCTTTACCTTACTTATTGATCCAAAATAAATTTATTTTAATATGATGTTAATAAAAAAAATTAACTTTTTCTTAATCCTTTATGAAAAACAAAAAAATAAACGGAATTTGTTTAAAAGATTTGCCGTACTTTTATTCTTTTTCAAAAAATTTCTTAGTAACAGCACTCAAAAAATATTGCTTCTATTTTCTTCTGCTGTTGCAATTAGAGATTTTCCGGGCATGTTTAATATTTTTATTTTAACTTTTTTAGCAATTCGCACTGAAACACAAATATTTCTTGAATTTTTATTGTTTTTTTTATTCCGCTCTTTTTTGTTTTGCTACATTCGTTGTTATGTTGCCATATTTTGCACAAACATAAGTGATTTTGAACTTTCTTCGGTTTACTAAAACCGAACGGAATCTATAGAAGCTAAAACCATTTCGATCGGAATAGTAAATTCGGAATCATTCCAATTCCGAACGGAATTTGTGACATGCCTGATAATTTTCTTAAAATCGAAATTTAGAAAAATGTATTTTTAAACATTTGTTTACAGTTCTATAAACAGTGTTAAAAATTTTCCATCTATAAAAATAAAATGTGCTAACAACTGTTCTAGTACCATTATAGCGGTCAAATTGGGTGCTTACCCATTTGTATCTCCAGTTTCTCTACAAAATGATATACTTTTGTAAAACAAAAAGTATTCTTTGCTTGAACCAAGGTTCTAAGAGACCACCTCACAAAATTTTATTCAAATCCATCTAGCAGTTTTTATGTGATGCCTTTACAGACAAAAATTGGTGTTTCGTATTCCATCGATATGGATATCTATACCAATATCAAGATTTTCAAACAATATTTTACGTACAGAAATGACCGCGTTACTGTTTTATTCACCCCTATTGTATTTGGAGTAGGCGTATTTCGACTACCACAATTTTGTAATAGATTAATGATAACTGTTACGAGCTATCTTTAATCAATTACAAAACTTTTTAAAAACGACTAACTTTAACCTTAAAAGACAAAATTTAATGTCAACAAAATAGCCGAAAAACAATAAATTATTCATTTTTTATAAACAAAAAATAAAAAGAAACACAACAATAAAAACAAATAAATTTCAACATACTTGTTTGCAGTCAATCCATTATGAAAAACAGACGATTTCGAGCAGGCATAACTTCTTCTAAAAGTAGTTTTTTTTATCTTATTGATTTACTCGGTTACGACGAACTAATCACCCATCTCTCTGACTAAACGATTTGGGATTGGCGAATCTGTTCTTCAAGTTTCAAATAGTTCAAAATTTTTTTTAAAGTTTTATTAAATAATAAAAGTTTAAATATAGTTTGCAAAGTTAAATTGCTTTTCTTACAAATATCATTTTAAGTAATATTTGTTGTCTTGTATTTTTGTTTAACTTTCCTTACAATATACACTAGTGTCTCGAGTATTTTATTGATAATGAAAATATCTGCTTCAGCTAAAGGTTCATTATTTGTGGATGTAAGGCCATGTTGCAATTCACTTGCACGTGTTGCTGCGCCATTAACTTCACCTATGTTATCATTGATTTCCTTAATTATTTTACCCTTAAGGTCATACTGTATAGCGAAAAAAGATTAACCATATACGTCAAATTACAACCATTAGGGCACCCTTTAATTTCTAATTTGTAATATTTAAAATTGTTATTATATTTGATATGGTATAGGACATTCTGTCTTATTTTATTTTAAACGGTTTCAAAGATAGGCCGTATTGGTCAAATTACATCGGTTATAGAGTCACCGTTAAATTTCAAATTTCAATCAACTGTCTACAACTGTTCAACAGTTTGGTCATATACATCAAACAACAGCAACTATTGTAACACCCTATAATATATAATTTTTAATATTTATACTTCTTAAGTATTTATACTTCAAAGTAGGGAACATTATATTAAATTTTCAAGTATTTGTATGTTACGGTTCAAACGATAGAGTCATATAGGTCAATTTACTTAAAAAATGGGAACACCCTTTAACTTCTAAATTCAAATTTTATACATTCTGCCATAGCGGATTTAGAAATACATGTTCATTGTAAATTTCAGCTGTCTGTATATAACGGTTACCAAACTGGGTCACATACATCAACTTACATCAACTATTGGGAGACCCTTTAATTTCCGAATACAAATGCAGTAATCGACATCCTGTCCACTTTTCAAGCGTTTGTCAATAACGGTTTAAAAGATAGGCGCATATAAGTCAATTTACGTCAGCTATGAGGTCATTATTATTTTTCATTTTTGTATTGATTTTTGCTTTTGGGACCCATAGTAATACGCATTTTTTTAATTTTAAAGAATTGCGCTTAACGGTCATACACTTTAAAAACATGAATGTTGTATGGGGACACCCTCTAATTTGTCCGATTATGAACTGCTTTTAAAGCGGGATCAACCTGTAAGCATAATCTATCAAATTACAAAAAGTTTTCAAAATCGATTCAGATGTGACCGAGTTCTTCAGGAGCAAACATAAGCAACATTCAGTCGAATTGATAATCTCTTTCTTTTTTTGAAGTAGATTAAAAAGAATAAATGTCGGATTTACCTGAGGTCTTACCGGTTACATTTGCCTACATGGTATTTTGTTTTGATTTTCTAAGCGTTCCACATATGATTTTGTACAGACTTGATCTGACTCCAAATAGTTGATGCAACCCACCTAATACGCGTGCTTTAAGTATTGCTTTTAAAAATCAGTTTTACATATTTATAATTCAGTGTTGTTTTGATTTTGCTGCTGCTACAGGATAATCACTGTTTACGTGTCAAACTGCTTGGTGATTGCTATTATTGTGTCTCACAGTTTGAAAGCGATAACTGGAAAACACGACCAGATCATGCTGTATGTAGTGTTGAAACTGGCCTTCATATGATAAAAGCCATCAAGGACGTGCAGTTGCACACGCATGTAAGTTTTAAATATTTTTTACATTTTTTAGTGCTTTCTAAAATTTAATACTGACTGACACAGTAAAATTGAAAGGTGCTGGAAAGCTTAGACAAAAAATCTTTTTCTCACAGTTCTGTATGTAAACAATGTTTTTCACAAAATTTTGAATAGCATATGTATATGTCGTATGGACGGCATACAAACATGCACATATTCATACATGTAGCTAATGTAGCTATGATTGAGATTTCGCTTTGATAACATATTAGTAATTGGTAGCAGCAATGTTGCTGATTCGCTTGTGAGCAAGTGAATTCTTTCGATTCTGACGTGCATCTGTATAAATTGCATTTCGTTTATTTACAAAAACGAACATGTTTCTCGTCATAAGTTGCACTTTTTTTAGAAAAGAAAATTATATTACGAATGTTTGCGGACGTTTAATAAAAAAATAAGAAAAATTAATTTGGTAAGACGAAGTCGACACACAAACTAAAGTATTTCTTCTGTTCTCTTTGTAACTTGTTTTGTACATTTGTTTTTGCTTTGTACCAACCATCGGTTGATCACGAATGCAATTTCTTATTTTTTAATCATTCTTATGATAGGAACATAACTGGAGCGAACGACGAATTTCGTCCAACACGACGAATTCTTTATTAAACCTTCGTTGTGTAAGTTCCTCGTGTAAAGCACAACAACACCGACCAAATTTGCTCACTTTTTTTATTTGATTTACTTTTTGGGAGCTGATATTTAACAACTAATTTGTGCTCTTATATTTAATCCTATAAGATACAAACAAGTCAATTATTCAAGTAAAATAACTTCAGTTATTAAAATACTTCGAAACTAAACCAAACCTGGTCATATTGTACAGCTTTGTTCGTCGTTCGCCGGTGTGAAGCTTCGTAAAGACGATGCAAACAATTTGCAGCAAGTTGATTGCTGCAAACAAATTTGCGTGTAAACATTTTGCTGCAAAAACAAAGTTTGCAATAACTGTTTGCCGCAATATATCTGAATACGGTACTTTCCTGAATTTTTGATTGCGACATTTGATTGCTTGTTTGCATGCACTGTTTGCAAGCAGTTGTATTATTGCTGCAAACAATATGTGGGATCAGGATTTGACGAAAAAAACAATAGAAGAGTATGAGAGTTACTCAGAGTTATTAAAATGCTTATTATTATATATACATAACAGTACCTAAAAAACGTTATGTCAGGGCTAATCGCACATTTGGTGGAATAGCAGGGCGTATTACAATGTCATTTTCAGTTATAAAATATTTGAATTTTCCTAATAAAAAGTTTAAAATCATTGACGAACATCCGGAAAAAATTTAAGTAGCTAACTTCATCCTCATTTTCTTGTTCTTTTAAAAGGTTAGCATAAGCGCCTGTTTCATTTCTTTTTGAAATACACTCTCTCACCTATTACTTTTGTTTTTTACCGACTTCAAACTTCTTTGTTCTTTACGTTTAATTACAAGTGCTAATACAGCAATTGGTGATTTTTGAGCCGACATAATTTAAACACGTCTTTATTGATTGTCTTGCACAAAGAAACTGAAAACAGATGTGAACTCCAAAGCAACAATCATGCAAAAGTTTTCATGCAAATCGAAAATTGATTGAAGCAAGAAATTTTCATGCAATATTTGCATTGGTCTGAACAGTTGCGCAAACATTCGCTGTAAGTTATTCTAACTTGCTGCAAATTGTTTGCATCGTTCGCCGTGTTTGACGAATTTTGTACGGCGACATTCACACAAATGTGTTCTATTTTTGACGACGAATATTGGCGCCCGAAAATTCGTAGTCCCAACATTAAAGATGCTGTAAATGCGCTGTGCCTTGCGTTTGTTAATTTAATTTTTGTAAAATTTAAACTGAGTAGTATTGAGTGGTATTAACTTTTTCGCATCTATCTACCTTAAGTTGTGTATATTGTAAATATCATCCATTTAACCAACTAATCAATATTAATTTGGTTGGACAAAATTCGCATACAACTCAAAGCATTTTTTGTTGTTTTCTCTACAACACGTCTTGTACATTTGTTGCTTTTGTTGAAAAGCCAGTTTTGTTTTTAATCAATCATTTTCTTTGTAAAAATTAAATCAACCAAAGCCGAAAAAAGTAAAATTTTAATTGATTTTTGAAAATCCACGGTTTAACCCCTGGCTGGAAAAATTTAAAAAAATAATTTAGTTATCAGTTTTGCTACCATTATTCAAACTGGAAAACATGAGATTGGTGTTGAAATCGCATAAATCTTCTTGAAAAGCAAATCAATTAAAACAATTTGAAATTATTAGAGCACCAAATGATCGACAAACTTCGTGGCAATATCAGCACCTAAATTGATTACAATCGAGAGAAAAGCTAGAGGTTTTACTAATTTCGAAGGTTATTAAGAGTTTTAACTACCAAACACAGTGTTTTTGTTGTTGCTATTTTCTTATTCAAACAATAAGAATTTATAATCGCAAAACTCTGATACAAATGCTTAATTGAATTATCTTTACACTGCGAACTGGAGCTTTTATTATATGTTAGGTACGTTTTCAAGTTGTATTTGTGTCATAAACTCAGTTTTTTATGACTCGCTTAAATAAAACTTAAAAGACAAATCTAAGACATATATTACATAATAATACAGCTTACAATTAATGAGAGTCAAACTTTTATTTTGTAGTCAAATATAAGTAGTAGTTCTGTAGTAACTAAAAACTAAAGAAATAAATAAAATTGAGTTCAGATTGGACATTATTTTACATTGTATTTTAAACTAGCAATTCCCACGACTACATCAGTGTATTATTTCTAGTTTTCTTAAAACTCAAATTTAGAAATTTTTTAAAATATTTGCTGTAAAGTTCTTCAGCGTTAAAAATGTTTCATTTAAAAAAATTAAATGTGCTGACAACTATTTTAATACCATTACACCGGTAAAATTGGGCGCTTTTACGTTTGTATCTCCATTTATATTAGTAAATGACTTATTTTTAATTATAAACAAAAGTATTTTATATTTGAAATGAGATTCTAAGGGACCTTCTCAAAAAAATTTATTTAAATCCATCCAGCGGTTTTTAAATGGCGCGAACACAGACAGACAGACAGATACAAATTCCTAAAATAGATAATTTCTATTCCATATCGATTACTATCTTCACAAAAAAAAAAAATTTCAAAACATATTTCATGTACAGAAATGATTCCGTTGTAGTTTTATTATATTTTTACGAAAAATAATATCTGGCAACCCCTGTTCTTGTCCGTGTGATAGCAAACAGAGGTGAATAAGTTACTTCCACTAGTGGTGTGTGCAACCACAATGGCCGCGTTGGTAGAGGTGCGTGCTGTAAAACAGAATATCACGAAAGAAGAATAATATTTGTTATTACGTTAATCGGATTTCTTCCGCCAGTAAATATTATACTGTTGTCATACCTTTCCATTACTAATCAAAGCGCGGCTTGAAAATGATGTCCTCGCTTCGAAAGCGCTCGCCAAACGTACCAAATAAACAGCCAGTGACGACGGTCTTCACCGAAAGGTATGACAACAGAATAATATTTTTGTAAGGCAATAAAAAAATTCAGAAACAACAGTCAAACCTC
This sequence comes from Cistogaster globosa, assembly GCA_937654795.1. Lineage (NCBI taxonomy): Eukaryota > Metazoa > Arthropoda > Insecta > Diptera > Tachinidae > Cistogaster > Cistogaster globosa. The sequence goes on from OW569405.1 coordinate 56,549,659, forward strand.
CCGAAAATAAAAGACAATTATTGAGTGAAGCCATAGTCAGATAAATAAGCGAAGACGTCAATTTAATACAAAAGTAGCAAATAATTGTCAGGACGCTCTTAATAATAAAGAAAAAGACCTCTAGTTGTTTGCGCTGGGAAGTAACAGCATAATAACAGTGTACGGTAGATGTGTGTTGTAGCTATTGGATTATAAGGGATGACTGGCTAAGATGCAAGGCGTAGTAAAGTGGACTGTGGACGGTTTAAGTTACTAAATAACACGGTAGTGTAGTGGGTGGCAGCGTTTGTTATAACGCAAGTTGAGACCGTAGGATTAAGAAGTAAAGAAAATTTATTACGTGCCACAGTGGTATTTGCAATCAAAAGAATCCGTACGTTTGTTTTTAAAGGGAAAAATGTAACAATATGTATAGATATTGTTAACATTTATATATTTGTTATAAGCTGCCATTTGGTCATGGTCCCATATTTTCATTATTGAAACTTTAATAAGAACAAACATTAATGGCTGAAAAACTAAAACCATTTCTTAAAACAACCTTAATTAAAATTAACGAAATGTGTATCCAAAAATAAAGTCAGTAACAGGTCATTAAACAGATTTAATGATTAAAGTGTAATTATCAGCAACACCAAGTAATAGCCTCTGCACCGATAGTGGTCCAGTTTACAAAAGTTCGTTTTAGTAAATACATTTACGTAATTAAATATGTTTTACTAATAATTTAATTTTAACAGATAGATCTCAATATGCGCATTGGAATTCACAGTGGTTCTGTAATGTGCGGAGTCTTGGGAAATAAAAAATGGCATTTTGATGTTTGGTCAAATGATGTTATAATTGCAAACCATATGGAATCTGGTGGAATTCCAGGGTAAGACCAAAAATCATAAGTCATAAACTGTTTTAAAACACATAAATAAAAATTTCAGTCGTGTGCACATATCGGAAGCTACACTGAACTGTCTAAACGATGCGTACGAAGTTGAGCCGGGTGATGGCGGCAGTCGAAACAATCATCTCAAAATGTTAAACATTAAAACATTTTTAATTAAACGTACGGAACCATTAAGGTTGGTATTTGTTGTAAAAAAATATGAAACACTAAAAATTATTTTATCATTCTTAATAAGTAGGATCTAGCCTTTAAGGCCATTCATTCACAAGAAGGTCAGATGGAATACTATCCTACTTAAGAAAATTGCAGGCAAAACTGTGTTTAAAAGTTAAACTGTCACACTAAAAGATGTAACTCTAAATGTGACTTTGATCGTACAAAAATTATGTTTTACTTAAAGTTTTTAAGGGATTAGTAAACCTTGACATACATATCTAATGAATAAGTCTTGTAGTGTGTCTTCAACGCGTTTGTAATCATTTTCTTAGTTATTGTCCTCGGCATTGCTGAGAACAATGACTCTTTGTCAACCTTGTGTTTTTACTTCAAAACTTGTAGAATTAATTTCTAAAATCATCGGATTTGATGTTTTGATAAAAACTGTACAGATATGTACTAATCAGTGGCAGTATATCAAAAAATCACGTTTTTTGCTCTGTGAAATTGCTTCAATGGAGGCGTGTAACTTACAACCAGCTTACACCCCATATTCCAGTATCTTTTTAATATCCCTTCTTGTTGATATAAAATAATTATATCAAATGTCTTTTTGGATACTTTTCTATTCCGATATGTGTAGTATTCTTCTCCCAAATTTTTATTTAATATATTCAAGCTCTTTCATATTGTAGGTACATCAACACGCTTTTTGCCACATTGCGGCAAACCTGACTCGCTGAAATTAGATTCCATTATAGCAGCCACATCTATAATGCTCTCGGATGTTGTATTCAGATGCAAATCTTCTGACGGATTATAATAAGAATCATCGAAATCCATTTCATGAAAAACGTCTTCATCAAATTCCACATTTTTTGAAATCTTAGCCTAGTTTTTTGCTTCGAAATCGGCCATGGTCCCTACTTTTTTACGTTGGTTAATTTACACAAGTTTTAATTTATTCTTAAATAAAAAGCTTCTAGTTTCCCTTTTTCGGGTTTAGGAAAGCACTTATGTTAAGATAAGACTTAACTTTCTTAACACTTTTGTTTTCATACCCTTTTATACTGTCTGTACGTTCGTGTAAGTACTGACAAGTTTGCCCTGGCACTAGATCAGCTAGAAAAAATTTAAATACACCAATGGATCAGACATAGTGTCGAAAGAGATGAAATTTGAAATCAGCAACATCGGTCCATGTTCTTCGTAGCAGCAGGTAAAGTACACGCCTTCCTCTAATTTTTCTATATCATTTATAATAATGAAGTAACTCCAATCGAAAAAACAGATATATTTGCGATAGAGAATTAAGAAATTAGAAAAAACATCACGGGCCTCTGACTTTTTTAAATATCAAAATGGGTATTTTTTTAATCTTTTGAAGAGATCTTTAAGGAAATAAATAAAAATCTTAACCTATTAAGAGCCGATGGTATTTTTATGTAATTTTTTTTTAATTCTCTGTCACCTCTATATTTGTTTCTTTGATTGGAGTTACTTCAGTTAAATAGATTTAGTTAAATGGTGAAGGCATAGCTGAATATAGCACTCTTACTTGTTTTAAATAAACTTCTTTTTATAAAAGACGTTTTGTCGCAAGAAATTTCGGAAGCCAACTGATTAATGGATTAACTTACTCTAGCCAACTTGAGAGTTTTTCAAACTTTGCTTTTCATGCAACGACTTCTTTCGAAAGTACATTGGATACACGCTGTTTTGGTAAATGACTGTTATCACTTTTTCCTTATGAATTTTCAAATTATTATTCATTCTCTAAAAGAAGTCGTTTTGTCAAATTTAAATTGGGGTAAAATCTAGATGAAGTCGACTCTGTATCTTGCACTCCAAAGATCGCAGAAATACGGGATTAGAGCAAAAGAGGGACAAGAAAATTATTTATTTAGTATAAACATCTTGAAAAATTCTCTTATTTCGAGAGAAGACGTTATGATAAAATTCGATAGTTTTTTTAATTATACCTGCCAAAATACTTTTTAATTATTTTTTATATTAAAATACAGACAATTTTTTGTTTTTAAACAATAATTATTTCCCTCAAAGCAAAAACACTTAAACAGAAAAAAATGTTGCGACATTTTTCTTCTTATTTGCAAATAGTGTAGTTAATCAGGAACTGTTTTTGTGAGTAAGCTATTAGCAAATAAAAACTTAATTCACCATTTATGCGGCAAAATTTTCTATTCACAATAATTTTATTTGCGAGTAAGACGTGCGCATAAACGTAGTTATAAGAAAAAAATTAATTGAAGTCGGCCCGGCACCTACGGGGGGTAATATGTACCCTATCGTTCTTGTGCTTCTAATTTATGTTAAATATAATCAGCCGTATACAAACAACTCTACAACACCATTTAAAATAGATGTTTGTACTTGTGTGTATACATAAGGAAAGTTTTATCTTTGTTACCTCAGAACATACAAATATAATTTATTTGGAAATTTGTATATTGTTTTTATTCAGAGTTGTTAAAATTACACTTTCGTGAAAAAATATTTTCTCTATCACTTCTAATCAAATAAAAAATTACTCTTTATTTAACTGTGTTTATGTTGCTGAGTAAAATTGATAGCACTGTGAGATGAAAAATAAAACATTTGGTTTTTTATAGTTAAATAATTCCTTAAAATTCTTTTAACATCATATAATTTCATTTACCTTTATTCTGATTTGCAATCCTTATCCACTTAAATGCACTCTTAAATCCGCTGCAATGCGACGCAAGGTAGCATTGCTAATTTGCAATATCAACTTTAAAACACCTTAAAGCATCGAAACTAGCAAGAGCAACTGGTTTTATGGAAAATATGCTTGCCTTAAACTTTAAAAAGAGATTTTTTGTTTGCAAAAACTTAATTTAAATAAACTACAAAAAAAGAAAATGTTTTTAGAGTCTTTAAAAGAGTGACAGATGAACACTTGAATAGTTTTCAAGTGTTTTTTCATAAAGATGCTTGATAAATATTTATATTATTGTCGAGTATTTTTGTTAAAAATACTAAAGTGGCTGTATTACAATACAGTCATGTTAGTTAATATAATTTTCGCTTTCACTTAATTTTAAAACAAATAACCAAATTAATAATGATTAAATTAGTTTGTTAAATTGATGATGTTTACAATTGCACCATCTAAAGTAGATAGATGCGAAGAATAATGATGAAGGATGCAGCGATCAAGAATATGCAGTATTTCATCTGGTAAACATTACTTTTCTGATGCGATGCAGAAATACAGGCGTTGTACCAAAATTCATCACTAATTCAACTAGGAACGTTTCAAGAATTTTTGAAAATAAGGAGTCACAGGCAGTCCAAATAAGTATTTCTGAATATACACAAGATCTACACAATAAAATTTTAAAATTAATACGCCAACAGCACAAAGAATTAACTTTAAGGCAGATACAGATAATGTAGCTTAGATTTATAGATATTTAGTAAATAAGAAATAATTTTGTACTTTGTATGCGTCTATAAAAATTTTTATATGACAAAATATTTTTTGTTTTTTCAAATATTACTTACAGTAGTAGACAAAACTGTTCACGAATAGATGAAATTTTAATTCAGAAATGATTTTATCTACATATCAACTGTCTGGTAACCTTTTTCATTTGGAAGTTGTTGAATACTCTCTTTTCTATTATCTGGTAACTTATTTTTAAGCTAGCGGATGTTTTAGACGTTTGTTTGATATCATCGAAATAATATTACTTGTGAACAATATTGTCCGCAAATAGATTTTTTAACAATTTCTTTCAATTTAGACCTTACCAGGAGAAAATTGGGTAAATATAAATAAAAATTTTTTTTTCTAATTAAAGTGAAGGTAATTTATTGTATTTTAATAAGTTTGCAGTCAAAAAATAACGGACTTAAGGCAAGGGCTGTTATAAAAAGACCATTTTTAAATGGAAAACACCGTAAGGCACGATTAAAGTTCGCTAAAACGTACGAAAATTTCACGATTGGAAGAAAGTTACATGGTCGGATGGAACTAAGATAAATAGGGTGGGGTCAGATGGACGCTAATGGACATGGGTTGATAGACGTAGCGGTGTACAAGATCGCAACATTTGTCAAACTGTAAAATTCGGGGTGGATCACTAATGGTTTGGGGATGTTTTCGTGGTAATGAGCTCGGTGTACTTCGGCGTATCAATGGTATTATGCGTGCCACAGACTATATTGACATACTGGAGGACTCTTATCTCACAAGTATGGATATATTCGGTCTCGAACCGGGGCAAAGCGATATATTTATGCAGGATAACGACCCGAAACACACCGCAAAAATAACCAAAAACTGGTTTGTAGATAACAGTATTAAACTGCTCGAATGGCCTCCCCAGTCCCCAGATTTGAACCCAATTGAGCACCTTTGGACGATTTTAAAACGAAAGATTTTCGCTGAAAAGTGTGCTCCAAGAACCGTGGATGAATTTTGGGAGAGAGCCCTACTAGCATGACAAAATATAAGCCCAAAATAATTAGAATACCTTATAAACAGTATGCCACAAAGAATCAAAGCTGTAAAAAAATCCCGTGGAGGTTATATTGAGTTAATAATTAATCTCCCTTTGAAACCAAGGGACAAAAGTGTTCACACACCCTTTGTATTAATATGTATTATTTTGAATTAAATAAAATAAGTTGCTTTAATTTAAATATTCTTTTAGTAAGTAAACTGATTACTCTATTAAAATGTATTACCATTATTTATGATATATAATGTATAATAAACTTTTTTCTTGAAATTTAAATTTTTGAACTATTTGTGAACAGTTTTGTCTACTACTGTAAGTTAGTTTGAAAAAAAATGTTTATTACATTTTTGTTTTTATTTCATGTTGTTTAAATAAATATTTATTTTCCTGATGATGCTACACAAGGGAGTAGTGAAATATCGAATATATATATATGAAAAATAAAAGACATATTTCTTAGAAATTAAATAAAATATTTTATTATTTACATTTAAGTATGCGTATTATTTTTACTGACCTCTAAATATAATTAATAGGCCAGAAGATTTTCTGTTCTATCATTTACGTATATAACACAAACAATTTCGATGAGCAAATAACAATTTTAAGATATTTTTGCAGATGTTCATGATCTTGACACAATACATTGGCAATCAATAAAAATTCATACGCATACCCAGCAAACATTAGGATGTTTTTATCATTTTTAAAATATGTTTTTATAATTTGATTATATTGGCACTTAAAGTTCGGTCGAATAAGTCGACTGCCAGGCAAGCTAGTTAAAATTATTATGAGAAAAATAAACATTAAAATTTCTTCACCCAATTGCTTAATTCGTGTATCGTCTGTTTAAAAACACTTCTCATGTTTACGATTGTGAATGATAAATTTTATTAATTGTTAATTTATAATTTACTAATAACTAGCAGTGCCCACAACTTCGTCCACGTATCATTTATAGTTTTCTTTAAATTAAAATGCTTTCATATTTGTATCTCTTGTTTTTTTTAGAACATATTTTTATAAAATAAAAAGTATATATAGCACTCTTACTTGTTAATTTTCTTTTAGTCTTTTTTTTATTTAGACTATACTGTTTGTTGCAATGTTGCCATATTAAAATTAAAAAGTGGAGTTTAAGCCAATCGGAATGTGAAGAATGTAAAAGAAATTCGATTGGAGTAGTTAATTCGAAATTAAGACTTATGATAAAATTGTGTCTCATGTCTAATAAATATATTCCAATATCTTTTCTTAGTACTTTGTTAAATAAATTATTCTGAACATTATTCTTAAAACAAACTTTTAATTCCTCTTAATAATATTTAACTATTTTTTGCGATTTCAATTGCTTCGGGCACACAACCAGGACACAAAGCCATATCATTAGTTTAAGGAGTTAGAAAAAAATTTGTTTAATTACAAAATGTTAAACATAAAACAATTTGTAAATTTCAAATCTACAAAATTAATGTGTTTTACAGATTCGATGTGTTTTTTATACTTTAATAATTTTCAGACCAAAAAGACGTTTTTGCACTCGCAGGGTTAAAACCTTTATTAATAATAATGATGACAGTAACGCAAGTAAACCCGCAGCGACAGATACTAATAAAACGATGGTACTTAAATCCACTTCCACAGCGGTTGTTCCTAGCGAACAGCAGCTGCACTCAATTCTAACATCATATCCACCATCGCAATTATCATCAGCAACAAACCCAGCAGCTCAACTACCACTTGGAGCGCACAAAAACTCATTACACATTTTAGTGGAAGGTGACGCCTTGGGTTTAGCTGTACCGTCAACAGTTTCTTACCAAATGGCAACCTCAATGCCTATTGTAATAAGGGAGAACAGTGGAAATGTCAACAGTTTAATAAATGCAAATGATCCGAAATCTTTAATAACAGAAGATGAGCCAACAACGGAGTGGACACCAGAAATACCATTTAAAAATGTAAGTCGTTATTATCACAAGTTTAAAGTGCTTTTGTGTTCACTATTGTTCGCTTACGTTTGTTTTTTTGTCTCTTTTAAACTTATTTACACATACTATCAGTGAGATTGTGTTCAAGTTACTGAGAAAATAAAATGCTGCAAAGAAATGTATACAACAAACACAAACAATTTGTCTTTCCCTTTGTAATTGACTTCAAAAAAAGATGGTGGTTATCAGTTGATCTGAAAGTTGCTTCATTCATGTTTGTGTCCGCAGTTCTCAGTCATTTCTGAACTGATTTTTCCCGATTGGTTTCGTTTTAAAAAAATTAAAGGATGTCCCAATATAACATACATTCTTTTAACAAGTAGTATTAAACGTAAACAATACCACATGACTTAAATTGACCTATCTTTTTAACAGTGATAGATAAGCGATTAAAAATTAGTCAAAATATAGATTTCTATGACTGTTATAAGAACAAGTTTAAATATTCAAAATTGTAAACTAAAGCTTGCCCAATTTATTTTGATGTATATGACCATACTTTTGAGCAGTTTTCGACAGACGTCTGAAACTTATAAGACACCTGAATTGCTAAGTCTTATACAACGGTATTGAATATTTATTTCGAAATTAAAGGGTGTCCCAATACCCACCGTGATTTGATGTATGTGGACAAACTTCTGAACCGATATAGATAGATAGCTAAAATCTGTTTTGAAGTTAGTTTTTTCTTTGAAAGTCTTATAATTTAGAAAATTAGGTATTCCTTGAAGAAAATTGAATATTATGAGAACTAGTCAGGATTAGTATTAGGCACTTAAACTATTATTTCGAGAAATCCGATCAATTAATATTTGGGAAACAAAAAAAATGTTTAAAATTGACATATGAATTATGAACTTTAAACAAAAAAAGTCATCAAATCAGGTTTTGAATAAACTTTGTAGAAGTCTCAAGGACAGAAATATAATATAGGTCAATCTTATTTAAATCTAGAACGTCACAGTTCTTATGCATAGCGAAGTTTATTAAGCGATCTCCGTCTGTCTGACTGTTCGTATTAAGATCAATTCTGTCAAGGCACTAGAGAAAATTCAAAAACGCCAATCGATCAGACATAGTCTTATTTGGCCTTTTATTTTATCGGTGACTATTTTCCTGTAGTTATGTACATCATTTAGCTTAGATACCTTATTTTGCCCCTGTAGAGATTTCTTGCAATCTTCTTCTGTTGTGCTGGCTTAAGCACAAAATTTTAGGATGGCTGGCAGACAGTTTCGACGACAAGTTTTGCAGGATAACAAGTTGGAGTCGTGAACAGATGTCCTGCATGCCAACAAAAACTTGAATATAAGCTCACCCTAAACTCGCTAGTGTCCCCGCTTGAATCCTTTGACCAAGACAGAAGGCTATGAGTGTAGCGTTCATTTTCTGGCTCTTCGTATTCAATATAACTCGAAAGCTTTCCTTAATATGGTAGATTCAACATCTTTTATAAACTTATTCAGAATTCCATACGGTAAGATGCTAATCGTGCTTTGTTTTGGGGATCTGATGTATCCAAAATTGCTTTAAAATGCATTTGTCTTTGTTAATTCTGGCATTGTCAAAATCCCATACGACTTCTTTTTGTTTTCCTCAATATTCAAGGCATTACTCAAGATATCTATAAAATATATTTAAAGCCTTTAAGAATTTAACTTACATATTATGCCTTTAAAGATTTGAAGTGCAGCTTCAACACAAAAATCAATTTCTTATATCGAAAAAACATAATTTGAGTATTAATCGTAAACAATTATGTGGACTTAAAGCGCCTTGTCTTGAAATAACCAAAACTCATATTTCAGCGTGACATAGTTTTATATACTGATATGGACGATCTACAAAATGCTGAGCAGTGGCTTAATGGAATTACAGGGCAACTTATAGTGTTTTGTTATCTGAAATGTTATTTAACTAAAGCAAATAAATGTTTAAAATTACTAAAGGTTTTTTTTAAATTTTCAGTTAAACTCCCTAGATGAGAGCATTGTACATTCCGATTCCATTTTAGGAGACTCAAGATTAATAGCGACACCCCTGGATGAAGAAGTATAAATTTGTATTAAACGAAAATAATTATTTAAAGTGTTGTGTCCTTACAGGTCGATGAATTCATTAAGGAAAACATTCAAATAAATTCAAATAAAAAAATTCGAAGGGAGTATCTTAGTCCTTGGACATTAAAATTTAAGGACAAAGAACAAGAACTGAAATTTTGCCAATTGCGTGAAGATATGTTTCGGTGAGTTAAACAAAGTTTAATCAACTCCAAGGAACCACTAATTTTTATTTATTATTTTTCCATTTTAATCTATTCTATTCACAGTTCCAATATGCTGTGTGTATTTGCTTTATGGATCTTTATTGTTTTGTGCCAAATAATCATTATACCTCGATGTACGAATCTCCTAATATGTTTAGCAATAGGAACCATAATTTTAATAATTAGCTGCATCATTGTTATGGCAGAAGAGTTTTCAGGTATATTTTACGAAAATGCTAATCAATCTAAAATTTCAGGTTTATTGCACGATAGCAATTTGTTTTCTCTTTGATTAATTTCCAATTTGTATATTTATTCCATGTTATTTATTTATTTATCTATTTATTTTTTTTTTTATTTTAATTTTTAGGCTAAATTATATAAGTTGTAAGTTAAACAAAGCAATAAATTAAAGACTTAAAAATTAAAATGATTTTAAACCCTCAAAATATCGTACTAATTATCCCGAACTCTACCTTATGGTTTAAACAAAAATCTTTAGTTTATTTAAACTGTTAGCGAGAAGTTGCTAAGTAAGCGGTAGCAAAATGGTCATCGAGACGTGCTTTTACACTCAATAATCAATTTCAATCAATATTTTTAAAGTTTAATTATGTTAATATAATATGAACGTGGTGTAATCTTAAATTAAATAATTTTAATTTACAACACCCATTAAAATTATATTTTCACCCTTCGCTTACACGTTCTATTTCTAAACTCCTTGTTTTATTTTAAATGCTGGTTTAGTTTTTGCTTACTGACATACATAAAACTTCTTCTTTTAAGTATCTCCTGATATTGAAATCAGGTATCCTGAAGTCCGGTAAACGTGGAATAATATTGAAAATTTAACCAAAATTACTCGTACAAAATTTTTACATATGTTAAAATTTTCTCTCGACGATAACAATTATTTTATATATGCAGATAAAGTATGTAACCAAATATATGGTATGCTTATGGGAAATCCTCTCTCCCCGACAATAGCAGACATAATACTAGATACCTAACTTGACAACGACCTGGCTAAATTAGAAAATAATCGAATCAACGTAAAATACATTGCAAAATATGTGGACGATATACTAACAATTGTTAAACACAACGACAAAGATATTATTTGATCGACTTTAAACGACTATCATCAAAAAACTAAGTTCGCTATGGAAATAGAAAGTAACAATAAAATCGCATACTTGGATACTTTACTACGTAGAACCGACAACCAGATTATACTTAATTGGTATGCCAAAGAAACTTCTTCGGGCAGAAATATGAATTTTCACACCACCCAACCGAAAAGCCAAATCATTAATATAGCAAAAAGTTTTATAAGACGAGTACTAAATATTAGCGATGAACATTTTCACAATAAAAATCTAGAAGTAATTAAGAATATACTAAAGAAAAATAGTTTTCCCAATACCACCATTAATCTACTAGTTGACAACATAGGAAAAGAACTTAAATTTCAAAAAAGGAATGCTCAGGTTGAAAGTGAAACGGTTTTGAAACAGGACAAAAAGTTTCACAGTGTACCTTTTTTACCTAAACTCATCGATAATAAGACCATAACAAAAATAATCAAATCAACAAACGCATGCTTCGCCTACAAGCCAATTCAAACAATCACACAATTTTTTTTAAAAACAAAAACACCAGTTGATAAAAAACAAAAAAGCAATGTTGTCTACGAAATCCAATGTAAGGGTGGAAATAATGAAAACTGCGAACTTGTATACATTGGTACAACAAAAAGAAGTTTGGAAACAAGAATGGGAGAACATAAAATCGACATAACAAAGAAACAAGAAGCAACAGCACTCGCACAATACATAGTACAAACTGGAACACAGCTGATATTGATAATGATAAAATACTGGACATAGAGAACATTGAAAAAAAGCGATTTACAATCGAGAGCTTACGTATACAATGGAACACACACAAAACAATTAATATAAAAGAAGATACGGACAACATAAACGCAAGCTACAGAGTGGTTTAAAGCAATAATTCAAAATAAACTGTGATATTAAATTTTAAGATGTGTTTGTTGTTTTTCGTTTTGTTTTTAAAAAATTTTAAAGGTCCAAATGTTTTAAATTTTTGTTTAAATGTAATAATAATAAATTGTTTTATTATTTAAATAGACGATCCCTTAAAAAAGTAGACAAAAGATCTACGAAACGTCGGGAAAAATTGTAAATTAAAGGCATTTTTATTTATAACAAACAAATTCAGGTCTAAACAGAAAGAAGTTAAGAAACTAAAAAAAACCAACAACAAAGTAAGTAGCCAAATGAATACACAAAAGTCAAATGAAGTCGGTGATTTTTGTGAAATCAGCCGGCTTCGTTTAAAATAGCGGAAAGCACTTTGTCGAAAATGATAAAAACTTAAAAGTACTTATGGCCAACAAATATTCGGGAAAAATTTTAAACATTAAAAACAACAGAAAATCGCAATATGAAATTCTGAATAAAACTATGGCCAAATGGTTTGAGCAAATGGATGAAAAAAAATGCAAATATTACTGGACCAATAATTCTCGAAAAAGCAGAACAGTTTGCAATTCAGTTTGGCATTGATTTCAAACCGAATTTAGGATGGTTGATGGAGAGCCCAGTTCCGCCGATATTGAAGCTGCCGCTCATTTTAAAGAAAATGTCCTTCCAAATAAGTTAGCTGAATATGAGCTTGACGAAATCTGCAATGCAGATAAGTCTAATAAAATATACGCACCAGCTAATAAAAACGATCGCGGACAAAAAGTTCCAAAAAATCGCTTAACATTGCTTTTTATCTGTAATGCTACAGGTTTCGACAAGCATAGTTTTTTAAATTCGAAAATCGAAAAGTCCACGATATTTTCGTTGGAAGCAAATTCCTGTGACCTAAAAATTTTACCAAAGCCTGCATGACCAGCATTATATGGTGCGGGATAATAAGGGACCTGGATGAAATCTTTGCCAAGAAGAATAAACAAATTTTGTGACTGATTGATAATGCATCTTGTCATAAATTAAACTTTACCCCAGGACACATTGAGGTATTGTTCTTGCCAGCTAACACCACAAGCCTTATTCAACAATTTGACCAGGGTAAAATGCTTTTAGTTTCAGTTATATTAAGTCCACAAGCTAATTTGTAATTGTTTTTTTTTTACAGGCATCATCCGTTCGTTTAACGCGCAGTATAGGAAGTGTTTAACTCGCAAGCAAGTACTAGCGATTGAAAGTAGTCGTATGGATACTTTGTTAAAAAAGTTTAGCATTTGAGATGCTTTGTATATTGTGAAACGGTCTTGGTGGCTTGTAACACCACAAGCCATAAATGTTGCTTCCGAAAATCGGAAATTTCGAAAGAAATGGTATTCGAAGAAGTATGTCAAGATGATGAATCGGACGAATGTGATGAAGATTACTTTTGTAATGATTTTGATGGCGAAGAGAACCACTGCTTCGAAGAAATTAATGAAGAAGAACTAATTAATGAAATCCTCTGTGAGAAGGTTGAAGAGCACCCGAAAGCCAAAAAGAAAGGATGTTATCAAAACTTTTTTCATTCTCAAAGAGTATTTAGACGTTGACAAAGGACAAGATTTTATTTATAAATTAGAAGATATTCTCTTCAGAACTCGTGAAGAGGAGCTCGTCTGAGAGAAAAGACTTTTTTCAGTGCTAACAGTTGTTTTACGTAAACAAATTTTTTTAGCTATTCGTATTTACTTCTAACTGATTTCTCAGCAAATGTTATTTTTTTAACAAATTTATTTATTATTTACCAAATGTGATTTTAAGTTTAGCGCTATCACCTGTTTTGTTTTTGTTATGTTTTTACATATGTATAGATTTGTACAATGTATATTTGTTGGACAAATAAACGATATGTCGTACAAAATAATATTTATTAATTTTATTTCAAATATATGTATATGTATCTGCATACTCCATAGAAAATTTTTTAAATTTTGTTTCTGACGCATATAAGAGAATAGCTCTCCTATATGCGTGGTACATATATAAGAAAATATCTTTACTATATGCGTGTTATCTTTATAAGAAAGCTCGCATATAAGAAACAAAATCTGTACATTTTCAGAATTTCTTATTTGCGTATTGTACTGTAAATATCGATGATTAATTTCAAAGAAGTACGATCTAGGATAAAATTTATTCTTAGATGATAAATGTTTGCATATGACAATTTCAAAACACCATTCCTACTCTTTAACTAACGGCTATAAGTAATACAAATACGTTTTAAATGTAAGCTTTGTAAAGAAACTCCTTTTCCGCAGTCGATTTCTTGTTTTGTTTTTTGTGTTTAGCGAGTTAAAAAAGTAAATTCAAACAAAACTTTTCTACATCTTATACCCTTCCGTTTGTAATTTATCAGACATGTCAAACATTCCAATCTGAATCGTATTGACCAATTCAATCGAATTTCTTTTTACCTCTTTCAGTTTTTTTGCAAATACGGTAATCTTTGCAAGAATATAATTAAAAATGTAGTTGAGATGATCTACTCTCTTACTAGCTTACAGTCCTGATTTAGAGACAGTTAAATAACAACAATAAAGCCAGATTTTGCTACAAATTCTTAAGCTTTTCAATATCTAAAAGCTCTTCTGAAGTTAAAGAAAAAGATTTAATTGTATAACATTGGCAAACTGAATCAGATGTTAAATAATAAAACGCAAATCTAGTAGTGAGTCTATTACAGAACTATCAGTAGACAAAATTTTAAGACTATTTTCAATCAACAAGTTAATTGTTTCCATTGCAAATGCTATAATTATGTTGTATTACGAAAAAAGTCAAAATCCAATAGTTATAGTTATTTTGAGATTTATTGTTTTCTGACCTAGTGCAACCTAAGTCGTGAATATAACTTATTTATAAAAATTATAAATATGAAAAGATTATTTAATATTTAATCAAACTGCAGGTTTTGCATACTGAGTTAATAGCATGTGGTACTAAAATATTAATAAGTGTAATTACTCTTCGAATAAGTTTTTTATTAAACTTGCTTAAAGAAAAAATAAATTATTAATTTTAATGAAAAGAAAGCACTGTTTCGCAGTTATAAAGCAACGGTAAATGCAAATTAAGAAGAAATTATCTGCAAACTGAAAAAGGACGTGTTTATCAGTTGAAATTTCATGAAACTTTTGCAGACTTGAGCTAGGTTCATTGGAGTAGTTGCTACTTGCTCAATAACGAATAATTTTCTATCACTTAGGAAAGAAAAAATTCAATTAATGACATGAAAGTGTAAATTAAGATTCAATTTTATTCGGCAAAGTAACTGTAAACTGTATTTATAACATCGTCAATACAGTAAGTGGAAGATCTATTTCTCTGAAAAGCGTATGATCTAGTTCACATTGAGCTACGATGTGGCGTTTTATTACATATTCTTAAGCTTTTAGCAATGGCTCTGTTTTGTGATTAATGTTGGATCTATATCCTTTTTTTTTCAAGTAACAGAGCTCGTGGTGATCATGTATCTTAGTTAAAAATACAATTAAGTATGAAATATGCCCCCCAGTTCAAAAACCATATCTACAGGCCACAAATATTAAGGTTAAAAGCAAGAAAGGGGACTGTTTGCTATCTGCTATATACTTCTCTCCTCGCCATAGTGTTACGGCTTTACAGTATGAAGAATTTTTTAAATTGCTAGGCCATAAATTTGTCGTTGGTGGTGGCTTTAATGCGAATCATCCATGGTGGGGCTCGAGATTAACAAACCCAAAAGGTAACCAACCTTATAAGTGTATTACAAACAATAAATACTCAATTCTATCTACCGGAACACCAACCTACTGGCCATCTGATCCTCGTAAAATTCCTGACGTCTTGGACTTTGCTGTTTATTCTGGCATTTTAAATCAGCTTCTAGAAATAAATGATTGCAATGAACTAGATTCTGAGCGCTCGTCACTGTTAATAAATTACAAAATTGGTTGTAACTATAAAACACAAAGTCAAAGTATACTAACTTCGCAATCAAATATTAAGTTATTTCAACACATTCTCGATCAAAACTTAAATTTAATTTTAAAAAACGGTGATGAAGTTGATGAAGCGGTAGAGAATTATACCCAACTCATTCATGAAGCGGACTACAACTCAACACCTATTAATAATAAAGTTCAGATAAACAAATTTAAAATATCGATAGAAATCAGAGAACTTATGCAGGAAAAAAGAGGGCTAAGAAGAGTATGGCAACAAAACAGAAACCCAACTAATAAAAGATTATTTAATAATGCTTGCAGGTGTCTAAAAAGGATTCTTGAAGACCAAAAAAATAAATCAACAGCAGAGTTCATTAACGAAATTAATAACTCCAAATATGATGTTCATCTTTTGTGGAAAGCAACTAAGTACATTAAGAGACCAACTAAGCGAAATATTCTTGTAAAAGATTCAAGTGGATCTTGGTTTCGATCAGATAAAGACGTATCGGAAGCTTTCGCTTATCATTTAGAGGGAATATTTCAGCCACTCCACATGAATACCCTTGCTGATCAGGATGAAATACAAAACTTTTTGATCTCGCCATGCCACGTTTCGCCTAATGAAGTACAAAAGTAAATAAAAAAATTAAACAAAAAGAAGTCTCCAGGGTATGACTTGGTAAATTAATACGTAGCCAAAAATCTAAGTTGGAAATGCATTATTTTCCTAGCTCTAATCTTCTTAATCACTTTCCGTCTCAATTGAAGTGTACCGAGATCATAATGATTCCAAAGCCAAACAAACCAAATAATATTATGACTTCGTACAGACCAATAAGTTTACTGGCAACATTTTCCAAAGTATTTGAAAAAATGTTTTTGAGAAGACTGCAACCGGTGCTAGAAAAAGGAAATATAATTCCGGAACACCAGTTCGGCTTCAGACACAAACATGGAACTACAGAGCAGTGTCACCGTGTTGTTAATGTTATATCTGACTCACTTAAGAAAAAACAGTACTGCTCAGCTGTTTTTCTTCACGTGCAACAGACTTTTGATAGAGTGTGGCATCAAGGTCTACTTTACAAAATTAAAAGAATATTACCGGCGCCATATTTCCTATTTTTCCAAAGCTATTTAGCGAATAGATCTTTTTATGTAAAAATTAAAGACGAGAGGTCGAATATACTCTCATTTAATGCCGGAATTCAACAGGGTAGCGTGCTTGGCCTAATTTTATAAACAATGCAGATGATACTACTACTATCGCAGCAAGTCCTTGTAGAGCGGAAGCCTCTCTTCTCGTTCAAAATGTACTCAACCTACTTGAAAAATGGTTCCTAAAATGGAATATAAAAGTAAATTCCGAAAAGTCAATCATGCTACATTCACATTACGTAGGGGAAACTGCCCTGATGTTAATATTAATCAACAGACTATTCCACAACGTGAAGTCGTCAAATACCTTGGTATGACAATTGATAGACGCCTTACCTGGAAACCACACATTAAGGCTAAACAAAATCAACTTAATATAAAAAATAAGAGACTTTATTGGCTCTTGGGACCAAAATCCCAGCTCAACTTAAACAACAAAATTAGAATATATAAAGCAATTCTGAAACCTGTTAGGATGTATGGGATACAACTGTGGGGTACTACAAGCAAATCAAAAAGATACCAATCAAAAACTCTAAGGTTAATCACAAATGCACCACGGTTTGTAACAAATAAACATATACTTCTTGGTCTTGACATTCCATCAATTCCCCAAGAAATTCGCAACTTTAGTGAAAGGTATTTAAAAAGACTGAGTGATCACTCCAATCCCTTAGCAATTTCTCTCCTTGATGACAGCATTGAAATTAGAAGATTTAAACGAACCCACATATTAGATTTACCATTTAGAAGCTAAACCCCAAACTGTAAATACGTAACATAAAAATAAAAAAAAAATCATTTTCTCTTTTTGTAGATATTTGTTATTAATGTAGTTAGAAGTTCTTTGTATTATTAGTATTTTATATAAAACTATAATTTTTTTTTAGAAGTTTATTAGAACTTTGCATCACATGTCATTTGCTATTAAATTAAGAAATTTGCTTATTGTTTTGTTTGTTAGACAGAATGCAAATAAAGATATATTATACAAAAAAAAATCCTTTTTTTTAATTGGCCAAACTTTTATTGAACGCTTGAATGATAGAATAATTCCAATAGACCACAGAAGTACCATTTGATTGAAAAGAGATTTTCAATTAGAAATTTAAAGATTCGTAAGAACACGATTTTCTTGAGCTAATAAATGTTTCGGAAACCAAATGCAAAAGCAGGAAGATTAAGCAATGCAGGTATATTAAAATCAAAATTTTGGGAAGGTCAAATTATCCAAAACTGTTAAGGAATAAAACATTTGATAATTCTCACAAAAATACAGAAAAGTCACCTTCTTTAGCTGTAAAACTATGAGAATTTAGTTTTTTTCAGCTCTTAAAAGTGTTGCGCAGTCTTCCAGGATTTTTGACTTAACCCCTTGGAGTGGACGGGCTTCGCCTGTCAAGATTTTCTGTACTAAACTCGAATTTATCGGACGTCACCCGCAGTATATTTTAAAGTTTAAAAGCGTATGAATTTTTTCAAACTTGTAAAAATAAAAATATTATTATTGCCCCATGGTCTTTTGTAAATTCCAGCTAAACAGACCTTATTATAGATAACGGTTTTAACAGTTTTTTTATGATAAATATTTATTTATATGTATTTTATTGATGAAATATTTAAGTTTTCTTTTATGATAATTCTACGCATAGAATTGCACTAAATTTAATTGTCTGCGCTCGTATTATACTTCGTGATTGAATCGTAAGGCAAGGGGTTAAAGTACTTATTTTCCAGCAGCATTTTAGGAAAGTATCTGTTATCATTCGACAACCTTATTATATGAATTATTATCATTATTATATAAATCAGTTATCTCCGATTTAAAGGACTCAGTATTTTCTTGTAACATAAATTGTCTTTCATCTAAAACGATTTCGTTGCAGATAAGTTTCAGATCTAGAAGGTCTACAAGTAATACCCAACGATGTAATAATTTGATGGTGATTATTTTCCTTAATTTTAGAATTCAAAACAAAGTCTGCCTCCTACAAAGGATACATCAAGAACCAATGATATTGCAGCAGCTGTTAAGGGTTGGCTTACCATCATTCATACATTAAACATGAAAACTTTTAGCTAATCTTTCTAAAAACATTCTTTTGTTGCCAGATTTGATTGGCCAGTACATCTTAAGTGTGATGGACTGTTGTTTATGATATCGATAATATTTCTACAGAAATTCAAGGTGGAAATTCGTACAGTATCATGTTAAACTGGTATTGACAATAAAGAATTTTATATCTTTGTTTACATGTATGCATACACCGAACAGTGGAATATGTTCATACATTGATTGGCAAAAAATACAAGGAGGGCCGTAGAATGAAAATTGAAATTTTGCTCGGAGCCTTTGGCTATCTCTCTTAAGAAAAATATAAAGTTTCGTAAAAATTGGCCACGCCTACTACCCAACATCTACAAAACCCACCGCCCAAAGTTTTTTAAATTTGGAATAGAGCCTTTTATTACCTTAATTAGGAATAAAATAAAGTTTTATCAAAATTGGCCACGCCCTACATCCACCGCCCATATAACACATATTACATTTTTTCCCACAATATTTTTTTCTTTACCAAAGCTAATTATTTTACAAATAAATTTTAATACATGCATTAAGATATAGACTTTATTTCGTCATCTATCATTTCTGTAACTATACCATCAAGTTCCAGAACCTTTATACGGGGTTGACATCTAATGCTACTTATAAAAGGATCGGACGATACTAAAATTCGATGAAAACCATCTGTATTTGTTGCAACTCTACCACACTTTCTAGAGAACCTTCATCTTTATATCTAGCTTCTTTGGCTTCTTCCATACATCAGTAATTTATGTACCGTTACTGGCATATAATACCAACTATATTTTTCAACAAAAAGTTTTGCTGTATCTTTAACAAAATTCCTGAACTTCAAGGAATTAACTCTTTTGCCACAAACTGTTATTTGTAGTATAATGCAAATTCCACTCGAATACCCATATGTTCTTTTAAGGAAGTTTGCTTTTCAGTTTTAGACTTTTGTGTATGTCCTTGAGCGCCGACCATCTATCTTTCAAATGGTTTGTTGTATTATTATTTGTGTTTTTTATTATTATTTGTAATTTTTGTAATTAAGAATTTCATGAATTTAGAGACAAATTTCAGGATTTTATAAGAGAATTTTTATTATTTAGACTTTTTTTTATTTAATTGATAGTATGAAAAAAAACAAGTTTTAAGAGCAAATTAAGATGTCGCTTTAAAATTCTGAAAGCGAACTCTTTATTAAATATATTTTGTTTTAATTCATTTTACTTTATATATCTCTTTACCTTAGTTTATCCAAATACATATATGTAATTTACAGAATAATATTTCAAATTTGGCTTACAATACCAAGCTTTATATCTTCGTTTAGAAATGAGTCATGCAGCATTTACATATACATATTTTTACAGTGTTAGATTAATATTTTTACAGTGTTAGATAAATATTTTATAATCATAATTGAAGTAAGGGTTACCTCATTTAATTTTTAACTTAAATAAAAGGTGAATAAATATCTGTCGGTAACACCTTTCATTTTATTATAGCGGGAGCACCTAGCACGACCGCGCAACCTTTTTTTCTTCCAAGGAAGTTTGCAATCACGGCAAATTATAGAACAAATTATATTCTATCATACCTTTTAAATCATATGAGCGAACTTTATAACTTTTTTAAAAAATACGCAGAAAAGGCTTTATTTAAAAAAATCACTCATTATATCAGAGCAATTTAATTATTTTATGTACAAACACTATAGAAGGGTATAAACAGTTTTCAATATTTTGGACCGAAATTTACATGTGACTTTACTTCATTATTTTAAAGGCAAATAAACGTTTTTTTGGGATACAGTTCATAAATTCTTCATACTGAATGAATTTTCTACAAAACTACATCATTACATTTTTAAATTTTGTGTGTCGAAAAAATTACTTATTGCAAAAAAAAATCCCCCAGTGCACCGCCAAAGCCATCATTTCTATTTTTATAAAGAAAATTTTAGTAACCATAATGCATAATGTATTTTGATCTCTACATTAAAAGCAGCTGTAATCAGTGATATCACATGCAGAGAATTTTCCCTTTTTGAGGATTTTCTTTTAATTTTGAAGCGTAGGGAAAAAAGCATAGATTCCATTTCAAGCAAAATGTAGGGAGTTTTTAAAATTTATAGTTTTTTTTTAATACGCTATAGTTTATTTAAAAATCAGTTAAAATTCAAAATATTTAGCATTCCTAACAACTTCCCCCCTGCAATCAAGTATCTCCATTATAGATATATAATTATATCATTGAACACTAAAAGGCGGTTTTTTATAACTACTAAACTAATTTTATTTATATTTTATTGAAAAATATATTTTATTTTATTTTTGTTTGCTAGATAATTTATTAATCGTTTTTTATACTTTTTGCTGAAAATAAAAGTATACATTATTATTTCTTAAGGTACCTATACACTACATTGTGTAGTGTATATTGAGTACTTTATTGTCTTATTGTGTTTATTATTCATATACACATATGAAAAGTATACAAAACTATTCATACAAAGCCAAGGCATATTAATTTAACAGGTAAAAGCAGTTCTAAAACAACTACAACAATAAAAAACAGCATGTATTTTGTTTTTGCAAAATACGTTTTCAGATGTCAAAATCAACTTACCCTGCACATAGGGACAAATAACTGAATTAGGATGACAAAAATTGAATTTTGTTTTTTGTTTAATGCAACCTCTATTGCACTTAATATGTTATATATACTAGTACACAGTAAACTTATATTAGTCTGCACGTGCAAAGTATAGATGCTGCCGAGATATAAGCGAATTAAAAAACTTGTTTTTTGGAATAAAAATCCATGTTTCTTTATAATGCTTAAAGCATAAGTTTAGTATTTTTATTTTTTGAGTATTAATAGTACACTTAACATTATAAATGTATGTTTTTACATGGGCATCCTCTTAATGACTGTCGTTATTTTAATCGTATTTTCTTTTATGTAATTTCGTTATAAAAATTTTATATTTATTAGTAAATTATTAAATTTCGTTATTACCAGAATATTTCTTTTCTTCAAATATGTTCACAAATTATTTATCATAAGAACTAAACAAATATTTCTTATCTTAAAATAATGTTTGGGATTACAACTAGTCATAACCTTTTGTTCTAGTAGATATATATTTTTATCAAAATATTCATCCCAAGTATGATGATGATTCTAAGTAACTTAACTATCGCGTGTAAAGGCGCAATTAGAATTTACTTTCCGTTCTGTGACGAATCAGCTGATCAGTTTTTGTTAAATGGAAAATATGTATTTGTGGTTTGTTATTACTTTGACGTTATGTTCTGTTCCGTTTGAATCAGTAGAAAATAGAATTCAACTTTAAGTTACTTGGAGTTAGTTGGTAGTGGGAGTGCAAGATAGTATACAAACCATTTTTGTTATTGTAATTGTAGTTTATTTTTTGTTGTGTTGTGTATTGTGTTTTCTTTGCTAATTATAAACAGCTAATATCTTGTTACAGAAAAACTAATTACAATAATTTAAAAAGCAGAACGGCACGGAACAGAACAGCCACAGAAAGTAAAGACTAATGAGGCCTTAACAGATGATAATGTAATGCGTTAAAAAAAAATTCTTATAGGTTGATTGCGCACTACCATATAAAACATAGTAAGTGCAATATTGGTTACATGTAACAAAATTCCATTTTTCTCGTCGTAATTCAGTTATTTGTCCCAATGTGCGCTTTAGAAAAAAAATGAATATTATTTTTAATAATTTCACAGAACTTAGATGCGATGAAGAAAAAATACGTATAGAAGCCGTTATGGATTTCTGCACCTGGAAGTTTAAAATATATTTCCACGACACATGACATTCCAAGAAAATTCTAGGAAAATAAGAAGTGTAAACAAAAAATATCACTTGACCTACTAACACTACCTAGTATATTAATAAGCCTTGCACAAAGCTGTATTTTTTCATATTACAAAATTATTTTAAATTAAAAACATTAAGCTATTTGGCATTAGGTAATTTAAATAATGTGATAATTAGTGACAAATATCATTGTACAATATTGTCAACACATTACAAATTATTCTTTTTTGCGCAATTTGAATCAAAAGACTTTATATACATATTGGCAAATTTATTGTACAATATCAATTATTGCAGGTGTATGGGTACCTGTATATTTAAATGGATAATTACAAACTTTTTAATTTACCCTTGTTTTAAAAATTATTGCTGTTTTAATAAAATTATTAAATTGATAGCGTAGGAAAATAATTTTGGTAGTAGGGGCAAAAATTTAAATGTAGGGAGAACAAATTATTTTGAGATACGTAGGGATCTTTAAAATTATGATCGCTATAACTATAGGTTCAAGTAAAAATAAAACTGGCAACATTTTTTGTTTTCTTGCTACATATGTGTGCATTTTGGAAGAAAGCCGCTTTGACTTAAGAAAGAATGAATGGGTCGAAAGTACTATGTAATATTTCTCTGCACAAAGTTAATTATATTTAAGTTTGGATGTGTGCAATTATAAAAGAATGTTATAACTATAACTCTTACATGACAAACTCCCTTACTGTAGTGACCAGTGATTTAATTTTAGGTACTGAGTTATCGCTCATCTCTGTTACAAATAACATCCTTATTAATTTGTGTAGTCGAATGATTTTAATTATTTCTTCCATTTTCTTGATTTATAAAGAAATTATTTTTTGTAAAAGCAACATTTGATCATGGCGAAATACTTAATTAATAAATAAGTCATCTTGCATTTGTCTAAAATTTCCTTCCGCTTGTTTGTTCTAAGTTATTTCAAAACAATAATAGATTTGTTTTGTTGTCACACTACGCACATTATTCGTTCATTTTTTATGCAAATAGCTATAAAATACTGTCAAATAAAATATGAGGAAATATGTTTAATTTGTGGACAGACTTAAACAAATATTTTTCTTTTGAAAATATTTCCTTTTGAAAATATTTCCTTTTGAAATATATTCCTAATAACTGCATCATCTCATGATTGGAATTTGATTTCTTTGCCATTATTTCGAAATAATTTCAAAAATATTAACAAACTATGAAAATACTAATTACAATTGGTAAGAAATAGTTGCTTCTGTAAAATTTATAATCGCAGTACAATAAAAGTTAAAAAAAAAAAACAATCAATAAACCATTCGTAATATAAACAAAAATATACATAAATACATAGTCCTCGTCCAGACATGCAATTTTTGGTTCTGCAATTTTCTTAAGTTTCCTTTTGTAATTGCATTTGTGTTCACACATTCAAATTATGTATCTGCAATTTCGGACTTAATTGCTTAGATTTGGATTTTGATTAAACTGCAAATGACTAAACAAAAGAAAATTGCAAGTACATGAAGCAGTGTACCTGTTTCTATTCCTCTTTTATCTGTTAGGTTCAAGATCAGAAGTTGTGCAATAAAATTTTGGACGGGGTTTTATATGCCATTTATTTTGAAAAAAAAAAATTATAATAATAATTATGTTATAAGTTGCTATGGTTTTATGATGACTGAAGTTTTTACTAGGGAAAAAATAAGCATCCTGCGGTAATAAGTTAAAGCCTTTGAAAGCAAAGTGACTTATGATACTATCAAAATAAACGTCTCATATATACGAGAAATATATGTCCCATCTAGGCAGTCTGGAACAACTATGCGCTTCCTTGTTAAATTCTCAAATCAAGTTTTGATACTTTTCCTATAGTTTATACGAATAGTAAATAAACATTTTCTAAATAAACTATAAAAATCGGTCTAGTAATATAGGCGGATATTATTTTAATGTGCACACATGTGTGTTTATACACAGATTGCATTTAAAGTAATTATTACACATAATGGTAATTTGAAAATAAAAATTGTATTTAATAACTTTCATGTAAAAAAATTCCAAATAAAGAAAGCTATGCAAGGATATTATATTATAAAAGTCTTAATTTTCAATGCTATAAAGAAGTCTCAAGGAAGAAAATAATTAGAGGAAGGAACTAAATAAGAATTAGATTTCCCTTCTTAATGAATAATTTTAATATCCATTGATTATATATTTGTTTAGTTACGACATCTGAATATTTAATTTATTTAAAAAAAATTTCAAACCACATTGGAACATAAACTTCTCCTATTTTTCGAAAAATGGAGGAAAAACACTTTACCTCATCATGGTTTTTCAAAATTGTTACATTATCATTACCAGCCAAACGAATTTATATGTACCAACGAAAAACCAAACCACATCAAAATATAAAAATAAGCTTTTAGTTTAAGATTTATGGAACACATCTTTTATTTTCCGACCGGAATTAATGAAAGAATATTTTAGATATTTAAAATGTTTGGTTTAGGATTTATAGAACACATCTTTTATTTTCATAACGGAATTAATGAGAGAATATTTAAGATATTTAAAATGTATTATCAGTGCCTTGGAATAGACTTAGTATAGGATTTTAAGTTATATTGCTGCGCTTCGAACAAGCACACAGCCGACCTTTTTCAACCCTTCATAAGTTTAATGTGCCATCAATTTGCAAATCTTAATTTAAGTTAAATTATAAATTATTTAAATTATTTATATTAGTAAAATATAAGCGTGCTAAATCTCAGTTAAGTAATTTAAATTAATCGCTATTGATTACTGAAGTCAAAGCACTGGCTTGTTGTCATATTTAAGCTCGTTTTAAAATTATTTATAAACATTTTGAAAAAACTTTCATCTCTTTCTGATTATAGATTTATGTATAGAAATATAACAGTAACTATATAGTTTTCAACTTTAAAGTCTTATAATTCCCGAACTAAAATCTTCCATTTGAGATATTAATCGTGTTTAAAAGTATAGAAAATTTTGCCATAATCTACTATTTAGCGTAGCATTTCAAAATTAAAATAAAAGTTAATTACAGCTTAGAAATGGCTTGTAAAAGCAACAAAATGTTAAATAAAAAAATTCGTGGCGACAAATATTTATATATAATTTCTTGTAATATAAAAGCTTTTTTTGAAAAAGTTTGAATATAATTTACTGCAACTATATTTGAAACCAATATTTACCTAAAAATGTGGGAAAGAAAATTCAATTGTCCCCAATGGATAAATTTTTTAGATAAAATTTTGAAATATTGCTGCATCCTGACGCTTCCATATTAATCTATACCAAATTATATATAAAAACTATGATATATCGATTACTACCTACATCAAAATTTTCAAAAAAATATTTCATTAAAAGAAATGATTCCGCTACTTTTTCATTGTATGTATAGATGTAGTTGAATTCTCACGAAACTAGATATTTCAAACTTTTAGTTGTCGCAACAAACATATTTGTGTATTTCTAGAAACTGTTATGTTTTTAAACTTCCCGTTTCCCGGGAATTTAGCCAAAATTTTTCGGATTCCTGTTTCCCAAGCCTTACTCTAAACATAAATGTACATTTTTAGCAAATTCATTACTAAGGTCATGTTAGTACACTGTGGTTACCTAAAGTTATTTTATGGGGCTTTTATTGGCCTTTGGCATAAACTTAAGCCTGCTTGTGCTTATTATACTTGGGCCTTAAAGGTGTGTTTACATTATGTGTACAAGTCATATGGAATGTCAAAATTGCTATCCATATGTAATTTCGTTAGTATGTCAAAATTAGTGTTTAACATACGGTTTATAATTTTCATGTTTAAGCTTGCATATGTTATGTACATGTGACATACCCTCATGTCGTCAAAAAGAAAACATATATACTAAAAACAGTGATATCAGCTAATAGATGTTTTTTTGCGATGGCTATTTAGAACTTTAGAATTAAAGTTTAAGCACAAGACTGTCTTTCATTATAAAAATTGCTATAATATATATTAGAGGTCTGCACTTAGGTATTTGCTATGTTAGTTTTAAAAACACGAGCTCGAAACTACAAGTTCCAAGATACGTGGCGTAGTTCGTATAAAGTACATCTTACCAATGTATTTTCACATTTAAAATTGTTACTAGCCTTAAGAAAGCAATTAACATGTGTACAGTTCTTGCTTATTGTTCAATAATAAGTATGCAAGTGTTATTGATAAGTTGTAAGAAAGAAAAGCATTTCATAAATTTCAATTGAAGAAAGGATTCTTGCAAACAATTTCATTTTTAGGATGGTTTCTGAAGTTTTTTTTTTAAATATTACAAGTAAAATTTAAAATTATTATTTTTTTCATTTACATACATACAAATACTTATAATTGTTAAATACCCGTCGCACCAAACAAAGTGAAAAGTGGAGGTAATAAGGGCAATAATTCAGATCTCAATTCAGTTTTTACTATATATTTTATTGCTGAGTTTGGCTGACGTGTTTGTCGTATTCGTGGAAATGCCTATATATTACTGGTTAGCAGATTATTATAGGTCTGTTCAGTAACTAAAAATTGTTACTAATTGTTACTAGATCGTGTTCACGTACTCAAAACACTTGCAAGTAGAGAGAAAAAAAGAGCGTAAAAATGTGAGAGAAAAAATTTGTTGCAAGTTTTGGCTAGTAAAATTTTTACTAGCAAGAATTAGCCAAACAGCTGTTTCTTACTTTTTTTACAAAATAGTTAACTTTGAAAAAGTCTTATAAAAGAAAATTTTTATACGATCAAAGAAAATACAAGTATTTGACAATTAAAAGAATATAAAAAATATTATTTTGTTATTGTGCTTTAATTTAGCAATGGAGGTGCAGAGCAAAGAAGTGTAAAAGAACAGAAATTTGGTTTAGAGTCTTCGAACTTTGCAGGTGTTTGTATTGTTTTTATAATTAAAAGTAAACAAGCCAGTGATGAAACATTCAATGCAATTTACTTTTTTGGGTACAATTTAAAAAAGAGTATTAAATTTTATTTTGTATAATTATCAATAAGTTATACAAACGTATGAACTTATTATTATTATCTTTAATATAAATATTTTTAAATCTAAATCACAATAAGAATGTTTTTTAGAACTTGAGCAAAAGAAGTAGTTAAACTCATGATGCGCTTAAGCATTATAAGCGCGTTTAATATTTTCCTAATAATTATAAAAAAGTAGAACATTTTATGTAAATATTTTTGCTATTTAGTGACTTGGAGTATTATTTTCAATTTTTTCGTGTAGTTATCAGGTTGCTGGCTTCAAGTGATCTTTGTTTTATACATTTTGTCATACTGTACAGTTTTTTAGTCTTACCTATCTTTCCCAAGGCCACAACAATTTTCTTTGCTAATTTTTGCTAGTAAAGCGTTTATTTACTTTTTTACATTTTGGAGAATAATTCTGAAAACTTCTGTTTTACTCTCTCGTTGCTTGTGAAGTTACACCCCTTATAACAACAAAAGTTAAACAAATATTTTTTAGAAATCTAGTTTTTATCGTCTTAAGCTAAGATCACACGATTGCCGTAATGCACCAATTTTTACCATTTTTTGTATGCCAATCGTGTGATTGCACAATAAATTGGTTCGTGCGGCAATCGCGGTCAATATTGTGCTTGTTTTTACCAACCAAATGCAACCCTGATGCGGCAATCGTGTGACTACTTGATATGCAACTGTGCGGCAATAAAACTTCCAAAAATGTACCAATATTTATTGTGATTTTTTGCGGCAATCAAAGTATCCAATACGCGTCAATATTTTCATTTTGTTGAGTGCCTTCAAGTTTTTTGTATACATTTATATATATATTTTTTGTTCATCGTGCCCATTTTTTGTTGTAAGTGTATATATACATACAACATATATCTGTACAACTATAAATAGTTTTTATTTTATTTACATATATTTAGGTATATACGGTAACACTAGTTCCAACAACTCATTGAACGTTTCATCATCCATTCGAATAAAGTTTTTTAGCAAAAAAAACTTGGTTGTCTACTTCTTGGAACTCTTTTAGAGTCTTCTGGAATGCACCATCAGTAGCCCGTTTTTTCAGCCAATCTCGGACCCATACTGTCCGTTTCTTTAAAATTCTTTTATTTTTTATATTTTCTTGTATTTTAAGTATATAAAAAACGCTGAAAGCAGCCGCTAGCTTTTTTTAAATAACATTTTAAATACAACAAATAAAATACAAAGTTTGCAAATAATGTTATGTATATTTGCCCGAAACTACAACAGCTGATTCTTGGTGTTGCCGCATTGTTTAACAATCGTATGAACGACAGGCACAATTTATTGCCACAAAATTACTATTCACCAACTTGTACCAATAAAATTTTAATAAAATGGGGCAATCGTGTGACTGCAGAAAATTCAATTGGAACAATTTTAGTATTGTGCACAATATCTACACAATAAAAATTGGGCCAATTTGGTGCATTACGGCAATCGTGTGATCTTAGCTTTAGTATTTTGAGCGGAAATTTTAAAAGTAAAAGTTTGCGTCACTGAAAACAGCTGTTGTCATAAAGTTTTACATATCAAATAGAGCGTGCTCTAATAAAAAACTAACACATGTTATAACACGTAGGAAAATAACATGTGTTATGTTTCATGTGGCTTACACTAAGTGTGTTGATTTACATATGGAAAATCTGACATTCCATATGACTTGTACATATAATGTAAGCACACCTCAAGTGTAAACAGCAGAAATTCGTATATTGTTGTAAATGCTGATGACAGTAGTTTAAACAAAAACAAAAAACGTGATGACTGCTGATTTTTTAATTCAAAACCAATAACTCAACTGCGATCATGTTATCCCGCTATGTTAATAAATAGGGTAAATATTCAAACAAATTTAAAATAAATAAGCGTAGACTACCGTAAGCTGAAAATGTAATTACTTCAATCATTACACGAAAAGAGGAAAGTTAACATCGATGACCCAAGTGAGTGTTGAAGCCCAGTGACAAAAATTATGTACTTTAGAGACGAATAAGAATCGAAATAATAACAATGTTTTTGTTACTAAGATTCAGCTAGAATATATTAAATCAAACAACTGTATATTTGGTTTTTGTGAAAAACATAAAGAATATAAATTTAATATAAATTAAAATAGTTTTTTAGTTATAAAACAAAAAAAAAGAAATCATGTAAAATTTAAAAAAAAAGATAGGATAGTAAAGCTATGTATAGAAGATTGTCAGATCTGACAATATTGTCAGAAAAATATTAAAAAAATGCTAACAACCGTGTGAACTTACAATTTTTGTCTTACAACGTTGTCAGAAAAAGTATTGTCAGTACATTGTAAGACAAAAATATTGTCAGGCATCTGACAATCGTCTGAACACCCTACGCTACCATTGTCAGATAATTGTCAGGCATTGTAAGACAATTTTTTATTGTCAGGTGTGTTTAAATTTGTGTATTTGACAACAGCGGTATTGTCAGAAAAATATTCCTATTTTGGGTGTAAGTAGGTTTTGTATATGTTTATCTTTTCTTGTGCTGTAAATTTTTTGTTTATATCTAGATAATAACTGCTATATAATAAAAACAATATTTTGGAATAAATAAGTTCTATATTCTTCCTTATTTTACCATGATGTTCTTAATAGAGGTGAATAAAAAACACTAATATATGTATGGATATATTTTAACTCATTTTCAGGTCTGTTCTGAAAAATTGATTTTTAGAATATGCCTGTTTAAAATTTTTTTGCTTTTATTTATTGGATGAAATTTTGTATGTATACAGTACACGTTCATTTCCGCCTTATTTGCATATAGTGAAAATCCAATTCACCTTCTTCAACAAAATATTCAGTGAATTTCTTCTGAACATCTTTGTTAGTTAAAGTGTCACTGCGCGGTTTTTGTATAGGATACATTAAATTCCGCGCAACTTTCTCACTACGCCAATCACCTGGTATAAGCGCGCCATTGTCGTCGTAATGATCTAATGCATTTGCCGGTGCATACTTGTTTTTGTTCGTTGTTATCAAAAAGTTGTGAAGCACGCAACACGCAAGTGTTATTTTGGTTGTTTTTTCTGCATTCAGGCATATTGGCTTGCGCAGTACCCGGAAACGAGCAGACATGATACCAAATACATTTTCAATAATACGGCGAGCACGACTTAGCCGATTATTGAAAACACGTTGTATCATTGTCAGCCCGCGTTGACTATACGGTTTTAAAAGATTATTACGCATAGCAAATGCATCATCGGCAAAGAGCACGTATGGAACAGGCTGCTGTCGACTTGGTAGTGCCTGAGGTGGTCGTAAACTTAGTTGGTTAGTATCCAACGCTTGCCCAAGCGTACAACGGTTAAATACACCGCCGTCAGAAAATCTTCCATTGCGACCTGCGTCAACGTATAGAAATTTATATTCCGCGTCGGCAATGCTCATTAATATTATGCTATGAGTGCCCTTATAATTAAAGAAAATGCTACCAGAATTGGGTGGCTCATCCATCACTACATGCTTTCCGTCTACTGCTCCAATGCAATTAGGAAATTGCCATAACTCATCAAATTTTCTAGCAATACCTTTCCATACATCCACTGTCTTTGGCGTCTAAAAATAAATTGTATTTACATACCATATTCATATGTTAATCTATGCTACGGTAATACGCGTGAAGAAAATAAGTGTATTAACCGTGAGATACGTTTCCACAAGCACTTTATAAATGGCATCTAAAACTTCAGGAATAATAGAAGATATCGTAGATAAAGGGATACGAAATAGGTATTGCAGTGACATAAAGTTTTCACCAGTAGCTAGGTAACGTAGGGTTAGCACGAGTCGTTCACCTGCGGAAATGCTTTTGCGCATGTTTATATCCTGCTTCTGAATATAAGGAGTCACTAAATTAAGTAGGGTATCAAATTGTTCGAAGTCCATTCGTAAAAAATTGCGATACAACTCCGGCTCGTCATTTCGTAGCTGGACAAGCAATTTAGCATAAAATCCCTCCTGCTGACGATGAAGCACCCAATCTTTTACCCAAACTTTTCGGCGTTTCCTTGCTATTTTGCTTTCATTATCGGTATCTTCTAAAATATATGCAGCTAAAATCGTAGCAATTGCTAATTTTGTTTGCTGTTGCATATTATATTTTCTTTTTACAAACATACACAATTGACAACTCACAACTTTTGTCAAATGCTTTTAATTTTCTGGCAATGCCGAAGAACAAATTTGTAGAACAACAATCTAACAACCGTGTGAACTGACAATTTTTATTGGTAGATGAATTTATTGCCAGACAATTGTCTGACAATGAAATTGTAAGCTTTTCTAACAATCGTCTGAACTGAAAATTTAAGTTTTTGTAGCCATATTGAATTGTCAGTGCATTGCCAGCACATTGGCAGATCAAACAATGTTGTTAGATATGACAACCGTCTGTACATAGCTTAAGTAATAAATAAAACCTTTATATTTTGGTGGACTTAATTGCTTTTATTACCAAAATATGTATTTCTGCAAATAAATGAATTTTTTTTATAAATATAAACTTCGCATAAGCTTTTGATAATGTGACCATAACCTGCGGTGTATTTTCTTGATGAAAGGTGTTAAGAGGTCGTCCACAAGCTTTCAAGACGGCTGAAGGAAGAAAGTTTTTTATTAAACAGGATTACTAGCAAGCGCAGCTGCAGAACCGCTAAATACTCAAAGGCAACCCTATACAGCTGTGATACTCAAAGCAACTTTAGCTAGTCCAGATAGATCTTAAATATAAGGAAAGTTATATTTGCTTTAGATAAAGCACCAATTTTTTTCACCGTCGACGAACCTCTAGCTTATTTTTTGAATACAGATATCACACAACAAAAATAATAATAACTTAATTTATTTAAGATTTTGTCTACATGGCTTATAAGCCATTTTGTATCCGTGCGTTTTCGAGTTATTTTGATTTTTAACTTTTTATGATGTCGATTTTTTATATCATTATTAAAACAAGTTTTAAATTCTGTGTAATTTAAAGATCTCATTATTAAGGTGTTCAGTACATAATTTTTTTGATGCAAAGATACCAAAAATAATTTTTAATGACAAAATGATATTGTAAACGGTATATAAAAAGTAGTTTTCTGCAAAATTATCAAGTAAAACATAAAAAGCATAGACTGTACTTAAGGTTTTTTTTAATGGATATTAAACCGAGATGTAAGCAAAGGCAAGGATTATTGTTTAAATTGAAACAAAACCTTTCTACAACATATATAAGCTTCTGGAAAGATATTTAAGAATTAGCGCTATACTTAGTATTAACGCTTCCTCACATGAGGCATCAAAATATTTGTACACATGTAAAATAAACTCGATGCCTAGCAGCATGACCTAAAATGAAATAAATAATTGATTAGTACCTCAACCCACGAAAGTTAAATACTGGCTTATTGACAGAAACTCTCTACTTAAAGCATATAGCAAGCTTTTTCTCTATAATGCAATTTTAAGCCCCATATGTTCCTATTTAATGAAATTATTAGGGTTTGCCTCCGTTTCAAGTTTATACCTTGACTTTCTATTAGTTAAATCCAAAATTGTTAAACGTTTATTATAAAGAACAGACGCTGTTTCATAAATCAGTAATCAGACAGATAAATTCTTAAAGAATATTTCGTTCAGTTAGCATTGGCTGGACAGAGTGAAGCACAATTTTTAGATTTGAGATTAGAAAACTATTTGTTAGTTAAATTGTTTCGTATATGAAATAAAAAATGTTGGAAAAATCTGATATGTTCGAATAGCTTTTTCAATTACTATAATTAAAAATGCAGAAGGCCAAGCATTTTGCATTTTTTTTTTAAGTATTAAAAGTATCCAGTTTTCTTACATTGACAGTTTACTATGCGTAGCCTGCACACAAACTATCGGTTTTATAAGTTTACATCGAAAATGGAAAAACCAAAAATGTTGTGTGTCACAGGGCACTTTAATAGAAACCGTTTTAACTGATTTAAAAAATTTTAAATTTACTTTTTAATTTTTATATTTTGCATCACGTAGTATGCGGGAAATCCGCTGGTTCTCAATAAAATATAAAAAATATATTTATTTTTATTTGGGCTCAAGGTCCATACATATGTATTTAAATAAAACTCTTATTATCGAACCACCTTTGGTGTTCTTCATCAGCAAAAACTAAAAAACAAAATATACACGAAACATAAATAACAACTATAACATTGTACAATTTATTACTTATTATTGCCTTACATCGAGTAACGATGTCGCTTTCAAAAAGAGTGCAATGCTTACTAAAAGCTCTTTTGTTTATATTTTGAAACAATAGCTCCGTTCCAGTACCTTTTGGGTAAAGTTTGGTAAAATGAGAGTAATTATGAATTCTTTTCAATTGAAGAAAAAAATGCCCTAAAGTACGGGAACACAAAATACCAAACTTCTTTCCCAAAACAAGATGTCAACCAAAAAAAAAATGCTGTTGTTTATTGGAAACATAAAAACACAAATATTTTACATGTTCTTAAATTTATTTTAATATTTTTTGGGATAAAACTTGTAAATAACAATTCTGGAAGACATTTACGTGCATTAACATAGAATTTTTTGTATTTGCTACTGTTTACTTTTTAACCAGCTGATTGTTTTTTAGTTAACACAATCTTCCTAAAGAAAAAGTCTGGCCTGTTTCGTGCAGAAAGAATAAGAATTTTATTCTTTTAAAAAAGTCTCTCTTCTACTCAAACTTGTAGTACGTGACAGTTTTCGGTAACATTGGGAACCCGCGGGATCCCAAAATTGAGTACGGAACGCACCTTATATGTCGATACGTATGTGCGCAATTTTCTGTGTCTGTTTTGAAATTTATCCTTATGTCTGTGGGAGTATTAATAATGTGTAACACAATACTTAATGCGTCACGTGTAAATATACATAGCAACAGTAATTGTAATAAAATTAATAAAATAGCTTTTGGTGCAATATATGCGCCATTGGAACCAGTAAGTAACAGTATTATTTCGCCTATAAGGTGTCCAGGGTTCCAAAAGGCTTAAAGAGCAAGTATTGGATACAAATCATTCCAAATTGGTTGAATTTTATAATAATTATTACGGGCATTGTCGCAGAATATAATACTCGTTTACCAAATAAATTGCTAAAATTGCTAAATAAAAACTTTATTAAAATACCGTGCTTTCGTTAATAAAACAACCCGGTATAAACATTTGTTTATAATTAAATAAACGAACTAATCAAAAACAACAACTACACTCCAACCTAAGGAGCCTTAATAATAACAACAACAACTCTACACCATCTTCCGAAACAACAGAGTTTTAACTCAAAAGAAGATTTGAAAATTCATCCAGATGCCCAGGTGTAGCTGTATCTTGTGCAAAAAGGAACGTAAACAAACACCAACCTGATTTAAGAACAAATAATTTGTGTGAAACTTTGTGTTTAATTTTTTAATAACAAATTTTAATTTTAATTTCATTTAAAGCAAAAGTTTTATTCTACACGAAGAATTATTTGTTCGTTTCGTCAATTCGTTTATATCCTAAGTAGTGAAACACACACACATAGTGATACAAAAGTGATTATTTATTTCAAATTAAAAAGCACTGTAAATATTTTCATTTGTCAAATTTATTTAAACTAAATTTTCAGTTAAATCTCGATTGATTTTTCTTGCCGTGTTTTATCTTAAATTCACCTGCTGCACTCTTTGCTTCCATCTAGTTAGATTTTCTGAAAATAGAAAACTATTTACAAAAATTAATAATTAACACTTACCAATCGATATACTTCCATTTTGGTTGTTTGTACTGACGTTTGTTTAATAATCACTTGTTCTTTTTAATACCTACGTTCGCTTTATTATTGTCGTTGGTTTTTTACATTAATTTCATTAATGTTACTTCTAACTTGGCATTACTATATACGAATAGGAGAGAAAGAAACAAGAAAAACAAACAAACATTTTTGTGTGAGTTGGTTTTAGAGAACAAATTTTTCGAAAAATAAAATTTTAATTATTTTTCATTTATTACTAAAAATTTGTATTAAATTCACCGAGTTTTAATAAAATTTATAAATTATTGCTTGAAGCTTGCGGATTCAGCTGCAGTAAGTAATTTTTTGCTATGAAGAAAAAAAATTTTTTTTTAATCGAGATATTTTTATGGAAATTATTTTATAAATTAATTACATTTGAGAAACTAATATAGATCTTGATGTTTTACAAAAGAATATTATTATTAAAAATAAATCTATTTGGTCAAGTGTGTTGCCTATACAGAAATACATAGGGTTTCATATAAATAACCAAACAATTTTTTGTTCGAATTTCAGAAACCAATATTGTTTAGTTGCAGAATATTAAATTCGCACACTAAAACGTTTGATTGCTGCATATATTTCAGTAATCGCGTCAACTAGTAAGGTTTTGGTATATTTTCTGACTCTTTGAGAGTTTTTAGATCTCGAAAGTTTTTAAATACTATTTAATTTTCTTGAGTTCCTTCCAGTAGTATGTTTGAAATTTAATCGTAGTAACCATAAGAAATAAATAAACAAAATGCAAAGCAGTAAGAAATCTGGCAAGTCCAATAGTTTAGAGCTTGTAGTACAACATAAAAATAAAGTATTAAACAATATTGACAGGATTCGGCGATCACTTCGAGAGAAAACTATTTTTTTCAATGCAATCGAATTAGAATGCTGCCTTGAAATCCTTAATTCTTATATTGAACAAGCAATGACTTTTCAGTCAGAAATTAATATGTTAGACCCAGAAAATAATGGAAGACCTGAAGACGAAGATTTATGTGTGTCGACAAAGTGCTTGCTTGTTGGATATTTAACTCCTAATAGAAGACAAAGCACTCAGGATACTGCTGTTGGATTTTCATCTCATCGCAGTAGCTTTTCACTAATGAAACTGCCAAAATTTAGCGGCAAGTACTCTGAGTACAATAATTTTATAAGCTTGCTTGAAAGTTTGGTAGACCACGATATTTAAAATTTAGAGAAATCATTTACTTTCCTGTTTATCTGACGAAGCTCTGGGTACTGTCAAGGCTTTTTAAGTCACTGAAAAGAATTACCCCAAAGCGATGGCAAGTTTGAAACGCATTTATGACAATCCTTGCCTAATATTTTTCGACAATGTCCGACAATTATTCAATTTGCCTGAAATTCCAAAGGCTTCATCGAGCGCTTTGAGGAGCATGATAGACACTCTGTCTGCCATTTACGATTCACAGTCATCAATTGTTGATGACGTGGATCCAATCACCAGATCAAAGTGGGAAGAACAACTTGATTATCAAAAGTTGCCTTTATGGAGTGATTGCGAGGCTGCCTTGAATAAACGATATCAACATATTTCAGCTGAGGAAGCTTCGTGTTCAAGAACTAAGCCTAATGCTAACATTAATAAAAAACCTGACACATCCAATAGATGAAAATCTATTTATTCATTTTCTTGCCAAACTGGTAATCAGCAAAACCAGCAAATTCGAAATGCCTACTTTGTAAATCGACACAGCATTATTTATCAAATTGCCTCTCTTTTACTGCTGTGCCTGTTAAACAGAGAATCGACTTTGTCAAAGGCGTTCCTGCCTGTATCAATTGCCTAAAAAAAGGACATACAGTTACTAAATGTAAATCTTCGAAGTGTCGAGTTTGTAGTCTCTCCCATCATACTTTACAGCACATTTATGCTACAGGTGAAAATCCACCAAGTTTTTTAAATAGTTCTGATCCAAATTCGTCGTCAACTTCATCCAGAGCTTCCGTAAATCATTCGTCTTCCAAAAAAGATAATGCCTTTTTGGCTACAGCTTTGGTTAAAATAAGAAATAGTTCTGGACAATATGTTCTAGCAAGAGCTTTACTGGACTCCTATTCACAAATCAATTTCGTGACCAAGGAGAACGAATTCTTCCGCCAAATACAAGCTTCAGGCAAATGTAAGATCTCGATCAAATTCCTACGAATTTTCATCAGAATTCTGGATCCTTTGACCTATTTCCAATTGCCAACCTGATCGAACGATTTCGACTTTAGGTTGGAACTTGCCTTCGAATATCGAATTAGCTGAACCATGTTTTTATTAGCCTCAAAAGATTGATATGTTGATCGGCGCTGAGATTTTCTTCGAGTTATTATGCGTTGGTCAAATTAAACGAAATCCCAACAATCCAACAATTCAAAAGACTTTGCTAGATTGGATTGTTTCTGGTAAAAACAAAGAGCCCAGAGAAATTATTTCTCATTACTGCCATTTAGGTCAAACAAGAGATAGTGACGTCTGGTTAGATATGATAGTTCAAAGATTTTGAGAATTGCAGAAAAATTCCTAGAGAGGCAAAAATTCTTTCAATAGAACACCAAAAATGTGAAGAAAATTTTTCAAAATCTGTTCAGCAATTGGCATTGGACAGATTTAAATTGGCGCTACCTTTCAAAGCGGATCCAACAGCGTAGGGTCTCTCTCTTGAAACAGCCAGAAGACGATTCTTGTCCTTAGAACATCGTTTGTCAGAAGAACCACAAACGAAAGAGATTTATAATTCTCTTATGAAAGAATACATTAACTTAGGTCATATGTCTATTGCAGACAACAAGATTTCCAATACGCCTCACTATTTCATTCCACATCAGTGCGTGTTACGACTGCAAATCACTTCTACCAAACTTCGTGTAGTTTTGACGCCTCTTGCAAAACTACGCATCTTTCAATTAACTATCTATTAATGATTGGTCCAACTATTCAAGAAGAACTATATTCCACGCTTGTTCGTTTTCGTATGTATAAATATGCTTTTGCGGCTGACATTGAGAAAATGTACCATCAAGTTTTGATAAACGAGGCCAATAGAAATTTTCAATTAATATTATGGCGTGAAAATCAATAAAAAAAAATTTTAAAGTCTATAAATTGAATACAGTGACTTATGGTGCATCATCGGCTCCATTTCTGGCAATACGATGTCTGACACACTTGAGCGAATTGTTCGAAGAAATGCTACTTATCGGGTCAAAAATAATAAAAAGAGACTTTTATGTCGATGACTTGCTAACTGGCGCCGATTCTATTGAAGAACTCAATACAATCAGGACCCAAGTCACAGATATTTTACAATAGGCAGGTTTAAACTTAACTAAATGGTTTACGAATCATAGTAACCTGCCCGATTCTGTTACAATTAAAAAATCAGTACAAATAGATCCGGATCTCACGAAGACTTAAGGCACTTATTGGCGTTCGAAGAATGAAGAGCAACAAAAAGAAACATGTTTTCTGTCTCGGCAAGACTCTTCGATCCACTCGGAGTTTTGTGCCCTGTGGTTATTAAAGCTAAAGTTCTTCTTCAAGAACTATGGCTTATGAAGTTGGATCGCCACGCCTTTGGACACATCTTGGGAGAATTTCAAGTCCAATTTATTAAAAATTGACGTAATAGAAATTTCCAGATAAGTTTTGACCACTTCAAAAACCAAATGTCCAATTCATGGGTTTTCTGACGCCTCACTGCGAGCGTATGGCTGCTGCCTTTACATACGGAGTAGAGCTGCTAATAAAATTTCTTGCCGTTTGTTAATGGCCAAATCTAAAGTTACTTCTCTGAAGACTAAATCTCTGCCGAGACTAGAGTTATGCGAGATCCATTTATTGGCCTAAAATAAAACCCATGACTTCGTTTGAGGTCGAAAGCGTAACATAGTGGACGGATTCAGAAATCACATTACACTGGATTCAGACTCATGCATCAACGTTGGCGGCATTTGTTTCAAATAGAGTATCTGAGTTCCAAGTAGAGGAAAATAATAACTATATTTTGAAGGTGATTGAAAGCTATTCATCATATACTAAAACGATTCGAGTACTCATCTACGTTTTTCGTTTTCTTAATATTGATCAAGGAAACAACCGCCGCAATTTGGATGAACCTACAGCGAAGGAAATGAAATTAACATTCCTTCATTTGGTTAAATTCCTGCAAAAATTCGATTATGCTGACGAATTGAAAAAGCTTAGCAAGTCACAGATCTTGGCTTCAAATTTGCAATGTTTGAATCTATTCGTTTACCAATACAAAGATGAACATCGCTCGTTTTCACTACTTAGGGTAGGCGGACGATTGCTCAATGCACCAATAGCATACGATGCAAAATTTTTCCTTTTGATGTGAAAGAAGACGCATTTTATCACTATTTATTTAAGACACTTGCACTTAACTAACTGACATGCCGGTGCAAAGGCTTTGGTTGATATTTTACTAGAGAGAATATGGCTGATAAATGCTACAGAAGAATGTACGAAAGTAGTTCGCAAGTGCCTACATTGTTTTCGATGCAAACCTAAATTAATAAATCAAACTATGGGGAATTTGCCCGCTGATAGGGTGAGAGCTCTTCGCCCGTTCAAGATATGCGGCGTAGACTTTTGCGGCCCAGTTAATGTAACACTTAAAATTTGTGGCCGACCACCCGTAAAAATGTATATTGCTATATTTGTGTGTTTTACCTCAAAAGCTGTACATATTAATATTGGTAACTGATCTGTCTTCAAATTCTTTTATTCTCTGTCTTCAAAGGTTCATCGGCAGAAGAGGTCTCCCGGAAAAGATTTTCTGCGATAACGCAACCAATTTTGTCGGTGCCAGTCGAGAGCTACTGGAGCTTTGACAGGCAATGGAAGCCAGTGCCAAAGGCGTCGCGTCGTACGCTGCCAGCAAGAGGATGGCCTTCCACTTCATGCCGCCGCGAGCTCACATTTCAGCGGTCTGTGAGAAGCAGCTGTCAAATCTGCCAAAGGCCTGCTTATGGAGACCATAGGCAAGGTGCTACTAACCGCCAAAGAGCTGCAGACAACACTCATATTTTTTCTTCCAAACTTAAATATGTGGTTTTTTTCATAAATTTCATGTTTAGAATTCTCGGTTTAACATCCACTTTCGACACCAACTTTGCAATGTCGTCACATGAGGTAGAGGATACCCTTTCTCGTACAAGTGAATATACGCCCTCGGCCCAGATGTGTGGAGACAAATGGCACTGGAAATTTCGTTCCATTTCCGTTTATTACCTCCTGTCAGCGTTAAGAAACGTATTTGTCCTTCCGTGAAAATTTTGCGCATGGAATCAAGCGCTTGGTTTGCCTGAAGAAGCTTAAATTTTATTTCCCTATTTTCGGCTTCGGTAAAGTTAATTCGCTTGATTTCTATTGTATATCCCTTTTTATAATTGCTCTCTTGTTGTAACATTGTTGTATCTAGTATTACCGCTAGGAATTTTTGAAAAGTCGCACAAAAAGGTGGTTTGAAAAAAAAATCGCACATCTTTTTTCTTAGCATTTTTATTAATTAAAACCATAGCAAAACAATTGAAGCAAAACAAAAAGGTCTTTACAGAATACATTTTTATCATATAAAATAAGATGTTCAGTTGCATTACACATACATATACACATGCATCTACACATATTTTCATGTATACTAACAGCGTTACTTAAGTTAAATAAATTTGGTTGTCATATGGTATTTTTTTTATTTG
Source organism: Cistogaster globosa (assembly GCA_937654795.1). Taxonomy (NCBI): domain Eukaryota; kingdom Metazoa; phylum Arthropoda; class Insecta; order Diptera; family Tachinidae; genus Cistogaster; species Cistogaster globosa. Next base: position 56,591,179 of record OW569405.1, read on the forward strand.
TAATTTACTGAATATTAAATGTTTTTTGTGAGAAACTTTACAAAAAAAGGGTAGAAAATCCCAAAAATTTAAAAAGTTGCAAAAGTCGGTGATAAAAAAACGTCTCACAAAAAGTCGCAGACCGCTTAAAAAAAGGTCAATTGCGAACTTAGTCGGGCGAACGGTAACCCTGGTGGTATCAGCGAAATTGGGAGAGTGACCATTGATTGCACAGTGGTTTGCAAATTCCGTTTTTTGTTCCATAATGTCCTTACGTGTTTAAGAGTCTGATTTATGTGCAGCCAATCTTGTGTTTAATTTTGGTTTACTCGTTCCAACATATATTTTGTTACATACATTGTACCCGTCTCCGCTGCACGGTATTTTATATATTAAGTTTAATTTATCCAACTTATCTATTTTTGATTTTGTATTTGAAAAAAGACTATTAAACATTTTGTCGGTTTTTAAAGCAATATTAAATTTTGCTCTTTCATATAAATTTGACTCTACAATTCTCTCCTAAAAACCAGGAACATGTGTCAAAGATTTAAATATTTTAACCTTTTTTTACCAATCACTTTCTCATAATTTTTTGCAGCATTTTTAATAATCCTTGTTGCCCTGTTAAATGAATAACTATTTTTTGTAAAATTTTTCTAATTTTTTGAATGTTTTGTTGGTGGTAATTTTTATCACTTATTTGGAATACTCTTACTGCAAAATTCCTTATGACGCTGTATAAAAATTTACGTAAAAACTACAAACCGAGCATCATCACCGGTATTAAAATACACACAAAAGCTAACAGAACAAAGACTTATCTCAAAGCCACTTTAACTTTTTTAATTAAATGGCGTAAAATTGGATTAATACCTAATTCCATTACTAACACTACAAGGAACGTTGAACAAGTTTTTAACTTTCCCAACTACCCGCTTGTCCCCGAATACATTCCACAACTCATTATACCACTATGCACAAAGCAATGATCTATACTTGCACGACAATACCTACACAGTGCGTTAGAGTGACGATATTAATATGGGGATGTCATTGGAAGTATACAACCGCCACCCTCTCGCTTACATTCCATTCCGTTGACGAATATTCATCAATGTTTTCATTCACAAAAATACTATAATGAAAAGAACACTGAAGCCATAGTTAACGGTTTTGTTAACGTTGGATAATGAACTACTTCGTAAATTGTCAGTAATTATATATTAAAAATCTCTTTAAATGGTTTATGGTTGTATATTATATTGTATTTTTTAATTCACAACAATTACAGTCTTCTAAATTTTATAAAACTAACATTAAAAATAGAATAAAAACTATAATTCACAAAAAACAGAAAAAAAGCAATGTCTAAAGCTAAATAAAAAAAAAACAAAAGAAAGCAAAAAAAAAGTTAAATATATATAAAACAAAAAAATCACATTAATTCACATCAACAGTTAACAAACAAAAAACTAAAATTTATATGTCATTCTTTCTTTCAGCTTTCCTCTCCAGCGATATGTTTTTGAATATGCGCCTCTTCTGCGTTTGTATTGCTTTTCGGATGTGTTCATCCGCTGGCCCAACACTGTTTGTGTTTGGCCCAATTGGTTTTTGACACCGCTTCTGAAATGGTTAAAAATTTCTTTTCAATTTACATTCAGTCAAAATATTAAGTGTTTTTGACCTGAAAGTACTAAAAAAAATTCTTTGTGTTCTTTAAAGCTCTTCTTTCCCTAAACACTATCGACGTTGTATAAAAAATATTAAATGTTTTTGACCTGAAAGTACTTCGTCACTCAAAATATGTCTTAAATTCTTTTGAACACTGGCAGGCTCAAGTATGCACCTTATTGCTTTGCTTGCTAAAAAATATAATTGGAAACATTACTCATATCTACTTTAATAATGAAAGAACAAATAATTTTAAATACTGTTTAATGTTGTCCGGATTGATTCTATCATTGAACGCAACAAAATCTTCTTTACTCCGAATTGGAAAAATATCACGAAATTGTCTCAAACATTTGGTCGTTAAGACCTAGTTTTCTGCCAGGGCTTCAGCAACTTATTTCATTTGGCCAAAAAAACACATATGCATATATTTATTGAGTTCTATATTTTAGTGGTATAACGTTGTGTACCATAAATGAATACAGTAGTTTATATGAATATATCTACACATAGATCATAAAAAAATTACCTTGCAAAACGTTTAACTGTAATTGAATGTTTTTTGTTGCTTCCACCACCTCATTCAGTTTTTCGAATAAGTCGTTTTTTGAAATTTGTGGGTTAGTTTGTCCGTCTGAAAACAAAATAATCATTAAAAATATAATAAATACAATCGCCTATAAAAAAATACTTATTTACGGAGTTCTCAAAATTAACACGCTTTATTTTTCTTGGCGAAAAATTCATGTTGTTATTTATCTTAATGTTAAAAAAAAAGTAACAGTTAGAAAAATCATTAAGGTAGGCATGTAAAATTGGAATTAAAATCGACTGTTTTTTAAAAGGAAACCTAACTGTTTTACATTCAATTTCACCTAATTGAAAGTAATAAACATCATACGAAATTTTAGAATCTATCAAAAAAATTCCAAGAGTAATTGAGTCACATGGCTCTTTAAAAAAACTTTGAATGTTTAAAAACCTTCGTCCAACTAAAGTTCCTTTATTTTTTTGTGAACACCCCTGGGCTTTAACAGGTATTCCAGGTTTAATGTAGCAGATATTGTCCGGTGATTTTATTGTTAAGTAAGAGCTGTTGAAGTAAAATGTATTTTCAAGTAAGTTAAGGCATTTGTTTTTCTTCAACAACTTTTCTAAAAAACTGCTCCAAAATTTTAGATGGCCTTGTAACACATTTCTTTAAACTCTGCAAATAATTCTTGAAGGAGTAGCACGAATTTTCGGTTGGATTGCCAATCAGTTTAACAGTTTCTTTTAAATTGGTGAGATTATGTACATTGTATGACAAACTATTTTCTCCGAAAATTACTGGAAAGTTTTCTACGAACAAGTTTAAAATAATTTCAATTGTTTTTAAATTGTTACTGCATTGCTTTGGAGAGCAAGTAATTCTGTAAGAACAATGCAACAACAAAAATTCGTAATAAACATCTTCGTGAACCTCGTCGTTGAGAGCGACGAGACCAGTGTACAGTAGAAACTGTCTGAACTCAGTGGCCTTCCAATATGATATTTCATTTAAAGATCGGGGCTTTCGTCCAAATTCGGATAAAGTATGAACGCGCAGAGAAGTTAGATTCCTTGAAATGTTTTGCAAAGTTTTAGACGGTACTTGAAAACAAATTTTTTTGTTAATTAATCGCATTAAGAACTTTCCCATTGCACCTAAATCTACCGAATTAATGCAGTCTAGTGGTATTTGCGTAATCATGCCTAAATTGAAGTGTTCCAAGGGAGTTATTTGTTATAAATATTTTGGCAAGTGGTGTGCAGGATATTTCCGAGCACAAAAATCTTCATCTGAAATAAGTACTCCAGATGATGTGGCATATGTTAATGTCCCATCACATTTTTTTGCTATTTGTGTGCACTTTCAGCATCCGCGCCGCGATGCATGAGATGGTGTGCCAGAAATGAAGGCATGTGCTGGAACGTCACAGAGAACTGCTCTTATTTACAATCTATAAATATATCCCTCTAGTAGTAAGCCTGTTTTTATATAAGAAGAATTTTCCTCAACAAATTTCAACAGAAATTCTTGACATGTTGCTGGCTTGCTTTTAAGCTTCTTGGAATACCACCAGCAACATTCTCTAATATCGGTTTGTTGGAACAATAAAACTTGTAAAATGAAGTGACAACTATATTTTCTTCTCTTAGAATCTCTATTGAGTCTTTAACGCAACTTCGAGAAGGTATATGTTTCGCATTCCACTTAATTAATTTTTGGCTGATACTTAAACTGCCAGAAAATTTTTCCACTTTTTCTGGTTCGTTTTGGACAAAATTATGACTGTCACAGATTTTCTAAATTAAATTAAATTTTCTATGCCCAACCTCATCATCTTTTCTACAAAATTTTCCTTTTACTTATCATTTTCGTTACCTTTATTTGATAAAACAAATATATATATATATATATATATATATATATATATATATATATATATATATATATATATATATATATATATATATATATATATATATATATCCAATCTAACAAAGAAAAAGGGAAAGAGGAAATAGCCAGAACCCAACTTGTAACCAGTGTTACCAGTTTTCTTTCGAGCTTTCCCGCCAAATGCCTTGTCGAACATCGCCAAAATATAAAAATAATTAGTATTAATTATTAACACATTTTAGTTTAATAAAATATTTATAATAAAACATAAAAATTGCCCTGTTTATAACCATCTAAAAATATTAAGAAGATATAAACCCAACTAAAATTTATTTAAAAAAGATAATTTGGTTAGATTTATTTATTTATTTTTTTTTTTTTTTTTTTTGTATCCTTACTGCGGTTAATTTTATTTGTATTAAAGCTACTTAACATATCTTCCGAAGGAATGAATTTGTTTATCGTTCATATGCTATTAATATTAATAAATGATATTGCTGGCAGAAAAAGTTGTTTCGATACAAGCATTACTTGTGAGAACAGTTAACATAAAAAACTTCAGAAATAGATATGTTTCTTGGAAGCCCATCAAGCATTTCTTTTATAATCTTTTTATAAATTATAAGGAAATTTCTTGTAAAATCTACGTATCATTTACATTTTAAACAGTTTCGTTCAATGCTTTTCCTCATTTAAACTTTTTTTTAATTCATCGCTGTATTCGCTAATAAATTAGGTTTAAACATTTTTCTTTCAAATGTAAGAAGTCTGGTATAAGGTTTTTGACGCATAATTCCTGCAGATTGGCAATCAATATTTAAACTGTCTATTTCATTTATAAAATCTATATTTTTCATCACAAAATTCATTGTCGTTTTGTGCCGTTGATATCATAGAAAAATGGTACTTTAGCTTCAACTGTATCTCATAAGAAAAGCCAAAAATATCGCCAAGCATTTTAATATTGCCAAGAATCTCACCTCGCCATTCTATAATTTTTATCGCCAAAGAGGATTTTTTTCTGCAAGTTTAGCAAGAAATTGCCATAACTGATAAGACTTCTTGTAACAACGATAGACAATTACCTCAGCAAAAGATAATTAACAACTAGAGAAAGAGAATTAATAAGCACAGTGAATGTAAGAAAAAAAATTTGAACAACAACAATAACGTTTTGATATTGAAAGCAGACAAAGGTAACACTACCGTAGCAGTTGAAAAAACAACATGCGTAGCAAAAATGAAAAGTATTGTACAGGACATATGTGCTTATAAGCGGTTAAAAACTTACCTTACAGAAAAATTACAATCTCGCAACAATTTACTGGTAAAAAATGTTTAAATTAGATGTTATCAACGCAGTTGAAAAGCATAAATAATTTACTAATAAAGCTACCGCACCTAGGCTATATAGTCTTCCAAAAGTTCATAAAGAAGGTAACCCATTAAGACCTATTGGCTCATCTGTAAATTCTCCTTTATACAGCTTATGCAGATATTTGGTGACCATTTGAAAAAATTTATCAAAAAATTACATATATCACTGACGATGAAGTTCTAGTCTCTTTTGACGTGGTATCATTATTTCCTAGTATACTAGTAAATTTGGCAATTGATATAATTAATAAGAAATGGGAAATAATACTTGAATTTACACAGATACCCAAAGTTTTGTGTTTTGATTTTATTAAGTTTTTTATCAAAGATAAAAGATATTTAAAATTTAAGGATAAAATATATAAACAGTTGAAAGGGTCACAAGCTTCACCAGTAATTGCAAATATTGTCATCGAAGAATTGTTATACACTACAATCGGAAACTTAAAATACAAACCATAACTTATGAGCAAATATGTAGATGATTTATTTTATATTATAAAAAAAATATGCAGTAGACAATACTTTAGAAGCCCTTAACAACTACCACAGAAAAATACAATTTACAAAAGAGCTAGAAAATGATAAAAAGTTGCCTTACTTAGATGCACTAATAATTAGAAAGCAAAATACACTATCCATTGACTGGTACCAAAAACCAACTGCCTCAGGACGAATCATCAATTTTATTCTATCCACACAAAACATGTCAAAATGAATACAACGAAACATTCAAAAAATTAGAAAAATAGTTATTCATTTAACATGGCAACGAGGATTATTAAAAATGCTGCAAAAGATTATGAGAAAGTGATTGATAAAAATAACGGATAAAATATTTAAATCTTTGTTAGATGTTCCTGGTTTTTTGGAGAGAATTGTACAATTAAATATATATTGCATTAAAAACTGACAAAACGTTAAATAGTCTTTTTTCAAATACAAAATTAAAAATAGATAAGTTGGACATATCAAACTTAATATATAAAATACCTTGCAGTGGAGACGGGTACAATGTATGTAACAAAATATATGTCGGAACGACTAAATCGAAATTAAGAACAATATTGGCTGCACATAAATTAGGCTGTTGTACAACTTAAGAAGGTTGCACAACGGATTGCAATGTTTGTTGTGTAGTTGTATTAAGTTGCGCGTTGGTTGTACGAAAAATCAAAAAGATTTGATTTTTTGGCAAGTTGACAACTCGGTCGCAGTGTTAGTGGACATGGCGCACAACATTATTCTATTTTACTTTTCATTTTCGTAGTGGCAACATAGCAAAACACAGCGCAAAAGTATTCTATACATTTAAAGAAAATTAATATATGAATAAAGATGGAGGATTCAGATGAAATGCGTGCAAGGTTTTTAAAAGTTTATTGTTAAAATATTTTTTCTTTTCTATTTACCACTGCTTTGACCACTTTCGTTTTTTATTAATTTTTGATTGCATTCTTTTTCTTCTTAGTCAAACACTTCATCGATTACAACATACGCAACAATATCAAAAAACATTTTTACTGTAAGGTATTCTATACAAAATGAAGTTGTGCTGCGCAATTGTATGCAAAATGTATAATTTGTAGACTAAACACCCAACTTGATATATACCAAAGTTGTACAACATGTCGCAACGTGTTTGGCTTGTATAAGGGCTTTCCCAATTTCGTTGATATAACAATATTTCAACATGAGAGCAATTATAAAAAGAGATATGCAATAGAAATGTTACACATTATTAATACTCCCAGAGACATAAGGATGAATTTCAAAACAGACACAGAAAATTGCGCGCATACGTATTAACATATTGTTTGAAAATGTAAACAAAAGAGCTTTTTGAAAGTGACATCTTTACTCGCTGTAAGGCAGTAAGGAATAATAAATTATACATTGTTATAATTGTTTTTTATGTTTTGAGTATATTTCGTTTTTTAGTTTTTCCTGATGAATGTGGTTCGAAATATCGAAATAATATTTAATAAAACGTTAACGTACGGACCTTGAGCCCAAATAAAAATAAATAATTTTATGTAAAGACTAAAACAATCAATAAAAAATATATAAATATTCATTTGTTAGGTTTTTAGAATTCACAGTTACAAATAATTAATCGTATAAAATACTAACTTTTATCCTAATCTAGGTTTGCCGGAACTCCTTAAGCGTAACTCGGCAAAATTGGTACATCGTCGCCAACGACGCACCTTTTTCATATGTTCCATTATTGCTTTAATGACAGTTTTAAGTTCAGTTGGCCTGATTCTGTGCCCATCGTCTTCATACTTCGATGGCAATGCTAGTAACAGCGATGAAAACAGTAAAGATGTCGTATTGCCTTTCGGTTTGCCTGGAGCAGTATCTTATCTGGATAACGACAGTAGCTCAACGGCTTTTACAACTAATAGTAAAGAAGGAATAAAATTAAATGTTCATCTCCCAACCAACTTTGATAATAAATCCACAATAAATGCACTAATAAGAAGCGGTAATTCTGTTATTACAAATTCGAATTCACAAATCAAAAACAATATTTCTAATAATGAATTAGAACCAATTGAAAATTCTGGCGGTTCCTGGGTAATTGGAGATCAACATATTATTGACGAAAACAGGAGTGTTGTTTTAAATAATGTCATAACATATAAACACTACACTATTATTCATACAAATATAACTTTACGAAATAACTTTTCGAAGGATTGTGCTCATCCTGAATACATTGTTTTTACCTGGATCTTATGTCTGGTTTCCTTGGCAACAGCACTCAAGCTGTATTATTTAGTGAAAGTTATAATGGCAATTTGCATGGTTGCATTTTATTCGGCTTTAATTCAACAAATTTTTCAACTTATTTATCCAAAAGATCTTATATATGTGGGCCAAACACGCTTGGGCATGCCATTGGATGTTCAAATGTTCATACTCCTAGCAGCATTTCTTGTAATGGTCTGTTATCATGCACGTTTAGTTGAGGTAAGATTTTTTATTTTTATATTACAAAATACCACTTATGATTAATTCAAATAAGCTAAAAAGCAGAATTATGAGCACTAATACATAGCTCAGATATAAGATGAGATAAGAACACTTCTGTTTGGTTAGGGAATGTCTTTTAATTATTGAAAAACTTTAACATACAAAACAACTGAAAATATTTGCCAAAAACAAAAATTTTATAAAGAAATCGGATTTAATTATTACTGATATATTTACGTAATGGTTATAATCAACCATTAACAAGTAATATATTTTATTTTAACCAATTGAAATGAGAAATATATTTTTTTTGGTTATAAATAATCGTTAAGTATACCAAAAAACTTTAATACGAAAATAACTTCATATATATTGTATATTTGAGTTCAATGCCTAAACAATATACATTGTACATATGTCTGTATGTATGTATATACGAACTTGGTGACAATAATAAACCTTTGAAATTTTTTGGATTTTTTCATACATGAAACGTAATAATATTTTTTTCGATAATGGTTCTTTCAAATCAAGTAAAAAAAGATTTACTTCAATATCATTATTACGTGCAAAACTATCATTAAATATGAAAATTCCAATATGTATGGAACTTTATTAAGTTTAAGTTACGGAAGTAAAAATTAATATGTATGTGTAAAAAACAATTATACCTGAAAAAAGTTTAAAAATATAACCGTATATTTTAATATTTACGTACCAAAATTTGTGATGACCTGAACACACATACAAATATTCGCATGAATGCAGTAGATATCATAATTTTAAAAAATATCATGCCGATCGCATTGAATGTTTCAGCCTTCTTTTTTTTTTGGACCGATGCTACAAAGGAACCTGATACAATTAAGACATTGAAGAAATTTATTAAGGCTACATAACACTTCAGAGTTGATGTCTGTGGTACTGCAAAACTGGAACAAATTTTAAAATTGTTTGGTCAAAAAATAAAATCAGATCGCGGTAAAAAAATAAGCTTAAAGTATTTTGCTTGGATGGAAGCTGTTGCGAAATTCTCAACCTACATCGCATTTGGTGGAGCTTCCTGCAAATGTTATGATAATTAATGTTCGAAGTACAAAAAAAACTACCGAAAAATTTTCTTCAGTTTCCAAAGATGAAGTTTCCGATTTGTTCAAAGAATTGCTAAAAAAAAAGGCAATCGGCCTGCCGAGGCAGTACAAATCGCCAATTTTCTCCTTAGCGCATCTTCAAAACGGTTAAAACGAATTGTTACAGGATAATCTCACTCAAATTTTACGGAGGAAAAATCTATTGCTCTGATGCTGGAAATAAGAATAATCCGAAATAAGTACCAAATTTTGAGAAAGGGTTTACTTGAGAAAGGACATGCAATACTACTATCCGATAACTCTATTCAAGAAAAAAAGGCGATTATGCCATTTCCAATAAAAGTTGAAGAAACGAAAGCTAGAAAATACGACGTCGCAGATTATTTCAGATTTTTTTACTGACCAACTAGAAATGGTTAAAAACTGCGATGTGGTACTAATGTATAAGTAGGGATGCGATAGAATATCAGCCTATACTGAGTACAAAAAAAAAAAATACAATAGATATTAAGAGCGTATTCATGGCATCCTTAGTACCACTCAGAATTCGTTCGTACTTACTGGTTGCATCTTCATCATCATTAGAAGATATATGGAAAAACGAACCCCAGATTCCAAAAATTTTTGTGGACGAATTTGATTTGAGTATGTACATATCGAAGACGAAATAAAATCATTAAAACCAATATCTATAAAAATAAAAGAATTTTATGTTAACATATCCTTTCAACTTAATTTAACAATGATGGAACAGTGAGTAATAATCTAACTAACACATCATTATATTGGAAATATTCCATATGTGATGAGAAGAACTCGGAATTCTCAGAAACAAGACAAAAAAAAATCAAGGTAGTCACCGAAGAAGATCTATCTTTCGAAATTTTCCCCCTTCATGCTAAAATAAGATTTTTCGAGCATTTTCTGCATACTGCATACGACTTCAAATATACAAGAGAAAATTTAATTAAAAAAAAAAAAACATTTAACAATGAAAAACTAAAAGCTCTAAGAGCTTCTGAGAAAATTTGAATCCAAGAAGAGTTTAAAGTACTAACGAGGTTATAATCAATAAACCTTCTTCGTAGTGATGAAAACGCTAACGACGGAAACGCGGAAGATTTTTAAACTACTTCAAGCAATTAATAGCAAAACTCAAATTAATTCTTTTCTCTTTTGAGAATATACAGCAAATATATCTCAGCTTATCATCTCCCTATGTCCATGGAGCGATATGACGCCCACAATACATAAAATAATCTGTCATGGTAAAACAATTATAGAATCGAATATTTTTCCTCTTGAGAATTAAGAGAAGAAGCCCAAGAAGCAAGAAACCACAATTTCAATTACGTTTAATTATTCAGTTCTTAAAAATGTTGCATGCAGTCATCAAATGAAGACATCTTCTATAGCCTATTTTTACCTTCCGATCCTGTACTCTCATGCATGAGAAAACGTTGGATTAGTTATGAGGCTTCATCGCCTTGTAACAAATCATTTACTTTATCTTTTACACATGCATCATGATATGAAAGATTATTTTAGAGAAAATAAAAAACACTTACGGAATATTTATAAATTAAAAATAACCGAAAAAGCCGATTATCTAAATTTTCTAAAAATGATTGTTAATTTTACAATTGCATCTTGGTTACCCTTTTTTCACGTATAATTTTTTAAATTCTTAAAACTGAGATACATATTGGAACAGTCATATCTAAGGACACATAGTTTTGCAGGTAGGAATGATATTGAGGTGAATCTTTTTTTGTTGATAGGAAATTGTATCATCCATTTCTGTACACATAAAAAAGTAAAATATTATAAGTTTTATTAAGTTTTTTTTGCTGATCTCTAGAAATTTCGAAAAATTATTGTGAAAACGGTCCAATTTAAGGAAAGTAAAACTATTAAATATGCAATAAAATTTTTTATAAATTAAGAAAATCATATAAAATTTTCTGTGCACGTGTAGTTGCTTAGCCTTAATCAAATGGCATAAAGTATTAACACATTGTTGACCGGTCACGAGTTAACTCGTATTTTTATGGCCGAACGTTGCTGGCCGTCCACGAGTAAACTCGTGATGCGCTCGTATGCTCTTAAAAGGGAAAACGAAGCGAAACGAGATTTATTTGTAAAAGCTGTTGTGTACCATTACACGTATGTAGGTGATTGTTATACTACTTATCATACGAAAAAGAAATATTAAAAGTTTAATTAAGTTATTAAAGTTTATTTTTATTGGTTTACTTCCAAATCCAATATGAAATAATAGCCGGTGACATGAGATAAATTTTCAGTAAAATTGCCGGTCATTAATGTGTTAAAATCCCATAATTCCCAAAATAAAGACAAATAATCCAAAAATTGAAATTCTTACTCTCACGAAATACTCTCAGCAGCAATTCGGAGTATGTATAGCTTCCCTACAAGAACAGTGACCATCATTTGATCCATCAAAAGACAATCACTGATGATGGAAATATCCATCATCGCGTAGAACAAAGTTTCTATCACATTCTTAACGGAAAAATGAAAAACTTGATGGAAACTTTTGTGTACATGTGATTTTGCATCTCCCTTTAACTAATGAATCTTTTAATTCAAAAATACATATATCTGCACCGCTCACACTACTGCAGTTTACTATATAGTGATGCCAGAAGTTCTTATCACACTTGATGGATATACCCGTCACGATTGATTTGAAAAATCGAACTTTTTTAATAAAATAAAATTTAATATTTTCTAATATATATACATGTTTCTTTTTTAATATCTAAATATATAAATTTATAAAAAATGACTTTATTTAAAATAAAATAATTAATTCTTATCTCTTTAAATATTTGTTTGTTGTAGTCTGTAGTGGCTTCGCTATACTGACTTCTTCACATTTTTTCAAAATCAAACGCTTCTTGCTGTTGGAAAACACCTTAAAGTAAAAGAAGATAAATATTTATGTATAAATAATTTAATAAGCAATAAACAAATAACTTTTTGATTGACTAATTTGTAGTACATACCTCGCAGGGAGTTATTAACCAAAAAGAGCCTTCAGAGGGCTTGCTTATCCCACCTTTAATCCAAAAAAAAATTGAACGCATCACAGTGCGTACATCCTGCGATATTCCCTTAATCATATGTAAATGTGATGTCTAAAAAAATATAAATGTAAGATTATTAAAATACTTTAAGCATGAACTTATGTTCTTTACCAATGTTTCAGTAAAACCTTTCGACTCCTCCAACCTTCTCTCCATCTCTTCCACCGCTAGAAGGTTCTGCAAAGGAAGCATGCTGACGACTGCAGAATACGAATTGCAAAACTTCTTAGAATTTAAAATAAATTATAATTTTATACTCACATGCTTTCCCAAAGTTATCTAAGTCGGGTTTTGATTTCCTTCTGACCCTGGACCTAATCTTAAGAGGGAAGGAATGCATTAAATGAAAAAATATTTTAAGCCAATATAATTTTTTAAACGTTATAAATAACCTTTGTATTTCCGATTACTTTTTGACGACAGTGATGTTAGGGCACACATCTTGAGTGTTTCTACCAAATACTGTTGTTGACTGAAAATCAGAGAAAAACATAAAATTAAGCAAATAAGGAAAAGTATAACACATCAAAAAACAACTTAAAATTTTGGATTTAAGGGCTTCATAAGTTCTTCCAACTCGAATCTAACTCTTTAAAGACTGTGGCGGTTTTAAATACCCGCAACATGCCTGTGAAGTTTTGGGTTTCCAGTGTCAGGTTCATTGGACACAATCTCTGCACTTCAACTGCTTGCAATCCCAAGTGCAACTTACCTTTCTATTTCCACATTGCACTATTTTATTTATTTAAAATTGTTTGTTTTTTATTTATTTTTTCTTTAATTTTTGCTTTTGTTAAATCAACATATCACTTTTATAACTATTTCATAAATGCGCAATTTTCTTAACGTCACGAAATAAAATATATATCAGTTGTTTCACTCTTGCACATGATTTGGTTGGGACAAACAACGTTGCAACTGACAAGAAATTTCTCTTCCTTATTTTTTCTTTCAAAATTTACAAAAATTCCTTAAACCCGGCTAACTTTGTACAACAAATTTAATACAAATTTTGTTTGACCTTTGGCTCAATTTTAATTACAACATTTTTTGTAAGCTGTATTTAATAGTTTGCTGCATTATTATCTATAAGCTCAAGCGAAAAATAAGATTTAGTCATCCCAATTCATTACCAAAAACGCTACAACGGCAACGCTGTTCAATATAACATTTTTGCAAATGTGTTAGTGTACAGTTGTGTCAAGCATTTCTTGCTGGGTTTTTTAGAGAAGTCTTCTTTTTCCGACTCCAGCTTTGAGATTTTACAAAATAAAGGCTAAAGTCAAAACTTCAATGTAAAATAAGTCAAATTGAAGGACCTCCATCTTCTACAAGAATGATCAGTTTTATACAAAATTTTGTTTAAGCGCACAAATAAAAAAAAATTTTATCTTCCTTAAGAAAACTTTTGCTATATGGCCTTTTTTAGGCCAAAACACACCAAAATGAAATAATTTTGGCAGGACCAGGATATCGAAAACCAATAATTTTAATTTTAAGATGTTTACAACTTGATCAATTTAAACCATAAACATTCAGATTATTATTTTGTAATTATTAACTAGGCCTTTAGACCATGTATAATTTTTAGAAATCAGACAAAAATTAAAGAAATTAGAAAAATTTGCAGTTAACTTAAGTTTCAATATTCCTCTGCTATACTCATGTGAAATTTTGGTTCAAATGGCCTGACCGTTTACAAATACCTGAATTATTTCCAAAACAGTTTGATTCTGCCCCAATGTATGCTGTCTAAGGAAAGACCATTGAAAATTAACAATGTTTTTTTATTTTTATTGTCCTGCAGTGTTGAAGTATCTTTGGGTTGATGAATTTATTTTCGATATTTATCTTAAACTAAAACTGACATTATTTTTAAATTAAAAACAGTAGGAACATGAATTTTTCCCATCACAATATAAATTAGATTAAAAACCAACTATCCACTGAATCTGATATACACAATGAACGTTTTCATCAAGTACCTGTAGCAATAGAACCAAGAAACAAAAAAATAAAAACCTAGATTTAATGTTATTATTTATACTGCTAGGTAAAGAGAGCAACCGATAAAAAGGATACTGACGAAGAGCAAGAACCAGAAACGTTATTTTAGGGTGAATTGTTAGATAATGAAAATTTCATTTAATTACCCCAACTTTGAAATTGCTTGTGACTAAAAGGGATATAGAGATCTGCAGCCTAGTACTTCTGCTGGTTTTGCTACTTCAAATCTGCAAAATGACAGTGATAGTGATGGTGATAAAGCGGATCTGAATAAGATATAAAACTTCTCGATCCCAAAAACATTAAGACACCACAATTTTACAGGATTAATAAAACAAAAAGCATTATTACATTAAATTTTCAATGAACCTATGCCGTATTAATATTTAATTTAAAAGGCAATATATTTTATTGTTTTCTATTTCAAAAGATTAAGTGAACTACACTCTTAAATTATAATTTTTTCAAAATTGACAAATAAAAATTTTCAATAATTTTAAAACTACTATGTTAAATTTAATTCAACAGTGGCAACACATTACCCTCCTCCTAATGAAAACGTTACTCTTTTTGGAACTTTTTGTTTAACCTTTAGAATAGGAAATAGTTCATCAATAAATGCAGGTTTTAATCTGCCAATCGATCAATCAATTCTTTTCTCTTTGATAGTAAAGTATTTGTCATTTCTTTCGATAACCTCGTATGGTCCACTACATTTGTTAGCTAGTGGCTTTAATATTCCATTATTACATACCCATTCTTTTGAAGTTGTTGCTAAGTCAACATATTTGAAGGGTTTTTGAGAGCAGTGATGAGAAGTGGCCACCGTACGAATATTCTTCATGACTGATTTCAGTCGACCAAAAAAAACTAGATTCAGATTCCTTGTTATTTGTGTCAGTAAAAAATTGACCAGGCAGCTTAAAATTTTCTCTATATAAAATTTCAGCTGCCGAAGCTCCTAAAACTTTTTTGTATGCTGTTCTCATTTCAAGAAGAACTGTAGGAAGAATTTTTGTCTACGAGTAGGTATTATGGCATGTTAACACCACTTTTAATGTACAATGCATTTATTTAACTAGACCGTTGATTTGAGGATGATACGATGTCGTTTTTATACGCTGAGTACCAATAAGTTATGCCAGCTCTTTAAAAGCACTTGATGTAAATTTTCGTCCACGATCAGAAACTATTTTATTAGGATATCCGTATCTACAAATCCATCAGTTATAAAATGCATTACAAAAGGTTTCTGCTAAAATGTTTGCTAGTGGAACCTCTTCAGGCCAACTTGTAAATCTATCTATGCAGGTAAGGAGGTAAATTTTTTCGTTACTTGAGGGCAACGGTCCTACTTAGTCAACATAAACTTCAGAAAAACCCTAGGATACAATTGGAAAAACTCCTAATGGCGACTTCACGTGCTTCGAAATTTTTTCTTTTTGGCACGATTTACATTGTCTTACCCATTGACTAATGTTTTGGTTCATTTTATGGGAGGCACAAACTCCAGCATGACTTAAAAAATATCTCATTGGTCCGTACATGCATAGGGGCAAGGCTTTTGTTGGGAGACGTTACAGTAAATACTTTTATTTGAGCCTGGAATCTTCAGTAGTTAAAGATTTAACTTAGTAACTGCTGGATTAATAAGGATTTTTTATTTCCTCGTCCTCACTTTGCGTATCAGCTCCGCAGTTGTAATTGATTGATTCAATCTCGCTCTTGACAAAAAATCTGTTACTACATTTTTAGAGCCAGATACATATCGTATGTCTGTTGTGAACTGAGAAATGAAATCAAGCTGGCGGATTTGTCGTGGACCTGCACGTTCCGGTTTTTGCCTGAAAGCATATGTAAGTGGCTTTGGATCTGTATATATCACAAAGTTTCTTCCTTCTAGCATGAATCTAAAATGCTTGACACTTGCAAATGTCGCTAATAGTTCCTTGTCATAAGTGATGTAGTTCTTGTCAGAAGTTGAAAGCTTGAGAGAGAAAAATGATAACTGCTTCCACCCATCTACTGTTTTTTTCTAACGTAGCACCTATTCCTATGTTGAAAGCATCAACTTTAGGTGCTATTTCTGAGTTAATTTCAGGATATAATAGTAGGGTGCATTGCCACAATCAGTTTTCAGGGCTCCAATTAAATTTTCTTTTATCTTTCTGTTTACATCCTTTCAGAGATTTATTTAGCTTTATTTGGTGATGTGCAGCATGTGGCATAAATCTTCGGTAGTAGGTGGTTGTTGCAAGAAGTCTACGAAGTTGTTCCAATGTAATAGGTTTTGGAAAATCAAGAATTGCTTGAGTTTTAGATTGCATTGTGTTAATACATTCTGCGGTACCCCAAATAAGCATTTGCTAGGATTAATAACAATTCCGTTATCGTTAAGACTTCTGAACAAAATGTTTAAGTGCTTTAGATACTCTTCTTTTGACCCTGACGCTATTAAAATGTCATCAATGTATACATAAACAAAATCCAAATCGCGACAAATATTATCCATATATCTTTGAATACTTTGGGCAGAATTTCGTAGCCCAAAAGGCTTTTTTGTATACTCAAATAGACCGAACGGTTATTTGTTGATTGTGTAATAATAGGTTCAGATAAGATTTAAAATTTGTGTGCCGTAGGTTTTAATAACGTTACCATTAGCTGCATAAAGAAGAAAACTTGTCTCGTAAATGTTATTATTTAATTTTTTACTATTAATAGGTGGCAAAACAGATATTGCCGCTCCAGTATCTATTAAAAAGGATAATTTAGAATTTTTATCTTTAACAAATAAGCGGCCATCACACTTTGGAATTTAAGCAGCCGCGTCTGAAATTACAGTTTTTTTTTTTTTTGAATACGAACATGGAGAGGTACATTTTGTTGAGAGTTCTCCAAAACGACGGTAGTACCATCTACGATCACGCGACTTAGATCTTTTGTATCTTGAGGGTGAACGATTTCAAAATGAAGACCTATTTCTTCCGGTTTTAATTTTATTAAATAATTTTCTATGGCTTTAATTTGATCAGAAAGTTGTTTTAACGTAATGTCTAATACTGACAGCGATTCCGAAATTGGGGATATTAGTTGTAAACTTGTATCTGCTCGGTTATTAATTTCGCATATATTTCGATAATGAAGAACTTCAAAAACTTTGTCAGCTTGTTCTGATAAGACTTCGATTGAGCAATCTGTTACCGCTAAAATTGTTCTTATTTGATCTGGCATTTGTTCTAAAAAAATTCTTTCTAAAACTGTGTCACCAATATGTCCTGACGCAAGATTCTTAAGTTCTTGAAGAAATTGAGTTGGTTTGTTATCTCCCATTAATCAATGCAGAAGCTTGCGAATCCTTGATTCATCAGATTCACCAAATACACTTAATAGAGTTCGCTTAACTGCAGCATATTGAGTAATATCTCCTGGTGGATTAAAAATAATATGGCTGATGTACTCACTTATTTATTTGTAGATCCATATTTCATCTCTTGTTATTCCTGCTATTGCAAAAACTGATTCTATTTGAATAAACCGCAACGTTGGGTTGCCTGTCAATTATGTACAGACGATGCTCCAATCTCTCTGGCAATATCTGTTGCTGCGCCATCAAAAGTCTCCAGATTTTGACGTTGCTGCTGAACATTTTGTAAATTTCCTTGAAAACTTCTTCTATCAACACTTCTATATTTTCTGGGCTCACGTGTTAACATTTTCAGAATCACCAATTATGCCGTATTAATATTTGACTTAAAGGCAATATATTTTATTGTTTTCTACTTCAAAAGATAAAGTGAACTAAACTCTTTATTTATAATTTTTTCAAAATTGACAAACAAAAATTTTCAATAATATTAAAACTACTATGTTAAATATTAATTAACACTACAAACCTTTCTTCTCACACAGCGTTTCAACACAACATCGAATTCGTGTAAAAAAACGCACTGAACTAAAAAAACCCTTCAAGGATTTGTTATGTCTAACATAAACTTTTATTTACAATTGGTCTTATCTCATTCCCGTTCTAAAAGTGGGATCTTGTATCACTGTGCATGTAATATAACCTTAAAAATAATCCTACGAGGTAGAACCCAAAGTAAACAAACATTTGCCAATCATTAAAGACAGAAAAACCAATCACTACGCAGAACAAGGTTTATATCACATGTTTATTAAACTATAATACATTAAACATATTCATCACCGGAACTACCGATTGCAAAATTTATAATATAGAATACATGTGTTCATATGAGAATATTTATTTTGCAGGCAGCAAAGCAATCAGGCGAAAGTATGTTGTCTAGGCTAATTTTGCCGTTGCACTTCAATTAAACTAATTTCAATGGCGAAATAGTACTAGCTGGGAGCGAATCCATTAATTTTATGTGTATATTTTTAAAAAATGGAGTTTGACAATTATAGGTCTGTTCCAGATGCATAACAAATAGTCCGGACTTTTGAGAGTAAAAAGGATATTACTCTCTGAATGTGACAAAGGAGTCCAAAATTGCTGGAACGCAAAAAAACACAATTGAACATCCTAAAGTGCTAATGGTGCTGACTTAATTAAATTTATTTTATTTAAGTGATATTAGACGCTTAAGCCAATTATTTAAAAATTTATTTAAAATTTTTTCAAAATGGAAAGACAATTAACCATTGTATATTCTCCTGGAACCTTAACTCGTTTTTAAAACGATTAAGAATCTTCAGCAACTAAGTCCAAAATGTCGTCTTGATCAGACTCACTTGATGTGTCTATGACTTCTTCAATGATCTATAAAAGCATTTTTTATTAAACAAATTGATAAATATCCACAATTTTAATTTTAAGTAACAACTTTATGTATTTATTTAAAAATTATTTGATTTTTAAATGTAAACAAAAAACAGTTGATAATTTAATTTTAGTCCGAACTTGCCCAAAGAGAAAGTTTGTACAACTTTGTTCAGGAAATGAAAAATTTTACTCTCTCTTTTTCTCTCAATTTTGTACAAAAATTGTTATCTGGAACGCTTTAATTTCTACTAGTTCGGACTGTTTTGTTATGCATCTGGAACAGACCTTATGTATACCAGAAAATATACTAAATTCGCCCACGCAAAAATGGCGCAATATTTTTAGATTTTTCATATATGTACATGAATGAAATGTTAGCTAAACTATTCACAAAAAGCTTATTTCAAATGAAGGCAATTTATTATTAAAATAATAATTAGTAAAAATTATCGTTGTACAATATTGTCAATACACTACAAAATATTCTTTTTGCGTAATTTGAACCAAAAGTGTAGATTGCTAATATAATAAACACATTGGCAATTTTATTGTATAATATCAATCACTGCACAATTATATTGCAAGTGTATGAGTACCTTTACACAATAATCTAAATATTTATTAAATCATAAACCAAAACGTTTCTTAGCGAAATATTACCTCCGTTCCCGTACTTTTTGGGTAAAGTTCGGTAAAATGAGAGAAAACATAAATTATTCTCAATTAAAGACAAAAATGCCCGAAAGTACGGGAACACAAAAAACCAAATTTTTATCCCAAAACAAGATGTCGAGCAAAATATACATGCAGTTGTTTTTATTAAACATAAGAACACAAATATTTTGTATGTTCTTAAATTTATTTTTATATATATAGGAATAAAACTTACAAATAACAGTTTTGCGAAACATTTGCGTGTATGAAACATAGAATTTTTTGTATTTGCTACTGTTTACTTTTCAATCAGCTGATTGTTTTTTAGTTTACACAAACTTACCCAAAGAAAAAGTCTGGGCTGTTTCGTGCAGAAAGAAGAAGAATTTTATTCTCTCAAAAGCTCTCTCTTCTACCCAAACTTGTAGTACGGGAACAGTTTTCGGTAACATTGGGATCCCGCGGGATCCCAAATTTGAGCACGGGAACGCACCTATTTTACCAGGTGGTGGCAGTAGCGAATTTCATTTATATCCTGCAACGGCGAAAATGAATAAATTCGCCACTGCCACCACCTGGTAAATTATTTCGCCATGGTAAAACTAATAGCCCAGCTGATCGAATTCGCCTTAGAAATTTTTCCTAACCAAAGTCAAAAATTGCTTACATTTTGTTGACGCGCCCGTTACCACTGCCACTGTCTTTATATTTGTATATACATAATTATTCTTTGATTTTCTTTTGTTTATAGCTTTTCATTAAAATATATTACATACTTGCATACATACATATTAACATGCACTCAATGTGGATGGTATGTACCCAGTAGAAAATATATGGATAAATCCATAATCGAGCAATAAAGGAGTAATGACTTGTTCATCCATTTGGAGTAATAAGGGAGCTATCGAAACTTTTTTTGTTTTATTGTTTTTGCCTCGCTTAATACTCCAAATGGATCAATGGGGGATGTATCAGTTCGTTTTTGTTTTTTTTTTTACATAGCTGGTAATTGTTGATATTTTCGTTTTGTTTTTCATTTAGTCAGTTTAATTTTAAAAAGTGTTCTTAAAAAAAGCGAAAAGGAAGGGGTATAATAGCAAATTTGTTAAAAATGTGTGAAAATTTAGTTTCTAAGCGTCATTTAAGACGACTAGTTAAAAAAGTTATTGAAAAATTCTCAAATTGTAATCCGGAGAATTTAAGTGAACAAGAAGCATCAGCACCTAACAAAATCAATGATTTATCGAATGAAGATAGCCAAACAGAAAACTTTGACGTTCATTATGATATCAATTCAACCAATATCAGTGAAAATTTTAATAAGAAGCTTGCTCCTTGGGTAACTGAAAATCGCGAATCGAACGAATGCTGTAATTCACTACTCTACATTTTAAAAAGTGAAGGTAATGACGTTCCACTATGCAGAGAAACATTGTTGAAAGCAGTACATGCAGAAAATCCATGCTGCTTCACAGTGAGCCCAGAAATAACAGATATGGCACCAGGTGAATACTTTCATTGTGATTTAGAAAAAGCACTGATGATGCACGGCAAATACTTATCGCTTAATACAAATACCGAACTACTGATCGATATGTTTGTGGATGGAATGCCGCTTTATAAAAGCTCATCAAAGTCATTATGGCCAATCCTAGGTGCCTTTTCAGAATTTAAAAACACACAGCCATTTTTAATTGCTACATATATTGGCCCATCAAAGCCTCCAGATGTAGCAATATTTCTAAAACGGTTTGTGGAAGAATACATAAAATTAAAGAATGAAGGTATTAAATTTAAAGACAAATCTTTCATACCTAAAATTAGACTTTTTGTTTGTTACACACCTGCAAGGGCGTTTTTAATCGGCACAGTGGGTCACACTTCTGCCCAATGTTGTTCGAAATGTGAGCCAGAAGCTTCATATAAAAATAGAAGACTAAATTACACTATAGTGCCTGGAAACGCAAGAACTGATGTAACTTTCAAATCACGAAAAAGCACTCTTATCACTTACCGCAATTTCAAAGCGAAATTTATCTCTTGGAATTATGCAACATCAACATGGTCACACAATTTTCGCTCGATACTATGCATTTGACTGATCTTGGAGTATTTAAAAAGATGTTGCGTTTAATTTTACAAAACAAGAAAGCAAAATATAAATTAAGCATTTTGGAAAACAATGAATTGAAACGCAAAATATTATATGTAGCAAATTATACGCCAAAAGAGTTCGCTCGGAAATGAAGAACATTCGATGAGGTATGCAGATGAAAGGCAAAGGTATTCCGACAAGTAGTGCTTTACACAGGAATAGTAATTTTCAAGGATATACTACATGACGATTTATACACCCACTTTTTGCTTTTACATATAGCATATCGTATTGTTTCCTGTCCTTCGAATTGTCAACAGAATTTGCAATGCGTTCAGCAACTAATGGAAGCTTTTGTTGCCGATTTTGCCTTGATATATAGATGTGAAATGATCAGCTATAACGTGCACAACTTACTTTATTTAGCGAAATGTGTTGAAAGCTTTGCAGTGTTGATAATTTTTCAGCATATAAATATGAGAATTATTTGCAAACCTTAAAAAAAGACTGTCGGAAACCGTCACAGCTTAGCCAACAACTAAACAATCGTGCCATAGAACGACATTTGATTTTAAAAACGAAAGTTCCTAAATTTTAACTACTTGGGAAAAAACACGGAAACAACTGGTTTTTGAGATATAAGTTTGACATGTTTTTCTTATCCGGGAAGTCTCCTGACAATTATCGCTTCACTATAAATATGGTTCCCATTAAAATATATGGTTTCCAAATAGATGGCGGCGAAGAATACTTAGTCGGTAACAAATTCACAGATGCTGTAAGTTTGTTTCAGTATCCCGTAGACTCTAAAAAGTTTTTAGGAATTTGTAAGGCGAAAACTCTTAATACTATTCGAGAGAAAATTAACGTGCGTGAGATATATTGCAATATATTTTGCGTACCTGATGAAGAATACTTTGTACTTATTCCTATTTTACATCACTGTCAGAATTGAGAATGCCATATATTACATGGATTCAGTAGAATCGCCCAATTTTCACTAATTTGTGCAGCAATGTTTTTAAACCAATTAAGCTGAGCCTTATGTAAAACGAAACATAAAAATTATGATTTTTATGTTCAACCTTTGTTTTCAAAAAATTTTGATTAGAAAATTTTAATTGTCCTTAAAAGAAAAACTTAAAATTCAATAAAAATATAAATAAGTTTTTAATAACAAAACAAACAAACAAAACTAGTGATTAATTCGGATTCATATTAGATTCATGAACTTTGAGTTTCAAGGCGAACATATTCCAAACGCAGCCAATATTTACGCCGGAAACAATAACCAGCGCTTCGATTAATGTGACAGGTAAGTACATAGAGCCTCCTTGTTATAGTTCTTGTAGTGTGCATTTTATTTTTCTTTTTTTTTTTCTCTTTGATTTATATTTTTCCAGAATCAGGTTATGAAGCTAAGGAAGCAATAAAAAACCTGGAGGACAAAGTTGATATTCTAACAAATGAAGTCGGATCCTTAAAGCAAATTATGTGTAAACAGACTATTACAGCAGCTTGCTTAACATTTACGACCAACTAGTAGGGATCTTAAAATTTTCCCAATTAATTCTTTGGAGGAATTAAATTCGGCAGAACAGCTGATTAAAATCGAGCCTGATTCAGAAGTGGTAAGACTGAGTTTTTTTTAATGCAATAAGTTAAACAAGTATTTAAAATTCTCTATTATTTTAATTTATTTCAGATTTCTTATATTAAACTCAGATTTGACAAAATTAAAGTTGAAAAAGCACTACGCAAAATGATCGGCGAAAACATGTTACTCAAATTAAATTGGGATGGATCAAAAAATATGATAGCCTTAAACAAGTACAAATTGTTTAACTTTTTTATTTTGGTAATAGCTGAATTTTTAATATCATGTCTTAAATAATATAATACTGGTTATCTTTTCTTTAATTTTCTGGCAGAAGCACTTAAAGGTACGTATCCAACATACCCGGAATACGAAAAATCTTTTAAGTTGGCATTTCGTAAGTTAAAAGCAAATGTTTACCGGCAGAATTACTTGTCAAAAACTACGGCATCGTCAAATGCAACAAAACAACAATAACAAAATTTTTGAAAAATTTTAAAAAATAAATGAATAATTTTTGGTTTTGTAAAAAATAACAAAATTTGGATTTTATGTGAATGTTTGTTCGATTTATGTTCTTTAAGAAGACAAAAACGATTACTCCCTTTATGCTCTTTTAGGAGATAAAAACGATTACTCCCTCTGTCGTTATTTTAAAGATCAAAGAGAGTACTCCATAAGGAGCTTAAAAGGAGTACTCGTGTCTGCGAACATGCTATGTTAAAAATCCAATTAGTTTCGGAGTTTTATGGAGTAATCCATTACTCGCAAAGGAGCGCTCCAAGATTACTCTTTGGATGATCCTATTTTTTACTGGGTATGTAAGTATACGTATACATACAAATATATTTTAAATAACGGCTCCATCGTGTGATCTACTGTTTTAAAATAAGAGGTATACAACATTTTTGTTTGCCTTTCTTAACAGTCGATCAAGTAGTGTTAAACAAATTGTTTTAAGCCGGTCTAAATAATTTTTTAATACATTGAAAAATAATCAATTATACCGTTGCTCATAAAAGTTGTTTTGTACTATTTACTTGGTGGACAAGAGTGCCAACATTTCTTTAAAACAATTTATTTCCTTAAAACAATTTAATAATACAAAAAACTATTTAATTGTTTTAAAAACTACATAACACGAACTGTGTCGGGAAATTTATGAAATTTAAAAATTTAAATCGAGCTTATAAAAAAAAAACAAAATGTTACAAACCGAATATAATTGCAATAAGTGCACGTGTGATAAGTGGTATCATTTTGAGTGCGTTGGAGTAAATAATGACATTAAAAATGTGAGTTGGAACTGTTCCTGCGTTGCTAATAAAAATAGTGCTCCCATACAAAATTAAGATTGCAGATGCTGGAGAAAGAAAAGATATCCTCACACAAGGTGACGTTTGCCAAGATTCCAATTCCTTTTTAAATATTTCTTGCTTTCAGCCTAATGCAGCGCAACTAGCAGCAAGACAGGTTACACAAAAGAGCTACCAACATTAAATAATTTTAAAAATAGCACAGAAATAGCGGGCTACACAGATGAAATTTAATGCGATTACAGTCGTGTCTTCGAGGTCGTGCCAAAGAACTAGTAAAAAGTAAACTGCTTATCCGATCTATAGTGAATGAAATAATTCAAACTTTGGAAGTGTGTTTCGGTCATCCAGAACATGTATTGGACAGCATGATAGCAAAAGCAACAAAAATTCCACCGCTTAAGTACAGGCTCGACAGCCGCATTGAATATGCGCTCACGATAAGAAATATTTGCTTAACGATGGAGGCCTGCAACTTGGCGGCTCATTTAAACAATCCGTTGCTCGTAAAATCGCTGGTCGATAAACTACCCGATAGTAAGAAATTAAATTGGGTAATTTATACAAAGACGAAAAGGTTCCAGTAGTGAAAGCGTTTAGCGATTAGATTTATAATACAGCAGGAGCTGCAAGTCTAGTCGTATCCCCATTAGGAGCCACAAAAGGAGCTTCAGTACACACTCACTCAGGACTATCCTATCAAAATAAAGTAAATCTTAGTTTGCCCATTCAGACAATTAAATTTGATACAATTGTTAATGACTACTCATACTTAAGACGCATACCTATACAATCGTATATAAATGCAAAACCGAAGGTTCTCATAGGTGTCAACAATTGGAGGGTAGCCGTACCGAAGATGGAACAGATACTCAAAATTCATTCAAAGCTATAGAAAAAACCCTTGGTATGTGTTGAGAATCAAATAATGATGTGTTTCAGTACAATTCTAGCCTCTCGAGGCTCCGAAGTGATGTTCTTCACAAAAATGTAGTTCCTACCGAAAGGGAAGTTCTTCAAGCCCTGATGTCTATTATTGACCCATTAGGTCTTGTTTCTCACTACACCATCGGTCTTAAAATTTTACTTCAGAATATTTGGCGCTCAGGTATAAAATAGGACGACGAACTGAATAAGGGTATTCATTTAAATTGGCATTCGTGGCTTTGGAACATAAATAAAATATCATCAATTGCAATACCAATGCCATTCAAAGCTTCTCAAACTTACGCCAAAGGTCCAATTACATACGTTTGTCGATGCCGGGGAAAATGCTTATGCTACGGTATGTTACTTTCGCGTTCAAATTCAATGCAATGTCGATGTGTCTATTGTAGTAGCGAAATCCAAGGTCACCCCACTGAAACCGATATCGATACCCCGACCAGAACTTCAAGCGGCAATAATAGGTACACAATTAGCTACAAAAATTCGAAGCGCAACACGCCTTTACCGTACAGATTGCTTGTATTGGTCGGATTCTAAAAGCTTCAAAACATTTGTGATGTATCGAGTTGGGAAAATTCTGAAAGCCACAAACTTAAATCAATGGCATTGGGTGCCGTCGAAGTCAAATCCCGCAGACTTCGCTACAACGGTTGGATCAACCGACGTTGATTTGTGGCTCAACGGACCTGCTTTTTTAAAATATAACCAAAATTTGTGGCCCAAATGTCCAGGCCTGAATGATCAAAATAAAGAAGAAATTCGAAATCGCTTACTTATCATCGCCACAAAAACCCCTTCAATCAACATTGATTATTCTTCAAATTGGAAACGGCTTTACATACCACCTTCACACTTTGTGCCTTACATGAAAAAATTAAAATCTGCTGTACGAGGAGATACAACACAAAAAAAAGGTATGTGCTTTGAATATATACAGAAGTTCAAAAATATTTGGTTTAAGTATGCACAAACTTACGAGTTTGCCGATGAAATATGGTGTCTTGAAAACAAAAAGAAAATACACCCAAGTAGCAAGCTTCGACAACTTAATGTATTTCTCGATGATGACGAAATTTGGCGCGATTGTAGCAGAGCTACAATCCAAACGATCATTACATAACGTTTTTGTTGGTCAGAAAGTACCACTAAAATTTTCATCATTGCCTGCACGAAGCCACAATAAGCAGAATCAAAACAAAGTTTTACATTCCAAAGCTGAGAATTGTTTAAAAAAATGTAAGGAGCAAATGTCAACGTTGCACAGTGGGGCAGAATCAAAATATTTTGGAAATAATTCAGCCATTTGAAAACGGCTAGGCCGATTAATTCAAAATTTGGCACGAGCATAGTAGAGGAGTACTTGAGCTTAAGTTTTGAAGGTGGTTACCCTCCACTTTCCAGGGATGGCGCTATGTGGTCTCAAAGTTGGACACCTCGCTCCTGAAAATTTTTCTAACGCTTGGCATTTCTTCAATTTTTGTCTGATTTTTAAATATTTTACATGGTCTTAAAGCTCTCGTAAGTACCTACAAAACGGTGCTTTAAACTGCATGTTTATGTTTAAAAATGATAGAGTTATAAGCATTTCAAAATTAAAATTTTTGATTTTTTCCATACCCTGGTCCAGTTTTTTCGAAATATTGGGTACAATTTGCAGCAAATTTGTTTGAGTTTTTTACCGTGGATAGCAAACAAAATTTAAGATTTTCTAAAAAAAATTTGAAAGTAATATCTTTTCTGGCTTAAAAATTATACGATTTGCAATTTAAAAAATCCAAAATTATTGCATTTTTGTGTATTTTAGCCTAAAATGGGACACTAAACTAATTTTTTAAATAGAAAAAAAAATCTTAAGGAATATATAAAAATTTTTTATTTTTATTAAAGCTAACTATATGTGTGTACGTTTAAACCAAATTTCGTATAAAACTGATCATTCTTGTAGAAGATGTAAGTCTTTCCACTTGACCTATTTTACATAGAAATTTTGACTTTACCCCATATTTTCTAAGATCCCAAAGCTGGGATCGGAAAAAGAAAAATACTATAAAAAAGCTATATATACTCCAAATTGTTTCAAAAAGTATTTCGTGAGCCCTAGTCCATATGTGGACTTTATGGGCAAAAGAGTAAAAAATTCCAATTTTGGGATTTTTCGTCTTTATTTTGGGAATTATGGGATTTCCTTTAGCTTAATGTTGCAGATTTTTTTACCGTTTGATTTTAGTTAACAAACTACATAGGCACAGAAAATTTTATCTGATTTGCTTAATTAATAAAAGTTTTATAGCATATTTAATATTTTTACTTTTCTCAAATTGGACCGTTTTTACCATAATTTTTCGAAATTTTCGGAGCTCCGCAACGAATATTAAAATTTTGTTCCATTTTTTTATTTTTTTATGCATGTGAATAAAGATGACGCAATTTCCTATTAAATAAAAAAAGATTCACCTCAATATCATTCTTACGTGCAAAACTATGCGTTCTTAAATATGATTGTTTCAATATGTATCTCACTTTTATACATTTATGTTACGGAAGTAAAAATTTTCATGCCTGTATAAAAAATTGTGTAAAAAAACAATTATACCTGAATAGAGGATAACCAAGAGGCATATCTTAAATTAATAATCATTATAAAAAACATCAGATAAAAAATAAAATTTTCTGTTAATTTTTATTTACGAAAAGTCGTTAAAAGTATTTTTTATTTCCTTAAAATTATTATTTATTTTCTATAAAATAATCTGTCATATCATTATGCATGTCTAAAAGATAAAGTAAATCCTTTAATTCTGTTTTGTTAGAAGGTGAAGAAGCCTCATAATTAATCCAACGTTTTCTCATTGATCAGACTACAGGATCAGAAGATAACAATAGGCTATAGAAAATGTCTTCGTTTTGTGACTGCCTAGAACATTTTCGAGAACTGAATATTTGAATGTACTTGAAATCGCAGTTTCTTGCTTCTTGGGCTTCTTCTGTTAATTCCCCAAGAGGAAGAATATTCGATTCTATAATTGTTTTACCATGACATAATATTTTATGTACTGTGGGCGTCATATCCCTCCATGGATATAGAAAAACGAGTAGCTGAGATATTTTTGCTGTATATTCTCCAAAGCGAAAAGAATTAATTTGAGTTTTGCTATTAATTGCCATTAAAACTACGTTAACCATTCTAAGCAACTCTTTGTCAATTCCAGTTATATTTGAAGTAGTTTCAAAATCCCCAAAAAATTTTCTTGCAGTATTTCCGTCGTTAGTGTTTCCTCCACTACGAAGAGGCTTATCAATTATTAACCCCGTTTGTACTCTAAACTCTTCTTGGATTCTACTTTTCTCAGAAGCTCTTAGAGCTTTTAGTTCATCATTGTTTTTTTTTTTTTTTTTTTTTGTTATTAAATTTTCTGTCGTACTTCTGTATTTTAAGTCGTATGCAATATGCAGAAAATGCTCCAAAAATCTTATTCTAGAATGAAGGGGGGATATTCCGAAAGATAGAACTTCTTCGTTGACTACGTTGGTTTTTTTTTATCTGAGAATTCTGACTTCTTCTGATCACATATGGAACATTTCCAATAAGAAGATGTGTTAGTTATAGCGTTACTAACTTTTCCATCAATCATTGTTAAACTAAGTTGAAAGGATATGTTAACACAGTATTCTTTTATTTTTATAGATATTGGTTCCAATGATCTTATTTCGTCTTTGATATGCTCCACTAATTTTTTTGTCGTAGTATTTGATTCCTTTACATACTCAAAACAAATAGGCCTACAAAAATTTTTGGATCCTGGGGTTGTGTTTTTCCATATATCTTCAAAAGTGTTTGCACGTACTGATGAAGATGCAACCAGTGAGTATGAACGAATTCTTAGTGGTACTAAGGATGCCATGAATATGCTCTTAAAATCTATTGTATGTTTTTGTTTGTACTCAGGAAGGGCTGATATTCCATCACATCCCCACTTACACATTAGTACTACATCGCAGTTTTAAACCTTTTCTAGTTGGTCAGTAGAAAAATCTGAAATAATCCGTGACGCCGTATTTTCTAGCAAAGAAGATAGTCCAATAGAAACTTTCGTTTCATCAACTGTTATTGGAGATGGCATAATCGTTTTCTTTTTTTCTTGAATAGACTTATATGATGGTAATATTGCATGTCCTTTCTCAAGTAAAGCTTTTCTCAAAATTTGGTACTTATTTCGGCTTATTTTCATTTCCAACATCAGAGCAATAGCTTCTTCCTCCGTAAAATTTGACTGCGATGTCGGAGTAGGTATGCTGTTAACAATTCGTTTCAACCGTTTTGGAGATGCGCTGGGAAGAATATTGGCGATGTGTACTGCCTCGGAAGGCTGATTTTCTTTTTTTAGCAATTCTTTGAACGTATCGGAAACTTCATCTTTTGAAACTGAAGAAAGTTTTTCGGTTAACCTTTTTTTCTTAGACTTCGAACATAAGTCATCATAAGATTTGCAGGGAGCTCCACATAATGCGATGTAGGTTGAGAATTTCGCAACAGTATCCATCCAAGTAAGATACTTTACTTTAAACTTATTTTTGTTTCCTCGAACTGATTTCATTTTTTGATTAAATAATTTAAAAATTTTTTCCAGTTTTGCAGTACAAATGACATCAACTCTGCAGTTGTATGTAGCCTTAATAAATTTTTTCATGGCCTTAATTCTATCAAGTTCTTTTATACCATCAGTCCACAAAAAAGAACACAATGTCTCAAACTTCAATGTGATCGGCATGATGTTTTTTTTTTTAAATATGTTATCTATTGTATTTATGCAAATATTTATATGCGTGTTTAGGTCATCGAACAGTTGGGTACCTAAAGAAGCAAAGCAGCTAGCTAAAAGTCAAAAAAGGCACTTAGTTAAGACATAATTAGTCATAGGTCATCCTAAAACGAACACCTGCACCATCATTCTTAACCCTTACATTTTTAACCCTTTTTTCAGGTATAATTGTTTTTTTACACAATTTTTTACACAGGCATGAAAATTTTTACTTCCGTAACATAAATGTATAAAAGTGAGATACATATTGAAACAATCATATTTAAGAACGCATAGTTTTGCACGTAAGAATGATATTGAGGTGAATCTTTTTTTATTTAATAGGAAATTGCGTCATCTTTATTCACATGCATAAAAAAAATAAAAAAATGGAACAAAATTTTAATATTCGTTGCTGAGCTCCGAAAATTTCGAAAAATTATGGTAAAAACGGTCCAATTTGAGAAAAGTAAAAATATTAAATATGCTATAAAACTTTTATTAATTAAGCAAATCAGATAAAATTTTCTGTGCATATGTAGTTTGTTAACTTAAATCAAACGGTAAAAAAATCTGCAACATTAAGCTAAAGGAAATCCCATAATTCCCAAAATAAAGACGAAAAATCCCAAAATTGGAATTTTTTACTCTTTTGCCCATAAAGTCCACATATGGACTAGGGCTCACGAAATACTTTTTGAAACAATTTGGAGTATATATTGCTTTTTTATAGTATTCTTCTTTTTCCGATCCCAGCTTTGGGATTTTAGAAAATATGGGGTAAAATCAAAATTTCGATGTAAAATAGGTCAAGTTGAAAGACTTACATCTTCTACAAGAATGATCAGTTTTATACGAAGTTTGGTTTAAACGTACACACATATAGTTAGCTTTAATAAAAATAAAAAATTTTTATATATTCCTTAAGAAAATTTTTTTCTATCTAAAAAATTAGATTAGTGTCCCATTTTAGGCTAAAATACACAAAAATGCAATAATTTTGGATTTTTTAAATTGAAAATCGTATAATTTTTAAGCCAGAAAAGATATTACTTTCAAATTTTTTTCATAAAATCTTAAATTTTGTTTGCTATCTACGGTAAAAAACTCAAACAAATTTGCTGCAAATTGTACCCAATATTTCGAAAAAACTGGACCAGGGTATGGAAAAAATCAAACATTTTAATTTTGAAATGCTTATAACTCTATCATTTTTAAACATAAACATGCAGTTTAAAGCACCGTTTTGTAGGTACTTACGAGAGCTTTAAGACCATGCAAAATATTTAAAAATCAGACAAAAATTGAAGAAATGCCAAGCGTTAGAAAATTTTTCAGGAGCGAGGTGTCCAACTTTGAGACCACATAGCGCCATCCCTGGAAAGTGGAGGGTAACCACCTTCAAAACTTAAGCTCAAGTACTCCTCTACTATGCTCGTGCCAAATTTTGAATCAATCGGCCTAGCCGTTTTCAAATGGCTGAATTATTTCCAAAATATTTTGATTCTGCCCCAGTGTGCGTTGTAAAAACCAATCAGCAATACCTCAGGTGCCCTTAATATCACCTTTACCAAAAGCAACGCTTGCCAGTCTTGAACGCCCATTTAACTATGTAGGCGTTGACTTCTTTGGCCCATTTTTTTGTGGCAGTAGGCAGACGCAAAGAAACAAGATGGGGAGAATTATTTACCTGGCTAACAATTCGCGCAATTCATACTGAAGTTGCTCACAGCCTTGATACAAGCTCGTGCATCATGTGTATTCAAAATTTTAGAAATCGTCGTGGCTCTCCCAAAGAAATATATACCGATAATGGTACAAATTTAAAATCTGTTGAAAGAGTTCTTCGGGAAAAAAAAAACAAAATCTCGATTTCTACCAAGTAATCTGCAAGTACGTTGAAATAAAATGGAGGTTCAACCCACCTGCAGCATCACATACGGGCGGAACATTGGAAAGACTTGTGCGCACAGTAAAGTCCACCCTCTACGCTATGTGTCCTGCATTTAAATTTAACGACAAATCATTAAGAAGTGCTCTATGGGAGGCCGAATTCATTATAAATTCCAATAACATTTGTGGCTTTAAATTCTCCTGAGGATGACGCCCTTACACCAAACCATCTACTTTTCGGGTCAGCTGACGGATGCAAAGCCTTATGTGAAGTTAACTTTGATCTTCGTCAGCGATGGCACCAGACCCAATAGTTTGCAAACCATCTTTGGGAAAGATGGCTTCGTGAATATGGGCCAAATTTAATACGACGCAGCAAGTGGTTCGAAAAGGTGAAGAGGCCATCTGTAGGTGTCATTGTCATAATTGCTGACGATACGTTTCCCAGTAACAGCTCGCCAAAAGGCATCATAACCGAAATAATGACTGCAAAAGATGGTCAAGTTATTCGCGTAAAAGTAAAAACCAATACTAGTACGTTTGAGAGACCCGTATCCAAAATAGCTTAGAGCACAACCCAACATTCATAAGGAAAATATACTGATCGGACCTATAGTAAATTACAAGCCTGCACCTGCACCTATTAAAAGAGAAAATAACTTTGCAGAACATATACATGTTGCAGAAACCACATTCCTTATCAATATACTTAAGGACATTAAAACTACCGGAAATACGAGACTCGTTTCCTTCGACATGAAGGATCTATATACATTAATACCCACGCAAGAAACGTTAACTATTCTACGTAACATACTTTCTAACTTATACGATAATCAATACATTAACGAAATAATGGATATTGCAAAAACGATACTAAAACAAAACTAGTTTAGATTTAACAATAACTTTTATGAGTTACCTGATGGACTCGGCATGAGAAACCCGACATCCCCAATTTTCGCAGAGATTTTATGCAACATTTAGAAGAACTACACGTTAAAACACTAATGGAAAAACATAAAATAACTCATTATTACAGATACGTAGACGACATAATATAAATCCTAGAAAACGAAAACGCTGAAGAAACTCTGACGGATTTTAACACAATACATAACAAAATCACTTACACAATGGAAAAAGAGCAAGACGGAACATTACATTATCTTGACATAACAATAACACGAGAAATTGACTCCTTAAACTTTGACAGATACCCACAGACACACACAACTTTCCACAGTTCCTCCAACTATCCCACCCAGCATAAACTCGCAGCATTTAGACATATGATTCACAGACTTACGATAGTCCCACTTTTTCCAGACAAAAATAACAAAGAACTTGACACAATTTACACTATAGCTAATAATAACGGTTACAACTGCACTACAATCGACAAACTGCTTAGACAATACAACACTAAAAATAAAGAGAAAGAAAACAAGGAGACAATCGATACCACACGACAACACATTTTTACTTACACAGGACCAGAAATATATAGATTAACTAACCTTTTTCAGAAAGAAGGTTTACAGACAGCACTAAAGACGAGCAACACTACTACACAATCTCAAAACATCAACAGAAATAACCGATAAATTTAACACAACCGGGGTATAGAGATTTACTTGCACCTGCAACCATACATACACAGAACAAACTGGACGAACATTAAAAACAAGGTTCACAGAACACATTAATTAAATAAACGGAAAAGAGAAGGCTTCAACTTCGCAATACACCTTAACACACATGAACACCAGCCAAAGGAAAAGAATGAATATATGACAATAATACATCCTAGTTAAAAAGGACGAAGACTGGACACTCTTGAAAACATGGAAATATAAAAAACATGAACGTTTAACGGAGATATTATTAACGAACAGTTAAATACAACCTCGGACATAATTTTTGCATTACTAAAATTATTAAAACAATCTTACAAGCGGAAAACACCCACAGATGGTCAAACTTACCTACCCAATAATAAAAGACTGAAATATTAACATTATATAGCTTCAATAAACATGTGACCCACCACTATCTATGCTACAAACACCTTACAATATCTAACTAGTACTAATCAAAACGCGGCTTGAAAAAGATGTTCTCACATCGAAAGCGCTCGCTAAACGTACCATATAAACAGCTAGTGACGACGGTCTTCACCGAAAGTTATGACAACTGTATACACATAATTATTCTTTGATTTTCTTTTGTTTATAGTTTCTCGTTTAAATATATTATATACTTGTATACATACATATTAAGATGCACTCAACGTTGATGGTATATATGTAAGTATGCATATACAAATATATTTTAAATAACGGCTCTATCGTATGATCTACTGTTTTAAAAGAGGAGGTCTACAACATTTTTGCCTGCCTTTTTTATACAGTCGATCAAGTAGTGGTAAACAAATTGTTTTAAAGCAAATTCAATAATTTTCGCCAAAATTTGAAATGTTAAACTCCATATATGAAAAATATGTATAATTTTTTTTAATGGTGTTTGACACTTCACGTTTCGGCAAAAATCAACGCTATCGTTCGCTATCGAGACCACCTAGTATTTTTTCGACATGGCATTTGATGTCGTGTGTGTGCGTAGCCTGCTGTGGCGAATGCGCTTAATGCATAAAACATATGCATATATCTCCACCACTCACTCTACTGCAGTTTACTATTAAATGATGAGGTATATTTTAATCACACTTGATAAATAACCGCTCATATTAATCATATTTGAGTCTTTTTTGACTCTTTTGCACAATTATAATAATGTTATGCGCTCGTTTTGAAGTCGAAAATCATTGTCGGGAGAAAATTGGACTCTCGGGACTGTTCTGAACGATTATCTTCTCGCGCTTTTGACATATTTTTGATGTTGTTTTCAATTGTATTTATAATCAAATACGAAACTTTTTGGTGACATATTTATTTTTTTTTTTTTCGTATTACTTGCCGTATGCGAGTCTTCTTTAAATCATATTAAACGTATATTAAAATCAAACATGACAACTAAAATTTTGCTTAGAAGGCTTTACTTTACTACATTTATTGTTCGTTTTAAAATATGTTGAAAAAATGTTATTATTGACAAATGTCATTAACTGCAACATAATATATTCCAAATTAATAAACCAATTCTTCTAACAAGTCAATCTTACTTTCTTCACTGTCAATACACCATTTTTCATTGAAATTGAGAAAATTCCAAATAAAAATCAGAAATCCATTTGATATTAAGAAAACTCCAAATAAAAATAAGAATTTCAATTTGAAATTCGGAAAATTCCAAATGAAAACGAGAACTTCAATTTAAAATTAAGAAAATTCCAAATGAAATTGAGATTTTCAAATTGAAATTGAGAAAACTCGAAATGAAATTTAGAATTTCCTTTTGAAATTGAGAAATTTTCATTTTCAATTAGAAAAATTCCAAATGAAATTGAGAAGTAAAATTTTATTTTGAAAAAATTTAACTATAAATTAACATTATATTTATTTAATTAACAAATCAATGTTTATTAATATAAGTTTCAAGAAAATTAACAAAAATTAAGTACAAACATGTTTAATTATCGACCAAATTCCAAGCAAGTTGGTTGTAAAGCTCTACTGCAATCTACAAGTTCTTTTATACGTGTTTTAAAAGATTGATAACCTCTTCCAAAAAAATATGTCGCTGCTCTCCTACTTTTTATATTTTACCAAATAATTTTAATGAAGTTAAGCATGGGTGAGAAACGATTTTAATGGGTGGCTCGATCATAAAGCTCAGCTGGAGAGTTGAAAAAACAAAGTTCAATACGACTGGCAGGGAGCTTTTTTATTATTAATTACCTAACTCTTCCCAACTATTAAAAGAGCTGTTAGACGCATTAAAATGCGCTATCAGGTTCGATCGAAACCCTTGAGCTATCCAGTTGAATAATACATGATGCACCAATGTATGTAATTATTTATTTAAAAATATTTTATAATAATTTACAGTAAATATTTCTTAATATTTCTAATTTTTCTAAAAATCATTTAGAATTTTCTCAATTTCAAAATGAAATTCCCAATTTCATCTGGAATTTTCTTAATTTCAAATTGAAATTCTCAATTTTAGTTGGAATTTTCTCAATTTCAAAAAGAAATTCTCATTTTCATTTGGAGTTTTCTCAATTTCAAATTGAGTTTCTCATTTTCATTTAGAATTTTCTAATATTCATAAGGAATTTTCTCAATTTAAATTACTATAAAAAGGACTTTGACAACCATCAAGAAAACAATTGTGGTTGCTCTCCAGCCCTTATTCTATATCACTTGGAAAATTTTCTTTGCAATACAATTTCTTTTTGCACATAATAGTTTTCGGCTTGTTTTTCGCCAGTCTTTTTATTTGTTAAGCTGACGTTACCTTTCCTTATACTATTTTTTTAAGTCATAAATTAAATCTACTTTAATATTTATATTTCCTTACTCTACAAGCTTACTGACAAAAAAAAACGTATTTGCTTTTAGTAAGATTCTTGTTATAAGAGTAACAAAAACAAAAAATCGTCTTTTCATCCATAGGCTGCGCTAAATATGATTTAAAAAGTTACATTTCTAGCATTTGCTTGATCATTTAATGATTCCACACATTCTGTATTTTTGTTGTTAAACAAATCGCTTTCTTCGCACTTCTCGGAATTATATTTGAGTCTCTCTTTGAACGCACTACTGATTAATCAGTTTTTATAGAATTTACACTTGCATACATCTATGAGGAAAATGAAAAAAAGTTGTTTACATTTGCAACAACCTTCTTCTTTGGCAAAATGTTGTTACGCGTATATTAAGAAATTAAGGAATTTAATAACATAAATCTAGAAAAGTATATTGCTATTGCTCCAATCCTATTAATTTATAATTATAATTTAACTTTTTATAAATAAATATTTGGGTTAATTATTGCTATTGAAGAACATAAACAATTATTATTGCATTATGCAGAAGTTATGCTGGAGGACGAAGAAATTGAAAAGAAGAGCAGCAATATTTGATTGGACTATACAAAACGCATGATATATTTTTTTATAATAATTTAAAAGTTATTTTTGCATGGCGCACTAATATACGATGGGAGCGATGGCAAATTCGTTAGTTTTCGCCGTAAGCCCGAATGTCAAACTACATAAAAAAAATAGTATACAGATTTTTTATGTATGGAGTTTGACGGTTAGGCTACCGGCGAAAATCAGTGAATTCGCCATCGCTCCCACCGTATATTTATTCGCTTTGTTATATTTGTCTGCCACGCAGTTGTACTTTTTGACATTTTTATTTTCATTTTTGTTTGTTTTCATGTCACTTTTCTAGTGATCACGAAAGATGTTGAGTGGAAAAAAATGAGATAGGAACATATTGTAAAGATGTTTCAAGATGTTTATTTTAAGCCCTGCGTATGGGAAAGATGTTACATCTTGGCAATTTGATGAAAGATGTGAGCAAGTGTAAAAAGGCCATTAGTGATCTTGGGTAGTCTTAAACGACTCACATTGTCGATTTTTGTTAAAATAATCTTCCAAATGCTAACTGGGTATGTGTACTACATATATACACATGTATTTTGCTTTTAACATAGAGATAATGTTATACAGAATAAAAGTAAATTATTTCATGTTTTTTAGGAATTCTAAACTTATTTCTTCAAACTATAAGCAGCTCGCTGCTGAAAACAATATAAAATTATTTATAAATAACTTAATAGTTTCGCATATGACCTGTAGCGCCAAAAGTCGTTGCCTTTTTTTTGCCTCCACCGGACTTATGAACTGTCCATTTATTTTATTACTTTATAGTTACTTTAATTAATTTCTTTAATATTGTATATTATATTCGTTAGTGGACGTTTTATTCGTTAGTTTTAAGTTGCATATATTGAAATATACTCATGTTAATTTTAAAATTAGCGGCCCTGTAAGAAAATAGCGCCATCAGTTTGTGAAATAGTAGTCAAGTTAAAAATAAAACAATTCCAAATAGCACAGCTGTTCACACACAATATAAACACAGGCATGTTACAAATTCTGATTAGAATAGTTTTAATTACATACGTAATTAAAACAAACGAATTAGTTTTTGCTTCTACAAATTCCGTTCTATTATATAAATTTGTATGGCAATGTTATGCATATTAAAAAAACGCTTGTTTATACGTATATATATGTATGTATAAAACAAATAAAAATAAATAAAACTGAAAAATGCAAATATTAAAATTTCTGTATTTGCTGTAACAGTGATGCAAACAATGTTGAAAAATAATGCGGGTGAACGTTGAAAAATTCTTCTCATCCATTGTCATACCCAAGTGCAGTATAAGTACATTCGTAAAATAAAGTTCTTTTACAAGGTTACTTTTGATTTCAGTTTTATCAGCTATTACAGACTCAACAAGGAATCTTTTATGATAATGTTGGATGAACGAAGCAAACACCTTCTAACTTACTCAATACCTCCACACTTCGGTTCCTAGCAACTGGTGCATTTCAAGACGTAATAGGTAGATTTATATACTTACATATCTACTGTGGCGAGTTATACTCGCAACAGAAAATATAATTTGTACACAGTGGATAAAACTGCGAATGACAGCTGATAAAAAGCGGGAATCCAAAGCTTACTTTTTCGAAAACTGTCAAATTCCAGGCGTTGTTAGATATATTGATGGCACACATGTAAAAATGAGTAAGCCATCTGAAGATGAATCACTTTTCTTAAATAGAAATGCTCTTGATGGATCATTTAGTGCCAATGCCATATTGTATGAAATTTACTTCTAAGTTCATATATAATGAAAGTACGAATTGTGGATGCTTAAAGGCTTGAGTCTTGTCATGACTGATTTATATGGAGCATGATTAATGCTCGAAACTACTTTTTTCATGAATATACAAGTAGAGACCGAAATTCCTGATTGCTCAGTGACTCAAGATTGAAACCATTTTTACTTATTCTGGTATATAAAACATTTACATTTATTTCTCATATGTATAAACTGTCTAAATTTTTTGCATGTTCTACTTCGTTAGATAATACTCCAACTAAGTCAAATGCTGCACACTCTAAACTGGCACAATATGTCAATCTACTCCTAAATACGTTGCATTTATCAACACAAAATCAAAACTATCACACAAAAACAGACCTACTTGCTTTATGTGAAAAACCAATGCAACCCTTTGATATTAACGTATTGAAATATTGGAAATTGTCAACATAATTAAAAATTAATCCAGCTTGCCGAAGTGGTACTTGCTGTACCTGCAACACAAGTGTCTGTAGAACGTGCATTTAGTGCACTTGCTACAGTCTTGACCAAACTAAGATCTAAGCTTTCCAAAAAGACTATTTTTAATATATTAATAATAAAATTAAACTTTAACTTGCTCGACTGCTCAAACCTTAAAATAGAAAACAGTGAACAATCAGAGTTTAATTTTTTCGAAAAATAGAAATTCCTATATGTACATATTTTATTCTTCAAACAAAACACATAGTGGATGTGTACGGAAAAATTCAAAATTTGAAGTCACACATAATTGCTGTGAAAAGAAAAATATGCACGGGCTGGTTTTGATCAGAACATTGTGTGTACGATGTGTGTACTTTCTGAACTCTGCTTACTTAAGCATTAAATTTGCATTTCTTCTCGTTTCTCTACCATTAAATGCACAATCTTTTCTATTTTGGTGTCTATTCTTTGGTTTTTCATAAGTTGGCTAATGTTTTTCAAATGTTTATTCTTTGAAAAGGGTATTAAGTCTGGCTTTACAATACCTGGAGTACTAAGTATAAAGCCCCTTGGATCAGAAATGTTGTGCCTGAAACAAGTTCAAATGATGATAGAATGGAATTCAGACTAGATATTTACTAATAATAATATACTTATTCTATTTGATTTTTTTTGTCCTATTTAATGTCACTTGATTTTCTTTGTCTGATTTACCAAAGTAAGCATTGATGTCAACCTCTCCAAAGCATTTTGCACCTACTATGCCTTAAACACTTCTTTGTAGTCCCGACACATTAGCCACTGATTAACCAACATCACTTAAAATATATTTATTAAATAAAATTAAATAAGATGCGGCACATCTTTTTCTTTATTTAGACTCTTCA
This sequence comes from Cistogaster globosa, assembly GCA_937654795.1. Lineage (NCBI taxonomy): Eukaryota > Metazoa > Arthropoda > Insecta > Diptera > Tachinidae > Cistogaster > Cistogaster globosa. Next base: position 56,632,095 of record OW569405.1, read on the forward strand.
GTCTCTTTAATCCACTGCAGTCTTTGGTTGCTGGTCCAGATGAATCCATTTGCTTTGTCAGTTTTGCCCAATCGGCATCAACAACAATGCTATCCACCATCACATAGACCCTAGCTATATCCTGGTGGAACTCCATAAACTCTTCCTGAACCGGATTTCATTGCTTTCTTTTTTAATATTAATAGTTAAAATAAAAATATCAAAATAAAACTTAACAACACTCACATTTTGAAAGCTTAAAATTTGAGTTTGAGGAAAAAGGTGTTTTGCACAAAAATATAGTGTGGCAACATTTGCGTTAAAAAGTAGACAAACAATTGGTTTTTAAGAGCTATAACAAATGTAAAGTGTTTTCATTCAGAAGAAATTTTTCATTTTTTGGAAAACCAGATTTCGGAGTTAAAACCACTTCTGATCGGAATTGAGGTTTGTGTAAGGTCTGATAGTGTGCTTGTGTGTGCCACTGATTTGTTCTTAATTCAGGAGACACTTGTCTTGCTTATTTCTCAGCAGTAAGATCCAGTAACTAATGCGGAGATTCTTGGGTCCCCAACTAAAAGACTCTGATTTACGAATAGATTTTGAGGGGGAGATTTCAACATCCCCAATCGCAAGTCGTATGAATCAGAAACTGCAGTAGTCTTTGAACTGTGGGAGAGAAGTTTAATTCCGACACGAGGTTATATCTTAAACTGGTATTCTTGCACTCTGACAAGAGCTGGCTACTGTTGGAGAGGCAGGTAAATCCCACACGAGGTTATACATCCAACCGGTTCCCCGTGCTCTCTCCAGGAGTAAGTTTCGCGAGAGGCTACCGCGTTGGAAGAAAGTAAACTCAACCCTAGGTTACACCTCTATTTGGTTTCCCGTGCTCTCTCTTTCAATAGGTCGTTTTACGTAATTAATGTATGCAAGGGAAGTTAACTGAAAGTGTGCAAGATTGTTGCCCAGTTACTGCCGCAAGCCGCTTACCACCAAACCAAACTGTCAGTGTTACCAGTAGCGATTAATCTTAAAAAATGTATGATTTATAACATTGATAGATAGAGAACTCTTTTTATTAACTCACCACTGAGAACTACCCTGAATTTTTAACGGTTCTGGACTTCTCTGAAGCATACATTCTACTCAACTCTTTTGCATATTTTTGACCAGGGAATCACCGAAAAAACCGTTGTTAATTTTATATTCAGTGATCGAAAAACACAAGAATACATAAAATTAAGCAAATTACAAAAACCTTTACACATTCAAAAAAAAAAGCTTATCATTTTGGCTTTATAGATTTCAGGAGTTTTTCCAATTCAAACAGCTTTAACTATTTTGCATTCCGAATTCAACGTACCTTTCTTACTAATTGTTATTCTGACCATGTTGTTTTATATTGTATTTATCTTTAATGGCTTATTTTATTATTTACTACCAGTGGCCACAACTTCTTAAAATTTAAAATTAGAAAAACGATTTTTTAAATAACTGTTGTAAAGACCTGTAAACATGTTAAAAATTTTCAATCTATAAAAATAAAAAAATTGGGTGGTTTCACATTTGTATCTCTAGTTTCTTTACGAAATGACTTACGTTTATGAAATAAAAAGTGTTCTGTATTTGAACTAAATTTCTAAGATACCTCCTTACAAAATTGTATTCAAATCTAGCGGTTTTTACATGATGCGAACAAAGACAGACAAAAATCACCAAAATTTTAAAAAAATATTTTATATACAAAAATGACCCCGTTACTGTTTTATTATACGTTTAGATTTCTGTTTTAAGTTTTTGCTTTATTACTTCAACTTGTTTCTTTAGTTATTATTTCGTAAGATGCAACATACATATATCTGTCGTTTTACTGTTGCATATGATTTGTTCATTTGTAGCAAACAACGTTACAATTCAAAAAAAAAAATTTCATATTTTCTTTCTTTCGAAAAACAACAAAATCTTTGGAAAAAATTTTATTACAAAACCTTTTACAAGATGAATTTTAAAATTTACTGAACAAATATCTAAAAATCAAACAGCAAATTTAGATTAAGTTTGCTAAAAGTAGTTTATTCCAATTTAGAACCAAAAGCGCTACAACGGATTGTGTTTTTATTATTTTCTATCAAACATTTTTTGATGGGATTTGATTGAGAATAATTTCTTAAATGCAGAAAAAAAAATAATTCTTAAGCCCCTTCAAGAATCCGTCCTTAATTATTTTAGTCCTAACCAAAAAGGATTTTGCATACAAAGTTTTTGCAATCTTGAAGCTTATAATTATTATTGTAGGGAAGATATCCGCTTTCGTAATGTATCTCTTTTCGACCCCCTTCGGTCCACAATAATTATAGGCAAACTATTGACAATTTACACGTTACCCTCACTGAGTCGAGTGCTACTATAAGTTCTTGACTTCAGTAATTTCAGTTAATTGATAATTGTTGGCTTTCTTCCTTATCACGGAGTACCCAGTAATTATTAGCAGTTGTCTAAAGGCGTAAATATCCCTTGACACTCGCATTTATCAAGTTACTGCCTGTGTTTCCAAGTTTTATATAAGCCAGTGCCTTATTGCACAAGTATTATATTCTTCGATCCTCATCCTAACTGCAGTTATACACCTTACAGACCTAACATTAGCATTGCCTCTTTAACGCGGACTACAGAACAGGTTCAGCTTAGCTTAGTATACACCTGCTTCTGCTTTACTGTCAATAAAAGAACCATCAGTAAATACGCTGATGTTATTCAGTCGGTAACTGAGCTTCTTCAACTCCCTTAGTGACCGGGTCCAGAATACTTTAGTGCTTAATGTTTAGTCCATAGTTATACTAAATGTCGTCGTTATTCATAAGCAGTGTTGGCATAGCATCCGAGAAATCCAAGAATATGTCTAACGGCAGCAACCTTCACATTCTCTCAATTGCCTGTGTTGAAGCCATTCGCATTTTACCTTAAAGCCATCCTTTAAGCCCCATCCAATTCTAAAAGGCCTTTTTCCACCAAACCGCAAATGCATAGGGTCGCACCATCATTGTGTAAGTCCAGAATGCAACTTTTGACGGAAATCCGCACTTATGGCTACATATTCGTTTACACTGATGCAAGATTGTTTTTGCTTCGGCATTTTCATTTCAGTGTGTACGTTCCAAGTAACTTTCTTATCCAAAGTAACGCGTAGTTAATTAACCCTGTATAATACATACCTCAATAAACCTTTCACCAAACATAGATGATAGATCGTCAGCATGCACAACCGTATAGGCGCCTATTAATTCCAGCTTCCAAAGAAGGCCACCAATGGTGATGTTTCACCCTGAATTTTAGATAATAAAATCCTTTCCGCGAATTCTGGAGCGCCCATTTCTGAGAATGATTTTAATCCCACGCTCGAAATGCACTTTCAGTATCCATAAATATGGGCCATGCAGCTTCACCATTAAGAATTTTTCTTTTCGTGACTTGGAAAAATTCATTCAAAACAGTATCAGTAGATCTACCTTCTCTTTCAGCATACTGGTATCTACTCAAGTCCTGTCCGTCAGTAAGTGGTTCTGAATAGAAAAGATGCAAGGCTTATTGGCCTAAGAGAGTTCCACTTATCCGATTTGGAAGAACTGTTCTAAAGCAGGCAAAACTCCATTCATATTCTTGTCTTAACAATATTTTAAGAATGGGACATTATGATGTCATTTGTTCTAATGAAAATTAATGACTGGGTGATTTCCAAAATATATTCTGCACAACTGTGCATTATTTTAAAGAATTAAAGAATGTAAAAGAGATTTCGGCTATGGTGAATCTTATATACCCTTTACCATATTTGTATAACCACATTTTTTTTTTTTTTTTTTTTTTTGTTAAAAAAAATCTTTTTAAGAAAATTAGAATGCTTAGAGTCGTTGTCCCAGCATTACAAGTGAAAAAGTTGCTCTATCAGATACTAATGTAATTGTGATGAGTAAGTAGTAAGAAGTGAATATGTAGTGAACAAGGGAACACAAACGAAAGAAGAAAAGAAATATGGAAAAATTAAAGGTAGCAGTGGAGTTTTGCGTAATAAGCGTACTATAACCACTTCTAAATCCCGTATGGCAATTACTTAATAAATCATAATAAAGTGCACGTCTAGTAGTTTGTTAAAGGGCACTTTATCAGCTTTATGTTAGTTCTTAGTCTTCGATAGATATTCCTTGTTCGGTTACATTTGTTTTCTGTGTAATGATCGAAAGCCATATCACGCTCTGATTAGGCAGCATATTACATAAAGTTCTAACTTCTGTAGCCTTATGTTACCGAAAGATGTTCCAGTTAGAATCGGCCAGAAATACCAAATTATCAAATTTGAAACACCATTTCAAAACAACTTTATCAAACGAACTTATACTAACGAGAAGTCAATATCATAAGCATAAATACAGCTTTATATTATTTATGACAACTTCAATGTATAAAAATCAAATTCGTGATTATCAGCCATTGTCAATATTTTTCTCGGTCCCATATCCTTTCTAAAAAATAAATTCCCGACTCTGGACGCAATGCGAACACTTCTAATGTTATTTTAAACCGGAATATTAAGAGCTTTGTCCAAACTCAGACATACCCAAATTATACAAAAATAGGCCACCTAAAATTAACCGTAATTTACATAGCTTTGTCAAGCATTTCTTCGGATTAATGCATTGTATGTTAATCTGACCATTGTTAAAACAAACTTTATAATTGTCTAAAGGTTTACGAAATGTAGAGTTGTCCGTAATAATGCGACTAATATGAAACATTTTATGAAAAAATTAAGAGTATAGGATTATTTAATAAAATGGAATAAATACTGTGGGCATTGACTAGGGAATTATCCCTGTTCTGTATACCAAAACCGAAAAGTGTGGTTTTTTACATTTCACGTAAAAACTTATTGTTTATTTTTACAATTGAGCATACGTACAGTGAGTGATCAAGATTTGAGTCAGTACCTGGCCGTGGGGCCCAACCTGACTGTGGTCTTACCACCGAGTGAAATACAAAGCGTCGACTAGCGCCCCCTGCTAGGCGTAGCCAACAGAGTTGCAATTTCAAGAACATGGCTTGCAGGACCATGTCCTTCCCCTTGCTTGAGGGTTGGAGACTTTCCAACCCCTCTGTTGAATATGCAACAGCACATTCGTTTAGCACCGCGCCCTCCCCGCGGACACCAAACTTTAACCGACAGCCACCACGTGTACCCCGTAGGGACCTCACCAATAACCGGCTACAGAGATGGGCGGCTCTCTGTATAGGCTACCGGTTCCCGTGGTGCCAGTATTTTAAGGACACTGGTAAGACCTTCGACAATGACCCACGTCTTGTCTATCCAGATTCAGTGCCTGCACACCGGGGGACTGGTTCCCCCTAACATACGTACAATGCGTATCATATTATAAGTTACAGTGCACAGTGGGGCAGAATCAAAATATTTTGGAAATAATTCAGCCATTTGAAAACGGCTAGGCCGATTGATTCAAAATCTGGCACGAGCATAGCAGAGGAGTACTTGAGCTTAAGTTTTTAAGGTGATTACCCTCCACTTTCCAGGGATGACGCTATGTGGTCTCAAAGTTGGACACCTCGCTCCTGAAAATTTTTCTAACGCTTGGCATTTCTTCAATTTTTGTCTGATTTTTAAATATTTTACATGGTCTTAAAGCTCTTGTAAATACCCACAAAACGGTGCTTTAAACTGCATGTTCATGTTTAAAAACGATCGAGTTATAAGCATTTTAAAATTAAAATTTTTTATTTCTTCCATACCCTGGTCCAGTTTTTTCGAAATATTGGGTACAATTTGCAGCAAATTTGTTTGAGTTTTTTACCGTGGATAGCAAACAAAATTTAAGATTTTCTGAAAAAAATTTGAAAGAAATATCTTGTCTGGCTTAAAAATTATACGATTTGCAATTTAAAAAATCCAAAATTATTGCATTTTTGTGTATTTTAGCCTAAAATGGGACACTAAACTAATTTTTTAAATAGAAAAAAAAATCTTAAGGAATATATAAAAATTTTTTATTTTTATTAAAGCTAACTATATGTGTGTACGTTTAAACCAAATTTCGTATAAAACTGATCATTCTCGTAGAAGATGTAAGTCTTTCAACTTGACCTATTTTACATCGAAATTTTGACTTTACCCCATATTTTCTAAAATCCAAAAGCTGGGGTCGGAAAAAGAAGAATACTGTAAAAAAGCTATATATACTCCAAATTGTTTAAAAAAGTATTTCGTGAGCCCTAGTCCATACGTGGACTTTATGGGCAAAAGAGTAAAAAATTCCAATTTTGGGATTTTTCGTCTTTATTTTGGGAATTATGGGATTTCCTTTAGCTTAATGTTGCAGATTTTTTTACCGTTTGATTTACATTTAACAAACTACATATGCACAGAAAATTTTATCTGATTTGCTTAATTAATAAAAGTTTTATAGCATATTTAATATTTTTACTTTTCTCAAATTGGACCAACGAATATTAAAATTTTGTTTCATTTTTTTTATACATGTGAATAAAGATGTCCTATTAAATAAAAAAAGATTCACCTTAATATCATTCTTACGTGCAAAACTATGCGTTCTTAAATATGAGTGTTTCAATATGTATCTCACTTTTATACATTTATGTTACGGAAGTAAAAATTTTCATGCCTGTGTAAAAAATTGTGTAAAAAAACAATTATACCTGAATAGAGGATAACCAAGAGGCATATCTTAAATTAATAATCATTATAAAAAACATCAGATAAAAAATAAAATTTTCTGTTAATTTTTATTTACGAAAAGTCGTTAAAAGTATTTTTTATTTCCTTAAAATTATTATTTATTTTCTATAAAATAATCTGTCATATCATTATGCATGTCTAAAAGATAAAGTAAATCCTTTAATTCTGTTTTGTTAGAAGGTGGAGAAGCCTCATAATTAATCCAACGTTTTCTCATTGATGAGAGTACAGGATCAGAAGATAACAATAGGCCATAGAAAATGTCTTCGTTTTGTGACTGCCTAGAACATTTTCGAGAACTGAATATTTGAATGTACTTGAAATATCAGTTTCTTGCTTCTTGGGCTTCTTCTGTTAGTTCCCCAAGAGGAAGAATATTCGGTTCTATAATTGTTTTACCATGACATAATATTTTATGTACTGTGGGCGTCATATCCCTCAATGGATATAGGGAAACGAGTAGCTGAGATATTTTTGCTGTATGTTCTCCAAAGCGAAAAGAATTAATTTGAGTTTTGCTATTAATTGCCATTAAAACTACGTTAACCATTCTAAGCAACTCTTTATCAATTCCAGTTATGTTTGAAGTAGTTTCAAAATCCCCAGAAAATTATCTTGCAGTATTTCCGTCGTTAGTGTTTCCTCCACTACGAAGAGGCTTAACCTCTTCTTGGATTCTACTTTTCTCAGAAGCTCTTAGAGCTTTTAGTTCATCATTGTTTTTTGTTTTTTTTTTTTTGTTATTAAATTTTCTGTCGTACTTCTGTATTTTATGTCGTATGCAATATGCAGAAAATGCTCCAAAAATCTTATTCTAGCATGAAGGGGGAATATTCCGAAAGATAGAACTTCTTCGTTGACTACGTTGGTTTTTTTTTATCTGAGAATTCTGACTTCTTCTGATCACATATGGAACATTTCCAATAAGAAGATGTGTTAGTTATAGCGTTACTAACTTTTCCATCAATCATTGTTAAACTAAGTTGAAAGGATATGTTAACACAGTATTCTTTTATTTTTATTGATATTGGTTCCAATGATCTTATTTCGTCTTTGATATGCTCGACTAATTTTTTTGTCGTAGTATTTGATTCCTTTACATACTCAAAATAAATAGGCCTACAAAAATTTTTGGATCCTGGGGTTGTGTTTTTCCATATATCATCAAAAGTGTTTGTACGTACTGATGAAGATGCAACCAGTGAGTATGAACGAATTCTTAGTGGTACTAAGGATGCCATGAATATGCTCTTAAAATCTATTGTATGTTTTTGTTTGTACTCAGGAAGGGCTGATATTCCATCACATCCCCACTTACACATTACTACATCGCAGTTTTTAACCTTTTCTAGTTGGTCAGTAGAAAAATCTAGCAAAGAAGATAGTCCAATAGAAGCTTTCGTTTCATCAACTGTTATTGGAGATGGCATAATCGCTTTCTTTTTTTCTTGAATAGACTTATATGATGGTAATATTGCCTGTCCTTTCTCAAGTAAAGCTTTTCTCAAAATTTGGTACTTATTTCGGCTTATTTTCATTTCCAACATCAGAGCAATAGATTCTTCCTCCGTAAAATTTGACTGCGATGTCGGAGTAGGTATGCTGTTAACAATTCGTTTCAACCGTTTTGGAGATGCGCTGGGAAGAATATTGGCGATGTGCACTGCTTTGGAAGGCTGATTTTCTTTTTTTATCAATTCTTTGAACATATCGGAAACTTCATCTTTTGAAACTGAAGAAAGTTTTTGGGTTAACCTTTTTTTCTTAGACTTCGAACATAAGTCAGCATAAGATTTGCAGGGAGCTCCATATAATGCGATGTAGGTTGAGAATTTCGCAACAGTATCCATCCAAGTAAGATACTTTACTTTAAGCTTATTTTTGTTTCCGCGAACTGATTTCATTTTTTGATCAAATAATTTAAAAATTTTTTCCAGTTTTGCAGTACCAATGACATCAACTCTGCAGTTGTATGTAGCCTTTTATAAATTTTTTCATGGCCTTAATTCTATCAAGTCCTTTTGTAGCATCAGTCCACAAAAAAGAACACAACGTCCCAAACTTCAATGTGATCGGCATGATGTTTTTTTTTTTTTAATATGATATCTATTGTATTTATGCAAATATTTATATGCGTGTTCAGGTCATCGAACAGTTGGGTACCTAAAGAAGCAAAGCAGCTAGCTAAAAGTCAAAAAAGGCACTTAGGTAAGACATAATTAGTCATAGGTCATCCTAAAACGAACACCTGCACCATTATTTTTAGCCCTTACATTTTTAACCCTTTTTTCAGGTATAATTGTTTTTTTACACAATTTTTTACACAGGCATGAAAATTTTTTACTTCCGTAACATAAATGTATAAAAGTGAGATACATATTGAAACACTCATATTTAAGAACGCATAGTTTTGCACGTAAGAATGATATTGAGATGAATCTTTTTTTATTTAATAGGAAATTGCGTCATCTTTATTCACATGCATAAAAAAAATAAAAAAATGAAACAAAATTTTAATATTCGTTGCTGAGCTCCGAAAATTTCGAAAAATTATGGTAAAAACGGTCCAATTTGAGAAAAGTAAAAATATTAAATATGCTATAAAACTTTTATTAATTAAGCAAATCAGATAAAATTTTCTGTGCATATGTAGTTTGTTAACTTAAATCAAACGGTAAAAAAATCTGCAACATTAAGCTAAAGGAAATCCCATAATTCCCAAAATAAAGACGAAAAATCCCAAAATTGGAATTTTTTACTCTTTTGCCCATAAAGTCCACATATGAACCAGGGCTCACGAAATACTTTTTGAAACAATTTGGAGTATATATAGCTTTTTTACAGTATTCTTTTTTTTCCGACCCCAGCTTTGGGATTTTAGAAAATATGGGGTAAATTCAAAATTTCGATGTAAAATAGGTCAAGTTGAAAGACTTACATCTTCTACAAGAATGATCAGTTTTATACGAAATTTGGTTTAAACGTACACACATATAGTTAGCTTTAATAAAAATAAAAAATTTTTATATATTCCTTAAGAAATTTTTTTTCTATCTAAAAAATTAGATTAGTGTCCCATTTTAGGCTAAAATACACAAAAATGCAATAATTTTGGATTTTTTAAATTGCAAATCGTATAATTTTTAAGCCAGAAAAGATATTACTTTCAAATTTTTTTTCAGAAAATCTTAAATTTTGTTTGCTATCTACGGTAAAAAACTCAAACAAATTTGCTGCAAATTGTACCCAATATTTCAAAAAAACTGGACCAGGGTATGGAAAAAATCAAAAATTTTAATTTTAAAATGCTTATAACTCGATCATTTTTAAACATAAGCATGCAGTTTAAAGCACTGTTTTGTAGGTATTTACGAGAGCTTTAAGACCATGTAAAATATTTAAAAATTAGACAAAAATTGAAGAAATGCCAAGCGTTAGAAAATTTTTCAGGAACGAGGTGTCCAACTTTGAGACCACATAGCGCCATCCCTGGAAAGTGGAGGGTAACCACCTTCAAAACTTAAGCTCAGGTACTCCTAGCCGTTTTCAAATGGCTGAATTATTTCCAAAATATTTTGATTCGGCCCCACTGTGCAGTGGTTATCGCAAAATCCAGAGAAGTTGAATAATTTCAATTTCATAAACATTTATTTGCCATCATTGAATCATCATTATTGTATTATTAATAATATTATGATTATTATTATTATTATTATTATTATTATTATTATTATTATCATTATTTTATTTAAATTAGGATTTGAACTGTGGATATTATCAATGAATTGAAAATTAATTCTGGCTTTAGTTCTAAAAACTTTTTTTTTTTTAAAGAAAAATTATTTTACAAATTTATGTGGACGTTTCTCAAAGAAAACAAGAAAAATTAGACGCTAGCAGAATGAAATGCTGCACCTTCTGGACCGTTACGTCCTTCATCAGCATTCTTTAGCAGCATTTCATTCCGCTAGTGTCTAATTTTTCTTGTTTTCTTTGGAAAACGTCCACATAAATTTGTAAAACAAATTTTCTTTCTAAAAAAAAAAGGTTTTTAGAAATTCAAATCAATGAATTAAAGCCAGAATTAATTTTCAATTCATTTATTATTATTATTATTATTATTATTATTGTTATTATTATTATTATTATTATTATTATTATTATTATTATTATTATTATTATTTATTCATTTTTTAACGATTTTAGCTCATGTGTGTTAAACTTAGGATTTATAGTCCAATCTACAGTTGAATAGTTTTTATTACCTTTTTATATGTATATTTTTTGTATGATTTGCTTACATTGAAAAATTTTATAAATATAAATGCTTAATTTCTAAAACAAAATATATCTTAATGGTTTTTCAAATCGCTCTCTTATCTAATAAATTGCAAATTAATTTCAAAATATTTAGGTCACTTCCCGCCTGGATTTTATTTGGAAGGAACAAGCCGAACGTGAATTAAGAAACATGAAGTCTAATCGAGCCTTAAACGATACATTAATAAAGAATATTCTACCTGATCACGTTGCTGCTTACTATTTATCTGACGAACATACCGACGAACTTTATTCGAAAATGCACGATTTGTGTGGCGTAATGTTTGCATCAATACCAAATTTTCAAGATTTCTATTCCGAGGACATTGATAATGGCAAAGCCTGTATACGAATACTAAATGAAATTATTTGTAAGAATTTTTGGTCAATTAACTTCCATTTGATTATTGACAATTATTAAAAACATTTTTAAGGTGACTTCGATGAGCTCTTAGAGGAGCCAAGATTTTTTTCAATTGAGAAGATAAAAACTGTTGGCGCCACTTATATGGCTGCGGCTGGTTTGAATTGTGATTCGTTAAGAATTCGTGGCGAGACATCAGAGGATAGTGTCTGCAGTTTAGTTGAGTTTGCATTTGCTATGAAACAAAAATTAGAGGACATTAACAAAGAAGCTTTTAATAATTTTCAACTACGCGTGGGTATCTCTAGCGGTTCCTTAGTAAGTGGTGTTATTGGAGCCCGAAAGCCTGTATATGATATTTGGGGCAATACTGTAAATGTAGCATCTCGTATGGATTCAACGGGAGTAAAGTGGCGTATTCAAGTTTCAGCTTGCACTGCAGATTTACTAAAGGCTAAAGGTTACACTTGTGTGGTGAGTGTAGATATTTAAATTTGAATTACTAACTTTTAAAGTCAATAATAATATATCTCATAAACAATTTTAGAAACGTGGGGAAATCAATGTCAAAGGCAAAGGAATAATGACAACATATTTTGTTCTACCCCGCGGAGTAAACGAAAGTCAAGTAACCTCTCCCGTACATATGACAGCTGATATTCCTATGAGACATACAACTAATTTGAAGCGACAAGCTTCACATTACGGATCATTTAGTGCGGTAGTATTTGGAATGTTGCAGGCTTCCAAACGTTGTGCGAATATTGCAGGCTCACGTAAGTTTTTAGAGATAAATTTATGTAAACTTACCCAAAGTTGGGGTTTTATTCTATTAACCACGTTTACACGTTATTGTCAAGTTCGCTTTATTTGTATTATTAATTTAAATAAAAAATCTATATTGTCAACATTATTTTTACTTTACTGTTTAAGTGGATATCAGAGGATACCCCTTCCAATACGAAGGAATGGATCGACTAACAATTGCTGGTTTAGTATCCTTTTTGGGCCTTCGGAGCGCAAATGGACATTTTGTGTGGCCAATGAACCTACCGAGAGGTCAATGGACGTTATTAGGGGTCAACGGTACCACTAAAGGTACCCATACACGACATGTTTTTTGCATCTGACATGTCAAATTTGCCACTGTAAAACAAATACATGTCGTGTAGGGCTGTTAAAACATTGCTTCTGTAAAATACATGTGGAAAGTCATCTGACAAAATTTCATTTAGAACGTGTTCTACTTTGATCTGACAAACCATCTGACATTAGCTGTTTTTATGAATCTATGCCGTATGAAAACAATCAACGGCGGTTGAGCATTGGCGGTAGCATTAGCCGACTGAAGAATATATTTTATATGACCAAAACTTGAAATTGTTTTTAACTATTTAGCAACAATTATGTAAATTTTGTATCATTATTCAATGCAAACTGATATTTTTCATATTTTTTTAGTAAAAAAAAATAATTAAAATTGACATGTATTCAGTGACTCCGCAACGCACGTAAAAATATTTTAAGACGACTACAAACCATTTTAAAACCGGACGGCTTGGTTACATGTACAGTAAAAAACCGAATTAATTAAAAAAGAAAATTCTTCTTTTATTTTAATTTAATTGCTGTTACAATAATAATATCACTACACAGTTCAGTTGTTTAAGTTTCTTAATCCATTTTTTAATAATCACTTTTAACAAAAAAACAATTTTAATAAAATTTGCGAGCAGATCAGCTGTTGTAAACAAATAATAATTATGTCAGACGTAATTATACATGAACGTTTGTGACCAAATATTATAAGTCTTCTGTAAAATACCAATTTTGACACACATGCAGAATAACATATGACTTACACGGATAAAAAGTCAGACGTAAAAAACATGTCGTGTGTGGGTACCTTAAACGGCCTAATGGATTTTTTTAAGGCCAATGAAACTTTTCAAGGGATAGTAATTGTTATGAGGGGCCAACAATTTGACTAAAGTTTACGTAAACAGCAAATATTTTTGTATAATGTGGCGGTTAATTTTTAAAAAATTATGAAAAAACTATGAATACGCATTTTTTTACACGTAGATTGTTATACATACACTAACAGAATTAGAATGCAGCATTTGAGTTAGTTGCTGTTTACAAGATTTTCTATACAAAACTTCTACTAATGTAGACGACTAAATATTTCCTTAAATTAGTTTGGTGACATTTATGTTTGATGGCAAGAGGTGTAAAGAGGCAAGCATGGTAGGCAAAATGGCGTGGCTGTCGAATGCTAAAGCAATTTTTAAAGGCTTTTTAACATTCGCATGTAAATATTTTTATAAAACTTACTTGCAAACGTTGGTGCATTTGAGCAAATTGTGTTCTTCTTATTCGTAAGCGTGTCATTTCTAATTTTCCTTAAATTTAAATTTAGAAGAATGGGTTTTTAAATATTAATTGTAAAATTCTTTAAACAGTGCACACTAAGGATTTTTGTATGAATGTACGGAAAATATATATTCGTCAAAAAATGTAGTGAATTCATCACAAATTTAGTTTTATTTATATAGTAATACACAAAAGTAATCAAAATAAAGAAAGTTAGAGAAATGTATATCGTTACCTACAATGTAAAAAGCACTAAATAACAAAAAATTTAAATGATTTGTTTAATTTTTAATTTATTTTAAATATATTTTCAATTTATTATTCTAAAAGAGCCTTAACTTCGTCGCTCATAAAACTATGCTTTATTTGGCTAAATAAAGGAGTCAAATGTGAGATCATGGGATCTGATATTACCATCATTCGGTGATAATATCTTCGTTCGTCGCAATTCGGCTGCATTTTCTGGAGTGACTAAAGCGATATTTTTTATAGTCTTCGTTACGACTTTCCTGAGCCTCTTCGGATAGTTAGTAAGAAAAATACACTTTTCAATTATATCTTTTCGATGAATCAAAATTTTTTTTTGTTATTACCACCCGTACAGTGCAACAAACTCTTTTGCCGTCTCCAGACAAAAATCACTAAATTTTTTTGGACCTACTACCTCGGTGATTGTTATAGCTTTGAGAATTATTGAAAAACTCTTGATTATGTTTTCATTTAGACCCGTAGTTTCGGAAATCAAAGCAGGACTAGCAAAGAATATTCGTGACGTATTTCCTGAATTTATCGTACCAGAGTCTTGTTAGCAGTATCAACCTGTATTCCAATTTTCTCTTTAAGTTCTCGCTTTACCAAACATTATTGGGCTTTTTTTATCGGACGAGTACTTGAGTCGACTCTCCCACGTGTAAATTCATAATTAGAAGCTACATGCAAAAGACACTAAAACAGCTTAATACGCACATGAAGTGGTGACATACGAAATTGCAGTGCTTGTTCTTCGATTTTGTGAATAGGCGCATATTGCAATTTCTGTAAAAAAATCATGCAAGTAACTAACGGAAAACCCCAAATAAATAAAAAACTGCATTTTCCTTTTTTCCTTTTAATTGCCCACGCAAATTTATTAGCGCTTATTACTTTGATACTGCAATCATTAAAATCAAATAACCTTTTATTTATTCCTTTTTTTAATTCTGAGAATCATAAAAAAAGTCATCAATGTTTTTTCCAAAGATTTTTGTGCATATCTCGAAAGCGAAACGCATTGATCGATTTTCATGATTTATGTCTCATTTTGTTCATAGGTTATGCTACTTTACGTGAAAGTAATAGGACTTGACACTTTTTTATTGTTTAAGATTTTTTATGAATTAAAAAAATAAATTTTGATTTTTGTCTTTACTTTATTGTTTGGACAAAAATCTTTAGTTTATTTAAAATGTGAGTGAGAAGTTTCCTGAAGAGCTAAGTAAGGGGTAGCGAAATGGCCATCGAAACGTGCTTTCACCTTTAATAGTCAATATCGGTGATGTTAATAATACGGTCGGGATAATTAGCACGAATTTTTAAAGTTTAAAATTAAATTTAAAAATATTCCCGTAATTTAAAATTTTAATTAAAAAAATAAAATTATTTCTTTAGGCAAAGAACATATTTTTTTTCTTCATACATTTATTTATAACTGCGAAACTGTTGCTTATGTAGTGAAACGTTGTAAAAACACATGAAAGTAATAGTAATTCCTAATTTTTCTAAGCTTGTTTAAGCAAAATCCGACTAGTGGTTCTTTAGTTATGTCAAACAAAAGAGCCTTATCAGAATTGAGTCGCGAATCAATCAGCTGAAAAATGTTGTACAGTGTAATGCAACAAATTGAGAGGTGGTGGCACTTGAAATTGATTAAAAATGTAAAAACAGATATGACACAATGTATTAGTAGTGATTTCCAACTCTGGGTGAGTATGGCTAAAATGTTTGGAGAAAAAAGGAATTTTTGTTACATGTTCATAAAAATAAGCAACCAAAAAAAACTTGAGTTTTTGCAGAGCTTATTTTTTCAATTTTAATATAGTGAAATATCCTACTTTAAATAAAAAATGTAAAGAAAAACGTTAGCTCACATAATAAAATGAAATTCGTTTTGAAATTCTTAGGTTTAAATAAAGTTGGTTTGGTAAAACATACAAGTACTGAGTTTGAGACGGCTATAGAAAAATCTAACTGTCAGATCGGAGTAATTCTTTTTGATTTGATTGTACCATTTAGTCAAAAATTTCAAAATATCACTGCATATTGCATTAAGAGTATGTTGACTTTTTTACGCGAAATCCCTAGTGTTCAGTGTTAGAAATTTTCTATCTACAAAAAAAGTGCTAACAACACTGTTAGTCCCATTATACCGGTAAAATTGGTTGCATCAAAAATACGAAGTGATATATTTTTACAAAAAAGAGTATTTTATATTTGAATCAAGGTTCTAAGGGACCTTCTCAGAAAACTTTATTCGAATCTAATCATCAGTTTTTACCTAATATGAACAAAGACAAAAGAGGTGTTTTGCATTTCACATCGATTACTATCACACCATCAATAAAATCTTCAAAAAACATTTCATGTGCAGAAATGATGTAAATGTTTTAGTATTTTTTTCACAAAATCTTTTTTTAGTTTCACAGTATGAGGAATGTTATGAATTCCTCACTAAATATTAAAGGATATTTTTATTATTACACACCCTTTACAATACCCTTTTTAATGAATTTTTCTGGTTTTTTTTATTGCAAGCACAATTTTTTGAAAAAATTAAACTTTTTGGTAAAATTATCCTAAATATAAATATTTTGGTGAACTTTAATTGCTTAGTGAAATTCCACTTTTTTCCCAATCTAGAGTTTTTTGTTCAATTTTTGGTTTTTAATACAACAATTCAACTTATAAGTTCATCTTTATTTTCTTTTATATTTTTAAAACATATGCATATACATTTTTGAGATTTTATCTGAAGATATTACAACAAATGAGATAACTAGCCGCAGGTCTTGATTGCCTTTATTAATTCTAATATTGTTAAAGGAAAATTAGGCAAAACCTTTATACGACAATGATAGCAGTTTAAATGTTAAGAAAAAATACACCAATATAATATTATCTTAAAAAGCTACATAACTGAAACATATTATCTGATTTTTACAATACATTAAACCGATTCTAAATTCTTTTATTAACTGGTGAGAAGAATTTTGATTTGAATTAAAATATTTGTTATTTAGCCTTTTTATGAATTCAACAATTCTTTTATATTTTGTTTCACACGAAGAAGCTGACCTTGGAGATACTCTACCAAGGTCTATCGTTTATTATTTTTAAACATTTGTTTTGAATAATTTGGAGTTTCATCAGATGTGTCTTTGCCGCCTTTAGAGTATACCAGATGGGGCTTGCATATGAAAAGTTTGCCTTTTAAAACACTTGAACAATAAATTCTTATTCTATAAGTTAAACGTTGACCGTTTGTTAATAATTGACCATAGGTCGTCTTAAGAGATTTAATACAAACTTTATTGATATGTTTAGCAAAGTTAAGTTTATTGTCAAGACACACCAGAAGATATCTAAAACTATTCTGAACTGTAAGATATTCATCACTAAATTTCAGCTGACGGTTTGGTAAGCGCTTATAAGATTTGTTATAAGGAAATATTATAGCTTGAGTTTTGGTGAGGTTAATTTTTAACTTCCACTTGCGAAAATATTTTTGCATACAGCAAATCCTATCTCCATCTTACTTGATAGAGCCTTAGTAAGTTTGCTAGATGTAGCTGTATCATCTGCATAGTATGCGATCTTTATGAACGAAGGTGGAGAAGAGTCCGAAGTATAAATTGAGTATAATAAAGGAAATAGTACTGAACCTTGTGGTATACCAGTTGTTATTAGCTTAGGGGCAGATAATGTATTATTTATCAACTACAAAAGATCTTTTACTGAAAAAATATGCAATGAGTCTGCACAAGTATTTTGGTATATTAGCTTAAAGTAATTTATATACAAGACCATTATGCAATTATTAATTAAAATTAATTAAAATATTTGACACATTATCAAACTCTGGAGCTTTTTATGATTTAAGTGATGCAATCAAGGTGTTGGTTCCACTTACCAAAACCATAACCAAAGTATCAGAATAGCTATCAGATGACAATAGTCTTTTGACATTGGAATTTACAACTTTGTCGAATGAATGCTTATAGGAAGAAGTGAGGTTGTGCGAGACAGAGAGTATTTGTTCCTTTTCATGATCAGTAATTATCGTTTCATTACCTTGATTTAAATGTGGAATATTCCTATTTTGTTTGCCCCTCAAGCATCTGCTAATTTTCCAAAAAGCTTTGTTTCCTGGCCTAAATTTCGACAGCATATTACACCATTTTTCATTCCGATAGATATTTATTTCTTTATTTAGCATAGAAGTAGAAGTTTTACACATTGTTCGTAAAAGTTAACATTTGCTAAACGTTGACTTTTTCTTTTAAAAGTTCTTTTTGTTTTAATTAGATTAATAATCTCATTCGGTAAGTTTGTTCAACCAGAGTAACTTACCATTGAAGTGCAGTCATTTCGGGCTTCAATTATCATTTTTAGATATTTCTGAATCGATTATAGATCTTGAGCTATCTAAAAATGAGTTTATTGTTATTTGATTGTTAATTATGTTCCGAAATAAGGACCAATTTGTGCGTTTGTAATTATAAAATCTATTATTAATTTGATTTAGCACAATGGGTATGTGGTCTCATGGAATGCTATATTCAAGAACATTCATATTCACCCATTAAAGACGGCTCATAGACCGCTCGTACGATTATGACAAAACCTTCAAAATTTTCCGTAGAGGTCCAAAAAAATTGCCTGGAGTAAAAAACTTTTTTCCTTTTCCCATTCCTGTGATAGGGCCTGGGTATTTAAATACCCAGCCGTCTTTAACGATATATTTTTTTAAATATTTTTGAACAATTTTATTTTCTTTGAAGAGCGTTACAAATATTTAAAATTACTAAATAAATATATAAAATAAAAATAAATATTTAAAATTGCACAAACTCTATATGAATAGATTGGTGGAATGAGTCCCCAGCAACTTTTGGAATTGTTTTCTCATGAGAAGGCGTTGTACCTTATAGTGAATTCCACCAACAATTATGCTGCAGCAAACAATTGTCCATCATTTGTAACAACACCTACGGAAATCAAATCGTTTTTGGGCGTCTTATATATAACAGGTTACCAGAAGTAAATTCTTCAAACCGATAATATATAAATAAATGTATGCCAAAAGATAGATTCAAAGGAATCAAGCAACTTATTCATGTCTGCGATAAATCGGTATTAAATTTTACCGACAAATTTCCAAAAGTGTATCTATTAAATTTCCTGATGAACAAAAAGATTTTTCAGTTTGGAGTATTTTCGTGTAATCTTTCTATTGGTAAGCAAATTATTGCCTACTATGGCAGACATTCATGCAAAATATTTATCAAAGGAAGCATACTGTAACGTTTGACATTTTTTTTGCTAGCCAAAACGTATTAACACGTTTATCGGGTGATGGATTTTTCGCTTTCGACACTGTTCATGTATGATGGACGTCAAGAAAATGCCTTAACAGCTCCGTGGAACTTTAGACTTTTGTGTTGATGTGGATAATTATACAATTGCTGTAATTTTTACGTTAAAAATAAATTAATTCGCTCCCGTTATTTTTTAAGTCGTAACATTATTATCGAATTAATTAAATCATATACCAATAATTCACTCAAGGCGATATGATCGAAAACAACGAAAAATGGTTGCATTTGAACAAACCTATTTAGTCAACCAATATAACAAATACATAGGAGGTGTGGACCTTTTCGATAACGCCATGAACAATTATCGCATTCGAGTTCGGCGCAAAAAGTGGTATTGGCCATTAGTTACAAACGTTTTCGTTGCGGCTAAGGTAAATACATGGAAACTGCATTGTCTTTGTCGCAAATATGAAAAACCCCAAATGTCTCAATTTGGTTTTAGAGAAGAAGTATGAGCGATAATAATGATGAAGTTTAATCGGCAAAATGCCGGTAAGATTATGATTTTCGGAGTAAAAATGGAAGTTAGATATGATCGCGTCGATCATTTCATCAGAAAACTGCCAGCACGTCGTCGCTGCGGGCAGTGCGGTGGCGAAACAGAGCATGGATGTTTTAAATACCATGCGAACTTGCACCAAGAACCATGCTTCCTGGATTAGACAAATAAAATATTGCAAAGTCTAAATAACCTCTAATTTTCTTTCAATAAATTTAAAAAATATAAATTTGCATTTTATTTACGACAAAAATAATCACTCTAATATAGAGAAAATTAATTATTTTAGAACTCCTCATGGACGGTTGGGTATTTAAATACCATTTTTTAGTTTTTAACGTGTAATAGCCAAGTGTGTTGACAAATCGCTTTTTTTTTTGTCACATTACAAATGCGGCACCTAAGGCTATTTAGAATGTGCAGGCGTTTTTTTTTATTTATCCTTTATTTAACATGCCTTTTTCTGATCATTTTTTGACAAACAAAAAAATGCAATTTTTCCGATTCTGAAACCAAAGGTAAAAATTTAAAAATTTAAAAATTTTTGTTTTTAAATTTTTCGTATATTTATCAATCTCTTATTTTAAACAAAAAAGCAACTTGCAGTCGTTATCTCTTATCAGGGCAACGAAGGATTTTTTTCTATTACTTTAACTTTTTTGGGTATTTTAATACCCAGTCGACTAAAATGGGTTATTGCTTAACGTGATGTTACTTAAAACCAAGCCCAAAACTGAAGCATTTCTGTTTCTCTAAGAGTGATAAAATGTAGGGCTATTAGGATAGTGTGTACAAAAGTTATGTGATTGTTCAGGATTAAACAGTACATTTCCTGCTGTAACATTATTTATGCAATTCCATGCAGAATGTTTTGCATTTAAATCACCAAGTAAAATAAACTCAAAAAGTTATAATGATATTTCTGCTACAAATTTGTGTTTCAATTTATAGATTTTCTATTCCTAGTGCATTTTTAACAGAAAGTATTTTATGTTGGATAGATCCGTTTCTAGAGTCTTGCCGATCAACACGATGTATTTAAAAATTTTTAAAATAGGTTTTGTGATTTTCTTTAAGATGTGTTTCATTTTCAACAATTTGTATCTGTTGAATTTTTGTTGTGCATTTTTGAAGATCATTTAAAGCTTTCGAAACTATATTAACAGCTTATATAAGCTAAATAGATCATCATTACCCTTCACACAGTCGGCATAAGATAAGCTATTACGATACGCATTTTTATTATTTTCATGGTCAAGGGGAACATCAGTATTGCTGTGCTGAGATTAATTTTGTTTATTATTATTATTGAAACTACGAGTGTTTTTTCTTGTTGCCTTTGCTCGTGTTTCTAAATAAAGGGAACAAAAAGGACAGTTTATATTATTGGCAGAGTGGCTTGTACAATTGAAATTGTTATTTACAATTGAAACATGAAAATACGACGGGCGTTATACCTTGTTTGTGAAAAGGGCAATCATTGGTGTGGTGTTGATTGGCGCATAACAAACATGCTGGAATACGATTACAGTGTTCGCCACCATGTCTGTACATAAGACAATTCCAACATTGTGTTGGGTTATCATTTTTGCTTGGCTTATATTTTTTGCATGAAACAATTACATAACAAATTGCAGAAATATTATTTAATGATTTTGGGTTATAGTTACTCCTTAAAAATTAAACTTTATATACACCATTGTATTTCGTATTAATTTCTGTAATTAATGAGGGTGTTAAGTTATAACCTTGAAGATCTAATACTAATTCTCGGAAGTCCGTAAAAAACCGTTTAGAGGCGTTTAACTTTCGAGTTGAATGTTTGAAATTCAATTTTTTTATTTAATAAAATAGTATTTTGTGTAAAGACTTTTGTTCCAATTCTTAAAGATCCGTAAACTTAATTTTTCATCGACCGCTAGTGGAGTTGGTTTTGCTTTTTTCCATCATTTAATTTGATACTGAGTCAAATTCCATGTCATTTTAGTCACTCAGGGCACTAAAGCGATTTTGAGATGCTGAAGTCAGCATACCTATTGGGATGGTTCGACACTTTTTTTATCTCTTCATGTTTATCTTTTTCAAGTATAAATTTTTAGTCTTAGACCCCAGGGGCCTTTTATTAATTTTTAATAAATATCCGTTTTTTCATTTTAGCCTCTACCAAACTTTAAACCAAAGATAAAATGAATTTTGTTTTAAAAATATTTGTTTTTAAGTTTATCATGGGGTAGAAAATGTAATTTTAAGAAGAAAAGGTAAACTAACAAAATCGCCGGTTACCCATATTTTCAGAATTACGTATCGCTTTGCTCTGAAATAGGAAATTATGAGTATAATAGAAAATTATACTAAATTCCTACCAAGCTTTATAAATATCGCAAACAAATTTAAACCTATTATAAACCAATAGCACTCTCAAACAATAACAATGAAAAACTAGTCCTTAAATCTAATTTTAGCATGTACCCCGGAATTCATACATAGTTATGTACATCTAACAAAATATTTTTGGTGCAAAAAGGGGCCAATTTTGTTTAACTAATTGAGAATATAGCAAAATTAATAATAAAAAGTTGAATAACATTCAATAGGTTTCTAATGGGCTAACAATTTTTCAACTTAATTTTGTAAGGATCCTGATAGTTTATTTAAAAAGCTTACCTGTGATACCTATATTGGTCCATTTCACCATAGAATATTTGTAATATTATATAGATACCTCAGGGGTTCGTACCTTTGAAAACATGAGGTTTCGCAGTATTTATCACATAACATTTTATGCTTAGAATTGCTTTTTCTGAGCCACCTTTTTATTTCATTTAAAGCTACTGAGTTAAATTATATTTTTTCCATAAAATAAAAATAAAATAAAACAAATTTTTCTATTTATTTATTTTCATTCTAAGTAGCTATTTTCAAAATAAACAACAAATATTTATTTATATTTTTTTTATTACATTTCTTCTTCAGGTGTTTTGCTGTAACCAAAAACATATATTTTTACTAAAATGGTTCCATGTTTTGCAAAAAATAAATGTAAAGACAAAACCACATTCGGTTTTGAGTTAATTGAAAATTAGTTCTTAACAGCACTAAGTAATAAATGATAATAGGTGTTGCAAGGTAGATTAGTTATATAACTGTTATTGTTTTATTATAGAATTTTTTTTTAAATAGTTTATTAAACGAAAAGTGTTCAATAACTGTTGTAAACTTTAAACCTAAAATAGAAACTTTTTATGAATTGGACCGATAGTTTTTACTTTTATGGTTTTTAATTTCGTTTGATATATTCCAGAATTCCGACCTCTCCAAGATTTCCTCAACTATTTGACCCCCTGTAGTTAGTCATCTCTAAAAGTTATGAATTAATGAAAACACGACTATTAGTTTTTCTTCATTTCTAGTAGGAAGACAAACTTATATGATGACTTTCCTTAATAATATTTATATTTGTATAAATAATTCCAATAATTTGTGCAATAATAATTTGAACAGTAACGAATAATACCGAATGTGAACTTGTATCAAAAAAATTCAGATCACACCTCACACTCGATTAACATTGGTATCACCATCATGGAGATTGTTTGATTTCGTGACTGTTTAGCTCTGAAGAGACTCAATAGGTGTAAAGTTGGTAATTTTTTTTTTTGTTGAAGAAACACGTTAAACATTTATTTGATAACCCACTTCATTGCTGCACAGTGACTTGAAAACGATTTATTGGGGGAAAATTCGATGTCACATAAACACTGACAATATCTTAAAGAAATTTTTCGGAGGCAAACAGAGATGTTCCTCAGTGAACCTGCGTACGATTGGCCCACTATGATAATAGGGGTCTTCTGGGTAGGCCACCAAAGTTACGTACATACGAGGGCTGCTCTATATATTTCTGGCCTAATAGTGAAAATGCGAATATTTATAATCAAAAGTGGTTTTATTGTTTTTCAAAGTATTCTCCAGCATGATTAATACACTTTTGCATGCGCTCAAACCAGTTGTCGAAGCACTTTTTCCACTCCGATTGAGACCCCTCTAAAACATGGTTTTTGAACACGCATTTTTTTCTTGATGTGCGGAAACAAGAAGAAGTCATTAGGTGCCAAGTTAGGGCTGTACAGCGAATGACCCATTAATTCGACGTTTTGGCCGGTCAAAAACGCTCTGGTTTGAGCCGATGTGTGAGAGCTCGCGTTGTCATGGTGAACAATAATTCGTCTTCTCTTGTTGGTTTTTCGAATTTTTCCGATGACTTCAGGCAAACAAATTGTAGTGTACCACTCAGAAGTGACCGTCCTATGTTGCTCAAGCGGAACAGTCGCCACATGACCAGTTTTGCCGAAGAAACAGGCGACCATTTGCTTCGAAGTTCTTCTTCCACGAATAACTTTCGTTGGATTTTGCTCGTCTTTGAAGACCCACACGGTCGATTGTTGTTTCGTTTCGGGCTCATACGCATAGATCCATGATTCGTCACCTGTGGCGACCTTCACGGAATTCGTCTTTGAGCGAGCTTCGGCCACGATTAAATTCATTATACCAATTTTTCACAGTGCTATAGGATGGTGCTTCATCCCCATACAAAGATTTAAGTTCATTAATGCACTCTTGTCGTGATAATCCACGTCGAAAGTTGTGAAAAATGATGGCACGAAAATGTTCACGAGTTAATTCCATTTTTTTCTATATTAATTTTTTCAAGTCACTGTACATAACACAAATAATGGTCGTACATCAAAACGCTTTGAGTACGATTATGCTTAAAAATGACAATGGAAATGTCAGATTGCACTTGGCAGCACTCAGTGTTGCCAGGCCAGAAATATATATAGCAGCCCTCGTAATTTTTTGAAAATATCATAAAAAGTTTATTTTTAAATTTAATTAGACCTTGGAAATATCTATAAAAAAATGTCGTTAGGTTATCTCACACAGCATACTTGCCATCAAATTTGGGTAACTTCAATGAAGAAAGGCGAGATGAATGCACTGCACCAGCAACAGAAGCATTAAATTGAGCAACAGCCATTAATACAGAAATACGACAACGTTGTAAAATACCTAGTATTTTTACCTTTGTAGCGATAAATAAGTCCTCGTAATCACATCGGCCATTATCAGAGGAACAAAGCTGTTCAATTTTGCTTTGCACGTGGCTCAATTGCTTGAAATACGATTCTAAAATTT
This sequence comes from Cistogaster globosa, assembly GCA_937654795.1. NCBI lineage: Eukaryota > Metazoa > Arthropoda > Insecta > Diptera > Tachinidae > Cistogaster > Cistogaster globosa. The sequence goes on from OW569405.1 coordinate 56,657,225, forward strand.
CGAGTCTGCATTCCAAAATGGCGTTATCGACATTTTCGCCATATTTTTCTATCTATTTCTGCATATATAAGAGGTTGCGCTTCATTGTACTTCTTTGATGTTTATTGCTGCTAATTCTGGGCCACTGGAGTTTTGTGGCTCAGGAACTACTTCATCGTTGGTTGCCATTTTATTTAAAATTTTTAAGTTTGTATATGTTCAAAGCACGAACCGATATTTTTTATCTTCGAAAGGGAGGTTGCACTTAAAGCTGGTTTCAAGACTTTTTTGAAAATGCAGTTGTACCACTATAGGCAAAATGCACACAAATAAACAATTTAACTTAAACCTTAGAACTGCCGTCCTGTCACGGTCACCAAAAATGTCGCGTAGAAAAATTAACTATTTAAAATTAATTAATTAAAAACGCGAGAGAAAATTTTACAAACGTGGCTCTTTATTCGATTGAAATTTTAGACTAAAAGCTAAAATTAAAATATGTACATATTGGGCTACAAAAATCTTCAAGTTATAAAAAATAGTAATTAATGTAACGCAACAAAATCTTAAATATTAAAAATGCATGTACATATAAATATTAATATTAATCAACAACAATGTAGCGAGTAAACAAACAAAGGGATTAACAAACAAATAAGGGAATTAACAATACTGACGGCATTTTCATCAGTGATGGGCTACTATAAGTGATCTCCTCCAACATGCACAATACCAATTTTTGAGGAGTTCGCCCTCAAAAATTTTTATGTCGAATTTTTAGAATACAACTTCGCTAATAGATTTGATAGACTCATAGGAAGTAATATTTTGGACAGCCTTAAAGCTAATATTTCCTATAAAGAACGAAGTGCTTCAACCGAGAACAGCGTACTAAAATTTGTTTTTTAATAGAGAAGAGGAGGAATATTACATCCATTCAATGAATAATATAGGTGTTTCGACATATGGAGTACCAAATATTTCCTGTAATGGGATGCAAACAAGAGACTTAATGCAGTATATAAAAATAGACCATCATAACGATGAAGAAATAAGAGGATTGAGAAAATTACTTTTACAATATTTCAATACATTTGATAGAGAAGGTGATGACTTGACTTTCACTAATGAAATCAAACATAAAATTCAAACATAAAACGATATTCCAATCTATACAAAATTATACAGGTACCCCCAGATACATTGGGAAGAAGTTGACAAACAGATAGAGAGAATGTTAAAGCAAGGAATTATTAGACCTTCTCGGAGCCCAAACAACGCACCAATATGAGTTTTTCCTAAAAAGAAGGACAACTCAAATGTTCAGAAATGGCGCATAGTATTAGATTAAAGAAAACTCAATGCTATAACAATAGATGACGAATTTCCGATGCCAAACATGGAGGACATGTTCGACAAATTAGGACGATGTAATTATTTCACTACGATTGATCTTGCCACCAAATAGAGGTGGATCCTTTGGATATTCCCAAGACTGCATTCTCTACAGCCACAGGGCACTATGAATTTCTAAGGATGCCCTTGGGCTAAAAAACTCTCCCGCCACCATTCAGTGAATGATGAATAACGTCATTGCAGATTATATTAACAAGATTTACGTGGTTTACTTAGGTGACATTTTAATATTTTCGACATCTATTGAAGAACATTTGAACGTTTAAGTGAGGTTAATCTTAAAATACAACTCGATAAATGCTCATTTTTACAGAGACAAACCGAATTTTTGGTTTTGTTTAGTTACTGATAGTGGTATCAAACCTTATTCTCAGAAAGTAGAAGCAATTCAGAAAATAGAGCTTCCACAAACAGAAAAGGAAATTAAATAATTTTTGGAAATCACCCGAAATTCATTAGAGATTACTCCAAAATTACGTCATATGACAAAGTATGTAAAGAAAGGAGTAAAAGTAGACACCTCTGACAAGGACTACATCAACGCATTTAAGAAACTTAAAGAACTTTGATAAATGACCCAATTTTAACCTATTTTTAACTATTCTAAGAAATTTATTCTTGTCACAGATGCATCAAACTTTGCGATCGGTGCAATTTTAATGCAGAACGAAAAAGTTGTTTCTTATTATGTTAGTTAGTTAGTTAGGAGTGGCAGCCTCTGACGAAGCTCACTTGAGCACAAACGAATGGCCCGTTGTGATACCACAAAGAAGGCGGCATGACTCCCAATTACCCAGCCGAGAACCATGAGGATTCACGGATGAACTTCGCTATGTCCCTTATAGAGTGGGAAGATAGCTCCGTAAGAGTTCCAAAGAAAGGAGAGCCCAGAATTCTTAGTCTTCTTCGAGCCAGGGATGGGCAGTGGCACAGGAGGTGCAGTACGGTCTCTTTCTCATCCTCCGAGCCACAGCTGCGGCAGAAATCATTAAAAGGCAGACCAAGTCTTTCAGCATGCCTACCGATTAGACAGTGTCTAGTAAGTACCGAGACCGAGATACTTATGGATTTTCTGTCCAGTCTGGGCAGCTGCCTGGTCCGCTTTAGGTCCAGTGTAGTCCACAGTTGTCTGGAGACACAGCAGGAACTTTCATCTACCCATAATTTGCGAGCCAAATTTAGATAGTGGTTCTTTATGGCCAATTTCACTGTTGCCAGAGGAATTCCAACGTCTGGTAACGGGGAGACATTAGATATCCCTGTGACCAGGGACCCAAAACAGGTCAATCTGTGATCGCTCCGATAAAGTGTTCAGTAATGAGCGACAACTCAGGATTAGCTTAGATGTACTATATGCACCAGCAAGCGCCCTGATTGCCGCCTGACTGCCCGAAAATATCCGAATAGCATGACCAGAAAGATCGTCCCTGAGCGCTATTTCGGATGTTTTCAGAATGGCCATTACCTTGGCTTGAAAGACGCTACAGTAGTCAGGGAGTCTGAGGGAGAGTCTTAGTCCAAGGTGATTGGAGAAGATTCCGCAACCGACTCTGTCGTCCAGTTTCGAGCCATCGGTGTAGATGTCAACAGTACCGCCCACGACCACTTCGTTACGGACCCAAGTCTCTCTATTTGGAATATGGATCCGAAACCCGTGGTCCAGAGCGGGAGTAGAAGAGATGTAGTCCACCTTATAGGGCAGCCAGTTTCCACTATTTTTGGCCCTATTAAAGAGTCTTCTACATTCTTTACGTAACTCTGCAATCTCCGTATTCCACCAAGGGGGTTTCGGTCTACCCCTTGGCTTGGGTGGATTGCAGGCCGCTTTCGCCGCAGAGCATATCTGCAAGGTCAAGAATTCAACCGCCCGATCAATATCGCAGTGGTCATTAATCTTGAAGGGAGCAGGCCTTAGGCCAAGCTCTAAAATGGATCGAAATTTATTCCAGTCCGTTTGTTTCCTATTTATGTAGGAGTGAAACACTCCGGAACCTACTGATTCTAGATCTAATTTATAAGATAAATACCTATGGTCAGAAAAGGAGCACTCTTGAGAGACACTCCAATTTCTGACAATATCAGACCAGCCACCACCTGTCAAGGTAAGATCGAGAACCTCCCTTCTACTCGAAGTGACGAAGGTAGGCTCACTTCCCCTATTGACAATACTTAAGTCATACAATAATATAAAATCAAAAAGAGACTCACCCCGTTCATTGACATCCGTGCTGCCCCACATATGGTGATGAGCGTTAGCATCGGCCCCAATGATGACTGGCGTTTGACTGTTGTTAGCCTCTGCAACCAGAAGCTTTAGCAGGTCATGTGGTGGTGAATTACCATGATCATGGGCCATATAACTGGAGACCACCCAGACATCCTTTGAGCCCGTCTCCACTGCTATGGCAACGCTGTCTCTGTCACTGAATCTGCGAAGAAAGAAAGAGTTAATATTATACTTAATCATAATAAAGGCCCCGGGTTTACCTTGACCTGTGACGTAGACAGTTTTGTAGCCGTCCATAGATAATCCGGAAACCCGATCATTAATAACCCATGGTTCCTGGACCAGAACAATATCCTCTCCTTTCTGTGACAGGCGGAGGAATAAGGCCGCAGAAGCAGCGATGGAACGATGAAGGTTAATTTGCACAACCCTCATCATCATTATTTTTGGCCGTAAGGGTAGCGTCGGAGTCGCCCTCAGACAGGAGTGATTCCTCGCTTTTTGCCAGGTATTCGGATCCGAGACTCATTTGCCGGAAAAAGTCGCCAGCAAACTCAGATGAAGAGATGACTGTTTCTTATTATAGTAGAACATTAAATGAGCATGAACGTAGGTACTTAACTATCGAAAAAGAATTGCTCGCTATAGTTGCAGCAACAAAGTATTTTAGACAGTACTTATGGGGTCGGAAATTTACTATTAAAACCGATCACAAACCCTTGATTTGGCTGGATTCATTGAAGGAGCCAAATCTTCAACTGCAACAAACGAAATTTAAATTGAATGAATTTGAATATGACACTGTCCATGTTAAGGGCAAAACAAATATAGCAGACGTATTATCAAGATTACCAAATCTAGAAATCAATAATAACGAGAAGAAGACAGAAATGACAATAGTTCAAATATTGCGACTATACACAGCGCACCAGAATAAAACTCAAGTTATATTTATATTACGGAAAAGCCAATAAATGTGTATAAAAATCAGCTGTATTTCGAAAAATTTATAATTCAAATTAAGCATAGAAAATTAAAAAATTTTATAACAGTCACTAATATTAGCAACATGGTGGAGATTTTGAAAAAATTACTGAAAGATAAAGGCATCATGTGTATTTATTGCGAAGACGACCAACTTTTTAATAAACTTCAAGATGTCTATGCTCAATATTTTTCTAATAAAAGAAATTTTAAAGTACTGAGAGCTACGAAAAATTTAATTGAAATTACAGAAAGGAAAGAATCTTTAGGTATTATTAAAGATGAACACTAAAGAAATAATCATCGCGGTATAAATGAAGTATTCAGGAAATTGAAATGTTAATATTACATCTCTGAATTAGTGAATCTTATTACAAGATTTGTAAATAATTGCGAGATTTGTCAATTAGCTAAATTTGATAGAAAATCAGCTAAAATTCCATACCAAGTGAGTGAATTTCCTGGCAATTTTAACGACATTCATATGGACATATGGTTCCTATTTCGAAATGTCATATTTTTAACAACTGCAGATAAATTTTCAAAATACGCAACAGAACACAAACTGACTGATAGAACATGGTTGTCTACACTTGCTGCACTCAAGGAAATAATAAGATTTTTAGGGAAAATGAGAAAACTTTTCTATGACAATGACAGATGCATGCTTCATGAGTCGGTTAAATTGTTTTTAAGCGAAAATAACTTCGACACTCACAGCCCACCACAAAACAGGTAATGCAGATATTGAACGCCTATATGGTACACTAAATGAACATATCCGAATTATTGCAGCTGATACAACAGCAAGAGATGAAGATACTGAAGATAAAAACATAGGATAATTGCAATTTACAATAACAAAAAACGACCAATCGATTTTCTCGAGAAAAGTTTTGATGGAGAATAAATTCAAGAGCTTTCTGAACAATTTAGGAAAGAAAAGACTTCAAGAATAAATAGACAAAATGAGAATAGAACTAATGATATTGACCTGACTGATATAATCGCACGCAACAGAAACATACAGAAAAATAGTCCTAAGTATAATAGACTTTCTCAGTTTAGGAAAGACGGTAACTATGTTAAAGATTGCCAGTATCAGAAGAAAAAAAAAATACTATAAAACCCAAATGAAACGAAGATTCAAACAACAAATTTCTTGACCTTTTGCAGATTGGAATTTTTAACATTCATCACGTTGATGCTGTTGGTAAGATCAAAAGCAAATGAAATTAAAACCTATCAAATAAATCCAGATAGTGGTTTTGTGGTATATAAAATGGAGCCCGAACCAGTTGTGGGAAAATACTTTACAATTACTTGCAACCATTGGAGTACAATGCAAAACAGATGACTGACCAAACGAACAAGCAAGTCGAAATCAATAATGAACTTATAAAAAATTTGAACACTATAGCTGATAGCGTCAACCGCCAGCAAAATAAATTGAATGATCTATTGTCAAACATAACAGCCGAAATGAATAAGGCACTAAATTTTATGGAAAAATTTAGGTTTGTTCTACAAACTTTTGCTGATCTTAACATTCTGAAAAAACAGATAAAAAAATATCAGACGTTGTCATTTTGAGTAAGCAAAACATATTACCGCATGACATACCAACAGAAAAAAAAAAATAAATACAACGTAACCGTGGAAACCTTACCCTAAAACATGTATAAAGTTTTTCGAAAATAAACTAGTTTTTGTACTTCAGATTCCAGAATTTATAGCAGAAAATTATTTTAGAGCTCTAATTTTACCTTTTCCGAATAATCACTTTAAGGAATTAGACTTGCCAATAGAAGAAATTGTGATGAAGGGAAAAATCGTAAACAGTAATAAGGAAAATATACTGGATAACTGCATAAGAGATTCTTTCTAACAGAATAATGATTGTAAACTTAAATAAAATTCCAATAATTAAAGAAATCAAAACAGGCCTTGTAATAACAAAACTAGTTGAATTTACTAAAATAGATCGCAATTGTAATGATCAGCCATATTTTGTTAAAGGTAATAAAATAACTAAATTTGTTAATTGAACAATTAAAATAAAAGAATTTGTCTTTAAGAATTTGTTTGATAAATTTGATCACGGAGTTATTATACTTTTGAATTATGTAAACTTTACAAAGTTTGTTAATAACATTACTTAAGAAGATCTACATTTCCAAAATATTAAGAATAGAGAAACCAGTTAATACACAGAATTTAAGATTAATGTAACACAAGGCTGTACTATAAGCTAGATCTTTATATTGTTAATAATTATTGGATTGAATCATAAAAGCAAAATGTTGTAAAGGGAGAAAGAACAAAATAGAAATTTACCCCGAGTGCGAATACTAAGGGTGGGGAATCACATACATGTAATATGATACTTATTATTATGAATTAATTTCCGTTCCCACAAACTCTTAGACGCAAGATGTTGCACATTCTTTAAATTTTAACTTTAAATCTAAACTTTTAAATAAACGAACTTCTACTGTTGCAATTCGAGGTAACAGCAGTAAATACGCTTACTATGCACAATGTTCTTTCTCACCACTTGTTCACTTTGTTAATTTTAAGCTTGGTTTTCCATTAAGATAATTTTCAGTTTTAAGTGTTAAATAAAGGCTCAAAGACTACGGAAGTAGTCGTTCTAATTATATGTATTCTATAACATATACATAAACTTTACATAAAATTATTAATTTTTTACTTTTGTTCATAAATATCAGATGATATTTCTGTGTCGAAGCAATGTTTTAAATGATCTCTTGTAAGCAATATTCCTACTAAAGATTTATTTTCTAACCGATTGCAAAATTTTGTTTTATTTAAATTTACATGACTAAATACTTTCTCGACGTTTGCCGATGAATGTGGTAAAGTCGTTTTATTTTGAAGGAACGCTGAAAGATTTGGAAAAGCATAATTTGGGATAAAACTTGAAAATTTTGTGCTTCTTTTTCTTATTTGTCAAGAAAAATGTGATTTAATTTTACGTCAGTGCAGTATTTAAAAATTAATTGAATAGTCATTTGTGTCAATTTTAACTGCAAAAAGAATTCAGCATTTTCCTTTTTTTATCGGTTTTATTTGAAAATGGAACGTGGTAAATTATTAACGGTGGAAGAGGTGGCAAAAATTGATGCCTATGATGACAACGGTCTGTCCGGCCGTGAAGTTTCTATAAAAGTTAATAAAAGTTGTGTGGAATTACTTAAGAAATAAAGAAAAAAGATGAAAGGAAGGCAAACAAAGGCCACAACAGCTACGGAATGGCGAAAAGTTCTAAGAATAGCCTCCAATACTAGTGACTGGTGCAAAAATCAAAACAAAAAGTGGTTCCAGTGCTAGTTTTTCTACTGCAAGAAGGGTAATATATGCAACAGAACACTTAAAACGAATTAGATTGCAGTAAAAACCATCATAAAACCAGCTAAGTAAGGAATTATGGTTACTTGCTAGAGTGAGTGAAATAAGTAGTTTTCTCAGATGAGAAAAAGTGCAATTTTGATAGACTCGATGGTTTTTAATACAATTTTCCTGATTTGAGGAAGGAAGAACGTTTTTTAGCCCGTCGCCAAAGTCGAGTATGTGGTGTTATTGTCTTGGGTCAAACTACAAAGATGATAACAAATTCTTAAAAATCTATTTTACAAATGGCGTTTTCAAAATTTTAAAAGTTGCTTGGACCCATTCCGTGGACTTTCTAACAGGATAATGATCCTATCTACATGGCAAGGATTATTAAGACTTGGATTAGCGAGCAAAATGTGGAATTGCTGTCATGGTCACCATACTCCTCGGACTTAAACATAATGGAATGGTTATCAAAAAGTGTTCGAGTCTGTACGGCAATTTAATGACCTACAATATTAAATTGCTACAATAAAATCGGTATGGTCGCAAATTTCTTTCAGTTATTATTGCAAACGTATAACTCCCTTCCAAATAGAATTTATAAGGCAATTTTGACGAAAGGCGGAAGTACACATTATTAAAAATTTATAAAAAAAAACTTTATTGTTTTCGTGTTTCTTTACCGGTTTAAGATTTTTTTTAATGTGCACCTATTCAACTGAAGCAAAAATAATTTTTCCTGACAAATATAAAAAGAAGCACAGATTAAATCTAACAGAACTTTGGTAAACCTTAAATAAAAAGTACAACATATTCTTCTCGATGAATTATCTGAAGAGCAGCTACCTTGAATTAATTGCTAAAACACTGCACCTATTTGCATATGTGAGGTGTACTGTACATCTCTAGCTATCGTCTCCTAAGTAGATAGAAGTTCGAGGCATGCATACGACGAACATAATGCCAGTGAGTGACATACGCATTTTATAACAAATAAATCAGAAATTTCACTTTTTTAAATTTTGGCAACAGAATGATTTTTGCCTGTCATGACAGCTGCTCCATCTGCTGCCAATCCTACCATGTTCTTTTAATAGTCAATGCCATTGTCGGTAAGATATTTAACAATTAATTTGTGTAAGCTAGAAGCGTCGTATTAACCTACCTCGACCAAGCCAAAGAAGAAAATCATAGATTTAAAAATCTATGCAGACCCGAACTGTCATGCATAAGGATTTTTTATAGGACTCACCTGTGCAAAGCGAAAAAAAAAGTTTTGAGAATTGACTTCTCCACTTATATTTTTTACGATAACATTTGCTTTTGTTCTCCTAATTTTAAATTGGGTGATATTTCGGAATCATCAAGAGAACTTCGACATGCCTTTGACAAATGATCAACCAATGCGAATGGTGGATTATGTTCCACGATAAATATACCCAGCCGTATTCCACCTTTTCTGTTTCCCTTTTCCGCAGCAGCGAAGATTTGATTTATTCTTGTTTGATGGCCAATAAGCTTTAATGCTTTCAGATGCTTTTTAGTCTGTTAGTATGATATCAAATAAATTTTACCAGCAGTTGCCTTTATGTTGGTGTTACAAACTGTACAATAAACTGTTTGGCTTCATTGTTCTGCGCAAACCGTTATCTTTGGCCCTTCCAACCAATCATTTATGATTTTACGCTCCTTTCTAGCGTTAATCTAAAATTTAATTAATAATTAAAAGTTTAAAATTAAAGAAAAACTTAACAACTTGCATATGTGGCGGAATCACTAACTTCATTCAACTGATTTTTTTTCTACATTTGTGTGTATATTGATAAAAGACAACAGAAAATTATTGATATAACTTCTTAATTAACTAAAATTTATGAATTTACCGTCTCTCTTTAAGTAATGTAGTAGTAATGTATTTAATGTAGTAATGTATTTAATTTTTTTCTAACAACCGTTATTTTCTTCTAAGTAGCTTTGTTGATTTTTTATCAACAACATATAAAATAAATTATTTAGTACATAAAATATCCACATTTAACACACACGTTTTTTTTTTTTTCTTTTATAGGAAATGGTTAATATTTTTAGTTTTAAAGACAAAGGAGCAGAAATAGTACATAAACTAAGATCAATGTAATAGTTGCCACATATTTAGATTTAAAAAATCTGTGATTTTAGGCCAAAAATCTTCAAATCTGATTTTTGGCAATTTAAGAAGCCAAAATCTTCAAAATGCAAACAAATCTACATTTCTTGCATCAGTGGCAATGACGGAGAATTAAAAAATTAATTTCGATATGTATAATTTTACATAAAAATGTCTTCTACTCATAATGGGTTAAGCATTTTTAAAAAAATTTTATTATTTCCTGAAAGATGTTTTCAAAAGCTTCTAAATGATGCCCATATTGACAGTCGAACTTTTTTATGAAAATTTTAGAGACCCATAACTCGGTAAATATGGGCGAGCACCAATATTTTTTACTTGACGTTTGTTTTCTTATTTTTTAATTCTCTATCGTTCCATATATTTGTTTGTCCCTTTGATTGGAGTTTCTTTATTGTTTCAAATGATATGAAAAAAATTGAGGCAGGCATGGTGTAAAACCCACTGCCTCGAGGGACATGGAACGATCTTGCTGATTTCAATAACACCTCTTTCGGCTTTATGTGTGATCGATTGTTGTATTCAAATTTTCCCTAGCTCATCTAGTGCACTGGCAAAGCTGATTCCAACACCGACGGACATTGCTCAATCGACTTCAATATGCATAAGAAGTCAGAATATATGGGTCGGAAATGGAAATGTAGAAACTACAAACGGAATGACAAATTTACATATACAATTTTTTCCACTTTTTGTGGAGAAGGGTATAAAAGGAGAAAAAATTGTTGATATTTTTTTATGTATTCTTTATTTGCAATCCATCCTAAGATATTAAAAAAATTTGATCAAAACTTAATATTATCACTTACAAACTTAAAATCAAAAATATTATCTACAAACATTTTACAATATATTTTGTACATTTTATATTTAAAATTATAACATATATACCGGTATTTTATGTAGTTATCATATAAGAATTTATGATATAAATGACAGATCTAAAATATGAACTCTTTTCAATCTTTTAATATCCACATATTAATATATGTGATCACTTAACCTTTGAAGGTATCGACTGCTGTACTTATTTATCTCTTTTTTTATTTTTGGAATTTTTAGGTCTCTATGCAATGCGTTATTTGTAACGTACTATGGTGCGTAAGCTATCGCTCGTAAAGTTTTTGACTGAAATCTCTGGAGAATTTCAATATTTGAGTTTATGGTTATACCCCAAAGTTCAATGCCATAAGTTCGTATTGATTTTAAGATGCTCTTATAGAGACGGATCTTATTTTCTAAACTTAATTCGGATTTTGCAACAAGTAACCAATACATTTTTTTGTCTAATTGCAATCTTTTCGCTTTTTTGTGAGCTTTCCATGTTAAACGCCGGTCTAGATACGTGCCTAAATATTTCACAGTGTTACTTCTTCGAATTTGCCAGCTATTCATATTTATTGATGGACAATCACCTCGTCTAAGAATTAATGTTACATGCGTTGATATGTTTTCATTAACTTTTATATTTCAACATTGCAACCATGTTTGAAGTTCATCAATCTGCTGCTGTATTTAATTGGATGCTTCCGGTGCTGATGCGCTCGTTGCCAAGAAAGCAGTATCGTCAGCATGTGTAACTTCTGTTACTTCATTTATATGAGGTATATCTGAAGTAAATATGGTATACAAAAGTGGTCCCAGAACACTGCCTTGTGGAACTCCGGTTTCTATTTTACAAAAATTCGACATCTCATTCACTTAAAAATGATTTCAATACCAAATAAAAAGGCGCTGGTAATAGCCTTTTGATTTTATAAAGAAGGCCATCATGCCAGACTCTATAAAAAGCCTATTGAACATCTAAGAATACAGCAGAACAGAATTTTTAGCTTCAATTGATTGCACAACTGCCTTAACTAATCGGTGACACTGTTCAGGTGTTCCGTGCTTGTGACGAAATCCAAACTGATAGTCAGGTATTTAAGATGTTGCTTTAAAACAGGCGATAGTCGCTTAATAAATAATCTTTCAAATATCTTAGAGGACGTTGAAAGTAAGCTAATAGGTTGTATGGTGCGACAATATTTTCAGGTTTATTTGCTTTATGTATCATTATTATCTTGGCACATTTCCACTGAAAAGGGAAATGTTGAAGCTTTAGTATAAAGTTTAGCAAAATTGTCAGAAAAATAATGCATTTTGGCAAATTTTTAAGTACGGCAGATTATCCGTAAAACTTTTGTGTATTAAGCGCTTTAATTTCTTGACATACTTCCAAAGATGTGAAGTGTTTAAATGGTAAATGCATCTGAGAAGCAACATCTGAGAAAGACTTTATTTCCCCATCGTTTTGACGAAATAAGAAGGGTTTAAATGTTTCTTTCAAATGAACTGAGAAAGCATTGGCCTTTTCTTTACACCACTGACCACCAGATTCTTTTATTGAGACGTTCCTTTAAACTGGCCTTTTTAAATACTTAGTCGCTTTCCAAAGACTGTGTTCCCTTTTTTTTTTTTTTGTTTTGGCGTCTAAGTTCCGAAGGTGAACATGGATCTTGTATTGCGATAGCCGTTCATTTAATAGTCTGTTTGCCAAATTAAGGACAGTTTTTTCTCTAGGATTCCTAGTTTGATGCCATATACGACGAAGTCTTCTTTTATTTCTAATGCGATCTCTTCGGAAACATACACGTTTCAAATGGTTTGATAGGGATGACGTGCCTCATCGTATTGAAAGGAGAGCAGATTCGTGGATTAGACTGGTAAGCATTTCTACAGAAATTCTAGTTCGTTATAAGTTTTTATTGAAATTTTGAAGTCTAGGTTGTTGTCGATCCAATACCCAAGTGATTTTAGATCAGTTTTAGGTGATAATAGTTTAAATCTATAGTTAACAAGTTCTTTTGTTGAGTTAAGATTAATTATTAAAGGAGTATGATCAGAGTCAAGATCGTCATCATTAATTACATCTACTGATGTTCTTGGAATGCCACAAAATACTGCAAAATCAAAGAGATCCGGGATTTTGTTAGGGTCTTCCTCCAGATAAATTAGATTAGTTATTTTTTTAAATGCATTTATACAGTTTTCGACATTTTGGGTTAACTAAACTGGACCCCCAAAAAGGGTGTTTAGCATTAAAATCTTCTGCCACCAACAACCGTCGACCAATGTTGTTAAAAAAAGTTTTCAAAATCACTGCAATGAATGTTGTGTCTAGGTGGGAAATAGATTGCAAAAAATTGAGTGTTGTTGAATTTTATATTCACACCAGCATCTTGCATGAATGGTTTGCTTATCTCTTCAGCTATTTCATAACTAATAGATCTTTTTATAAGTACACCTGCCCCAGCATGACATCTATCATCTGGATGATTTGCCATAGCCATTTATTTTAAAATCTGATTTTTTGTTTAAGTGATTTTCAGAAATAAGAAATATATCAACATGTTTAGTTTTCAAAAAATTTCTATGTCATTAAATTTTCTCGAAATACCGTTTGCATTCCTAACGTTTATTTGCATAGCTTGCTTATTAGCAAAGTTAACATATTCAGAAGTTGACTGAACATATTTTCAATGTTTCTAATGCGGACGTTTCACTTTCTTTATTTTGCTTTAATATTTCTTAGTAGGTTGCTCCGGGGGGAAAACTATTATTGTTATTACTTCTTATTACAATATGATGATTTTTAATAGAACGATTTTTACCAATTTAAAAAAAGTGTAGCGGTCTTCATTAATAAAAACAACGTGGTAAGAAAAAAAGTGTTTTAGTTTATCATTTTGAATAATTCTAATTTTTTGGTTTTATAGAAACGTTTTATTAAAAATACTCTGAAATTGACGAAGCTGTTGATAACAAGCTTAAAAAGGAAGACAGAACCTGAAAAGGTGACGGCTAAACTCTAATTTTCATTTTTGAAATTTTTTCTCTTTAAGATCCTTCATTTTCTAATTGAAATTATTAAATTATTATTTATTAAAACCCCATATTACAAAAAAATAACCTTTTTGCGGCGTAAAGGTGATTGTTTCACAATTCGCTTAAAACAAAAATTTAAGAGTCCTATACGATTGTTTTTTGAGCATCGTAGACGACTTTTGCGGAAGAGTCTCTTTTGAGACACAGTTTTCCCCAACAAAATGAACTAGCAACATTTTCATAAATTTATTATCTTTGTTCTTACCATTTTTAAATTGTTTGTAAGAATAACTTAAAAACGTAACAAATATGAATGGATTCGTTACGACTGTTGGCTTAAACTCGTGTGCCTTCCATGAGCAATGCTTTCTTAACAATATATGTAAATATAAGCAAATTCAGAGTTTCCAATCTATATTTGTGAAAAGCGTTATTCTTGTTAAACCTGACGGAATAACTTGAGTTATTAGCAGTTTTTGCAAAGAAAATTTTCTAAGACCTTAATATGAATCTTATATACTTCGAAAAAAAAAGAATGTTTAATTATATCTATTCTGCATTTATGGCAATATATTTGTTTCGCTAAGTATACAATGAAATATTGAATTAAATTAAGTTCAATTCCACATTCGTAGAGTTTACACAGCCGGAACTTTAATCAAAAAATTTTTCATTATTTTGGATATATATCTATCTATATCTATATCTATCTTACAGCCATACCTAAACAAAAGCGGAAAGCGTTGTTTTGCTGTCGAAAGTTCTCATGCTCGTACATTTTTTATGTAGCATACCGAAAAAACGCAGCGGCAACGCAACGGCAACTCTTTGCAATTGGAAAATCCAATTTTGACAAGGCGTTTTATAAGAATTTAAAATAAATATAAGTTCAAATAATAATAATTTTTTTATATCAAATTTTAATTTACACAACACAAAAGGAAATGTTATTCATGTTGAAATTAGTCACCTTTTAGAATGTATTATGTCTGATGCGCAGACATAATATTGAAATTAAAAAAATTATATGAAAAAACAACCTGAAAGCTACGAAGAGTGAAATAGAAAAAAAAAGTAAAGATAGTAGTGTATTACACACTCTACCTTTTTCGCCGATAAACTTCGCTTGTCTGCCTATCAATTTCTACATTGTATTTATTTTTTTAATAACTCTTCTTTTATCGTTTTGACATAACGTTACCGCTTTTGTTTAGGTATGGCATTTCAGCGTAAGAAAACGTTCTGTTTTCCGCTTTTGCTTAGGTATGCCTGTTAGGGTTACTAGCGTTAGCTGTAGTGCGATTCACTAACCTTAAACAATACGACAATTGTTATATTAGTCGTCATTTTCTGTTGTTTGCAGTAACGATTATGTGATTCACTAACTTTATTTTAACAATATTAGACATTTTTAATTTTCTTATAAGACAAATTAAAATTGAGTGGTATCTCGGTCAGCAAATATACGAAAAACAAGAAAGAGAAGGATAAAAACATGTGGAATCAAGCAAGGCACATGCATGTGTTTATTTCTTTAATGTCAATTTACACACATGAATACGTATTATCTAATATGCATGTATGGAGTTTGACATTAGGAAAAGCATAATAATTATTTTGTTGAAGACTTGCGGTTACCTCTTCTTGAATACAGTCAAACATATGCTTATCTGTAAATTTTTTAACAAGAAATTTGTTTTTAAAATAAATTTTTAATACTTTTAGTTAAACTTAATAAAACATTAATTTTTAATTTAATTAAATTGAAAGCAAACTGTATTTATTTTATTTACATATTTATTTTGTGTTCGAATATATATATATATATTTGCTACGTTTATGCTTATATGTATGTAAGTATGTATAAATGTACATACACATGTTGTAGGTCGTTTGTTTCGTCGTTAACACGAAGTTAGTGAATCACAAATTCGGTACTGCAAACAACAGGATATGACGACTAATATAACAATTGTCGTATTGTTTAAAGTTAGTGAATTGCACTACTGGTGTAGTGTCATTTTCTTCCGAAATGTGTCGACACCTGTATTGCGATCCACTAACTTTAAACAATACGACAATTGTTATATTAGTCTTCTTTTTCTGTTGTTTGCAGTAACAATTATGTGATTCATTAACTTCATTTTAACGATATTAGACATTTTTAATTTTCTTATACGAAAAACATGAAAGAGAAGAATAAAAACATGAGAATACAATCAAGGCACATGCATGTATTTATTTCTTCAATGTCTATTTACACGCATGAATATGTATTATCTAATATGCATGTATGGAGTTTGACATTAAGAAAAGCAAAATAATGTTTAGGTTGAAGAGTTGCGGTTACCTTTTCTTGAATACACTCAAAACTTATGCTCATCTGTAATTTTTTTTTAACAAGAAATTTATTTTTAAAATAAATTTTAAATGCTCTTAGTTAAACTAAGTAAAACAATAATGTTTAATTAAATTAAATTGAAAGCAAACTGTATTTATTTTATTTACATATTTATTTAGTGTTCGAATATGTATATATTTTCTACGTACAGTGGGAAGCAGAGGTGAGTACATGTTTGGATTTTCTGCATTTGTGGGCGCGTAAAAATTGCAATAATAATGCGATCTAATAACTTTTTATTTTATTTTATTAACTATTTAGTTTATAACAAAGTTCTTTATAAAACATAACAAAAAACCATATATTCAAAGAAGAAAATTACACAAAATAAAAATAAGTCATATGTACTCAGTATTGCACCTTTTTGCAATATTTAAAATATTATGTTTTTTTAATATTTGGTCCATAGCCCTTTATTTCTTAATACACTATTTTTACGTTTAGGCAGGCTTTCAACTAATTTCTGAATGATTTCATCAGGAATTTTCTGCCACTCCAGCTGCAGCGGTGCTATATTGTCCCAACCGTCTTTTTACAATCGACCACAAATTCTCAATTGGATTGAGGTCGGGACTTTGCGGGGTCCACTGCGTTAATTGAAAATTTTGCCCATTCAGCCATTCCTTGACAATTTTTAAGGTGTGTTTCGGGTCTCCATCCTGTTGAAACACAACCTCGTCCTCAGGATATGCGCTCATATCCACAAAATCGGCTAGATGGGTTTGCAGAATATTTAAGTAGTCTTCCTTTCTCATGATACCATCAACATGCCACCACGTAAAACAACCCCACACCATGATGTTGCCACCGCCGTGCTTGACGGTTTGCTTAATATGGTGTCGTTGAATGGTCTCCTGCTGTCGGCGCCAGTAATATTGTTTGCCATCTGACTGATATCGGTTGAATTTGGACTCATCTGACCATATAACGCGCTTTCAGTCATCAAAAGTCCAATCTTCGTGTAAAGCTCTTCTTGCTGTCCATTGGCTAACATTTTTATTTATTGCTAGGGCAGCTTGCTTTGGTGTTAAAGACGTATCCGCTTTCATCTTTCTCATCATAAGGCGTGCGTCTGCATCAGTCAATAGTTTTCGGCGATCACATTTCCGTTTGAGCACTTTGATAATCACTGATTGACTTAAATTAAGTTCTTTAGCTATCATACGTGATGAAAAGCCATCCATTGTCATATTTAAAATGGAATTTTCCACGGCATGTGATAGTTTCTTCATTGTTTTAATAGTGTATTAACCTTTGGTTTTAAAATAATAAACGGTACTTTTTGGTATACTAAATTATTTAATTACAATTTAAAACTGAAGCGTATATTAACAAAACGCAAAACCAAAACGAAAACTTAATTTGAAATAACGGTAAATTAAAAATTTTTGTACTCATTTAGTTGAGAACAAGCAGGAGCAAAACTGAGTACATAGTAGTTATTTTGTTGTTGTTCAATTTTGTCTCATTGCATATTGTTTTTTTGTTTGTTTAAAGAACAGTTTTGTTAACAACTAAGTAAGCAAGAATAACAAAAAAAGAAATTTGAAAATCGCTTCATTATTACTATTTTTATGCACCAGCAACAGGATAAATACAGACATGTACTCACCTATGCTCCCCACTGTATGTATGTATAAATGTGCATACACATGTTGAAGGTCGTTCGTTTCGTCGACAAATTTAACAACTCAAAAATTATAGTCGCTTTTTTAACTATGAGCAACTCGCTAACTATAACAAATGGTTTTAAGCAACAACAAAATATCGTTAAGATTATTACTGAATAGCAAAATTGACAATTTTGTTGTTAAGTCAATTAAACCAAACGAATTGTCGTTAAAAAAGAGTAGTGAATCGCACTACTGGGGTGCCAGATGATCTTGATAAAAAATCGGCATATTTGCTAAAACAATCATTATCAGTAATTTAGTTCTATAAAGATATATTTTTAATTATAAATAAAATAAAATAATAAAATAAAATTATATTATATTTTTATTAACAAAATAACAAAAAATAGAACAATTCAGTATTAAATAATATTAACAAAATATGAAAGAACACAAAATCTTTTTTTATAGATTAATAACCGTTTACAAATGATTTATTTTTACTCTTGTATATATAGTGAAAATAATTAAATATTTTTATATATATTTTTGATCTCTAGAGTCACCTAAAGCAGTTTTCTAAACCATCTAAAAAGATTATTTTTTCGGAATGTTTTCTCTTGGACTTGGAAAAATTTAGTAACGGTTATTTCACTCTTTTTTTTTTGATTTTTTCGTTAGAATAAAATTCTGCTGACACATTCGTTGAAGAAAAAAATATTTCTTTCGCTGCACTGTTCAATTCATTCATCGCATAAGTAATTCTACTTTTCTCATTTTCATTTCTATCAATTCAGAAACACGTTTATTTGGTAGAAAGAAATGACTAGATACCAAAAATTTGTGATCTATCACTTTAGTATTATCGTATTAAATTTTCATTTTATATATTTATTAAGTATTTACAAAAATGGTTCGTTCTTATTAATAAAATGAAAATCACTTTATAATAATTTAGTTTAAGAGAAATGGTTAGCTTTTTTTTTGACTCACATCAATTTCATATTAAGAATAAAATTTTTCAAAGAACAACGAGCTTACTAACGGCCTTTTCTTAGTGTAGCAGGCCTGGTTGACACTCTAGCGACAAAAATATATATATATATATATATATATTGCTACGTTTATTTAAATTTATAAACGTTTATTTTACTGAGTTCTTTTATTGCAAAATAAATAAACACAATTTATTTACTACTTTAATTAAATTACAGTTTTATTAGACGATTATTCACTTATTCGCGATTAGTACACAAAAATACGCGATGGCAACTTTACCACTGTTTATCCGTTTTACCACAAGATCTTTACTGGTTGACGTTTTCACTAATAATGATTCAGCATGTATGGCTGTTGCTTTTATATACCCAATGTTAAGGCTCTTGAACATACTAGAATTTTACTCCATCTATTGGTAGAATATTTCTCTACTACGCATTTATCATTTGAGACACATGATGATTGTTATTTGATTCCAGAACCTTCCATTATTAATTTGAATTTATTTAAACATGCTGTCTATTTTTATTAATCGTTATGTAGGTGTGTGTGCAGTTGTGAGTTGCGTTGATTTTTATTGCCTTATGTTAGTTGTTTTTGTTTTATGATTAAGAAGTTTTTGTAGAAACTTCTGGCGTTGTAAACATACACGATAGGTCATTTCGTTTTACTTTCTTGGTGACAATTATTTTTATTTCTTTTTATGACCTAAATAAAGCATCTTCGCAACACTGCCGCAAACTTAAGCCTTTTCGTCCCGAATAGGCTCAACATTACCTTTGCCATATTTGGCCAGCCGTTTCAGGTGAACAACTTTCATTTTCGACCTCGGATTATGGTATTTCTGTATCCTGTAAACCACATCATTCAATTTCTTGATCACCTTGTATGGTCCCTCCCAGTCAGTTTGCAGTTTAGGAGACAGTCCTTTCTTGCGTTGTGGGTTATATAGTAGAACCATTTGTCCTTCAATAAATCCCTCCGTGTTTGCTGCTCGATCATATCTGGCTTTCATTTTATCGCTAGACATTTTAATGCGATTACGGACAAACTCATGAAGCTCATGCAGGTCTTCTTGTGCTTGCGGAACATTTCCATTGTCTTCATCTGCAGGTCCCGGTTTAATACCAAATTCTAAATCTGCTGGCAGTTTTAGTTCTGTCCCGAACAAGATTTTTGCTGGACTACGTGAGGGTTAATCATGTACGGCTGACCGATAAGCTAGTAAGAACTTTAGTATATGCTCATCCCAATCCTTCTGGTGTGCACTGACCACTTTTCTGAGATATTCCTCTAGGGTACGATTAAATCTTTCTACCATGCCATCAGACTGTGGATGCAGCGGTGTCGTTCTCGTCTTTTTGATACCATACACGTCACACATCTCTTTGAATATGGCCGATTCAAAATTTCGTCCCTGGTCTGAATGCAGTTCTAGTGGAACACCGTATCGACACACCCAATTGTTAACAAGAGCGTCCACTACCGTTTTGGCCTCTTGGTTTGGAATGGCATTCACTTCAGGCCACTTGCTAAAATAATCTATAACCACTAGTACATATCGGTTTCCAGCATTACTAACAGGGTATGGACCTGCTATACCAATAGCTATCCGCTCAAAGGGTTCACCTGCGTTGTATTGCTGAAGCTTGCCAAGCATCTTTCTTGTAGGACCCTTGGCCGCAATGCACTGTTCACAATGTGCTATCCAATCAGCTACGAATTGTTGGCAGCCTACCCAGTAAAATCGTTGCTTTTTCTTTTCCAGCGTTTTTGTTATCCCCATATGACCCCCGCTGGAACCATTATGAAACTGCTTCATTACCTCACTCCTTTTAAAAGTTGGCACGACAATTAAGTCTGTTGTGGTTTTGCCATCTGTATTTTCCCAAGATCGGTATAAGCAGCCATCTACTACTTTCAGGCTATTCCACTCAGCCCAGTACGATTTTGCTAGGCGGCTTTCTGCCGATATTTCATTATGGTTCGGTCTTCTGTTATTTTGTTTAGCCAATATAATTTTTGCCAAAATTAGGTCCTTATTATGTGCCTTCGACAAGTCTTCGCTTGAACAAATTTGGGTAAGCCGCACGTCAATGATGCACTCCTTTTGTTCGACATTTGTGCAGTGCTTGCACTCTACATTGCATGGCCGTCTTGAAAGGGCATCAGCGTTGTTGTGTTTTCCGCCTTTTCTATGTACAATACTAAAGTCATAGTTTTGCAAACGTTCAACCCAGCGTGCGAGCTGTCCCTCGGGGTTCTTAAATTGCATTAACCAACGTAGTGCGGAGTGGTCCGTCCTTAAGATGAAATGTTGACCATATAAGTACTTGTGGTAATGTTTAACACACTCCAGCACTGCCAAAAGCTCCCGTCGTGTAACGCAGTAATTTCTTTCGGGCTTCGAGAGTACTCTGCTGTAGTAGCCAATGACCTTTTCTGTTCCATCAATCTCCTGAGAAAGTACTCCTCCTATTCCATAGCCGCTTGCATCCGTGTCCAATATAAATTTCTGTCCAGTTATTGGATAGGCGAGGACTGGTGCCGTACACAAAAGTTTCTTGAGTTTCTGGAATGCTTCTTCCGCTGCCTCATTCCAGTGGTACGTTTGCGATTTCTGGTCAACTCATGCAAGCTAGCAGCCACTTGAGCAAAGTTCGGCACAAATCTCCTGTAGTATGTGCAAAACCCCAGGAAACTACGCAGCTCATGAAGATTTTGTGGGCGAGGCCAGGTCTTTACTGCCAGTACTTTGTCTTCATCAGTTGATATGCCCTCATCTGTTACACGATGCCCCAGGTATTTTACCTCCTTTTGAAACAAGGCACATTTTTTAACACTTAATTTTAATCCTGCAGCTGTTATACGCTTAAATACTTCATCCAGGTTTTTGAGGTGTTCGTCAAAAGTTTTCCCCATCACGATTATGTCATCCAGATACACTAAGCACGTTTTCCAACTGAGACCCTTAAGCACACGTTCCATTAAACGCTCGAAAGTAGCTGGAGCGTTGCAAAGCCCAAATGGCATCACCTTTAACTGCCATAAGCCACCACTCGCGCTAAAGGCAGTTTTCTCTTTGTCTTTATCGGCTATCTCTACTTGCCAATAGCCGCTCTGCAAGTCCAAGGTAGAGAACCATTTTGTTCCGGCCAACGTGTCTACGGTATCGTAAATTCTAGGCAGCGGATAACTGTCTTTCTTGGTGACGTCATTGAGCTTCCTGTAGTCAACGCAAAACCTGGTACTGCCGTCTTTCTTCTTTACTAAAACTACTGGCGAACTCCACGGACTCGAGGATGGCTCAATGACTCCGTTTCGCTCCATTTCGCTGACAAGTTCCTTGACCTCATTTCGCTTTGCTAGGGGAACACTTCTCGGTGCTTGTTTTATAGGCCTCGCTTCGCCAGTATTAATTTCATGTTTCACAACTGCCGTTCTACCTTGGCTTTTATTACTTAGGGCGAAGACAGAGGCATGTTTTCTCAACAATTGCTTAGCTTTGTTTCTGTCAGAAGGTGTTAGTTCTGCCACCCATTTTTGCACCTGTTCTGCTAGTAAATCTCTTTCTCTGGCTTGTAATTTGGGGCATACTGTATTCACCGCACAATTTATTATGGCTTCAGCTGGCTAACATCGACCTATCTCAAAATTTCTGTTTATGGTCTTTTCGTTATTGGACAGATTGAGTACTCTCACAGGAACTCTTCCATCGTCGCAGATTTTTACAACGGCTTTAGCTGTTAAAATGTCCTCTTTTGCTTCTGTTGGTTCTACCACCCACAACCGGTTATCCACACAATCTGCCTCCACACGTGCCCATACTATAGTTTCCGCCTGAGGTGGTAATTTTCGCGTTGAACGGCAAATAGCTTCCTTACTGCGGTCCTGCTCTCATAACCAACATCCAGGGGTATCTCCACATTATGCCAGATCATTATTTACTCGCCCATGTGTAAATTAATACCGTTGGCTATCATAAAGTCTGCACCAATAATAACTTCATCCACTATATCGGCGACAACAAATACATAGTCAACGCTGATGTCTGCTATAGTCAGTCTTACCCTGGCTCGTCCATAGACAGTGGCTAAGTCCCCAGTAGCCGTGCGCAGTCGTACAATATTTAACGGTTCCACAGCGCCTTTTACTAAATCGGGCCTTATTATCGACTGAGACGCTCCTGTGTCTATGGTGAGGACTTGCTTTCTTCCGTTGATACGGCCACAAGTAGTTAGGTTGCTATTTTTCTTTTGCACAATTGAAATCGAAATTGTGGGGCCATCGGTTGTGGGAGCTAGCACTTGCCCCTTAGCGCTAGCTCGATTTAGTTTAACGATGACTCGAGCGATTTGGTGTTATTCGCCAGCTTGTTGTCCCTCTTTGGCGAAGCAGATCTTGCTCTTTTCTTTATGGATCTGCAGTTGCGCTGGAAGTGGCCAACTTTTCCGCAGTTGAAGCATTTGGCGCGAGACTTACTCCTTTCTTTCTCCATTATTTGTTTGACAATACCTTTTATCTCGCTCCTTTTATCGCCGTGGTTATACTCATCAGTCTCAAGACATCGCACCTTGTACACCTGTGGCTTCGAGATAACTTTTGCGGTCTCCTGTGCTAGCGCGTACGAGATAGTTTCTGCAAAGGTTGGTTTTTGCATAGCACAAATCGCATATTTAACATCTGGATCTCGTATACCATTCACAAATGCTTCAATTTTAAACTGATCGAGAAACGGATGATGTTCGCCTGGGTAAGTCAGCTGTACCAAACGTTCAACTTCCATGGCGAAGTCTTGAAGCGTCTCGTTCGCCTTTTAAACCCTGCCTCGTAACTCCATTCTATCAAGTTCTCTTTTATGCTCACCTCCGTACTTACGTTGTAAGGCATTCATTATGTCCTCATAGTTATTTCTACTTCTGGCTGGTAGACTTTCGAGTATCTCTGCTGCTGCTCGCTTTAAGGCCAAAATAAGCTCTATAACTTTTTCATCATTGTCCCATCTATTCTTGTTGGCCACTGTTTCAAACTGGAACTGGAACTGGAACATTAAAAGGTGCGCTGCCGTCAAAGCTCGGACTATTTATCTTGCTAGCATGCTCAGATATAACTCTCACTGGTCCTTCTCGAATTTGTAGATCGCCCATTTGCACTTTTAATTCATGCAATTTATCGTTCAATTTTCTATCTAAACCGGCCAATTTTTCATCAACTCGCTGACTCTCATTTCCACGACGTCCACTCTTTTGCCGAAGGCTTCTGATATATCTTGAAATTTCTCATTAACCTCTGCTAAAAGCCGTTCCCCGGTTAAAGTAGAGCTTTCTAGTATTGCTTTTTGAAGCCTCTGGTTATTTTCTTCCATTTTCTTTATTTGGTTGTCCTGCTTCTGATTATTTTCTTCTATTTTCTTCATTATCAGGTCGCTCTGCTTCTATTTATTTTCCTCCATTTTCTTCATCATAGCTGCAAGCATAGAATTCAAGTTCATAATGCTGCTTGTTGATGGAGTACATACTTCAATCACTTCTTTTTCTTCTATTTGTCCGAATTCGTATGTCCCAATATCAATACCACGCTGCTTGAATTCATCTATTAATCTCTTTTGCAACTCCGCTTTATTGCCCGCTGTCGGCAGATCCAACTTACTTAGCTCCATTTTTAGCTGCTCAACTTTAAGCTCGTCAAATTTCATCGTGATTTATTTATTATTTGCAATTTCACTTCTGACACCAATTGTTACGTTTATTTAAATTTATAAACGTTTATTTTACTGAGTTCTTTTATTGCAAAATAAATGAACACAATTTATTTACTACTTTAATTAAATTACACTTTTATTAGACGATTATTCACTTACTCGCGATTAGTACACAAAAATACGCGATGGCAACTTCACCACTGTTTATCCGTTTTACCACAAGATCTTTACTGGTTGACGTTTTCACTAATAATGATTCAGCATGTATGGCTGTTGCTTTTATATACCCAATGTTAAAGCTCTTGAACATACTAGAATTTTACTCCATCTGTTGGTAGAATATTTCTCTACTACGCATTTATCATTTGAGACACATGATGATTGTTATTTGATTCCAGAACCTTCCATTATTAATTTGAATTTATTTAAACATGCTGTCTATTTTTATTAATCGTTATGTAGGTGTGTGTGTAGTTGTTTGTTGCGTTTATTTTTATTGCTTTATGTTAGTTGTTTTTGTTTTATGATTAAGAAGTTTTTGTAGAAACTTCTGGCGTTGTAGACATACACAATACGTCATTCGTTTTACTTTCTTAATGACAATTATTTTTATTTCTTTTTATGACCTAAATAAAGCATCTTCGCAACAATATTTATATATATATGTATATATATATATATGTATATATATATATATATATATATATATATATATATATATATATACATATATATATATATATATATATATATACTGATTCATTTTTAAAGATAATAGCTTAGCCATTGCGATATTGAATTCATGCGCAGAAGCGTTATTGCAATGTGCACCTTTGCCGCGCACATATAAAATTACATTTTTTAACGGATCCTGGTTAAATCGGCTAGTTAAAATAGAAATTAAATTAAAATTTTTTTGTAGCACTACTTTAGTTAAGGATAATATCAACCTTGTTGTTTTCATAAAACCGCTAAAGCAAAATATTTTAGTAACGATATACTCAATTTGTTTATGTATGAACGAGTATAATCAGCTCGGTACGGGACCTTGTTTTAAATATCTTATTAACTCTGAAGGGAAGCACACGATCACACAAAAATACTAAAAGGAGACCTTTCAATAAATTTGTTTTTGAAGTCGCACGTTTTGATTCATTCTGCAAGCAATGGTGTACTTGAATTTGGAAAATGGAAGAGTTTTATCTTATCAAAAGTTCTTTTGAATCTGTCATAATGCGGGAAAAAATATTTATTGCCTATTCGCTACTTTATTTTTGCTTTCGTTAATTTTTTTAATTTGCTTTTTTCATTTTTGTTATCCGTAATGGAAACACGTATTTCACTTGAGCTTTAATACTGAAATGTTTTACGAAAATCTTCCCAACAAGTAGAATGCAACGAAAGTGGTATACACCAATGTCAAACTCCATATATAAAAAATTTATGTATATTTTTTATTTATGGAGTTTGACAGTCGTGTATACCAGCAAAAAATACTGAATTCGCCTACGCTGCCAATCGGTAATTTATTCGCCTTGGTTGGGATTAATACTTTTAAGTATTTTACCCTAATAAATCAAGCGAAACTTTTAAAACTGTATGTAAATTGTTAGTTTTAATTTACCGGTTAACGAATAATGTATGTCCTTCAAGTCCGGAGCATTGTCTATGTCTACATTTGCATTACTGACTAAGATGCCTTTGTTTTACCCCAAAATGTATGACCGCAGTCTATACTTAAATTCTTGACGATCGAGATGGTCATGAAGACCTCCCTTAGATCTTATTATCCCAAAAAAATTCTCAAGAACATTCTGATTTAGGCGATATGTTAAGATGTATTCTATATTATAACGATTCTCTAGTTCGTCGTGGAGCTTCGTCAATGCGTTATTTGATCGTATAATGCCTGTAAAATAAAGGTTTTACAATAGATACATTTTTTAAAGTTTAAATTAAATGTATGTGTACCTTTTTGAAATGGTAAGAGCGTATTTTCGCTAATCGCACGAATATCTTATATCACTTGCGACATACATATTATCTAACGTCTCATTTTGTATTCCAAGTGACAAGCCGTATGCGTGCAATCGCTTTTTTGCATCCTGTCTTGGTACCCTTGAATTCATTATATCAAACCAGTCATTCGCCTAGTAAAAAAATTATGATTTTATTATATTTTAAAATAAAACATCTCATTACCAATTTGGAGAACTGACAACATTCAGCCCAATTTTTATCAGTTAAAAATCCTAAGGTGGCCGCTCGTGTAATTGATTGAACAACTATATAAGTGAGAACAGCTTCGTAGCCAGTTTTGCTTTTTGTCTTTAGCTCCAGCTACGCTTAGATAATGTGCTGATATTTTGTGCGTGATTTTTAAGTTACTAGATTAAAGCGATAAAAGATTTAAAATAATATCCTTCCTAACTTCTTTGCCATTAATGATGAAGTTCAATCATATGTGGAACATCACTAAACACGAATATTTTTATGTCGTCGAATAAGAACCTGTAAATTGAAAAATACTTTAATTACCATACGATACATACTTACTACATATACCACTCACCAGGGCTCAAGCTCATTGAAAAGTTTTCGGTGCCACCGCCCAAATCACAAACAATTGCAACAATTACAAAGCCACACTGCCGCATTGTCTTTACTATATCAAATAATATCATTTTTGTCATTTGACAATCATAGTTGTAGAATATTGCTTGCTGCTATTTTGCTGTCAAACCTGATAATAAAAAAGAAAACTTTTTTTTGCCTTCATTTCATCAAAGCTTAATACACACTGCTTTTGAATTTTGGACATTTGATTAGTCGCAGACAATATTTTTACAATAGGATCCAAAATACCTGTCGACACATCTAATTTCTGTGACCACCTCTGCAATGTTCTTATGGAGAGAAGCGGAAAGTTTTTTCTCTTCAGCAACCTGTAAGCTTGTGTAATATCTTCTTCAGTAAAGTTTTGTCTTTTGTCACCGTTTTTAAGTTTTTTTATTTGGCCTTCAGTGAAAAGCCGTCTCAGTGCCTTCTGCAGGTTTGCGTTTGTAAACTTTAACTTCTGAACTTCTTGAGACAAGTTTTTAATAGTGATCTTAGCTTGGTCCTTTTGCTTTTTGTAAACTGTCTTGGTTAGTGCTAGTCTTCACCGTTGTTCGTTCCTCAGGTTGTTCTCTCCACTAATGTTTTTGTTTCCTCTACAAATGTTTTTGATTCCTCGACGGATGCTGTTGCTTTCTCTACGAATGTTGTTGTCTCCTCTTCCGTTTTACCCGCTTCTATAGTCGGTATTGCTACCTCTCTTAACTTCAGAGTTGCTCGATTGCTAAATCCTATGCGTAATTATTAATTAAACAGCTAAACAAATTAAAAAACAAAATTGTAACTTTCCCATTTCAAATTTTAAATTTCTTTTAAAATCGCGTTGTTTAAAGTATAGAGAACGAATGCTCTCCCTGTGGGTTTTTATTGTATCCCGCCGATTGCAAAACTTTATCCAAAGGCTTTTAAGCCCTTAATCGTTCTTAAGAAATTTATAAAAAGATAAAGCTAATTTTAAATTAATTAAAAATATGAAAAATATGCACAAAATTAATTTTTCACACATTTGCTCACATGATTTTGACTATCCTTTTGCCTGCATTTGCCCACTGCACACTTCGTGTTTTTTTTTTTTTTTTTGTTGTTTTGCTTTTGCTTCGATTTTTTTGGCGAAGATTTCGTGCACTTTTTCTTATTTTAAACACTTTATACACGGTTTTTGTAATAAAGATTATTTTTTTTTTTATAAAATAAAACTAAATTTAACTAAAAAATCTAGATTTTTATCAAAATAAAATACATATTTGTTTCCACAAATCAAAATTAGTTTTGAGTTCTGGGGTTGCCAAGTCTCACGTTAGACTTAAAAAAGTTTCGGGCAATATTATTTATTTGTGAATACTACATATACTAAGATTTAGATTTTTTCACTTTTTGAGATTAGCGTTTTGTTTTATTTATTATTATTTTTCAAAATTCATTATTTAAAAAAGATGATTTGTCAAGAAACCTGAGTGAAGATCTCATGAGGAAAACAACAATCCTCTCAAAGTCTATACTACTATATAGATTTTTCCACAAGACGGTTATAGAAAAATGCCGTCAGAGCCCATTCTTGGCCGTAGCCGAAAGCAGGAGCAGAGAATTCGTCTCTCCCATATCCTAAGGCTTTCCATTTGGTGGGAAGATATCCCAAACCAGGCTGGAAAAGCATAAGATATAAGAGGTCTTATAATCTGCTGGTAAATAAGGAGCCTCACCTTCGTAGTTAAACAACGCCTGCGGCGCAAAATTCTATAATACAAGAAATAAACCTTCTTAGCACGTTCCAATATGAAATCGAAGTGTCTCTAGAATTCGAAATTCTCATGAAATACTACCCCTAAATACTTCATCCTATCAGAGGTCCTGATAAGTTCGCCAGCAATGCTTAAGTTTGGCACAAAACTTGTTGCATTTGGATAGAGATTACCACGTCTACCCTTAATTATTACTCCATCGGTCTTCTGGATATTTAATTTTAGGCCCATTTCATAAAGTATTCGTGAAAAATGTTTAGGTAATTGTTGACTCTGTTATTCAAATTTTTAGCCCTAGGACCACTAGCAGCAATTAATATATCATCAGCATACATGAGCAAAAGGACTCCTTCAGGGGGCTAATAATTCTGTTCCTACTTTCACCCTAAAAGACCGATCCTTCAGAAAATCAGTTATTATCCTACAAGTGGAGCGGTAAAAATCTAAGTTCATCATTTTGTAAACTATTCCCTGTTGCCAAGCAGTATCAAAAGTCTTTGAAAAATCAAGACTTACCGCAATTGTTGGGTACCTATTATTTAAGCCCTGGTTACGAAGTCTGTGAACACCATTAGTGCGTGAGATTTTGAATTGCCTCCCTTTAAGCCAACTGACAATCTTTAAGTATACCACCGTTTGAAATTTTATCCTGTAATCTTGATAACAAGAACCATTCCATTAGTTTTCCAAACGAAGATAATAACGATATAGGTCTGTAACTACCAGCTTCCCTAGGGTCCAAACGAGACCTTGGCAAAGGGACCTGCTATTGCTTGCCTCTTTCCATTTTCTAAGAAAGTAACCAATGTTGAAACAATGATTGAAAATTGTTACCAAGTATCGTCATGTAGCGTTATCTGTTTTTCTAAGGATAAAATCAGGAACTCCATCACAATTACTGGATTTCTTATTTGATCTCGTTTTAAGAGCATTACCTATATCGTTGCCATCAGCCATGACTTCCTGTCCAAAAGTCAGGAATGGCGCATAATCATTCAATGCGGTTACCTCCTCAAAGATTATATTCTCAAAGGAAGGCGATTGCAAGCTATCGCCTCCCCTGTAAACTTCACAGAAGTAATCAGCCAAAATGTTCGTTTTGTCACAATCCTCTGTGAGAAATGAGTCACCGGAAGCTCTCAAACTAGAAATTGGCATTCGTCTCTTCAGACCAGCGCCTCTCTTCACTCCCTGATATGTCCTACTACTAAGGCGAATATTCTTCAGAAAATCGGTCTAGTAATGATCCTACAATTTTGCAATGGACCCTTAAATAATTCTGTCTTAATTTCTCATATCGGCTTTTAAAATAGAATACCTGCTAGGGTCACGGTACGCCGCAGATTCCTCCTAAGTCTCTTTTTTCAGCGATAAAATGTAGTATATTTGCTGGAAGCTTTAGTAGTCCCCTATTACCCATAGGAATTTTAGGTACTGCTTCGGTCATAACATTTGAAAATACTGCGCTCATACATTCAATACAGACATCAATTTCATGCGATGACATATTGCGATCAATTGGAATTTGACTATTCGTCAGATTTTCGGTCAATAATCTATTAAGGGTATTCACATTTAAACGGTTAAAGTCAGAAAAACTAGGAAGTATTCTTCGCTGCACGTCCGCTACCTCTACAACAATTTCCACTGCAAGATGATCAGACTGAAAATCCAGTGTTCTTAGGCCTTCAACTTCTGCTAGTAAGATATCAGCTGATGACATAACTGTCTATGAATGAAGACGTAGTTCCAGATAATCGTGTCGGACCACTGGTGCGATGTATAGTTATATCAGAGCACGACTACAGAAATTCACGAAGGATGTTTCCTTTAGGGTTGCAATCGTTGCCCCCCAGTGTGAATGTTTAGCATTTAAATCAGCACCTATCAAAAGACCTTCCCGGCTAGACAAGTCCATAAATGGATTTAAATTTGAAAGTGTGAATGTACTTAGTGGGGATGAGTACATCGAAACTAAGATCATCCTACTTCCATAAGTCTAGTTTATCCTGACAGCTGTATTTTCCTTGGGGCCTAAATCGAGAATAACCCTGTTACATCAAAATCTATCTTTTACGAATGGTCAACCGCCACGACCATTAAGCCGATCCTGCCTAAAGATTTTATAACCTCTTAAATCCAACACATGGCTTGGTGAAAGCTTATTCTCTGCTACTAAAAGAACATCTGGACGATGTACGCTAAGAAATAAATTCAAGTAAGGCCTAGAGACAATAGAATTTACATTAATATATATGCACTTTATTGAATTAGTCACATGCTGTAAAGATATTAACATCCCTTGTAAGGCCCGAGATTTTTCCCCCATCATTATTAAGTGCCCTGTATTCACGAGCAAAAACTTTCATCTTTCCTAGACAGCTAAGAATGTCACCGCCGAAAAATCACTTGCAATCTTTATCAACAACATCAAAACCAGCCATTGCAGACGTGACAGATATGCTTGGAGTGCCGGTGACTTTTGGTTGGGTGATCTTTGTCACTGCTGTTTAAGCAGCAACGGCATATGATACACCACTTATTGTTGTAGATAGGACAAACGGGGTGGGACGTCTCATCGGAGACCTTACACCCTTTTCCGCAGTCTTTCTTCGAAGAATTTCTTTACGTTTTGGACACTCCTTTGAATTGGCAACATATCCTTCTATGCCACAATTTCGCATTTAACAGGTAAGCCGACATTTACTACTACTTGACCTGTGACTGGACCAATCACACATGTCTCAATATTGTTTTCCCCTTTTGGGAGAACCTGACAATTTATTAGGTCAAGAGAAGTCCCACACTTAGCGCATCTGAAGGACAAGTTGCAATAAATTGCCACATGTCCAAAGCACTGGCAATTGTAGCATTGAACTACAACTCTTCGATTGTGCTTTTCAATGTGCACCCTACAGTGAAGAATATAGCTAATTTTTCTAAATCTTCTCAAATCAGACTCTTTAGATAATTGGAAAAGCCATCTATTTCCTCCTATTTTGTTAAGCCACATAATCTTCACATTAATATTTATGCTCTGCACATACTCAAGCATATCACTTAAGTCAAAAGTATTAGAAAGACCCCTAATCACAACAGAAAAAGGTCTTCCAGCTTTTGGTGTATGGGTATAATAATTAACCCCTTCTTATTTTAAAAAGTCCATCAGTTTAGCACAGTCCTCCAAGGTGCAGACCCCTATATTTGTCAAATTTCTACCTAACATTTTCATGTTATAGTCCTTGTTACCTAACACACTATCTAACTTATTACTAATATGCTTATCATCAATATTATATGTTGTAATAATAGGTGCCTACTTACTTTTCTTAATTATTCGGCTGGTAGCAGTTTCGTCCTTCTTTTTTGATCCACTAGTTTTCACTTTTTTTGGCTGAACCTCTTTCTTTTCTGCTGTCTTTTCGCTTTCACATTCCATTACATTTTCTGTACACGCGGATGGTACAACTTCCTCCACTGACATCTTCTCTTCACTGGATGTTTCGCTATCGTCGGTTTCACCATCGCTCCTTGAAACGTCGTCAAGTTTTTTCTTAAGCGACTCATTTTCTTTAGCGGCCATTTTCATAAACTTCTGATTAAGCAATTTATTTTTCTCTTTTATTACCATCAGCTCTTTTTGCAATTCGGGGATTGTAATTGCAGTTCTCGCCCTTTTGTGCGGATTAAGACTCTCAACATCCTCCATTTTATATCTTAGGCGCGTAGTAGCGATTTCGTTTCTGGTACGCAGGTACCAACACTTTGCCTGTTTGATAGGTATAAATTCAGGCACACAATTTTTTTCTATTCTTTTTTAAATCACTATTTTTCACTTTCCGTAAACACGTACTTTACTTCAACAGTCACAAGACGATTTTTTTTTGAACGCGACTAAATGTTGGAAATATTTACCCACAGACAAACAACACACATACATATGTAAAACTCATATGATGTTTGCATATGTATGCAAGTAAATTCTCTCATTCGAATTGTTTAAACTCACCATTGCTTGTAAACACAAATATATTAAAAAAACAGCAATAAACAGTTAGGTGGCTTGTCTGCAAACGTTTCAGCGTAAACAACAAAATACTGTTTTCCCATATGTTTGATACAATAATATATATATATATATATTACATTTGATGGTTTAAATTCAAAAACAATTGGCATTTGAAACAAAAATGAGGCCACCACTTTTGGTCGTCACAATACCAATGAGCCCTCTTCCAAGCAAAGCTATTTGAGTCAAAAAGCTGAATTATATTCTGATTAAGAAATTACATATTCAAACAGTTATTCAGATTTTGAAGATAAAATAATACTTTTGTAAAAAAAAATAGTGTTCAGCGCTTACCAACATAAAGTCTTATAAATTAAATTGGAACAAAATTTTGTCGGAAGTCATAATTAAAGAAAATGAAGTTGAGATGGGCTTTCTACTTACAACAATTTCCAATAAATCAAGGATGCCCGAAAGAACGTATTAGACCAATAGGCCACTGGGGGATCTACTGATAGCCCGTTTTTTTAGGTGTTTGTTTCCTAATATGAACGACAAAAAAAAAACAATTGGAGATCGTAATGGAGCCAAAAAACTGCCAAGATATTCTGGAGGCTTGCAATTGCCGTTGGTACGATGTGCAGTGCACACCCAGAGTTCACAGTAGCAGAGTTCAGCAGACTCTTACAAAGGGCAATATACGTTCATGGTTTGAACGAATTTATAGAACTCAAAATCTTGTTCCATGCCGGTAGTAGATCTAGGGGCTGCCAATGGTGTCACCGGCAAATTAAAGGACCGTGCGACAGCAATAGACATAATAACAAAAACTTGAAACCCGTTGTAGGAACTGGACACTGGTTTGGCAATGAACTTCACGAAGGAAATTCAAATCTGCCTCGAGGCGGGCAGTAAAAAAACTAAACACGCCAAAATTTGCTATTATATCAAAGAATATATCATATGTTTGGTATTTAATAAGATTCAGCACAGTCGAATATAGGTGTCTCAGTTGTTTAAAGTTTTGCCAATTTGAACGGCAAGGGCCTCAAAGCCTTATTTTATAAATCGGTCTTACATTTAAGTGTTCATTATAGTTTTGTAAACCTTTTTTTTATTAAAAAAAACAACTGTCTTATGAACTCATCTATATATACATATAAAAACATACAAAATTATATATTTCATTTTACAGCAATTAACTCGTTCATTTGCGATCATACAATATTAAAAAAATTTTTCTTTTAGCTAACGGTACACCTTTGCCCCAAGTAAGAAGAGGTCATAGAGGTAGTACATTTAGTTCAGTTCGACTTTCGCAAAAGGACACAATCAACAATCCTGTACGAAGAAATACTACCAGAGCACGCGGACGATCTTATCACAAAAAAAGGTAATTTTTGGGCTTATACGTATCTTTGTCATGGCCGTTGAATGTGAATTTTTCATTAGCATTGAGTTCCAATTGGTATAATTTGGTAAAAATTACAACGAAAAAAGTTTTTTATTTGACGCTACTAATTTTTAGTTTGTGTCTTTTTCTATTAAGGGGCTTACAGTACAAGGGGTATAAGTAAAGTTCAGAAAATACAAACATACATACATACGTCATACAAAATATACTGTTCGAAAGCAACATGCACATTTTTTCTGAATTTTGTATGTTGCCAAACACACATAAGTATATGTTTTGTATTGCTTTTTAATACTTGGTTATTACTCGAAGACATGTTCGTCAAGAAAGGACATGTGTCGTGTAAAGGGTTGCCATTCGTATTAATTTTACCAGAACACGTACTGATTTTTAGTCAATGTACTGGTTTATTCATAACACCCAAATTAGTAAGCAAATGTACTGGTTTTTAAAAATTTTGCCTTCAAATAATTTTACTTGTTTTAAAGTGAATAACTTCCCTTATTACTTTTGGTTTGTTAGGAATCACCCAGTTAAAATTCAGTCTTACGTTTTTTTTTTCTTTTTGTTTACTCTAAACTTACCACATACATACTTTGTATTCAAATAAACAGACGTATCATTAGAACGTAATATATTTGTTTTGTTTTCTAACGTTCTGTGTGTTTTTGTTTTGAAATAATTTCGTTGACGTAAAAGGAAACAAACAACAAATTAAAACCTACATATAATTTGGTATGGGTAAGTAAATTATCATACTTAAGGTGATTATTTAATTCGGCTTAAAAGAATCTTGAGGATTTGCCGGGGGAATTTAACGTTGAAGAAGTTGAAGAAATTAACATCCCTTCAACAAGCCAAGGAAAAAATGCAGAGAAGTAATAAATTTCAAGACTCATAGAAATATAAATTTGATTCGATTCTTAAGACGAAAGACGAATCTATTGCAAAATGTGCAGTTTTTGGTTTCACATTTTCTATAGCAAATGGATGAATACCAGATGTAAAATCTTCCCTGATTCAAAAGTTGCTTCCAGTTTTAGTTGCGGAAGAACTAAGTGTTCTAAAGTTGCAACCAAATTATTACCTAAGTATTCTATAGATGGATTAGTGAAAGAGTTAGACAATAATCACCCCTTGTCTGTTTTCAACCGATGCATCCAACAAGGGAAATATAAAATCGTTCCCAATAGTAATAAGGTATTTTTCTAAGGAAAGTGGTATAAATTCTAAGCTTCTTAGCTTTTACGAATCTAGTTTCGAATTATCTACTGATATTGCAAATTGTCTAAAGTCGAAATTACGGAGTAAAAATTTAAATAACATTACAAGTTTTTGCACAGATAATGCAAATGTTAATTTCCGGTGTAAAAAAGCGTATTTGTCGAATTAAAAAAATTAATCCAAATTTATTAGGTATATGATGCTTTAAAATTTTTAAAGTATGACTTGGAAAATATTTTAATTAAGATATTTAACGAGTTTAGCTCTTCTACAAAAAAACATTCAATCTAAAAGAAATATTTGATTTTTGCGACCTGGAGAGGAGTGAAATGCTACGTCATGTGCCAACACGTTGGTTTAGTTTAACACCAGCAATCGAAAGACTTTATAAAAATTATGCAGCTATAAAATCTTATTTTCTTACCAAAGATTGTACTCTTACTCTACGTAAATTTTTTGAGCTGGAGACTTCAGAAGCATATTAAGAGTTTATCCCCAATATAGGCACGGACTTAATATGCTGCATAAAAAAATTGGAAGAAAAGGGCTTGGTAATAATAAATTTGTATCAAATAATTAAGCTTCTTCGTGATAAGTTAGTATAACAAAAGGAGGAAGCGTTCTATGGCTGTAGGAATTGGAATTGGCAACTATTTTTAGGAATTTTGATAACATGATTGGAGTTTCGTTATTTAAGAAAATAGCTGATCCCACTTTGAATTCTATTATCAATTATATTAAAGAACGTTCCGATTTAAATAATAACAAACTTGAAAATCTGGATGTGTTTAATTTAAATTGTAATATTTCATTTTAAAATTTCTCTGATATAGTAACATTATTTTCAATTCAAAAAATAAATATGAATATTCTTTTTGATAAATATTTATCCCTTAAATCTTTTCCCAAATCAGTGTAAAAAGATAAAACTGTTGAAGAAAAATGGAAGAAGTTTTTGAATACTGGAAGGTTTGAGAATAAGGAAAAAATTTGTTATTTTTTTTTTACCCCACACTCAAATGCTGATACTGAAAGAATCTTTATCCCAACGTTTTATTACAACAAATAAATATAGTGGAATCTCTCTTGGACGGACACCGACGGGACCATTGAAATGTATCCGTACAAGGGGGGTGTCCTCTCAAGAGAAAACTGCAAATATAAATCAGTAAATTCAAAATATGAATTTAAACTTTTATTTAAAAATTGGTTTATTAAAAAAATTCAGAAAATTCAACTTAATTTAAATAAACAAAAATCAATTATTCACATATACTATACATATGAAATAAAAATTACTATGTATATATGTATATTATGTTAACAAGAAATTATCCATTTTTGTTTGACGTGTTTTAGTCCTGGCGATAACATATTGAAAATGTAAGTCAACTGATGAAAGAATATTCATGGCTTCCGTATTAGCATTTCACAAAAGCTATGAGATCATGCGTTTTAGCCAAAGCCTCTTTATATGTTGAGATGTTATTTCCTAAAGGCTTGATTTCTTCTGTTGAGTCATCTGAGATTTCCTGAACCTGTGAAATTTGTTTGGGTAATGACAGTTGTATATCCAAAGATTATCTCTCAACTGTTCAATGCTCGTCAACAGCATAAAAATCATTTAAATTTTGCACACTGATCCCTTTTTGCTGAATGGCAACAAATAAGTTTAATGGCAGCTCATCTTCATCAAATGCTAACTGACTTTCCAGGCTGTCGAACGTAAAGCCTGCCTTACGAAAGCAGTTTTGAACTATTTCACAAGAAACTTGATCCCATGCATTTTTGATAAAATAAGGTGTTATACGTTTTACTAATTCGTGGGCTGTGATAGAAACTTCAATATTAGCTATCAAATGTTTCAGTATTAAAGTTCTGTAATTGTGTTTAAGTGTGTGCAGTAAGGAGGCAAAAAATGTATTTTAATATTTTTAAGATTGTTTTGTTTTGGATGCGATGCTGCATTATCTAGAAAAAGTAGAATTTGCCTTTTTTTGCGCTCCCATTCTTCTATAGAATTCTTCTAACCAATTATTCATAATTTCAGAAGTCATCCAGGATTTAGTGTTCGATTTCCATGTCACCGGTAAAGTGTCTTTATTTAAATTTTTAAAAGCTCTTGATTTAAATGCTTTTCCTATTACCAAAATTTCCTTGTCTCCAGCCATGTTTACCAAGTGCAATATTGTTATTCTTTCTGGAGACAATTTTCCACCTGTACAATTTTCATTTTATAAAGTTATAGTCTTGTTTGGCAAAGCTTTAAAATAAAGACCAGTTTCGTCAGCATTATAAATATCCCTTGGAAGGTATCCATTTATTAGAGAAGGCAGTTTGACAATAAATGCTGCTACATCATCAGGATTCACAGAAGCAGCTTCACCACATTTTTGCTTTAAATGTGATATTATGTCGAATTTTGAATTTATTAAGCCAACCTGATGAAGTATTGAAGGTTTTTTACCCAAAGATTCGGCTATTTTTTTAGCTTTGCTACGGATCAATGTACCTAAAATGAAAGATTTAAATTATACATGTCAATAAGCCTATTTAATAAATTTGTGAAAAATGGCGCAACCTGCTATGAGTCCTTTGTAAATTGCACTTCCTGACTTACTTACCAGTTAATTGAATTCCCTTATTGCGTGCTGCAACGAACCACTCCTACAACTGATCAATTGTTGATCCTTCAGCACTGAAAAAGCTTTCATTTAAATTTGCGTTTGAATACCATTTTTTCATTAGAACTTTTCTTTTCTTTATTATATCAGACGCTTGAGTTTTACCAATAGCAAATCGCTTCGATAAATTCCTTACACTTGATTTTTCTTTATTATACAATTCAATCTCTTCTATTTTTTGTTTAAGTGTTAATATTGACCTCTTTTTATTCATTTATAACCGTCACACAAAAGCAATTTTTTACAAGCAAATGAACTAAACATATCCAATACACATATACATAAACATACTTTTAAACTTTTTGGGTATTCCCCTTAATAAAACTTTACTATGCCAGAAAAATGATTTTATATTTATCATAGAGATGCCACAGTGTACATAAACTCAACGAACGAATTAAACGCGATTTTAGGAATTTATTTGCAATTTATGGCTTGCAGAACAAAGTATCCCTCCAAAGGAAGTGTCCGCTTTAGGGAGGTGTCCGTTAAGGGAGATTCCACTGCAATAATGTTATTATACAGACTCCACCAAATAACGCTGTAATTTATACAAAATAAAAATTGAAGATAATATTATTAGGCAATGTGGTTTAACAATAATATATTGAATATTATCTCTATCTTAAAACCGTAAACAGAAACTTTTTTATATGCGGTGTTTTAAAGTTCACAGTACCGAATGCTAAGAAAAACATACATAAATATGTAATTTTAAAAATTTGCTTATATTTTCTTAACTATCATGTAATATGTAAAAAGTGATACTTGAAATCTTTAAAATAAGTATATTATTCTAAATCGTATGTTTTTTCCATACGCGACACATATTATTTCTTGCCGAACACGTTTCGTGTAACAACCAAATGTTAAAAAAAGAACACAAACACATATGTGCGTTCGGCAACAGGCAAAATTTATAACCACAATATAATAATCAAGGTGGTCACCATCCTTCACGATAAACTATATATGTATTCCGAACCATCAATTTGAATTTAGAAGATTTAAAGCACATCGAACAAACACACAGAATAGCGAATATGATAAAAAAGCTTAAATCTTAAAAATATTGTTTTGCGTTTTATTTAAATTGAAAGCTATTTAAGTGATCGTAAATTTTTCATATAATTCTTGCGAAAAAAAAACCGACTTCAAAACAAACAAGCTTAAAATAATATTTCATTATTTTCTATTATATTTGAGAAAGATTGCATCAAGATTTTTTATACGTCGCAGAACAAAATTTTAATGCAGATTAAACAAGAAAATTCAGCAGTTATGTGGTCACCCTTTATTTTTTACACTTTTTATTGCTGACACAGTTCAACAAAATTTGTTTAAATTCTAAGCGTTAGTCTTTAACTGTGCAAAAGATTGGCCATATACACCAAATTACAATCATTAGGGCACCCCTTTATATCTATTTTTTTATAATTTGAATTTATTAATAACATATTTTAGTTCATAATTTACATTCGATTTCTTATTCTAGCCACGCGAAGCCATTCGGCTTGTCTCCAGGATGTAGTTATTAAGACTATGTGCATTTGTATATAAGATTTCATTGTAATTGTCGTTCGTGTTTATTTACGTATCAACCTGTGGCATCGTAGTATGTGTTTTTCTCCCAAAAGAAGTTATTTACTTTGTTTTATTCATTTTTACATTTGTTGCGCCTCAATCAGATGGTCTTTTAGCAATTTATTTCTCCTATAAGGATTTCGAATATTCAGTAATTTTGTAGGTAATTTGTTTAGAATATTTTGTAAGATCACATTTATAGTTCCATAATTGTTACAGTGTGGTTCAATTTTATATCTTTCTTTTGGTCGACTTCGTGTATTATAGTTGTGGTCAATTCGTTTTATGAATCTTGTATCGTTAAAGAATTCATTAATCAACGTTAGACTGTATACGCTTTTAACATTTAATATTTTTAACTTAGCTGCAATGTTGTTTCCTGGATAAGTTCTATCTATGACAAATATGTCGCTTTTCTGTATATTACGAGTATAGTTAGTGTTATTGTTTTCTCTTGTTCTGTAGTTAACATTTACGTAGTTATTAGTTGTATTGTTATTTAAGGTATCGATATTCATGTTTACATTGTAATTTTTTTAATTGTTGTTCGTATTTGCGTTAACGTTATTGTTTAAAATGTTGTTGATAATTATGTTTGTAGAAGTGTTGGCGTTTGAGTTGTGGACGAAACAGCTATTGCTAAAACTTCCGCTCAAGTCCGTATGGTTGATGATAAAGTTAGCGTTGTATAAGTTTGTGTTGTTTCCATATGTGATGTCATTATTTACAATGGTTTTTATATTGGTATTTATGTTGTTGTCTTTAGCTTTGTTAAAGTTCACGTTATTTTTGATCTTTGTGTTGCCACCATTTGTGATACATATTAAATAGTATTGTAGTTGTTGGTTACTGCTTATTTGGGTTTTCCACAATATTTTAAGCATTTGGTTTTGGCTCTGCTGTATAAATCTGCAATAGGTAGAACTTCCCCAAGCTGTGATGCTGTGTCTCAGATATGAATCAGCTAAGGAAAAGTATGCTTGTCTAAGTACATTGCAATTAGAGCAGTTACTCAAATGAAAAAGACTATATATTGATTTTTTACGTGCTTTATATGTGTAAGCAATTGGAAATTTTCGTCCACATACACTCCAAGGTACTTGTATGTTTTAACTTTTTCCATATTCAAGTTTAAGTTTATTTACCAAAAATTCAATCAATTTACATGTTTTTATTCTTAATTTGATTCTTTCTTTAAATTTTACCATACATACTTAGTGTTTTTTAAGGACTTATCTTATTTGTACTATTAAATATATTTATGGCTTAGCTATAGGATATAATATTTTTAACATTGATGTTTCTTATTAATAATTTCCGCAACAAAATTGAAAAAAGGAAGCACTTAAAGCTAATAACAAAAAGAATAACTTACAACTAAAAGAAAAATATATACAAGAGTTGGCAAAGAGCCTACAAGTATTGCACAGTGTTGTACACTATATTAAAAATATCCAAGGTATTTATTCTCCTATGATAAAATAAGAGGTTTGCACTCTCGTAAGGGAGACTAGATTCGGTAAGAGCAAGAAGATCAATCGGTGACAAATATCTTGTCTTTTGAATGGACTCCAAAGTGGTGGTTCTTTCAAAGTATTCCCGAACTAGGCCGTTATCTAAATAACGAGCTCTTTCGGTGAAGGCAATACCCGATACCATCATAAATGCATCAATTCGCTCAAAATTAGTAGCAGTATAAATTAATCTGGAAGAGGGCCTGTGGAATATTCCATCTGTACGTCTAAGTCCAAGACATGAAACAAGTATTTTTCTCTCCCATATTCTTAGCCTTTCCATTTGGGCAGAAGCTATGCTAAACCAAACCGGAAATGCATAAGATATAATATAGGTCGAATCAGTTGGCGATATAAAACAAGCGCAATCTTCCTAGTAAGCCCTTGACGACTTAGAATTCCCCTATATGAAGCATACATTCGCTTAATACGCTCCAAGATATAATTAATATGTCGGTAAAACTCAAAATTTTCATGAAATATTACTCCTAGATATTTCATTTTTCCGAGACAGTTATCACCTTACTACCAATTCTAATGCTTAGTATAAAAGATCTGCAATTGGGATAAAGATACTTGCATCTGCCCTCAATCACTACAGCTTCTTGGTTATATTTAGCCGGAGCCTCCATCTAGCAAAGAATTCACTAAAACTGAAAGATAATCGTTAATGCGACGTTAATAGTTCTGTCCCGTGGTCCAGACAATGCAACGAGGGTGTCATCTGCATATACAAGCAGAAGATCTTCCTCGGGTAGTCTAGGTGTATCAGACATGAATATGTTGTACAACAGTGGCCCTAAGAGTGATTCCTGGGGCACGCCTGCCGTCGCTATTCTATCAGAATATCGAGTTTCGCCCATTCTTACGCTAAATGTTCGATTGATCAAAGCCAATTTGCATCATCTTAAAGATAATGTCATTTTGCCATGCATTGTTAAATGCATTTGCAAAGTCAAGGCTGACAGTAATCGTCGGATGTCGCCTGTTAAGACCCCAAGATACTTAATCTGAAAATATCATGAGAGCACGAGAAGTCGAATGACCAGCTCTAAATCCAAATTGGGAGTCTACAAGGATGCTTCTTTCAGATATTTTATCATTTATTTGCGAAAGAACGAAATATTCTAATAACTTCTCCAGAAGAGATAAAAGAGATATTAGTCTATGGCTAACGCTCTGTTTGAGGTCTGATTTTGGTTTTAATATTGGAACCACAAGTGCCTTTTTCCAAGACCGTGGAA
Organism: Cistogaster globosa; assembly: GCA_937654795.1. Classification (NCBI taxonomy): domain Eukaryota; kingdom Metazoa; phylum Arthropoda; class Insecta; order Diptera; family Tachinidae; genus Cistogaster; species Cistogaster globosa. The sequence goes on from OW569405.1 coordinate 56,699,967, forward strand.
AATAACCAATGTTTAAGTAGTTCTTTTATAACTATATCCAGAATTCGACTAAATTCATTCTCGCCGTTTCCATCATTAGTGATACCGCTGCTAAACGACGTCATAGGAGGCAAACAGTGTATTTAAAGATCGTACCCCATTGCTAGAAAATTTATCTGCAAGAATACAGGCTTTTCCAACATCATCAGATACTAGGCTACTACTAGTGTCAATTAAATCATGTATAGTGTTGCACTTGCTCACCCCAGCCGCAGTTTTAATATTTCTGTATGTAGCGTTATTCAGCCGTTTATTATTCAGAAATTTTCGCCAATGTTCGTGTTCGAATACTACGATAGCACCCTGTATTATCCTTCGCATACATGAACTAGACAACGAAACATTTTCTTCTATAAAACGTAAAATATGGGGTGGTAGCGTTAGAAGGCTCCTTCTACCCGTCGGTACTTTTGGGACGGACGAATCAATGGCATTACGAAGACACATGCTCATTAAATCAATACAATTGTCAATGTCGAGCTCGCCCACATTTCTATCTACACACACTCAGAGAATCCTCTATTCAAAATTAAATAAAAAAGATTCCCAGCCATTCAATTGTAATTAAACCTAGTGGGTCGCAATCTACCTAAACAGTCGCTAACGCCTAGAATAAGTGCCACCGCGTTATGGTCAAAATCTCGAGTTTTAAGGCCATTCCCAATTAATACTGTGGCTAAATCCACAGAAGTCATCACTACGTCAATATACGAGGATGAGGTTGAAGTTGTCCTTGTCGGTCTCTTAGTCGGACGAATGTATTTTCTAGAAGCAAGTCACGTAGCACGCGATCACAAGAGTCGACCACTGTATCCCCCCAAAATATATGCCTACCATTCAAATCAGCAGCAATTATAACCCCACCCCTATCGGCCAGGGCGACAACTGACCTAAGGTCAGTCATCAACATTATACCCCGAGGCCTTCGGTACAGTGCCATCACTGTCATACTTCATCCACTTACCCTGTTAATCCTCACCGCAGTATTCTCTATACATCCAGTGCCAATAATTATCCTTTCACATGAGAAGGTATCTTTAACTAGTACGGCAGTACCCCCTCCACGCTCGTTGTGCCGATTCTGCCTAAATATTATGTATTCCTGGATATCAAGCCATGCTCAGCTATAACCAATACGTCAAAAAAAAACTTTAAATAGTCTTTTCTATGTCTGGAGACAACTGGGTTTACATTAACAAAAACTATTTTAATAGTCCTATCCATTGCTCTACATTGACATAAGCATCCCAGGCAATGCTCGAGATTTCTCTCTATCATCTTTAAGTGCAATATATTCGTGAACGAACCTCTAATCTTCCCTAAACAACTAAGAAGGTCTCCGCCAAAGAAACGCTTGCAATCTTTGTCGACAAAGTCGAAGTCCACCATTGCTCAACGAAGAGAAATACTAGCAGCAGCCGGGGCAGCTGGCCAATTGGGTCGATTTCCTGCCACTGCAGAAGCGTGTGATGCGCCAGAAGTAATTCCCACACTGAGCGATCGACGTATATCCTCATTTTCCACCTTAGCCTGTCTTTTTGCCTTCACTTTCTGCAAAAGCTGTATCCTACGGGGGCATTCTTTGGAACTAGCGATGCATCTATATTTGCTGAATTAGAAGTATTGTGTAGGCATTGATTTCTATGAAATTTCAGAAATATTTCTGTGTCTGGGAGATAAGGTGGCTTGATATGCATAATTTTAATTTTGGAGGTATTTATGACTAAAGGCCCAACTATAATGTGCATATACAAGCTTATGCCAACTTATACAACTGTGCAAATACATATAAATCAAATGTAATAAACTATAATGTACTTGAGAGAACTTTTCGTCAAGTTTCGTCAAATGTCATTTGCTTAAGCAATGTACGAAGCTGATCGTACATTCCGTACAGAAACAGCTGATTGCGCTTGGTGTATACATACATAAATAAATAAAGAAAAAATTGCAGTGGAGAGCGACATTGAAAAAGATTTTTTTTTTATTTAATAGAAAATGTAGAAAAAAAGAAGGATTTATATGAGAGAAAATGATGCGTTTTTATTATAACAATTCGCTATAATTTTTTTAATTGCTTTCAAATTAAATCAGTGACACCGTTGCATCTTTTGGTACTTTTGACCAAAAATACATAAAAAACATGCCATTTTTATCGAATTTAATTGAAAACTAGTAAAAGAAAGTACATTTATTTAAATCAATGTTATTAAATATATATAATATATTTTTTTGGATGCCTTTTTCTTTACAAGTTTTATTTATTTAAAAATATATATATTTTTGGGAAAGTACGATTTAAACATGAATGTGCTACTGTGGCAATTTATTTTTTAAATTTATGTAAGTACATTGTAGCCACATAAAAATCTTTAAAGAATTACCTAAGCATTTGACAGGCTTTTCGTTGGGCTTTTGACATAAGCTCAAGCTAGTTTATGCACATTATAGTTGGGCCTTAAGCTATTATCATGACACCATCTCGATAGCTTATTTATTTCGCCTTGCATGATTCTGCGTACGACATCCACTTTTTATTAGATACTACAATTTCAGTATTGTCTGCATATGCAAAAACTAAGCTTTCTTTTAAGTTATTTATCATTTCGGTTGCATATGTATATAAGATAAAGAATAGGTTCCAGTTTTGATCCCTGTGGTACTCCGGTTATAGACGGTGTCTTATTGCTTAGCAAACCGTTGATCTTAACCCTGTAAGACCTATCGGATAGGTAGTTTTTAAACCATTGTAAACAATTCTCTCTAATTCCATTTCTTTCCAAGGTGTCTAATAGATTTGAGTAAGAGAGCGTATCAAAGGCTTTGCTGAAATCTATAAATAGCCCTCAGCAATCTATATTTTCGCTCAGGCATTTATTTATATAATTTAAGAAGTTTCCAAAAAGTTTATTTAATTTTTTTCCTTTCTGGAAACTATATTAATTGGCATTTAAAATTTTATTTTTCACAAAAAAATCGTTGTTTTCTAACTATTATTTCCTCTAAAGCTTTTTCAATTACTGGTAGAATCGACATTGATCTATAAATTGGTTTGATTATTGACGTTTTTAATAATTCGGGGATTCTTGTGTTATTTTTGCCTAAGTTTACAAAGGTTATTATTATTGGTGTGAGACGAAAAGCTTTTTGTTTTGTCTTTGGGCCTTATTTTGTCTGCACCTGCACCTTTTTTTAAGTTTTTTATAATGGTATTAATTTTTTCCACAGTTGTAGGTGATAGATACATAGAAAATTGCACTCTCGTTTTTTCGTACTGGAAAGTCCTTATATTACACACATGTAATATTTTTTGAACATTTCTGTTAAAATTTTGTGCAATTTTTTTTTGTTATTTCTACCATATTTTCACTTTTAAAGCTTTTAGTTAACGTTGTGTCTATATTATTTGATATTTTAACAATTAATTCATTTATTAGCTGCCACTTAATTCGTATGTTATTGCGGTTTTCTATAAATTTTTATTATTTTAATTGTTTTTAGTAAAATTAAGCTTTTTATTCAATTTATTTCTATTCAAATATTTATACTTGTTATTATACTTGATATAGTAATGGACATTCTGTCCATTCACGAGTTTGTCTGTAGCGGTTTCAAAGATCGGGACACATAGGCCAAATAACATCAGTTATAGGGACACCTTTTATTTCTAATTTTAAGTTTGCTACTTATTATAGCGGACTTAGCAATAAAGTTGCTGTGAAACTATTGTAACAATTTATAATTTTAAATATTTATACTTCTTAATATACCAGACAAAGAAGTAGACAATCTGTTTAATTAACAAGTGCTTGTATATAACGGTTCCAACCATATATGTAAGTCTATTGACTTTAAATATGGGAACACTCTTTAATTTTTTCAAATTTTTTACTTGTTATTAAAGCGGACTTAGCAATACAGGTTCTTTGTAAATTTTGGCTGTCTTCCTATAACGGATCAAAAGTTCGGCCACATAGATTAACTAACATCAACTATTTAGACAATCTTTAATTTCCAAATACAAATTTTATACTTGTTATTATATCGGACTTAGCAATAAAGGTTTTTTGTAAATTTCAGCTTTCTGGATACAACAGTTCAAATTAAATCAAGTATTAGGACACCCTTAAATTTATAATTTTGAAGGTTTATACTTGTTATTATAACGGTCATAGCAATCGACAATCTATCCAATTTGCAAGCGTTTGTGTATAACGTCCTTCTTTTTTTGAAGTCGGTTGAAAAATATGTGTATGTTTACTTAAACTGTGTTGTTTACATTTATGTACGAGTTTTGCATACATATTGTGTATTTTTCTAAAAAAGTGGTAATTATAGCCCTTGAGCTTCTAAATCTTTAATTATAATTGATAAAAAAGCTTTTGATTTTATAGAACACAAATTCCGTGCACAAAGGACAAATTAAGTAAAAAGCAAATAAGAGTGCCAAATTCAGCTATGACGAATTTTATATACTCTTCACCATATATGCATAACCACAAACATATATTATTTACCATTGAATAATTTAAGTAAAGATCGGCATAAAGTTTTTCTGAAATTTTCTTTTTTACTTAATTGTAAATTTTACATAGATTTGTGTTCCCAACTTATTTTTTTTTAATTTTTTGTCAAAAAACAACAACCATCTGCAGGAATAAAAATAAAAATAGAAAAAAAAAAATATGGAAAAATTTAAGTAGGCAAGGCGTTTTGCGCGCTGCCTCGAAGATCATGCACCAGTCTTGCTGATTTTCAATAGCAAAATTTTCGAAACTTTGTCTGATCGTTTCGGCATTAAAATTTCCGCTAGTGCCTTTGCAAAGTTGATTTTAACATAAACACGGGCAGATAGACGGACATCGCTTAATCGATTTGGCTATGCATTAAACTTAGAATATGTACACTTTATGGATTCGGAAATGGATTTTGTGGAAATTACAAATGGAATGACACATATGGTGCAATTATGTATTTTATCGAAAAATCTTATCAGTTAATTAATAAAAAATACAGATAATTATAGCTTTAATACAGAAATATCTTTAAATGGAAATTCTAGGAGTTGCAGAATCTCAAAGTAAAAAACTGACCACGTAAATAATGATAAGCGAAAAATTCCAATATTCCAATTTGCTTTTTAGGGTTTTGTAACCAAAAGGCAAAAACTGTTGTTTTTGCAATAATGTCTGTGCGGTTTATTGTTATGGGCTACTATTTCTGAAAATGTAATAACTATCTACTTAAAATTTTCAAAGAGGAGTATGAGTAAGAGTAGAAAAAAGAGTATGAGTATGCAACAATATGTCTGTTTTAAGGACGAGGTTAAAGGAAAATAAATTTGATTGCCGCAGGGGTTGAACCCTGGGCAACCAGGTTTGTAGTCAACGTGCTTACCAATTTAACTGCAGAAACCTCTCGCTTTATTTTAAACGACTAATTTCAGGATTAATAATGTAAGGGCTTCACAATATTGCGAAGAAAATCAAGATCTGTACATCAATTTTGAAGAGATGTGTAGATAAACATCTGTTGAAACATCTTGAAGTTAATTTTATGCTGCATTTTCTCGTGTTTTAATCATTCAAATCGGACAGCTCGTTTTCCGTTTTGTGAAATATGAACATTAACATGACCGCTTTCTTGCCACGCTACTTAAAATGTTCTTGAGAGAAAAAAAACAGAAAGCACTTTTTTTATTTAACAAGATAAGACGTTCATACTCGTACTTTTTTTTAAGGAAGAACAAATTTCGTGGTAGTACACGATCACTATTACAGCCACTTTCATATTTGATTGTGCACACTAAAAAGGAAGTTATTTGTACAAAATTTTTAGACCCTTTGCCTAACAATTCCCCAGGTAAACGACAGCAACTTTTCACTTTTTGTTGGAGGTGCCGCGCCCACTGTCCCAATTCATCCAGATATCGCTAGGCTACGCATAACAATAAAGATGTTTGTGGTATAAAAAATTAAGGCTCCACACGATGATAATTTTTACTTTGATGGGTGTACATACCTATATATATATATATATATATATATATATATATAGATCAATAGATAGCTACTTATGGAATCGCTATTATTAACTTAGTTCAATTAGTAATAAAGATTTAAAAACAATAAACACGTTAAAGTAATTAGTCATTTTTATCAAAACTTTATTTCTCCTTATTGAGTTAAAACCATTTAGAAAAAATTTAAAAAAGTTTTTTAATTCTGTATATCTTAACAGACTTCAAAAGAAGGAGGTTATTAACTTGACTGCATATTGCTTTTATTTTATTTTTTTGCGTTTCTGCCTGCAGAACTCAGTCATTTCTGAACCAAGTTTGAAAATTTTTTGTAATTTGATAGATTATGCTTACACATTGGTCCCATCATAAAAACAGTTCATAATCTTAAAAACTAAAGGGAGTCCCCATACAACATATATGTTTTTTAAGTGTATTGTAAACTGCAAAAGGCACCGCTTTAATATTTTTAAAAACTGCGTACCGCTATAGCTCCCAACAGCAAAAAAAGAAAAATAAACATAAAAATTAAAGGGTATCCCCATAGGTGACGTAAATTTTCTTATATGCGCCTACATTTTGAACCGTTATAGACAAACGCTTGGATGGATGCCGATTACTATGACCGTTATAATAAAAAGTATAAACATTCAAAATTATAAATTTAAGGACCTGTATTGCTAAGCCCGCTGTGGCAACAAGTATAAAATTTGAATGTAAAAATTAAAGGGTGTTCCCATATTTGAAGTCAATAGACCGACATATATGGCCCTATCGTTTGAGCCGTTATTAGCAAACACTTGAAAATTCAACAGAATGTCCACTACTTCCTCTTATATATTAAGAAGTAAAAATATTTAAAATTATAAATTATATGGTGTTACAATAGTTGCCGTTATTTGATGTATATGACCAAACTGTTTAACAGTTGTAGACAGTTAATTTAAATTTGGACAGAACCTTTATTGCTAAGTCCGCTATAACAAGTAACAAACTTGAAATCAGAAATTTAAGGATATTCGTATAACTGATGTAATTTGACCTATGTGGCCCTAGCTTTAAAACCGTTATAGACAAACTCTTGAAAATTAGACAGCATAATAATTACTATATCAAGTATAATAACAAGTATAAATACTTAAAACTAGAAATTAAAGGGTGCCCTAATGGTTGTAATTTAACATATATATATATATATATATATATATATATATATATATATATATATATATATATATATATATATATTCGACATATTCAAAATCCTAACGCAATCTTTTTTGAATAACATATAATATAATTAATGTATAATTACCGTCCTAGAGATATATGATTTTAAGTTTGTCTGTTTTGAAGGCACACTTTTTTAATGTTAATTGGTTTTTATATGAGATACAATTTTTCTATTTACACATAAAATTTTTTTAGGAAATTTTGTAAGGCAAAAATGTATTTCTTTATAATTTGTCACTATTTTTATTTTTCTTATTGCAATAAGTGGTGAAAATAATTATTTGAAGCTTTTATTTAAAATAATCGTTATACCAAAAAACTCAATGCAAATGAAATCGTAAATTAAATAGTCAATAAAGTAATTAATTTAATTTTTTTCAGAGATCTTCTAACAACGCAATTGTAGTGCAGGCGAGCGGTTCCTAATTACCATCTTTTTGTGGCGTCGATCAGAAAGGAACCAAAATATCAAAAATTCATAATGATGCTTAATAGCGTTTACGTTACTGGGTTTAAGGAATACAATACAAATTATAGAATGCACATATTTTTTATTTTATACTCGTATGGGAATAATCGTATCAAAACCACTGTCTCAATCCAGCCAATTTTTAGTTTGATTATGCACACTAAAATGGCAGTTACTTTTACGAAATTTTAAGACTTCGCTTTTTTTTTTAAACGACTCCAACTTTTTAGTTTATATGGGAGGTACCATGCCCACCGTCCCAACCCATCCAGTATTTATTTTTTTATTTATAAGATTTAAGATTACATCTACACATTGAGTGAGTACATACCTGCATAAAATTGTACATGTTATATTTTAAACACATAATACCGAGTTCGCACACGGCATTTTTCTTGCAGCAATTCTGAATTTTTTGGGTGAGAAAGAGAGAAACAAAATGATTCTGCACTCCTTTCTCTTCCAGAAAATTTAAAATTGCTGCAAGAAAAATTGACGTGTGTGAATTCAGTATAAATACAAAAACATGCGAAACCCTTAAGGTCTCAAAAACATTTGTAGAATCTAAAAAAAAATGTAAACCCGATGTTTATTCATTTCTCTTCCTTTTTTTTTGTTCTTGAGCACAAATAATATTTGAAAGTTTTGTAAATTAATATTTTTTTAGTTTAAAACTTTATAGTACAATGTAGAATAAGTGCCACCGCGTTATGGTCAAAATCTCGAGTTTTAAGGCCATTCCCAATTAATACTGTGGCTAAATCCACAGAAGTCATCACTACGTCAATATACGAGGATGAGGTTGAAGTTGTCCTTGTCGGTCTCTTAGTCGGACGAATGTATTTTCTAGAAGCAAGTCACGTAGCACGCGATCACAAGAGTCGACCACTGTATCCCCCCAAAATATATGCCTACCATTCAAATCAGCAGCAATTATAACCCCACCCCTATCGGCCAGGGCGACAACTGACCTAAGGTCAGTCATCAACATTATACCCCGAGGCCTTCGGTACAGTGCCATCACTGTCATACTTCATCCACTTACCCTGTTAATCCTCACCGCAGTATTCTCTATACATCCAGTGCCAATAATTATCCTTTCACATGAGAAGGTATCTTTAACTAGTACGGCAGTACCCCCTCCACGCTCGTTGTGCCGATTCTGCCTAAATATTATGTATTCCTGGATATCAAGCCATGCTCAGCTATAACCAATACGTCAAAAAAAAACTTTAAATAGTCTTTTCTATGTCTGGAGACAACTGGGTTTACATTAACAAAAACTATTTTAATAGTCCTATCCATTGCTCTACATTGACATAAGCATCCCAGGCAATGCTCGAGATTTCTCTCTATCATCTTTAAGTGCAATATATTCGTGAACGAACCTCTAATCTTCCCTAAACAACTAAGAAGGTCTCCGCCAAAGAAACGCTTGCAATCTTTGTCGACAAAGTCGAAGTCCACCATTGCTCAACGAAGAGAAATACTAGCAGCAGCCGGGGCAGCTGGCCAATTGGGTCGATTTCCTGCCACTGCAGAAGCGTGTGATGCGCCAGAAGTAATTCCCACACTGAGCGATCGACGTATATCCTCATTTTCCACCTTAGCCTGTCTTTTTGCCTTCACTTTCTGCAAAAGCTGTATCCTACGGGGGCATTCTTTGGAACTAGCGATGCATCTATATTTGCTGAATTAGAAGTATTGTGTAGGCATTGATTTCTATGAAATTTCAGAAATATTTCTGTGTCTGGGAGATAAGGTGGCTTGATATGCATAATTTTAATTTTGGAGGTATTTATGACTAAAGGCCCAACTATAATGTGCATATACAAGCTTATGCCAACTTATACAACTGTGCAAATACATATAAATCAAATGTAATAAACTATAATGTACTTGAGAGAACTTTTCGTCAAGTTTCGTCAAATGTCATTTGCTTAAGCAATGTACGAAGCTGATCGTACATTCCGTACAGAAACAGCTGATTGCGCTTGGTGTATACATACATAAATAAATAAAGAAAAAATTGCAGTGGAGAGCGACATTGAAAAAGATTTTTTTTTTATTTAATAGAAAATGTAGAAAAAAAGAAGGATTTATATGAGAGAAAATGATGCGTTTTTATTATAACAATTCGCTATAATTTTTTTAATTGCTTTCAAATTAAATCAGTGACACCGTTGCATCTTTTGGTACTTTTGACCAAAAATACATAAAAAACATGCCATTTTTATCGAATTTAATTGAAAACTAGTAAAAGAAAGTACATTTATTTAAATCAATGTTATTAAATATATATAATATATTTTTTTGGATGCCTTTTTCTTTACAAGTTTTATTTATTTAAAAATATATATATTTTTGGGAAAGTACGATTTAAACATGAATGTGCTACTGTGGCAATTTATTTTTTAAATTTATGTAAGTACATTGTAGCCACATAAAAATCTTTAAAGAATTACCTAAGCATTTGACAGGCTTTTCGTTGGGCTTTTGACATAAGCTCAAGCTAGTTTATGCACATTATAGTTGGGCCTTAAGCTATTATCATGACACCATCTCGATAGCTTATTTATTTCGCCTTGCATGATTCTGCGTACGACATCCACTTTTTATTAGATACTACAATTTCAGTATTGTCTGCATATGCAAAAACTAAGCTTTCTTTTAAGTTATTTATCATTTCGGTTGCATATGTATATAAGATAAAGAATAGGTTCCAGTTTTGATCCCTGTGGTACTCCGGTTATAGACGGTGTCTTATTGCTTAGCAAACCGTTGATCTTAACCCTGTAAGACCTATCGGATAGGTAGTTTTTAAACCATTGTAAACAATTCTCTCTAATTCCATTTCTTTCCAAGGTGTCTAATAGATTTGAGTAAGAGAGCGTATCAAAGGCTTTGCTGAAATCTATAAATAGCCCTCAGCAATCTATATTTTCGCTCAGGCATTTATTTATATAATTTAAGAAGTTTCCAAAAAGTTTATTTAATTTTTTTCCTTTCTGGAAACTATATTAATTGGCATTTAAAATTTTATTTTTCACAAAAAAATCGTTGTTTTCTAACTATTATTTCCTCTAAAGCTTTTTCAATTACTGGTAGAATCGACATTGATCTATAAATTGGTTTGATTATTGACGTTTTTAATAATTCGGGGATTCTTGTGTTATTTTTGCCTAAGTTTACAAAGGTTATTATTATTGGTGTGAGACGAAAAGCTTTTTGTTTTGTCTTTGGGCCTTATTTTGTCTGCACCTGCACCTTTTTTTAAGTTTTTTATAATGGTATTAATTTTTTCCACAGTTGTAGGTGATAAATACATAGAAAATTGCACTCTCGTTTTTTCGTACTGGAAAGTCCTTATATTACACACATGTAATATTTTTTGAACATTTCTGTTAAAATTTTGTGCAATTTTTTTTTGTTATTTCTACCATATTTTCACTTTTAAAGCTTTTAGTTAACGTTGTGTCTATATTATTTGATATTTTAACAATTAATTCATTTATTAGCTGCCACTTAATTCGTATGTTATTGCGGTTTTCTATAAATTTTTATTATTTTAATTGTTTTTAGTAAAATTAAGCTTTTTATTCAATTTATTTCTATTCAAATATTTATACTTGTTATTATACTTGATATAGTAATGGACATTCTGTCCATTCACGAGTTTGTCTGTAGCGGTTTCAAAGATCGGGACACATAGGCCAAATAACATCAGTTATAGGGACACCTTTTATTTCTAATTTTAAGTTTGCTACTTATTATAGCGGACTTAGCAATAAAGTTGCTGTGAAACTATTGTAACAATTTATAATTTTAAATATTTATACTTCTTAATATACCAGACAAAGAAGTAGACAATCTGTTTAATTAACAAGTGCTTGTATATAACGGTTCCAACCATATATGTAAGTCTATTGACTTTAAATATGGGAACACTCTTTAATTTTTTCAAATTTTTTACTTGTTATTAAAGCGGACTTAGCAATACAGGTTCTTTGTAAATTTTGGCTGTCTTCCTATAACGGATCAAAAGTTCGGCCACATAGATTAACTAACATCAACTATTTAGACAATCTTTAATTTCCAAATACAAATTTTATACTTGTTATTATATCGGACTTAGCAATAAAGGTTTTTTGTAAATTTCAGCTTTCTGGATACAACAGTTCAAATTAAATCAAGTATTAGGACACCCTTAAATTTATAATTTTGAAGGTTTATACTTGTTATTATAACGGTCATAGCAATCGACAATCTATCCAATTTGCAAGCGTTTGTGTATAACGTCCTTCTTTTTTTGAAGTCGGTTGAAAAATATGTGTATGTTTACTTAAACTGTGTTGTTTACATTTATGTACGAGTTTTGCATACATATTGTGTATTTTTCTAAAAAAGTGGTAATTATAGCCCTTGAGCTTCTAAATCTTTAATTATAATTGATAAAAAAGCTTTTGATTTTATAGAACACAAATTCCGTGCACAAAGGACAAATTAAGTAAAAAGCAAATAAGAGTGCCAAATTCAGCTATGACGAATTTTATATACTCTTCACCATATATGCATAACCACAAACATATATTATTTACCATTGAATAATTTAAGTAAAGATCGGCATAAAGTTTTTCTGAAATTTTCTTTTTTACTTAATTGTAAATTTTACATAGATTTGTGTTCCCAACTTATTTTTTTTTAATTTTTTGTCAAAAAACAACAACCATCTGCAGGAATAAAAATAAAAATAGAAAAAAAAAATATGGAAAAATTTAAGTAGGCAAGGCGTTTTGCGCGCTGCCTCGAAGATCATGCACCAGTCTTGCTGATTTTCAATAGCAAAATTTTCGAAACTTTGTCTGATCGTTTCGGCATTAAAATTTCCGCTAGTGCCTTTGCAAAGTTGATTTTAACATAAACACGGGCAGATAGACGGACATCGCTTAATCGATTTGGCTATGCATTAAACTTAGAATATGTACACTTTATGGATTCGGAAATGGATTTTGTGGAAATTACAAATGGAATGACACATATGGTGCAATTATGTATTTTATCGAAAAATCTTATCAGTTAATTAATAAAAAATACAGATAATTATAGCTTTAATACAGAAATATCTTTAAATGGAAATTCTAGGAGTTGCAGAATCTCAAAGTAAAAAACTGACCACGTAAATAATGATAAGCGAAAAATTCCAATATTCCAATTTGCTTTTTAGGGTTTTGTAACCAAAAGGCAAAAACTGTTGTTTTTGCAATAATGTCTGTGCGGTTTATTGTTATGGGCTACTATTTCTGAAAATGTAATAACTATCTACTTAAAATTTTCAAAGAGGAGTATGAGTAAGAGTAGAAAAAAGAGTATGAGTATGCAACAATATGTCTGTTTTAAGGACGAGGTTAAAGGAAAATAAATTTGATTGCCGCAGGGGTTGAACCCTGGGCAACCAGGTTTGTAGTCAACGTGCTTACCAATTTAACTGCAGAAACCTCTCGCTTTATTTTAAACGACTAATTTCAGGATTAATAATGTAAGGGCTTCACAATATTGCGAAGAAAATCAAGATCTGTACATCAATTTTGAAGAGATGTGTAGATAAACATCTGTTGAAACATCTTGAAGTTAATTTTATGCTGCATTTTCTCGTGTTTTAATCATTCAAATCGGACAGCTCGTTTTCCGTTTTGTGAAATATGAACATTAACATGACCGCTTTCTTGCCACGCTACTTAAAATGTTCTTGAGAGAAAAAAAACAGAAAGCACTTTTTTTATTTAACAAGATAAGACGTTCATACTCGTACTTTTTTTTAAGGAAGAACAAATTTCGTGGTAGTACACGATCACTATTACAGCCACTTTCATATTTGATTGTGCACACTAAAAAGGAAGTTATTTGTACAAAATTTTTAGACCCTTTGCCTAACAATTCCCCAGGTAAACGACAGCAACTTTTCACTTTTTGTTGGAGGTGCCGCGCCCACTGTCCCAATTCATCCAGATATCGCTAGGCTACGCATAACAATAAAGATGTTTGTGGTATAAAAAATTAAGGCTCCACACGATGATAATTTTTACTTTGATGGGTGTACATACCTATATATATATATATATATATATATATATATATATATATATAGATCAATAGATAGCTACTTATGGAATCGCTATTATTAACTTAGTTCAATTAGTAATAAAGATTTAAAAACAATAAACACGTTAAAGTAATTAGTCATTTTTATCAAAACTTTATTTCTCCTTATTGAGTTAAAACCATTTAGAAAAAATTTAAAAAAGTTTTTTAATTCTGTATATCTTAACAGACTTCAAAAGAAGGAGGTTATTAACTTGACTGCATATTGCTTTTATTTTATTTTTTTGCGTTTCTGCCTGCAGAACTCAGTCATTTCTGAACCAAGTTTGAAAATTTTTTGTAATTTGATAGATTATGCTTACACATTGGTCCCATCATAAAAACAGTTCATAATCTTAAAAACTAAAGGGAGTCCCCATACAACATATATGTTTTTTAAGTGTATTGTAAACTGCAAAAGGCACCGCTTTAATATTTTTAAAAACTGCGTACCGCTATAGCTCCCAACAGCAAAAAAAGAAAAATAAACATAAAAATTAAAGGGTATCCCCATAGGTGACGTAAATTTTCTTATATGCGCCTACATTTTGAACCGTTATAGACAAACGCTTGGATGGATGCCGATTACTATGACCGTTATAATAAAAAGTATAAACATTCAAAATTATAAATTTAAGGACCTGTATTGCTAAGCCCGCTGTGGCAACAAGTATAAAATTTGAATGTAAAAATTAAAGGGTGTTCCCATATTTGAAGTCAATAGACCGACATATATGGCCCTATCGTTTGAGCCGTTATTAGCAAACACTTGAAAATTCAACAGAATGTCCACTACTTCCTCTTATATATTAAGAAGTAAAAATATTTAAAATTATAAATTATATGGTGTTACAATAGTTGCCGTTATTTGATGTATATGACCAAACTGTTTAACAGTTGTAGACAGTTAATTTAAATTTGGACAGAACCTTTATTGCTAAGTCCGCTATAACAAGTAACAAACTTGAAATCAGAAATTTAAGGATATTCGTATAACTGATGTAATTTGACCTATGTGGCCCTAGCTTTAAAACCGTTATAGACAAACTCTTGAAAATTAGACAGCATAATAATTACTATATCAAGTATAATAACAAGTATAAATACTTAAAACTAGAAATTAAAGGGTGCCCTAATGGTTGTAATTTAACATATATATATATATATATATATATATATATATATATATATATATATATATATATATATATATATTCGACATATTCAAAATCCTAACGCAATCTTTTTTGAATAACATATAATATAATTAATGTATAATTACCGTCCTAGAGATATATGATTTTAAGTTTGTCTGTTTTGAAGGCACACTTTTTTAATGTTAATTGGTTTTTATATGAGATACAATTTTTCTATTTACACATAAAATTTTTTTAGGAAATTTTGTAAGGCAAAAATGTATTTCTTTATAATTTGTCACTATTTTTATTTTTCTTATTGCAATAAGTGGTGAAAATAATTATTTGAAGCTTTTATTTAAAATAATCGTTATACCAAAAAACTCAATGCAAATGAAATCGTAAATTAAATAGTCAATAAAGTAATTAATTTAATTTTTTTCAGAGATCTTCTAACAACGCAATTGTAGTGCAGGCGAGCGGTTCCTAATTACCATCTTTTTGTGGCGTCGATCAGAAAGAAACCAAAATATCAAAAATTCATAATGATGCTTAATAGCGTTTACGTTACTGGGTTTAAGGAATACAATACAAATTATAGAATGCACATATTTTTTATTTTATACTCGTATGGGAATAATCGTATCAAAACCACTGTCTCAATCCAGCCAATTTTTAGTTTGATTATGCACACTAAAATGGCAGTTACTTTTACGAAATTTTAAGACTTCGCTTT
Organism: Cistogaster globosa; assembly: GCA_937654795.1. Taxonomy (NCBI): domain Eukaryota; kingdom Metazoa; phylum Arthropoda; class Insecta; order Diptera; family Tachinidae; genus Cistogaster; species Cistogaster globosa. Next base: position 56,715,737 of record OW569405.1, read on the forward strand.
TTTTTTTAAACGACTCCAACTTTTTAGTTTATATGGGAGGTACCATGCCCACCGTCCCAACCCATCCAGTATTTATTTTTTTATTTATAAGATTTAAGATTACATCTACACATTGAGTGAGTACATACCTGCATAAAATTGTACATGTTATATTTTAAACACATAATACCGAGTTCGCACACGGCATTTTTCTTGCAGCAATTCTGAATTTTTTGGGTGAGAAAGAGAGAAACAAAATGATTCTGCACTCCTTTCTCTTCCAGAAAATTTAAAATTGCTGCAAGAAAAATTGACGTGTGTGAATTCAGTATAAATACAAAAACATGCGAAACCCTTAAGGTCTCAAAAACATTTGTAGAATCTAAAAAAAAATGTAAACCCGATGTTTATTCATTTCTCTTCCTTTTTTTTTTGTTCTTGAGCACAAATAATATTTGAAAGTTTTGTAAATTAATATTTTTTTAGTTTAAAACTTTATAGTACAATGTATATGTAAGTGGCTTAGTTCTGCCTTGATATCAAAATAAAATAAAATAAAAAACACGAGTTTTTGTGCTTTTTTATTTCAACCTATAATCAGTGTTACGGATTATTTTTATTTCTGTCCAAATTTATGGCAAAATGTTTTAGACTTTTTCGTGCGACATATTTCCAAAATCCATACTCAAAACTTACACTCTCGAACTTTTTTTATGAAAGAACACAAAGGTGTAAAAAGTGTTGAATATGTGCAACATTTTTGTCAGAAGAGAAAACGTCATTAGTTACAGCTGCTTGAGATCAAAATACCTATTGCATTATGATAACTGTTTGCCATAATGTTGAGTTCAAAATGCCTATTGCATTATGGTAACTGTTTGCCTAAAACATTATTTAATATATGTATGTATCTTTTATATACTTCCTATATACACATGTATCACGGTAGTAATTTGAAAGTACTGTGATTTTAAAATCATATTCACTGGCAACGACGTTCTCAAAAATTACGTGACCGCTCATCCCTATTTTTTACCCGCTCAAAGTACAACTCTGTTAATGATCGTTTGCGAGCTAAACCTTTTTTTAAACGGTGCTTTTTGTATTTCCTCGTGGAATCAGGGTGGCCCGATAAGGGATTTCTTCCCAGCTTTTTTCATTATCGACACTTATTTGATTTACAGGCATTAAAATTAATATTTGAAATATTTTTCTACCTGAACTATCAACTTATATGTATAATACGAACTGATCATCTTTGTGAATTATTTTAAAAAAGTGTGTAAAGTAATAACAATGCCATAACGCTTTGTTAAAACAAATAATATTGAATGTTAATATGGAATGCCGGTAAATAGTCCTAACTTACTGATGAATAAATGGATCTATCGAGTTAAATGCATACGAGTTTGCATTCGGTATTTTAACGAAAAAGAGGTGAAAATAATGACAGAGCTTTTGGGCGTTTTAGTTGCAGCAGAGGTAAAAGCAGAGGCATTATCTTATTAATTTACAACCATTGGAACAGACGGTGCAATCAATATGTTTGGCCCAAAAAAGTCTCTTTATATTTTCCTTAAAAGGAAAAATAGTTCTATTAAATTAGTTAAATGCGTTTGCCATTCACTAAACTTATATAGCTCGGAACCAGGAATATCAATCCCCAACTCTGTCGAATTTATTGTTAAAGAATTGTTTAACTACTTATCTTACTCTCCATTAAATTGGATATTGATAAAGCAAATACCGACATGGATACTGGCATAAAATTACCTACAAAATTACAATTGTTACCAAATTGGTTTTAACGAAAATTGTATAGAGCACTAGCGAAAGAAAAGTTTAAAAGATTCTCCAAAAGTATAACAAACGAACTCTTAAAAAAATTACAATTTAAGAATATTTAAGCCATTGATAAATAAATTTGATCCCATGTGTGCAATTTTAAAAATATCCATAGACTAAAAGTTTATTACATACGAAAGCGAGTAAAACAAAATTGCACCTGTTTATTGGCAGAAGCACGCAAAAAATTCCATTGCAAAAGCAATTTTTGGCTTTTGGGAAATAATTTACACATGCGAAGAAAATGAGGGATATTATTTCTTTCTAGAAATGCAAACAAATCAGTTATTTTTATTTCCGCCTCTACCGCAACTACAAACACTTCTGCGCCTAATAATTCCGAGGAGAAACGTGGTGTTATAGTTTATCATGCTGATCAACACATTAATGATGCTGCTAATGCAATGATATCAATGGGTTTCAGAAACGAAGAAGATTGGTTACCTGAAGCTTTTTAACTTATATCTCTTTCTGAAAGAAATGATAGCCGTTAAATAGTTATATGTTTTATGTATGTATCCATTTTAATTATTGAGACTGAGGGATCTTTATTGCTTTTCCTCGGACTCTATGTGTAAACTTCTTATTAATCAATTTATATTTGTTGTTTGTCATTAACGGGATTTGTATGTCTATTTATTTTGTGAAAGCATTGAATTATAATTATTATTTACTTATTTATAATTATTTTTTTCTACATTTTTAATAAATTGTGCATGAACACTACAAAAACCAAACTGGGGAATAAACTACAGTATGAATTGTTAGAATTACTGATAAAAAGAAAATCTACTTTTATAAGTCTGAAGTTTCTGAGGCAAACACTTATACTACAACAGGAACGAGTACTACAGTCTAAACGTAATGCTGGTTAGGACTTTTTCATTTTCTATTTTGATTGAAAAAACTCTCATCGGGATGGTCAATGATTCAGTTTTTAACAATAATTTAATAATTTAATTTAATAATATTTACAGGTCTGTGATCATGAGCTAAGGATGCAGTACGTTGACGCCTCTCATCCCGGTGCGTGCCATGACTACTTCGTTTGGAATTGCAGCGAATTTCGTGCTCATATTTCAATAATTACTCATAAATTAATTGATTTCTTTATCAAGGAGATGCAGGATATTCTCTAGAACCGTGGCTATTGACCCCTCATAAAAGTCCGCAGGATGAATCTGTTGAAATTAAATTCAATGAAATTCTTTCGAAGTGCCGCAATGTTATTGAACGCACCAATGGCGTCTTGAAAAATAGATGGAGGTGCATTCTTGGTGCCAGGGAGCTGTACTACCCTCCAGAAAAAGCAGCAAAAATAAGGAATTTTTGCTGTGCGTCGCATAAAATTTGCATTCATTTCAAATGCAATACTTCTGTGAACCGTAGCAAATGTTGATACATTAAGCAAACAAGATACTGACTTCACCCTAATATTTGTCCGTTGCCCAAAATATTATAAATAATATTGGAAATAATCTTTAACTAATGTACATATATAGTAATGCATATCCTAATCAATGTATTTTTGTTGTAAATTTGTTATATATATATATATATATATATATATATATATATATATATATATATATACCATCTCTGCAAGGACGTCGTGTGTATTTTTATCACTCTCTTCATCGATCACATCTTCTAGCACTAGCGATGCTATAAATACAGGGAGTTTCTCTTGTCGCTGTTGAACTTCATAATCCAAATTTGTTGGCCACACCTTCCACGAACTTCTTCATGCCCATTAAATTGTATATCGTCTCTCCATTTGGCGAGAACTTCTGAAAACAAGAAAAATTAGACGCTGGCAGAATGTAATGCCGCATTTTCAGGACTGCCAAATCCCCCATTAGCGTTCTTCGCATCTATCTACCTTAAGTTGTGTACATTGTAAATATCATCTATTTAACCAACTAATCAACATTAATTTGGTTGGACGAAATTCTCACACAACTCATAGCATGTCTTTGTTGTTTTCGTTACAACACGTCTTGTACATTTGTTTTTGCTTTTGTACTACACTATCGGTATAGCCACGAAATGCAAATTTGAATTTTTAATCATTCATACTTGTTTCCTCACAACATTCTTGATGCTGTTCCAGTATCATATTAACTGTTGATGAGTTAGGTATGACTGCATGGGCACGGTGCCTTACGGGAAAAAGTTAAAAATTAATATTTAACATAATTATTTAGCTCTCATTTTTGTAATTTTGTAATTTGTACAACCATCATTAGCGCAGCTGTTGTATCAGTATTCAACCGGATAAGATGGTCACTCTTTATAAGTTTCAGTTGGCTAAATATTCTCTTCAGACGCGCAATGAGAAATGTTTGTTTAAAATTAAACTCGGAAGCATAGTTACAATTTTTGAATAAAGGTTTTTACGTAGCAGATTAAGAACTTTCTTCCAATACTGAGCGTTTAAATCAGGTCACAACCCTAATATTCCGTGTTTGACAAGAGTGTGATTTCGCCATTCAATAAAATTATTAAAGAAAAAATTTTCATTTCATGTTTCATTTCAAAGTTTTAAAGCGAAAAAAATTTTTAAAACGTAAAATTCTACAAATCTAAATCTTTTAAGGAAAAAGATTATTATTCTTAAAAAAAGTTCCTGGGCTTTGTTTTTTTATATCTGAATTTTAATGGCAGGGGTACATAACCATAGAGCCATAGTATCCCACAAGTTTTTAGATATATGTAAATTCTCCCCAGGAACTGCCCATCGACTTATACCTTCGTAATCGAGCAATCCTGAAAAGGATATTGAAATATAGACAATTATTTTAATTTGCAATTTGTTCAAACGGTGGACACAGTTGAAAAACGTGCGCGTTGCGTCTTTGATTATAATTTTACTTTTTTAGAGTGGAAAATCTGCTCGCACACATTAGTAAACTGAATATCCTGCTATAAGTACAGTATGTATACTTTATATAGCACTTCTTTCAAATTCAAATGTGACGTTTTGGAAAATTTTAAGAACAGTAAACAACGTTGTATATTTTAAGGCAATAAAACGACAGCTTTTTTCTAATCAGATAGTTGTTAAATTTTCAAACGGAATAAATAAAGTTGCTAACAATTTTTTAAAGTTTAAATAGAACACATATTATTTGGCAATTGAAAAAAATTGTTGTCAGAAACATTTCGCTGTTATTAAACAAAAAGCAAGAAACATTTGGTGACTTTTCACAAACTGAACACCTTCAGAAAAAAATTTTTTTTTTGTTTATATCGAACTTATTTTTTAAATGGGATTTTGACATCCTTTGCAACCTTTGTAAGTAAAACCCAATTTGTTATGTTATGCTGACCACATGTGTGTATAATACAAGTCAAGTCGGTTAACATACAAATAAATTGTTTAAAAACTTTAATTTTAGTAGAAAAGTCAATTTTTTTAATTTGCTTTTTATAATAGCTTTTCTGAATTAGAATTTAAGGCTGAGAAAACATGTATATATATATATATATATATATATATATATATATATATATATATATATATATATATATATATATATATATATAAATGTGTGTGACCAAAAGAAATACGTACGGCAAAAGGTGGCGTAAAATTTACAATAACAAAAGGGTACAGGTGGAGGCCCTAACAAAGAACATAAGTTTTCTGCGACTAAAGAAAGTATATATAATTTAATAGCAATGAAAAGGTGTTGAAGGTGGCCCTGAAAATATTTTTGGCTTGGAATCACCAAAAAATTTTAAAGACACCACCAGTGAACTTGTGGATATTTCTATGGAAGAAATAATACAAACCGAAAAAGTTAAAAGCGCATCCAGCGAAACTACTGGAATGCCAAATTTGGTTTCCAAGAATAAAGAAAACATAAAATCTTCCGATGTATTGTTATCTGAACTTTCCAAACAAAGAGAGTTGGTGGATACATTGAAGGAAGTGGTAATGAATGTTAAGGAGCACCAACAGAGTTTAAAGAAAATTTACAGATCTCTTGATAAAATGTACTACCAAAAAAAAAAAAAACATTTTCATCAAGTGGAAAGTATTGAAAAAGAAAAGCTTTAAGAAATGCAGCGTCATCACTCTTTTATGAAAAAAAAAAATAAGTTCGATAAATACAAATTACAATTTCAGTTCAACGATATCACCTAAAAACTAATTTAAAGACTGTTTTTATATAAATTATACTAATTTTTGTTTTTATAAGTATGTTGTTATTTTTTTTAATATGTTATTAAATAAATGAATTTAATGGAAAATAGGTTTTATAGTGAGTTTCCAATATTATGTCGAATTAATTGAGCTGCGTTGAGATATGTTGTCGAAGTTGCCAAATTAATATGATTTTCTACGTTGTCAATTTCTCTCAAAGAAGTTTGCTGTTTTTCCCTTACCTTAAAATGTTTGCATATATTGTGTAGGGCACAGCATACATTAATAATCTTAGCTGACTTTTCTGGACGGTATGAAGCTCCCTTGCATCGAGAAGACATCTTCACCTATTCTTTAAAACACCGTTGGTTCGTTCAATAATATTGCGGCATTTTTATTGCACCTTATTGAACCTCATCTCTTGGGAACCATCCTTTGGAACACGATGTGTTGTTAGTAGCCACGGCTCCAAAGGACAACAAGCGTCACCTATTATATAAATAATTTATTAAAGGTATTTTTGTTCAATCTTATGACGAGTTTAACCTAAAAGCCAAAACTTATGAACACCTTCCAGATACTTTTGCTCTAAATGAGCCCTTATATTGCTGGTAGCCCATATAAAATCATCGTGACAAGCGCTAGGATGAGATGCGTCAACGTAACGAGTTTTTAGCTCATCATCGCAAATCTAAGATATTAAAAATGTTTTCATCTGCAGGTTTATGAAATTTTTAACTATACTTACCAACATAGTACTTAAACTGTATTTTCCTTTTCTGTTGTAGAACAAATGTTTGTTCTCAGCAGAAGCAATTATTTGTATATGCGTCCCATCAACGCAGCCGGTAACTCCTGTAGGCATTTTTATCCACGTTGAGCAAAAATGCATTTCAAGAAAGTCAACAACTTCATTTAAAACTTTGCTAAAAGTTGGCTGAGCTAAAGGCACTTCAAAATAGTTTCCAACCCCAGTCTGTTATTCGCCTTCGGCCAAAAAAAACGTAAACAACCACTCAGTTTCACTATAAGTCTAACACCAGATTGTCTCTTGTAAGGCTGTTGTGATGTAAGCGCTTCTAATAAATAAGTAAAGGCACTTTTGTTCACTCTGTAGCATTTTTGAAACCTACTACAAAAAAAAAATTTTAATATTTTCAATCAAATCTTTTTTTTATTTTTTATTTACAATGATGGCTCCAACTCAAGCGGATTTGATGCATCGCACATCTTTTGTCTACCAGTTCTTTGGATGTGTTTTTCACAAATTTCTTGATAAATTTTATCCGCTAGCACTTGCAAAGCTATACTTTTCATTTTTAATTATTAATTTAAAATAAACACAATTTTAACAAAAACAAATTTAGGAATTTATTAAAATTACATCCGTAAATTAATTCACAATCGCAAATAAAATAACAATTAGAAAATAAAATGTCAAACACAAATCAGCTGCTTATGAAATTTCCTTCCTCTAATTTACCAAATCCGCAAGTATATAGAATAGGAGCATCCTTCCTAGAGAGTAAAAAATTTTAAAAGGGGAAAATTTCGTGAGGATTTGCATAATTGGGCTGTAAGATCTTCTTTTAACAATAATGCAACTACATCTAGATATTGCATGTGAATGGTGTAAAGGTTGCAAAGAAGATGTAAACCGGTTACGGCGCAATTTGGAGGCGGAAGGGCAGCAGGGCCACCATCAAAAAGTATTTCGGAGTGGAAAAAGGAAGGGTTAATAAAATAAGTAATTTGCTAAACCTACACACAATTGTTAAAAATTCAAAAACATTTTCAGGTATGGTGCACCCAAAAAAAATATGTGCGGCACAAAGCGGCACAAAATCTAAAGTACTCTATAGCTACTGGTGGTGGCCAAAATATGGAGCAGAAGTTCTCGCCAAATGGAGAGACGATATACAGTTTAATGGGCATGAAGGAGTTCGTGGAAGGTGTGGCCGATAAATTTGGATTATGAAGTCCAACAGCGACAAGTGAAACTCCAGAGAGCCCTTCACCTGCATTTATAGAATCGCTAGTGCTAGAAGATGTGATCGATGAAGAGAGTGATAAAAATACACACGACGTCCTTGCAGAGATGATATATATATATATATATATATATATATAGATGTAGTTGCATTATTGTTAAAAGAAGATCTTACAGCCAAATTATGCAAATCCTCACGAAATTTTCCCCTTTTAAAATTTTTTGCTGCCTAGGAAGGATGCTCCTATTCTATATACTTGCGGATTTGGTAAATTAGAGGAAGGAAATTTCATAAGCAGCTGATTTGTGTTTGACATTTTATTTTCTAATTGTTATTTTATTTGCGATTGTGAATTAATTTACGGATGTAATTTTAATAAATTCCTAAATTTGTTTTTGTTAAAATTGTGTTTATTCTAAATTAATAATTAAAAATGAAAAGTATAGCTTTGCAAGTGCTAGCGGATAAAATTTATCAAGAAATTTGTGAAAAACACATCCAAAGAACTGGTAGACAAAAGATGTGCGATGCATCAAATCCGCTTGAGTTGGAGCCATCATTGTAAATAAAAAATAAAAAAAAGATTTGATTGAAAATATTAAAATTTTTTTTTGTAGTAGGTTTCAAAAATGCTACAGAGTGAACAAAAGTGCCTTTACTTATTTATTAGAAGCGCTTACATCACAACAGCCTTACAAGAGACAATCTGGTGTTAGACCTATAGTGAAACTGAGTGGTTGTTTACGTTTTTTTTGGCCGAAGGCGAATAACAGACTGGGGTTGGAAACGATTTTGAAGTGCCTTTAGCTCAGCCAAATTTTAGCAAAGTTTTAAATGAAGTTGTTGACTTTCTTGAAATGCATTTTTGCTCAACGTGGATAAAAATGCCTACAGGAGTTACCGGCTGCGTTGATGGGACGCATATACAAATAATTGCTTCTGCTGAGAACAAACATTTGTTCTACAACAGAAAAGGAAAATACAGTTTAAGTACTATGTTGGTAAGTATAGTTAAAAATTTCATAAACCTGCAGATGAAAACATTTTTAATATCTTAGATTTGCGATGATGAGCTAAAAACTCGTTACGTTGACGCATCTCATCCTAGCGCTTGTCACGATGATTTTATATGGGCTACCAGCAATATAAGGGCTCATTTAGAGCAAAAGTATCTGGAAGGTGTTCATAAGTTTTGGCTTTTAGGTTAAACTCGTCATAAGATTGAACAAAAATACCTTTAATAAATTATTTATATAATAGGTGACGATTGTTGTCCTTTGGAGCCGTGGCTACTAACAACACATCGTGTTCCAAAGGATGGTTCCCAAGAGATGAGGTTCAATAAGGTGCAATAAAAATGCCGCAATATTATTGAACGAACCAACGGTGTTTTAAAGAATAGGTGAAGATGTCTTCTCGATGCAAGGGAGCTTCATACCGTCCAGAAAAGTCAGCTAAGATTATTAATGTATGCTGTGCCCTACACAATATATGCAAACATTTTAAGGTAAGGGAAGAACAGCAAACTTCTTTGAGAGAAATTGACAACGTAGAAAATCATATTAATTTGGCAACTTCGACAACATATCTCAACGCAGCTCAATTAATTCGACATAATATTGGAAACTCACTATAAAACCTATTTTCCATTAAATTCATTTATTTAATAACATATTAAAAAAAATAACAACATACTTATAAAAACAAAAATTAGTATAATTTATATAAAAACAGTCTTTAAATTAGTTTTTAGGTGATATCGTTGAACTGAAATTGTAATTTGTATTTATCGAACTTATTTTTTTTTTTTCATAAAAGAGTGATGACGCTGCATTTCTTAAAGCTTTTCTTTTTCAATACTTTCCACTTGATGAAAATGTTTTTTTTTTTTTTTGGTAGTACATTTTATCAAGAGATCTGTAAATTTTCTTTAAACTCTGTTGGTGCTCCTTAACATTCATTACCACTTCCTTCAATGTATCCACCAACTCTCTTTGTTTGGAAAGTTCAGATAACAATACATCGGAAGATTTTATGTTTTCTTTATTCTTGGAAACCAAATTTGGCATTCCAGTAGTTTCGCTGGATGCGCTTTTAACTTTTTCGGTTTGTATTATTTCTTCCATAGAAATATCCACAAGTTCACTGGTGGTGTCTTTAAAATTTTTTGGTGATTCCAAGCCAAAAATATTTTCAGGGCCACCTTCAACACCTTTTCATTGCTATTAAATTATATATACTTTCTTTAGTCGCAGAAAACTTATGTTCTTTGTTAGGGCCTCCACCTGTACCCTTTTGTTATTGTAAATTTTACGCCACCTTTTGCCGTACGTATTTCTTTTGGTCACACACATTTATATATATATATATATATATATATATATATATATATTTATATATATATATATATATATATATATATATATATATATATATATATACATGTTTTCTCAGCCTTAAATTCTAATTCAGAAAAGCTATTATAAAAAGCAAATTAAAAAAATTGACTTTTCTACTAAAATTAAAGTTTTTAAACAATTTATTTGTATGTTAACCGACTTGACTTGTATTATACACACATGTGGTCAGCATAACATAACAAATTGGGTTTTACTTACAAAGGTTGCAAAGGATGTCAAAATCCCATTTAAAAAATAAGTTCGATATAAACAAAAAAAAATTTTTTTCTGAAGGTGTTCAGTTTGTGAAAAGACACCAAATGTTTCTTGCTTTTTGTTTAATAACAGCGAAATGTTTCTGACAACAATTTTTTTCAATTGCCAAATAATATGTGTTCTATTTAAACTTTAAAAAATTGTTAGCAACTTTATTTATTCCGTTTGAAAATTTAACAACTATCTGATTAGAAAAAAGCTGTCGTTTTATTGCCTTAAAATATACAACGTTGTTTACTGTTCTTAAAATTTTCCAAAACGTCACATTTGAATTTGAAAGAAGTGCTATATAAAGTATACATACTGTACTTATAGCAGGATATTCAGTTTACTAATGTGTGCGAGCAGATTTTCCACTCTAAAAAAGTAAAATTATAATCAAAGACGCAACGCGCACGTTTTTCAACTGTGTCCACCGTTTGAACAAATTGCAAATTAAAATAATTGTCTATATTTCAATATCCTTTTCAGGATTGCTCGATTACGAAGGTATAAGTTGATGGGCAGTTCCTGGGGAGAATTTACATATATCTAAAAACTTGTGGGATACTATGGCTCTATGGTTATGTACCCCTGCCATTAAAATTCAGATATAAAAAAACAAAGCCCAGGAACTTTTTTTAAGAATAATAATCTTTTTCCTTAAAAGATTTAGATTTGTAGAATTTTACGTTTTAAAAATTTTTTTCGCTTTAAAACTTTGAAATGAAACATGAAATGAAAATTTTTTCTTTAATAATTTTATTGAATGGCGAAATCACACTCTTGTCAAACACGGAATATTAGGGTTGTGACCTGATTTAAACGCTCAGTATTGGAAGAAAGTTCTTAATCTGCTACGTAAAAACCTTTATTCAAAAATTGTAACTATGCTTCCGAGTTTAATTTTAAACAAACATTTCTCATTGCGCGTCTGAAGAGAATATTTAGCCAACTGAAACTTATAAAGAGTGACCATCTTATCCGGTTGAATACTGATACAACAGCTGCGCTAATGATGGTTGTACAAATTACAAAATTACAAAAATGAGAGCTAAATAATTATGTTAAATATTAATTTTTAACTTTTTCCCGTAAGGCACCGTGCCCATGCAGTCATACCTAACTCATCAACAGTTAATATGATACTGGAACAGCATCAAGAATGTTGTGAGGAAACAAGTATGAATGATTAAAAATTCAAATTTGCATTTCGTGGCTATACCGATAGTGTAGTACAAAAGCAAAAACAAATGTACAAGACGTGTTGTAAAGAAAACAACAAAGACATGCTATGAGTTGTGTGTGAATTTCGTCCAACCAAATTAATGTTGATTAGTTGGTTAAATAGATGATATTTACAACGTACACAACTTAAGGTAGACAGATGCGAAGAACGCTAATGAGGGATTTGGCAGTCCTGAAAATGAGGCATTACATTCTGCCAGCGTCTAATTTTTCTTGTTTTCTTTGAAAAACGTTCGCATACAATAAAAAATTATTTTTTTTAATTAAACTGAAAAAAATTAACCTAAGCTAAAAAGTTAATATTTTTAAGCCTCTTCGAATTTTTAGAAATAAAGCATGGGCTTGGAAATTATGATTTTTAACTTTGCGTTTTTATACCCTTCACTACAGGTGGGAAAAGGGTATGTCTAAGCTTACCATTCCGTTTTTAATTCATACAATATTCATTTTAGATCCCATAAAGTATATTTACATAGAGTCCTTATGCATAGCGATGTCCGCCTGTCCGTCCGTGTTCAGGTTTAAATCAACTTTGCCAAGGCAATAGATCAGCTGGAGATAATCTAAATACACCAATCGATCACATATAGTTTCGAAAATTTTACTGCTGAAAATCAGCAAGATCGGTCTATGTCCTTCGTGCCAGCAGGCACTAATTTTTCTATATCATTTAGAAAAAATCTAGCTTAGTGAAGTAACTCCCAACGAAAAAACAAATATTTGGGTGGATGGAGAATTAAAAATAAGAAAAAAAAAACATTAAGTGAAAAAATTTGCGCTCGTCCATATATTCCGAGTTATATGCACCATTTTTTTAAGATATCAATATTGATATCATTTAAAAGCTTTTGAAGGGATCTTTCAGGAAATACTTATTTTTTAAATACTTAATGCATTAGAAGCTAACGACATTTTTTGTAAATTTTTTTTTTCTGCCTCCTCAACATTTGTTTGTTATTTTTTTTTTTTTTTTTGTTGTTTTTGTTTTTTGATGGGAGCTACTTTAGTAAACTAGATTTACATATATGGTGAAGAGTATATAGCACTCTTACTTGTTTATTTTAGTTTGTTAAAGAACTAAATTTTTTTTTAGAAAGAAAAATTATTTTCCTACTTATGGGTAATGCCGTATTTTCCGGACCGCTACATCCTTCATCGACATTCTTCGCATCTATCTACCTTAAGTTGTGTATGTTGTGAATATCATTCATTTAACTAACCAATCAATAATAATTTGGTTGGACGAAATTCCAAATTCAGTTGTCTGAAGCCACTAAACACGAACATGAATATAGCTTATAACGCATTGTTGACAGCAACACCTGCCTCAATAGAAAGTGAAAGGTATTTAATTTTACTTTTTTCTAACCTTTTTCATAATTGCTGATTTTTTCTATTGTTGGAAATTTTCCAACGAAAACAAACAACAGTATGTCTCGTGAATTGTTAAATGTAGCTCAAATCATATTTTTCTACAAATAATTAATATAATACTTTTCAGTATTTTTATCTTTGTTAACTCTCGTTAAATGTGTGCTTAGATTACGTGTGCAAGTCATATGGAATGTCAGATGTTCCACATGTAAATCAATACACATGTATTATAACATGTTTTAGTTTCATTTAGAGCATGCTCTATTTGACATGTAACAGTATAAGACAACAGATGTTTTCAGTGGGGCTAACATCTAGTTTTAAAGTTTCCACTTGAAATATTAAAGCAATAAAGTCTAGACTTTTAAAAATAAAAAAACATTTTTGGAACTTTTTTAGGTAATGTATTAATATATCGTGGGTTTAACCGTATTATTTGGGCATTTCCATGAATATGACAACGACAGAAAAAACAAAAATCCTTGAACCTTCTTTATTATGATAAAAAAGAAGTTTTGAAATTTAGGGTTTAGAGATTACCGCTTCATGCATTTTTAAAGAACAAATATTGCAATTTAAACTCAGCGCCAAAGTTTATAGTCAAAAATAAATTGAAATCTGAGTTATTGACTCATGACAATTTTTTAATTAATTCTCTGTGAAAGTGTACTTCAAAAACACTGACCACATTTCTTTGATGCGAAGTGTATTTGCATATATATTATATATATATATATATATATATATATATATATATATATATATATATATATATATATATATATATACAGGGTGTTTTTTATAGACGTATAGAACTTCGAATTGAAATAAAACACAAGAAAATCGTTTTAATGTCCATCAATTTGGCTTTATTGGAAGGATAATTTTATGCCATTAATGTTTAAATATGATTTCGGGCATGTGGCCGCCGCGGCTGGCTCGAATAAAGTCAATTCTACAGGTCCAATTTTCAACCACTTTTTTGAGCATGTGGGGCCGTATGTTGGCAATAACGCCACGAATGTTGGCTTCCAAGTCCCCTAACGTTTCTGGTTTGTTGGCGTAGACGAGCGACTTCACATATCCCCAAAGAAAATAATCCAATGGTGTCAAATCGCACGATCTTGGTGGCCAATTGACAGGTCCATTCCGCGAAATTATGCGCTCATCGAATGTTTCCTTCAATAAATCGATTGTAACGTGCGCTGTGTGGCATGTAGCGCCGTCTTGTTGGAACCACAACTCATGCACATTCATGCCATCCAATTGGGGAACAAAATAGTCGGTTATCATGGCTCTATACCGGTCTCCATTAACGGTAACTGACTCTCCAGCATTATTTCGGAAGAAGTATGGCCCAATGACTCCACCAGCCCATAGAGCACACCAAACAGTTAGTTTTTGTGCATGTAATGGCGTTTCAAGGGTCTCATGTGGATTCCCTTCACTCCAAATGCGGCAATTTTGCTTGTTGACGTAGCCATTCAACCAAAAATGAGCCTCATCACTGAACAAAATTTTGCTATGAAAATCAGCATCGAGATCAATCTCATTTTCGGCCCATACACCAAAATCACGACGCATTGCATGGTCTCGCGGCTTTAATTCTTGCACAAGCTGGATCTTGTAAGGTCGCAAGCCAAGATCTTTGCGCAAAATCTTCCATAAAGTTGATGGACAAAGCTCTAATTGCTGTGCACGGTGGCGAATCGATTCATTCGGGTCCTCTTCAACACTTTGCTCTACAGCGGCAATTGTTTCTTCGGTGCGCACTGTTCGACGTCTCTGCGGATGCGTATTATCACATAGAGTAAACGTAGTGCGAAAACGATCCATGGTTAACCGAATTAATTGCTCTGATGGCCGATTATGTCGACCATAAAATGGACGGAGCTTGCGGTAAACTTCGCGAACTGAACCATTATTTTCGAAATAAATTTGCACGATTTGCAAGCGTTGTTCTTTTGTCAACCTATTCATGATGAAATGGCAAACCAAACTAAATATTAATCACTTGACAGCTGACAAAATGGCCGCCAGTTAAAAAAGTGATGCCAACTTAAAGTTCTATACGTCTATAAAAAACACCCTTTATATTAAATGTAAATTTAAAATCATGCAAAATAGGCTTTTTCAGGACAGTTTTCTCATTTCTTAGGCTCATTATAATCGATATTGCTACGAAGATGCTTTATTTAGGTCATAAAAAAAAATAATTGTCACCAACAAAATAAAACGAAATGAGCTATTGTGAATGTTTACAACGCCAGAAGTTTCTACAAAAACTTCTTAATCACAAAACAAAAACAATTAACATAAACTTTAACAATAAAAATAAACGCAACAGAGAACTATGTACACAAACACCTACAAAACGACTAATAAAAATAGACAGCATGTATATTTAAATTCAAAATAATAATGGAAGGTTCTGGAATCAAATAAAAATCATCATGTGTCTCAAGTGATAAATTCGTAGTAAAGAAATATTCTACCAACAGATGAAGGAAGTTCTGGTATATTCAAGAGCCTAAACATTGGGTACATAAAAGCAACGGCCATACAGGCTGACGGCATTCTTAGTGAAAACGTCAACCAGTGAAGATCTTGTGGTAAAACAGATAAAACAGTGGTGAAGTGACCATCGCGTATTTTTTTGTACTAATCGAGAATGAGCAAATAATTGTCTAATTAAAGTGTAATTTAATTAAAGTAGTAAATAGATTGTGTGTATTAAATTTGCGACAAAAGAACTCAATAAAATAAACGTTTATAAATTTAAATAAATTAACAGAATTTGGAACAATTAGGCAAAGAAATATGAGCATAGCTGAGTTCAGAGAAAAATCGTGTTGCTTTCTGAACAATTAAATGTGTTTGAGATAAAGGCATTAGAAAATCCAACGCAAGAGGCTAAGGACGCAATTTACAAAGTTAATAAGATTATGGCCCTTAATGTGTTTATGAAAGGCGTAAATGTAGGATACCAAAATTTATTAAATGCTTGCAGCCCGAAGACACTGAATGAGGCAGTAGAGAAGTGTATAACTATGGAAGTAAATACACAAAATAGTGAAAATAATGTATTTAGAGTATGGAGACCTAAATATGAGTACAATTCTCGAAGAGGAAGAAGAAATTTTGTACAAAACAATTATAGGGACAACGCTGGCCGCAACAGGGATTACTAAAATAGCGCCAATATTTTTAACAACAATGTGTATACCTCAAATAATTATAATAATAATAGAAGGTATAAAGAAAATAACGATTGAGCTGGGAACAATCATTTTACGAGTTATCGGAATAATGGACCAAGAGCCAGCGATAACAGGAACTACAGTTCAGGTAGGGAAACTGAAAAGGCCGGATAACGTAACGAGTTATTCGAAGCCGCCAAAAGTGAACAGAGTATTAAAAAAGGCAAACAATTTGATAAGTATACCTTGTAGGAATAGTTATATAAACCTAAGTTTTTTAATAGATACGGGAGCGGATATATCGTGTTGTAAGCAAATAAATGCGAAAAAAAATAAACAGAGAGGAGGTTTCGTCATTAAGTGGCATTACTTTGGATACTATTGAGAGTATAGGTGCAACGTACTTGAGTTTGGGGCTAGAAGAGCTACAAATAATTCACAAATTTCATGTTGTCGGTGATGATTTTCCTCTTGCTGCTGATGCGATTGTTGGAAGGGATATGTTGGAAAATTTTAAATGTAAAATCGATTTTGAAACTTATACAATATCTTTTAATGTATTAGATAAAGAATACGTGCTACCGGTGAACCCGGGGCGAGCAGAGGTTTTTGTGCCAGCGCGGTCAGAATCAGTAGTACCAGTGAATATTTGTACTTGTGAGGATAGCATAGTCTTGAATAAAGAGTTATCGCCTGGAATTTTTGTAGCAAATGGTATAATACCACACGTAGTGTACAGCACGTAAGAATATTGAACACTACCGAAAAAGACGCAGTCCTACCTGATTTAGAAGTGGAACGGTTATCTGATTACAATATATACATATATATATGTTGGCCATGATAACGGATCAATAAGTAGACAGAGGGTAAGTGATATTTCAAAAGATTTAAAAATTGAATCATTAGGTCCGGTAGCTAAACACTCGTTACTCGGCATAATAGCAAAGTATATTGACATTTTTCATCTTGAAGGTGATAAACTAATGGTAAATAACTTTTATACTCAGGAAATTCATTGAATAATGTAGCTCAGATTTATAGATATTTAGTAAATAAGAAATCATTTTGTACTTTGTATTTGTTTTTTTAAATTTTTTATTTGACAAAATATTTTTTGTTTTCCAAAATACATATGTTAGTATAAAAAATTTTTTATTACATTTTTGTTGTTGTTTTAAATTGTTTCAATAAATATTTGTTTTCCTGAAGATGCTACACAATGGAGTAGCGAAATATTGAAAATATATATAATAAATAAAATACCTATTGCTTATAAATTAAATAAAATATAAAAGAGTTGGGAAATAACTTATATATATATATAGATATATAGATATATATAAATTTTTGTGAATAAAAATTAATAATAATAAGCCTTTAAAATTGGCTTTTAATTAAAATAACACAAGAATTCATCTGCTTAGGCATTAAAGTTGCCTTAACTAGAAACTTTGGCCAGTGGCGTTCTTAAGCGCCGGCTAATGCACAAGCAGGTTTATTCTGTTATTACAAAACCAGTCACTTACCAGTACACTGTTCGGACTTATGGACTTCATCTGTGGGGAACAACTAGTAATTCTAATATAGAAATACTTTAGAGATATCAATCGAAAACACTTAGATTAATAGTTAACGCGTCATGGTATGTAAATATTAAGATAATATATAATGATCTCAAAGTATGCACAATAAAAGATGAAATAAATGCATGAAATGAGAGATACTTGAACAGAATTAGCAATCATGCAAATTTGTTTGCTATTGCACTTTTTGATAACAGTAACGATGTAAAAAGACTCAAAAGACATCATGTTCTTGATCTGCCTTTTAGAAGCTAGATTTATCTTCTTATTTTTCGTTTAATACATATGATAATATAAAAAACAGCCATTTCCAGCACTGCTTAAGCATAAAACTGCAAAAATAGGAAAGAGAGAAACAGGAATGAGAGAAAAACTGAAAAAACCCAACAAAAAATGATTGACGGAAACTAACACTAACACAATTTTTACACTAACACATATGCAACAATTTTATATTGAACAGCGTTGCCGTTGTAGCGTTTTTGGTACTGAATTGGGATGAATTTTTTTTTAAAACACTAAATTTTATTTTTCACTTGTGTTTATAGATAAAAGTGCAGCAAACTATAAAATACAGCTTACAAAATATTTTGTTATTAAAATTGTGCCAAAGTTTAAACAAAACTTTTATTTAAATTGTTGTAAAAAGTTAGTCGGGTTTAAAGAATTTTGTAGCTTTTGAAAGAAAAAATAAGGAAGAGAGCTTTCTTGTCAGTTGCAAAGTTGTTTACCCCAAACAAACAAATCATATGCAAGAGTGAAACAACTAAAATATGTTTTATTTCGTGACGTTAAGAAAATTGCGCATTTATCAAGTAACTATAAAAGTGGTATGGTGATTTATTAAAAGCAAAAACTAAATAAAAAACAAAGAATTTTAAATAAATATACAAGTTCAATGTGGAATTAAAAAGATAAGTTGCATTTGGGATTCAGAGCAGTTAAAGTGCAAAGATTGTGTCCAATGAACCTGACACTGGAAATCCAAAACTTTACCGGCATGTTGCGGGTATTTAAAACCGCCACAGCCTTCAAAGAGTTAGATCCGAGTTTGAAGAACTTATGAAATCCAAAATTGTAAATTGTTTTTAAATGTGTAAAACTTTTCCTTATTTGCTTAAATTTATATATTTCTTTGATTTTCAGTCAACAACTGTATTTGGTAGAAACACTCAAGATGTGTGCCTCAACATCATCGTCGTCCAAAAGTGATGGGAAATATAAAGCTTAATCATCAAGTGTGATGAAAACATCTGTCATCACTAAATAGTAAACTGCTGTAGAGTGAGCAGTGCAGATATATGTATCTCATAATGGAAAGAATTCATTAGTTAGAAAGAGATGCAAAATTACATGTACACAAAAGTTTCCATCAAGTTTTTCATTTTTCCGTTAAGAATGTGATAGAAACTTTGTTCTACGCGATGATGGATATTTCCATCATCAGTGATTGTCATTTGATGGATCAAATGATGGTCACTGTTCTTGTAGGGAGTGATTGTCATTGTCACACTGTTTTTGTAGGGTCACTGTTCTTGTAGGGGAGTTATGAATATTCATTTCGTGCTACTTTTGCTACCCCATAAGCTTCTCTACACCTCTTGCTTTAAAACTTCTGCTTCTTGGAAGAAATATATATTATTTAAGGGGCTATTAGACAGTCAAACATTACATGTGAGTGCGGTTTGATGAGAGAGGATTTCAATATCAAATTTTTTTGAAAACCGTCCAGCCAAGTTGACAAACACACATTTTGCACTATTACACGATTGAGATGGTATGCCATCATACCATGTTCACATACCAAGTTTGACCACCTAATAGCAGCTTAAGATATACAAAAGAATAACCGTAGTTTACCCTTTTTATTCTTGGTAAAGTAGTGTTTAATTTTTTGGTACTTAAATAATTTTTACGAGTTTCATTCCAAAAAAAAACAAAATCAACTAATTTTTAACGAGCAATAAATCTATAAAAAAGAAAAGTGTTCAAAATAAATAGAAGTGCTTTTTCATACAATTAAAGGAAGAAGTGAAAAAAGCAATGTTAAATTATTATAATAGTGGTAAATAATTTAAATAGTGGAATGTGTGAATAATATTTATTTATATTAATAGTGGAAGTTGAATCTTTATTTCAGAAAAAACTATGAAGATGATGATGAGGCTGGAACGTCAGCATGAATTCTAAATTTTTCTTTTAAATCACTTATTTAAAGTGATGATGATTATTTTTGATTAAAATTTTTTTAATTTGCTTAGGTTAAAAAAAAATTAAGGACGGCTACGAAAAAACATTTGCATGTATTCGACTCAATTTTAAATAATCAAAGTACCATAGACTCAATATTTTCCATTGAAAGATTGGAAGCATAAAGTGCGGAAATAAAATTATCCCTTTTCATTGTTGAACACAACATACC
This sequence comes from Cistogaster globosa, assembly GCA_937654795.1. NCBI lineage: Eukaryota > Metazoa > Arthropoda > Insecta > Diptera > Tachinidae > Cistogaster > Cistogaster globosa. Next base: position 56,736,189 of record OW569405.1, read on the forward strand.
AGCTGCAGCAGATCACTTAGTAAAGGTTTGCAACATTCTTTTTAAGACTCCAGAACAGCATCAAATATTTCATTAGGTATAACTCAAGCTACAGCTATATTTAAAAATGTAATTGGTAGCTCACAACTTTATAATGTAAATGACATTATAAAAGAAAATACATATTTATTATATATGTATAGACAAATCTACAAATATCTTTTATCAAAAATTATTATGTTTAATAGTAAGAGTTTGTACTGATTTTGAAATAAATTACCTATTTTTTTGACTACTCAGGTTAGAGCAATGTGATTCAAAATCTCTATAACTGTTAATCATTTCGAAAATAATAAAATAAACTTTAAAAATAATATTGTCGGCCTTGCGGCTAACGGTGCTGCAGTTATGACAATTGCTTACGAAATGGTATAAAATGTATTTGCCACTCATTCTCGTTATGTTCCTCATATGCTTGTTTAAAACTTCTTTCATCAGTTAAAACTTTGGCTCGAGACGTATATTACTACCTCTCAAATAGCCCTAAACGTTTGGGATAATTTAATAAAATTCAAAAAATATAGAAATAAGACCCCTTAGCATATTGCATTCCTGCCAAACTTGCTAGCTTTCACTAGAAGGCGTTGTAACTCTATTTTTAGATCTTCTCGAACCACTAAAGATTTATTTTGCTTTTGCCGTGAACGTGGACCGAATTGATACAGCTGAAACAATTTTTGGCGATGTAATGTAGCGGCAATAAATTAAAAGGCACAGGCACTCATATTAAAAAGACCAGTCTTTTTAAAAGCAAATTTCAGAATGTTTATTAATTATGTTTTTATAACTACTTTATATATGTATATGGCTTTCTTAATAACAGCTGATTGTGTTGCCATTGTGCTTAACTTCTACAAGTACTATTACTGATTGTTGTTTGCAATCATATACAACATGCTCCCTTTTAGCTTAATAATATATTTAAAACGACTACCTCCGTAGTCTTTGAGTCTTTATTAAAAACTGAAATCTTAAAACTATCTTAATGGCAAACCAAGCTTAAAATTAACAAATTGAATAAGTAGTGAGAAAGAACATTGTGCATAGTAAGCGCATTTACTGCTGTTACCTCAAATTGAAACAGTAAAAGTTTGTTTATTTAAAAGTTTAGATTCAAAGTTAAAATTAAAAGAATGTCCAAGAAGTTGCGTCTATGAATTTGTCGGAACGGAAATTAATTAAAAATAATAAGTGTCATATTACATGTATGTGACTTCCCTACCCTTAGTGTTTGCACTCCGTGCAAATGGATCGGGGTAACCTTTTAATTTAATTTCTATTTTGTTCTTTCTCCCTTTACAACATTTTGCTTTAATGATTAGGAATCCAATAATTATTAACAGTATAAAGATCAAGCTTATAGTTGAGCCTTGTGTTACATTTTTCTTAAATTATATGTATTGATTGGTTTCTCTATTTTTAATATTTTGGAAATGTAGATCTTCTAAAGTAACGTTATTAACAAACTTTGTAAAGTTTACAAAATTCAAAGGTATAGTAAGCCCGTGATCAAATTTATCAAACAAATTCTCAAAGGCAAATTCTTTTATTTTAATTGTACAATTAACAAATTTAATTATGTTATTACCTTTAACAACATATGGCTGATCATTACAATTGTGATCTTCTTTAGTAAATTCAATTATTGGAATTTTATTTATTTTAAGTTTACAATCATTATTCTGTTGGAAAGAATCTCTTATGCAGTTATCATCATGAACCAAAACGTGTTCTTTACCAATATTTTTTCTTTATTACTGTATACGATTTTTTCCTGCATCACAACTTCTTCTATTGGCAAGTCTAATTCCTCATAGTGATTATTCGAAAAGGTAAACTTAGAGCTCTAAAATAATTTTCTGCTGTAAATTCTGGAATCTGAAGTACAAAAACTCGTTTATTTTCGAAAAACATTATACTTGTTTTAAGGTAAGGTAGAGTTTTCATGGTTACGTTGTATTTAATGTTATTTTTTTTTTTTTTTTTTTGTCAATATGTCATGCGGTAATATGTTTTGCTTACTCAACATGACAACGTCTGATATTTTTCTATCTGTTTATTTAGAATGTTAAGAATTCCATTCTGCAAAAGGTCAAAAAATCTGTTGTTTGAATCTTCGTTTCATTTGGGTTTTATAGTATTTTGTATTTCTCCTGTTGCTAGTATCTATAACATAGTTACCATCTTTCCTAAACTGAGAAAGTCTTTTATACTTGGGACTATTTTTCTGTATGTTTCTGTTGCGTACGATTGTATCAGTCAGGTCAATATCTTCAGTTCTATCTTGATTTAGTCTATTTATTCTTGAGTCTTTTCTTTCCTAATTTGTTCAGAAAGCTCTTGAATTTATTCTCTATCAAAACTTTCCTCGAGAAAATCGATTGGTCGTAGTTTAGTCGTTATTTAGTGTTATTGTAAATTGTAATTATCCTATGTACTTTATCTTAAGTATCTTTATCTCTTGCTGTTGTATCAGCTGCTATAATTCGGATATGTTCATTTAGTGTGCCATGTAGGCGTTCAATATCTACATTACCTGTTTTGTGGTGGGCGGTTGTTATGTGAGTGTCGATGTTATTTTCGCTTAAAAACAATGTAACCGATTCATGAAGCATGCATCTATCATTATCATAGACAAGTTTCTCTAAAAATCTTGTTCTTTGCTTGAGTGCAGCAAGTACAGACAACCATGTTCGTTCAGTCAGTTTGTGTACTGTTGCGTATTTTGAAAACTTATCTATCGTTGTTAAAGACATGACATTTCGAAATGGAACCACATGTCCATATGAGATTCACTCACTTGGTATGGAATTTTAGCTGATTTTCTATCAAATTTAGCCAATTGACAAATCTCGCAACTATTTACAAATCTTGTTATAAGATTCACTAATTCAGGGATTTAATATTTACATTTCAATTCCCTCAATACTTCCTTTATACTGCGAGGATTATTTCTTAAGTGTTGATCTTTAATGATACCTAAAGCTTCTTCCCTATCTGTAATTTCAATCAAATTTGTCGTAGCTCTTAGTACTTTCAAATTTCTATTATTAGAAAAATATTGAACATAGACATATTGAAGTTTAACAAAAAGTTGGTCGTCTTCGCAATAAATACACATGACGCCTTTATCTTTCAGTATTTTTTCAAAATCTCCACTATGTAATTTTGTAATTTTCTATGCTTAATATGCATTCTAAATTTTTCTGTAGACCCCTTGTCGAAATACAGTTGATTTTTATACACATTTAACATGAGTTATCTTCTCGTGCGCTATGTATAGTCGTTGCAGTTTGAGATTTAGCTCCTTCAATGAATCCAGCCAAATCAAGGGTTTCTGATCGGTTTTAATAGTAAATTTCCGAACCCATAGTATTTTGTTGCTGCTACTATAGCGAGCAATTCTTTTTCAATAGTTGGGTACCTACGTTCATGCTCATTTAATGTTTTACTATAATAAAAAGCAACTTTTTCGTTCTGCATTAAAATAGCACCGATCGTAAAGTTTGATGCGTCTGTGTCACGAATAGATTTTTTAGAATAATCAAGATAGGTTAGAATTGGGTCATTTATCAAGAATTCTTTAAGTTTCTTAAATGCGTTAACGTAGTCTTTGTCAGAGGTGTCGACTTTTACTCCTTTCTTTAAATACTTTGTCATACGATAGGCAATATTGGAGTAATCTCTATTGAATTTCCGATAGTAACCGGTAATTCCCAAAAATGATTTAATTTCCTTTCCTGTTTTCGGAAGATCTATTTTCTGAATTGCCTCTATTTTCTGAGGATTAGGTTTGATACCACTATCAGTAACCAAATGTCCCAAAAATTCAGTTTGTGTCTTTAAAAATGAGTATTTATTGAGTTGTATTTTAAGATTAACCTCACTCAAACGTTGCAGTATTAGCCTAAGAGAATTCAAATGTTCTTTAATAGATGTTGAAAATATTAAAATGTCGTCTAAGTAAACGACGCAAATCTTGTTAATATAATCTGCAAGGACGTTATTCATTATTCTCTGAAAGGTGGCGGGAGAGTTTTTTAGCCCAAAGGGCAACCTTAGAACTTCACAATGTCCGGTGACTGTAGAGAATGCAGTCTTGTGAATATCCAAAGGATCCACCTCTATTTGTGAAACCCCTTGGCAAGATCAATCGTAGTGAAATAATTACATCGTCCTAATTTATCGAACATGTCCTCCATGTTTGGCATGGGAAATTTGTCATCTATTGTTATAGCATTGAGTTTTCTATAATCTTTTACTATACGCCATTTCTGAACATCTGAATTGTCCTTCTTTTTAGGAACAACCCATATAGGTGCGTTGTATGGGCTCCGAGAAGGTCTAATAATTCCTTGCTTTAACATTCCCTCTATCTGTTTGTCAACTTCTTCCCTATGTATCTGAGGGTACCTGTATAATTTCGTATAGATCGGAATATCGTTTTTTGTTTGAATTTTATGACTGATTTCATTAGTGAAAGTCAAGTCATCACCTTCTCTATAAAATGTATTGAAATATTGCGAAAGTAATTTTCTCAATCCTCTTATTTCTTCATCGTTAAGATGTTCTATTTTTGTGTACTGCATTAAATCTCTTGTTTGCATCCCATTACAGAAAATATTTGGTACTCCATATGCCGAAACACCTAGATTATTCATTGAATGGATGTAATATTCCTCCTCTTCTCTATTAAAAAACAATTTTGGTACGCTATTCTCGATTGAAAAACTCCGTTCTCTATAGGAAATATTAGCGTTAAGGCTGACCAAAATATTATTTCCTATGAGTCCATCAAATCTATTAGCGAAGTTGTATTCTAAAAATTCGACATAAAAATTTTTGAGGGCGAACGTCTCAAAAATTGGTATTGTGCATTTTTTTATTAATTATAATATCGTGGTTGCATGCTTTTAATGTTATATTTACAGGGGACTTCCACTTTTCATTGCATACTCCTGGATTTATTACACAAAATTCAGCCCCTGTATCTATTATAAATCTAAGTTTTCTAATTGGGTTTTCTATTACTATATAGCGCATGTATCTGATAGGCAATTCATCTCAAATTTCTGGAAATTTGTCAAAATATCCATTGGTTCATTTATTTGATTTTTAAAATTTCCAGAATTTTGCGATGTGTTAAATTTTCTCGACTGTTTAGAAAATTTGTTTTGCAGTGATTGTGAACTGCTTGGCCAAACAATTTCTTTATTAAAATTACCCTGATTGCCTCGATAACCTGAATCATAATGTATTGGTTGATTTTTTCTGTAATTATTGTTGTTATTATTTTGAAACTGTTTTTTTTACTGAAGCTATTTGTACTATTAAGAGGAAGTCCGTTAAATTTCAAATACCCATTTTTTTAATTATAGAAAAGGCGTCTGCAATTGTGGAGGGATTTCTACTATAATTATTCCTTTAACTGGTTCTGATAAATTTTGTTTAAAAACCTCCAAAACAAAATTTTTATTTCTACTTATTTGTAGAGTCGCCAAACTGTCTTCCAATAAGTATTAATTGTTGATTTGAACTAATAGCTGATTTAGTCTATTGTAGAAATTTTCAATACCGTCTGTGCATCGGCACAAAATAATTTCGTCTAAATTCCTTTCTTTTGTTGTGTGCTCACCGTGTTCCCTGTTTAGCACTGCTCGCAGTTGCATCCATTTCTGTACTTGTCCATTCCTAGACAGAGCTAGGGACAGCTCTCCCTACTAATTGGTCCTCAATGTAACCTAACAAAATTCTTTTTAATTATACCGTTAAGGGTTCCATAACAGATAAAAACGCTTCTTTTGATAAAATTAGGCAGATCAGGGGTCTTGCCATTAAACGGCTAAATTGCACAAATGCATTTTCTCGCCAATTCAAATGTATCCATTTTCTGATTTTTTTTCTTGTTTATTTTAGTTTTATTAAAAAGCTACCTAATATTACTTTACTTGATTTTTTTTGTACCCTCTTCTTCTGTAGGGTTTAGACTTCCTCCCTTCTTTTTGATTTGCCTTAATTTTGTGGTATGGTTCTTTTAGTTATTGTTTGGTTTGCTAAACTGCTGAGGGCGAGGAGTAATGATGTCTTCCTTCTTTGGTTTTTTTGTATTTTTGTGCTGTTGTGTATTCATTTTGTTTGTAAAATTGTTTCTTCACAGGTTCTGAGTTTGAATCACATATCTTTCTTTTATTTTTGTTAAGTGTTCTTGCAATGGTTTTTTTTTTCAAAATATTTGTTATTTTAGTTTTTGTTTTTTGTAACCAATAATGTATTTTAACTGTTTGTTTTTGAGATTTTTGTCTTCTCTTTGGGCTGTTTGTGATCAGTTATTTGTTTCCAAATATAAATAAATAATCAAATCATTATATTTTTTCTCCCAGCGTTTCGTTTGCTTTTTTCAAACTTCTTCAGGGGTACATTTATTTAGATATCTAGCAATAAATAATTTCAAAATGTTTTATTCTTAGTATTCGCTTATAAAGTATGATATTATCACAGATTTACTTACGATTATTATGTCAACATTGCAAAAATCCCTCATCTAATTTACTTATTATTTAAAAAACTGGACTTCACGACACAGAATTTAGTAATAAATAAATAAAATAATTAAAAGTCTTGTACAACACAAACACAAAATCTCAAGTCAATCTTAAAACTAATATCACAGAACTTCAACTGATTTGTAATAACTACATTAATGCGGTGGCGTATTGTAGTTTGGTTTTATCTTTGTCCTCTTTGGTGTTCATAGTGGTGGTTATTTTTTGTTGTATTCTCAGACTTTCGGGTGTTTATCGTTTATTTTCTTTTTGTTCTCTGTCTAATATCTTAATGTTGTCAAAGTTTACAATGTGATTGTGTTCTTTTGCATGTTGTGATAAAGCTGTTGATTCTTTCCCTTTTTTGATGTCTGCTTTATGCTCCTTTATACGTGTTTCCAACATTCTCTTAGTTGTACCAATATAAACTAAATTGCATCGTTCCCTCTCGTTACCATCGCATTTTATTTCATACACAACGTTGTCAGTTTTTAATATGTCGTGTTTTGTTTTGTTGTTTGTAAAAAGATGTCTCAGTGTTTTGTTTGATTTGAAGGCTATTGTTGTTGTTTTCCCTTGGATCATGTTACTGAATGTTTTAGCTCCAGTTAATTTTGGATAAAAGGTACACTGTAGAAAGTTTTAACATTTTCAGATGGCTCTTTGTTATAATTTCTGTTTCTTAAGGATTTGTTTATTATATTGTTTATTACGTATGTTCGGTAATTATTCATTCTGAGTATTTTTCTAATTTTTTCAATGTTCATTTTCTCATATATTCTCTCACTTATTTGTAAAACTTTTTTAACAAGGTTTGTTGCAGTGTTTAGTTTCACGTTCATTGGCTGTGTAGAGTTGAAATTTATCATCCTGCCCGAAGACGTTGGTTTTGTGTACCAATTTGTTTTTATTTTTCCTTTGTCATTAATTATAAGTATATCTTAATATGGTATTTCATTGTTTTTTATACTCAATAGTAAATTGTATTTTATTGTGGTATGCGTTGAGTGTTTTTAATATTATTTTCTCGTCCGATTTCTTAACTATTGCAAACAGGTCGTCTACATATTTCGTCATAAATTTAATTTCAATATTTTTTGCTTTTAATTGTTTAATTACATCGTCCAATAGTGTGTCTAAAACAATATCTGCAATTGTTGGTGATAGGGGGTTCCCCATGGGCATACCATGCAATTGATGATAAATTTTGCCGTCATATGTAAAATAATTGTTTTCTCGTAGACAGAATTGAAGAATCTTCAAAAACTTTTGTTAAGATATTGCTGTATAGGTTTTTAGTGTTTCACATTTTTCCATTATATTTTTTATGGCTAAGTAGATTGGTATATTGGTAAATAGTAATACCACGTCGAAAGAAACCATACATACATACAAACAATTAAAATACATTATTGGTCACAAAAAACAAAAACTAAATTATATTATCGGAGGGCCCGCCGAAGAAAATAGGAGAAAATTTAACAGAATTCTAGCACAGAAATAAGAACAACAACATGGAAGGTTTTTTTAACCATATACAAGAAAACTATAACACCAACACATGCAACTTAAGCATACTTACTTTCGAATCAACTTTCTTTCGAATCTACTGTGGTATTACATTGTGGAATTCTGGATAAACCATCAGCTTGGTTTCTTGTACCCTGAACCAGATAAAATTGCCCACCTCTGTACTCTGGCTGCTGCCATAACAGGTAACACCTTCGTTGGGCCAAATAACGAAAGAAGTGGCTTGTGTCAGTGCATATTATGAATCTGTTGCCCAATAAGTATTGAAGTAATTTAGTTACACAAAAAATTACAGCGAGACCTTTTTCAATAGGAGCATAATTTTGCTCCGAATTTGATAATGCTCGTGAAACAAATGCAATCGGTTTTAGGGAACCGTCAGCGTATTGGTGCGCAAGTATACCCGCTATCGCTCTATTACTTTCATCTGTTATCAAGACGATGGGTAATCTGGGGTTAAAATGTACCAAAATTTGGTTAGAAGTTACATCAACTTTAATTTGTTCGTATGCCCTTTGACATCCTTTGAACAAACAAATTTTCTTTTTTTTTTTGTAAAAGATTGTACAATGGTGCCATTTTGTGTTCAAAGTTTTGAATGAATTGTGAATAGTAATTGACCATACCGGCGAATGTTTTTACTTCCGACGTACTAAGTGGAGTAGGTGCATATCTAATGCAAGATATTCGTTCTGGTGTCCATTTTTGTCTATTTGAAATGCTAAATATGTGATTTTCGGTTGAAAGAAAACACATTTATTTACGTTTAATGTTAACCCTACAGAGCTTAATTTTGATAGTATCAGTTTAAGAGTTGCAATGTGTTCCTTGAAGTTTTTACCCGTAACAGTTGTATCGTCTTGATAGACCACTACGTGTGGAATTCCGCGTAACAAGTTTTCCATTGTTTTTTTTAAAAATGCTTGCTGCAGTTTTGATACCGAAAGGCAAGCGTTTAACCTTGAAGATTCCAATATGGGTGGGAATTTGAATCTAAAACAAGCTGATTGTAGGCACTTGACATATCCAATTTCGTAAATAATTAGCCACCTTCTAATAAAGCCAAAACCTCATCGATACGTGGCAGTGGATATTTGACGTCAATCAGATGCTTATTTAACGTAACTTTATAATCAGCGCAAATCCTCAAGTCTCCATTGGGTTTAAGGACAGGGACGAGGGGTGTTCCCCAATCAGAATGATAAGTCGGCTCTAAAATTCCCATATCGATCATTCGCTTAGTTTTCTATCAACGTTTTCTTTATATGCAAAAGGCAGAGGGCGCGGTTTAAAAAAAATGGTACTGCTTTGTCATCAATAGCCAAATTTACTTCTCTTGTTTCAAATTTGCCCAAGCGATCACTAAACACTTGTGAAAATTCATTTTTAATTTCATTTACAATAATATCGTAATTAACATTGTTACTAATAAAATTAACTTGCTTCAATTCAAAATCAAAAGAACGTAAAAAATTTCTACCCAACAATACTGGGTTGTTTTCGTCAGCAACTACAACATTCAACTTTTTGGTTATGCCTTGGTACGTAATCAATGAATTGTACTCACCGATGGAACTTAAATATGGAATAGAACACATTTTTAATTTTTTGTAAGGTCCATATATATCAAAAAACGATTTGGAAACCAAAATGCAAGGAGCGCCAGTGTCGCATGCAGCTGTTACCTTAACCCCATCAATGTTGACTGTGAGTGAGTAGGCTGCGTTCGACTTATCATCAGTAATACTGAAAACATGAGAGTTAAAAAAATTATTAAAATCAAATTTATCTAAGTTCATATTATGATTGTGTATTAAATTTGATACGTAATTAACATTGTTTTTGTCTTTGGAACGACACATTGATGCTATATGCCCAATTTTGCCACAGTAGTGGCATTTACTGTCCTTAGTCTGCATTGTGTATATTTTTTATATATGGAGTTTGACAGTCGTGTATACCAGCAAGAAATACTGAATTCGCCTACGCTGCCACCTGGTAATTTATTCGCCTTGGTTGGAGCGATGGAAAATTCGTTGATTTTCGCCGTTAGCCCGAATGTCAAACTACATATAAAAAAAGTATACAGATATTTTGTATATGGAGCTTGACAGTTAGGCTACTTTCAGTTATTTAGAATGGTTATGGTTATGATTAGTATTATTATATTTCTTTAAAGAAATACTTATTATTACATACATATATATATATATATATAAATTATTTTTGTTTAAAGAATTTTTTATAAAAAAAATATTTTTCTGTTATGTGTTTTTAAACACACAACACGTCTTTATTTGTCCAAAGCAAAATTACAAGTAATTAATTCTAAAATACATTTTACTTAAGTTACCCTAGCATTCAGCCGATCACGCCACCTCTTCATGTTGACTCGTGTATTCACCAGACGCATACTCAGCAATATCGGTGGGAACAGCATAGTCAGCAATATTAATGGGAACAAAGCTACGTTGCTGTTGGAATGTGTTGTAATTGGAGGTGCAACGTATGCTTTGTTAATGTGTGAATTATTTTATATTTTTTTGGAGTTTAAATGTTTTCTGAACAAAGCTACGTTGCTGTTGGAATGTGTTGTAATTGGAGGTGCAACGTAAGCTTTGTTAATGTGTGAATTATTTTATATTTTTTTGGAGTTTAAATGTTTTCTGTGTTAACTCCTCCCCCTCTAAGATCATACGTCCTCGTATGATAATTTTTTAGAAAAAGGGTAAATCGTGAATTTTGCTCCTTCCTAAACCTCCCGTTGGCAATGATGGAGATTTCTTCCGGTTTAGGCAAACACTAATGTCTTTTATTGTTTTTGTTTCTTCTTTTGGCGTTTGTGTTTTCTTATCTGTTTCGGGAACATGTTGTTGTTCTTTGGTTGTCTTATTACGATTTCGCCTTATGATCGATACGATAATGATTAGTAGTAACAGAGCCAATATTAGCACAATATTAATGGACAAATTAACTTTGTTTTCAGTTTTTAGTTGTTGTATAATGTGAGAATTGTTGACATTTAAAGCTTCCATTCTTTCCAAAGTTATGACCTCTTCTTGAAAATTCACAGTTACTGGCTGGAACAATGCAGGTAGTGGCTTAGTAAAGGTAACCTGGGTTGTTAAATATGTTTGGTTATCTATCCGTACAGTAGAATTTAGATGGTGAATCAGAAAGGTGCCGTTCAAAACGATTGTTGAGTTATCGATTGATATATTTCCTGCGAATTGGTTCAGTAGTATCATACTTTCGTCAATTTTCTCTATAGGCGGCACGTGTTCGTCGTTGGTTGTTATGCATCGTGATGGCTTACTCTTCAGCAAATTAGGGATACATTCAGATTCATTTAGATCTATGGTATTTTCTTTTTCACAAATACTTAAACTATTGTAATTTTTACATTCATTTTTAATTCCATATATTTTACTATAACATTTTAAGATATTTTTAAAATTGGTCTTAATTACTACGTTCTTACTTTTTACAGGTCTAATTAAAAGGTTTTCGCAATTCTGTTTATTTGTGGTTGGAATATTTACAATATAAATTATTTCCCTATCATTTGAAGCTACTTTAATTTTGGAAAAATTTAATAATTCGTCTATGCTACCAAATGGTATATTATCATTATCAAAGATATTTCTTAAAATTTCTATTTCAGAATTAGAAAAAATAAATGAATTTACTGTATTTGATTTGGCCCAATGAATTGCGTATTCGATATTTGATAGTTCTTCTTTAACAATCTCTAGTTTATATTTAAAATCTATTAAAGGCTTTTCTTGAAGTTTATTTTCTAACAATTTTGAAATGTTGTTAGTCATGATTGATAATTTGTTCACTTTATCAAGTGCCATTTGATTTATTATAACTTGGTTATTATTATTTTGCAAAACATTATTAATTTTGTTCTCTATAACTTCAAAGTCAGAATGATCGGGATTTCCGGCCAACCACTTCCAAGCACTTCCAATAAAATCAAGTGATCTCTTTGTCCTTGCCTTGGATCTAAGTCTGTTTAGACTGGATTTCATCTGGGATATGGTATACGATAGGTAAGGCAGAATCGAATTATCAGTGTTGTTGTACATGCGAACTCCATCCTCAAGTTTCTGCACCAATTCCTCATATTGTCCCAAGTCAATCGTGTGAATCAATCTAAAAACACCTGTTTGAATCTTCGCTGGGCCGGTGTTTACAACGATTAATTTCGAATTGGAATAATCCATTATCTGGAATTCACCCATAATAGACCCGAAGGTTAGCAGTATCCTGTAAAAAAAAATTATCAGTATTTAAGTTCAATTCGTCCCAAAAGATACAGTAGTCGATTTGTAATACTTTTGTGCATGCTCATCCTGGACATTTGTCCGTGTGCATGATTCATACGGAACGTCATATTATCCAACTTGAGACAAATGTGTAATGCCTGTGGCAGTGAAGTTGGTTCACGAACGCTAAGTAATCTTGGCAGATCCCCATTGAGTCCTCTTATGAAGGTATCCAATGCCTTTTCTCGGTAGGTATTCGTCATTGTGTGTAGGCTGCTCTCTGCCAACTCTAAACAAGAAACCTTATCGAGAATTAGCGACAAGTGTTGGTACACGGTCTGGTAGAACTCCGTTATCGTTCTATTCCCCTGACACAGGCTATTCATCTGATACTCCAACGTCCCTATGTCCCGCTTGTCGGAGTAGTGCATCGTGAGACACTTCTTTATCCTGGGCCAATCCAGAGGAGTCCTGTATGACTCCAAAGCTGCATCTGCTTCCCCAATAACCTTTGTGCGAATGGTATGCAAAATCGCGTAGTATCGCCCAGTTCCCTTTACGGATTCGTAGAGTCCTAAAACTCTATCAACAGACTTTCTCCACGAGTTAAATTCCCCTTGTTTGCCGGAGAACTCTCTTAGAGATCTCACAATATCAGGAACCTTGTCCAGTTCCTCTAATCTGGTCGTAGTCGAAATTATAGGTTGATCTGCTCCTTCTTCCAATAAAAGGTCGGGGGGTGGCCTAAGGGCCTCGCTTATCATCGATGCTATTTGTTCCCTCTGAGTCGGGGTTAATCCCCCTGTAGAAGTTGCTCCCCCACTCGTTTGTGTCATCGTGAGAGTTCTGCTCAACCTTCCGGTTAATTCATCAACTGTTTCGTTTGGCATGATAAATGGTAAGGAAAGAATCTACCTTTAAGGACCGATTCGCCAGATTTTGAATACCAGAGAAAAGAAAGTTTAACAATAACCAAGCTTCGATATGAAAATCAAGAAAAACCGACGCAAATAGTAGTAATTTAAAAAAATTTCTTATGAAATTATCAAATATCGAGTTTTGTGTCTGAATTTTTAATTAAAAGTAATGTTATAATCTAGAGTACAAAATTTTAATACGGAAATTTTTGGGAATAGTTATGCAAAATTTTTGCTAGAAGAAGATACGTTAATTTAAAAATTTAAGATTTTGAACTTATCATAAATAGATATAAAAATACAAAAAATAAAATAATCTTACGCTAAAATCAGGAACATACTGCTTGCTGGAGATAATTGGTGTTGGTAATAATTGATGCTGTTGTTTACAAAATTTCTTCAGTTGTTGATTGCAAAATTTCTTCAGGTGTTGATTGAAAAATTTTTTTGATTCTTGTCACTGTTCTTTTATTGTATTGTTCACAATTTTATAATTTCCTTTTCTTTCAAACTTTTGTTCTGATAGGTTTCGTTTTTTTTCAAAATGTTTTACCTGGTTTTCTTTCTTTGAAAACCTTTGTTAATTATTTCTCTTTTATTTACCACTGTTTTTTATTAGATTTTAACAATCTTTTTCTTTTTAATTTTTTCTTATTTCGTCTTTAATAAAATTTTGATCTTAATTTCTTTTCTAAACAAAAATTTACTGTTTTTATTTATCACTGCTGAATAAATCTTCACTGTCTTTATTGCTTATTATTTTTTTTTTACTTATTTTTATTTTTAATATCCTTTTAATTTACACTTATTATTTTTATTTATTCCCTTTTTAATTCTTTTCTTTTCTTATTTCGTCTTTAATAAAATTTTGATCTTTATTTCTTTTCTTTTCTGAACAAAAATTTACTGTTTTTATTTATCACTGTTTAATAAATTTTCACTGTCCTTATTGCTTATTTATTTTTTCCTTATTTTTATTTTTAATATCCTTTTAATTTACACTTATTATTTTTATTTATTCCTTTTTTAATTCTTTTCTTTCTTAATATTCTTAATTATAGTTTTCCGCGTTACCGGGCTTAGCAGGCTTTGACATAACGTCAATCCTTTTTTTCCTCTTAAGGACTACTAAGGGGCCTACCAAGGCTTGACCGTAATTTTACTTTTTCGACAAACCTCCTTAACGTTCGGAAGGAGGTCCCTGCTCGGGCGCCAATTATTTTTGTTTAAAGAATTTTTTATAAAAAAAATATTTTTCTGTTATGTGTTTTTAAACACACAACACGTCTTTATTTGTCCAAAGCAAAATTACAAGTAATTAATTCTAAAATACATTTTACTTAAGTTACCCTAGCATTCAGCCGATCACGCCACCTCTTCATGTTGACTCGTGTATTCACCAGACGCATACTCAGCAATATCGGTGGGAACAGCATAGTCAGCAATATTAATGGGAACAAAGCTACGTTGCTGTTGGAATGTGTTGTAATTGGAGGTGCAACGTATGCTTTGTTAATGTGTGAATTATTTTATATTTTTTTGGAGTTTAAATGTTTTCTGAACAAAGCTACGTTGCTGTTGGAATGTGTTGTAATTGGAGGTGCAACGTAAGCTTTGTTAATGTGTGAATTATTTTATATTTTTTTGGAGTTTAAATGTTTTCTGTGTTAACTTATATATATATATATATATATATATATATATATATATATATATATATATATATATATATATATATATATATATATATATATATATATATATATATATATAAACGGTAGCAAAATGGCCATCGAGACGTGCTTTCACCCTCAATAATCAATATCAGTGAATAATAAAATAGCACAATATTTTTTTAAAATCAATTATTTTAATTTAATATTTCCGTGGCTTAATTTAAAAAATTATTCTCATTTGAAGACAAAAATGCCCAAAAGTACGGAAACATAAAAAACCAAACTTCTATCCCAAAACAAATGTGCGGCTGTTCATAGTAAACATAAAAACGTCGGCACTTCTTTACAGCATATTCGCCGGCGAAGTAAAATAACTAATAAAATGGCTATATCTATCTTTTTCGTTTCACCATCTGTCTTATCTATCATCTATCCCTTTCCTAAAAAAATGTACCACGAAAATAACTAAATAGGCATTATTGCCTGAACTGCTACTTCTCTTTAAAATAAAAAAAAAACATATATTTTGTGTGTTTTTAAATTTATTTTAATATTTTTTAGAAGGAGTTTGATTTTGAAAATTGAACGTAGCAGACGTGTTTGTTAAAAAAAAAAATATATATATATATATATATATATAAACTGTGTTTTCCTGTCAAAAAAAATTAATATTTTAATTGTTTGAAAAAATTTTTCACAAAAGAATTTTGAAATTGTGAAAACATATCCGCAAGAAATGGACATAAATCCATTACTTATGCAGTCTGGAGGGCGTCCTCCCAGTACCTCAGCTGAAAAATCTCTGAAGGAGAGAGAAATGGATTCGAGTTTTGTTAAGGACCGAAATTTATCAATGAAAAATGGATTGAGCCAAATATCCATTGAAAATAAAGCAAAGGGTGAAGTTAGTCGCCAGAAGTCTCAGCTTGGGACCGAGTTATTGAGGGAAGTAATGGATCAACCATCTGCAAGAAATCAAACGAGTGTTAGAAATGCCTTGAGAGAGATGAGTGCTGAATCTTTTACAATTTCGGAAGGTGGTGAAATTAATGATGCAGAAATGGAAGCAGAAAGCATACATAATATAGAGCAAGATGTGTGGTCCCTTTCCTCGGTGGATAGTCAGTTCAAGATGGTTAAGAACAAGAAAAGAAGGTTCCAAGGTGATGTAGTCTTTAATCTAGTTGATGAAAAGAAAAAACAAGGTGAGAAAGTTAACCGTAGCAACAGATTTAGTCTACTAGGAGACTTAAATATAGTGGCGGATACGCCGATTAACAGGACTTCTTTAAATAATAGGGAAAGTAATGTAACACAAAACACACATTCACAGTTTAATTCAAAGAGTTCTTATTGCCCTCCAATATTTATCGAGAATGTTGATGTTAAAGCACTTATTGACCAACTTAAATCTAAAAACGTCGAATTTAAAATCAAAAACATATCTCGAAATAAGAGCAAATTGTACTTTAGAGAACTGTCAGCTCGTTTGGAAATGGTAGAATTGCTTAAAGAAAGAGGAATCTCTGCACCTTTTCTCCCAGGGAGTTAAAACGTCAAAGCGTTGTTTGCAGGGGCTTATATTTCAAGTCAGATTTGAACGAAATTAAAATGAAGCTAGATAATCTTATTCCGGATACAATTGAGTCGGTATCAAAATTTTCGACAGAATTTTCGAAGAAAAAACAAATAGATACAGGTTTGTTTCTAGTGGTACTTAAGCCAGGTCGAAAGGTGAGTGAGTTGTTAGGTTTCAAATTTATTTTGAATCAGGTAGTGTCATGGGAGAGGCCAAAGTCTAGCGCAGTCGACCACCTGCTTGCCTGAAGTGTGATCAAAAACATGAGCCTGGTGAATGCTCCCTGGTGACAGATGGTTCTATATTACCTTTTTGTGTGAATTGCTGTGAAAGGAGATATACTTCCAATTACAGGGGTTGTCCAGCCTATAAGAAATATTTAACTTTCAGGAAAATGGCACAACTTCAAGCTGCAAAAAAGAGTACTCTCGCTGCTGCCAATGTTGAAATTGCATTGCAGAAGTCCAATGTTGTTGAAAACAAGTCGTTTGCTGATTGTTTCAATAATACTGCAAAACTTAAAAGAATAGAAAAACCTGTATTAGTTCAGGAATTTATGAAAGTGGCGAAGATGCTATGTGCTTCCGATTCACCTTCGTTAGAAGATAGAATTCGAAACTTTTTGGAAAACTATCAATCTTTAGCAAAAGATCAGGCAAGAAAGGAGTGCTTGAATTTAATGAGAGATGTTCAAGATGCATATGGGCCGTAATTCTTTAAATTTTGTAACTTTTAATGTTGGATCTCTTGTCCGATTAGAGAGGAGAACCAAACTTAATATTATTTTAGATCAATTCAAAATTGATATTGCTTTTTTGCAGGAATTGCATTTGCCCTCCGGTATGAATGTATATCTTGATAATTTTGTTGTTGTTAGGGATAAGAGTGCTGTAGGCGTCGGTATATCCGTAAGGAAATCTGTAGATTATTCACTTGTTACAATTTCTGGTCTTAGTTTCCCGAATTTATTTGTTAAAATTAAAATTTTATTAAATAGCACTTTACGGAAAATTCTTTGTGGGTCTATTTATTTTCCTAGTAACTTTCATCGCCAAGATATTACCAATGGCT
Organism: Cistogaster globosa; assembly: GCA_937654795.1. NCBI lineage: Eukaryota > Metazoa > Arthropoda > Insecta > Diptera > Tachinidae > Cistogaster > Cistogaster globosa. Next base: position 56,753,817 of record OW569405.1, read on the forward strand.
TGTCTTCAATTTTAAATGTTTCAAATAACTACAATGGCCTTATATTAGGTGGTGATCTTAATGCAAAAAATACTTCCTGGGGTGATTCAGTTAATAATTTAAATGGTGAGGTACTTTCGTCATGGCTGCAAAATGAAGCTTTTTCTGTCACTAGAATTTGTGATATATTTCCTTCTTATCCTGGCGGCTTCTCACAGCTGGATCATTTTATTGTAAGTAATGATATGTTGGAGAATTCTTTGTTCAACTATAGGACGACAACACTGCCAACATTTTCAGATCACAATCCTTTAGCCTTGACCCTATCATTATCGGACTTCAACTTTATTTTAAGAATTCCCGACCATTATATTTCTTATAAAGATACCGCTTGGAATTCATTTAAAAGTGATCTAGTAAATGCAATTCTGAATCATTATCCTCCGAACAATAGGAACTTATCCAATGATGAGATAGACATGTTTTTAGACAGTTTTAGTTCTTCCGTCAATTTTGTAACAAGATTACATTCTTCTAGGGTTGAATGTAAGAACAGAAAGTTTATTGCATCAGATAAATTGAAAAAGATGTTGAAAATAAAATATAATTGGCAGAAAGATTTAAAATCAATATTCTCTAGAACATTCAATAGACAACATCCTCAATATTTGTTAATTTCAAGACAAATTGCTTTGTTAAAGATTTTAATAAAGGAGCAAATTGAGCTGGAACAGGCAAAATTTTTTAATACTAGATTGGAAAATATACGTCCAGGACCCAGGGCTTTTAAGGAAGTTTTCAAAATTATTGGTAGCAAAAATCGATCAGGTAGCAAAGATATTTTTGTCAATGGCATTGCAATTTCTGATAATGAGGCTAAATTACGGGTGTTGAAAGATTATTTTGTGAATTTGTTTCAAAATGCACCACCAAGTAGGGATGTTTCCGGCATTAATGAAAGTATCAAGAATGTAGTCCTTCAAGCTTCTTGTGTTTCGTTTAATGAAAGCAATACATCATTGAATGAGTTAAACAACTTGAAATTTACAGATTTGAACTATCTTTTAAACATATCTAAGTTTTTAAACAGCAAAAAATCTTGTGGTTTGGATGACATATCTAATTTCCTTATAAAAAGGTTTCCTGTTAAGGCATTCGAATACTTGACAATATTATTTAACAACTGCATTAATAATTGCTATTTTCCATCTGCTTGGAAAATTGCAAAAGTCGTTTCGATTAACAAAGTGAAAGGTAACCATGATATTAATAATTTGCGACCAATATCGCTGCTTTCTAATTTAGGAAAAATGTTTGAGAAGGTTGTTTGGAACAAAATGAATATTGATATCAGTCGTGAATATATTCCAGAAGGACAATTCGGATTTAAAAAAGGAAACTCAACTGTTCATGCTCTGTTAAAGTTTCACACGGATGTAGTTCAAAATTTGAGAGAACGCCGTTGCAGTGTAGCGGTATCCCTTGACATTGAAAAAGCTTTCGACAAAGCATATCACGATGGGATTTTATATAAAATGATAAATGTGAGATTCAGCCCTTCAATTGTGAAACTTTTTCAAAGTTATTTCAATGGTAGAAAGTTTTGTATTCAGAGTTCTGTTAGATTATCAAGTTACGGAGAAGCTTCATGTGGAGTACCGCAAGGTTCTGTGTTGGCAACCCACTTGTATAATATTTTTATAAGCGATTTCCCTCATGTTTTTGGTCTCTCCCAAAGTATACTATATGCTGATGATTCACTTTTATTTGCGCACCATGAGTCTCCTAAAGTGGCACTTCAACGAGTATCTTTGCACCTTAAAGAGGTTGACGAGTTTTATTCCCATTGGGGAATAAAAATAAACATTGCAAAGAGCTTTGCTATATGTTTGCGTAATGCCTCTGGTAAGTGTAAATATACAGTTGTACCGGAAAGTAAGAACCTAAAGTTAACGTTGAATGGAAATGAGATTCATTTTAAGGATAGCATTAAGTACCTTGGAGTCCATTTTAGTAAGCTCATGAAATTTAATAAACACGTTGATAATAATTTGCAGAAGGCGAATCGGGTTAAAGGAGCCTTTGGTCGTTTATTTAATAGTAAGGCTTTGCCTGTTAAAACGAAGCTGCTGTTATACAAAGTGTGCATTAGGCCTATTCTTCTCTATGCATTTCCAATATGGTTTAGCATTTCGAAAACTGTTATGAATAGAATGGAGATTTTTGAAATGCATAGGGAAAAATTATGAATTTTTAACTAAGAGATTTTCTAATAAATACGTTTATGAAAGTTCCAAACTATCTGCCATATCTAAGTATGCTTTCGAGTTGATGAATAGGTTTGTGAGAAAACTGTCTTATTTTGAAGGTAATATAATTCAGGATATTTTATCCCGCGAACAAGATTTCAGTTGGTCAAATACGCAATATATTTCTTGTATTGGGATATTACAAGAAGAAGCCAATAGTTTTGTTAGTCAAAGCTTTTACACACATTATATTCACGGCATTCATAGGGGGTAGTAATTGTATTTTTTATTTTTGTATTTATTTATTTTTTTTTTTTTTGTGTTTAGTTTAAGTAGGTTTTGTAAGGCTTAAATTTAGTTTTTTTATGTTAATATTAAATTCATTATGGTAAACATAGCGTTACTAGTATTGTCTAATGCCGGGAGCAAGCATTGTATTTAAAAAAAAACTAATGTTAAAATTTCTATAATTTGTTTAACTTTTAACTTAATAAGCGTGTTGCAGTTTCAAAAAAAAAAAAACTTATGTCATTAAAATAATACTTAATAGTTTTAAGTTTTCATTAAATTTATGTTGGGTTATCCTGTATTATGAAAGAAATAGAGTCTCAATAAAAATCAATCAATCAATCAATTTTTTAAAATAAAACTTGTAAATAACACGTTTGGAGGACATATGCGTGCATGTAACGTAGAAATTTTTGTATATGCTACTTTTTACTTTTAAACCAGCTGATTGTGTTTCAGTTTACACAATCTACCTAAAGAAAATTCTGGGCTATTTTGTGCAGAAAGAAGAATTTTATTTTCTCAAAAGCTCTCTCTTTTACGCAAACTTGTAGTACGGGAACAGTTTTCGGTAACATTCCACGGGATCCCAAAATTGAATACGGAAACGCATCTATTAAATAAATATTTTGAATTGTTGCTTTAATTATTTATTTTGTGTTAATAATTTACTTTCTTACGTTTTTTCGATTTTCCGAGTTTTATCTTTTGAATGATATCTTTTTAAGTCGCAAGTTATTTCTTTCTATGTTATTTGATCGAATTGCTAAATTCGTTAACCAAGCCAATACAACGCTCTGCACCATCGTTTACAACTGGTAAAATGCTTACGCTTTTTGCCATCTGAATATTAATTACTAAACTTACAAGTAGTAAATCAAAGAATATATTTGTGTGTTTAGTAAAAAAATTCTAAAGAGTAATGAATTTAACCATAATAACGGTTAAATCCTTTACCGTCAAGCCTTTTTAAGGCATTTGAATTTGGTGGTAGATTGAGGCTTTTGTTTATGTCCACTTTAGATCCAATTAGCCAGCACCTTTTGTATTAAACAAAGTTTCTTATATTTAAAGAAACTGCTGAAAATGTATTTTTATATACATATATCAGTTAATAAGCTACCAATAATTATTTATATTCATGTTTGGAAGCATCTTCTTTTCTCCCAAGTAAAGGTTTGTGTCGAACCTTCTATTTTGTATCGTCATTTGATTATAAATTATTGCTCTTTAGTTGCTCGTCTAAATATGGATATGTTAAATTAAAAGAATGCAAGTTACGTTTCGGATATAACCTTGACTACCTAGGTATAAGAATTCCTCAGGTGAAACATATCCGTTCTAAAGGCTTCTGTGTTTATTCTCCATTCGCGTAGTATGGAGTGTGAATAGTATGAATTATTTTCGTGCAGTTGAGACATTTCAATATACGATTTTAAATTAAATTAATTTATAAAGTTGTCAACTCCCCAGCAAGAAATGATTGACAGAAACTAAAACTAATACAATTTTTGCCCTAACGCATATGCAACAATTTTATATTGAATTGATATTGAATTGGGATGAATTTTTTTTAATAGACTAAATCTTATTTTTCACTTGTGCAGCAAACTATGAAATACAAAATGTTTTGTAATCAAAATTGTGCCAAAGATGAAACCAAATTTTTATTAAATTTGTTGTAAAAAGTTAGTCGGGTTTAAGGAATTTTTGTAGTTTTTGAAAGAAAAGGTAAGGAAGAGATATTTCTTGTCAGTTGCAACGTTGTTTGCCCCAAACAAACAAATCATATGCAAGAGTGAAACAAAATACATATGTTTTATTTCGTGACGTTAAGAAAATTGCACATTTATCAAGTAATTATAAAAGTGGTATAGTGTTTAATTAAAAGCAAAAATTAAATACAAAACAAAGAATTTAAAATAAATGTACAAGTTAAATGTGGGATTAGAAAGGTACGTTACATTTGGGATTGCAAGCAGTTGAAGTGCAGGGATTGCATCAAATGAACATGACACTGGAAACCCAAAATTTCATAGGCATAGTATTTAAAACCGCCAAAACCTTCAAAAAGTTAATATTGGAGTTAGAAGAAACTATGAAGCCTTTAAATCCAAAATTTTTAGCTGTTGTTGAATGTGTAAAACTTTTCCTTATTTGCTTAATTTTACGTATTCCTCTGATTTTCAGTCAACAACAGTATTTGGTAGAAATACTCAAGATGCGTGCCTTAACATCACCATCGTCCAATAGTGACGTTTTAAAAATTATATGGGCTTAAAATATTTTTCCATTTAAGGCATTCATTCCCTTTCTAGATTAGGTCCAGGGTCAGAAGGAAATCCAAACCTGGCTTAGAAAACTTAAGGAAAATATATGTGAGTATAAAATTATAATTTATTTTCAATTTTAAGAAGTTTTGCATTTCGTTTTGCCTAAAAAATTTTGATGGAGTGCAGGGTAGTCTTCAAAAAGTTTGAGAAATACGCCTGTTGGCTGGCTGGGGAGACTTACGACTCACAACTTGATGAAGTCGTCAGCATGCTCCCTTTGCAGAACCTTCTAGCGGTGAAAGAATTGGAGAGAAAGTTGGAGGAGTCGCCAGGTTTCACTGAAGAAATGATAAAGACCAAAGTTCATGTTTAAAGTATATTAATAATCTTACATTTATATTTTTTTAGACATTACATTAACATATGATTAAAGGGACATCGCAGGATGTCAGCATTGTGATGCACTCAATTTTTACCGACCACTTACTAGGAAAATATAATTGGGATGGATGGTGGGATAAGCAAGCCCTCTGAAGTTCTCTTCGGATAATAACTCCTTGCGAGGTATGTACTACAAATTAGTCAATAAAAAAGTTATTTGTTTATTAAGTATTAAATTATTTATACATAAATTTATATCTTCTTTTACTTTAGGGTGTTTTCCAACAGCAAGGAGCGTTTGATTTTAAAAAAAGTGTAAAGAAGTCAGTATAGCGAAGCTACCAGAGACTACAACAAAACAAATATTTAAAGAGATAAGATTTAATTATTTTATTATAAATAAAGTTATTTTTTGTACTGTAAAATATTATTTAGATATTAAAAAAGAAACATGTATATGTATTAGAAAATATTAAATTTTGTTTTATTAAAAAAAGTTGGATTTTTCACGACCTTATGCATTTTCTTTCGAAAACTCGCATTTTCCCCATATACAGTCAGGGACTTAAGTTTAAATACACCCCAAAAATTGTATGTTTTGAGAAAAGTAAACGTTTCAGAAAAACTTTGAATATGTAGTTTTATTTAGTTTTATAAATAATAAAAAACAATAGAAAATAATATAGACTTCATTAAAAACATAACTGTAATCCTTAAAAATACGATAGACAAAAGTTTAAATACATTTTGGAATGTTAGCAAATTTTTTTAATAAATTAAAAAGAAAAACATTTCAATACTTTGTTGGACCGTTATTGCTATCAATATCTGCCTGTAAGCGGCGTGGCATAAAAAGTACCAAGCTTTCTGTTTTAGGTGGCATTATTTCTGACCATATTTTTTAAGAGCTTCTTTAAGCGAATCTTTGCTCGTTACTGAAGTTGATGGTAATTTACGCTTCATTAAATCCCAAACGTGTTCAATTGGGTTTAAATCTGGTGACTGGGGTGGGCTATGGAGCTGTCTGGGAGCATAATACAGCAACCACTCTTTCATAGAAAGTGCATTGTGCTTTGGATCGTTATCCTGTTGGAATCTCCAATGAGGTTCAAGGTCTAAGATGTCGACAGATGCTTGCAAATTTCTTTCCAATATACTCTTGTTTATATGTTGGTTCATTATACCATCAATGAACTCCAAAGCTCCAACCCCCGCTGCTCCAATAGCTCCCCAAACAATTACATTGACGCGTTTACTGTAGAAACCAAATTTTGCTTTTCAAGAGTAGTGTTTGGACTTTTGCACGTCCATCTCTTTCAAACAAATTAAATTTGCACTCGTCTGTAAATAGAAGTGTTTTTGAAAAGTCAGCGTCGTTGTTTTTATACTTGTGTACAAACCCCAGTCCTACTTTTCTGTTTTTTCGGGGAACTCGGTTTTTGTATCCATTTTTTCGCAATGCTCTTTGAACAGTTCTTGGGTGAACATGTTTGTTATAGTTATAAGCGATATCTTTGATTTTGCTTCACTTCTCTTACGATGTGGTTTACATCGCCGTTAGTTTTTTCGAACGACCGCTTCTTTATATTTTTTAATTATATTTTGAACACTTGAAAACGGCAAATTTAAACATTTTCTTATTTCTCTATAGGATTTTCCTTCGTTAAAATATGCTATTATTAAATATTTGATGTTGGACTCAATTGTTTTTACCTTAGCCCATAATTTTGGAAGAAAAACACTAGTAATAAGGCATTAACAACAATTAATAACAAGTGCTGGCTTGTAATAAAAGAATTTCATCGAAATATAAGATATAACTGTACTTTGTTTTTAAGAAATGAAAGAGAGTTCTTTGTTTTGCAAGATGTATTTAATTTTTTTTCTGCTGCATTTTGTAGTTATTGTAAGATTTACCGTTATGTTTTTAATGAAGTTATTATTTCTGTTATTGTTTTTTGTTATTTATGAAACTAAATAAAACTGCATACTCTATGTATTTATAAAACGTTTACTTTTCTCTAAACAAACAATTTTTGGGGTGCATTGAAACTTTAGTCCCTGACTGTACACAGCTGAAATATTAAACCAAATCCGGCAACCGTATGTCAAAATTAGTCTGATTAAAAATTTGTATAGAATAATCTTAATAATAATCGTAGAATTAAAAAAAAATAATTTTGCTGCACATCAAAAATGCGTTCTTTACTTTTATAATTTGAAGATTAATACGCTTGTTGAAATATAAATAGTATCCCTGTTTATTTGGGATACTTAAAAAAACCCAGATTTTATTTCGAAATACTTCTATTGTATTGTAGTTGTTACACTTTCCTACAGGTGAGTGAAAAAGAAATGTGTTTCATTTTTCAACGTTTGTTTACATCTTTTAGTTACTGCCATATTTTTTTACGTTAATAAATTATATAAGTTTTCATAATTAAAAACACGGCAATATTAAATTAAATTTATTAAACTTTTAATTTTATCGTGCTATTTTCCCGATATTGATTATTGGAGGTGAAAGCACGTCTCGATATCCATTTCGCTACCGCTTACTAACCTCTTCAGGAAACTTCTCACAATTATTTTAAATGAACTAATAATTATTTAAATGAACTATAAAGATTATTATTAATAAATGAACTTAAGATTAATTAATTGTTTGAAATTTATAATCTGAGTGGTTAAAAGTAAGCAGGCATGTTCTGATTTTTGATTTACGTCACGTCACACTGAATACATAATTTGAATTAAGTTACCTCTCCGATATCCTAAACCTATCTTCATGCCATGCCTGTGATACAAATTGATTTACGAATATAATATTGTGTTAGTTTTTTTTTATTTAGTTATTTATCGCACTTTTACTTTATTTTTTTTTTACTAAATTGTTTATTTACCTATTCATTAACTTGTTTATTTATTGAGTTGTGTATTTATTGAGTTGTTTATTTATTTTCTTATTTATTTATGTCCTTTTTTATACATTTATATAATTATTTATTTATTTGCTTTTTTACATACATATTTATTTATTTATTGTTTTTTTTATTAGGAGTAATTATTGATTTTAGTATTTATTTAGAGTTATATGTATTTATATTTTTCATTTAATTATTGATTTTAATATCACTTAGAAATATATATATTTTTGTTATATAATTATTTTTGTTTTTTTTTTTTGCGTATTTATTTAGTTAGATATTTATTTATTCGATTATTGAATTGTTTATTTATGTATTTGTTTCATGTAGTAGTATTTATTTATATAATTGTTTATTTGTTTTTTTTTTAATAATTTCTTTTAATATTTAATCTTTGATTGTACTGTTTATACATAATTAATTTTTTTCTGCATTTTATTTATTTCTTTTATGTTAGTTTTTTTATTATCGATTTGTTTATAGACATAATTGCAACTTTTTTAAATTTTTGCTTAAGTTCTTAGAAATACAAAAAAAAAATCGAGGTAAAATAGACTTGTGCTCAGGCTATGTCACGCAGTCTGCACGACGATAGGTCAAGAAAAAGCCATAGGCAAGTCCAACTTGATCTTAATAGATCTACACCATTCGCGTTCGGAAAAACTTATAAATCGAATACCCCAAGTCGTAAATCTAGCGCTTTTAGAAATGAGCCAGCCTTCAAATCTAGATCCCCAATTTCACGATAAGTCCCGGACCATTTTCGTTTCGCAGCCTTCCCAAAGTAACGTTGCGAACAACGATATAAGAGAACAGGGGACCAGCGGAACATGGCAATATACAATGGAAGTGGATATGAGCGAATCAATTGGAAAAGTTGTGCATCCGGACATGTCTTCTCAAATGAGTGACATGAGGCGGCAGATGGCAGAGTTAACTGCAGTAATGAGCAAGATGAGTCTCGTACTACAACATACGCGGCGAGAAAATAAAAAGCTCCGTGAGGAGATTCTGCCAAACATCATTAAAGAAAACAATAGCACAGTCCAGCCAATGGATTCTAGTTCAATGAGTTCTGCTAGTTCCGCTATCATCGGAACAGAATTGAAAAGTGGGGACTGGAGTTTGATGGAAATGCCTATAAACTTGCAGTAGAAGATTTTGTGTTTCGCGTGGAGCGTCTACAGCGACAATATGGCGTTTCCTGGATTGAAGTGTTGGATAATTTTCATTTGTTTGTTAAGGGTGTTGCAGAAAACTGGTACTGGCTGTATATTAAGACAAATTGTGTTTCTGAGTGGACCACCCTGAAAGAAGCGCTACTTAAACAACACCAGTCCACCAGATCGAGTTTTGAGCTTATGAGCGACATTGTCGAAAGGAAGCAACAGCCCGGAGAAGAAATTGATGCGTTCTTCTTCTCAATGGCTCAAATACGTTCGAGATTAAACATGTCCATGCTTGAAAGGAAAATGATAAAAATTATCAAAAAGAACTTAAGAGATGACATCGGAAACAGAGTTTACCCTATCGCAGTTAATTCAGTTGAAGGCAGGAGTGCGTCGATGCCGAAAAAATATTTTGCCAAAGAGAGCCCAAAAATCTGGTATCTGTGCCAGTTAACAGATATATGCGGCAGGTTAATGAAGTTTTCGAGAAATCTGCGGAAAGCTTAGACGAATTCAGTGAACCATACGAAGAAGTGGCGGCTTTCCAAGTAGACAAAAGGCAACAACAAGCTGTTAGAAATCCATTGATTTGCTGGAACTGTCGGGAGAATGGCCACATGTTCATGGATTGCACGTCAATGGAGAGAGCTTTATTCTGCTATAGGTGCGGTAAACCGAACGTTAAATCTCCCAACTGCACCAACTGTAAAGAAAAAAACTGTTACAGGGACGAGATAGCAGCAGGGAATCATCGTTCCGCGGAAAATCTCCCTGCCGAACGGCCATAAAAATACAATAAAAAATAAATAAAACTCGTCAAAAATTTTAATAAATTAAATCCAAAAATGCGTCATAAATACTCTTATGAAGAAAGAAAAGCAAATTACGAAAAAGAAATTTGCAGAAAAGAAAAAAATCGAAGGCTGGTGGTTGAAACAATAAGAGCTGCAGACAAACACACCGACCCTCGTGCTTTTGCTGAGATTTTTATAGGTGATCAATGTATTAAGGGACTGCTTGATACAGGAGCGTCGATAAGTTTGCTAGGAAAGGGTTGTAGGGAACTTATAGATGAATTAGGGATTAGTTTTAAGCCAATATTTTCTTTAGTTTCTACTGCACTTGGAAAAGAGCATAGGTTATTGGGCAAAGTAGAACTTGAAATTACGTTTAATGATAAAACTGAGAAGATTTTGTTCTACTTATGTCCAGACTTAGAGCAACAAGCTTATCTAGGAGTTGATTTCTGGAAGATTTTTCATTTGGCTCCTAAAATTTTTAAAATAGATGAACTGAATGTCAGTAAAATACAGGAAGATTTTAAAGTCCAGGATCTAATCCTCAGCAGCAGCAAAAATGAACAGCAGCAGCAAAATGAACAGCAGCAGCAAAAATTGAATAGTGTGATTAAATTGTTTCCAGCGTTTGAGAAAGATGGATTAGGGTGCACAACTCTGGAAAAACACTCAATAAAATTAATAGATGGTGCGGTGCCTTTTAAGGACCGTCACTATCCGTTGTCTCCAGCTGTTCAAGAGATCGTTTATAGGGAAACAGATAATATGCTTGCCCTTAATGTGATAGAAGAAAGCGAAAGTGCCTGGGCAAATAGAACAACATTGGTCAGAAAACCAGGGAAAAATAGATTTTGCCTTGATGCCAGAAAACTTAATACAATTACTGTCAAAGGTGCATATCCTTTGCAAAATATTGATGGTACTTTGGGCAGGATCGATGAAACGTATTATATTAGTAGTGTTGATTTAAAGTTTGCTTTCTGGCAGATCGATTTTGAGGAAGAGTTTAGGCCCTATACAGCGTTTACTGTGGCAGGCTGGCCACTCTACCAGTTTCGCGTAATGCCATTTGGGCTTTGCAATGCGGCTCACCGACTTTGTCGATTATTGGACAAGGTTGTACCGCGAAAACTGAAAGAAAACGTATTTATTTATCTTGACGATCTTTTAGTGATATCTGACAGTTTTGAGAAGCATTTAAAAATTTTAGAAGCGGTTGCTGCATGCTTAAGAAAAGCAAATCTGACAATAGGCCTGCAAAAATCACAGTTCTGTTTTCAACAACTTAGGTATCTTGGATTTTTAATAGGCGGTGGAAATCTAAAAACAGATCCAGAAAAAATACGGGAAATTAAAGAAATAAGGTTACCAAAGTCTTCCCGTGAAGTGCGAAGCTTTTTAGAAACGGCAGGTTGGTATCGCCGTCTCTGAAAGACCTAACGGGAAGACTAGCCCGGTGATCACTGCAACTGCAATCATTTGATTTTAATATTGAGCACAGAAAAGGTTCTGATAACATTGTTGCCGATATGCTTTCTCGTGCACAAGCAGAGAATTTAAGCGCAGAAGAGATAAATTTGGAAGAACCGTTTGATTTTGAAACAACGGAGTTCCAAGGTGAAGAATACTTAGAACTGATTAAACATATCCAAAAAAATCAAGACAGATTGCCTGATTTGAAAGTCGATGATAACTATATATTCAAAAGAATAGATTTTGATCGTGATGGTGGCGAAGAATGCCAGTGAAAAATTTGGATTCCCCCAAATATAACCCAGGCGGTGATTGAAAAAGCGCATTCTACTTTAACTTCAGCACACGGTGGTCTTACCAAGACATTAAAAAAGTTGAGAAAATTCTTCTATTAGCCTAGAAGGCACACCCAAGTAAAAAGTTACATTGCCAATTGCCAAACATGTAAAGAGAGTAAACCGTCAAACCAGAATTTACGCCCAGAAATTGAAAACCAAGCTGTCACTCATCGACCATTTCAAAACTATGTTACGTATTTATTGTCTGATATAATTTTAGCAAATATACCTTTATTAAAGCGATGAAAGAGGCAACTGCTGGAAACGTAGTGGAATTTCTGATTCATGAAATTTTCCACAAATTTGGCGTTCCAGAAATTATTCATACAGACAATGATGTTCAATTTACGTCAAAAAGCTTCCAAAATTTGATCTCTTCTTACAAAATCCAGCATATGAAAACTTCCGTCTATCAACCGAGCAGTAACGCTTCAGAAAGAGTTAACCAAAGCATATTGTCTGCTATAAGAGCATACTTAAAAGACGACCAAAGATATTGGGATTTGTATTTGTCAGAAATTGACTGCGCTTTAAGAAATTCATTTCACAGTGCCATTGGTTTTACGCCATTCTTTGCGTTGTTTGGCTACCATATGTATTCCAGTGTAGCTGACTATAAATTAGCGCGAAAGCTACAATCAATTTCGGATCACCGCATTCCTAATGAACGTATGAAAATTATTAGAAATCAAATCAAAGACAACATGACGAAAGCGTATGAAAAAAGTGCCGAAAGATACAACAAAAGAGCCAGAAAAGTAAAATTTGTACCTGGACAGGAGGTCTACAGAAGAAACATGGTGCAAAGCAACTTCGGAAAGAACATTAACGCGAAATTCTGCAGAAAGTTTCTGAAATGAAGAGTGTCCCGGCCTGTAGGTAACAATATGTATGAACTCGAAACGTTAGACGGAAAGACAATAGGAATCTATCACGTTTAAGTCATTAAAATTGGAATAGCTAAACAAAAAAATTCGTTTTAACCATTAAGTTTAACTCGAGATTTTAAGTGCAATATTAGGACGTAAGAGAATGATTATTTTTATAAATTATACAAGTTATATGTTGTGCTGTCCTGATATTTCATAGTTTAAGCAATTTTCTTTTTTAATGTCTGTGATAGTAGTTTAGTACCTGATAGAGATAAGTTTCGAATAAGACTGTATTACATACCTTATTTCCCTTTTGCAATATTAGCTGAAAGATATATTCTGTGATTCATCAGTAGGATTAGTGTTTATTTGAGTTATCCAGTTTTTTTTATACACTATTTAATGAGTGCAATAGAACTTTGGATTATTATTCATAGGATAAATAGTTGGGTGTATTCAGGAAAAGCTGTGATAAAAAGAAAAAATAAACACAAAGTAAATGCTTATATTATAGATGAATAACAGACTACTTCCCGTTTGTAAACTTGATAAACAATTTTTAGGATTAAGTTTTTTCTGAGCGGAAATAGATAAACATTCTCTAAGTCCTTTGTTTGACCATAATAAAGTATTTTTGAGAGAGTTAACCATTCCTGAAGCAGCCACAATCCATGGAGGAAAATAGTAGAGGCATAGCCCAAATGAAGAACGAAGATGAAAATGACTACATACGAAAGAGAAGAAAAAGATTTAGCCAGCTATATATTTATATATAGATTTTTTTAAATTATAATTTATATTTATGTATTTTGCCTCAAAAGCTAGATTTTGCAGGCTATTGATTTTATTATATTGCTCGGCAAGAGCACAATTGGGAAGAATGGATGAGTGGATGAGGTTTCCGACTATGGAAAGAATGCATTCAATCGAGAGGGAAGTAAATTTCAATGGAAAGAATGTACTATAGAAATATTTACTAGGCCCGGCTAATATTTGGTAGAGCATGAGACGATAACAGGGGTGAGAGTTCCCCACTTTGGGTAAAAAAAAACATCTGTCCAGGTAGACAATTTCCGTACACCGTTCCCTACTACGTGTACTCGTAGGACATGGAGTTTTGTTGCGGAAAGGAATGTGGCTACAGAATTCTTTTTTTTGAATCAGAAAAAAAACAAGTATACGGATATTGTTGGCGCCCACTGTACTATAAAATGATAGTATGTTGAATAGGTTAATGCTTGTTTATTTTATTACTTGTTTTAAATTTTATAATTTTCTTTTTTTTTTCTTAGTTTGCGAATTTTTTTTTTTATCCTTTTTTTGTTTGCACTTTTGTTTTTTGTTGAGTTTTTTTATGTGCGGCGTACCCAAGGAGAAGTGTTGGAACCTGACTGGGATATGTTTTCCGTTGAAAGAGCTAGTCGGAAACCTCCTTGGTCCCTGCGTCCGTAACAACTGCGTAGTTTTACAAAAAGATAATTTTTTCCGTCTTTCTCAACAGGCAGTAACTGATACAGTATGCAACATCATTATGTGTACAACACTAATAAATTATTTGTTTAAATAATGGTATAATGTGTACTGGAAATTTCCTAACTAATTAGTTGTAAAAATAAATTGCACGGGCACGCTCACTATTAAATGATTGGAAATATATGTATTTAAGTGTGCAAGGACAAACTGAAATTTGAAATATATTTTGGGACAAATTTGTATGAAAATTTTGCCAAAAAACACATTTCAAACATACCGTATTTTTATGATTATGGCAGAAAGTAGGTATTTACTGTTTAATTAAAAGAGTATTTTTGTTCTTTATAAATTTATTTACCATACATTTGCTTAATTTAAATTATAACTTAACCAATCAAACTAAATGGAATATTTCGAGCATTAAGTTCTTGAGAGTTTAATTTGGTTATAAGTAAATTACTCAACGTTTTATTATTAAGCTTCGATCTCAATTTAGTCAAAACCATAGTCAATGTACTGAAAGCCCTTTCCACAGATACCTGTGTAGCTGGTACTGCTAATGCCACTTCTACAATTTTTTGAATATGGCTGTCGTCCGTGGTTTTTCAATAACTAAGGACATCGGTATCGAGCGGAAGCTTTTTTTTTTATTTATTAAAAGCATCAGTTTCTGCTTAAAAGTGCGATATATTTGTGCGTTTTTTTATATTTGTCATAGTTTCCATGATTCGTTGTTCTAATTTAGCGGAAGTGATCGGAAGTTCAGTTTTTATGTCAGAGCTGGATTCACTCTTACATCCCTTTTGACCATTCTGCAAACCTATTAAGACATTAAATGATTTCACCAGATGTTTCTACAAAACAATTTATAGTTGTTTTCTGATTTGCATGGATTTATGCAATAGTGACGCATATGGTGTTACAGCAAATAGCTCCTCTAACTCTATTTCGCAGCAAAGCCAATCTCTATTAAAATCACCAATGAGCAGTATCTTTTTGAAGCTGCTTAGTACACAAAGATAAGGGTTTAAATGCAGCAACAAAATTTTTTACAAAATTCCAACTTATATCCGGAATGCTGTTTTTCTTTATCAAAAGCAACTCTATTTGTTGGCTAATTTCCAGTAAGGACACAAACATTTAATATGTTGAGTTCCATCTTGTGATATTATCCAAACTTGGCATTTGCATTCGAATATCGCCTGATCTGATATGATTTCTCCCTCGGTTTGCCACTATTTCTTGAATTTTTGCACAGGGGTTTTCAAGAACATTAATAATATTGTTAGAATTTAAGCTTGTGTTGAATTTTTTTCTCATATGGGGAAATCAATACTTTAAAAAACTCAGAATCATCAAAAATTCTAAATGGTAAGTTTTTTACTGCAACAAAGCCAACACAACATTTCAAAAATTGGTTCTTATCAATATTAATTCTTTTGACTTCATCCGTTTTTCGTTTTTTTAGCGGGTATACATTCATCGCCACTTTCACTGTTTTGTTCTTCAGCTATGTCTTTTTAATGGATAAGTTTATAATATCTTTTAATGTTAGAAACATTGATGCCACTTAAAGTTTTTTCACATTCAAGGCAAACAATTTTATAAATATCCTTAATAACCTTAAAAAATTTATTTTCGTAAGTCATTTTAGAAAAGAATAAAAGAACTTATTTACACGAATACCGATCACATTAAAAGTAGTGTAGGAGTTAAGGTTGAAAATTGTCAACCATCAAGTATTAGGTACCTAATTACTTTAATTTTTATGTAACCCTATTTTTTTAAATGTATAAGAAGAAAAAAAACTTTGTTCAAAAAAATCTAGTTTGCGTATCAAGTGTAGTCATTAGGCATTTTTGTAAATTAAATCAGAAATAAAGTTTTACTCTTCGAATACGTACGCAGAAACAATTAGAATTTTTATTAATATGTTCAACGAAGAGGAAGTAAGACCCACAAATGGTGACCCCGACGCAAGCAGAAATATCAACCAACAATTGTTGATGGGCGCAGCGGTCCTGCGGAAATCTCCAGAGTAGCAGTGAAGCCTCAACCGTTTTGGTGCTCTGATCCGTTGTTATGCTTTAGACAAATGGAATCGCAATTTATTATGTCAGGCGTAACACAGGATTCCACGAAATTTCATAACATCGTAGCTTCTATAGAGAGTAGCATTTTAAGAAAGGTAAATGATATTATTATCAATCCCCCAAGTACGAATATGTATGAAAAGTTAAAAGAGCGCCTAATCAACTCATTAACGGATTCAGAGAAGAAACGATTACGTAAAGTTCTGAATAATGTAGAAATAGGAGGTAAAAAGCCATCGGAAATGTTAAGTAAGATGCGGCAACTTGCACAAGGCAAAGTTTCAAATAATTTGCTAAAACAGCTTTGGCTGCCACGTCTTCCATCACAAACAAAGGCAATTCTAGCGGTAAGTAATGACACTTTGGACAAGCTAGCGTTGATGGCGGATAAAATTGGCGATAGCATAGAGTCCAGTGAAATAAATATAATTTCAAACACATCTTCTGGAGATTGTTTTAAGGATTTAGAAAAAAAATTGATTCACTGACGGCACAAATGATGTCTCTCACACATTTCCGTTCAAGATCACGATCTCAACAGAACAGACATCGTAAGCGTTCATCATCTCGAAGAGGTAAACCGTTGTGTTGGTACCATTTCAAGTTTGGTAATCGTGCAAGAAAGTGTATTGAACCGTGTAATTTCAATACATCAAATACAATAACAGTGCCACAAGGGGAAAACTAGATAGCGGCTCATTTTTGGTGACGGGTGAGTACAGCCATCAAATTAGTCGCCTGTTTATTCGCGATTCTAAAACGAAAACCTGGTTCCTGCTTCATTAAATGAAAAAAAACTAACACCTAATTCTCTCATACTGTATGCAGCAAATCAAACACCGATTCGAACTTTTGGCACGAGAACATTTAGTCTAGATTTCGGTTCAAAAAGGATTTTGCGTTGGGATTTTATTGTTGCGGATATTTCACAACCAATTATAGGCTCAGATTTTATTGCTCATTTCGGGTTGTTAATCGAAATAATTCTTTAATAGATCCTTTCACAAAATTAAAATGCAAAGGTTCAGGCGTTCAAATGGACGTGTCAATAAGCGACATTGCAATTGCACCAGATTTTAAATGATTTTGCTGACTTACAAAAAGTAAATTTTTCATTAACACAACAAAAGGTCCTCTGATTTATTCCAAACCCAGGCGATTACCTCCAGAAAAACTAAAAATTTGTTAAAATGAATTTGACGAAATGTTATGTTTTGGTATTTGCCGTCCTTCAAGCAGCAACTGGGCTAGTCCCATTCATATGGTTCTGAAACCTAATGGTGAATATATAGTATGTGGCGATTACCGAAGTTTAAATGCAAGAACAATCCCTGACAGGTACGCGGTCCCACATATCCATGACTTTGGGCACATGTTGAATGGTAAACAAATTTTTAGCAAAATTAATATAGTAAAAGCGTATCATCATATACCGGTGCATGAAGAAGATATAAAAAAACAGCAGTAACAACACCTTTTGGCAATTTTGAATTTCCCCGTATATCTTTCGGTCTCTGCAATGCAGCACCTACTTTCCAGAGGTTCATGAATGAAGTAGTGAAAGGTTTAAATTTTGTGCATGTATATATAGACGACAAACTTGTGGCTTCTGACAATAAAGATGATCATAAGCAGCAACTAAGGAAGCTATTTGAAAGACTTCAGGAATACGGTCTGAATATAAACTTGGCTAAATGTCAATTTGGTGTTTCCAGGTGGAATTTCTTGGTTATTTAGTAAGTAATGAAGGCTTAAGACCTCTTCCGAAGAAAGTTTCTATAATTACAAATCTCGAACCACCTAAAACTAATAAAGAACTCCAAAGATTTTTGGGCATTATTAATTTTTATAGGCGTTTTATCCCAGGAGCCTCGAAGGCGCAGGCAATACTTAATGATCTCAGTAAAGGCAAAAAGAAATGATCGAGTGGACTGATAAACTAAAGGAGGCATTTGAACAATGTAAAAACCAATTGGCTCATGCAACTTTATTAAGTTTTCCAAAAGAAAATGCTTTAACATCAGTATGTGTCGACGCTTCAGATAACGCTGTTGGAGGAGTGCTGCAACAATATGTCAACGAACGGTGGAAACCATTATCATTCTTTTCTAAAAAATTAAGTAATGTCGTCATTTTATAATTTTCACGGACCACAAGCCATTAATATATGCCTTTAAACAAAAACCGGAAAAAGCCTCACCTAGACATATCAGACATATCAGTAGTAAAGATAATGTTATTGCATATGCTTTCTCTCGAATTGGATCCGTATCGATGCCATCACCGATAGATTTCAAACGTCTGCAAGAAGAACAGAACAGAAATTCGTCAAACTCAGGAGTTAATTTAAAATTAGTAAAAATCTTGGATAGTAAATGCAGCATCTATAGTGATATTTCGACACCAGTTCTTCGGCCTTATTTACCACCATCGTTTCGCAGCATCGTTTTCAAAACATTGCATGGTCTGGCACACCCTGGCGTTATGGCACACCCTGGCGGATTGGATTTTGTGGTTAAAGGATACAATGGCGAAATTAAAACCAGTTACGACAACGGAGAACGGAATAAAAAGCACCTAAATAAACAACTATTTAAAAACTTGTGACTATGTTTTCGTAAGATGCGACACCGTAAAGTTTTATCCCGCACAGATAAAATATTCAAAATCCTCGTTAAAGGGAAAGAAAAATGTGTATAAATTGACCGTCTTAAACCAGCGCTTATGTTAAACATGGAAGATTATGATGAAAATACTCCTCATCAAGAAACAACACACCCAACGCAGCAGACATCATCGCATGTAAAACCGCCTTCATCAGTAGAGTCCGCAAAATTATTACAAAGTGGAAGAAGAGTTCATTTTGTGGATACCGCTACGCTGAAGGGGGAGTAATGTAGGAGTTAAGGATGAAAATTGTCAAACATCAAGTATTAAGTATCTAATTACTTTAATTTTTATATAACCCTATTTTTTTAAATGTATAAGAATAAAAGACTTTGTTCAAAAAAATCTAGTATGCGTATCAAGTTTAGTCATTAGGCATTTTTGCAAATTGAATCAGAAATAAAGTTTTACTCTTCGAATACGTACGCAGAAACAATTAGAATTTTTATTAATATGTTCAACGAAGAGGAAGTAAGACCCACAGTAGCAAATGCCGGCGGTAACAGAAAAAAGGTCCTAAAAAAAAATACGAGAAACTTTCTTCTTGTTTATTGAGGATATACAGGTAACGGTTTGCCTTACATGAAAACCGTATTATTGAACACGATATACACAAATATATATATATATATATATATATATATATATATATATATATATATATATATATATATATATTAAAGTTTTAGATATACATACATACATCTTTATGTACGTATATTTATTTCTTCTTAAAACAAATAATCTTTAATTTTGCATATTTTAAAATACATATATATTACAAAAAAAATTTTTTTCCGTTTGTTTTCCCTTTTAGTTGCGACCCCCTCGTTGGGTGTGTGGTGATGATGTGGCCGAGGCAAATTTTATGGCAAAGTTTATTTAGTGTTATTAGTTTTTGATATTCAATTTTTTTACTTTTATATAAACAGTTTTAAATTTTGCTTACAAGTTGTATATATTTTAAATACGGCTTTTATTGGCACAATACGCAGCCAGTTGTAATTTCCGAATTTAAACGTATTCTTAAAAACTTTGCTTTCAATAAAAAGAATTGTTGTCCTTTTTTTTGGAAACTATTTAGTTTTCTATGTAACTTTCTTAATAAATTTGGCTTTGCTGTTTCTTGAATATTTTATAACTGTCCTTTTATTTTTGGGTACACAACACAGAATCAAAAAAATAAAAATGTTTCTTCACAATTAGACTTTAACTTGTTTTCTTCTCTTTTCTTTCAGCATCAATAATTTTTTGTTATAGCACTACGGCCGCCAACACACCATCTTTTTCGCAGTTCAAATCCGAATCCCTTTTTTCTAAAATCTGCCACCAGCTCAACTTTTCCTTCCAAAAACCCAAAGAAAAAAAAGATGTCTACCATCTCCATCTTATCTATTAATTAGTTGGCCTTACATCTTTTTATTCAACATTATAACACATTACGAGGGCTGCTATATATATTTCTGGCCTGGCAACACTGAGTGCTGCCAAGTGCAATCTGACATTTCCATCAGAACTTTTTGACGTACGACCATTAATTGTGTTGTTTACGGTGACTTGAAGAAATTAATATAGAAAAAAATGGAATTAACACGTGAACATTTTCGTGCCATAATTTTTCACAACTTTCGACGTGGATTATCACGACAAGAGTGCAATGATGAACTTAAATCTTTGTATGGCGATGAAGCACCATCCTATAGCACTGTGAAAAATTGGTATAATGAATTTAATCGTGGCCGAGGCTCGCTCAAAGACGAATTCCGTGAAGGTCGTCCAAAAACGGCTGTTGTGCCAGTGAACATTGATGCCGTGCGTGAACTCATAATGCAAGATCGACATGCGGCATACCGAGAGATAGAGACATTCTTGGACATCTCTTCCACCATTATACATTCGATACTGCATGAATACCTGGCCGTAAAAAAGGTTTGTTCTCTCTCTTTTTGTTGCTCGTTAGATTTTTCGAAATCTATTAGACAGGCCCTATTCCAATTATAAGGTTGCTATATTCGGCTATGCCGAATCTTATACGAGTATACCCTTTCCCATGTATGTAAATCTAGTTTAATAAGTAACTTCAATCATAAAACATAAAAAAGTCACCGGCACTTTATCGGTTAAGAATAAAAAAATAGTATGTACATAAAAAACTATTCAAAAGCTAAAAGCCTATACCTACCTATGTATATTGATATCTTAAAAAATATGCTGCACAATCGTACTTTTCTATGAAATTTTAAGAAAAGTATTGGCGAGCGCCAATTATTTCACTGGATGTTTTTTCTCATTTTTTAATTCTCTATTGTCTCATATATTTGTTTTCTGATAAGAGTTACTTCACTGCTCCAAATGATATGGAAAAATAAAAAAAAGGTGTGGTGTTTTGCCTGCAGCCTTGAAGGACATGGATCGATCTTGCTGATTTTCATAAGCAAAGTTTCCAAAACTATACTTGATCAATTGGCCTGTTAAAAGTTTATCTAGCTTATCTAGGCCTTACCGAAGTTGTTTTTAATCAAGCTCAATCAACTTCGCTAAGGCCATTAAAAATAAAAAAGATTGAAATTTATTTATTTGTTTGTACTTATTTACAGTTGAGAATTATAGAAAAAAACAAAAAAGGAAAAAAATTGTGTTTTTGGGGCTTTGCTCGGACGGGTACACTGGCATCATGAGTATGCTCTTTTCCAAGTATAAAAATTTTTAAAGCATACTTTTTTAACAGAGCAATAACGCATTGCTCACATAACCACCTTATTCTGTTGTGACATTAACTATATCGTAACTGATTTTTTATCCTTTTCGGAAAGTAGCTTCCGACACTAGTTGCAACACCAGGAGCCAGCGAGCTTTGGAAATATTCACTTTCTGGGTGTGCGGGTCTTCGCAAAACTGCCAATACCTATCCTCACTAGGCATTGAGTGGTAACCACTGTACGGTAAGATACCGATGAACACTTTCAAGTCTTTTGCGTTGACGAAGAAATTGTGCTCGTTAGCTTGTGACGCATAAATGTAAGTTTGGTCGACGATTAAATTAACGACTTTTTGATCAAATAAGACTTCAAAAACCTCAACTGCCGATTATCCATTCAACTTTGCAATCATATTGAGCTCATTGTCCGAAAAAATATTTGTTCATTGCATTTGCATATCACAAGGTCTTCTTGTCAACCTAGAAGCTATTTTTTTGATTTTGTAGACATCCTGTCTATCGCAACTGCTCAAGTAGTATATCATCTTCGCTTCACTGCCGAAAAATACTTCGACTTCACCTGTTATATCATTTGACATGCGATCAAAAAGAGTATTCTCAGCATTCCCCTTCTCTTCATCTGTGTTATAGTCCGGATCTGGTGGAATAATCGCTATATCGAAATGTTCGTGATCATTTTTTTCCATTAAATTAAGAACGCTGCACAGAGGAGTATTTGACCCAAAAAGGTGGCCAAAATTATTAAGCGTCTTTTTGTTTAAAAAGTTTAACTTTTTTGATATATTTAGCTTTAGTTTGGTAAAAAAAATAGTGGCAGATTATTATTGGGCTAGTGTTGTTTTTGACACCCCCACCCACCAACCAAAGTTGATAGCCCAAAATTCAAAGCATCAGGGTTTTCAGGAATATTTTTTCGCAATGAGTTAAAATCTTTTGAAGTTTATCCGCAAATGTAACACCTCATTGTGGATTTTGTGTCCGTTGCAGAATTGCAGACTTTTGCATCGACCATTGAAAACAGCATCGTGTGTTAATTTGTGCAATATTTCCATTACATGGTACTTCACTTTTCTTTAACAATTGAATTTGAATATTTATGTATTTTATTTCTTGCTTTGAGATATCAGTAGTTTCGTGCACAAAACGGATTCGAATTGGTCTACACAACCTAATAGAGGATGGTGTTGTATTTCGCCATATTGTTTTTTTTTTTCTAATAGCTGTTGTGATTAATTTAATTGGCACACAACTACTTTGAAATATATTAGCGTCACTATCGTTTTCATTTTCGAATTTTTGCTTATAAGATGATTGGTCCGATCCATCACAGCCCCATTTGCTTATAAGTTCCAGAAACTGAAGTTCTTCATAATCCAACTGCTGTAAAACCTCATCAAGGTATGTACATAAGCGTGTTGCTGTGTGGTCGAAGATAGATTGCAGCTTCACTTCCGCTAATGTCTCAGTTACGGTAATGGCATCTTCACTAGGATAGCAATTTTTTTTTGGCATTTTTTAGCAATGAGTAGCATGGATATACATTTTTGTTGGCATTGTATAAAATTTCATATTGGTTTTTCGTGAGATCAGCATTTATAAACAATGCTAAAGCACTTTCCGCTGAAAGCTTATTAACTGGTATTACTTCGGAAGTTGTTAACGATCACTTGCAAAATTTTGCTTTTCTTGAAAATCGTATTATATCCATTATTAATTCAGCCGCATCACTTTGTCCTGCTGCTTTCTGGCCCATTGATGCAGCAAATGTGATCTCCTCTGCTGTTAATTGCTGACGAATTTCTTGCGTTTTTCTTTGTTTTGTCTTTCACTTGCTTCATTATTTTCTTTTTTTGGTCGTCCTGAAGATAAACTGCCAAATACTGATATTGTCACAGTTTCTTCCAGCTAAACCCCAATATCTTTTGAAACAATTTTTTAAATTTTTAACACACTGCTTTACTGCTTGTATATCCCCATCTCCTTGGTATTCTGAAACTGCAACTTCTCGTCAATGGTTCTAGCATTAGGTTCCTGTACTATTTAGAAAAACTCAAATTTTGTGTAAATATGTTCCATTTTGTCTCTCAAAGTTGCAAAACTCTTATAACAAGAGTTTTGCGCAATAAGCCATATATGTGCATTTTCCCGTTACTTAGTTAATAACCTAATACTTGGGTGAATTAGAAAAAATATAATATTTAAATAAAAATCACCAAAAATAGTGGTCCAAACTTTTTTCTTTTTTTCTAAATTAGAGATCTTATAGTTTATTATGGTATATAACATCATTTGTACAACAGCTACCTTCACTTTCAAAAAACTTTTCTTTTTTTTGGTAAAAATTTATATATTTAAATATATAGTTTTTTTAATTAATGTTTTAAAAATAAATATTTATAATACTTTCTTTACTTTCCTGACTTTACAGTGTCCCACAACTACAAATCTTAACTTAAAACCTTTAAAATGCTTTTATGATAAACATATATCATAAGATGTACAGTTGCATTATACATATACACATGCATCTATACATATTTTCATATATACTAACAGCGTAAGCTAAGTTTAATAAATTTGGTTGTCGTATGCTTTTTATAATTTACCGAAAATTAAATATTTTTTATTAGAAACTTTGCAAAAGTCGGTGACAAAAAAAGGCAAAAAGTCGCGGACCGCTAAAAAAGGGTAAAATTGCGACTTTAGTCGGGTGAACGGTAACTCTGGTGCGTGCATACGTGTATGTGTGTATAAACATTATCAAATAACCCACATCAACCAATATTACCGATTGTGTATTTGCAGGGTAACAATATGTGTTTTATTGTTGTACAAAAAAAAATTATATCGATTCACACCAGATATAAAATGCTTTTATTATCTAAATTTAATATTTGTTTAAATACATCCTTATCACCATCATTATGCAAAAAATGTCGTAAAAGCTGTAAAAACGAAGATTTTATCGAAAAAAGTATTTTAAAATGTTTAAAAACCTTAAAGCTGTGACGAAAGAAAAAGACAGTTTAAAGAAGAAAAACGAAGCTTTAAAAAGAAGGGTCAAACATTAGAAAAGAAAGTGATGAACACAAAATCTATAGTGGCCGAAGTTGACAAATTAAATATTAATCAGAATAAAAAAAACATTCTATAAAATGCTCATAAAACAAAATGGGCTTTGCTCAAAGAAATTATTATAGTTCTACTTCCACATACCATATTATATATATTGAAATTAAACCTTCCGAGCCCTTTTTCTCTAAGTAGAAGGAGCACAATTAAGAATTTGCAGCCAGGCAACCATTTATGCATATATAATGCACTCACTGCAACAGTCCGAAAGATGCAACCTCTTGAGAGAGAATGCATTTTAATTTGTGATGAAGTAACAATCCGAAGAAATCTGACGTATAATAACTATGCAGATGTTGAAGATGGAGTTGTCGATCTTGAAATGAGCGAGTGAATGAAATGGGTTCGCAAATATGCGTTTTTATGATAAAAGGTGTGGTAAAGAATTGGAATTCGCTTTAAATTATTTTGTTACTGCTACTCCTATTAAAGGAGATATACTAAAAAAAATACGTTCTATCAAATTTGGATATTTTAACGGAAGTGGGATTAAATGTGCATGGACTAACGTGTGACCAAGGGCCAAATAACAGAAAATGTTACCCTGTTTTCTTTATAAAAATGTTAAAGTTTACTTGACGTACGATGTACCCCATAGTTTTAAGTCGATTAGAAATGCTTTCATAAGGAGCGACTTTAAAACAACACATAGGGTAGTGCGGTTTGATATTGTAAGGAAATTTTCGAGTTAGAGTATGGAAAAAAAACAAAAACGACAAAATTAACAACAGTGCACGTAAATCCAATTCAGTTGCTGCTGCGATCCAATCTGTTAATGAAAATCATTAGTTTACAAGAAGTTCTTCAGCAGCACCCACTTCAATTTTTGCATTTATAAAAAAGCTCGACAGTTGCTTTGAATGTTTGAACATGTAGTGGATAAACTTCTCATGCAAATAGTGTTGCCAATGAAATTACCGGCAACAGCTGATGGTGGTGGTGAACAAAAATTCAACTTGTGGCAAGATTGTCGGCAGGGCTGGCATGATGGCGTATGCTTCGGCTCGGGCTCGCCGTATGCGTGGGGTTCTTGCCAACCAATCCAATCCTTTTCCAGCACTACAAAAAAATTAACATGCCAGTCTTAGCTTGCAGCTGCGGATAAAAAAAGGTGTGAAGTCAAATTGATTTGGAGCCCGAAGTGAGTTGGTAACCAATAAAAAAACAACCTAAAATACACACACACACAAATAAACTCCCATGGTCGTAAGGCTTCCTGCACTCAGTTGGCTGGTGTTATTGCCAACTACATAGCCCTCCCACTCTGAATTGATACCAATTCTTCCATGGCAACTACTAATATTTTGGTTACCCCAGCCTTACCTCTGATTACTTCACCGCTTACCTGTCCATCACCAAACTTTAGCTTTAACCATCCTTTAAATTAAAGAATTTTCAAAAATTAATATTTTCAAGTTTCATTATACATTTTATTATTTCATAATTTACAACGAAAATAAAAATAAAAATAAGAAATTTAAATTTGATTTTAAATAAAGATGAGAAAATAAAAATACATTTACTATTAAAGCTATTTACATTGATTTAAAAGCAAAATTTTCTATTCTGGGAAGGACTAGATATAAAAAACTAGGTATGTATGAAAAAAAAAACAAATATTCAAAATTAAATTTAATATTTAGTTACTTTTTCTTCTAGCCATTGTAAAATGGTTAGTTTATCTTTAACTTTTACTTTAGAATAACCAGATCCTTCCTCTTTCCTTTGGACAACTTAGGCCACAACCAAAACAAAAACGAAGACCTGCAGGCTTGAGCTCAACACTACGGATTAACGCGCGACACCCGTTACAAAACGGGAATAAAGCTAAATTTGACCAGAGGTGAGAAAATAGTTTTCCCTAGTTTGTCTTATTAATTATATATATATATGTATATATATATATATATATATATATATATATATATATATATATATATATATATATATATATATATATATATATATATATATATATATATATATATATTAAAGTTTTAGATATACATACATCTTTATGTACGTATATTTATTTCTTCTTAAAACAAATAATCTTTAATTTTGCATATTTTAAAATACATATATATTACAAAAAAAAAAAATTTTCCGTTTGTTTTCCCTTTTAGTTGCGACCCCCTCGTTGGGTGTGTGGCGATGATGTGGCCGAGGCAAATTTTATGGCAAAGTTTATTTAGTTTTATTAGTTTTTGATATTCAATTTTTTTTACTTTTATATAAACAGTTTTAAATTTTGCTTACAAGTTGTATATATTTTAAATACGGCTTTTATTGGCACAATACGCAGCCAGTTGTAATTTCCGAATTTAAACGTATTCTTAAAAACTTTGCTTTCAATAAAAAGAATTGTTGTCCTTTTTTTTGGAAACTATTTAGTTTTCTATGTAACTTTCTTAATAAATTTGGCTTTGCTGTTTCTGGAATATTTTATAACTGTCCTTTTATTTTTGGGTACACAACACAGAATCAAAAAAATAAAAATGTTTCTTCACAATTAGACTTTAACTTGTTTTCTTCTCTTTTCTTTCAGCATCAATAATTTTTTGTTATAGCACTACGGCCGCCAACACACCATCTTTTTCGCAGTTCAAATCCGAATCCCTTTTTTCTAAAATCTGCCACCAGCTCAACTTTTCCTTCCAAAAACCCAAAGAAAAAAAAGATGTCTACCATCTCCATCTTATCTATTAATTAGTTGGCCTTACATCTTTTTATTTAACATTATAACACATTACGAGGGCTGCTATATATATTTCTGGCCTGGCAACACTGAGTGCTGCCAAGTGCAATCTGACATTTCCATTGGAAAGTTTGTCATTTTTAAACATAATCGTACTCAGAACTTTTTGACGTACGACCATTAATTGTGTTGTTTACGGTGACTTGAAAAAATTAATATAGAAAAAACTGGAATTAACACGTGAACATTTTCGTGCCATAATTTTTCACAACTTTCGACGTGGATTATCACGACAAGAGTGCAATGATGAACTTAAATCTTTGTATGGCGATGAAGCACCATCCTATAGCACTGTGAAAAATTGGTATAATGAATTTAATCGTGGCCGAAGCTCGCTCAAAGACGAATTCCGTGAAGGTCGTCCAAAAACGGCTGTTGTGCCAGTGAACATTGATGCCGTGCGTGAACTCATAATGCAAGATCGACATGCGGCATACCGAGAGATAGAGACATTCTTGGACATCTCTTCCACCATTATACATTCGATACTGCATGAATACCTGGCCGTAAAAAAGGTTTGTTCTCGTTGGATCCCGCACAATTTGAAAGTCGCTCAAAATAAGGCTCGTGTCGATTGGTGCAAAGAAATGTTGCAAAAATACGATTGCTGGGATTCAAAAGGCATTTATAAGATCGTCACAGTTGACGAATCATAGATCTATGCGTATGAGCCGAAACGAAACAACATTCGACCGTGTGGGTCTACAAAGACGAGCAAAATCTAACGAAAGTTGTTCGTGGAAGAAGCACTTCGAAGTAAATGGTCGCCTGTTTCTTCGGCAAAACTGGTCATGTGGCGACTGTTCCGCTTGAGCAACGTAGGACGGTCACTTTGGAGTGGTACACCACAATTTGTTTGCCTGAAGTCATCGGAGAAATTCGAAAAACCAACAAGAGAAGACGAATCATTGTTCACCATGACAATGCGAGCTCTCACACATCGGCTCAAACCAGAGCGTTTTTGACCGGCCAAAATGGGTCATCCGCCGTACAGCCCTGACTTGGCACCTAATGACTTCTTCTTGTTTCCGCACATCAAGAAAAAAATGCGTGGTCAACGATTTTCGTCGCCAGAAGAAGCTGTTGAAGTGTTCAAAAACCATGTTTTAGAGGTGTCTCAATCGAAGTGGAAAAAGTGCTTCGACAACTGGTTTGAGCGCATGCAAGAGTGTATAAATCATGTTGGAGAATACTTTGAAAAACAATAAAACCATTTTTGATTACAAATATTCGCATTTTCACTATTAGGCCAGACAGACTGGGACCTGGG
Source organism: Cistogaster globosa (assembly GCA_937654795.1). Classification (NCBI taxonomy): domain Eukaryota; kingdom Metazoa; phylum Arthropoda; class Insecta; order Diptera; family Tachinidae; genus Cistogaster; species Cistogaster globosa. The sequence goes on from OW569405.1 coordinate 56,782,675, forward strand.
ACAAACTTAACCACGCGACAATGGGTTTTATACGATTTTTCGTTACGCAAATAAGCATTGTGCAAACTTTCACGTATTTGCTGACGTATCAGTGACATTTTCACGGCTTTTGGGCAAATGTTAATTTTCGGATCGTCCAAAGCTTTTAGTTTTCTAGCCAGACCATACACGCTACCGTGGCCTACCATGTTCATGCCAAAGAGAGCAAAATACGGTGTAACACCAATCGAAGTTTGAACAGAGGATCTATGGAGTATTCGATCTCGGACAAACGCTTGTCCCATTCAGCTTGATCTTCTTGTAAATATGAACGTATTGCAGACAGAATCGATTGGTTAACCCGCTCTGACGCATTTGCCTGCGGAGAATGTATGGCGGTTCGAACGTGCTTAACACCAAAATTTTTCACTAAATCTGCGAACTCTTTGCTAACAAATTGTTTCCCGTTGTCAGCGACAATAGATTCTGGTGTTCCAAATTTGTGAAAAACTTCGGTGATTAAAAACTTAACAATGCTTTTAGTATATGCTTTTGGCAATGCTTTGAGCAATACAAATTTTTTTAAATGGTCTAAAATAATAAAAATGAAACAATTGCCGTTTTTAGACCGCGGATAAGGACCAAGAAAATCTACAAAGATCCTTTGAAAAGGTCGCTCCGTTAACGTTTCAGACCCCATTGGTGGCCGTAACGGAATATTCGCGGGTTTCGTTTCCTTGCATATTTGGCAGTTGGCTATGTAATCGCGGATTTGCGTGCTTTGATTCGGCCAATAGAAATACTCTCTGACTCGACACAGAGTCTTCCCAACGCCCTTGTGCGAGGCTTGTGGCGAGTTATGCAACTTTTCTATGATGGCTTTGGTCAGCTCCTGAGGAACCCACAGTTTCCATGCGAAATTCTCGTTACAACCTGACTATCATAAGGCCTTATTCTTTTGTAAACAAAACCATCGACCACTTTTAAGTCAGGTAATTGCTCGGACTTTGCTTCTATAGTAGAACAAAGTTCCAAACAATCACTTGACTTAAAGGCCTCGGAATTCATTCGCCTCTGCGGAGACCTCTTCCATCTCGTAGCACGATAGGGTATCCGGGACAATATTTTGTCAACCCTGCCTATGTTCTATGCCGAAATTATACGCTTGGAGATGAAGACTCCACCTCGCCAATCTACCGGTCAAATCCTTATGTGACATTAGCCACTTAAGACTACTGTGATCGGTAATTACGGTAAAAGGCATAAGTTCTATATAGGGCCTAAACTTCTTAATCGCCAAGACCACTGCCAGACATTCGCGCTTGGTAACAGAATAGTTCTTCTGCGCCTGTGTCAGCTTGTGCGAAAAGTAGGCGATTGGATGTTCTCCTTCCGAATCATCTTTCTGAAACAGAACCGCACCAATGCCCACGTCCGAAGCATAACACTGCAAATAAAAATGCCTGGAGAAGTCTGGATGATGAAGAAGTGGACTCGAAATCAGAGCACTCTTGAGCCGATCAAACGCAGCTCTAGCTTCTGCCGCAAACTCAAATTTCATACCCTTCTTCAGCGTTTAAAATATCGGAGCTGCAATAGAGGCGTAGTCAGATATAAATTTCCTATACCAGCCTACTGCCCCCACGAAGCTCCGCACCTGCTTCGCTGTTTTAGGGTAAGTAAACCGAGTTATGGTTTCCACTTTAGCCGGATCAGGTTTCAGTTTGCCCCCTTCTACAATGTAACCCAAATATTTTAACTCTTTAAAACAGAATTTGGATTTTGCCACATTGATGGTCAGGCCAGCTTCCGTCAATTTTATAGCTACCCGTTGAAGCAAAACCAGGTGTGTGTCGAAGTCTGGAGATACTATCAAAAGATCATCTAAGTAGACGAAAACTCTATCACGTAAGGCCGCGGGGATCACTTTATCCATTAAACGGCATAACCCTTGAGCTGCATTGCACAGCCCAAAAGGCATGACCGTAAATTGATAAAGTGGTCTTCCAGGCACCGTAAAAGCAGTTTTCTCTCTACTAGATGGGTCTAGTGGAATCTGCCAGAAAGCGTCTTTTAGGTCGACACTCGATATATATATCGTATCTCCCAAACGGCTGAGCAAACCTTCAATGTTTGGGAGCGGATACGCATCCTTGATCGTCAAGGCATTGAGCTTTTGAGCGTCCAAACATAGCCGGTTCTACTCGCCCTTGCGGACTAAAGTCACGGGATGACTCCACGGACTTTCGCTAAGCTCAATGACCCCAAGACCAAGCATCCTATCAAGCTCCGCAAACATTAATTTTTGTACCGCCGGGGAGACAGGACAATGTCATATTTGACTGGAGCCGCTTCCCGGGTATCTATAGAATGCGTTTCTAAGTGAGTTTTACCAATACCTTGTTTTGTATAGCAAGGGAACATCAATATGACCAAATCTAATTTCTACCGCTGCTCCGTAGTCAATGCATGAGTTACTACATCTGGGCTACTATCTGCCTCTTCACAGAGACTTACCTGATTGGTCGTGAGACTCTCCATATTGGCAAACATTTTCAAAACCTTCATAAAGTCGATACCCAAGAATAACTCTCGACTTAAAGTAGGCACTAAATAGAAGGTTATAACCTGCGTTGTCTGGCCAAACGTAACCTCCGCACGAACACGGCCGACAATAGCGTGCGCTGTTCCGTCAGCTGTCTTAATATTTGTAGAGAAGCTATAGACTTTGAGTCCCGTCTTTTCTAGAAATTCAAGACAGTTGCGGCCTAGACACGTAACCGTCGCACCACTGTCTAACAAACCTTCAATTTCATAGCCAGCTATCTAAATGCGGGTATACAAATGCGAATCCCTGCCTTCATATAAGGAAGCTAGCGAAATCTCCCGTCTCAAACCCTTTCGCTTTTTGTACCGTTCGCGAGCTTTCCGAATTTTGTTCGAAACTTCGCCGAAAATTCTCTGTCTAGCCTCTTTATATTCTTGTATACGGACATGTATTGGCTTTAATACCCTAACACTAGGTACGCTGTCTGCTATTCTATCTAGGCTATTCTCATTTTGTAAAATTTTAATACTAGGCCTTACCACATCCTGCCTAACAGCTGGGCTTACACTGCGGTCGACCGCGCCCCCCAGTTAGAGACGGGTCCCGCTTGCGGTTTTCCTGACACCTCGGACAATTTGGGATCACTACACCATCCATTCCACATTTGAAGCAAAACAGCCTGCGCGTAGTCGTTGGACAATCAAAGAAACTGTGGCCAACCGCTTTGCAGTTCCAGCAGGAATATTTAGCTGTAGTACGCATCGCATCAACCTCTGGCTCTTCCCTTTCTTCATACTCAATCTCGTTTACGCGGTGAGAAAAATTCGGACGCTGTTGGTACATTTGCCTTTGTCCTGCTAGCAGATTTTCGGCCCTTTTTACCTCTCTGCATAATTCCGGCAAAGTGTTCAACTTCACAGAAAACAGCATTTGCGCCAGCGACGGTTTTAATTTGCCTCGTATTATATCAACTAATGACCGTTCATCGTATGGCGCTCGCTGCTGATTTCTCAACTTTATTATGGCATAATAAAAGTCTTCAAATGCTTCTTGTGGTAGTTGTCGTCTGTTCAAAATTTGCATCTGGATCTTGTATTCATTTTCGAACCGCTGGTATTGCGTCATTATAGCCGCCTCTAGCTCCTGCCACGAGCTAATACGCGCTAACTTGCGATGGTTCCAATACCAGTCCAAAGCAGGTCCTTCCAGTAAATGGTGAAAGCTCGGTCCAACTCATTTACGCGGAAAATGAATTCCTGAGCGCTTAAGGACTTACTGGTACCGTCAAACTTTATGCCCCATTTAGACAATTCCGTTCCGTTTTGAGACCCATACGTTTTATTTGAGCCCTGTTCTAAAAAACTTGGTGTAGGCATTTGTTGCGGCTGTAAAAACGACTGTGACACTTGTTGTTGCTGATATAGTGGCAGCTGTTGACCCTGAGGTTCATGTGAGTACAAAATGAACAATTTTGGTTGTACTACGTTTGGTGCCAGAGGGTCCCGAGCGGGATGACCTCTGGGCGCTGGCATCAACGGTGGTGGATGACTAAAAACAGGTGCTTGTGGATGACTGTAAGTCACTGTTGTAGTTACCCCTCGAGCTTGACGCGGAAAGAAACATGCGGGCTCTGCCGGTGGCAAAGTTTGCATACTCACTTGCGACGTCTGAAAATACGGTAAATTTTGGTGCACACCATCTCTGGTGGCGTTTATTGGCTGCGATGGATGGACTTCACCTGGGACGAAATTCTGGTGAGTATTGTGCTGAGTAACTTGTACACGACTTCTCACTTCATCCCTTCTAAATTCTTGCAGCGTTTGTCTGACTCTTTCCTCCATTTGTCTCATCAGCTGTGTTTGACATAACCATATCGAGGCTTGTACAATCTCTTGTATTTGCTGGGTACTAATTATATTTTGAGCACTTGGTGGGTGTTGCTCACCCTCACGCATTTCTCTGCGTATCCTTGTGCAGTAAAACTGCTAAACTCCGGCGACACGACTGTGTGACCCGACTCATCAGGATCAAACGAAACGTTTTGCAGTGGTCAAACCTGAGGTGACGATCTCTGTACTACTGGTGATACTACTGCCGACACTGCTTCCTGCTGTGGCCATGGTGCTCCTATCTAGCTGAGCTATTAACAGTTTGCTGCCCAGACGGGTCAAGACCATTCCAACAAGCAATCACTAAAATTAATTTTGAAATTAGCTATTAACCGTCTTACCGTACGGTATGATAATTAAAAGACAAGATAAAAAGATCAAAGTAAAGAATAAAATAATGAAAAAAACGTTCTTCGCCCTAAGTCGAAATCAAAACAGGTGAACTAAAAACACTTTACCCTTTTGCCAGTTAACTAATCGAATAATTTTATGCAAAATTACAGGTTTTTTGGTGATGGAGTATAAGCGGTGATCGTAATCAGAGTACTAAGTAAAATTTCGTGCAGGCTAACGACGATAGTCCTACTAAAACATCTGACTGCCTCTTCTTCTTCTTAAAAAAAACATTAGGGCGGTCACGACAAACAACATGCATTTCAATATCTCCAAACCTCTGAAACGTGGTTTAAAGTTTAATAGTACAACTTAGCAAGTACTTCAAGAGCTGATCACCTACATGAAACAGGTTAAATATGAAGGTAATAAAATATTTGCAAACCACGAAGCCTACCTTTTCTTTATTAGCCAAACTTTTTGAAGAAAATTCTAATTTAGTGTGTATTTTAACGAGCCATTTTAACCAAAATCCGATAGAAAACATGTTTTCATTTATACGTGCAGTAGCTAAGCTGTTGTCCTTAATAATAACTCAGTTTAGCTCCTCATCAAATTGTGCAAACGACGATGCGATATTTGTGTCCATTGAGTTTCAAACAATTTTAGAAGAAACTTACAGGACTGACAGTATATCAGAAAGTACTCGCACCCCTCAAATAAATGTCGCAGATATACACGATGAAAATGAAGAATATTTTAATGAAGATGTCGATTGTTTTACATCCAACAATTTGCCAATAGAATTAACATCAAGTCGATATTTTGTTGGGTACATAGCACAACGAATATCTTGCGTTAAATGTCGCATAGTATAATTAAACCAGAGCAAATTTTATCCTTCAGAAATGTTTGTTCATGTAAAAAATTATGAAAAAGAATCAGACTTTGGAAGTTTGTGTGCCATATCCGATTTATTTTTTGAAGCTTGCAAGAAAAAAGACTTTGAAAAAATATTTTCAAAGGACAAATCAATGAAAAACATAAAAAAATTATTGTTGAGCAATGTGTCAATTGTACCAAACATACACTTTATTCCTTTTGGTTTAAGGAGAATAATGTATGTTAAAAAGACAGGACGGAGATGCTTAATTTACTAGTCCTTATATTATTACAGTATTGAAAAAGTTAAAATTTGGAACCATTAAATTTAATAAGTAAAATTAATAAATGGTAAACAAACAAAAAGAAATAAATACTCGTTTTATTACAACTTCGTTTTAACCAAGTCTGGCTGACCACATTTTAAGTACACATGTAACTGAATTATCTTAAAAAGGAAATTTTAATTTGTTGCGAATCAATATAGTGTTATATGCACAACAATAAAATACATTTTTTATCCCATAATAACACAATAGATAAAATGTCCCCTTAAGTAAATCAATTTTAAGAAAGAAAAAGAAAGAAGACTCCATTGAAGAAATACTTGTGTACCTAATGCCCGCACTAGAATTATCAATTAATTGTCAGAAAAAGCCCATCTGTAATAAATGTGCAAAAAACTAGTGGAAACCTTTTAAGTTTAGGTTATAGTTAACAACTTTTTACTCTTTTACATACAGGTAAATTCATTTTATATTGTTGTTGTTATTAAATTTAGAAACATTTATTTAATAGATTTATTTTCTTGCAAAGTAAGAAAACACAATTTAATTGCTGCTTTAATTTGACGATTATTTATTTATTCACGATTAATACACAAAAATACGCAATAGCAACTTTACCACTGTTTACCACAAGATCTTAACTAGTTGATGTTTACACTAAATGTACCCATACACTACACAATGATATTGAGTACTTTATTGCTTTGATTATTATCTTTATGATCCACACCAAGGCTAATCAATTACTAGGTGGCAGCGTAGGCGAATTCAGTATTTTTTGCTGGTATACACGACTGTCAAACTCCATATATAAAAAATATATGTAAATTTTTTATATATGTATATATATAAAAAATATATGTAAATTTTTTATATATGGGGTTTGACACTCGTATATACCAGCAAAAAAATCTGAATTCGCCTACGCTGCCACCTGGTAAATTGATTCGTCTTGATCCACACTATTCAATAAATTTAAAGCAAAAATGGCACAATTTTTTTTTTTTTAATTTTCATATACATGTATTAAAATTGTTTACTTTTCACACAAAGATATATGTATATGTTCATATTATAAAAAAAATTGTTAATTAAAAATATTAAGTTATTTGGGATTAAATAATTGTAATAATGTTTAGTTACATTAGTGAAGAAGAGTCTTGTCTAGCTACCAATTATCATTGTACGATATTGTCAACACATTACAAAATATTCTTTTTTGCGCAATTTAAATCAAAAGACTTTTGATTTTGTTTAAGATATTGTGCAAAGTGCTAATATAATATACACATTGGCAATATTATTGTACAATATCAAATATTGCACAATTATATTGCAAGTGTATTAGTACCTTAAGAATGAATCAGCCAATATGGCCGTTGCTTTTATATACCCAATGTTAAGGTTCTTAAATATGCTAGAACTTCCTCCATCTATTGGTAGAATATTTCTTTACTACGCATTTATCATTTGGGACACATGATGATTGTTATTTGATTCTAGAATCTGTCATTATTATATTGAATTTATAATACATGCTGTATTTTTATTAGTCGTTATGCAATGTAGGTGTTTGTGTAGTTGTGTGTAGCATTTATTTTTATTGCTTATGTTAGTTGTTTTTGTTTTGTGATTAAGAATTTTGTGAAGAAACTTCTGGCTTCGTTCTTTTTCAGACCTCAATAATGCATCTTCGCAACACTGCCGCCCACTTAAGCCTCTTCGTCCCGAATAGGCTCAACATTACCTTTGCCATATTTGGCCAGCCATTCCAGGTGAACAACTTTTATTTTTGACCTCGGATCATGGTATTTCATTATCGGTAAACCATATTATTCATTTTCTTGATCACCTTGTATGGTCCCTCCCAGTCGGTTTACAGTTTAGAAGGCAGTCCTTTCTTGCGTTGTGGGTTATATAGTAGAATCATTTATCCTTTAGTAAACCCCTTAGTGTTTGCTACTCGATCATACCTGGCTTTCATTTTATCGCTGGACGTTTTAATGTGGCTACGGAAAAACTCATGAAGCTCATGCAGGCCTTTTTTGCGTTTGAGGAATTTTTCCATTGTCTTCGTCTGCAGGTCCCGGTCCCAAACAAGATTTTTGCTGGATTACGTGAGTTTAAATCATGTACAGCTGACTGATAGGCTAGGAGGAACTTTGATATATATTCATCTCAATCCTTCTAGTGTGCACTGACCACTTTTCTAAGATATTAGTGGATGCAGCAGTGTCGTTCTCGTCTTTTTAATACCATATACGTCACACATCTCATTGAATATGGCCGATTCAAGATTTCGTCCCTGGTCTGAATGCAGTTCTAGTGGAACACCGTATCGAAACTCCCAATAGTTAACAAGAGCTTCTACTACTGCTTTGGACTCTTGGACTTACAGGGAATGGACCTGCGATATCAATAGCTATCCGCTCGAAGGGAGTACCTGCGTTGTATTCCTTTCTTGTAGGACCCTTGGCCACAATGCACTGTTCGCAATTTGCTATCCATTTGGCTACGAATTGTCGGCAGCCAACCCTGTAAAATCGTTGCTTTATCTTTTTTAACGTTTTCGTTATATCCGTCGCTGGGTCCATTATGGAACTGCTTCATTATCTTACTTCTTTTAGAAGCTGGCACGACAATTAAGTTCGTTGCGGTTTTGCCATCTGTACTCTCCCAAGATCGATATAAGCAACCATCTACCACCTTTAGGCTATTCCACTCAGCCCAGCTAAGCTAAGCTAGGCAGGTTTCTGCCGATATTTCATTATGGTTCGGTCTTCTGTTATTTTCTTAGCCAATATAATTTTGCCAAAATTAATTACTCATTCTGTGCCTTCGACCAGTCTTCGGTTGACCCAATTTGGGTAAGCCGCACTTCAATGATGCACTCCTTTTTCTCGACATTTGTGCAGTGCTTGCACTCAACATTTCATGGCCGCCTTGAAAGGGCATCAGCGTTGTTGTGTTTTCCGCCTTTTCTATGTACAATACAAAAGTTATAGCTCTGTAAACGTCCAACCCATCGTGCGAGCTGCCCTTCAGGGTTCCTAAATTGCATCAACCAACGTAATGCGGAGTGGTTTTTGATCAAGTTGACCATATAGGTATTGGTAATGTGAAACACACTCCAGAACTGCCAAAAGCTCCCGTCGTGTAACGCAGTAATTTCTTTTGGGCTTTTAGAGTACCCTGCTGTAGTAGCCACTGACCTTTTTTGTTCCATTAATCTACTGAGAAAGCACTCCTGCTATTCCATAGCCGATTGCATCCGTGTTCAATATGAATTTCTGTCCAGCTATTGGATAGGCGAGGACTGGTATCGTACACAAAAGTTTCTTAAGCTTTTGGAACGCTTCTTCCGCTGCTTCACTCCAGTGGTATGGTTTCGACTTCCTGATCAACTCATGCAAGCTAGCAGCCAGTTGAGCAGAGTTCGGCACAAATCTCCTGTAGTATGTGCAAAGCCCCAGGAAAGTACGCAGCTAATGAAGATTTTGTTGACGAGGCCAGGTCTTTACTACCAGTACTTTGTTTTCATCAGTTGATATGCCCTCAGCTGTTACACGTTGCCCCAAATATTTGACCTCATTTTAAACAAAGCACATTTTTTAACATTTAATTTTAAACGCCTAAATACTTCATCCAGGTTTTTGAGGTGTTCGTCCAAAGTTTTCCCCATCACGATTATATCATCCAGATATACTAAGCACGTCTTCCAATTGAGACCCTTAAGTACACGTTCCATTAAACGCTCGAAAGTAGCTGGAGCATTGCGGAGCCCAAATGGCAGCACCTTGAACTGCCATAAACGACCACTCGCGCTAAAGGCAGTTTTCACCTTATCCTTATCGGCTTTGAAAACTTCATCCACTACGTTGGCGACAACAAATACATGGTCTACGCTAATATCTGCTCTAGTCAGTCTTACTCTGGTCCTTATTATGGACTGAAACGCTCCTGTGTCTACAGGCTGCTGTAGTCAAAGTGGTAAACACGTTGACTACAAATCTGGTTGTTTCAGGGTTCAAATCCTGCGGCAATCAAAATACAAAAAATGTTTTTTTTCTGTTTAATGAAATAAATACATATTCAAAATGAACATTAAAAAAAATCGTGCAGTCTCCTCGTCCGTACTTTCTCATAGCAGGTTCGCTGGCGAATCTATCCCTTTCCTAAAGAATGTAGCACGGTTACGAAATATAACTAAATAGGGTTTAATGCCTGAAGTGCTACTTCTCTTTATTAAAAAAAAAAAGTGAGCACTTTCTCTCGACTGTAAGCAGTTAGGTTGCTATTCTTCTGTTGTACAATGGAAATAGAGATTGCGGGGCCATCGGTTGTGGGAGCTAGCACTTGCCCCTTAGTGCTAGCTCGATTTAGTTTAACGGGGACTCGAGCGATTTGGTATTGTTCTTGATCTTTTCTTTCTAGATCTGCAATTGCGACTTTACCGCAGTTAAAGTATTTAGCACGAGACTTATTCTTTTCCTTCTCCATCATTTGTTTTATCATCTCTTTAATCTCGCTTGTTTTTTCCCCGTGGTTATAAGAATCAGTCTCAAGAGATCGCACCTTGTACACCTGCGGCTTCGAGATGACTTTTGCGATCCCCTGTGCTAGCGCGTACGAGATGGTTTCTGCAAACGTTGATTTTTGCACATCAAAAACCGCATATTTAACATCTGGATCTTGTATGCCATTCACAAATGCTTCAATTTTAAACTGATCGAGAAACGGGTGATGCTCGCCTGGGTAAGTGAGCTACACCAAACGTTCAATTTCTATAGCGAACTCTTGCAGTGTCTCGTTTGCCTCCTGTACCCTACCTCGTAACTCCATTCTTTAAAGTTCTCTTTTGTGATCAGCTCCAGACTTGCGTTATAAAGCTACCATTATGCCCTCATAATTAATTCTGCAACCGGCTGGTAAGCTTTCGAGTATCTCTGCTCCCTTCAAGGCCAAAATAAGCTCTATAGCTTTTTCCTTATTTCCCCATCTACTTTTGTTGGCCACTGTTTCGAACTGGAACTTAAAGACATTAAAATGTGCACTGCCGTCAAAGCTCGGGGTGTTTATCTGGTTAGCATGATCAGATATAACTCTCCCCTCTCGAATTTGAAGTTCGCCCATTTGCACTTTTAATACATGTAGTTCTTCGTCCATTTTTCTTTTTAAGCCGCTAACTCCAAGCTCCACGACGTCCACTCGCTTACCGAAGACTTCTGACATTTCTTGAAATTTCTCGTTTACCTTCGCTAAAAGCCTTTCTCCACTGACACTAGAGGTTTCTTGTATTGCTCTGAGGCTGTCTTGAAATGCTTCTTGAAGCTTCTGTTTTTTTTTCTATCTTCATCTGGTTATTTCTTAATTGGCTGTTCTACTTCTGGTTGTTTTCTTCTATTTTCTTCATTATCTGGTCGCTCAGCCTATGGTTATTTTCTTCTATTTTCTTCATCATTGCTGCAAACATAGAATTCAAGTCCATAACGCCGATTGTTGCTGGGGTACATACTTCAATCTCTTTTTGTTCTTCTTTTTCTCCGAATTCGTTTGTCCCAATATCAATACCTTGCTGCTGACGAATGTCTATCAACAGCTTTCGTAATTCCGCTTTGTTGCCCGCTGTCGGCAGATCCAATTTACCTAGCTCCATTTTAACTGCTCAACTCTTAGCTGGTCAAATTTCATTGTGATTTATTTATTATTTGCAAGTTCACTTCTGACACCAGTTGTTACGTTTTTTTAAACTTAGAAATGTTTATTTTATAGAATTCTTTTTTTGCAAAATAAATAAACACAATTTAATTACCACTTTAATTAAATTACACTTTAATTTGGCGATTATTTACTTATTCGCGATGGCAACCTTACCACTGTTTACCACAAGATCTTCACTAGTTGACGTTTACACTAAAAATGAATCAGCCTGTATGGCCGTTGCCTTTACAGTGAATGTCACTTAAAACCATACAGCATACTAGTACCAGTTATTTTTTAAATTAAAATCTATAAACGTTTTCAGAAACGTATTTACTATAAGGTATGGCAATACTACTATTTCCACTTGCAGTAAACGTTAAAATTGGGCAGCACCATCAACGCAAAAAAAAACAACGCTTCAGTTAAAATCGTACACTTGAAATAACGTTAGTTTTTTAACTTTAAACAAAAAATCTTAGGTTTAATTACTGATTTAGTAGAAACCCTGTAGTCTTAGTGAAGTTTATGTAAAAAGACTTTACTTAGAAGCAGTTTTTATTTTATTTTTATTTATTTATAATTAGTAGTATTTAAATACTTTTGAATTACATTTTGTAAATATTTATATAAATTATTTGCTAAAGCTCTAATATGAATTCTTTGATTTCTAATAAAACTAACAACTGATTTTCTAAAACTGTTAATATAAGAAAACTTTAAACATGAGACAAACTAGTGAAAGTAAAAGAAACTCGGTAATTTTTCATTACAAGAGCAAAAAATCTTTATCAGAAATCGCTGAAGTAATTAACCGAAGTATACCCGGTACATATGTAATTAAAAGGTGTGCAGTTAAAATATAAATTAAAAGAAACAAAAAACAATATTTATTGAAAAGTAAACGTTTCTTTGAGAAACATTTTAATAAAATTGTTGTTTTTTTATTAAAATATGTGTGTGATTGTATGTATACTTGTAAAAAATGTTTGAAGAAATATTTAAGTGGTTTGCAAAATAAGAAGTGCGGAAGTGGAACCAAGGCAAGTGCCTTGAGTGGAACTTTGTTCAATAAGCCGAAAGACACCAGAGGAAAAATAAAATGAAGTAGAATTTAATCAGTAAATTTTATTTTCTTTTCTGTTTTTTTATATTATTCATCACTGCTAGCTGACACGTACACGAAAATTTACACAAACAAAATACACGCGTTTTTTATTTTTGTCCTGATGCGGTTACCTAGTATTCCATTTTCCTTGCCTTAAACATTTAAAATCTATTCTAAATTTAAGAAAAACTGAATTAAGGTTTTTATGTACTTTATTTTTTATAGGCAAAATATTTATGTGAGTAACAGTATGTTATGTTTCGAAGGGAATCTTACAAGCAATATTAAAATACGTAGGAAAGATAGAATTCAGAAATATAATTTTAACAAGTACTGCGTTTTTATATGTAGAATGTCTGTTTCTTCTCTCTCAGTACTTTTAATCAGGGTTACCGTTAGGAATTTTTGAAACGTCCCACAAAAAGTCGTTTTATAAAAATAAAGTCGCAGGAAAAAGTCGTTTGAGAAAAAAGTAGTAAATCTTTTTTTTAGTATTATTATTAATTAAAATCATAAAAAAACAATTGAAGCAAAACAAAAAGTTTATTACAGAATCCATTTTTATTATATAAGATATACAGTTGCATTATACATATACACATGCATCTATCCATATTTTCATACATACAAATAGCGTTACTTAAGTTTAATATATTGGATTGTCGTTTGCTATTTATAATTTTTAATTTACTGAAAAGTAAATATTTTTTGTGGGAAACTTAACAAAAAAAAGGTAGAAACCCAAAAATTATAAAAGTTGCAAAAGTCGGTGACAAAAAAAGTCTCACAATAAGTCGCAGACCGCTAAAAAGGGGCAAATTGCGCCTTAGTCGGGTCAACCGTAGCTCTGCTTCCCATCAACAAAGCATTTCTTATTAACATCCACACAAACACACATTTGTATACGCATGTGTGTATAAAACTGTTCATATTTACAAATATGCATTGTGCTCTCTTAAGTTTTGGCTGCGCTCACAAAACATTTTCCCTCTTGTCTCTTACCTCCGCTATCTTGAAGCAGCTCATAATTTCTTATTTTTTAATTGTTCAGAGTACACTATCTTTATAAAATCTTTGGCACAAGTCACGTTGCATAATTTCATGCGTTAAAAAAATTACTTAAATATTGCCTTCTTTCTGTACTCAAGCGAGTACAATGGCTGGGAATGGGTTAATAAGGTAAGGTAGTTAGTTCGGTAAAATTCTTACTCTATAATTGTATTTATAATTAGCGAATTTTTATTATAGTTGTTTATATAAAATGGTTTTTAGGCGTCAAAGGATTTATTTATGTGTAAGTTTTATATTTGTGATAAAATAAATCTGAATTTTATTTATTTATAAGTTTATTGTACAAATTACATATATTTTATTAAATATTTCCAAAATATTTTGTTCTCAATTATATCTGTGGCAACGCAAATTTATTTGTTTACAAAAAATATATTTCAAATAATTCCCGCAGACGTAAAAAATTTTTGAAGTGGAACTATTTTCTATTATTATATTATGAGTATAGCATTGTTTACATACATTTCAAAAACTTTGCTAATGTTTGGTAGCAAACTAATTGCGCGTAAGTTTCTAGGGTTACTTTTATCCGTATCTATTTTCTGGCAAATCTACTGATTTCGCAGTTTTCCATGCTCGAAAAATATATGAATTATTCAGGACAATAATAGAATCATGTAAGTCATTAGGTTTTTTAATTCGTTAATAGTTGAAAGGGTAAGGGTTGATTTATTTGTTTCGTATTCAATACTGGAAGATCGCAGTCGTTTTATATGGATTTTTTGTTTTAAATTGGTTTTTTTATAAAATTTAAGTTTAAATAATAAGATCGTTTATTGTCTATTCTTTCAATATTTCGCTATACGGTTGGATGACATCTTCAGGAAACAGGAAATAAAATTATTTATTATTATTTTTAAATATAACAAATAAACTAAAAAACATTCTGAAATAAACTCCAAAATCAAAAGATAAAGACAAAAAGGTTGAAAATTTTAACATACATATACCAAGGCGATTAAATGTATAATTTTTGCTTTTTTATTTAAAAAAATTTGTTTTTTTTCAAATTTTTTATTTTACGTTGAAACTACAATAAACATCTTTGCCATGGCGAAATAATACTAAAAAATGCTAAGTTTCCAACACCATATAAACAAAAATTATATACATTTTTTTTATATATGGAGTTTGACATTTTAGTTGTTGGCGAAAATTATGAATTCGCCATCAAGAACACGTAGTATTATTTCGCCATAAACTTTGCTATAAGGACTACCTGAAAATTAATTCGGTGTGACATATACCTTTAATTCTCAAAAAGCCGGAGAATATTAACATACTAGGTAGTGGCAGTAGATCAGCTGACAATTTTTCTTTACCTTTTAGAGTGTCAAATTTTGTTTACACTTATAAAAAATTAAATTTTTTTTCAAAACGTGTTTACGTTAATATTTTCATAAATAAAACAATGTTTATAAAACAAAAAAGTGAGTGAAAATTTTTTTTACAATTAGTAGTGAAAAAATACCGAAGTGTGCAATTTCTAAAAATCTAAAAGTTTTGGAAAGCCAACATTTTTCAAGACTCCAAAAGACGAGAAAAAAAGTGGAGCGAAAAAAACAACTCATTTATATGTTCCACTCATTTGTCTTCAGACTACATAATACAGATGAAGCATAAGTCCCTTTTATTTCCAAGTACTCTTTCTCAACTTGAAGAATCAGCTTCATAAGTAATTATTAGAATTAAGTATAGGACAAAACAGGAAAAGCAACTACAAACTCAAAACGTATTTTTTAAAGACGTCTCTGTCGCAAATTTTAAAAACGTGTTGCGGAAAGGCATGTGGCTACAGAATTCTTTTTGTTGAATCAGAAAAAAAAACAAGTATACGGATGTTGTTGGCGCCCACCGTACTATAAAATGATAGTATGTTGAATAGGTCAATGCTTGTTTATTTTATTAGTTGTTTCAAATTTTATAATTTTTTTTTACTTAGTTTGGCGAAATTTTGTTTTTTGTTTATCTTATTTTTGCCTGCGCTTCTGTTTTTTCTTGAGTTTTTCTTTATGTTTGGTTATGGTTTCTTCTATACTTTTGCTTGTTTGTTTACTTATTTATTTTTATTTATTTGATGCTTGTTAGGAGTTGTATGTTGGTTGCAATTTGAGTTTTCTTGTTTTTATTAGTTCCTGAAATTTAAAAGCTTAAAATAAGAAATTAATCAATTTTATAAGAAAATATTTTCTTCTTACCATGCGCATTTGGTTGAGGCGTGCTAGCTTCAACTTTTATCTCTAATTTGCAAAGAGGTCTGCACAAGTTGACGCAATATTTTAACAAGTGGAAAATCTGATTAAATGCTAACTAAACACAGGCAATATATTTTACAAGAAAAAGAAAATCTTGTTATATTCCTCAGCAAAACATGAAAGTTTTAGGTAGGGAAGTCCAATGGGAACATAAGGTTAAATATTTGGGGGTACTGCTCGACCCAAAAATTAAATTCAATGAACACATACAATATGTAATAAACAAAGTGAATATTTTCACACGCATACTCTATCCTTTCATTAACAGAAATTCAAGACATAGTATATGTAATAAAATGTTAATTTTTAAATTGATCCTTTAGGCTGTAATATTCTATGCAGCTCCTGTGTAGGCAAAGAGTGCAGCTTGCCACATTAAGAAACTTCAGACTGCACAAAACAAATTATTAAAAGTGATATTTAACCTTCCTTGGTTTTTTTCAACGTCTAGGCTTCACTCTATTTCAAATATAGAACTTGTTGGGGTTAAATTAAACAGACTAAGCAGCAATTTTTACTCCAGATGCTCTGCATCCGATCATCTCCATATTAATGAATTGAATTCAGCTTAGGTAGATTGTAAGTAGTAGCGTAAGTAGTATAGTTTCATTAAAAATAATTCGAATAGGTTTTTTCAAATTTTGCCTCCAATAGCATTATAAGAATATGTACATAGATTATATAAAATATCAGAATTTACTATTATTTTTAAGAAGAAAAAGTAGAAAACATGAACTATTTATAAATAATTTTAAGTGAAATTGTAAACTATAATATTATAGGAATAAAATTAAATGAAAAATGGTTGAGGCGAATGTCAAATTTTTATATGAATGAGTATGTGTGTATTACTTTGTGGTATACGCATAATACAGTTGCCAGCACTGTTTAGTGGACTTCTGTTTAGAACAGGGTAATTCCGGAATCAATAAAAACATAAAAAACAGAATTGTATTTAGCATTACAATGATATGGTACACGGTGAGTGTTTATGTGCGAAAAACCCTTTTTTTTTCATCTTCCACTTTC
This sequence comes from Cistogaster globosa, assembly GCA_937654795.1. NCBI lineage: Eukaryota > Metazoa > Arthropoda > Insecta > Diptera > Tachinidae > Cistogaster > Cistogaster globosa. The sequence goes on from OW569405.1 coordinate 56,799,756, forward strand.
TCTGACATTTCTCTTTTTAATCTTCCCTCTCCTTTTTTTCTTTGGCGCCTATGCTTTAAATTTGTATAAAATCTCTTTTTACCTTCTTTTTACACTTTTGTTCTACCCGCCAACCCGAACGTAAGTTTTACAAAATAATAAATAGAAAAAAACCCCAAATTAAAACTCATTTGTTTTTATTATATATTTTTGAGGAAAATATTTCACACAAACATTTTTTGGTCCAATCGACCCGGATTTACCAAACCCCGGTGAAATATTTTTCTTTAAAAATATTTTTTATTTGCAGAACAACAAACCCGAAGGAAGACAACAGCTCTTGTTGCCTGTTAATTATATATTTCAACATTTAAAACCCACCCCTATTTTTGTACGAAAGAAAGGTAAGTCATTTGTTTTAAATTAACAAGTGATTTATTTACAAAAAAAAAAAAGTGTTACATTATAAGGCAAAAAAAAAAGTGGAAAAAATAAATTGTGCATTTAAGAATAAACAAATATTCAACCATATTGAAAAAACCGAAGTGCAATTTTACAAAAAACAATAGTCGGCTACCCGTGTGAATTTTATAATTTTTAACATAATTTGTGCTGTATGTTAACTAAAGTCTGTTTTGTTTGTTTACTCGGTTTTAATAAAAGCTTTTGTAAAGCATTAACCCAGTGCTTCTAAAGCTGTTTTTAATAAATACGCACATAGCGAAAAAGAAAATAATTTTACTCGTTGTTTTTTAGTAAACAAAACAGACGGACGGCCGTGTTGTGATTTTTAATTTAATTTTATATTAAATGCAATTTGTGAAGTGTGATTTAAAACACAAACAAAATTAACCAAACAATTTTCTGAACGTTTGTTTGTATGTTAATGCATGCATAATTCTTTCTCTCTCTCTCGGTTGTTGTTTGTTTGTTATTTATTTTATTTTTGATATTTATTTTTTTGCTTGCTTTTATATTGTAACACACATTACATTAGTGTTGCAAAAGTTCAGAGTGAACGAATAATACGAGTACTCGGTTGTTTTATAATATTTATATTAATTTTTACCCAAGAAAAATTAAAATTCTAATAAAATATTGCGCATTACGTGCCAATTAATTATTTTACTCATATTTATTTGGAATTTTTTGATTTAAAGCCGTTTTTTGGTAATTAAATATATATTTTTTGTACCCGAAACAAGTACTCATCGTTTATTCGTGCAACACTTTTGTTGTTTTAAATTTTATACCTTTTTATTTTTGATAAAGTGCTGTTACACTGTGAGAAAAGTGTATTCATTATTGAATATATTTTTTAGTACTGTCGTTTTTGCTCGGTTTTTAAGCCTGACAGTGTAAATTTACTTTAATTATTTTTTATTTAAATATAAAAAGGTTTCAGAGAAAAAAATATACCCCGTTTTATCAAATTTAGTTTGATTTTTTTACTCAATTATTGTTTGCTTTTTTTTCAAAAGTTTTATTTTTTACCCGTTTATATTTATTGCCTAATTTATTAGCTTTTGTCGGTATTTTTTTTCCTCAAAAGTAATCCTGCACCCATATTTCGTTAATTAGCTAATAATATTTGCAATTATTTATGCACAAACCAATTTTTAAGATGGCGACAGTAAATGATTTGATTAGGAATTGCGATCGTTTGGTCGATTTTGAGGCCTACGTTAGTATTGTTCCACCCGCGGAACATAGCATTGGTTCTTTAAGTATCCATGAGAAAGAATTGCATCGCTTATGGGAAGTAGTAAGAAAATCCTACGATGCTTTATTAATTTTAGCCGAAAGTGATCCGAAGATTCAGATTATTGAGGTGAAGCAAAAATACATGAGCTCGTACGGTACGTATGTACGTGGCGCCTCCCTCATAACGGATCACTTAGAGCGTTTAAAGGAATCCTCGAAAAACGAGAAGGCTCAGGAGCCTAATTTTATTCCATCTGCTCATTTACCCCCTTGCGAAATAGATCCCTTTTACGGAGATTATTTGAAGTGGCCTTCATTCCGCGAATCATTTAAATGTATGGTAGCGGATAACCCCAGAATTGACCCTGCTTCGAAAATGTATTACCTTTTACAATACACTAAAGGGGAGCCACATAAAATGATCCGTACATGCCCATTGACTAAAGATGGTTTTCCCATTGCATGGAAAAATCTCATGGACAGATATGAGAACAAACGCGTTCTCATTAACGCCCAGTTGAAAATTCTTTTTAATATCAACCCCATTACCCGCGAAACTGGCCCAAATATTAAAGAACTGCAGAGAACCATTAATGATTGTATTACTAATCTGTCGCTGCTCAATGTAAAAACTGATAGCTGGGACGTTATTTTTGTCTACATTGCTTCTACAAAACTCCCCGATACCACATTAAGTCTGTGGGAACAGTCAGAGAAGCGTGATGTGGACATGCCATTATGGGATGAAATGGATAAGTTCCTAACATTGCGTTACAAGACCCTGGAATCCGTTTATGATATTAGAGGATCCCATCTAAATCCCCCTCAAAACCCCGTTAAGAATCATGTTTCGAGTAACACGAAAAAACCCTCTAATGATTCCCGAAAAGTTAAAGCATTTGTTGCTAAGACAAATCAGAGTCAGAATGTGACGCAGTGCGTTTTATGTCCCGAGAAACATCCTCTTAGGCTTTGTCCTGTATTTTTAGGTCAAACTGTTGATGATCGATTATCCACTGTAGAGAGGCTTAGATTTTGCTCAAACTGTCTAGCTTCATCCCACGAATATAGAGCGTGCAAAAGCGTTAATGTTTGCTATATTTGTAAGCAGAAACATCACTCTCTTCTGCATAAAAATTCTACTCGAAACCCTGATCGCCCAAGTAACTTTACGCATCCTAATCCATCTCGCTCGAACCCTCCTAATCCTTCCAGTAATACTTTCAGAAGTTCTGGCACTCATGGCTCAAATTACAGTCCACCCCAAGTTAACTCTGATGACAGACCCGCGACTTCAAGCGCAGCTCGATCGTTTCAGTCTTATGCCTCGCATGTCGATTCAAACCCCCAATCTACAGTATTGCTAGGGACAACAACTTGTGAAGTTTTTGTCGGCGATATGAAATGCATGGCACGGGCGCTAATCGATCCTGCTTCTCAAGCCACTTTTATTTCCCAAAAGTTGCAAAGGAAATTATGTTTACCCACAATGCCGTCTGCTATGGCGAAAATTACTGGTCTTAATGGCAGTTTAACGGCGACTACTTCTAAGATATGCTTAATCACAATTGGTTCTAAATCAAACCCAGATTTTAGACTTCAATGTGAGGCATATGTCGTAGAGAAGTTGACTGGCCGGTTGCCAACATGTACAATTGCTAACATCAACCCGTCTAATTTCTCTAAAATCGATAAGACTGACGTTAGTTTTACCCGAATGGATCTGCTCCTAGGGGGAGATGTATACCCCCAGATATTATTACCCGAGGTAGAAAAGCACCCCGATGGCAACCTGATTGCTCAAAATACAATGTTTGGTTGGATTGTTACTGGTAAAGTTTTTCACTGCAACCCCCTGAATACGGTTAATTCATATTTTAGCCATATTGATTTAAATAATCAACTATCTCGGTTTTGGGAGCTCGAAGAGGTACCGAAAGCAACTCAATTGTCCGAAGCTGAGATATTTTGTGAACAATATTACCAGTCGACAACCTTCAGAAACCCCGATGGCCGTTATGTAGTTTCCCTACCCTTTAAACAGGAATTTTCAAAAAACCTTTGTTTAGGTAATTCCCGTGAGATTGCGCTTTCTCAATTTAAACGAAATGAAACTCGCCTTTTACGAAACCCCGAACTTAAATCACAGTATGACAAAGTAATTGGCGAGTATATTGAATTGGGTCATTTGCGGGAAATTTCTTCTTGCCGTTTAGAAATGAACTCTTATTACTTACCCCATCATGCTGTGTACAAACCCGATAGTGTGACGACGAAACTTCGTGTCGTGTTTAATGCATCCAGCCCGTCTTCAAACGGCGTCAGCTTAAACGATACCCTCTACCCAGGCCCTGTACTACAGGCTGACCTTACAATCTTAATTCTACGGTGGCGTCTTTATCGATTCGTGTTTAATGCTGACATTGAGAAAATGTATCGGCAAATTATTGTTCATCCTAATCATACCCCCTTTCAGCGGATATTATTCCGCGAAAGTCCCGAAGTCGAAGTCAAGGATTTCGAGCTTCAAACGGTGACATTCGGAGTGAACTGTGCACCGTATCTTGCCATTCGGACTCTAATCCAATTGGCATGCGAATGCGAAGCTCAAAATTCTGCAGTGTCCGAAATATTGCGAACCCAAATGTACGTCGATGATGTTCTTGCTGGTTCACATGAGCTAGAAGAAGCAATAATACGACGTAATGATCTAATAAACGTTCTTGGCTCTGCTGGCTTTGTTCTGCGGAAATGGACTGCGAATCATAAACGTTTATTAGAGGATTTACCCTGCGAGAGTCTGTTAGCAGCAGACTTCTTGAAATTTTCGGACGCGAGCACGACTAAGACACTTGACCTGCGATGGAATGCCTGTTCCGACAGCTTCTATTTTAAATTTGTTGCGCAGCCGAATAGGGACTTTGTTACAAAACGTGCTGTCTTGTCAGAAATAGCAAAGCTATTTGACCCAGCCGGTTGGCTTGCCCCTAAGATTATTGTCGCTAAGATAATAATGCAACAGATTTGGAAAGACAAGACAGATTGGGATGAATGTTTAAACCCCTTAACTCTAAACCAATGGCACGCTTTTTTAGAGGACTACCCGCAAATTGAGAAAATTAACATTCCAAGATGGGTTAATTTTCACCCCGATTTTGATGTAGAGATCCATGGTTTTTGCGATGCTTCTGAGAAGGCATACGCAGCAACTCTGTATATACGAGCTATTTGCCCTAATAAGAAAATAACAGCACATCTGCTTATGGCTAAGACAAAAGTTGCGCCGGTTAAATGTGAGACATTACCCCGTCTAGAGCTCTGCGGAGCAGCATTATTGGCGACTATGGCAGAATCGCTTTGTTCTCAAATGAATCTAGCCAGGAAAAGGATTCATTTTTGGACTGATTCTACCATAGTTTTATCCTGGCTTCAAAAACCCCCGTGCCACTGGCCTACTTTTGTTGCAAATAGAGTTGCGTTGATTCTGGAAAAAGTCGGCACTGAGAATTGGTCTCATGTTGACTCTCGGAATAACCCCGCTGATATGGCAAGCCGAGGATCTCTTGCTCAAGATTTAGTTGAAAACACTTTATGGTGGAATGGCCCGCAGTGGTTAAGCCAGCCTGAGGAAAATTGGCCCCGGACGAAAATTATTTATCACACTAATCTCGAGACAAAAAATATAATGACTCTTTTTACCCACTCTAATAGCACTGATGATATTCTGAAGAGGTTTTCTAGTTTACCCCGAGCTATGAGAGTCATTGCCTATATTTTTCGTTTCTATAATAGAGTGCGAAAGTGTGATTGTGTTTATGATTCCCAGCAGTTATCTAGGTCGGAGATAATATTTGTGAAAACACGCTTAACCCTTTTATCTCAACATTTTTACTTACCTGAATACTCATGCCTTCTGAAGGGCGAGAGTTTACCCCGAAATAGTAAATTAATCTCGTTGAATCCTTTCCTTGATTCAAGTGGACTCATGAGAGTAAATGGTCGCCTTGCTCAGGCAGTAGGTCTGACGTATGATGAACGTTTTCCAAAAATTCTACCCTATTATGCACCTTTTACTCGGTTATACTTAACCTTTGTCCACAAATACTCGCTGCATGGTGGAAATGCGTTATTGGCACGACTTGTTAGAATTGAATTTTGGGTCCCTAAACTCAGGAATTTAGTTCGTACGATTGTGAACAACTGCAAGGAATGCGTTATTCATCGTAAGCAGACTAGTCATCAGATGATGGCTGCCTTACCCCCGGAAAGAACGTCTATTGGGAAGCCCTTTGATTATACAGGCGTCGACTTTGCAGGTCCATTTGACATTAAATCCTACAGTGGAAGAGGTTGTCGAATGTCCAAAGGTTATGTCGTAGTGTTTGTTTGCTTTAGTACAAAAGCAATACATTTAGAAGTGACCGAGGATATGAGCTCAGAAGCTTTTCTGGCAGCATTTACCCGTTTTATATCCCGTCGTTCGGCACCTCGACATATGTACTCTGATAATGGCACAGCTTTCGTTGGTGCTGCAAAGTTACTCAGTATTGATCGAAGAAAGTTTTTACAAGAAATAGGATCTAAAGTTCAGACCCTTAGTCCCGATAATCCTTTTAAATGGCATTTTATTCCACCTGGCGCTCCTCACATGGGTGGTTTATGGGAAGCCGGGGTAAAGAGTTTCAAAACCCATTTGAAAAGAATTTCTAATTCACAGAAATTTACTTACCCTGAATTTGAAACCATGTTGACTCGTATTGAAGCTTGTTTGAACTCCAGACCCTTATGTGCAATGAGTGATAACCCAACTGATTTGGTTCCTTTAACCCCTGGTCATTTTTTAGTCGGACGTCCGCTACTGGGGAGTGCAGAGCCTGACCACTCAGAATTATCTTTAAGCCTTGCCAACAGGTGGCAGAAGCTTAAAATTCTTCACCACCAATTTGCCATAAGGTGGAAAGAGGAATATTTGAAGGAGCTCCACAAACGCACAAAGTGGAAGTTTCCTAATAGGGACTTTGTAGTTGGCGATTTGGTTGTAATCCGTCAAGATAATTTGCCCCCAAATTGTTGGAGATTAGGTCGCCTAGAGAAGGTCTATTCTGGTCAGGATTCTAAAGTTAGAGTCGCTGACGTGAGAACAGCTTCTGGCATTATTACCCGGCCAATTGTGAAGCTTGTTCTCCTTCCCATTTTAAACCCAAATTAATAATTTTTTTTCTTTTCTCCCTATTCTCTTATTTTTTATAACCCCTAGATTTTCAAAATGTCTCAAACTTCGGCCCGTTTTGAAGTTCACCGTCCTGTCAATGGTTCAGCAGGGAGTAAACCCGAAATAAAACCACGTGATGAAAGCCTTAGAGACTGCCGCATTTGTAAAAGTGAACACCCCATTCGGAAATGCCCAAAGTTCCGTAAAATGTCGGTAGCAGAGCGATGGAAAGTTGTTGCAAAATATCGCTACTGTTTTAATTGTCTGGCTCACTCTCATATGAGGGATAAGTGCGTCAGTAGAGAACGGTGTATGGAATGCACAGCCGAGCACCACACGCTTCTGCACCGTTTTCGAGATGACAGACGAAAAACACGCACTGATCGCCCTGAAGGGACTCAGACGAAGAACCAAGAAAAGAAGAACAAGAAGAAGAAAGCCAAAAAAACGAAACGTAACAAGGTTGATACAAACACTCAACACTTGGAGCAACAAATAGAACAATTGAAACAAGAACTAGCACAATTACAACAGAATTCACAACAAATTCAACCACAAGTCCAGCCGTATGCCCAGCCACAGCATTCTAATTATGCCAAGGAAACTGCGACAATTATAATCAACGTTTCGAATGGACGTATATCCTAGGAATTTTTTTTTTTCTTTTTTTTACTGATTGTATTTTTTTCCTCTCTTTTTAATAATTGAATTGTATTCTGAATTTGAATTTTTATTAGTAAATTTTTTTTAATTTTTTGTAAATTATTATTACTTATTTTTAATTAAACTAACTCCTTACCCTTTGTTGCACGAGTGCAAGGGGGGCGGGATGTTTATGTGCGAAAAACCCTTTTTTTTTCATCTTCCACTTTCTCTGACATTTCTCTTTTTAATCTTCCCTCTCCTTTTTTTCTTTGGCGCCTATGCTTTAAATTTGTATAAAATCTCTTTTTACCTTCTTTTTACACTTTTGTTCTACCCGCCAACCCGAACGTAAGTTTTACAAAATAATAAATAGAAAAAAACCCCAAATTAAAACTCATTTGTTTTTATTATATATTTTTGAGGAAAATATTTCACACAAACAGTGAGAGAAGTTAATAAATTTAAAAATTCAAAAATATATTTATGAATGAAAATAAATCTTACCGTTTATTATGAGATCCTGATGGGAGAAAAATCTTTAATAGCTATTAATAGCTGGGGTATTTATTATTTATGGAAGGTAGGAAACAATAGAAAGAGGTTGAATAAAGCATAAACTCATAAATAAATAGATTTAAAAAAATCAAATGGAATATTTTTGCTAAAAAAAATAATAAAAAAAAAACTAAGAAACTCAATATAGCGATTTGAAATAATGTTCTAGAAAGATTAGCAAAAAAAAAAAAAAAGATGGATGGACAGGCGATAGAATATTTGAGAGAAAATTTGGAAAAATTTTGGAAGTTTAAGGAAAATTGCTCACTCAATTTGGGAATAAGCCGTAGATATTTAAGTAGAGAAACTGTTATACAAATCTTAAAAGTTAAAGTGAAAGTGTTAGAGTTGGTGGCAACAACATTAAAAAAAATTTAAACCAAAATTCAATGTTTGTGTTGGGTAAAGAATAAAGTTATTTTTAATTTCAGTGTGATTAAATTTTATTAATTTTAATGACAGATTCTGAAGGATAACGAGTCAGAAATTTCATGTAAACAATTGATTAAAAATTTACCTAAAGGATAAATTAAAATTTAACCTGAAAAAAAGAATAAAAAAATATATTCTTTTTGTCACAGAAATAACGTAAGAAAAACTTAGTTTTGTAATATTTTTGTGTGTATGTACAAGTTTTGTGTGTTCTTTTTATAGCTGGCTAGCATAAAAAAGGTGTAACAACGTAAAAGGAGTTTTCATTACAAATTAAGGACAATTTTGGCAGAAAATTTGCGAATAAAGAAGTCCAAGCTAGGAGCGTTGTATACTAGCAGCAGATAGCCAGGTAACAGTTTTCTGTAATTAACCAGTGAAAAATTTCGAAAAGTTGCCCAAAACTAAAAAAAAACTATATATATATATATATATATATATATATATATATATATATATATATATATATATATATATATATATATATATATATATATATATATATATAGTTATATATATAAACTATATATATATTTTGTAAAAAAAAATTTTTTTTGAGTAAAAGCAAAAAAGTAGTAGAATCATAACCTGTATTTAAAATGTAAAATTTTCTATTAGTTTAGTTTATTGTGATTTTTATTTGTAATTTTTTTGCGCCTAAAAGAAGTTGATTTGTTCAAGTGATTTAATTGTTTTTTGTTACGTTTTATTTATTTTTGCCAGTACAGCCCGTTAGAGGGTACTCTCTACTTGTTTTATATATTTCCGGAAAAACAGGAAAAGATAAATATCTTTTGCAATTCTTATCAATTAGTTTTATTTTTATACATAAAGTTTTATAAGAAAAGAAAGTTTCAAGCAATAAACCATTAGCCCTAGGGAGCTCCTGTAGGTTAAAATTTAGTCCTGTGAAGTTTGCGATTGATGTGAGTTCTGAAAAAAAAGATTTTAAAACTTATTAAGAAAATTAGTCAAATTTTATTTTTTTTCTATTTGAGTATTTCGGTACAGATTTTGTAATAAGTTCAAAAGATTTTTTTTTATATGTTCCTAAATATAAATTTTAATATATTTATTATTCTTAGTTTTCGTATTGTTAGTATTTTTGTTGTAATTTGACTAGGATTAATTTTTTTTATTTTAATATAAATAAAATTTATTTATAACGTGTACTTGAATTTAAAAATGGTTTTTGGATTAGTGGCTAAAGGAAATGGCATGAGGATAAGGTAAGGAAAGAGGAGTCAGAGAGGATTTGGGGTCGCAGAAGGCAATATGATTTGGTGGAGTATTTTCTTTGTGACACGGTTGGGAGGGCAATTGAGGCATAACATCTGCCCCAACATTTTGTGCCTTGTGTGGACGTGGTTGTGTCATTATAATCTTGTTTGAGTAAGTAGTCTGAGTTTTTCCTGTGTCGTTGTTGTTTTTTTTATGTGCGGCGTACCCAAGGAGAAGGGTTGGAACCTGACTGGGATATGTTTTCCGTTGAAAGAGCTAGTCGTAAACCTCCTTGGTCCCTGCGTCCGTAACAAACGTTTTACTGAATAATGTTTAACTTCCTATGTTAGAAGAACCATGTGCTGTAAATACATATATGAACAATTTCCTATTTTACAGGAAATATGTGTTGTAGAGAAAGAAAAGTCCGAGCTGTGCTGTAAAGACCAAGAGACATAAATGAAGTAAGTAAAAGATATTTTGCTATTTTCACGATGTATTTTTTTGCCATAAAGCTTTGTTAATTCTTGATTGCACAGTAGGCCGGCAACATTGCTTGCATAAAACCCGGAGTTTGGAAAATGAAGTTAAGGACCTTAAAGTTGAATTAGCAGTCGTTAACTTATTGGGATTTAATTTTACGCAAGATGGTGACAAAAGTGAAGTAATATGGAGGTGGGATGACATATATATTGTTGTCATACCTTTCGGTGAAGACCGCCGTCACTGGATATTTATATCAGGCAATCTACCTGCATATATAGACACCATCCTAACCGACAAAACTACCTGAACCCACCACTATCTATGCAAAAATACCTTACACTATCTAACCAGTACTAATCAAAAGGCGGCTTGAAAATGATGTCTTTACATCGAAAGCGCTCGCCAATCGTACCAAATAAACAGCCAGTGACGACGGTCTTCACCGAAAGGTATGACAACAGTATTTTATTTACTGGCGGAATAAATCCAATTAACTTATTACCAAACACAGCTAGTCAAGCTAAGGTACTTTTAACTAGACTTACTAACAAGACACTACAACTGCACAAGACAATAGCGACATACGGTACAACAAACAATGCCTTAACAACAACATTATACCACGGTATATAACAATTAACATTACAACCCAAACATACGCTTCCCGATTGGGCGTTTAGCCCAATTGACATGGATAAAGACTGAGATACGCTCTCTTTACATTAAAAAAGACAAACTTAACAAAGAAATTTACCACATTCATCTAGAAGTAACATACCTATTAACAAAACAAAACCTTTACCATTTATTTCCCTCATTTTTACACTACTTAGATGAAAGGATACAAAATCAAATGACTGAAAAATACAAGCGAATGGAAAGAAAGCTTACAAAACTTACAAAACAGACCGACAAACGCACAAACACAGAATTTTACCCACATGTGAAAAACCTTACAACCGTACGATTCAGCGACAATAAAACAAAGCTAATGGAGAAGGGACTAAAACATAATCTACCTTTTGACAAAGTACAAAGAACAATTGAAACCCAAATTGTAGACGCCGAAGCAACTATAACGCTCTTACCAACTGATCGACAAGAACACTTGAGACACAAGATAACCGATGTACTCGAAAAAACAATAAAAGAACACACTATATAAAAAACAAATCCTAGCGAACAGAGAATTACTAAACAGATAAAGACAAAGCTACGAAATAATGAAATAATTACTTACTAAAGCGGACAAAGGTAACACGACTGTAATAATGTACAAAAAAATTATATAGACAAAACACAACAATTCATTCAACAGACAAAATGTACGAAATTTAAAAATAACCCAACCGATTCATTCCAAAAGGAAATACGCAGCCTACTAAAACGCTGTAAAACGTTTACTGACGGTAAACTTTACATATACATGAACATGAATCCAAGACCCCCTACACTTAGACCACAACCCAAAATTCACAAGGAAAATATACCGATCAGACCTATAGTAAATTACAAACCTGCACCTGCATATAACTTGGCTAAGCACCTCACCATATTATTGAAAGAGAAAATAAATTTTCTTATGTTGCAATAAACTTAAGGACATCAAAACTTCTTAAGGACTTAATGACATCAAAATTACTGAAAATACGAGATTTGTTTCCTACGACATTAAGGATTTATATACATCAATACCCACGCAAGAAACGTTAACAATTCTAAGCAACATACTTTTCAACTTATACGACAATCAATATATTAACGAAATAATGGATATTGCAAAAACGATACTAAAACAAAACTACTTTAGATTTAAGAATAACTTTTATAAATTACCTCATGGACTCGGCATGGGAAACCCGACATCCGCAATTTCTACAGAGATATTTATGCAACATTTAGAACAACTACACGTTAAAACCCTAATGGAAAAACATAAAATAACTGATTATTACAGATACGTAGACGACATAATATGCATCCTAGAAAGGGACAACGCAGAAGAAATTCTAACGGATTTAAACACAATACATAATAAAATCACATACAGAATGGAAAAAGGAAAAGACGGTACTTTACATTATCTTGACATAATAATAACACGAGGAATTGACTCATTAAACTTTAACATATACAGAAAACCAACCACAACAGACATAACTATCCACAGTTCCTCAAACCATCCCACCCAACATAAGCTTGCAGCATTTAGACATATGATTAACACACTTAAGACAGTCCCACTTTCTCCAGACAAATATAACAAAGAATTCGACACAATTTAAACTATAGCTAAAAATAACGGTTCCAACTGCACTACTATCGACAAACTACTTAGACAACACAATACTAAAAACACGAAGAAAGAAAACAAGAAGACAATCGATACAACACGACGACATGTTTTCTTTTTCAGAAAGAAGGTTTATGGACAGCACTAAAGACGAGCAACACTCTACGAAACAATCTCAAGACATCAACAGAAATAACCGATAAATTTAACACCAGCGGAGTATACAGACGTATTTGCACGAACATTAAAAACAAGATGCACAGAACACATGCGATTATATAAACGGAAAAGATAAGACTCTAACTTCGCAATACACCTTAACACACATGAACACGAGCCAAGGGAAATAAGTGAATGTATGACGTTAATGCATCCTAGTAAAAAAGGACGAAGACTGGACATTCTTGAAAATATGGAAATATATCTAAAACACGAACGTTTAACCGAGATATTAGTAACGAACAGTAAATACAACCTCCGACACAATTTTTACACCACTAAAACTATTAAAACAAACTTACAAACGCAAAACACCCACAGATGGTCACACTTACCTACTCAATAATAAAAGACTGAAATATTAAAATTATATATCTTCAAAAAACATGACAGATATCAGGCAATCTACCTGCATAATACCATTTAAATAGACACCATCCTAACAGACAAAACTACCTGAACCCACCACTAGCTATGCAATACACACCTTTCACTATCAAAACGCGGCTTGAAAATTATGTCTTTACATCGAAAGCGCTCGCCAATCGTACCAAATAAACAGCCAGTGCCGACAGTCTTCACCGAAAGGTATGACAACAGTATTTTATTTACTGGCGGAATAAATCCAATTAACTTAATGACATATATATGTTTGCATGCTGCAGGTACAAAAGCGTACAACCACCTTTATAACAAGCGTTTCCCACTTCCACATATACATAAGTTCTTTACAAAGGTGATGTCGTAAGGTTAATAAAAGACTATGCACCGAATTTCTGATTTAGAGGAAAAAAACAAGGTGTGCATGCGTCTTAGTATTCGATAAGATAAAGGTCGCAGAAACTTTTGAAAACAATGCAGTGGTATATTTAATTCGAAAACCAGCAATTATCGTGCAAGTTGTCTTCTTTGATCGAGAGCCAATAGTGTTGGCGTTGGTTATTTTGAAGCATTAACTTGGACTTCATAAAAATACGAAACGGGATTCTGATTGTGTGCTTTCATTTACCTAAAAATCAGGCAGTTAAAAATATTATCGTTTAAGAATAAATTCTAAGATTTGATTTAAATATTTGTCTTTAAGGTTCTTAACTTTCACATAAACTTTTTTAACTTTAAATATTAAAATATGGCGATATTATTATAAGGAGGCTACAACAACATAAACACGAATATTCATTTTTTAAAAACATATAAAATATCCTAATTATAATAATAATAGTTTATTTAGAAAAAGTTTTTGCCTTCACTGATGCACCGCACTTTCTTAAATTAGTGAAAAAACCATTTTCTTTACACAGGCTTAAAAGTTGAAAATAAAATTTTGAGGATTTGCTAATGTGTACTTCTGCAAGCGACACTTCAATAAATTTTCAAGTTAAACTCCGATCACATTTCGGTGAAAGGGGTCGGTAAGAAAACATTTATTATTACCAATATTAATATTTAGTATAAATAATTTTCAGGAAGACAAAATGTGGAGCTACCAGAACAGCTGTTTTCTTATTCAACAGCCAACTCAATTCGACATTGTTATTCTTTAGAAATGTATGTATGTCGACTTAAGAAAGAATTAGGTTATATATACTACCAAACTCAATTCATGAATAAGTACGTTCATGTGCAATCCCTACCTTTCTAACATTCTTTTTTTTTAAGTTATTAATAAAAAACTTTTTAGCCTAAGTCCTGAAGAAGCCTATTATTACATTTACAATAAACGCCAAAATGTACTTAAGATATATTTTCGGGAATATTTGATTTTGTTTTAATAGCTTATAATGAATTTAGTTGTTATTGCATATTTTTCACGAAATAAATTATCATAAATAAAAGTGATGTTATAAGAACCAAAATAGAGATAAGAGATTATTGCAAATTGAGAAAAATTTCCTTTGCACATTTGTTGAGAAGGTATAAAGAGAATTATATCGAAATAAAAGACCAATTTAAGCGACATACACTCTTAGTTAATGTACAAAGTGCCTTTAGGCTATGATAATCAAAGGACCGCTATATAATGATTTTAATTAAGCTCTTTCATTTGAATAGTACAGAAGCAGAAAAGTGAATTAACGTTGAAATTATAAAGTACTATGCATTGACTTAAATTGAATAGAATTTAGTTAAAAAGTGAAAAAAATTCAAAATGAATACAAGTATAGTTGAAAACAAACAATACAAAGAAATCGTTAAAAGTTAGATAATTAAAAAAGAAAATGAACTGCTTGAAAAGTTTTTTTAATATTTCATTATTTAAAAAATAGATCAAAATGAAAGCAGTCGCATGTCTTTTTTGGATAGTAAAGATGCTTTGCAAGCCAAAGATCGCGATGAGAGCAGTCGCATGTCGCAGAAATAAGGCTGATTTAGCTCAAAATAATTATAATATTCAACCGCTTTGCACGGATGAAGATGACATGGGAAATAATCAAGAAGTTTTCCATTTTACACATATATGAATCACTTCAAGACCCCGGCTATGAGCCTTCAAGTTCTGGTGGGTCTGACAATAGAAATGATAGAGAAGACGCGTTGCTCAGGGACATCGCAGTTCCTTCTCAAAGAGCTTATTCAAGGAAAATTTCACGCAAAAGTGGAAACCATGGGAAAACATATGTGAATGCAAAGGGTAATGTTGTGCCGGAGAGAAAATTAAGAGCTCTGGTGCTTGACTGTCGCAGAAAGTGCAAGGCGAAGGTACCGCTTGCATTTCAAAAAATTTTCAAGACATATTGGTCCTTGAGGACCTATAACCAGAGAATCTTGTTTATTGGATCCATGATTTTCGTCAACAATAAAAAAACTAATCACTTGCAGAAGCACCCAGAAAAGCCCCGCGAGCAAAAATTTCAAGGTCAAAGAGTGAAAGTGTGCCAAAAATGCTTTCTACAATGCTTTAGCAAGAGTGCTAGTTTCGTCATGCGAGGACCAGGTGAAGGTAAAAATAGGCTGAAAGAAGATATTATTCAACGTGTAAAAGATCACGTAAACAGCTTTCCCAACTACGAAAGTCACTATTAAAGGAGAGACACAAGCTTCAGGTTTTTCATGCTGAACTATCCCTTTCTCAAATGCATAAATTATATTGTGATAAATATAAATCCGAGGCAATTAGCATCTCTGCGACGCAAGTATTTTCAAGAGTAAAAAGCTTTTTATCTGCACATAAAAGTTTTTAACTCTTAAATATTTTACAGTCATGAATATAAAGTTTAGGAAGCCTACACTAGACACTTGTTCCACATGCGACGCACTCAGAGCCATAATTGCTATTGCTAATCAGGAAGCCAATAGTACCCTATCTCGTGATTTAGAAAGTGAACTGAATAATCACGAAAGTAAAGCAGATTTAGCATATGAATCGAATGGAATGATAAAGCCTCGCTAATTAAAATCTTCGCATTTGATTTACAACAATGTTTGCCTACTTCATTCCTGAGAAACTCGATAAGTTTTTACAAAAGGCAACTTTGGACATATAATTTGACCGTTCATGATTGCACAACCGGAACCCCACATTGTTTTATGTGGCATGAAGCATTATCTGCTCGTGTTTATTCAAGCATATAAATAGTCTTAAGCAATTTTTATAGCGATTCTTGTGTAGCACATGTTAAGAATCTTTTATATGCACAATGCTTATATTGGCTCTGGAATTAATCAAAGAACAGAAACTACGATCACAAATTTTTAGAGCCTGGACATACACACATGGAATGCGATGTCGATCACTCAGTCATTAAAAGGAAAAGAAAAAGAACTAATGCTCAAATACAACATCCGCACGATTGGTAAAATTTTGTAAGATGTGCAGGTTCTTAAAATAATTTTAATGCAATTAAAATGAATGCAGAAGATTTTTTTAATTTTTCTCTGTTACTAAAAAAATTAATATAGAGAAACACAAATTAAGATGGCGAAAGATTCATTTGGAAAAATATAAGGTGGTTAAAATATACAAAGACAAATTTTGCTAATATTTTATACAAAACCTCATTAGACACAAACGCTTCTTTTCGAACTTTAAATTAGTTAAAAAGGGGGATTAACTCAATCAAAAAAGAAGACCTTTTTATGTTAACTGAAGATATTAAGATTAGCTGAAAGAAGAAAAAGGATCTCCTGGATTTACTTCCTTTTATAAGTCCATGTTTCCATCTTTATTATAAAAATTTAACAGATACCTATAGCCCTGTAGAAACACATCCAGATTTTGTAGAAGATGAGTTATAAATAGAATAACTTATACCTTAAATTAGTTGACCTGTTTTAGTTTTTTCCAAAAAAGAATATATTTTAAGTTGATGAAATTGTAAAACATTATTTCTTTAAAAGACCTTATTCCTTAACGTAATTTAAAATATAAAATAACAGCTTAACTCAATATAAGCCAAGCAACAAACAACACATTTTGTTTCAATGTAGCCATCCATTCGACATAACATTTTTAATTTAATATTTCAGAGTTACAATAAGCGTTTATATTTGTTTTCATTAAACATTTCTCAGATAAATGAAATTTTCGTTATAGTTTTTTTTCTAAGCATTGTGGGGGAAAGAATCTATTATTCTGCATTAATTATTTTCTAATGCACTCTTTTATATTTTTCAGAAGCGCTTTTATATGTTTAAAGTGCTTTTTATTAAAAGCATGTTTTCCAATTTAGGCGGTTATTGCTTTGACCACAGATATATAGCCTCTCAAAGAGAGCCGATCTTATACAATTAGTCAACGACTGGTTTGACGTACTAAATTCGTCATTAAATACATATATATGTATGTATGCATATCTACCTTGGAAAGGTAAATAATTAAAAAAAATATTAGGTTATTATAACAAAAAAATATTTGCCTAAGGTACCTTTTGGCATTGCAATGGAAAATCAACATGAAAACTTGATTCGGATGAATATTAATAACAAACAATGCCTTGATAATGTTTCACAGATACTTAAAAGGTCATGTTTGGCCTGAATTTGTACTGTAAGGTTCAACCAAGATGTGCTAGTACAACGGTTCTCAAATGGGGGTCCGTAGCAACCATACAAGGGGACCGCATGAAGAACCGAAAAAACAGTGTTTTCAAAAATAATAAAAGTTGTATTTTGAACAAAAAAATAGTGTACTAAGGGTCCGTGAGCAGGAATTTGATGAGAACCCCTGTGCTAGAACATTTGTTTGGTGCGATTCGCGGCTTAAATGGCCATCCGTCACTAAAAGAATTTAAGTAAAGGCTTCGAAAGTATATCTTGGGTATGTTATGTTATACAGTTAGTAATAATTTTGTGCCTATTTTTTTTAATTTTCAGCGAGAAACACTGAAAACTTTGGCGGTACTGGTAATGTCAGATACGAAAACGCTGATTGGCTTACCTATATAAATGCCAAAATAGCACTTAATGGCACTAAGGAACTTAGTGAAAGAACTTTAGTTGAAGGAGTAGATGAACCACAAGCCGATGTATTTGACGACCTAGATGAAGCGAATTTTGATGACATTGGAATACTTCAGGAGGGCGTATTAGAATATATCTCCAGATTTATGACTAAAAATGTGAACCTGGCTGAATATGAATGCAATAAAATTTCGTTATGGATGTTTTTTTTTTTTTTGCTGTCAGAAGTTCTTATGCTGTCAGAAGTTAATCTTAAAATTATCAAGAAAGTTTTATTTATTTTTTTAAAAACCCACTTTTTATCTTCCTATGCGAAAGAAAGCGTTCTGCTTTCCGCTTTTGTTTAGGTTTGCCTGTTACTTGTGTCGATCAAGTATCAAAAGGTTATATGAAGAAGCCAGCAAGTACTTTTGTCAACAAAATGAGAAATAATATTTTTTATATAGTATATGGTTTAGAAGTTTCCCATTGCCAACATTTTCCCCAAAATATAAAAACCCACTTTTTTTAAGTGTCAAATCTATTTTTGCATTCGTTGTATGAAAAAAAAAACAATTCAAAATTCAAAAGGCTAACAAGATGCGAGAAAATGCTATAAAGTCAAAATATAACTAAATTTTTATTGATGTGTAATTTTATTAGTGCTTTAATATAAAAATTTAATGCAATATATATTTTATTATTTTCCATCCTAACTCATAATTCAAACGGTCCTTTTGAGAACTTCAAAAGTTAAGAAGAGAGTTTTTTTCTACTTTAAAGAATGATCCTTTTCAGGGCCATTTTTCTACAATAAAAACAGGTTAAAAGAAACATACTCTTTAAAAAATTATACTCTTTAGGACTGCCAAAATTTAAAAAAGAGGTGACACTAAATATTATGCATTGCTTGGAATAATTTTGACTGATAGTTGAAATATTAACGTCGCTTGGTTCCCCACTATAATGATATGAGTTCTGATTTTGGAAGTTAGGTACGACTTTTTGTTTAACCCTTAAATGCATATTGTTGCCAATTGTCTACATTCCACTTCTACTGGATTTTTTCATAAGCCTACATGTGAGCAATAATAAAATCTTGTTAAACACAGACAATAATAATAACGTAAAAAAATAACTGAGCATAAATTCTAGCTGTATAGTTTCATATTTTTATGACATTTAATTGATGTGTTTGATAGTGATCAGTGTGTTGTTTGAAGTGGCTTTTTATATTTTAAGTTTCCTTTTAAAAAGTAAATTATCTAATTGAAAAAATATATTTCTCATTGTATGATTACAATATCTAAATCGACGCTTTCGTCCAAGTAACTTTAGCCACAAACGCATATTGTTGCCAATTACATATAAAATCGTACAGATCTGTCAAAAAGTCTGTCACACACATACACTTTTAATCCACACTATCATACTTTTTGAACACACATGCAATTTTTGTCAGATCGTACGGCTGAGTATGATAGTCAATCCTGGCGTTTACTTACATTGGTTTCAGTTGTTAAAGACCGGGATTTAGAATCCGTCATACGTTGTACTTTGACAAATTCAACTAAATTCAAAGTAACTACGGATGAGGTTGGCACATTGAAAACTTTGCTGACGGATGTTAAATCAAAGTTTGCTCTCTATTTTTATTCACCTTTAAATTTAACTTGTATTTTATTCACTTGTTAATTTAATTAAATTTGTATTTTATTGTTTGCCACCAAAATTGTTTTATTAAAATCACAAAACACAATTGAAACACAGCAAGAGTAAAAAGAAAACAGAGAAGAAGAAGCAGTTGATAGTTGTCAAAGTATTCAACATACGTAAAAAGTTAAAAGTTGACCAGCTTTCGTACTTTGCATTGACGGACACGTATTGATTGTGACAACTATCATAATAAAACATTTATTTTAACTGACTTGTCAGTTAAATTTGTCAAAGTTTAACGTATGACGGATTCTATGTGCCCCGGCCTTAAGTTCAGGATTGACTATCATACTCAGTCATACTGTCGAAAATTGCATGTGTGCTCAAAAAGTATGATAGTGTGGACTAAAAGTGTATGTGTGTGACAGATCCGTACGATTTTATAATTTTTTCAAATAATTCATAGAATGATTTTTTCTATGCGATCAGAGTTGATGTTTTTTTTTTTTTTTTTTTTTTTTTTTTTTTTTGAAGATTGAGAGAACGCAACAACAAAACATTAAAAGCATCTGTTTTTTTGCATCTAAGATGCCATGTAATATGCCATTTTGAAACGATTTTTAAAGTAGGACAGAATTCTGTCAGTATATAAAAAACTGTTAACAAACATACATGAACATCGCCACGTTTTCTCCACATAGAAAAACATGAACAAATTTTTGTTCCCTATTCTGCCGACGTTTTGTTCACGTGGAAACAAATCAATGGCTCGTCAAATTAAAAAATTTCCACTCAAAATACTAAGACGATAAAAGCTAAATTTCTAAAAAAAAAAATTTCTTAAAATTTTCTTTGTTATAATGGCTAAACAGTAATATATAGGCATCTCCACGAATACAACAACCACGTCAGCCAAAATCACTAAAGTATATATAGTATAAAATGAATTGAAATCTGAATTATTGCCCTTATTACCTCCTTTTTGTTTTTTTTTTTTCTTAGTGGAAATGTACTTCAAAAATCATGATCACTTTTTTTGGTGTGACGAGTACTTAACAATTATGCTTAAGTATTGGTATGTATGTAAGGAAAAAAAATAATTATAGATTTTACATGCAAATATTTTAAACAAATAAAAAGAAGGTTTCTGGGATAAAATAAGCTTTTATTGGTTTTTAATAATCTTATGTTGGTTTTTCAGAAGTTTAAAAGTACCCACACACTTGCAATATAATTGTGCAATAATTGATATTGTACAATAATACTGCCAATGAGTATTTTATATTAGCATTTTGCACAATATATTAAATAAAATCAAACGCCTTTGCTTTTAATTGCGCAAAAAGAGTTTTTTGTAATGTGTTGACAATATTGTACAATGATAATTGCTAGCTTGGCAAGACTCTTCGTCACTAATATCACTAAACATTATTTAAATTATTTAATTCCAAATTACTTAATATTTTTAATTTAAAATAATTTTGTAATACGAAAAAATATATTTTTGTGTAAATAGTTTTGTTTAATTTTCATACATATCTATGAAAATTTCAAAAAAAAAATTGCGCCATTTTTGCTTTAAAATATTGATAAAATTATTGAGTAATGTGGATAATAACGACAATAATTAAAGCAATAAAGTATTCAATATGATTGTGAAATGTATGGGTACCTTAAATTTTTTTAGCGACCTATGTTTTTTATATATAAAGATGTATGTGCATCTTTCAAGTAGCGAAAACTTCAGAAAACATCCTAAAAATGAAGTTGGTTAAAACAATTCTTTTTTCAATCGAAATTTTTTTTTAACTTATCAATAACATTTGCATTCTTATGCATGAATAATGAGCAAGAATTGTATGATAATTGATTTAATAAGGCAATTAATAATTTCAAACACATTGGTAAGATTTACTTTATACGAATTACGCCACGTACCTGAGAACTTGAAGTTTTGAGCTCGTTTCTTTTTTAAACGAACATAGCCAAGTACTCAAGTACAAACCTCTAGTATATATTTTAGCAATTTTAATAAAGAAAAACAGCCTTTTGCTTAAACTTAAATTGTAAAGTTCTAAATAGCTATCGCAAAAACAGATTTATTAGTTGATATTGTTTTTAGTGTTTATGTTTTCTTTTCGACGACAAGAGGTTATGTCATATGTACATAACATGTGCAACATGGCGCAATAATACCAGGTGAATGCATTACAGCATTACGTTTTACGTGTATTTTGTTTTTGTAAAAACTAATTCGAGTCGTCCAAAACGTCTGGCAATATGTGTGTATGTATTCCAATATATTTTTAGTGGCTTTCTTATTTTTCACAAATCCATACACACATTACTACACGTTTTTGACACGTGCGCCAAGATAGCGTCGAAGAAATAGCGTCGATTTTGGGAATTAAAAACCGGGGAAAAAAACCGGGAAGTAAAATTCCCCGGGATTGGATATTTTGAATTAAAAAATAAAATAAGAATAAATTTTTGCATCTAGAAGAAGAAAAATTGATTTAAATTGTAAATAAATAAACAAAACATTTTTGTATTTAGAGAATAATTATAAAAAAGCGTTTTCCATGATCACAAAAAACGATTGCTGATGTTTTCCATGGAAACTATAACACTGTCACCCATAATGACCATACGTTATTAAAGTAGAGATATTAATGAACAAAAATTGATAACCGTGCAACAATTCCGCCGAGCCGTTTTCGAGAAAAGTGGCTTCATCCTAAGTAGGCACAAAAAGCGTTGCTAATGTTTTCCATGGAAACTATAACACTGTCGCCCATAATGGCCATACATTATTAAAATAGAGATATTAATGAACAAAAATTGACAACCGTGCAACAATTCCGCCGAGCCGTTTTCGAGAAAAGTGGCTTCATCCTGAGTGGGCACAAAAATCGTTGCTACTGTTTTCCATGGAAACTATAACACTGTCGCCCATAATGGCCATACATTATTAAAATAGAGATATTAATGAACAAAAATTGACAACCGTGCAACAATTCCGCCGAGCCGTTTTCGAGAAAAGTGGCTTCATCCTAAGTGGGCACAAAAAGCGTTGCTAATGTTTTCCATGGAAACTATAACACTGTCGCCCATAATGGCCATACATTATTAAAATAGAGATATTAATGAACAAAAATTGACAACCGTGCAACAATTCCGCCGAGCCGTTTTCGAGAAAAGTGGCTTCATCCTGAGTGGGCACAAAAATCGTTGCTACTGTTTTCCATGGAAACTATAACACTGTCGCCCATAATGGCCATACATTATTAAAATAGAGATATTAATGAACAAAAATTGACAACCGTGCAACAATTCCGCCGAGCCGTTTTCGAGAAAAGTGGCTTCATCCTAAGTGGGCACAAAAAGCGTTGCTAATGTTTTCCATGGAAACTATAACACTGTCGCCCATAATGGCCATACATTATTAAAATAGAGATATTAATGAACAAAAATTGACAACCGTGCAACAATTCCGCCGAGCCGTTTTCGAGAAAAGTGGCTTCATCCTGAGTGGGCACAAAAATCGTTGCTACTGTTTTCCATGGAAACTATAACACTGTCGCCCATAATGGCCATACATTATTAAAATAGAGATATTAATGAACAAAAATTGACAACCGTGCAACAATTCCGCCGAGCCGTTTTCGAGAAAAGTGGCTTCATCCTGAGTGGGCACAAAAATCGTTGCTACTGTTTTCCATGGAAACTATAACACTGTCGCCAATAATGGCCATACATTATTAAAATAGAGATATTAATGAACAAAAATTGACAACCGTGCAACAATTCCGCCGAGCCGTTTTCGAGAAAAGTGGCTTCATCCTGAGTGGGCACAAAAATCGTTGCTACTGTTTTCCATGAAAACTATAACACTGTCGCCCATAATGGCCATACATTATTAAAATAGAGATATTAATGAACAAAAATTGACAACCGTGCAACAATTCCGCCGAGCCGTTTTCGAGAAAAGTGGCTTCATCCTGAGTGGGCACAAAAATCGTTGCTACTGTTTTCCATGGAAACTATAACACTGTCGCCAATAATGGCCATACATTATTAAAATAGAGATATTAATGAACAAAAATTGACAACCGTGCAACAATTCCGCCGAGCCGTTTTCGAGAAAAGTGGCTTCATCCTGAGTGGGCACAAAAATCGTTGCTACTGTTTTCCATGGAAACTATAACACTGTCGCCAATAATGGCCATACATTATTAAAATAGAGATATTAATGAACAAAAATTGACAACCGTGCAACAATTCCGCCGAGCCGTTTTCGAGAAAAGTGGCTTCATCCTGAGTGGGCACAAAAATCGTTGCTACTGTTTTCCATGGAAACTATAACACTGTCGCCAATAATGGCCATACATTATTAAAATAGAGATATTAATGAACAAAAATTGACAACCGTGCAACAATTCCGCCGAGCCGTTTTCAAGAAAAGTGGCTTCATCCTGAGTGGGCACAAAAAGCGTTGCTAATGTTTTCCATGGAAACTATAACACTGTCGCCCATAATGGCCATACATTATTAAAATAGAGATATTAATGAACAAAAATTGACAACCGTGCAACGATTCCGCCGAGCCGTTTTCGAGAAAAGTGGCTTCATCCTGAGTGGGCACAAAAGTCGTTGCTACTGTTTTCCATGGAAACTATAACACTGTCGCCAATAATGGCCATACATTATTAAAATAGAGATATTAATGAACAAAAATTGACAACCGTGCAACAATTCCGCCGAGCCGTTTTCGAGAAAAGTGGCTTCATCCTGAGTGGGCACAAAAATCGTTGCTACTGTTTTCCATGGAAACTATAACACTGTCGCCAATAATGGCCATACATTATTAAAATAGAGATATTAATGAACAAAAATTGACAACCGTGCAACAATTCCGCCGAGCCGTTTTCGAGAAAAGTGGCTTCATCCTGAGTGGGCACAAAAATCGTTGCTACTGTTTTCCATGGAAACTATAACACTGTCGCCCATAATGGCCATACATTATTAAAATAGAGATATTAATGAACAAAAATTGACAACCGTGCAACAATTCCGCCGAGCCGTTTTCGAGAAAAGTGGCTTCATCCTGAGTGGGCACAAAAATCGTTGCTACTGTTTTCCATGGAAACTATAACACTGTCGCCCATAATGGCCATACATTATTAAAATAGAGATATTAATGAACAAAAATTGACAACCGTGCAACAATTCCGCCGAGCCGTTTTCGAGAAAAGTGGCTTCATCCTGAGTGGGCACAAAAATCGTTGCTACTGTTTTCCATGGAAACTATAACACTGTCGCCAATAATGGCCATACATTATTAAAATAGAGATATTAATGAACAAAAATTGACAACCGTGCAACAATTCCGCCGAGCCGTTTTCGAGAAAAGTGGCTTCATCCTGAGTGGGCACAAAAATCGTTGCTACTGTTTTCCATGGAAACTATAACACTGTCGCCAATAATGGCCATACATTATTAAAATAGAGATATTAATGAACAAAAATTGACAACCGTGCAACAATTCCGCCGAGCCGTTTTCGAGAAAAGTGGCTTCATCCTGAGTGGGCACAAAAATCGTTGCTACTGTTTTCCATGGAAACTATAACACTGTCGCCCATAATGGCCATACATTATTAAAATAGAGATATTAATGAACAAAAATTGACAACCGTGCAACAATTCCGCCGAGCCGTTTTCGAGAAAAGTGGCTTCATCCTGAGTGGGCACAAAAATCGTTGCTACTGTTTTCCATGGAAACTATAACACTGTCGCCCATAATGGCCATACATTATTAAAATAGAGATATTAATGAACAAAAATTGACAACCGTGCAACAATTCCGCCGAGCCGTTTTCGAGAAAAGTGGCTTCATCCTGAGTGGGCACAAAAATCGTTGCTACTGTTTTCCATGGAAACTATAACACTGTCGCCAATAATGGCCATACATTATTAAAATAGAGATATTAATGAACAAAAATTGACAACCGTGCAACAATTCCGCCGAGCCGTTTTCGAGAAAAGTGGCTTCATCCTGAGTGGGCACAAAAATCGTTGCTACTGTTTTCCATGGAAACTATAACACTGTCGCCCATAATGGCCATACATTATTAAAATAGAGATATTAATGAACAAAAATTGACAACCGTGCAACAATTCCGCCGAGCCGTTTTCGAGAAAAGTGGCTTCATCCTGAGTGGGCACAAAAATCGTTGCTACTGTTTTCCATGGAAACTATAACACTGTCGCCCATAATGGCCATACATTATTAAAATAGAGATATTAATGAACAAAAATTGACAACCGTGCAACAATTCCGCCGAGCCGTTTTCGAGAAAAGTGGCTTCATCCTGAGTGGGCACAAAAATCGTTGCTACTGTTTTCCATGGAAACTATAACACTGTCGCCCATAATGGCCATACATTATTAAAATAGAGATATTAATGAACAAAAATTGACAACCGTGCAACAATTCCGCCGAGCCGTTTTCGAGAAAAGTGGCTTCATCCTGAGTGGGCACAAAAATCGTTGCTACTGTTTTCCATGGAAACTATAACACTGTCGCCCATAATGGCCATACATTATTAAAATAGAGATATTAATGAACAAAAATTGACAACCGTGCAACAATTCCGCCGAGCCGTTTTCGAGAAAAAAGGCTTCATCCTGAGTGGGCACAAAAATCGTTGCTACTGTTTTCCATGGAAACTATAACACTGTCGCCCATAATGGCCATACATTATTAAAATAGAGATATTAATGAACAAAAATTGACAACCGTGCAACAATTCCGCCGAGCCGTTTTCGAGAAAAGTGGCTTCATCCTGAGTGGGCACAAAAATCGTTGCTACTGTTTTCCATGGAAACTATAACACTGTCGCCAATAATGGCCATACATTATTAAAATAGAGATATTAATGAACAAAAATTGACAACCGTGCAACAATTCCGCCGAGCCGTTTTCGAGAAAAGTGGCTTCATCCTGAGTGGGCACAAAAATCGTTGCTACTGTTTTCCATGGAAACTATAACACTGTCGCCAATAATGGCCATACATTATTAAAATAGAGATATTAATGAACAAAAATTGACAACCGTGCAACAATTCCGCCGAGCCGTTTTCGAGAAAAGTGGCTTCATCCTGAGTGGGCACAAAAATCGTTGCTACTGTTTTCCATGGAAACTATAACACTGTCGCCAATAATGGCCATACATTATTAAAATAGAGATATTAATGAACAAAAATTGACAACCGTGCAACAATTCCGCCGAGCCGTTTTCGAGAAAAGTGGCTTCATCCTGAGTGGGCACAAAAATCGTTGCTACTGTTTTCCATGGAAACTATAACACTGTCGCCAATAATGGCCATACATTATTAAAATAGAGATATTAATGAACAAAAATTGACAACCGTGCAACAATTCCGCCGAGCCGTTTTCGAGAAAAGTGGCTTCATCCTGAGTGGGCACAAAAAGCGTTGCTAATGTTTTCCATGGAAACTATAACACTGTCGCCCATAATGGCCATACATTATTAAAATAGAGATATTAATGAACAAAAATTGACAACCGTGCAACAATTCCGCCGAGCCGTTTTCGAGAAAAGTGGCTTCATCCTGAGTGGGCACAAAAATCGTTGCTACTGTTTTCCATGGAAACTATAACACTGTCGCTGTTATAGTTTCCATGGAAAACAGTAGCAACGATTTTTGTGCCCACTCAGGATGAACAGCGACAGTGTTATAGTTTCCATGGAAAACAGTAGCAACGATTTTTGTGCCCACTCAGGATGAAGCCACTTTTCTCGAAAACGGCTCGGCGGAATTGTTGCACGGTTGTCAATTTTTGTTCATTAATATCTCTATTTTAATAATGTATGGCCATTATGGGCGACAGTGTTATAGTTTCCATGGAAAACATTAGCAACGCTTTTTGTGCCCACTCAGGATGAAGCCACTTTTCTCGAAAACGGCTCGGCGGAATTGTTGCACGGTTGTCAATTTTTGTTCATTAATATCTCTATTTTAATAATGTATGGCCATTATTGGCGACAGTGTTATAGTTTCCATGGAAAACAGTAGCAACGATTTTTGTGCCCACTCAGGATGAAGCCACTTTTCTCGAAAACGGCTCGGCGGAATTGTTGCACGGTTGTCAATTTTTGTTCATTAATATCTCTATTTTAATAATGTATGGCCATTATTGGCGACAGTGTTATAGTTTCCATGGAAAACAGTAGCAACGATTTTTGTGCCCACTCAGGATGAAGCCACTTTTCTCGAAAACGGCTCGGCGGAATTGTTGCACGGTTGTCAATTTTTGTTCATTAATATCTCTATTTTAATAATGTATGGCCATTATTGGCGACAGTGTTATAGTTTCCATGGAAAACAGTAGCAACGATTTTTGTGCCCACTCAGGATGAAGCCACTTTTCTCGAAAACGGCTCGGCGGAATTGTTGCACGGTTGTCAATTTTTGTTCATTAATATCTCTATTTTAATAATGTATGGCCATTATTGGCGACAGTGTTATAGTTTCCATGGAAAACAGTAGCAACGATTTTTGTGCCCACTCAGGATGAAGCCACTTTTCTCGAAAACGGCTCGGCGGAATTGTTGCACGGTTGTCAATTTTTGTTCATTAATATCTCTATTTTAATAATGTATGGCCATTATGGGCGACAGTGTTATAGTTTCCATGGAAAACAGTAGCAACGATTTTTGTGCCCACTCAGGATGAAGCCTTTTTTCTCGAAAACGGCTCGGCGGAATTGTTGCACGGTTGTCAATTTTTGTTCATTAATATCTCTATTTTAATAATGTATGGCCATTATGGGCGACAGTGTTATAGTTTCCATGGAAAACAGTAGCAACGATTTTTGTGCCCACTCAGGATGAAGCCACTTTTCTCGAAAACGGCTCGGCGGAATTGTTGCACGGTTGTCAATTTTTGTTCATTAATATCTCTATTTTAATAATGTATGGCCATTATGGGCGACAGTGTTATAGTTTCCATGGAAAACAGTAGCAACGATTTTTGTGCCCACTCAGGATGAAGCCACTTTTCTCGAAAACGGCTCGGCGGAATTGTTGCACGGTTGTCAATTTTTGTTCATTAATATCTCTATTTTAATAATGTATGGCCATTATGGGCGACAGTGTTATAGTTTCCATGGAAAACAGTAGCAACGATTTTTGTGCCCACTCAGGATGAAGCCACTTTTCTCGAAAACGGCTCGGCGGAATTGTTGCACGGTTGTCAATTTTTGTTCATTAATATCTCTATTTTAATAATGTATGGCCATTATGGGCGACAGTGTTATAGTTTCCATGGAAAACAGTAGCAACGATTTTTGTGCCCACTCAGGATGAAGCCACTTTTCTCGAAAACGGCTCGGCGGAATTGTTGCACGGTTGTCAATTTTTGTTCATTAATATCTCTATTTTAATAATGTATGGCCATTATTGGCGACAGTGTTATAGTTTCCATGGAAAACAGTAGCAACGATTTTTGTGCCCACTCAGGATGAAGCCACTTTTCTCGAAAACGGCTCGGCGGAATTGTTGCACGGTTGTCAATTTCTGTTCATTAATATCTCTATTTTAATAATGTATGGCCATTATGGGCGACAGTGTTATAGTTTCCATGGTAAACACTAGCAACGCTTTTTTTGGCCCACTCAGGATGAAGCCCCTTTCCTCGAAAACGGCTCGGCGGAATTGTTGCACGGTTGTCAATTTTTGTTCATTAATATCTCTATTTTAATAATGTATGGCCATTATGGGCGACAGTGTTATAGTTTCCATGGAAAACATTAGCAACGCTTTTTGTGCCCACTCAGGATGAAGCCACTTTTCTCGAAAACGGCTCGGCGGAATTGTTGCACGGTTGTCAATTTTTGTTCATTAATATCTCTATTTTAATAATGTATGGCCATTATGGGCGACAGTGTTATAGTTTCCATGAAAAAAATCAGACTATTTTTAGTAGTCAGTAAAAACTCTTTTTCATATATATTTTCTAAAATCACAAATGTTTTATTTATTTATTTATAATTTAAATCAATTTTTCTTCTTATAGATGCCAAAATTTATTGTAATTTTATTTTTTAATTAAAAATACCCAATCCCGGGGGATTTTATTTCCCGGTTTTTTTCCCGGTTTTTTAATTCCCAAAATCGACGCTATTTCTTCGACGCTATCTTGGCGCACGTGTTTTTGACAGCTCGAATTAGTTTTTACAAAAACAAAATACACGCAAAAGCTAAAACATATGATGAACACATGATCTGATGCAGTCACCTGTTTGATGCGCCTCGATGTGCAAGTTTGAACGTGAAAATTATAAGCACTGATTTTGACATACACACGAAATTACATATGGATAGCAATTTTGACATTCCATAAGACTTGTACACAATACACGCATCTAGGTGTGACATCTAACATGTCAAAAATAAAAGTTTTTTATTTTTGCATTTAGTATCGTCTATATAATATTTTCGCAAAATATACTATAATGCTGTATAAGTATTTTGATTTTATATGCTATAGTTTAATACGTGCCATATGTTTAAACATCTAATAAAATGTAAAACTAGAACATGATAACCACTGTGTAACCACTTGTGTTAAGCTTGTTAAAAATCTTGCTAGTTATTTACCAGAAATAAATTTGTTTCTTAGTGTAAGTTTTTTATAGCTGATTTATAATGTTTTAGTTTTCATATTACGCGTTAATACATATATATATATATATATATATATATATATATATATATATATATATATGTTTCAAAAACTTCTTATACCATCAGAAAGGGGTTAAATTTTAAAATATTTGTGAGTTTATCTCTGTCTTTAGATTAGCCTTAAGGCCCAACTATAATGTGCATAAGCTAGCTTGAGCTTATGTCAAAAACCCAACGAAAAGCCTGTCAAATGCTTAAGGCCCAACTATACTGCGCATATACAAGCTTATGCCAACTTATACAACTGTGCAAATACATATAAATCAAATGTAATAAACTATAAAGTACTTGAGAGAACTTTTCGTCAAGTTTCGTCAAATGTCATTTGCTTAAGCAATGTACGAAGCTGATCATACATTCCGTACAGAAACAGCTGATTGCGCTTGGTGTATACATACATAAATCAATAAAGAAAAAATTGCAGTGGAGAGCGACATTGAAAAAGATTTTTTTTTTAAATTTAATAGAAAATGTAAAATAAGAAGGGTTTATATGAGAGAAAATGATGCGTTTTTATTATAACAATTCGCTATAATTTTTTTTATTTGCTTAAAAATTAAATCAGTTACACCGTTGCATCTTTTGGTACTTTTGACCAAAAATAAAAAAACATGCCATTTTTTATCGAATTTAATTGAAAACTAGTAAAAGAAAGTACATTTATTTAAATCAATGTTATTAAATATATATATTATATTTTTTCGATGCCTTTTTCTTTACAAGTTTTATATATTTAAAAATATATATATTTTTGGGAATGTACGATTTAAACATGAATGTGCAACTGTGGAAAATTATTTTTTAAATTTATGTAAGTACATTGTAGCCACATAAAAATCTTTAAAGAATTACCTAAAGGCCCAACTATAATGTGCATAAGCTAGCTTGAGCTTATGTCAAAAACCCAACGAAAAGCCTGTTAAATGCTTAGGTAATTCTTTAAAGATTCTTATGTATGCGCATTATAGTTGGGCCTTTAAGCGTTCTATCCACAATCAAAATACTGGCTATCAAATTCTTGTACGTGTGCCACGCGCTTTGATGTACACATGTTTAATAACCAGTCAACATCGCGCATTCAGTATTGCGAAAATGGCACTAGCAAAAACATAACATACCTACATGCAACAAGCACCGCTATTATTCATAAATTAAAGAGAAAGAAAACAAGTAAGAGCGATATATCCGGCTATGCCGAGTCTTCTATACCCTTCACCATCTATGTAAATCTAGCTTAGTGAAGTAAATCCAATCAAAAAGACAATTTTGGGGTGACAAAGAATTAAAAAATTGAAAAAAATACTACGTAAGTACTGCATATATATAATATTACATAAAAATACCATCGTCTCTTAATGGGTTTATCATTTTTAAAAAATCTTAGTATTTCCTTAAAGATCTCTTCAAAAGCTTTAAAATGAGATCCATATTGATAATTAAAAAAATTTGAAAATATCAGAGGACCGTAACTCGGAAAATAGGGGCGAGCGTCAATTTTTTCACTTGATGTTTTTTTATTTATTTTTTAGTTCTCTATCGCCCCACATATATTTTTTTATTGGAGTTACTACATTGTTCCAAGTGATGTGAAAAAATTAAAGGTAGGCGTGGTGTTTTGACGCTACCTCGAAGGACATGGACCAATCATGCTGATTTTCAACATCACCTCTTGCAACACTATTTTTGTTCGATTGGCATATTTAAATTTTCTCTTGCTGATCTAGTGCCTCGGCAAACTTGATTTCAACACTACACGGACGGACAGACAGACATTGCTCAATCGACTTCGTTATACACAAGAAGTGAGAATATATAACTTCGATAAATTCCATGTTTTTTTTCTTCCGACATTTTTGGTAATTGCACAACTTGAAATTTCGTTGAAAATGAAACATTTGTACGTAGTTAGAAAAATAAACACAATACACACAAAAAAGGAAGACATTTTGCAAGCCAAAAATCAAAATTTTTTTATTTTTCATGCAGCATCATGTGTGTA
Source organism: Cistogaster globosa (assembly GCA_937654795.1). Taxonomy (NCBI): domain Eukaryota; kingdom Metazoa; phylum Arthropoda; class Insecta; order Diptera; family Tachinidae; genus Cistogaster; species Cistogaster globosa. The sequence goes on from OW569405.1 coordinate 56,832,308, forward strand.
ACATATACTAAGACATTTTCCAAATCTACCGAAATGATGGACGAATATTTTAATCGTGGCTAGACCGACACATTATTACATTTTTAAAATCGCTAGAATTATTAAAACAATCGCGTAGTTACCACCATTAAAGTACAGCATTGCCATGTAGTGTTCTATATCAAACTGTTTCAAAAGTTTATTTATGTTTGTCAGTTGAATGCAAGGCGCATGGTTGAATGTGTTCGCACTAAAACTTCCAATCTAGTTGGATATTTTTTAGTGATTGGCAGTCTGTAGCTCTTTTAAAATTGTTGTTGTTTCTTAATTTACATTACTTAAGAGAGCGCTAAATGTGTCGGCATTCCCTTCAAGTAAAAAGTGAAAAATACCGGAAGTTAATGTCATTCGATAACATAAATGGGAATAAAAAAATTTTTACTAAAAAAAACATAGCATTAGTTTTAAAAAAAGAAATACGTGCTAAAAGTGTTAAAGTTGGACTTATTTATTCAATTATTTTATTTATTGCTTAAATTCAAGAAGTGATACATTAGTGCATACAAAATATATATAAGCATGAATCAATAATAAAGATGTGTGAGTGCTCAAGTAAAAACAATTTTCATTTAAACAAAATAATGATTGTTTTTGCACTTGATATACATAAAAAATGGAACAAATCTATTTAAGTGAAGCTATTTCAATCAAAAAATACTTATTATCCAAGGTGATAGAGATAGAGTTACGGTCCTGCAAAGATTTTATCCAAAAAATGGCATAAATCGGTTATTTGATGGTGGAATGGGAAAATTTAAATCTAGTCTTAAATCAAGTTTACGGACACTTCCATAAACAAAAAAAGCTGCCTATGGGGTGTAAAATATAAATTTTAAACAAAAATATGTAAATTGAAAATCTTGGCTGCAATCCTTACTTTTGGAGTTCCCCCTTCGAAGTTTTTATATATAACCAGTAAAGCACAAGACTTCGTCAGCGTTTGCTTTCTACGTTTATTAAAAACTAAATATTTTAAAATTAAAGTTTTGTAAACTGTGTTGAAAATTGTCCATCAACAAAAGTAAAACATGATAATTACTTTTCACATATGTATATTCATTTTCTCCATGAAATGACTTATTTTAGCCAATAGAAAATAGGTACCTATTTTATATTTTAACTAAGGGTCTTACAAAATCTTATTCAAATCTATCAATCAGTTTTTACGTAATGCTAACGCAGACAGACAAACAAAAATTCCAAAATTAGGTGTCTTGTATTTCATATGTATCTATCTACTATCTACAATAACATAACATTTTCATAAAATTTTTATCCAACAAAAATGACCCCATTACAGTTTTTAAATGTATGGATATGGCATATATCGAATACTTGATGGCGGAATGGTACAATATTGGTGTTTGTCATATCATAGAAGAGTAAATCGTTGCGCCCGGCCAAAGGCCGGCTACGTAAAAATCTAAGAAAGCGAAATCGATGTTGGTCATAACAAAGGAAGCAAATCTTTACGTACGTCCAAAGTCCGGCTACGTAGAAAATCTTTAAAAAGCGAAGCCGGTGTTACCCAGTTGGACCTACCGTTTACTAAAGATTTCTGCGTAGCAAAGACTTACCCCACTGTGATATGGCCAACACCGGCTTTAATTAATAAAGATTTTGTACATAATAAGGTACATGGTGTATCACCAAACCCGCCATCGCTAACTGCACAAAATAAAAAAAGCAGAATTTATTCTAAGTTTTTCTACAAACATCCAGTGGTTTTCGATATAACTAAATAACCTCAGTAACCTTCTAAACGAGTCCTATTTAACCTTATTTAATCATAAAATACTGTAAATATGCCATATTGTATGCAGAAATTTTGACGTTCCGCGATTCCGAAACTTTTCACTTTACATTTTTCCCTATGCATTGTAAACCCATAGAAACTTTTTTCTTGAGTATTGCCACATTACATTAATCATTTGAACAGTTTCGGTCGTCCCTCTGCCATGAGAAACTCGAATAAAAGAGCAAATATTCGATTGTAAAAATGTAAATTAAAAAAGCACAAACCAATAAAAGAATTTTGTAGATGTAAAGATACATAACAATAGGTACAAAAAATAGGTAAACAAAAATTGTACAATTCAATTTAAAAATGCCTTTAAAATAAAAAACTTTAAAATCCTGATGTATTGACCCTAATTAAAAGAAAAATGCATTGGTGGAAGAAAGTGTGTATAAATTTTAAAGTTACTGTAAATACGCAAAACCAAGCACTGTTGGTCTTTTAGGAATCATTAATGATAATGAAAAATTGATCAAACAATAACTATTGGCGTCCCACACAATTTTTTTGCTGCTACCTATTTTGTTTATGCATTTCCTGTTATATTTCCTTTAATTACCCAGTGGGTAATAATACCCACACACAAATGTTTTTTTGTGCTATCAACTTGCATATGTACACATCTATACGAAGCTGCCAGTTGCATTTTTTCGTATTCTCCAAATTTAGGAATTTTGTATCATCTCATCTTTTCAACTGCTTTTTATATCTTTTTTAAAGCAGATAATTTTAAACATACAATTTTATTTGCATGTGTATACCTCAATAACAACTTTTAAAATATAGTTAAAAATATAAATAAAAATCTGTGGTAAATAAAATATAACACAATAATTTGTGTTAGTGTGGTCTCATTTGCGTTCATATAATGCAAATATCTTTAACGAAAGAACTAAGGTACATTAAAGTTCGCTACGAAATCTAAAAGTTTCCATTCTCTATGATAAAAAAAATTTCCTAATTTTTGTGATAGGGTTTAAATCTAGCGAAATCATTTTGATTTATAGTAAACTTCTCTATTATTTTTTGGCAGATGGTAATAAAATAAAAAACAAAATATAATTTAAATTATTTTATAAATAAATAATTATATTTCCATTTCTCGTTTGGTTTAACACATGAAAATGTTTAAATAAATAAAAAACTTTTTAATCAAACTTGTGAAAATCCATTTTGGGAATATAAACAAAATAAAACACACTAAAAAACTTTAAAAACGCTATTTCTGACAATTCTCACATTAGTTATCTTATATTTCAATATTTGTTAAATTAAAAAAACTTGACGATACATTAGTACAAAGAACATAAAATAGACAGGTAAACTTTATTTGAGTACACTTAACGACGTGATCTTTTCAAAATTACAATTTTAGAAAAATAAAAATGTATAATGAATACACCATACTTATTAAGAATAAATTAATTTGGCAACTCTATAAGATATAACATTAAAACATTGAAAATAAACTAAAGAACTAATTGAAACGAAACAAGAATGCATCTAAAAAAGAAACGTTACATGATTGAGGAAAGAGACGACCCTACTACTGATGCTACAAGCATTAGTTATGGATCCAACATGGCCGATAATACACGGGAAGTACGAATAGAGGAGCAATTAAAAGTTAAAATTGGTACGTAAATAATTGACAAAAACAAAAAGTAATTAAAAAAATTGTGTGTGAAATCAAGCCTTATACATAGTGCAAGAAATAATTTATATTAGTCAAAGAAACTATGAGAAAAGCTAATGAAATATGTCAACTTAACTGTTCCTCTAGAAGTGGAAGTGAAACGTCAAAACTTATACCTAATGGCAAAAAAGTGTTCTTAAGTAAAAAATTTGCAATTGCAGCTGTAAAAAATTATTAAAATATTCTGAAGTCTTTAATGAAACTAGCAATTTTCACAAATATTGTAGAATTATTTGTTGAGAAAAGTGCGTGGTGTGCAAAACAATTTTTTCTTTTGGTCGCTAAAGGTAGAAGTAGTTGTCTCTCTTACACCTGTGGTTTTGTAGACAACGGCTGTGAGTACCTTGTACTCTTATTATACCTTGTTTATTTTGTTTCGTTGGTGCAATGTCATTTTTTCCTAGTTTTGAAACTAATTGAAAACGAAATTAAACGAAATTCCAATACAACTGCAACTAAGATTTTTTTTGGTTTGGTGTTGGTTGTTTGTGTTTTTTTTTGTTGGTCTCTCTACATAGTGGTTTGATTTATGAATGAAAATTTCAAGTTTTTTTTTGTGCCTTGTTCGTAATCATTTTTGCTCTGGTGGTGTTTTTGTTTATGAAAGTTTATGAATGAATAATTCAACAATATTGTATATACATTGTAGGTAATACCATTGTAGGTAATACCCTGTGGGTAATACTTATTAAGTTTGTAATTTTTTTAAAGACACGGCGCACAGTAGATCTTTTCAAGAGAATACAGTCAAAAATCCATAAAGTTTAATTGGATTGGATTTTTATACAACGTTATTTTTATTAAACGTTTTAAAAAGTGCTTTATTCCTTCATAGGTATATAAATATTTCATAATATTCTTATGAAATATTTATTATTCTTAAGTAAAAAGCGGGGAAAGCGTTTTCATACGGCTATTTCGGTACTACTCGTACAGTTTATTTGTAGATTCTACCCAATTTTTTAATGAAAACACAAGAGTCCTATATCAAAAGCCAAATTGATTAAAGAGTACAAGGTACCTATATACAAACATACATACACGTAGAAACACCTTGCATTTCTGACCATCGTTTTCAATCTTTTTTTAAAGGTTTTCGACAACAGTTATATGATATAGCCCAATTTATTTCGCAATGGATTGATAGGCCATTAACTACTTAAAATACTTGTTTAGCAGAAGATAATTTATTTTCTACTAATATTCATAGTTACTTAACTAAATTAAATGCAAATACTTTAAAAGTTAAAAAAATTAACGTAAAAACTTTTGCCTCAAACTCTGAACTTTTCGTTGTTATTCTGGAGTCTTAAAAAAATTCCTTTTCCGATGGAAGTAAAATTAAGCTTTCTAAAGGAAGTTATGCACTACCAAAACAAAAATTTAATTGGTTCTAATCATTGGAACTAGAGTGTATGTTTATATATAACAAATAAAAACACAAGAAACGAAAAATAAACAACTGAAAAAAAAAACTTTGACGTTATTTCGAACAGTACTTCATGCTGATAATACCACCTAGTTATCAATTCGCCTTGGCTACTATCTTATAGTTTTTTGTTAAAGTCTATAGTGCAAAATATTAAAGCATTTGTTTCAATATTTTTCATCGTAAACATCAAAACGGTGGTTAGATGTCTCAATCAAGAACTATTTATTTAAAAGCTACAAGAATTTAAAGATCTGCATTTTCCATATTTTCAGAGGAAAAGTAACTGTGATGCCCCCAGAATTGTGAATGTGAATTAAAAAACGGCATTTAGTCTTGCATTGTCGTATAATGTATAGTCATTCTTAGCTGTGTTGAACGTTGAAAAGTGCACGAAATTTTTAGAATATTAAAAGTTGAAAACTTTTCTATCTGTACAATTTCAATTGGTTTGGTGATAGAAAGCTCGAGGAGCTTATAAAAAACATGAATGTTGAAAACAGACGTAATGGCACAGTAGTTATTCAGAGTGAAAACATGGACGAAAGAGAAAAAAAAGGAAGGGCAGTTGAAAATGAAATAAGCGAGAATTATGAAGTAAAAATTCCAAAGCAGACTGAAATGCAAATAATAATAACTGATATGAGTTTTAAAAACACTGATGATGAGCTACTGAAAAAACTCAAAAAGCAGAATGAAGTAATGAAAGATAGTAAGGTGGAAATTATAAAATGTTTTGAGACAAAAAGATACAATAGAACTATATATAATGCCAAAATAAAAATTGATAATGAAACTTATTCAAAATTAATGGCATTGGAAAAACTTAATGTTGGATGGGAGAAATGTAGAATTTTTGATGGCACTAGTTTAACACAATGTTATAATTGCCAAGGTTATAATCACAAAGCAGCGGAATGCCGAAACGATTCAATTTGTTTTAAGTGTCATGAAAAACACAAGAGTAAAGAATGTACTAAGGAGATAAGAAATAATTGCATCAACTGCCATAAAGAAAACAAAAGATTAAACCTGGGCCTAGATGAAAACCACGCAACGAATAGCAAAATATGTCCTGTGTATATAAATAAACTAAATCTAAAAAAGAAACGGATTGGATTAGATGTTGAAATATAACAACCAACGAATATATATGGCATATACACTAATATACAAGGTATAACAAATAATTTTACTCAATTGGAAATACTAGCGGAAACAAATAAACCAGATTTTGTAATATTATCTGAGACGCATATGACGGAACACATCAATGAAGAAGAGACTGAATTAACTAATTATAATCAATTTATTACATTATCATCATCAACAAGGACTGGAGGAGTTACATTATACATGAAAAAAGAATGGACGGTGAAAAATATAAAAACCATTGTAAAAGATATTGCTTTTTGGATTTCAGTTTATTTGGTTAAAAAAGAAAAAATATCTTTTATTCTAATAGTAATATATAGATCACCAAGTTACTCTAAATCAGAATTTTGCGATGCACTTCAAGATTTAGTGGAGGAATTATGTGAGAGAAACTGCGACATATTAATTGCTGGTGATTTTAACATAGACTGGAAAACAGATTTCTACAAACAGAGAGTCAAAAGTATACTAAATGACAATGGACTAAAGCAGATAATGGATGAAGAAACTCGAAAAACACAAAATTCAAAAACTATAATAGATTATATTATAACTAATAATAAATTAATAACGGCTAAAACTAATGTAAATAATAAGATATCAGATCACGAAGCAATTGACATATTTATAAAGTGTGAAAATAATTTTAAAAAACAAATACAACAAATAGACATTTTTAAATATAATAAAAATTACTTTAGAAATGAACTAAATATGATATTAGAATACAACGAAATGTGGAATGTTAATGTCATAGTAGAAAATTTTGATAACTGTATGCAACAAACAATAACAAAATTTACATCAAAAAAACAAATAAAAGAAAGAAGTAACATAATATGGTTTAACAATGAACTTAGAAATTTAAAAATGGAAAAAGTAAGATCATATCAAAGAGCAGTGATGGAAAACTCAAATGTGGCATGGGATAATTACAAAAATATAAGAAATAAGTACAAAACTAGAATTGAAAATGAAAAAAACAGATATATAAATAATAAAATTGCCTTTTCCAATGAACAGAAAGAAATGTGGACTGTGATAAAAGAACTTGTCTTAAGAAAACCCAGAAATGTGATACGAACTGTGATATTTAATCAAATAGAATATAAGGAAAATTTAGATATAGCCGAAAAATTTAATAATTACTTTGTTGATATTATTAAGGAGATAAGGGATTTAATTGAATATGTGCAATACGAAGATGGTATACCTGTGATGAACACTACATTTAAGTTTCGTGCAATATCTTTGTTAGAGCTAAGAAATATGTGCAAAAGTATGAACAATAAAGCAGACTACATGAAAATGAAAAGAAACATAATTCTGGATACATGGAACATAGCTGGAAATATTTTGCTGGATATAATTAATAAATCTATGGCAACAGGAGTTTTTCCTACAAAATGGAAAGAAACAATGGTAACACCAGTTGAAAAAATTAAAAACACAACTAAATGCGAAGAATTTCGTCCGATAAATAGCTTAAAATTATGTGAAAAAATTTTGGAAAAGGTGGTAAAAAATCAAGTAGTGCAATATATAGAAAATCATCATTTGCTATCTAAGCACCAATCTGGATTTAGAAAGAAACATTCTTGCGAAACAACAGTTAATTACTTAATAAACAGACTTAAAATAATTAAGAAAAACAGTAAAGTACTAGCTATATTTCTAGATTTTAAGCGTGCTTTCGAGACGATAGATCGAAATATACTAATTCAGAAGTTACATAAGTATGGTATCCGGAATAATGAATTACAATGGTTCAAATCATATCTAACAAGTAGAAAACAAATAACCAAAGTCAATAACGTAGAATCGAGTGCAATAGTAAATAACTATGGGGTGCCACAGGGCTCAATCTTAGGAGCCCTATTATTTATTATATATATAAATGACATTGAAAAAATATTGGACAAATGTGAAATAATAATGTATGCAGATGACACCCTGATTTTTACAGAAGCTGATACAGAAGAACTTTGTTATGAAAATATTAAAAACGACATGAAGAAAGTAAATGAATGGTTAAATATTAATGAATTGAAATTAAATGAATCTAAAACTAAACTAATGGAAATTAATATGATTACAAATAGATCAATTCAAATAAATGACATTACAATAGGAAAAGTAAATAGCATAAAATATCTCGGCTTTATTATTGACAAGGACCTAAAATTTAATGAGCACATTGAATATATATGTAAAAAAATTGGAAAGAAAATTGGGTTTTTTAAACGAGTGAGAAATAAAATATCAATTATAACGGCTATTAATATATAAAATACGATAATTAAACCGCATTTCGAATACGGTTCAACAATTTTATACTCCAGCGGCACGGATCAACAATTTACATGGCTACAAAAATTACAGAATAAAGCTATGCGCGCAATTTTAAAATGTAACCGTTATACCCCAATTGAATATATGCTGAATACATTAAAATGGTTAAATGTTAAGCAGAGACTAATACTTAACACAATGATCTTCATCCATAAACTAAGAATGGGAGCCGTACCTGACTATTTAATAGAACAGACGAGATATGTGGGAGAAGTTCAACCATATTATCTCAGAAATGCAACAGACTTCAGATTACAACAAGCACACACCAATGCGATGCAAAGAACATTATTTTACAAGGGATTGCGAATGTACAACATGATGCCAAATGAAATTAAAAATGAAGAAAATGTAAAATTGTTTAGGAAAAATGTAGTGTATATTATTAAACAAAATTTTGTTTAGATTTCATAAATTATCATAATGTAACAAAAATATAATTTGTAAATTCGTAAAGTATTTCAAATACTACTTAATAATAATAAAAAAAAATAAAAAAAATTAATATGGATTACCCAAAAGTCAAAGTTACCAAACAAAACGATTCTGTCATAACTCTGAATATACAACAATGCAATAAATGGTTGGATAGTTCTGAACCCGATGTAAGATGATAATTACATTTATACAATACACGTTAAACAATTTTTCCACACTAATCTCAACATTTTGCATTAAATATTTTATGAGTACAAAAAAAAAAAAAAAAATTAAACTACTCACCTGATTCATCACGGAACGGAAAGTAAAGACAAATTTTGTCGTTATTTCTAAGCTTATTTTTTTTATTGCTTTTTCTCAAAAATGTATTTTTTATTGTTATTTTCGACACTCTCTTGACAATGTTTCAAATAATTTAATTTTAAACTGTCTATTTAAAAAAATTTAATTATACATCTAATTTTATCTATAATCTTTCTTTCTCCCTTTTTCTCCTTTTGCACACTATGCATCATAATCTTGGTGCTGTAATTTCGAATAACTATCTATTGCAAAAATGGTTAATGAACAGTAATACTTGCCCTAATATTGGACACATTAATATGCAAAGTATTAACCCCGGACAATTCGCGACAAAAATATTCGAACTAAAAAACATTTTACAATGTAATTTCTTGGAAATAATAGGTATAACTGAAAGTTGACTAAAACCTTTTATTTTGGACAATGCTTTAAATATCCCTGGATATTGTATTGTTAGAAAGGACCGTATTGGCTTGAGGAGTAGAGTTCTAATATTTTATGTTAAAAATGGTATCAAAACGAGAAAAATACTGGATTTATCTATGCATCATAAATACGAAATGTTATTAATTAAAGTTAACTTGACTAATATTGTAATAAACATTTGTTTAGTGTATCTGCCCAAAGGCAATATTAATATGCTGAATGAATGTGTTTTCGAATATTGTAATCAGTATAACAACATTATCCTAATGGTGACTTCAACTGGAACAAATTCGAAGAACATAAAGCCGTACAAATTAATTACTATGTAGCTTGTAAATTTGATAGTAGTGCAGTAATTAATTTAGAAACCAAAATGGAATGTCTGCCTAAGAACGAGTCACGCAAAAACTACTAAATTAGTTTTAATAAAATTTTGTATGAAGGTATTTTAGTATCCGGATTAATATGTAAACTTTCAAAGAAAAACAAAGACAAATTATGAATAAATTATGAATAAATTATTTAACTTAAAAACAATCTGCTGATATCCCGATTGCATTTAGTTTCGTTTGCGAGCAAACGTAGTATCTAATTTGTGTAGTCATTCCGTGACTTCGGTGTTTATTCAATTAATGGTTTTAAAAGAACCTATCTTATCTACATCTCCGGAGCAAGGTTCATCATAAGATCATAAGTTCTGGTAAGAATTTCGTCTTAATTACTTTTGACTTATGACGTTTTTTTCTGACAAAAATGTGGCATATGTTCAACAATTTTTCTTTTTCTTTTCTATAAAAAGTTCGAGAGTGTTAATTTAAAGTATGCTCTTTTGAAAATATTTCGCACGAAAAAGTGTAAAAAATGTTTCATATTTTGCCCCCAATTTAATGTAAGGGTAAGTATGCTACGCTTTTTTAGTAGTTATTGTAGAAAAGTGATGTTTGCTTTTGTTTCGAAACACAGTGTTATATTGCTTTATGTTTGAAACGCTGGGCGAGGTTATAGTACAGCTTCCTTGCTGCTTAATTTGACTGACCTTGTTAGAGAAAATACTAATAAAAACTTTTTAACTTTATTAGTGTCCCTTGACTTGTCTAAAGCTTTTAACTCTGTTAGCTACTCCATACTGGTTTCCAAATTGAGTGAATTTTTCGGTTTTTCGAAATCCGCCTGCAAGTTAATATATTATCTATGTGGCAGATTTCAGTTTGTGGATTTGAATAGTAGTTATATTGAAATAGTTCCGTTAATATCTCGAGTTCCTCAAGGTTCCGTTTTAGGTCCACTTCTCTTTATAATGAATATTAATGACCTCCCTGGTTATATTGATACTAGCATTTGCAGTTCTTACATGTTCGCTGATGACAATTTTCTTCTATTTAGGAGTACTCGTGATAATGTTGATGTTTACAATCCAATATTAATTACAGTCTTCAACGATTTTTACGTTGGTCATCAATTAACTCCTTACGTGTCAATTTTGCTAAAACGAAAGCTATGTTTTTTGGCGAACCTGAATATATTAGTCCTGATCTAAATATATCTTTTCTTGGTTGTTGTATTGGTTCATCGATCAGAAGCTTACCTTTGGATACCACGTTGATCATGTTTTACATCGTGTCTTAGGAATCCTGCGATGTATTTACTCCAATGGAGTTCACTTACCATGTAATATTAAATACAAATTGCCTTTTGCCCTCTTAATACCGCATATTTTATATGGCCTTGAAGTTTTTTCTGGCACTTCGGTAGGTATTTCATCTAGATTAAAACGAATCGCCAATATAGTAGTTCGCTATGTTTATAGCGTTCGAAGAAGAATGCATATTTCTGTATACATGCGCCCCTTTTTGTCGTGTTCCTTTAAGAAGTTCGTTAAAAGCCGGATTTTGCTATTTTTCTACAGGGTTATTAAATATCGACAACCTTCCCGAATCTGTTTAATGTTTAAATTTTCACGTTCTACTAGGAATCCACAGATAATTATTCCACGAATAAGAAATTCTTGTTTTGAGCGATCATTTGTTGTTAGAGTTGCACGTTCTTGGAACTTTTTACCACTTAATCTCCGTGTTTTTTCGCATTCTAATAATTCCTTCCGTTTAAAACTATTACTGCACTTTTCTCTTTCCGAGTTAGGCGACCTTTAGATGAAATAATTATTTACTTCAACTACTCAATTCGGTACTAATGTGTACATATGTATGTGGATAATACGGATATATATATATATATATATGTACATGTATGTATATGTATTTTTACATGAGCATTTGTTTTTCCGATTTTTAACTTTTTCTCGGTAGCGCAGCTACTACCTTGGGACTTTATTTATATTTATATTAGTTTTATTTTCCTATTAAGTATTTGGCTGGGGAGCCAATATGTTCTAGCTATTAATTGCATTTTTTTATTTAACAAAAAACCTATGGCTTTAGTTTATATAGTTTTTATTTTATAATTTACTCGGTCAATTTCTCTGTAATATATATTGATTGGCCCTTAAGGGCTTTGTATATTATTGTGAAATAAAAATAAATAATTAAACTTTACTGATATGTAAAGGTAGTTAAAAATTTAACATTTTTTGTTCTATTGTGGCTATTAAATGTGTAGCGATTTTGCAGGGTTTGGGCAACATGCAAAATATTCTATGTGATTGTTGGGTAGTATTTATTTTCAGAAAAGCAAACGCCATTATTGATTATTACATATTTTCTAAAAAATTTGCTTTTGTCTTTTTAAAGTTTAAACTTTTGTATCTATCATCTACCTTCGTAAATTTTTATTTTATTGTAACGTTTCTACTGATAAATGTCAATCGTATAGTTGACTAGATAGAAAGACCGAAAAATCGATTGGATATATGTGTTAAATAGATAATCAAACTGTTAAAGGAATAATAATCTCATAGTTTTATCATAAGTTGTCTTTACAGTAAAATAATTTATTTAATATTTCCGTTTCCCATTGCGACATGAATTTGACTAGAAGAAGTACCTTTGTTTAGATGGTTTTTGCTTGTTATTTTATATATTCACTACTGTTTATATCTACAGTTAAAATTTATTCACCCTTATTCTGTATAGCGTCGGCAACATCGTCGTCGATTTTGAGGCAACATCACTTTAACACAACATCAATACTTATTTGGTAATCCCTAACAGTTTAATGACGACGTTGTCTGTTTATCGATAATGTCAATAAAAAATAACATCCATATCTAATATTAGATTCAGTTGATTTATTTGTTTACTGTTTTTAATTGTGTTAACAAATAAAAATTTGAAAAATGTGCTTTCTTTCCGACACTGACTCCAATGATGAAAAAAGTAAGAAAAACTAACGGTGCAAAGAAGAAGATTGCCTTAGAGTCGCCGGTACATATCCTGATGCTTCTACAATGGGCTTATTTTTCTTTTCTGCTGTCTCGGGAAAAGTAAATAGTGTAACATTCTCACTTTTACAGGGCACTAAAATTTTAAGCACTCTATCACCAACTGCGAAAAAAGTCACTTAGTCAGAAAGTTAAATAAGAATAAGAAGAAAAATGTCCACAATCCGCGAAATTTTACATGTACCCGATATCGAAAATTAAGAATCCTTAAATCTTGTTGCGCCGCATCAGGTTTTTTCCCCTTATGTTAAGATCTGTTGGAACTAAATGCAGTAAAGTATTCAGTGCCTCTGAAGGACTAGTTCTAGGTGCACCTCTCTTAAAACTCTATGTAGATTATCTGTGATTTATTTAATTAAGTTATTTCACCAAATATCCAATGATATGTGTAGTAGTGTACCGTAACCCTTACGACCTATATTGTTCATTCAATCTCAATGATAGTGTAGAGTTCGGGGTCCTACCTGTGGATGTCTAAAACATGCAATTTGCTACTTTCTAAAAAAATTAAATACAAGAATTATTGTTAAAATCGCTACTTAATAAAAAAAATAAGATTTATATACATATTTCCATTTGCCTTCTACTATTTTTATAGTTTTTAAAGTTTTTCTTTTTGTACACGACACCTAAATTACGGACGACAATATCAACGGCATATTTCCTTACAAAATGTTGTTGTTCATGTTGTCAGTCATCGATAAATGGCAATATTGACAACGAGAGTACCGATTAAAAAAAACGATTAAAATTGCCGTCGCCTTACATTGCCGACGCCAAACAGAATAAGGGTGATTATTTTATTTAGTTCAAAATTCTTCTTTTAGATCTCTTTGGTGTGTTTACAATTTACTTTTCATGGGATATTGCACGCATGACTTGTCAACCAAACATTTTATATATTAATTACTAATATTTTTTTCTTTGTTGTATGTTTTCTTTTTCACTAAATGAAAGTATTCGTAGTACATTCAGCCATAATTTAAGCATTTATTTCCAAAGTACATGTAGCAGCATTATTAAAAACATCATTCATCATCATAGTTAATGTTTTCTTTCACTGTTTACTATCTTCGTTTTCTTTAATTTTCAATTTAAAACTTTTTTTTCAACTTTTTTGAATAGAGTTTAGAGGTCTTGCAATGAATTTTTGCATTTTTCTGTTTCTTGTTAACATTTTTTTAAATTAATGTGTAAATATACGATTTCTATTTCTTTTTTCTTAATTAAAATAAATTATGTTATCATTTTTTTTTTATTATGGATAATAAATGTTATACTATTTGTTTAATTTTATAGGAAGAAAATTTTATTATGCTTTTGTACTAAAAATTCAGAATAGTAAGGGTGATTTGCATATACTCATAATTATTTAAATGGTCTAGCATTTGTACAAAATTATTGATTCTAAATACAGCTTACAAATTTTATAATTTTTTAATCGTTAAAATTCCATTTTTTTATATTTTGTAAAAGCCAAATATATTGGCTGCCAAAAATATGTAAAGGTCATTTACGAAACCAATTATTTGAAGTGAACCAAGAAATCATATAAAAAATATTGAGAATTTTATAATAATTGGTTCTTGGCTGATAGAATTTCCCATTTAGTAAGTTAAGTTTTAACTTTTGGTTAAAAATTATTTATTGAAAATGCAGAAGCCAGCCGCACATTAAGTTTTGGCAATATCGGGCCAAATCCAGGCGTAGATTCTACACCTTTGGAATCTAATAGTCCTAGGCTACTCCCACTATGCCACTGACCCGATTTAAGTCTTCTTCAAAAACCCACTTGGTCCACTTCAAAATATTCTTTTCTTGTGAAATTTTCAAAATTTCAAAAATCCGATTGTTAGCTGAATCTAAACGCAGATTCTACTACGCTTAGGCTACTCCCACGATGTATTCACATCAAAATATCCTCTTTTTTATTTTTTCCCTAAAGGCAAAAATTTCAAAATATCATATCTCTGACATCCGGCTTATTCCATAACTAGATTTTAAACTGACAGTCTTTGTATGCTGGGTATTGTTATTGATAATAGGCTCACCTTTTGCTCTCATATTAATAGCTTAATAGTAAGGTTTTTGGTATCTTGCGTTGATTTTCTACTAATCTGTTTTACCTCCCTACATAAAAAACATTATCTCCTTCCTTAATGCCTCTAGTCCTTTATAGTCTTGGGGCCGTTTTTGGTACAAATGCATCAATATATCATCACTTAAAAGGATTTTTTTATGATAATCCGCTTTGCTTACAATATTAATTTCCACGATCATATCTTTGCATATGTACAGCAATTTCTTGGCTATTCTTTTCAAAACTTTCTTATGTTTAGAAATCTTATTTTATTTTACAAAATATTAAGAAGTGGCCACCCAATTACTCTTTATAATAAATTTATTTTTACGCGATAAATAAGAAATCCCCAGATAATTATTTCTAGAATAACTTGCTTTGTTTTTGAAAAAATATTTTTTGATTCGAGTCGCCCGATCTTTTTTTAACCTGTTGCCTATTAACTTGAGAAATTTTACCCTCTCAGTAAACTCTTATTGTCGTAAATTATTAGAACACTTGTTAAATTTTTAGAATTTGAAGGCCTATGCCTATGACTAGGCTGTTTTATCGAACTTTTCTATTTCAACTCTTTTGATTACGGCTGGGGAGCCATAAAGCTTATCTATTTGTATGGACATTTTCCAATAAATTAATGTTTATATATATATATATATATATATATATATATATATATATATATATATATATATATATATATATATATATATATATATATTAATAAAATGAATTACTGTTTGTATTAAACTTTATTCGTATTAATGTAATAATTCTTTATTGGTCTTAAAGGCTTTTTATTACAAATTGTTAAAATAAATAAATAAAATAAAATAAAATAAAAAAATTAAAAACCAATTTCAACATTGAATATAAGCATTAAATTTAGCGAATTTCTACCAAAATGCAAGGACTATAGATAATTCCTCAACTAAATTATCTCCCTGGTATACATATTTGTTATTAAATGTTATAAGATGTACTTTGCAAATTTTATTCCATATGTGCGTAACTTCATGCAATAAAATAGTTTAATAAAAAAAATCCATTAAAAATGGTTTTTTTTGCATGACCCACCTTAATACGTATTTATTTACGTTTTAAAATTTTTGACTCTGGAAATCATAGCATACATTTGTATGCTTGTGCATAAGCGTGTGTGTAAGTATAGGTATGTTAAACTAAACAGTCTAATTCTTAATTAGAAGAATGCGCATGTCAGTGCATAAATGTGTGACTCTCGTTTAGTTTGTTATAGAAGCATTATTTTTGCGCTGTATAATCAGAGTCAAATGACAAAAAGACAATTTTTATAATAAACTTAATTAATTTTAGACTTGAAATACAAATGTCATATGTTGCACATAATTAAATATTTACAGCACATTTTTTATAAGATGACATTCGTATATTGTTAAACTTACTTACTGCCATCCCTAAATTAAGACGTAAAGCGCAAGATATCTGTCAAAATTTCTCATGTACATACAAAATGTATGAAGCATCCCTAAATAGCACGGCGCACGGTGGTTCAGAATTAATTTTCATTGGCCAAAACCTATATTTTTTGTTGACACAGATTCTTAAAATTTTTATGTCATCATAAAGAAAACAGATCAAAACTAAGGTAGCCGAAAAATTGTGTCAAAATATTCGCAGTAGTGGGCGTGGCATGCTGCTAAAGGCAAAGAATTTATGTTAATTTAAAAATAAAATAAAAGTTGTAATATTTGATCTCATATTAATTGCGATTTCTTAAAAACTGTTATCGATATTGAGCTGCGGTTTTTTTTTTGTTATGTTGGGTGAACTGTTGTTTTTAAGAAATGGTATATGCGCACCCTGTATAATTTGTAAATAGGGTGTTATGTTTAAAATTGGAAACCTCCATATATTCGCAAAGTTTGAAGTTTAGTAGTATATAACTTCTGAAGGACAAAAAACCAAAACCACACAAAGAAAGGCAAAAGTGTTCTCTTTAAGCCTATATATACTTTTGCACCCGCCCGGATCCGCCTGTAGAACACTTTTTCTATTTTAATGAAAATACTCAGCATTTTTACAAACAAATTTCTATCAAAACTGCTAGTAAATTTACTTTAGAAGTCATTTACTGCCAAAAGTACGAATTGCAGATAGCAAAACGTAAGGGGAAAGAGAGGAATCTAACTAAAAAGTTAATTTTATTCGAAAATTGAGAGTTTTAGTACACAAAACAATTTTTGGTAAAATTTCCTTAAAATCCAGTATAAGTTGTATATGACAAATTTTCCCATAGAAAACTTGTATAAACCGAATCAACTTAGGTAGTTAAACTTAGTTTTTTGTGTTTAGGTAATCTACTTTAGGTTTAACACTTTTATATGTAGTTAAATCACAATAATTTGGAAATAAATTTTATTTCGGTACAAGTATTCGATTTAAAAAGGCAAATTTATTGTACGTTTTCCAAATCAGCTTAGGTAGTTGAACTTGGTTTTTGTCTTAAAAAATTCCATACAAAAGAAAAAATACCTGAGCTAGCCTAGGTAATAATAGCTCTAATATGTTTTTGTGTGTACGTAATCTATACAAAGTTTGACATTTCTTTATTAAGTATATAAGGACAAAAATTTGGAAATAAATTTTACTGTCAGACAAGAATTCGATTTGAAAAGGTTGATAAATTTTTGGAAGTTATTTTTATAGAACTTCAACAAATACATTATTTTCAGCTTAATTAAAATATGGAAACTTTCAGCTATAATGAATTGAGCGAAGAATATTTTAAAAACAAAGAAGATGTTCTAAACCATATTGAAAGAAAATTGAACATAAATGCTATCAGCAGTGAAACGCAATTGAAAATAAAAAACAAAGTATCTGATTTCGTAAAAATATTGCAAAAACGCTACAAGGAAGTTCACTATAGTAAAAGTAAATTTTACAAGCGCTTTGAAAATTGGTTACAAGATGAACTTAGTATCCAGGTGATTTCAGAAACCACAAATAAGAAGAGTGGTGGAAGACCAGAAAAATCGCTAGATAACTGTAGATCTAAGAGACGAAAACTTAAGAATATAAATGAAGAAATCGGATGTGAAAACATTAAAGATAGTTTTCTTTACAAGCTGCGATCACAAAAACAATTAACGAAAGTGGATATCATTGAAAAAGTCATTTCTGCTAGTTCGGTGAGAACAAAACGGATCCTTAAAAGCATTCCGACACCAAACCAGGAAAAACAGTTCACAAATGAGGAAGCGCTTGCATTATTTCTGGATTTAAAGTTAACAAAACAGCAGTATACTCAACTCAGATTACGTGCGATCGAAAAAGGCTCAAATTTATACCCGTCATATCATCACATAATTGCAGCTAAAAAGGAGTGTTATCCTCCAAAGGAATCTATCAAAATCACACCAATTTCGGCACAGGTACAACTGCAAGCTGTATTTGATCATACAGCCGAAAATTATGGAAACTGCAATTTAACTCTTTTTTGTAAATGGGGATGCGATGGGTCTTCTGGACAAAGACAATATAAACAATTTTTATGTGAGGATATTTCTGACACAGATATGTTCATGGTGTCATTTGTACCATTGGGATTGATAAAAAATTTAGAGGACTCGGAACCTTCGCCCAGCACAGTGAAAGCAAGTTATATTTGGAAAAACTAAACTCCATCGTCTACAAAATACTGCAGACCAATAAAATTTGAATTTAAAAAGGAAACTCATGATACTATTAAGAATGGAGTAAGTAACATTAGAGCCTAAATTTCAACACTAAGGCCATTAGAGTTAGAGATAGAGGAACAGGCTATTAAATTGAATTACCAATTAATACTATCTATGATAGACGGAAAAACTGCCCAGGTTTTGACTGATACAAAAGCTTCATCCAGCTGTATTATATGTAAAGCAACATCAAGTCAGTTAAACCAAGAACCGACAAAGTCGGAGGATAGTATTGATGCATTTGAATTTGGATTATCACCGCTACATACGAGGATAAGATTTATGGAACACATACTGAAAATAAGCTATGATTTGGACTTCGGAGCTTCAGGATCAGTAAGAAATAATAATACCAACACAGAGATAAGAAAATTGAAAAAGAAACAAGTTCAAGATGCATTTCTCAAGCACTGGTTGATTATAGATCAACCAAAACAAGGATCAGGTAACACAAACGATGGCAACACCGCAAGAAGATTTTTGGATCCCGAAACTACATCTGATATAACAGGTGTTGATATAGATGTTATTTCAAGATTTAAAACAGTTACTGAAGTACTTGCGTGCAATGAACTAATTAATGCTAAAAAATTTGGTGATTACGCCAAGGAAACCGCTGCTATATATACATCCTAAAACAAATATATAAATATGTCAGCAACAGTGCATAAAGTTCTTTATCATGGAGAAGAGGTCATTAAGCACCATTTATTACCAATTGGAGATTTGTCAGAGGAAGCCCAGGAAAAAAGAAGCAAGGATTACAGGTTTTACAGAGAACATAATACCAGAAAAATATCACGAATTTCTTCAGATCCCTTCACCTCTAGCATTCGAAGTCAATGGAAATTCAATCATTCGGAACTAACTGCCGAAGCTAAGGCACTGCTACAGGACACAGGTAATACAGAGCAGAATATAGAATATTTACAGGAAATATTCCAGCCAAATGAATAATAATTATAATTTGAATTTAGTATTTGAATAAAATAAAGTATAGAGACATTAATATTAAATGTTATTTTATTTACCTAGAATCTATTTATAACTATAAATAAATATTGTTGTCATACCTTTCGGTGAAGACCGTCGTCACTGGCTGTTTACTTAGTACGATTGGCGAGCGCTTTCGATGTAAAGACATCATTTTCAAACCGCGTTTTGATTAGCGCAACGTTTTGTTGTGAACAGTAATGTTAACCTATCACTTTTAATAAAACCCTATAAAATGAAATGCAAAACAGTGATAAAAACGCTATATAAGCCCGAAAAAAGCAAAAATGTCATTACTGTTTTGTAACGTTCTCTAAATACTACAACAAAATATGTAAACAACAGTAGCTTGCAGGCAACTGCATTATCTTACGCGGTGTCAAAATTGGATTTTCCAATTGCTAAGCGTTGACGCCGTGCTATTTAGGGATGCTTCATACATTTTGTATGTACATGAGAAATTTTGACAGATATCTTGCGCTTTACGTCGTAATTTAGGGATGGCAGTTAGGTATGCACCTTCAGCGTAAAAGCCATGCGTTATTTTGCGTCGCGTCTTACGCGCTAATTTAGGGATGGCAGTTACTTATGAATAGAAAAAAATTTAAAAATATTTACAGCCGTGTTTGGAATGAAAAAAACAAAAATTGACAAGCTGAAGTGACGTTAAATTTTAATTTTTCCTTTTTTTTAGAGTTTGGATTTTCTTTGGCAAAATTAGGTGGCGAAAGAAAAACGAAATTGTCTACATTTTGTTAGTAATGAAATTAACTCTGCCTTAACGAAAATTAAATTGATGACAAGCAAAGCCACAGATGTCTTAAAATATATTTTCCGTTTGTTGATAAACTTTTTCAAATAAGATATTTTTTAAATTTTATTTGATTTAATTTCTAATTGCAATATAATAAACGATAGATTCAATTGATAATTAATAAAAACACTTGTTACTTTAATCGCACCCAAAAACGAACAACGACTCGTTGTTGCCTATTGCCTATTTTAGAGTTAACAGTTCCGCCAATCCGGAACTGAAGATGTCTCCGGATTCCTCAGCTAGTCCCAGTTCGGAAGAGCTGTCACACCAACGCTTTTCGAAACTGTAACTTTTATACATGTATTTTCCTTAAGAAGATAACGGTCGAGGCACAATAATTAGGCTCTAATTTTCGGAAATGACCAGTTGACTGTTGTTCATTATCCAGGACGATCGGATTATTCTTGTTATATGCAGTGAGCTAAGCATGTTAATCATCAAAACTCTTTTTTATTTTTGTCGTTTGATTCAATATCAAAGGTAGTTTGCTTACGTTTTACGTCAGCAAAGTGTCCTCGTTGTCCAGGAGATAATCTTAAACAGCGGCGAGGATTCGGTTTTGTACTAGATAAATTGAAATCAAAGTTAAGCTCATTCTTTATTCATAAATCTGCAGTGTGTTAATAGATATCGAATTGTGTCCAAAATAAATAAATCGTTTTTAATTCGCTGTGCGCACTGTTGGTTCGAGCGGCATGTTTTAGTTCGCAAATATAATTATTTGTTTATAGTAATATTTTATTATTGCTTAAGATTTAAATAATTTATAACATTTTCTAAGAATTAATAGATGACATTTTCCAATTTTAAAGTTTATTTGTAAAAATGTTACTTTGCCTTTACTTAAAAATTGGCAACCTTGAAAAACTATTAATAACAATAATAAAAGCAACCAAATTTCTCAGTGAAAATATCTGTAATACTTTGCAAAAAAAATTTTTCTTAAATTTTTATAGTAGGAATAGAATCTAACAATATAAAATAATAAAAGTTATTATCATTATTATTATTATTATTATTTTTAATGTTCCGCCGAACTGTTCGGCTAAAATTGAATTTTCTCTGTAATGTTTAGTGCGGTTTACTGACCAATCGACAACAAAGGGATGCGGTTTTGATGCAGAGCGCGTTGCGCGTTCGAAATTACGGTTTTTACTGTCACTACACGCAGTCGAGAAACAGCATAATAGCCTTTGGAGCACCGGCCAATACATTATAGTTATATTCTATTTTCGGTCTAATAAAGGAGAAATGTATAGCGAGGAGATCAGATGAAGTAAAGTATTTCTGTTCGATGTTTTACCGAACATCTGATTGAGTCTTCATGCCAAGAGCAACGGGGACTTCTGATTTCTTAAAATCAATATCACCCATAATTACAGATGAAGTAGCACATTCAGCCTTAAGCCTGTACAAAAGCACACAGCACTCGGTTCTACGAGCATTAATTTTAACCCTGTTCCAAATACCCCATTGCCAAAAGATTTGCAATCAATTTAGGGTATCGTCCATGTACTTTCGCGTATCCTCAATTTATGGAAGGCTTGACCTTTTAATAAATAAATATGAGTGGCATATGCTACTGTCATCTGCAAAAGAATAGATAGGATTGAAAGTCTGGCGTAAAAGTTCGTTAAGAAAAATAAGACATAGGGGAGGAGAAAATACGGCACCTTGCGGTACCCCTGAATTTACCTTGAAATCGCTTAATGAGATCCCATCTTTAACAACTCGTATAGTACGATCCCTGAGAAAGCTCGATATGAATCGAAAGAAGCCATCACCGACGCCAAAAGTAAAAAGTTTTAATATGAGTGCACCATGCCACAATTTATCAAACGCCTTGGAAATGTCCAAGGCCACCACATTATTTTCGCCGAAATGGTGATTGCATTTTCACAATTTTTGCAAATCAAAGGCCAGTAATTCATCCGTAGAGCGTCCCCTACGGGAGCCGTACTGCCGGTCACTAATTAAGCTGTTGGACTCCAGAAATTTTAGAAGATGAAAATTAAAGCATACTTTCCACAGCTTTGGAAAGTGCAGAGCAAATCGCGATTAGGCGGTATTTTTCAGGGTTATTAGCTTCTCCTTTTTTGGGGGATTGGTGTAACGTTAGCAATCTTTCATCATAAAGGGGTACTCACCAACATGGTACAAAATGCTAAAAAGATTTGATAATGGATGCGCTAACGTCGAAGAACACTACTTCAAGACCATTACTGATATTCCATCCGAACTAGGGGACTTGTTAATGTTGAGATCCGCTAAAAGCTTTTTAACTGTGCATGCTCGAAAGAACATATCAGGCATAGTTGCTGATACTATTTCCAGTGCGGGCAGTGGTTGATTCCTTTCCGGCATGTAGGATTTACTTGCAAAAATTTCAGCCAATAGGTTAGCTTTACCAAGAATTCTTTCTTGGTTTAACGCGGATTTGCTGGTGGAATAAAAGTTTGCATTCCAAGAAAAATAATGTTCACAACCATTTCCGCGATGCCATCGACTCTATTGTCCAGAAAAGTTTATAGTTAAAACGCCGAAAAAATCGTTTAGCTCAGCGAAGCTATATTAGAGTAATTTTAAGTATACACCTTTTAAGGCTTTATAATATCATTGCAAACAGATGGTATAAATAGGGAAATGGTGCGATACGAAAAAAAACTGAAAGGCTTTAGTAGCTGACATTTTTTGATGTAAAATTATTTGTAGTACTTAATTTTTTTTCTTTTATTTTTTAATTCTCTGTCACCACAATATTTGTTTTTTTTTTTTTTATTGGTGAGATTACACCTTTTTTATTTACTACGGACAAAAAGCCTGAGCAAAACTAAATTATTCTATGGTAGATGTGGTTATTATACAAACGTATAAGGTGAAGGATATATAAGATTTGACATAGACTCTTGTCTAAAATAATTTACGGTTAACAATTACTTGAGTCTATGACTACGAATACTAAACAAATTATAATAAAATTACTTTGTTCTGACATGAGCAGTTGTTAAACAATTGCAATTGTCAAACAGAAAGTATGTGTGTATATAAAGCTGCGGTAAAACAAGAGTACTTAAGGCAGCGCTATTCTTTTTGGATCAATTTTTCTTTTTTAGTAATTTAATTATATAATATCATAATCGTAATAATAGAAACATTAACGCTAAATCAGAAAGGTATCTAGTACATTTATTGACTTCTATTAAAATAAATTTCAAAATATTTACAACAGTTAGAATTTTGACTGTAATAATAATAGCACTTTTAAGTTTAATTAATAAAAAAAGTGATAGTATTTAAAATATACAGTAAAAATGATGTTACTCAATAACTGATAGCAGGCTATTGTTTCTTCTGGCACTGTATGTTCATATATTTTTATGTAACAAGCAGCCGTAAAAGTATTTTTATTGTAGTTTGTCTTATTCTGCTACTTCAGTTCTTAGCCTTGCTGTCCGTCTGGATGATTATAGTTCCCAATTTTTTAATATTATCCTTTTTATCGGGAGAAAAAAATATCACTTCCTTCCGTTTATTTAAATCACAAGTAATCTTTTACTCTCGTACTCAACAAAAAAAAAACAAATCCGCTTGATGAAAGATAAAAGGAAAAAAGTAAACATCGTGTGATACATATCTGTTTTTATCCCTTCTGTTGACTTCATTGCAAGTAGAGTTTATTAATTTCTATAAGATTCAATCAGTCATTCTATATAACCACGTACTAGCAGCATATGATTTTAAGCATAAAAGTATCAGTTTTGATGTTCATTTAATGAAATAAAATTAAAAATAAAATAAATACACCAATCTTTCCCCACATATAGATTGCTTGAAACTTGTTATTACCGCAAAAAAACGAAGACAGGGAAAACTTGTTTTAATTTTATATGCTTTTCGCAAAGAATCTTCTCGCATAAACATTGCTGCTATTGTATTGTATTGCTACCAAAGCTCTTGCTTTAGGCTTGTGATGTACCTATGTGTTGTAGATGATAATAAATTTTGTATTTTTTTATGGTTTTGCGGTTGTGCTTAAAGTGCACCTTGTATACGTGCTTTGAAAATAATTTCCGGTCTGACATACAACTAAAATATAAATTCCAAAAGTATGTAAAAAAAATAGTTCAAGTTTATTGTTGAGCTACAATTTAAAGGAGCTCTTACCTTCTTTTTGGCATATCTTTTGTTTTTTCTATATTGGATAGATTAGTTTTTCTTTATAAAATCATGTATAAAATGTAATGCGATTCATTAATTTTAGTTAAAGAGACAACAACAGAAGAAGCAGTTCATATTCTTAAAAATTAAAAGGTGTCCCAACACAACAAACATGTTTTTTGTGTGTATAATGAACCGCAAAGGTACCACTTTCAAACTAAAAAACTGCGGATAATTATAGCTCCCAATGGCAAAGTAATACGAAATAAAATCTAAATAAATAAATAAAAAAATTAAAGGGTGCTCCAATAGTTCATTTTATTTTATGTATATGGCCGTACATTTAAACAGCGGAAGACAGGCGGTTGAAATTCACAAAGAACGTGTATTGCTATCTTCGCTATAACAACATTTATAAAATTGGGATCAGAAATTAAAGAGTGTTCCAATAGTTGATGTAATTTGATATATTGGTGCAAACTCTTAATCCGTTATAGACAGGCAGCTAATACTTACAAGGGACCTGTGCTGCTAAGTTCGTTATAACAACAATTAAATAATTTGAATTTAGGAGTTAAAAGGTGTTCCCGAAAATAATGTAATTTGACCTTTATGGCCGTATGTTTTGAACCGTTATATACAAACACTTGAAAATTTGACAGAATGTCCACTACTTTGCTTGGTATAAGAAGCATATATATATATATATATATATATATATATATATA
Organism: Cistogaster globosa; assembly: GCA_937654795.1. Classification (NCBI taxonomy): domain Eukaryota; kingdom Metazoa; phylum Arthropoda; class Insecta; order Diptera; family Tachinidae; genus Cistogaster; species Cistogaster globosa. The sequence continues at coordinate 56,857,839 of OW569405.1, forward strand.
TATATATATATATATATATATATATATATATATATATATGTGTGTGTGTGTGTTTTTTTTAATTATAAATTAAAGGGTGTTACAGTTGATGTAATTTGATGTATATTCCCAAATTGCTGAACAATTGTAGACAGACGGTTGAAATTAAAAAGGCTGTAGTGCTAAGTCTGCTATAGCAAGTAATAAGTTTGTAGATGAAATATAAGAGTGTCCCAATAGTTAATGTAATTTGATGTGTGTGGCCATACTTTTTAACCGTTATAGACAGACAGATAAAATATATTTTGAAGTCGGTTTGTTTTGCAATCATTTTTTTTTATTTCTTTATTCCCTGTAATTACTAATGAATTGTAGTTATTTTAAATAAACTTGGTTGAAACAGTTGTCGTTTATATTTGCAACAGTTTAATAAATTATCGAGTTTTTATGACAGTAGAAAGTGATAGCCATGTCAGTTTTACATTTACTTTTATTCTTTTATGTGCTTTTTTTATTTTGACAATTTTTCTTTTGGCGCTTTAATATTTTTAAAAATTTGGAAAATTTTAAGAGTTCACCCCTCACAGTTTTTAAGGTACAGCAAACTGCGAAATTTTATACATTAGATGACAGAATACTCTTTAAATTATAATTGTTGTAGTCTGTGTAATAATTTACTTACTTTGAAGATTTCAAGTAAAGGGTCCGCCATCTAACTTTTTTTCAACTAGTGCTTATTTTGAGAATGGAAGCTTATGTTTGATTTGACAGATAATTAGTTCTATCCTTCCGCTGAACGATTTTGGTTGTGTATACGCTTGAACAACGCTGGGAAATATCGCGACATTACTTCATGTCATGTCATGTTGCAGAATGTGTGCAAAAATTGCGTACGGATTTTGGAAGAAGAGAAGCACCGTCAGCCTCGTATGTTCGTTATCTTGTGAAAAAAGTGAAAGAAGCTGGCTTCCTTATCGATAAACCAAAGCGTGAAAGTCAAAAACAGTGCGTACACCCGGGAATATTGCTGCTGTGGCAGAAAGTGTGCGTGAAGCGCCATCAACATCAATTCACCGTCGTTTTTAACAATTGAACATTTCGGAGACATCATTGAGACGAATTATGCATAAAGACCTTGGTATGACGCCATACAAAGTCAATTTGGTTCAGGAGTGAAGCCAACTGACCATCCAATGCGTTTTCGCTTCGATAAGTGGGCCTGCGATCGACTCATGGATGCCGATTTTGCAAAAAAAAAAAAAAAAAAAAAAAAAAAAAAAAAAAAAATCATCTCAGATGAAGCTCATTTTGATTTTGGCGGGTATGTGAACAATCAAATTGTCGTATTTGAGGCATAGAAAACCCGCATGCATACTTTGAAAAGCCGGTACACCCAAAACGAGTCACTGTTTGGTGCGGATTTTGGTGCAGAGGCATAATTGGGCCATTTTTCTTCGAAAATGAGCAAGGAGTGGCCAATACAGTCAATGGCGATCGTTATCGGGCGATGTTGAATTTTTGTTCACAAACATTGAAGAGGAGGATATTGGCAACATTTGGTTTCAACAGGACGGCGCTACGTGCCACACAGCCGAAGCTTCACTCGATGTTTTGCGCCCTGTTTTTGATGATCGCATTATCAGCCGCAGAGCTGATGTCGTTTGGCCACCTCGGAGCTGCGATTTGGCACCGTTGGACTATTATTTATGAGGTGCCGTCAAAGATAAGTGTTACGCCGACAAGCCAGAGACAATTGATGCTTTAAAGGGCATTATTCGTGAAGCCATTGGTGAAATACAGCTGCACACAATCGATAATGTGCTTAAAAATTAGACCGATCGTGTAGGATACTGCATGGCCAGCCAAAGCAGCAATTTGAATGAAATTATTTTCCATTATTAACCGGAAGAATTTTACTTTAAAACAAAAATAAAGAAATTTTAGAAATTATTCAATAGTTTTTTTTATAGCATTTTCAAAAAAAAAAAAAAAAAAAGTTATTCGGCGGTATTTTATTTTGTAAGTATTTATATTTTAAATTATGGCTAAGAAAAAGCCATAAGCTGACAGAATACACTTCAATTTTGTTGTTGATTTTTTAGCATTCGCTACTAAGACCTTTAAAATACCGCATTATACAAAAAAATTGAAGTGTTTTTCACTTACACTGCCCAAGACTTCGTCAGCGTGTCTCTTCTACTTTTCATAAAATTCAAATTTAGAAAAATGTGTTTTTAATAGTGTTAAAAAGTTTTCATCTACAAAAATAAAATGTGCTGACAACTGTTTCAGTACCATTATCGCTATTTTTTATACGTAATACATATTTTTATAAAAAAAAAAAATATTCTATAGTATTATAGACAAAAATTCCATTGTATTTCATCTCGATTTCATGTTCGTGTTAAAATAAAAATTGCCAAGACACTAGATGAGCTAGAGAAAATTTAAATCGCCAGTCGTTTAGACATTGCTTCAAAAATTTTGCTATTGCAAATCAACAAGATAGGTCCATGTCTTTCGAGGAATCGGTCAAAACACCACGCTTACATCTAAATTATCTATATCATTTAGAACAAATTTAATTTAGTGAAATAACTCCAAAAAAAATAATGTGGAAAAAAATCTAGTGAAATATTGGCGCTCGCCCATTTTTTCCGATTTATTGGGTCTCTGAACTTTTTATAGAAAATTACGATTGTGCTCCATATTTTTAAGATATCACTATGGGTATCATTTAAAAGCTTTTGGAGAAATCTTTCAGGAAATTCTAAAATTTTTATAACAATACTTAACCTATTAGGAGCCGATGCCATTTTTTAATGTAAAATTATATATAGTACTTAATCTTTTTTTTTTATAATTCTCTGTCAGCCTAATATTTGGTGTTACTACACTAAACTAGATTAAAGCCTTTTTTGATATTTCATTTGTATTACTGCAGGATGTTGTTTATGTTGGAAAATTGGTGAGCTTTCATAGAATAAAGTAACCTTTTCATTTATTAATATTTGGGACAAAAATCCTACAATTTTTGAAATCGAAAGCTTTTTTTAAACAGAAAAACTTTATGGTTGGAAAGAATTTCTTATGCCGATTTTTATTCAAAATATTTAATGAGAAATCTGCGGTATAGTACATATATGGTGAAGGGTAAAAATTTTATACAATAACAATAATTTTCTTACTGAAATCAATATCTTTTATATTTTTTTTTAATTTCTTTTTTTTTTCTTTTTTCCTAGTCATTCATAAAAAATATTAACATATATGAATTCTAAACTTTCATTCCGTCATTTAATGCAGTACTTGGGTCTCTAATAAAAATAAAAATATTTGTGTTAATAAGATATTTAGTTTCAAATATATTATATAAAACATTTTTTTCACTTGATGTACGAGTTTCGCTTGGATGTACTGTATATATATATATATATATATATATATATATATATATATATATAGTATTGTTCGAAACCTAAGCAACTTTTTCCCACTAAGTAATAATAGACTCGTATCTTTTCTTTAAATAAATTTATAGAAAATATTTTTTTTGTTTACTACTACACAATGTGTCTATAACCTAAAAATAACAACAAAAATTAAATTCCATTTCTTTGGAAGTTATAATAAAATAAAAACAAAATTAACTTAATAACTCGCTGTTCAAAACCTAAGCAACTTTTAATATTTGGTATGATATCCTTTGTTTCTTCCGACCTCAGCGCATCTTTTGGGCATAGATTCAATAAGATTCGATAGAATAGATGTTGGTATAGCTTCCCACTCTGATTTTGGACAGTTCATCTACTCCTGTTTATTTTTAAGGCGTCGAGTTCCAACTCTCCGTTTTAAAATTCTAAAGAGGTTCTCTATGGAATTCAAGTCTGGCGATTGAGGTGGCCAATCCAAAACTTGAATCCCATTAGCTGATAACCAATCCTTGATTAACTTCGATGAGTGTTTTGGGTCATTGTCATGTTGAAACACCCATCGAAGTGGCATTTCCCACTCAGCATAGTTAAGCATGTGAGTTGCTAAAATGTCTTTGTAAACAAAACGGTTCAATTTTGTTTGAATTTCTACAAAGGGACCAACACCACTGGGCGAAAAACAAGTCCAAACCATCACATTTCCACCCCCATGCTTTATTGTGACTTTTGAGTACCGAGGATGTATCCGCTTTCCTTTTGGTCTTCTCACGTGGCAAACTCCATCTGAATTTAGTAAGTTACATTTAGATTCATCACTAAACAAAACAGTTCTCCATTTGGATATAGTCCAACCCATATGTGCTCTAGCAAAATCCAACCTAAAACAACCAAAAAGCTGAGAAAATCAGAGACTACATTGCAATCAATCAAACAACTTCTTTTTTAGTCAGCATAGGCTTCTTAGATGGCTTGAAGCTCCTTAAGTTTTGTTCCAATAAACGTTTTCTTACTGTGGAAGAACTAATCTGAAGTTCAAGCTCATTCGCTATGTCTTTCGGCGAAATAAATGGATTTTTTTAACTAGACGGAAAGTTTTCTGGTCTGTTCGCTCAGAAGTTTTTCGAGGTCGCCCACCGTTTCCTCTTCTTTCCCAGTACCTTTATACTTTTTTTTAAGTCGGGAAACTATTGATTTATTAATATTCAATTGGTTTGCTATAGCAATTTGGGATTTACCGTTATTAACCCTTTACGGCGTCATGTTGCATTTCTGCAACATACCTTTAAAGTAAGTGTAAAAATATTATGTATGCTGGTATACCAATTTAAGGCGACGCTCCAGTTTGGCAACATAGCATTCTTGCGGTTTAAGAACTAATAAGCCTTCTAGGCAGCAACAGTTTTGTATTAATTTCATTTAAGTGATATTCGTGTACCAACCTGTTGTGCGCTCTTTGAACTATTTTTCGATAAATTATTTTTTGAAGTAATAGTGGTATTTGACTATTGAAATTTGTGTGAATGAAAGGTAAGAGGATATTTTTTAATAATCAATTACATACTTTTTTGCAAAACCAATTTCGTTTACGTTTTATACTGATTTTGGTTTGTTGCACATATGCAACATTGCCTGTTGAGGTGTATTATTTGACTTTTTTCATCATTGTGAATATTTCGTCTCCAGTATAAAAATGAACCGTAAATCGCATAATCTAACTACTAAGGACCTAGAAATTATTATATTACAATGGGAAGATAGTGAATATGGCCTGGATTTTTCTGATGACGATGATGCTGTCGATCCAACGTATGAGTTAGAGGCGAATGTAGATGAAAGATCTGATGAGGAATTAGAAGCATCACCTGGCTTACAAAATGATTTTGAGCCCACTTACAATCTATCAACTGCATCCACCAGCAGTCAGAGCGTTAGAACTGCAAAGTATTTCACTTCTGTGATCATTTCTCACACTACTACTACTGAAGAATCTTCAAAGTTGTCTAATCATGTGCTTAAGACTAAAACGACATGGAAAACAAAAAGCCTAAATTTGAATGATGACCAACTGCGTTTTAATGGATCTGAGATGTTACCTCAAGAAATACTTTGCTTGGATACCCCATTTGAAGTATTTTCATATTTATTTACTGAGGACATTATCGAACTCATAAGCGACCAGACTAATTTATGCTCTGTTCAGAAAGATGCCAATAAGCCTGTAAATGCAATCAGTCAAGAGATACGTCAGTTCATAGATATCGTATATTATATGTCAGTAGTTCATATGCCAAATGTAAAAATGTATTGGTCAGAAAACATAAGCTTTGCGCCGATACGAGAGACAATGTCGTCGAAACGATTTGAATTAATTAGGCAGTTAATTCATTTCAACGAAAATGATAAAATGCTACCATATCAACATATTGATTCTGATCGATTGTATAAAATTCGGCCATTGATAAAGAAACTGAATTATAACTTCAAAAAAGTTCCATTTGAAGCGCATTTATCCGTAGATGAACAAATGTGTTCAACGAAAGCTAGAAGTGTGTTGAAACAGTATTTACCAGATAAGCCTCACAAATGGGGATTCAAACTATTTGTTATATAAGGTGTATCTGGATATGGCTATACATTTGAAGTCTACAGTGGCCAAGAAAACAGATGTGCAATTGGCGAGCCAGACTTGGGTGCATCATCCAATGTAGTTATCCGCCTTTCCCGTGATGTACTAACAAATCAGAACTATCGCATCTTTTTTGATAACTACTACACATCAATTCCGCTTATAGAATACCTTTCCAGTCGCGGCATTTTGGCCTTGGGGACTATAAGAAGAGTACGTATTCCCAACTGCAAGCTACCAGATGAAAAGGATTTAAAAAAAGAACCGCGCGGTACGTCAGTAGAACAAGTCGGTGACTGTAATGGAACTGACGTAGCTGTTGTTGCTTGGAGAGATAACAAAACTGTAACTCTAGCATCTAACTTTGCAGCAAAGTACCCAACATCTGTTGTAAGAAGATGGGACAAAAAAGGGAAACAATATATTTCTGTTGAACGACCTTTTGCAGTGGCAGAATATAACCGACATATGGGTGGAGTCGACCTTTTAGACTCCGTTATAGGCCACTATAAAATCAAGCTTCGTAGCAAACGTTGGTATCTACGGATTTTTTACCACTTACTAGATATGACTATGTGCAATTCATGGCTTTTATATAGGAGAATACAAGCTGAGAAGGGTAATAACAGCAAAACTCTCAACTTTGCAGACTTTAGACTACGTATTGCTGAGGCGCTATGCAAATATAAAACTGTGAATCGTACAAAGCGTGGAAGTGATGTTGAACATCTCATTCAAAATAAAAAGAAAAAAGGGCTGGCGCAACACGTTCCTCCGAAAGATGTCAGGTTGGACCAATACGGCCACTGGCTAGTTTGGGTCGATAAACGGATGATATGCAAATTTCCAGAATACACAGGCTATACACAAACATCTTGCGAAAAATGCGGGATTTGTTTGTGCTACAATAAGCAGAACAACTGTTTTAAAAATTTTCATTCCCATTAATTTTAACTTTTTTTTTAGAGTTATTTCTGCAATGTTGCATTTCTGCAACATATAATTTTTTTCAATAAATATCATCTTAATTATTAATAAAAATTTGTTTATTAACTTTTCTAATAATAATAGCCTATTTACCAACTATTAACCAAAAACTAATGAAAATGGCGTTCTTGTGGTGTAAAGAGTTAAAAAGTTCAATAATTTTTAGCTTAAAAGCTGATCCATAACGTGTTCGCGTCATGGTTGCACTTCTAAAGAATTGGTACTACTTAAATGCATAAAATCAACCAAAATTATTTTTTTCAGTAGCAATCATAACGGGACTAAAATTTTTGTTTAAAATTTTTGTTGTTGTTTTAGTTAATATTTCGCAACAAAGACATAAAATGTATTTTTTGTTGTTATTAGTATGTAGACTATTACCGCATTTAGACTAGGCAATTTTTCATGAAACCTGCATGAAATTTTTGCTTGTTGGTGAAGCAAGAGGAGTAAGCAATATGGTTTTACTGGGATTTTGAGGGTATATTATTTTTGTTTATGTTTATTTTTAAATAACGCATACCGCTGCAACTTAAATAAGAAATTGAGAAAAAAAAATGCCTCAAAAATTGCATAGTGTTAATCTGGACTATATGTATAATAATAAATAAAAGGGAAATTATGTTGTCATACCTGTCGGTGAAGACCGTCGTCACTGGCTGTGAGTTTATGTTGGGTAGGATGGTTTGAGGAACTGAGAAAAAAAAAAAGAGAAAGACGGAACTTTACATTATCTTGACATAACAATAACACGAGGAATTGACTCATTAAATTTTGACATATACAGAAAACCAACCACAATAGACATAACTATCAACAGTTTCTCAAACCATCCCACCCAACATAAACTCGCAGCATTTAGACATATGATTAACAGACTTAAGACAGTCCCACTTTCTCCAGACAAATATAACAAAGAATTCGACACAATTTAAACTATAGCACTACTATCGACAAACTACTTAGACAATACAACACTAAAAACAAGAAGAAAGAAAACAAGGATACAATCGATACAACACGACGACACATTTTTACTTACACAGGACCAGAAATATATAGATCAACTAACCTTTTTCAGAAAGAAGGTTTACAGACAGCACTAAAGACGAGCAACACTCTACGAAACAATCTCAAGACATCAACAGAAATAACCAATAAATTTAACACCAGCGGAGTATACAGACTTACTCGCACCTGCAACCATACATACATACGACAAACTGGACGAACATTAAGAACAAGGTTCACAGAACACAACGATCATATAAACATGAACACGAGCCAAGGGAAATAGATGAATGTATGACGTTAATACATCCTAGTAAAAAAGGACGAAGACTGGACATTCTTGAAAACAAGGAAATATATAAAACACGAACGTTTAACGGAGATTTATTAACGAACAAACACAACCTCCGACACAATTTTTACACCACTAAAACTATTAAAACAAACGCAAAACACCTACAGATGGTCACACTTACCTACCCAATAATAAAAGACTGAAATATTAAAATTATATACCTTCAATAAACATGACAGATATCAGGCAATCTACCTGCATAATACCATTTTTATATAGACACCATCTTAACCGACAAAACTACCTGAACCCACCACTATCTATGCAACAAACACCTTTCACTATCTAACCAGTACTAATCAAAACGCGGCTTGAAAATGATGTCTTTACATCGAAAGCGCTCGCCAATCGTATCAAATAAACAGCCAGTGACGACGGTCTTCACCGAAAGGTATGACAACAGTATTTTATTTACTGCCGGAATAAATCCAATTAACTTAATACCAAAAGGGAAAATTTTCATTAATTATATATATATATATATATATATATATATATATATATATATATATATATATATATATATATATATATATATATATATATATATATATATATATATTTACGACATAACTAAATTTTGAATTAATTATTTTCACAACAAAAAGGAATTGAATGAAATTTGAATCAATTCAAACAAATTAGGCAAAAAAAATTTCAGTTCGTTTCCAAATAAAATAAATTTGTAAAATAAGTTGCAATTCATTTCTAATTCAAAAGAATTTGCTAAAGTGAATTGAAATTTATTTCCGATTCATTTGAATTGAATTGATTTTGGACTCATTCAAATGAGTTAGAACAACGAATTGCAATTCAAATGAATGAAATCTTAAATGAGTTCCAATTAATCGAATTCAGGAGCAGATCTAGAGGTAATAAGAAATGGAAAATTCTCCAACTAAACAAAAAGTATTTGTTGAGAAAGAATGAATGTAATTTTCTATATTCCACTTTGCTTATTTATACTTTTGAATATTGGTAATAACCTAGTTTACCGAGTTTGTAATTTCTTATTAATTTTTATAATTTTCTGAAGTCTTGTGAATAAATTCAAACTAACAGGTTATGGGCCCAGGTTGCGCATATTAAACAAATCAAAAAAAAAAATTGTATATTTATTTCCATGAAGCAAATAAAAGATGGCAAGTCTTCCAATAGGATTTTCGTTGAAACGTTTAAGAGGACGTGAGAATTTCGATGTGTGGAAGAGACAGGCAAAATCTTGTCTAGTCATCAAAGGTTGCTGGAAAGTTGTGCAGAACGGTTTGGTCACTGATGAAGATTCCAATTTAAATGAACGTGCTTTGGCTGAAATTGTTTTGATGGTGGATCCTTCAAATTATGGACACATTGCTGCAGCTCAGAACAGCAAGTAAATGAGTCGGACGAAAATGTGTATGATGATTCGTACGAGTCACCTTTGTTGTCACCTGTAGAAAATGAAGAAAATGAGTGGTTTCCAAATGCATACGACAGGCAGAACATCCATGTGAGTGAAAGTATTCGTCGCTCTTCTCGTATAGCTAACAAAATACAGCAATCACAAAATTTTTGTGCAATGCAATTCGTTTCTGATGATCCAAATAACGTGTTAGAGGCAATGTCGTCAAGTAACTCAGACGAATGGAAAGCTGCCATGAAGTCGGAGATCGATTCATTGATGGAAAATAAAACGTGGAATTTGACTGATTTACCACCTGGTAAAAAAGCAATAAAGTCAAAGTGGGTTTTTAAGACCAAAAAGGATGAACAAGGTAATACTGTTAAGTGGAAAGCGAGACTGGTTTCTAAGGGTTGTTCTCAAACGTTTGCACCTGTCGTAAGGTATGATTCAATTCGTTATTTGTTGGCATTGGCGGTAAAGCACGACTTATACATACACCAAATGGATGCAGTAAGTGCATATTTAAATGGTACGTTAAAAGAAACAGTATATACGCAACAACCTGAAATGTTCGAGGATGGCTCGGGAAAGGTTTGTAAGCTGAAAAAATCTATTTACGGTTTGAAACAGTCAGGTCGTGTTTGGAATCAAACCATTAACAACGAACTACTCAAAATGGGTCTAATCAGAGGTGAGATAGATCAATGTGTTTATCATAAATTAGATAAGGATCAAATGTTGTACGTGGCAATTTATGTTGACGACGTTTTGATATTTTCAAACGATTTGAAACGTCTTGAGTCACTGAAAGCCAAACTAGCCAGCAGCTTCAAAATGAAAGACACGGGAGAAGCGTCAACAGTACTGGGCACAAAATCACCAGAAGCAAGGAAGCTATTAAAATTGATCAATCGCGTTACGTAGCAGATGTATTGGTTCATTTTGGAATGAGTGATAGTAACCCAACTTCAACACCAATGGACTATAATCAAAAACTGTCTGCCATTATGTGTCCGAAGGATAAAGAACGTAAACAACAGATGACAAATATTCCATATATGCAAGCGATTGGCTGTTTGTTATTTGCAGCTCAAATTTCTCGTCCGGGCATTTGTTATGCTGTCAATTTTTTAAGTCGTTTTGGAACTAATCCTGGTAAACCCCATTGGGAAGCAGTAAAAAGTGTAATGCGGTATCTAAAGGGTACAATCAATAAAGGAATTGTTTACAGAAAACAAAAAGATGATAACATAAAAGGTTATTGTGATGCCGATTGGGCTGGAAATGTAGATGACCGCAGGTCTACAACAGGCTACGTTTTTACGTATCAGTCTGGTGCCATTTCATGGTCAACAAAGAAACAAAAAACAGTGGCATTGTCTTCGACGGAAGCCAAGTTCATGTCACTTACTGCTGCTATTCAGGAATCAGTTTGGTTAAAACGTCTTGAGGCTGAACTTAACCCTGGAAACAACAAAAGTATGTTGTTATATTGTGACAACAAGGGAGCATCACAAGTCGCTCTAAATAACACAATTTCCACTACCACTAGAATCGTTTCATTTAGTGCATTAAATCTCCACTAGAACTAAAATCGTTTCTTTTAATGCACTAAACTTCCACTACTACTAAAATCGTTTCATTTAGTGCATTAAATTTCCACTACTACTAAAATCGTTTTATTTAGTGCATTAAATTTCCACTACCACTAAAATCGTTTCATTTAGTGCATTTAATTTCCACTACCACTAAAATCGTTTCATTTAGTGCATTAAATCTCCACTAGAACTAAAATTGTTTCGTTTAGTGCACTGAGTTTTTACTAGCATTAAAATTGTTTGAATTAGTGGATAATTATTCCCATCTGCCACTAGTGGTGGCTGGACTTTTGCTGCATTAATGCTACGTCGTTTAGTGGTAATAGAAAGGATAATGCATTTTAAATTTAATGCAATAAACCCAACTCTGATTTAAATAATTTATTTTTGTTTTTTGTATAATATTTTAATTTATACAACACAAGTTAATTTTTTATTCGTGTTTAAATTATCAGGAAAGTTATAATTATGTTTTTTAACTTTGTTTTTATCGTTTTGACATAGCTTTGGCGCTTCTCTTTAGGTTTGATATTTAAGTGTAAAAGCTATGCTTTTGTTTAGGTAGCCTGTAAGTGTAGGTGTTTGTTTTAAAAAACATTTTTTTTTACATATTTTATGACATTTAAATGAATCAGATGAATTCTATTAATGAAATAGAAGAAGCTATTGTAATAGAAGATGGTAGGTAAGACATATTAATCTTGTAAGGGACTCAATGGGACTTTTAAAACCCATCATACAGATTGCAGAGAGGCAAGAATAATAAATGAAAACTGAAATTTTATATGGGCTTATATTTTTTAACTTTTCAGTTAGTTTTTAATCATAAATATTAAATTTTATTTTCATAATTTTTTCCATTTTATATTTTTTATATCAGTTTTTTAGTTACTTTTGTTATTGAAATCTTGTTCTATTTTTATTTAAATAATGTGCCTTTGCTATTATTGTGAATTCAAATGCTTATAAAATACAAATATTTCTGAAAATATGTTGCAATATTGTTAGGAGAGTGAGAGACTAAATGTAAGCGAATAATGAAAACCGACAATAAAATAAATTTTATCTCATCGGCATTACCATTGAACGGTAACTTATGTCAAATTAGTATGAAAATATTGTTACCGTCGTGTGTTCTGTTCCAGAAGACCATATTTTTCTTTTTTGCTTAATATTAAAAGTATGTATTTTAAATTATAATCTGAATAACATAACTCTTTACTCGTAATGAGAAGTCACTACAACAAAATATTTGCAAAAAGTATCTCAGAAATAAAATGAGAGCAGCGGTTTTAACAAAGTATCACTTTTGCGCCTTCTGGTGTCGTAAATAGGAGCTAAAGCTTCAAAAAAATAGCGTTAGCTATCGAACAGTATAACTTTTGTTGCAATGCAAGATATAGAAACAACGCACAGTGTGACTTAGTCTGCTCAATTTCCTGACGTCAACCCTATTGAACATCTGCGGAGACGTTAAAAATATGTTGCAGAAAACATGCCAGCAAATACAAGCGATTTATGGACTATAGTTTGATTCAGATTTTTTTTAATATTCTAAACATCATAAAAGTTGATAAATCTGATGTAAAAAAAACTGTAAAAACTACGCCTTTTTAATACAGACTGAAACTTTTTATTTTATTGTACAGCTCTTCTATTGTTTTGAGCACAACTCTGATTGTCTAACATGTTATTTTTATTAAGAGTAGAAATGCAATCTAACGGTTGCGGTGCCGGATTCCGCATCTCAGAGAAAAATCAAATAAAACGATGAGCAGCGATTGATTTTACTGTCATATCATATTATTTGTCTACTAATTTTTTTGTTTGTTTTTATTGAAAAAAAATTTATACAATAACAACAATTTTCTTACTTACTAAATCGAAATTAAGTGTTCTCTTGATTATTTCTTCGGATTTAAAGAAATCCTGAATAAAAAAATTAAAATGATTTAAGAGTCGGTGAAAAAGAATATTTTGTACACATTCGTATGAACAAATTATTTTGACATAAAAATTATATTTTATTGCAATTGCTGTTGCAAAATTTTGTGGCAGCTGAATTATGTTCTTCGCATTAAACTTTTAGTTTTTTATTATAAATTATATCGAAATACACATTGTAAAGTTTTAATATGTTGAAAATGTTAGTCGTAATAACAATACCAATGCACAGTGGGGCAGAATCAAAATATTTTGGAAATAATTCAGCCATTTGAAAACGGCTAGGCCGATTGATTCAAAATTTGGCACGAGCATAGTAGAGGAGTACTTGAGCTTAAGTTTTGAAGGTGGTTACCTTCCACTTTCCAGGGATGGCGCTATGTGGTCTCAAAGTTGGACACCTCGCTCCTGAAAATTTTTCTAACGCTTGGCATTTCTTCAATTTTTGTATGATTTTTAAATATTTTAGATGGTCTTAAAGCTCTCGTAAATACCTACAAAACGGTGCTTTAAACTGCATGTTTATGTTTAAAAATGATCGAGTTATAAGCATTTTCAAATTAAAATTTTTGACTTTTTCCATACCCTGCTCCAGTTTTTTCGAAATATTGGGTACAATTTGCAGCAAATTTGTTTGAGTTTTTTACCGTAGATAGCAAACAAAATTTAAGATTTTCTGAAAAAAATTTGAAAGTAATATCTTTTCTGGCTTAAAAACTATACGATTTTCAATTTAAAAAATCCAAAATTATTGCATTTTTGTGTATTTTAGCCTAAAATGGGACACTAATCTAATTTTTTTTGATAGAAAAAAATTTTCTTAAGGAATATATAAAATTATTTTATTTTTATTAAAGCTAACTATATGTGTGTACGTTTAAACCAAATTTCGTATAAAACTGATCATTCTCGTAGAAGATGTAAGTCTTTCAACTTGACCTATTTTACATCGAAATTTTGACTTTACCCCATATTTTCTAAAATCCCAAAGCTGGGATCGGAAAAAGAAGAATACTATAAAAAAGCTATATCTACTCCAAATTGTTTAAAAAAGTATTTCGTGAGCCCTAGTCCATATGTGGACTTTATGGGCAAAAGAGTAAAAAATTGCAATTTTGGGATTTTTCGTCTTTATTTTGGGAATTATGGGATTTCCTTTAGCTTAATGTTGCAGATTTTTTTACCGTTTGATTTTAGTTAACAAACTACATATGCACAGAAAATGTTATCTAATTTGCTTAATTAATAAAAGTTTTATAGCATATTTAATATTTTTACTTTTCTCAAATTGGACCGTTTTTACCATAATTTTTCGAAATTTTCGGAGCTCAGCAACGAATATTAAAATTTTGTTCCATTTTTTATTTTTGTTATGCATGTGAATAAAGATGACGCAATTTCCTATTAAATAAAAAAAGATTCACCTCAATATCATTCTTACGTGCAAAACTATGCGTTCTTAAATATGAGTGTTTCAATATGTATCTCACTTTTATACATTTATGTTACGGAAGTAAAAATTTTCATGCCTGTTTAAAAAATTGTGTAAAAAAACAATTATACCTGAATAGAGGATAACCAAGAGGCATATCTTAAATTAATAATCATTATAAAAAACATCAGATAAAAAATAAATATTGCTGTTAATTTTTATTTACGAAAAGTCGTTAAAAGTATTTTTTATTTCCTTAAAATTATTATTTATTTTCTATAAAATAATCTGTCATATCATTATGCATGTCTAAAAGATAAAGTAAATCCTTAAATTCTGTTTTGTTAGAAGGTGAAGAAGCCTCATAATTAATCCAACGTTTTCTCATTGATGAGTACAGGATCAGAAGATAACAATAGGCTATAGAAAATGTCTTCGTTTTGTGACTGCCTAGAACATTTTCGAGAACTGAATATTTGAATGTACTTGAAATCGCAGTTTCTTGCTTCTTGGGCTTCTTCTGTTAATTCCCCAAGAGGAAGAATATTCGATTCTATAATTGTTTTACCATGACATAATATTTTATGTACTGTGGGCGTCATATCCCTCCATGGATATAGGGAAACGAGTAGCTGAGATATTTTTGCTGTATATTCTCCAAAGCGAAAAGAATTAATTTGAGTTTTGCTATTAATTGCCATTAAACTACGTTAACCATTCTAAGCAATTCTTTGTCAATTCCAGTTATGTTTAAAGTAGTTTCAAAATCCCCAAAAAATTTTCTTGCAGTATTTCCGTCGTTAGTGTTTGCTCCACTACGAAGAGGCTTATCAATTATTAACCCCGTTTGTACTCTAAACTCTTCTTGGATTCTACTTTTCTCAGAAGCTCTTTGAGCTTTTAGTTCATCATTGTTTATTGTTTTTTTTTTTTTTGTTATTAAATTTTCTGTCGTACTTCTGTATTTTAAGTCGTATGCAATATGCAGAAAATGCTCCAAAAATCTTATTCTAGCATGAAGGGGGATATTCCGAAAGATAGAACTTCTTCGTTGACTACGTTGGTTTCTTTTTTATCTGAGAATTCTGACTTCTTCTGATCACATATGGAACATTTCCAATAAGAAGATGTGTTAGTTTTAGCGTTACTAACTTTTCCATCAATCATTGTTAAACTAAGTTGAAAGGATATGTTAACACAGTATTCTTTTATTTTTATAGATATTGGTTCCAATGATCTTATTTCGTCTTTGATATGCTCGACTAATTTTTTTGTCGTAGTATTTGATTCCTTTACATACTCAAAACAAATAGGCCTACAAAAATTTTTGGATCCTAGGGTTGTGTTTTTCCATATATCTTCAAAAGTGTTTGCACGTACTGATGAAGATGCAACCAGTGAGTATGAACGAATTCTTAGTGGTACTAAGGATGCCATGAATATGCTCTTAAAATCTATTGTATGTTTTTGTTTGTACTCAGGAAGGGCTGATATTCCATCACATCCCAACTTACACATTAGTACTACATCGCAGTTTTTAACCTTTTCTAGTTGGTCAGTAGAAAAATCTGAAATAATCCGTGACGCCGTATTTTCTAGCAAAGAAGATAATCCAATAGAAGCTTTCGTTTCATCAACTGTTATTGGAGATGGCATAATCGCTTTCTTTTTTTCTTGAATAGACTTATATGATGGTAATATTGCATGTCCTTTCTCAAGTAAAGCTTTTCTCAAAATTTGGTACTTATTTCGGCTTATTTTCATTTCCAACATCAGAGCAATAGCTTCTTCCTCCGTAAAATTTGACTGCGATGTCGGAGTAGGTATGCTGTTAACAATTCGTTTCAACCGTTTTGGAGATGCGCTGGGAAGAATATTGGCGATGTGCACTGCCTCGGAAGGCTCATTTTCTTTTTTTTAGCAATTCTTTGAACGTATCGCAAACTTCATCTTTTGAAACTGAAGAAAGTTTTTCGGTTAACTTTTTTTCTTAGACTTCCAACATAAGTCATTATAAGATTTGCAGGGAGCTCCACATAATGCGATGTAGGTTGAGAATTTCGCAACAGTATCCATCCAAGTAAGATACTTTACTTTAAACTTATTTTTGTTTCCGCGAACTGATTTCATTTTTTGATCAAATAATTTAAAAAAATTTTCTAGTTTTGCAGTACCAATGACATCAAGTCTGCAGTTGTATGAAGCCTTAATAAATTTTTTCATGGCCTTAATTCTATCAAGTCCTTTTGTAGCATCAGTCCACAAAAAAGAACACAATGTCTCAAACTTCAATGTGAACGGCATGATGTTTTTTTTTTTTAAATATGATATCTATTGTATTTATGCAAATATTTATATGCGTGTTCAGGTCATCGAACAGTTGGGTACCTAAAGAAGCAAAGCAGCTAGCTAAAAGTCAAAAAAGGCACTTAGGTAAGACATAATTAGTCATAGGTCATCCTAAAACGAACACTTGCACCATTATTTTTAACCCTTACATTTTTAACCCTTTTTCAGGTATAATTGTTTTTTTACACAATTTTTTACACAGGCATGAAAATTTTTATTTCCGTAACATAAATGTGTAAAAGTGAGATACATATTGAAACACTCATATTTAAGAACGCATAGTTTTGCACGTAAGAATGATATTGAGGTGAATCTTTTTTTATTTAATAGGAAATTGCGTCATCTTTATTCACATGCATAAAAAAATAAAAAAAATGGAACAAAATTTTAATATTCGTTGCTGAGCTTCGAAAATTTCGAAAAATTATGGTAAAAACGGTCCAATTTGGGAAAAGTAAAAATATTAAATATGCTATAAAACTTTTATTAATTAAGCAAATTAGATAAAATTTTTGTGCATATGTAGTTTGTTAACTAAAATCAAACGGTAAAAAAATCTGCAACATTAAGCTAAAGGAAATTGTTTCGGCGTAGATCCGAGTAAATATTTCCAAATAAATAAATAAAAACACAAGAATTAATTTTAATTTTTCTAAAATGGAGAAAAAGTTCTCTTTCTTTATTTAGATTAAAGATTTTATAATTACCTTGTAAAAGGCTTGCACGTAATGCTCTGCTTGAAATATTCCAAACGAATGAATTTTATGTATATTAAAATAAGAAAATAGCCAACAACATTTAAATACCGTTAGCGGTTTACTCGTTGAAAACAAAAGGTTTACCAACAAGGATGTAAAAAAGGTATCAAAGAGACACTTAAAGAAAACTTTCTAAAACCGAAAATTAAACGGAATTTATACTTAAACATTGCCGGCCACCTTGCAACATTTAAAGATGTTGCAATAAATTTAAAGTACATAAAACGGATGGAAATCAAGTAAATATGTATAAATAATAAATATTAAAAGTATAAAGAATGAATACATTTTTTTTTTTTTTTTTCATTTATATTTGAGTCATGAAGGACTCCTGTGGACTGTATTTTAAAATATGTACACGTTTGTTTTGGTGGATCATGAAGGACCCCTGGTGAGCCATGATGGGCTCCTGTTGCGGCCATGATGGGCCAATGTTTAGTACGGCGATAAGCCCGAGATAACCCATCCAAAAATGGTATATTGGGCAAGTGGAAGCCCAAGACTCGCCTGTATTCGACCCTTCATGATAAGCGGTATGACTTCAGGGCCTAAAACCAGCGCAACATTTCCCGAATGATTAAAATGCGGATCTGCTAACTGTAGGCCCTGGAACGATTCTAATATCGCATCCGTAACCGTCGCAGTTGGCGTTTTGATTCCACGCATCTCGTGTACCCGAGCGGTAATCAAAATGCGTTGCGACGGATCATGGATGGATTCAATCTCAATCTTGCAGTACCGATCGGACCCCACTTTCGTCAAGGGCAATTTTAATTTGTCCACAAGTTGAGAGCAAATATAGCTGTTCTGGCAACAAGCATCTAACACCGCTCTTATTGGAATTTTAAAACGATTAAGACACACCTTAAGTCGAAGTGTCGGTGAAAAAGAGACAGCCTGGCGAAATGCCATATTGACTGAAACCGACGCGGGTTTGACGCGAGTCTTTGACACCTTTTTTCCGGCGGTCTTGTGGTCGTGAAGCCAGGTGTTGTGCTTTTGCTTGCAATGTTTGCAAGTGGCCGTACTCGTGCAGTTCCTTTCAACATGATCACTGCACAAACACCGACCACAAAGACGGTGTTCGACAACCATACGCAACTTCCGCTCAATGCTCATGTTTCGGAATTTAAAACAAAAACGGACCGGATGATTTTTTCCGCAAATTTTGCACTTCGGACGTTTCACAGCATTCGTGGCGGGAGTGACCGAACTAGTTTCGCGATCATGTGCCACAACAACCGCAGTCAAAGAGAGGGCTTCCACTTTCCCAGTGGTTGGGTTATCCGACGATACCATTACGGTCGATTCCGTAATACTGTCCGCTAAAGGCGGAACAGGTTGTGGATCAACAATTGCCACTGTTTCTCCGATTGATTTTGATGTTACATCACTAACAACCTCGGTTATATCCATGGCCTCTTCATAGTCTAATAAACCATCGTCGAACAAGTCTGTCGCGGCTTGAGTGGCTTTAGTTTGAGGGTCCATGATTCTAGGAAAAATATAGATTAGCATTGAAAGGTTGAAAAAAGTGACATGAAATTATTATTCAAGTAAAACAACAAGTTTGGTTATTGGACGATTTATAATCCCGTTCTGTGTGCGAATATCAGCGACGCGAACGTGGCCGTCACTACCAGTATAAATCTTTACGACTATTCCTAGCTTCCACGATGTTGCAGGCAACTGTTCATTTTTTACTACAACTAGATCATTAATTGCTACTTCTCTTTGAGGATATTGCCATTTGTAGCGTTTGTGTAAGCCAACAAGATATTCCTCTTTCCACCTCTTACAAAATTCATGGATCAAAGCCCTGACCTTGCGGTATCGATTTACTATACTTATTGGACTTTCATAAATTGTCGGTTCCGGCGGTGCTAATATAGCCGATCCAATCAAGAAATGTCCTGGTGTTAGAGCGATCGGTTCACCTGGGTTATCAGGCATATGACATAAAGGACGAGAATTCAAACATGCCTCTATTCTAGCTAAAATAGTAGTCAATTCTTCAAATGTATATCGACACGATTGAACCTCTTTTCTAAAATTAAGTTTAAAACTTTTGACCCCAGCTTCCCAAAAACCTCCCATATGAGGAGCTCCAGCTGGTATAAATCGCCATGTTAAACCCCTGTGCCCGAAGGTGGAACACATTCTTGCCTGACACTCTTTCAAAAATGTTTGAAAGTCTCTTGCAATATCATTTGAAGCACCCACAAAATTTGTACCATTGTCCGAAAACATGGTTTTAGGGCAACCTCTTCTTGAAATAAATCGATTAAAGGCTGCCAAAAACGTGTCAGTCGATAAGTCAGATGCAGCTTCTAAGTGTATAGCTTTCGTAGAAAAGCATACAAAGATACAAACATAACCTTTTGTAATTCGACACGATTTGCCATTATGATTTTTTACATCAAAGGGTCCAGCAAAATCAACCCCAGTTGTTGTAAATGGTCTATCAACAGTAGTGCGTTCAGGGGGAAGAGCGGCCATTATCTGAGTGCAAGAACGTTGTCTATCAACTATGCAACGTTTACATCGACGGATTACAGCGCGAACCAATGTTCGCAGTCGAGGTACCCAATACTCACAACGGTAGATTCGACACATTAATTGGTTTCCACCATGAATAGAGAGCAGGTGTATGAATTCCGCCAAAAGCTTAGTGAATCGACAGTTATATGGTAAAATAATCGGATACTGTTCACGATATGATAGTGAAGGTGATTTTGTTAGTCGACCATTTAGCCTCATCACTCCCTGTTCATCTAGAAAGGGATTTAGGGGTATTAGCGAACTCTTTGATGGCAAGGGCATTTTCTCTACAAGACATTTATACTCGTCAGCATAAAAGACCTTCTGTGCTACCACAGCCAATCGTACCTTTACCATGTTGAGTTCATCAGCAGACACTACATAAGTTTCATATCTGAAGCGCCCTTTATGAGCTAAATGCGTGGAGTGATAAAAACGAAATATGTAGGCAATAACCCTCATGGCTCTGTCCAAAGAAGAAAATCTATCCAAAATGTCTTCAAACTTTGAAAAAAAGGAAGCGTGGACTACCACTTTTCGACACTCCATATCTGTACCGACATTTGCCAAAGTGTTCATATGCCAATGTTCCTTTTGCTGCTTCAACCAAGTTGGGCCGTGCCACCACAGTTCACTTTTCGATAAAGTGAGCGGGTCCACCCCCCGGCTGCCCAGATCAGCAGGATTGTCTTCTGAGCAAACGTGAAACCAATTATGATTTCCAGTATTTTCCTGAACACGACAAACTCTTTTCGCAACAAAAGTAGTCCACGAACAAGGTGGTTTCCTTAGCCAAGCCAATACAATTGTTGAATCTGTCCAACAATAAACACGTTCGATCCCAATTCCAATCTCACCAATGACATTCTTCAACAATTCGGATGCTAAAACCGCTCCGCACAACTCTAGACGCGGTAAAGACACTGATTTAAGGGGTGCGACCTTTGTCTTAGAGGATAACAAATGAACATTTATACCCCCACCTGGTGTTTCACTTCTAATATAAATTACCCCCGAATATGCTTTTTCAGAGGCATCTGAGAAAACATGCAGTTCAACAGACGAAGATCCGTAATAATTTACCCATCTTGGCACTTGAATAAAGTTTACCTGATGAAAAACTTCAATGAATTTTAGCCATTCCTTTACTGTAGAAGATGGGAGTAAATCATCCCAACCGATATTATCCAGCCAAACACGCTGCATTATTAGTTTAGCTGTAATAATTACTGGGCTCAACCAGCCAACCGGATCAAAAAATTTCGATATAATGGACAATACTTCCCTTTTAGTATATTCAGGTTTTATCTTAAGCGGACTGACTCTGAAAAAAATGAATCTAACTGGGCATTCCAAAAAATCCCCAACGTTTTCGAACAACTAGTTTCCTCAAACAACAAAACTTTCGCATCCACCAAATGATCTGGAGGCAAGTCATTCAAAATCGATTTTTTATTTGATGACCATTTTCTTAATTCGAAACCAGCTGATAACAACGCATCCTTTAATTGATCTCTGGCCGATAAAGCACTACAAATATCATATGCCCCAGCCAACACATCATCAACATACATATTTGTCCTCAAAATCTTTGAAGCCAAGGGAAATTCCTCTTCGCAGTCATCAGCCAATTGCAATAAAGTTCTAATGGCCAAATAAGGGGCACAATTCAGCCCAAACGTTACCGTTTGCAATTCATAATCATTTACCTGATCGTCAGTTGACGATCTATACAGAATCCTCTGAAATGGCGTATGACATGAATGAACACGAATCTGCCTATACATTTTCGAAATATCACAATTAAATACAAATTCGTAAATACGCCAGCGTAAAATCAAATTTACCAAATCAGCCTGCAGTGTAGGCCCTACAAAAAGACAATCATTTAAACTGTTGCCATTAGATGTTTTATTTGATGCATTGAAAACGACTCTTAATTTTGTCGTTTTTCTCTCCAGCTTAATTATTGGATGATGTGGCAAATAGCACGAATCCGTGACAGCTTCGTTACTAACTTTAATCTGTCTTAGGTGGCCTAATTCTAAATAATCGTTCAAGACATCACCATACATGATTTTTATTTCCGGCTTACGAGAAAGGGAAGCTTCTATTCTCATGAATTGTTTCATAGCGCTAGACCTTGATATCCCCAAATTAATTACCTGAGGAAATTCTGGTTTAAAAGGTAATGAAACAATATATCTACCTGTAGAATCCCGGCTAGTGGTGTTCCTATAAATTTCCTCACAAAATTTGTCCGACGGAGACATAATTCTTCTCTTCTGTGTTTCCTCCATTTCCCAAAATCTCAAAAGATTTTGGTTCAAATTATCTTCATCAGTAAAGGTAACAGCAGTTGAAAAAACGTTAATATTATCCCTAACTGAAACATTAATGGGGCCTGTCAGAATCCATCCAAAGACAGTTTCCTGAGCCATAAGAGACCCAAAAATGTTCCTGCGAACCTCACCAAGAATTATCCTTGGGTATAAATCGGCACCAAGCAAAATATCAACTGGCCTACTCTGGTAAAAATTCATATCCGCCAACCGCATACCAGGTATTTCACCCCTAATAGTCGAAGGACAAACAAACGAAGGTAAATTACCCGAAATTGACGGCAACACAAGTGCCAGAGTTTCCAATTCAATCTGTTCGTTCAATGGAGATCCTATTCGAATCGTACAAATTTTTCTAGAGGTTGAAAAAGCTTCTTTATTCACGCCGGAAATCTTAACATTCGTAGAATGTGACGTAAGTCGCAATTGATTTCGCAAACGTTCTGAAATAAATGAAGCTTCTGATGCAGGGTCAATTAAGGCTCTAGCTGGATACGTAGTATCATGGCAAATAATGGAGACCATTGCAGTCCCTAATAAAACAGACGAATTCCGTGAAATGTGAAAAACCTGTCGATTTGAGCTAACACGAGCGGCGGCCGATGTCGATGGCATCTCCTGTTCTACATTCGCAGTGTTCACCATTGACCTTGAATTCAAATTATTATTCACCGTATTCTCAGTAGGCGAATTGCGATGAAGTAATGTGTGATGTCTCTGATTACAAATGAAGCAATTGTGTTCACTTTTGCAATCTTTGACCTCGTGGGATTTCATTAGGCAGTTAACGCAACAATGAAATTTTTTTACGGTAGAAAAACGCTCAGATACGGACAATTGTTTAAACCGACGACAAAATCGAAGCAAATGCGATTGTTTTGGACATAAAACACAGTAATTTGATGAAACTGTATTAGACAGATGGGACTTAACTTTCCGTTCAACAATTTTTCTTTCTGTGTCCAAACCTGTGAGATCGCGTATACAATCTAAAGTTTGAATTCGCTCCGTTAAGAAGATGTCCAAGTCCTTCCAAAGCGACAAAGCAGTTTTGTCCTTTACACTTTGCTCCCAAAATGTGAGCGTTTGATTTGGCAATCGTTGAAGGCAAATAAAAACAATAATTGGATCCCAGTTATGAGTATCTATTTCATAAACCGACATAGCAGATAAAAAACTATTGATACCCCTTTGTAAAGTTTTTAAAGCTGCACTAGTTTCTTTTGAGACCGACTCCAAATTAAATAAACATTTTAATTGGTTATTTACCAACATACGCGGATTCTCATAGGTATCCCTAAGTAACTTCCACGCCACATCAAAACCAGCGTTCGTAAGCGGACACTTTAATACAATTTCCTTAGCCTCCTTGCCGGTTCTCTTAATTAAATAACATAGTCGTTCAATATTACTCAAACGTGTATTATTTATATACAACGCCGTAAAAAGATCCCTAAACGTAGGCCAGGAAATATAATCACCATTAAAGATATCCGTATCGCATGGTGGCAGTGGCAGGTTGTGACAAAATTTATCCGATGCCGGATCGTTGTTGTCACGAACCAGAGCTTTCGGTTTCGAACTAGCCTCCAACTCATCACATTTCAATCTCATTGTCTTTATACAGCGAGCGTAAGTAGTGAGAGTGCTCTGGTATTTTCCCTCAGTTACTTCAAGAACCTCTGATTTCACTTTCGTTGACGACTCGAAGTATTCGACACACTCCTCATATGAACTTTTGACTTTTGCCCACAAGGATTTCAATTCATCACTCAAAACTTCTATAGTATAAACGTGATGATCTTCGTCACGAATTTTGTTAAAATTCGCTTCAAATTTAAAAATGGCATCCGAAGCGCGAGCAAAATTTTCAATAGTGTTTGACATTTTCCTATCAAATCAAAGAACAAAGGCACAAGCGAATATATTATCAAAAGCCAAATATTTAAATTAAAACGAAACGACTAAACTTATACGGGTTGAATCGACCGACCGTAGAGTGATCACTTATGAACGAGGAAGAAGAGGAATAAATAAATGTTCTATACAATAATAAATATGTATAAAGCAAAACAAAACTGTTAATGTAAAAATGTTATATTTATTATAAATAAACAAATAAATTCCTGCAATAAATAAAGCACTATACAAATATCAATTGTGCACCTGTTGTACAAACTAACACACTTGCACAATCTATTAATTATATCGATCAGTTCTTCAAAACCGCACAAAATTTATCCGAAAACAAATCACGCGGCAATAAATAAATTTATTTTAATACTTCTGTTCTGTTTTATTTTATTACACAAAATTTAATTATAGGATTAAAATTTTTATTTTGTAGCCGTCCGTCCGCGTAAACAAACTCAGCCTTGTACTTATGAGAGTACTTATGAGAATGCAAAGTACTGTATCAAACAAAACGCACACCGGGATGGAATACAAGGGCGAATTTAAATAATTCCCAATATCTATATTTTTCCAATAACCACTTGTTTTACTTCTTTTTGTTATTACACACACACATAAGTATAATAACTGTTTGTTTTCTTTAATAATTCCACTTTTAAATATACCACTTTCAAATCAACCACTAACCTTATTTTTCTGATGATGATATTAAACAAGCAGATGATAATCCAATGTATATCCTCTTGTAAAAGGTATCCGGTTCGAATGGACCAATGTTTCGGCGTAGATCCGAGTAAATATTTCCAAATAAATAAATAAAAACACAAGAATTAATTTTAATTTTTCTAAAATGGAGAAAAAGTTCTCTTTCTTTATTTAGATTAAAGATTTTATAATTACCTTGTAAAAGGCTTGCACGTAATGCTCTGCTTGAAATATTCCAAACGAATGAATTTTATGTATATTAAAATAAGAAAATAGCCAACAACATTTAAATACCGTTAGCGGTTTACTCGTTGAAAACAAAAGGTTTACCAACAAGGATGTAAAAAAGGTATCAGAGACACTTAAAGAAAACTTTCTAAAACCGAAAATTAAACGGAATTTATACTTAAACAGAAATCCCATAATTCCCAAAATAAAGACGAAAAATCCCAAAATTGGAATTTTTTACTCTTTTGCCCATAAAGTCCACGTATGGACTAGGGCTCACGAAATACTTTTTGAAACAATTTTGAGTATATATAGCTTTTTTATAGTATTCTTCTTTTTCCGATCCCAGCTTTGGGATTTTAGAAAATATGGGGTAAAGTCAAAATTTCGATGTAAAATAGGTCAAGTTGAAAGACTTACATCTTCTACAAGAATGAAACGTACACACATATAGTTAGCTTTAATAAAAATAAAAAATTTTTATATATTCCTTAAAAAAATTTTTTTCTATCTAAAAAATTAGATTAGTGTCCCATTTTAGGCTAAAATACACAAAAATGCAATAATTTTGGATTTTTTAAATTGAAAATCGTATAATTTTTAAGCCAGAAAAGATATTACTTTCAAATTTTTTTCAGAAAATCTTAAATTTTGTTTGCTATCTACGGTAATAAACTCAAACAAATTTGCTGCAAATTGTACCCAATATTTCGAAAAAACTAGACCAGGGTATGGAAAAAATCAAAAATTTTAATTTGAAAATGCTTATAACTCGATCATTTTTAAACATAAATATGCAGTTTAAAGCACCGTTTTGTAGGTATTTACGAGAGCCTTAAGACCATGTAAAATATTTAAAAATCAAACAAAAATTGAAGAAATGCCAAGTGTTAGAAAAATTTTCAGGAGCGAGATGTCCAACTTTGAGACCACATAGCGCCATTCCTGGAAAGTGGAGGGTAACCACCTTTAAAACTTAAGCTCAAGTACTCCTCTACTATGCTCGTGCCAAATTTTGAATCAATCGGCCTAGCCGTTTTCAAATGGCTGAATTATTTCCAAAATATTTTGATTCTGCCCCACTGTGCAATGATAGATGTACCAAAGATCCAAGTTAACGAAGCCTTAACGAAGGTTAACAAAATTTTACAAAAAACACTGTCTCTTCCATAAAGAACAGACCAATATTTCATATTTATATTTTTTTTAATTTAATAATTTAATAATTTAAAGATGCATTCTCTTGCACAAACTGTTAGTCACGTTGTTAAATTCTTAATCTTTCTTGTGAGATCAAAATACAATTGTGTTTGTTTAATTTTTAATAAGCCTTACATCTGCATTAAGAGTCGGCATGTAACTAACCAAATGCAGAAAGGTATGTAGAAAAAAAATTTGCTTTAGTAATAATTTTTTATTTATTCGCTTTTCAATGTGCTCACAACCCAAATGTTATTTTTAAATGATTATTAGTGGAAAAGCTATATAGATCGTATGGCCATTTCGTTGATTGTTCAACTCAACTCGTCAGAGAATGTTAAAAGTAATCAAAAACAGAAACAAACTTCTTACAAGTTAAATAAATTAACGCCCAAAATTTGCAAAAATATCTGATCTATCGTTCATGCTCTTTACTTTCAGGAGAAGCTAAAAATCTTAGTAGTCGCAATGCGGCTAACACAAGTTGCAGCACACAGGGTACCCGCGATGTTTATTGTACAATTGCTTTGGATCAAGAAGAAATTTGTCGAACTCCCACCATAGAACGTACGCTGTCTCCATTTTTTGGGGAAGAATATCAATTTAAAATTCCACGACGATTTCGTTATTTGTCTGTCTATGTGTGGGATCGGGATCGACATATGAAGCAGGATAAACCGGTTGGGAAAATAGCTATTAAACGAGAAGAGTTACACATGTACAACCATAAAGATCATTGGTTTTCATTAAGGCCAGTTGATTCTGATTCCGAAGTGCAGGGTATGGCATACATTGAAGTACAATTCGAGGAAACAACATCTCAAATTCAAGAACAACGAATCAATCTTCTGCGACCTAGTGACTACGAACGAAATAGTAGTGAGATGATTGAAGAATTGGTACAACAACAGGCATTACAAAATGACTACAAGGAGAATAATGAACTTAGCAATTTACATCGAAATAGTGTACAAAAGTGTAGCATTAGAGCTACAAGTGTTGGAAGTAGTAGCAGTGCTTTGTTTGGAAATAATCAACATCACAACACTGAACAGGGTACATATTGGAAAAACGCATCTCTGCCAACAATCAGCGGAAAACATTCACGGGTCATAATTCGGGTGCCTGAATGTACCGACCTGGCAAAGAAGAGCGGAACTTGTGATCCGTATATGGTGTGTACCGCTTTGTATTCAAATAAGCGTCAAATCTCTAAACGAACAAAGTTGCGAAAGAAAACTGTAAATCCTGAATTTGACGAAGTGATGTGTTTTGATCTTTGCATTGATGCCGAACCATCATCGTCCCCAAAATCATCACACTGTCAATACGACTCCAGTAGCGGAGGTGGAACTATAAACTCAAATAAGGCGTATACAATTTATCCGGTGGGAGGAGCTGATCTATGTGAGATAACGGTGACGTTGTGGCACGATGCATCGGGTATGTCTGACAAGATATTCCTGGGAGAAGTAAAATTACCAATGCGAAATAAACAGCAACAAAATGCTGTTCAACCATCTGCATGGTATTATCTGCAACCCAGATCTCTGAGTTCAACGAATCATTCTTTAAATACGACTACTCGTTCATGTGCCACGCCGCCAGGAACACGTCTAAGTGGAGATAGCACTATTGGTTCGTTGCGTCTTAAAATACTGTACACTGCCGACCATGTATTCCCGCTTGCTACTTACGATGACCTTATGAATCTTCTTCTGGAGTCGGTAGACCAAAGACCTATTACCTTGTCGCCTGTTTTTATACTTGGTGAATTGGTATCTTGCAAGACAGATGTTTCACAACCACTTGTCCGACTTTTCACACACACTGGCCGCATTGCCCCAATAATCAAAGCTCTGGCCGACCATGAGATCTCTAATTTAACCGACCCCACAACAATATTTCGCGGCAATACGTTGGTGTCAAAAATGATGGACGAGGCAATGCGCCTTTCGGGTCTTCATTATTTACATCAAACGTTACGGCCAGTACTAGCGCAGATACTCGCTGAGAAAAAGCCATGTGAAATTGATCCGTCCAAAGTAAAAGATCGTTCTGCTGTCGACACCAATTTGCATCATCTTCAAGACTATGTGGAACGAGTTTTTGAGGCTATTACAAAAAGTGCGGTGCGTTGCCCAAAAGTATTATGCCAAATATTTCACGACTTGCGTGAATGTGCCGGAAGGCATTTTCCGCACAACCGAGAAGTACGTTATTCTGTGGTGTCCGGATTCATTTTCTTGCGTTTTTTCGCACCTGCCATTTTAGGTCCGAAACTATTTGATTTAACCACAGAGCCATTGGTAGGTTTAATACAGTTGCTTAAAAACAAACATTAACAATGGTTTAAAACTTTGTTACATAAATCTAATAAACTTTTAATTTAAGGACTGCCAGACTAATCGTACTCTGACATTGATTTCAAAAACAATACAATCCTTGGGTAATTTGGTAAGCTCGCGTTCTTCGCAGCAACCCTGTAAAGAAGAGTACACCTGTCAGTTGTATAAAAAATTCTGTACAGAGAAGCATGTTGAGGCCGTGAAAACTTTTCTTGAAAGCATTTCTACTCCTTGTGCTGACGAAGTTAGCCCAGCACATGAAACTAGCAGTTTATTTCCGGTAGGAGAAAATAGTTTAGAGCCAGTATTACTAAAAGAAGGGTGAGTTTACGCTATTTTTGAATCAGTTACGTTTGGTTAATAAAGAGTATCCCAAACTTTACTAAAGGTTTGAATTTTTAGTCATTTATCCATTAAAAGTTTTGGCAACCCAAAAAAAATATTCACAGATTCGTCAACAATTATGAAAGTTAATCTAGAAATGATTCCCGAAAAATTTAGTGAGACTTCTGTTCAACGTCACCAATTATGTTCAAAAACATTCGCATATACAATCAGTATCAGGGATAGTTAATATTTGGATTATTTTAAATGAAGCTAACTGAATTTTTTAAACTGTGTAGTCAATTGTGTTAAAGTGACATTATTTGAAATAAGCTATAAATTAAATACATTTTAGTTATTTATTGTAAGACTTTACTTAACTAAATTCTTTTCTATTTTTGCATTATTTATTAAAAATGATCGCATTTCTTATAAGGTGCTGACACTCCATTTCTATGTTATACCGCTAATTTTCTAATAACATAATTTTATTTTGAGCATCTCTTATTTTCCAGAAAATTTCGTAATTGAAATGCTGAAATGAAACTGTTTGTTTTTAATTCTTCTGCATTTGTAGCCTTTAGGGGCTTTAACATTGCTTGTACTTTATCGTAAAATTTTCATATTTTGTTATGGCCCACAACGTATATTAAAGTAACTTATTTCTTCATTGAAATATTAACATTTGCTTTTGTTTAAGTGTAAAGAAACGGTCAGATGAGTCAATTTTTTGATCAAAATGTCGTAACCACTTAATTACGGAAAACAATTTTTATTCTTCTCAAATACTTATTAAATTATTATAAGATCCCACCTTTAAAAGGTAAAGATATCACATTTGTTACAATGTAAGTCGTAATTTATATTGTTACGTGTCAAAAAAGACTGAACAAACATTTGTAAAAAAAGTGGTTACGTTTTTTTTTTTTTTGTTTTTTTTTTTTTTTTTTTTTTTTTTTTTTTTTTTGCAAAATATTTGACAAATCTGACCGCACTTTAAGTTATATTCGTTTAATCTTTCGGGACAATTATTGAGTCGAATTTCACACTCTTTAGCAAAATTATTCTGTGGAGACCTTGTAAATTTTAATCGATAATAAGCTTAATTCATGTGCGACATTTAATTCCAAAAGATAAGCGCTTAATGAGTTTAGATACCTTAGACTACTCTCCTGGTCGAATATAACATATATATGTTTTATAAAATTCTAATTTGCAGAAGTATTTAGAATTTTTCAGGTTGTTAGAAATTTCATCGAACTTTTTAATTGGATAGTGTGCCGATTTTAAGGATTAACAGCGACTTTATAGTCGACACATAAAACAAACGTATCCATCTGACTTTGGAATTACTACTAGTAGTCGTAGTGATTTTTCACAGGTAGAAAAAGGGTATATGTAAGTTTGTCATTCCATAAAGTATGTTTATTCTGAGTTCTTATGCATAGCGAAGTCTGTTCATCCGATTCTGTACCATCATATTCGACACTTACATTAACAACGCCTAAGAGCTGAAAAATATCATCTGTATAGGCTCAAGAAATAACATTTGTTTTATTAACAATTTTGTTTAGGTTTAAATTTTTAAATCATTTCCAGGAATCAGTGTGAATCCACTTCGAATGACTGACATTTCCTTCAATTAAACAATTTGTGAAATGCTTGTGTAAATTTGACGATGACACTATTTGTGATCATCTAATGTCGTATTTATATTTTGTTTATTTTGGTTTATTCTGTTATTTAAACATACCCGTTTAACATGACCATTTTTTTACATGCAATACACTTTAGATATATTTTGTTAATTCGGCATTCTAATTTTTTGTGGTTGCCCTTACCACATCTTAAGTCCAGCTCTTCAATACCAAATTTACTATAATTTATTTTTGTCGTTGAGTCTGGTGTTATATTCCTATTGCTGCTGTAACTACGGTTGTCTGTTTTCCAATTACGATCAACTTTTCTTTGCTGTTGACGTACTTGATAAATTTAAGCAGCTAAAGCAGATACTCTGTTTGAAATAGTTTTGTTGTCGGTTTTCGCTGCTTCTAGTTCTGCACTATTATTGTATTATTTTTTGGCCGAAAGTGTTAACATGTTTACGAGCATCTAAAGTTGAAACAAGGGTGTACACTTTAGGATCAATATTTGCAAAAGTAGTTTTGCAAGAGTTCTATTAGCTCCTTATAGATTTTGAATGTTTCATTGGGTACAAATTTTTGAAGCTTGAAATAATATTGACGGGTTTTTTGGATGTGCATGGCCGTTGTCATGGAAGTAAGAGGTTCTGGCAACTTTTCCATCTGTGCTCCCAAACTACTTAATTTGGGTTGTTCCCTTTTTGCACTGTTTTATATAGATTTGATTATTTTTACCCTCGTTGCCAATTACTGTTCTGTATTTAAGGAAGTGAAGGCACGCATTGTAAAATACAACAACATACATTCATTAACAGAAATTATAATAGTAAATAGCATTTGAATTATATCTTGCGTGAATTTTGGGATACCCTTTATTTAAATTTAATATTACGAACATTGATTTTGTATATTTTTTATTAACATGCTTATTTCTGTCCTCTTTCCTCCATCATATTTTTTAATGCTCAAAAAACTCGATCACTCACCCATTTACCTGTTAACCAAATTAAATCACTCCAACCTTTGCATCTGTGATTTTATTAACCAAATTTGTTTTGTTAAACCGTATTGAAATAAAATCAATCATTAAAATGTGTAACATCTAAATTTATTAACACAATTTTTAAAAAGAGATGGGTAAGGAATTTACATGTCTCTTGAAAATATCTTAATATATTAAAGTGTGCAAAAATTTTATTCTTTAATCCGTTTTTTCCTATAGCATGATGACAAAATATCCCCAATGTCGCAAACGCTTTGGACGACGTCCGTTTAAGCAACGCTATTTCCGTTTAACTACCCAATCTCTAAGTTATGCAAAAGCAAAAGGCAAACACCCAATCTGTGATATTCCGCTGGCTGAAATTGAACACGTCGAGCAATTGAACGAAAAAAGTTTTAAAATGCAGAATTGTTTTAGGGTAAGTTATTTTCTTTATTTCTAAAAATAAAACATTTTATTATTTATTTTTAATATACCGTATGGCAGTAATGTCTTTTCATATTTTATAGAAAAAAAATTCTTTTTATTTTATGAAATATAAAGTTTTTTATTTGTTATAATTATTTACACTATTTGTAAAAGTATAAAACAAAAAACGCAATTTTTACAAAAACATAACAAAAATTAAAAACAAAAACAAACACTACTCCATTTTTCTGCTGTCAAGAAACTCTTTACACAAAACACATTTTTTTGCTTTTTTTTTACTTTACGATCAACTTCAATTAACAGTTATATATCACGTACGTTGTTATATTTCTGCAATATTTGATGTCAATTGACGATAAAAATTTTCAGTGCTAGTGACATTTTTAAAATTATTGTGAGTTATTAGTGCCAGGCGAAAGATTATCGTACGACGTGATTCAACTGATTTATTACAACAACCAATTGGGTGCAAGTGCTCAGGAACTGTCAGAGAGATTTTCGGTAGCACGAAAGACCATTTACGATGTGCTTAATCGAGCTTAAATCGAAGGAAGATTGCAGTTATAGTGTGGAGGTGGCCCTATGCCTAAAATAAATAAACGAGTAGAGCGCCCAATTATTAGAAAACTTGTACAAAACCCTCAAATTTTTACAAGAGCACTTGCAAAGGAGCTTGAAGAAGAGTGCGGAATAGTTGTTTACCATGAAACAGCTCGACAGGCTATAATTAAGAACAAATACTCTTCTAGAGTTGCACGTAAAAAACCATTACTCTCTTTAAAAAATATAGAGAAGCGTATTTCCTTTGCCATTACGAAAACCTCGCATCCGGCAGACTGTTGGGAAGATGTCATATTTTGCGACGAGACAACAATTATGTTGTATTACAACGATGGGCCTAATAGAGTATGGCGAAAGCCCCTAACATCGCTAGAAAAACGCAACATCATTCCTACGGTAAATTTTGGAAAAATTTCTGCGGTGATTTAGGGGTGCATATCCAGCAAAGGAGTGGCTGATTTAGCTTTCATAGGAACAACAATGGATGGGCGACAATATTTAAGCATTTTGCAGACCCATTTAGTTAACAGTGCTAAGAAATTTGGATTTATAAGAGAGAATAAGTCTGCATTTAAATTTTATCAAGATTACGATCCCAAACGTAAGTCACATATGTGGTTGCTTTACAATTGCGGTAAAGTCATTGATACACCTACTTAAAGTACGGATTTAAGTCCTATTGAAAATTTGTGGGTTTATATAAAAAACAAAGGCTGCCAAACTGCTTTAAATAAAAGCAATTTTAAGAGTTGCAAAATATACCGTACAACTACGACTTAAAAGTTAATCTGTTCTATGAAAAAGAGATTGCAATGCGTGATGAATGCAAACGGTGGCCATACAAAATATTAAAATTTTGTAATGTATTTTTTGTTAATTTATTCTTTTCTTATTCATTAAGCAGGTTTTAAAATAAAAATATTGTTTTTATTTATTTATTTTTTTAATATTCAGGAAACAGAAAACAAAATTATTAAAATTTAACAATAAGTGGTTTGTCAATAAAACTAAGTTAGATATTCCAAATGAGGTTCAGTGGATTCTTTCATTAGGGCATAAGCATGCAGTGCCAATTAAGAGAAAAGATATTCCCGTTTTATAAATGGTAACGGACGGAGAGGATTTTGTACAAACATTAAAAACAAAAGAAGAACAGGAAATAGCTAGGACTAAATTAACTTTAATAATTGATAATCACTTAAACTGATTTAAGAATTAACAATATTGTAGGGGATGTTACTGTTAGCTATTTGATGCAGGGAACATTTTTTTGTAAACTGGCAACACAGTTGCTATAATTCGCCCAGAATATTCTAGAAGCAGACTTTACAACTTCACGGCTTCAATTGCTGCCAACTTCAAATGCTGCTTTGAAGTCAGCTTCATAATTATTTTGAAGACAGCGACAACATAATAATCAGCTAATGTGTCCATACTATTTCTCTGCAAAATTTTACAAACGTATTAAAAATAACAACAGAAAAACAAATAGGTACTTTACCATTATCTTAAAACGAAAAATGAAATAAAATATGACAAAAATTAAGTGAAACGAAAAACACAATACTATGAAATTAAAAATGAACAGCTGTGTATTTTAGCAATTAAAATTTCAGGGATGCTGCAATCATTCCGTTTGTAATTTCTACAATATCGGTCGGAAGACCCCATAAAATATATTTATTCTGACTTCTGTCCGTCCGTGTTAGTGTTGAAATCAAGTTTTCCGAGGCACTAGATCAGCTGGGAAAACCTCGCCAATCTATCAGATATAGTGTCGAAAGACGTGCTATTGGAAATCAACAATATCGGTTCATGTTCCTGGATGCAGCTAGCAAAACAACACGCCTACCTCTCAATTTTCTTTATCATTTGGAACAATGAAGTAACTCCAATTAATATATATATATATATATATATATATATATATATATATATATATATATATATATATATATATATATATATATATATATATATATATATATATATATATATATATATATATATATATGTGTAATGTAATGTAACGCTGAGTACCTATTTATAATGGGGATTGTCACATATTTTTCAAAAAATATCATCCAGTTTTAAAATCGTTTTATGTGCTTGACACGAGTACCTAAATACAACATGAAGTTTTGAGTTCGTGACATGTTCCTCACACGAACGCAACTGTGTACCTAAATAATGGTTAAGTTTGTTGTATGTTCTTTACTCTATCTATCATACATTGTGCGAGTAACACAAAAGCTGTTTGTCAGCTTTGCTGTTATAAAAAAATGTACCTTATTCTTTTGATTTTTCGATTAGGTGTTCATACTTCGCCACTGCACGTGAGCTTCATGTGTACAAATATATTTGTGCAGACCTCTAGTGTACATTAAAACCAAATTCCGTATAAAATTTATCAGCCTTGTAGAAGATAGAGGTTCTTCAATTTGACCTATTTAACATCGAAATTTTGAATTTAACCTATATTTTCTAAAATCCCAAAGCTGGAATCTGAAAAAGAAAACTACTATAGAAAAGCCATATGTACTCCGAATTGTTGCTAAAAGTACGGGCACTTAAGTGTATGGTAAATTTTAATACACACTTTTTTCTTTCCCTTTTATTAACGTTTTTAGTAAGCTTTGTTTTTAAAATTGATTTAAAACTTTATTTGTAATTCTATTTTAAAGAATAATAAAAAAAGAACTTGTAATATAAAATGATATACTTTTACTACTCTAACCATAAAAAAATTTAGCCTTATAAAATTAATTCGGCTTGACGATGGCATTCGCAAAGCAACGATAAACATTCCTTATACAATTAAATATATTAAATATATTTTTATGATTACTTTACTCCTTTTTGACACTTATTTACAATGCACATAATCCCGATGTACGTTTCATTAAAAAAATAAACCAAAATTTGGCTACTGAAATATAAGATTTTCGTCTAAAAATTATAAATTTCAATGCAACAGATACATCAAATTTAAGTCATGAGCCATTTTATTAAAGCAACGTCTTAAAGCGGATTCTGCTAGCAAGGTCAATGGTGTTGAAACAAATAAAATCATAAGTAAAACTTATGATTGTGACAAATTAATCTTAATAGTAGCTTTTTTATTCAAAATTTAAATCACTGAATTGTAGCCTCAACTAGTTCCTGTAAATTAACTCGTCTGTCAGCCGTATTTATATCCTTGGTTTTATTGGTAACTTCAGGAGTAATTGCCAATTGCGACCTCTTTTTTAAATAATAGCTGCTTCGGTTTTTTTTTTTTTTTTTCTTTCAGCTAGTAAGTTCTTAACAAAGTACGGTTTTAAACTTAACTGACTAAATGATTATTTTATCAGTAAAAACCATTACCATAAAATTCAAAAATTCTAAATATGAGGCGACAGCAGCAGTATTTCATTGATATACCTCCCCATAGATAGAAAAAATAGGTACATCGAAAAGTGCAGAATAAGATGTAGCAATTTCTTTAGATTCCTATTATTTTCTTTTTGTTTGTTCAGGTTAATTAATTGTGATTAATTTTTTTCAAAAACAAACATTTTATGAGATTTTCATGAAACAATTATTATAAGAACCAAAACAAAATTAACCCTGCATCAATAACACTGTCTTAAAATTAGGAAGAATGCGAAGAGTTTCACGTGCCGCTTTTATTTCTTTTCTATCATACATATTTTTTAAGATCTGTGGCAAACATAACCTCTTAACATGGCATATTTAACATTAGCATATTTTAATCTTAAATCGATAATCTTCTTCTTTTCTTGAATTCGGTTAATAATTAAAAAACAGATTTCTGAAAAATGTACACAATATTTAGGAAAAACTGGAAAAATTGAAAAATTTTAATTTTAAAATGCTTATAACTCGATCATTTTTAAAAATAAACATGCAGATTAAAGCACCTTTTTGTAGTTATTGATAAGCCCTTTAGGACCATGTATAATGTTTAAAAATCAGATAAAATTGAAAAAATGCCGTGCTTCAAACCAATTTTCCGTCCCGGAAAGTGGATGGTACCCAGCTTCAAAACCTAAGCTCGAATACTCCTTTGCTATTCTTATGCAGATGAATCGGCATAGCCCTTTACAAATGGCTGAATTATTTCAAAAATATTTTGATTCTGCCCATTGTGCATTGTAGTTAGAAGGTTAAAATCTATATTAAAAAGAACTATTGTCCGCTATAACAACAAGAATAAAATGTGGAGTTGGAAAATAAAGGCTGTCCCAATAAATAATGTACTTTGATATGTCATACTTTTCAACCGTTTTAGACAGACAACTAAAATTTACAAGGAATCTATGTTGCAATGCCAGCTATAACAAGTATACAATTTAAATTTATAAAGTAAAGGGTGTTTGTATAATTGATGACCTATAACACCCTTTCTTTTGAACCGTTATATACAAACACTTGAAAATTCGACAGAACTTCTGTAATAAAAACTATAAATATTTAAAATTTAAAACAAAAGCGTGTTACAATAGTTGATGAAATTTAATGTATATGGCCCAACTGTTGACCGACTATCAAATTGTAAAACTTGACACTTACATCTCCCCACCTACCTGTTTATAATTTGCCTTTGTCATTTATGGTGTTAAATTTCATATAATTGCCCCCATTACAGGAAGCTATGTTAGGTTGTACAAGCTGCCAGCAAAAGCAACCGACTCACTTAGGTGCTAGGTGGTCCTTTTGTGCCCGAAAAGGATCCTGCAAAGGATCTTCAGGTCTCCACATTACCACTAGATCCATCTTAAACCACATTCAAGACCGGGCAAAAAATTTTATGCTAGCAACATCACAGCCCGATAGATCTGCAAGACCATATAGTCTCCGACTGCCCGACTGAATGGCAGAGCAGATGCTCCCCCGTTTTCTCTTCTTCCTCATCCTAAACTCTACAGAAGTTATGGTATAAAAGGTTTAGTCTCCTAGCAATCAGCACAACCACCAGTGTGCTCGGATGTCCTTGAGCTATTCTCATAGCAAGGCCATAATGTCCTCGAAGTTGTGCAGGTGACCTTGTTAGACCATCTTGTTTGCGTGGCCCTAAAAAGTTTCTCCTGAAATTTAGCCTTACAGCAATTTAACGAAACAATAGATCTATCCCTAGTCCGTAAGATGAGCTCCAGACCTAGCGAGTTCGGCCACAACTATGGTGCCGGGTATGGCTAAGTGATTTGCACCCAAAATAGTTTCAGGTTGGAATGCCTCAACATCTCATATAAGGATATCCTGCATTTACAAGTCAATCAAGATGTCGTATAAACACCTGATAAGAAGTTTATTGCGGCCTTGCTGTCTATACAGATCCGGATATCACATGATATCATCCAGCTCACCGCCCTCTTTATGTTTAAAATTTCAGCCTGGAGTGTGATACATTACTTCTGTAGCATAAATTTTGTCCTGATTTGAAATCTAGGAATAAAGGCGCCCGGTCATTCCTTTCAATGATCGGTCTAAGTATATTTCGTACATTTATCAAAAACAGATCCGTTCGTTCAATTTTAACGATTAAATGAATTTGAACAACAATCTTTATTGTATGTGATTTTCTTGTATGTTATCAAAACCACAAGTATACGGAGGTGAAAACATTGGCACAAAGAAAATATAATCAGGATTTCTGTATCTTCACAAGACAGAGACAAACAAGAAAACACAAAGCATAAAAAGGTTTTTCTGCAACAAATAATTTTTTTGTTCGTAAAAATAAAGAATTTAATTATTAAATTAAATATTGGAAACTATGGCTTATCGATTGGCGTTTTTAAATTTTCTCTAGCTCATCTAGTGCCTTAACAAAGTTGATTTCAACACAAACACGAACAGACAGACGAACATCGCTTAAGCGACTTCGCTTTGCATAAGAATTTAGAACTTCATTGGGTCGGAAATGGATTTATAGAAATTACAAACAGAATCACAAACTTAGATGAGCCCCTTTTCACCTTTAACTTTTTGCTTTGAATAATTAATACCCCTATGACGGCTTAAAACTCAACTCAGTTTGCTCATCTAAAAGACAACTCAACTTTTTTGGTTGTAATTGTTACAACTGCTACCGATGAGTTGTAATTTTATAAAACGTTTGTCAACTGTATTAACACATAGTTTTAAGCGGTAATTCCACAACAAAGTTGAAACAGAATGTAATTTAAACTTAAAGTTTTTTTGACAGGTTGAGTTGTAATTGATAACACCAAATTTAAAAATTTCAGCTAAGGTAGAGTTGAGTTGTAAACTATAATAGGGGCATAAAACTGCAAAACAAAAAGTTAAACTGAATTTAAAATTGCTGCTCGGCCGCATCTAATGGCTTTGGAGACTACGAACTTAAGAGAAAAAATAGAAAATTCTGATCTGTAGCACTTGTACTCCGACAGCTACATATATAGAGCAATTTAGTAATTTCGAATTGTTGTCTCTATTGTATAAAATGTTCATTGGGCAGAGTACTTTAAAAATTTAAGAAATTGCGACCTTAAAAACACAACTCCTTTGTTTGAGCTTCATGAAAATAATAATCTTTATTTCCAAGAACTTAAAAATAAGTCTAACAATATTTTAAAGAGCCACTGTTGCTGTTGTTATTTTGGCTCATCCCTGTCCGTATTCCTTCTGTTACAGTAGGTCTTATTGTTCCTACACTTAATGCTTATCGAAAATTTTAGATAGCATTGAAAAGAAGAAACAGTTTAGTTTAGTTCCAATTATGTAGGCTTGGCCCGAGCTAGCAAGCAGCACATCTGTAACTTCTACTCTGTTCTAAGCCATAGGAGTGGGCTCTGTGCCTTTCAAAATCACTTATCGGTTTTTTGCAATTTCCGTACTGGTCTTTTGCTACTATTTGTGTTTAGGGACTGTCAATACAATTGTCCTGAGCCCTGTAGTGCGATTCACTAACTTTTAACACTTTAAGAGAAGTTAACTTTAACCACACATTTAATTGTTTGCACTAACCACTATGTGCTTCACTAACTTATTTATAACCATGGTAAACAGTTTTATATTTCTCTCTATTCAAATTGATATTACACGGCAACTCTGCCAAGCGAAATGTCCAAATAGGAGAAAATAACAAAGAATAATACAAAAAAAAACACAACAAAAACCTTGTAATTAATAAATTTTAAATAGTTTTGTGCAAAGTAAGTAGAAAATTATAACATATTACTATTTTATTCATTTAGTAAATGCTTTTAAATTTTCAAGTAGAATGGTACTTGCTAGCGGTAAATTTAAAAAGCTCCATGGAAAATTAGAGTGCGACAAGAAGTGGAGCGAATTGTCCGAAAAGCTAAATAGTCTTAGTGGGGCGGTTAAAGCGGTCAACCAGTGTTTTTTTTTTTATTTTTATTATTATTTAATGAATTTTTTGCTTTTTGCTTTGTACTTTGTTATTTTTATTTTTTATT
Organism: Cistogaster globosa; assembly: GCA_937654795.1. Classification (NCBI taxonomy): domain Eukaryota; kingdom Metazoa; phylum Arthropoda; class Insecta; order Diptera; family Tachinidae; genus Cistogaster; species Cistogaster globosa. The sequence continues at coordinate 56,898,382 of OW569405.1, forward strand.
TCATTGAATGCTTTATCTTTTTATTTAATTTTTAAACGTTATCCACTGCAAGTGTACAACTTTTTTTTCAATAATAAATTAGTAAATGAATAAAGTTGTTTTATTTTACAAAATCATTAAAAAAGGGTTTTATTTAATAAAAGAGGCATATAAATAAAATGTTATAAAAGCAATACATATACATAATAAACAAACACTTTTTTAAACGGATTAAACCACACAAAAAATGCTACTGTTAATAAACCACAATTTGTTTTGCTAAAAATAACAGCTGACTGAAGCAGCCACCAATAGATATCGTTTAAAGTGTTAGTGAATAGCAAAATGTTTAATTTTGTGGTTAACATTTTTAAACGAAACAATTGTGGTTTAAAAAGCATAGTGAATCGCACTACTGGCGTCGGAAGGAATTTGTTCATTAGATAACAACAGCCGATCTTAAGAACTTCTGAATACTACTTTACTATGTAAATTAGCCAAACATAAATCTCACGAATACCAACTCTCAGTCTCAATATCCCCCCTGGCTCACAATTTAAGACCTTCAATATCATTCCCACACAGCTGCACCGTTTACTTTGCAGTATCGTATTGCCAACACATTCCCTAAGTCTTCGTAGGTTGAATGATTTTAAAGAATAGTTTAGATGTTGTTAAATAAAGAGTTGTTCTTTTTTCTGTTAAACCTAGGAAAACACGTATTTTATTTCAAAGAATGCAAGCCTCTGAATCGAACTAATATTAAGGTATGACTCGTTCCGTCAAGGTTCTGGAGTGATCACTGCAACACTTGTATAAAAAAAGTTCGAAACTTTATACAGACTTTACGTTTTTATAAGCCGGAATTGTGAAATAGGCAATAACACATTTAAGGAAGATTGAAACTCGTCTTAACCACTTAGACTGCCGGATATTAAGCGACATTTAGTTTAATTGTTAGATCTAAGGATTTAAACCTTACTCTAAGTTCATTTATATTAAAGAATAAAAAAAAAAAGAAATTCATCAGAGATGAGTATAATTTCTAAAGCTCAAGGGATATAAGTTACATTAAAAAATGTTTACTATACACCGACCCGACCTCTTTTATAACTGATCACTAAACGTATTGGGAATTTCACAGCTATGCATTACAGACCTGCAATCTTAATTGTTTTCTGCCATGTTAAGAACATCAAAATTATTAATGGAAGATATCTAAGGTGTAAAATATAAAAAATATACAATAAAAATTTTTAATCGAAGTTTTCGCGTTTCCTTAATACAAATTAACCCTTATTATTATATTATAAATAACAATTTGTTGCACATATAAAATATAAAAGATATTTTTTACAGATTGTGCGGAAAGAACGATCTCTTATTGTACAAACGACTAATTGTGTCGAGGAACGGGAATGGATTGATCTTTTACACAAAATATGTTTAACAAATTCTATACGATCGCAATATTTTCATCCATCGGCCTTTGTCAACGGAGTATACAGTTGTTGTGACCGTTCAGATGAAAATGCTCCTGGTTGTAAAAATGTGTCTCCAGAGGCAATGGACTACTTTCAAATGGATTTAATAACAGCGTTGGATCCTGCATTAGACTTACAACGAATACACACATTAATTATGTCACATATGGCCCAGCTAGAAGCATTTCTTGATCAATCTATTGCTTTCCATCAGTTACAGCAGCAGCATAATCCATTGGTAGCAACGGCTTTAGCCTTCCAGCAGCAATCAACACATGCCTACGCAAAGTTTAAAGGAACAATAATGCAAATACGTGAAGTGGCGTATGTGATTGATAAGGATCATCGAAATTATAAACAGGGCATAGCCCGTGAACTTAAATATGGCAGTCGGCAGGCTCCGATAGGCGATGATAATTACTTACATATGATGCGCGCTGCAGGACACATGAACTTACAACAACAGCACCAACAAACACAGCAACATCAAGTATTGCCACAAATGCAATTGGTCATGGCATACCCATATCACCATCAGCATCAACAGCAGCAACAACAACATGGAAATATGAATGCCTATTTTATGCACAATTTACAGTCCGCACAACAGCAGCAACAGCAAAGGCAGAAGCAAACACCTCTGTATCAACAACAATCCTTACAGCATCAACAACAGCAACTTAACAACAATCAACATTTGATACGTGCTACTGTCATGGTGCATCATCATCATACGCATACAACAGCTACGCCGTCATCTAGTAATTCTTCTACAACTTCAAGCGTGGCACCAACACCTACAACCAGTATTTATTTACGAGATAGCCTGACTGTTGAACGATATGCTAATAAGTGTTGAAAAAATAAACAAACACATGTGCTAAATTATTTGTTTATTTTATAGGTTTCTTTACTTTACATATCTGGTACTTATCACACTCATAATAACCTTTTTGTTTGCAAACAATATAAACAACCTCACTAACCATACACCTTTTTGCATTTGTAACGCTAATAGCGACTCCATTTTACTTTTGAGTTCTAATGCAGTATTAAGATAACCACGATGCTTTTACAGTTTTGTAGATTCTAGTCTATGACAAGTATGTCAATTAAATATCTACGAGTTTACAAAACCTATTAATCTACTTTTTCCGCATTTTGCTGAGATGCAGTCAATTATTGTCATGTAGGTAGCTTTTACGTTTCCTTGCAAATAAAATAGTTTATTGAAGCGAACTAAGTTCATGGTGGTCTAGTTTCTAGAGAAACTTTTAATTGGCTTATTTCTTAATGTACAAAATTTTGAGTTTTAAATCGTTACCACGCAAAGGAATGATCTTGCATTGCAAAACTTAAATGCTAAAAAGTTTTTTAATCAGAAAAGTTCAAATTATTTATACATTTTTTATTTATGTTATGATAATTTTTTTAATATATAAAAAAAAAACAATTAAACTGCATACAATACATTGATATTTGTTATTGTCTATTGTAATTGCACTATTAACATGTTCACCCAGAATAACACAAAAACATATAAACGTAGGTTAAGTTTACCTACCAGTTGTTTAGCGATGACTATGTCCTTCCTTTTTAAACGATTTTGCATGAAAAATTAATATACAAATACTAATTAATAGTAGAAAACATATACATTAAACAACACTAATGTTACTTTTACAACTTTTAATTCTAAAACTATACGTAACTTTATATGTACATTGTAAATTAATATTTTTATATCTTAAATATAAATCATAGATTTTAAGCATACAAACTATTTATTTTATATACCATGAGCTATTTAATAAAGAAAAAATCGTAGATATATTTTATACTTACATACATCATATAAATATATATATATATATAAATGTATTTAACAATCAAAGAAATTATGAAAATTTTTTATGTTAAAAATCACAAGTAACAAATCAAAGTAACAAAAATAATTTTATATTTAACTTAAGTAATGTTTTAAATATTAATGCTGCATCTAACATTTAAAAAACAAGCAAATTGATAATGTAGTTTAGAAAAAGATTAAAATTTTAAAACTCCAAAACAACGCATTATGTTAATGATAAAACATATTAAATAGTTTTTATGCTTTAGTTTTTTACTATTTTTATAAAAAAAAAGGCAGAAAATTACCTTTCTAACACCTAAATCTTGAACTTGAAGGCATTATTCAAAAAAATTTAAAATAACCAATATACACTTATGGACTTTATATGAACCTTAAATGCATTAAAAGGAGATATACAAAGATGAAGCCGAAAAAAATTTAAGAATTAAATTATTCCAAATAGTATTGCAAATAATATATAAATACAGCTGTGGTTCAAAAATAACAACAAAGGCAACACTTATCTTAATGTATTATTATACTCCTCTTTAGTAACAAAATTATTGTAGAAAGACAATTTAAATAAGAAAAACAATGTGTGACAGAAAGATTTATATTATATCTATAACTAAATAAATTATAATATGTGGTCTGCAGTCAAAATTTTAACGGAAAAATTAAAAGCAGCATTCAGATTAAATAACACAAAGATAAACAATACTTAAAATACACACTAAAGAAATTAGTGTTAATAAATCAAGATTTTGTTGCATAGTTTTTGTTAGCATAGGCTTGGCATGGAGTCAACCAGTCTAAATTTTTTTTTTTTAATTTCTCTTCCACGACTCCTTACAGCCCAAAGTTGCTTGTTACTAAGCGTTTAATTAACAGACGTTATTGTTTACGTCAGTCTAAGGGTGCAGACCATTCCATGATGTTAATATTGTGGCCTATTTAAAACTGAAGTTTTTTTGTTGCTCGTATGCTTTGGGACGTTGTCTTGTTGGAGGACTCGTAACAAAAACATTTCTTCTTCTATATGAAGTAGCACCACATTTTTTAATATTTCGACGAAAATGAACTATTCCCATTTCACAATATGCTTGAACCTATATGCTTTATAGCCTTGCACGTAAATCTTGGATCATATTCTGCATTTGCATGACCTTTTGCACGGTACTAAACGATTTCGACCTCATCCGTCTTAAAAATATCGTCAACTCATGTACTAAAAAAAATCAGATAAATTAAAACAGTGCTTTTATTTTTGCCGGCACCATAAATATGTTTTTTACTCGGACACTCGAGATCTTTATGTGAACTTATATCGAACAATGCATAAAAATAGCTTGCTGCTATAAAACAGATAAATAAATGTACTTAAAGGGGAAATTAAACATTCACCCCTATTCTGCGTTTCGATTAAGTCTCCGCATTCAGTTCCGTTGCGATCGTAAATTGGTATTCTGAAGAAAAACGGAATCGAAAGAAAAAGAAGAAGACAACAATGTCTACAAAATTAATAGCATCATTGTGGAAATGAAATAGCAAAATAAGCAAGTTTGTTATCATTTTCATAAACAAATGTCAAATTTAATACAAAAAGTTGTATGTTTACATAATTAAAAATAATTTCTTAACGAAGTTTAATAAAAAAGTTGTTAAATAAAATATAAAAACAAAATAAAAATTAATTGTTCACGGCAACTAGTTTTTGCACTGGCATTTTTTTGTTGAAGGACCTAGTGCATTGAGGATTCCTGCAACTTCCTCTCAGAACGCTGCTACTTCTTCCTTTGATCGCTGGTGGTATCCACATTTAATGTCTGTTTTAGATGCCATTACATCTGCCAGTTTTTCATACTGCTCTGGTGTTGTTGTTTTTGACCCGTAGTACATAAACAAAACATATCAGATTCGGTTACAAAAGTTAACAATTTAAAACAATAAAAATTTATATAATTAAATAAATTAGTTAAAAATAATTTTAAGTGTTTTTTTAAACCGTTTCTGAACATTTTATCTCATTTTCTACTAAAATTTTTTCAATTTTTATCTAAAAACACAAAAAAAGAAAACCCCTCCGTTAACAAAAAAGCAACTGAGAAAAACGGAGCTCCGATCGTAATGCAGAATACATACAATCGAAAGAAACTGAGCGGAATCGAAACGCAGAATACCAAAGTTGTCAGACGGAGAAAATTTCAATTCGAATCGAAACGCAGAATAGGGGTGATTATATAAGTGTTCATAAATTGCGAAACAATAACAACAAAGTAGTCTTAACAAATTTTCTGACCTCCCCACTTAAAGCCGTAGTTTTTTGTAACCAGCTCTTATACCATGAATGTTTGAATCATTTTGTGATTCAACATTCTAATTTTTTTAATAAACCATTAAAAGGAGGTCATTTCCATATTAAAAGTTATGGTGCCTTTATACGAAATGTTTTTTTACATATGACTTGTCAGATTTTCCATAACAAAATACATATGTATCGTGAAAAGTCATATGACAAATTTTCATTTAGAGCGTGTTCTATTTTTATATGACAAAGCATATGACTTCCAGTGGTGCAAGTTTTTCCTTCTTCACTATACCGTTTTTAAATGATCAAAAACCGCAAAAAGCATTAAACAAAAAAGGTGCAATAAGAATTCAATGGGAAAATTAAAAATAGTTAATTAAAATAAATTGCAGCTATTATTGACTGGTATATATGCTGGATAATACAGTTGTATGACCTATTATTTCCATTTTGCACTTTTTAATTTTTTTTTATAAACTTAAGGAAAAATTTCCTTTATTAAAATTGTTTGTGGAAAAACAGGCATTAAAAATGATTTACTTTATAGGTTATGTCAGAAGTAATTTACATAAACGTTTAAACGCAAAAATTATAAGTCATATGTAAAAATGGCAACTTTGACATACATATGAAATTACATATGGATTTTCAAAATGACAAGTCATATGTAAAAAACATTTCTAAAGGCACGTCTAAAGGCACCTTTAGCAATTAAAAGCAAATTGAAACAAACTGTGTTATTGTATAGAATTTGTAATAAATAAATAAAAATAATCATTAAATAATTGAGTATATGCTTTTTGTGTTTTGTTGTGTTTTATAATCTTAAAACATCAAAATAAAAATAATATAATGTTCTTCTGCAAAAGTCTTCCTTATCTTATTTTGAAAATCAGTAATTTTATAAATAAGTTTTTGCATTCCATTTAAATTATGAGTGTATTTCACTTTGGAGCTTTATTTATTCTATTGGCTTGTTTATTTTCTTTGATCACTAAACTAGAAAGTGTAAATAATTTGAAATAATAATTTTATTCCATAAGTTTTTATAATATAAGGGGATTTATCATATTTAATTTAATTGTAACATTAAAAAAATAATTGCATCATACAAAGTTTACTTAAGATTTATTTAATATAATTAATTTATATCGTTTTGTTTGGTAAATTCAGAGTACATATTGTAAATTTAACATTTTAATTTAATATTATTTTGATAAATTTCGTATTTTTATATAACCTAAGTTCATAAAAAAGTTTTGGTACAAAAAATGTTTTGAAATAAATTAAATTATCGATAATTTTTTTTAACATTTTATGCGTTTTATTCTTATATCGTCTGTCTACATTGTAGGAAATAGAAAGATCTAGGTATAAATTGAGTCACTTGAAGAAAAGTTGAAGTAGTTAATATAGCATGATAGTTACTTAGTGGGACTATTATTTAATTAATTTCTCATAAACAGAAAAGTAATGTTTAATGTTAAAATACAGGTATTTTTATTAGTATTTTCAGATTGTATGCTAAGAAATTCCACCAAAAGACTTACCGACAATATAGAGTATCCTGTACCTTGGTTTAATCTAACGCGTTCTTATTTATTTATTTATTGTTTTGCATGTTTACTTTTTTCGGTTGCTGATCCGTCAAATAATGTTTTCGACGATTGAATAAATAATACAAAGTTCGGTTGCCATCTACCATCGACTTAAAAACGATTGCTATGAGCTGGCCTTTGGAATTTAATAGTACATTTCAATTAATGTGTAATTGAATATTTTCAATTACAAATTAAAAATAATTGTAATTAAAATCAGGTACTAAAGTCAATTACAATTATATGTAATTGAAATTGAAAAAAATTCAATTACAAGTAACTGTAATTAGGCAATAATCTTTACTTGTATTAAACAAAATTCAATAATATTCCTAAAAACATTAAGTGTAACTTGAAATTCTAAAAATGAACTTCTAAAACGTTTCGGATAATTTCAGCAAGTTTATTAAAATTTGCATTAAAGCCCAGAAGAATATTACGGTGAGGACGTTAATGAAGGTAATAATCTCTTACGAAAAATTAAAAACTTTGAGTTTGTTTATATATTTTTTCATTTCATATTCCATTGTCATTAATACACCCGATTGTGAAGAAGAAAATAGTTTAAAATTTGAACTTAACCTTTACTTGCGTGATCTGAATTCATCTCTTAAGTGCCTTAAGAAAATTATCCTATATGCTAAAGGCTTATCTACGATCAAATACTCCCTTAATCACCCCTATTCTGCGTTTCGAATAAGTCTCCGCATTCAGTTCCGTTGCGATCGTAAATTGGTATTCTGAAGAAAAACGGAATCAAAAGAAAAAGAAGAAGACAACAATGTTTACAAAATTAATAGCATCATTGTGGAATGTGGAAATGAAATAGCAAAATAAGCAAGTTTGTTATCATATTCATAAACAAGTGTCAAATTTAATACAAAAAGTTATATGTTTACATAATTTAAAATAATTTCTTGATGAAGTTTACTTAAAAAATTATTAAATAAAAATAAAATAAAAATTAATTGTTCACGGCAACTAATTTTTGCACTGGCGTTTTTTGTTGAAGGACCTAGTCCATTGATGATTCCTGCAACTTCCTCTCAGAACGCTGCTACTTCTTCCTTTGATCGCTGGTGGTATCCACATGTAATGTCTGTTTTAGATGCCATTACATCTGCCAGTTTTTCATACTGCCTTGGTGTTGTTGTTTTTGACCCGTAATACATAAACAAAACACATCAGATTCGGGTACAAAAATTAACAATTTAAAACAATAAAAATTTATTTAATTAGTTAAAAATAAATTTAAGTATTTTTTTAACCGTTTCTATACATTTTAGTTCATTTTCTAACTAAATTTTTTTCAATTTTTAACTTTTTAACTAAAAAACATAAAAAAGAAAAACCCTCCGTTAACAAAAAAGCAACTGAGAAAAACGGAGCTCCGATCGTAATGCAGAATACATACAATCGAAAGAAACCGAGCGGAATCGAAACGCAGAATAGGGGTGAATATCTTCTGAGCCAGTTGAAAGATTGTTTTCATTCGCTAGAATTATTTTAACACCTAGGTGACAAAGCTTAACAGATGAAAATTTTGAAAAAATTGTTTTATTTAAAGCAAATAAAAATTTTGTTTAAATTTGCACTTTTTTCAGTATGTTATGTATATACGTATGTGTGTGTTATATCTTCCTTTGCATTATTTGCTTCACTTATTTTTTGCATATTTATTAAGTGTATCTAATTAAATATTTTTTGACTATAAATAATTAAAAAAGTATTCATTACATAATTTTATATAAATTATGTAATTGAATTTTTTTAATAACAATTACATGTAATGTGTAATTTGATTTTTCAATTACAAATCACAAGTAGTTGTAATTTTTCAATTAAAAACTACATGTAATTTGTAATTTAAAAAACTCGATTTTAAATGTAATTGTAATTGCAAAATTCAATTACAATTACATGTAATTTGTAATTAATGGTTATTAATTACAAATTGTAATTGACATCCCCAGGTCTGGTATATACCTATAGCCTTTGAAAACGAGTACATGTTTTTAAAATAGTTGCTGGGCTCTGTTTCTCCTTTTCATTAGGCCACTTTATAGTCTCTTTACTCAGTGAGCTTATAGTTAATGTAACCCTGTTTATGATGACACAAATAATGGACCGAGATAAGTTAAAACGATCTGAAAGATCAATGAAACTACAGGCCTCATGATCAGCAAACCACAAGAATATGTAAACTTTCCGAGTCTTTTTTTATCAGGGCGAACATTTTTATAAAAATCCGATTGCAGAAATCTTACTTAAGTTTACATACAAAGATCTTGTGATTCTGAAATTTTTTCGAATTCTGCATATGCTGACATCATCTCAAGGAAGAAGCTTTGTATAGAATTACGAGGGACTCTTTCGTTTTTACAGAGCATATGATTGGAATAAACGTCCTCATCAATTCTCAACATTCGAAGAATTAAAATTTCTTCTTCATCCTCGCTTTCGGATGACGACTCCATTATGTACATAATTGTCGTGAGAACAACATTGCGTCTGTTTAAATTACTATGAACACATGCACCTAAAATTAATATATATATATATACATACACACACACACACATATATATATATATATTATATTTCGATTCGAAAATGTAATCGATTCGAAAGAAATTTCCGAATCGAAAGTAAAATGGTATTATGTAATTCGTTCGAATGTCATACAAAGTTGTATTAAGAAAAAAATTAAAAAGAGGAGTAAAAACCGGTGCTGGCAAGTTTAGCAAAGCCAAAAACTTTGGCGTCACTTGTATTTAAATTGTAAAATTTTTGTGAAAAAAAAAAACAAAGTAAAAATATATTAAATTTGTAGCAAAAAAATGGATTGTGTTTCTTTGTGGACAAGTGATAGTGAGGATGAAAATGGCATTACTCCAGAGAGAATACAACGAAAAATTATTCGCGATTCATCGAACATAATGAAGCTCAGTGACAAAAAGTAAAATAAATTTAAATTATTTAATTGAAGATATTTATTGATAAGAAATTTATTAGTTTTGTTAGAAACTTTAGACTGAACAAGGAAGCTTTTATGTATGTCTTAAATAACATAAAGGACGACTTAAAGCCAGCAGAAAGATCAACCGCAATCTCATCATTGTTGAAGTTGGCTGCTACTCTTAAATTTTTAGCTCAAGGAGGATACCAACATCAAATTGGACAGGATCGTTTGTTGGGATTTTCTCAGTCCTCAGTTTCGTTGTATATGTCGGAGGTATGCCAAGCCATTGAACAAAATATTTGTCCCAAGACCATAGTACTCCGAATGTCGGAAGAAAAGATAAGAGAGGCAAAAAGAAGTTTTCTAGAAAAATGTGGAATACCTGGAGTAGTTGGGGCAGTGGATGGCACACACATCCAAATTATAAGACCGGTTGAAAATGAGCATCTTTTTTTCAACAGAAAGCTTAAACACAGCATTAACGCTATGGTGGTAAATTATCATATAAAGTAATATAAGCACGAAATGTACATCAGAGCTGTCGACGGAAGATTTGGTGGAGCAAGCCATGATTCTCATGTTTGGAACTTGTCTCAAGAAAGAATATATTTAAAAGAAAATTATTTGAATGGAGATACAGGAACACGATTACTCGGTAAAGCCTTTCACATAATCAAATTTTGAGAATTTAATGAAAATAAAATTGTTTTAGGTGATTCCGGATATCTTCTCGAACCCTGGCTTATGACTCCATACAAAAATTCTACGGACAACTCTTCCGAATCATTTTTTAACGAACAGCATTCAAAAGGAAGATCTATAATTGAAAGAACGTTGGATTACTGAAAGCAAGGTTTCGCTGTCTTTTAGCAGCGAGGGAATTACATTATGCTCCCAAAAAAGCCGTTACAATTTTAAACGTATGCTGTGCATTACACAACATATGTGTGCAATTTAATGTTGATCTTCCTCCAGTAGATTTAAATGAAACAACAAGTTATTCCACTAACAGCAATGCCGAAACAGAGACTAATTTCTCTGATATCGCAAAAAATATTAGAAATGAAATAAAAAACAATATGCTAAGGAATTCATAAAAGAAACCATATTTAATTACATAGTAATAACAAAAAACAAAACAATTCATGTAAAAAGCTTATAAAATAAAAAATAGATACGTACTTATACATACATATGTATTTTTTAACTATTCTGCGGGCTTATATTTATTTGATTTTATTTCAAGAATTTCTTTTTTGACTTCCAACTGCTTCATTTTCTGTTTGGTATTTTCCAATTCAATTTTTTTCTTAAATTCGAACTTTTCCTTAGCGAGTTTATATTTGTTCTTCTGGCAATCAGAAATTTGTTTTTGAAGCTCATACTGCAGCGTTTTTTGTTTGGAACTTTCCAACTCAATTTTTTTCTTAAACTTAAACTTCTCTTAAGCTAGTCTATAATGCTTCTCCTGCCACTCAGAACTTCTTTTTAGGTATTTTTTTACTTCAGATAGATTTTCATTTACATTATTTAAAACAGAAAGACAGCCTTTAATATTTTTATCCACTTCGGTCATGAGTTTAATGGAGTTTTCTTGATATTTTATCTGATTGCCAACTTGTTTTTGAAGTAGGCTTTCCTTTGATTGAACTTGTGTTCTTTGGTTACCTGTTGGTGACGTACCAGGCGAAATTTCCTCAGAAGGAATTGGTGTAGGTTCATCTGAAGCAATATTTATTAAGTTTTCCATAAGACTATCTTGCACTATATCTTGTCGTTGGTGGAGTGTTTTCCTTTGTATTTACTCCAAAATGGTAGGTTCCATCAATTCCATTCACTGCTTTATCAATTGAAAGCAAATCCACAATTTTTTCTTCGAGCTGCGTTAAGGAACAAAATTTGCTTGGACCACCTCCTGTTCCTGAAAGACTATTTTTGTTCTGACGGCATTTAACCTTAACGTGGTTCTTATAGTCAGCCCATACCTAAAAATTATGATAGTTATATTGGTTTGATGTTTAAGAGTACTAATTACTCACTTATTTCAATTTTGCGCTATCATTAGTGGGGGGTCCTGTTGCATGCAAGTCTAAAGTTAATCTGTCCCATAATTCCTTGGACTTGCTTCTAGCATTTGGAACATTTAGATGGCCTTTAGCCAAATCGGGATGCTTTACCATAAAATCAACCATTACATCGTATTGTCGTTGCTTTGTATTGCACTTTTTTTGTGGTAGACTCCTAGTTAGTTCAAAAATTTTCAGTTATACAATGAAAAAAATATAAACATTTTATTGTTGAAGTGTTTTTTAATATTTTTATATAATATTTTCAATCAAAATACTTACATTTTAAATATTTTTTATTTTCTTCGACAGTAAAATGTCTTTCGAATGAGATACGAACGTTTTATTGTTTTTTATGTTCGCTTTCGTATTACATAGTTGAATTTACGAAAGACAAAAAAGTAGTATTTTCCAATTTGAGAACAAAAAATACACTTCGGATAAAATTTCCGTATTTCGTAAATAATTTTTCGAAAATCGTACTACATAATACAAATTATGCAAATACGAACGATTTGTCTTTCGAATCGAAATACATAATAACCCCCCTGGCTGAAGTATTGTCATTTCTTCACAGGCAGATGTTGAGTCAGGTGTTTAAGAAGCAAACATATTTTCACCGGCGAATTTTTTATATGTTCAAAAATAAATTACAAAATACATGCTTATCCACGATTAGTTTTGACAAACTCACTTCACCCATATTAGTTATTTTTGCTCCTTACAATTTCTTCACTTTTACAATTTTAATTTTATGCTATACAGAGTTTTATCAGTTTTTTCTTTTAATACCACATACAACTTGTATAAAATAAAGAAAAGTTTATTATTAATCATTTGGTTTCTATTTTTGTGACAGTTTTAATTCAACTTTTCTTTTTTAACTAATTTTATTAAAAACTATACTTTTTGTTCACTCATTTTTGTTTGTTTACTTTTTGAATCATATGTTTAAACTTTTTACTGAATTTTACTAGCAAAAATTTTTCTAGTAAAAATCTGTAAATACACAGTCAACAACTGTCAGTTTACTCTCTTAATCTGTGTTGTCATTTACTGGATTTTAAGTAAACTAACACGATTCAGTAAAGTCCAGTAATAGTAACAGCTTTTGGGTACGCTACGCAGCTTTTTTCTAACTTATGTTCGAAAAACAAAAACATACGATTTGACGGTGAAAACATAAAAAAGCAAAAAAAAAAAAAAAATTAAAACAGGAATTATTATAATATAATGGATATTTCAATCCAATGGATAATTATTAATTAAAAAAAAAAATAACACAAAGCAAGAAATATTTTAGTGACAAATGAATTTCTATTAGTGAGTATTCAGTACTTAAAACGAATTTTTGTTAATTTTGTTAGTTATAAGCACCGAATATTTTTTTAAGAAATTAAAATAACCGCTCTGATACCAATATAAGGTCTGTCTGCGTACACATATTTTGTATCATTTTGTGCAAAATGTTGTCTGCGTACTACAAATCTCTTGAAATAAAGAGCCAAAAAGATAACTTTTTGACAATTGCAAGTTAGAGAACTTGCAAAATGTTGCTGGAGATATTTCTACTTGCAGAAATTATTTTTTTTTTTTTACTTTTTGAATGAAATAATTTTTGTGAATTGAAAATAAAAATTGAAACTAAACAATGGCAGAGGTAAGTAGTTAGAATTGTGTTGATTTATAATATTTATAATAAATTACAATAAACAAATCATTTTATTTCATGCTAGAAACGACCAAATATACAGCTGGATCGTGATGTGAGTGGATTGGAGGTGACAGAACCGATGAAACCAGCAGAACTTTGTTGGACAAACTTTGCAATTGAAGAGGCAAGTATTTGGAATTTTTTTATATGTTATTGTAATCAAAGTATTAATAATACTTTATTTTCGATGCTAGAATCCTCCTAAGAAACAGTGCGTTCGTTTTGGAAACAATAACATTAGGAAGCACATAATAGTTACTGCAATGATGTAGCTGGATTCTTCGTCGCCCGAGAGTGAAGAAGAAGATTCAGAGCCAATTTTAAGTATACTACTAAATGGATGCATAGGCAATGATATATATTCCGGGCTAAAGCCTTTTCTTATGAAGCCAAAAAAAAGAAATTGTGTCAAGCTGTATATGGAAGAAATAGTTTCCAATTACAGCAAAGAGGAATTTCGAAGACATTTCCGGATATCGAGGCAAGTGTTTGAAAACCTATGCGATCGGTTTTCAAACTGGGAAATGTTTAAAAAAAATGCGTTGCGACAAAAGGCTACCCGAAAGCGCTCATATGTTGGTATTTTTGTGGTTTGCTGGGCACGAGGCATGCAGCTTTAGAGATGTATCAGATCGCTTGGACATTAGTCTATTTGCAGTAGGTGCAATAATAGAAAGAGTGTCAATGTTTTTAAGTTCCCTTAGTCCAGAAGACATACAATGGCCAACGAAGAAAAAAAGAAAATGTCAAGTCGATTTTCGCCGATAAATGTTTATTTCCAAGGCTATAGATAGGTGTCATGACTGATATACATACAACTAACCAAAAAAAAAAAAAAAAAAATGAATAACTAAACAATATCTTCCTTTAGGATGCATTGATGGTACGCACATAGTAATCGATCCTCCGTCTACTTCTAAAGATGACTATATCGACCGGAAAGGCAATACAACAATTTGTATGCAAGGAATCTGTGATGAAAACAGAAAATTTATAAATATTTTTGTTGGATACCCTGGGTCGTGCCACGACAGTTGGGAATTGAAGAACTCACCTATATATGAAAAGCTACCATCGTATTGTAAAGGTGATAGTGATTGTTAAAGTTATACTTTCAGATTATTATAAACTGGGGGATTCCGTTTATCCATGTAATAAATATTTGATAACTCCATACAAAGATAACGAACATCTGACAAGAGCTCAGACACAGTTTAATATAAAACTTAGCTCTGGTCGTGTCCGTACCGAATATACGTTCGGTATTTTAAAACAGAGGCTTAGGCAGTTGTACTACTGCAAATTACGAGGGATTAAAAAATGATGCCACTTCATTAGAGCGTGTTGTGTTTTACACAACATTGCAAATGAAGATGACCTAAACTTACATCCGAGATATCACCAGATGTTCATGAAGAATTTTTAAATCATGACCAGTAGTGCGATTCACTACTCTTTTTTTAACGACTATCGCTTCGTTTAATTTACTTAACAACAAAATTGTCAATTTTGCTATTTAGTAATAATTTTAACGATGTTCCTTGTTGCTTAAAACCATTTGTTATAGTTAGCGAGATGCTTATTGTTAAAAAAGCGACTATAATTTTGCGTTGTTAAATTTGTCGACGAAACGAACGAACTACAACATGTGTATGTACATTTATACACACATACATATAAGCATAAACGTAGAAAATATATACATATTTGAACTCAAAATAAATATGTAAATAAAATAAATACAGCTTGTTTTCAATTTAATTAAAATAAACATTATTCTCTTACCAAGTTTAAATAAGAGCATTTAAAATTTATTTTAAAAATAAATTTCTTGTTAAAAAAATTCTCAGATAAGCATATTTTTTTACTGTATTCAAGAAGAGGTAACCGCAACTCTTCAACTCAAGCAATTAATATGCTTTTCTTAATGTCAAACTTCATACATGCATATTAGATAATACGTATTAATGTGTGTAAGTTGACATTAAAGAAATAAACACATTCATGTGCCTTGCTTGAATTAACGTATTTTTATTCTTCTCTTTCGCGTTCTTCGTATATTTGCTGACGGAGATGCCACTCAATATCAATTTGTCTTATAAGAAAATTAAAAAATATTTAAAATCGTTAAAATGAAGTTAGTGAATCACATAATCGTTACTGCAAACAACAGAAAATTACGATTAATATAAAAATTGCCGTATGGTTTAAAGTTAGTGAATCGCACCACAGGAATTTTCCAAGCAAGCAATTCTGACAGATAATAAATAAAAATTCATTTTATTATTTTTAAAGATTATTTTTAATTTTTATTCATATAATATATTTATATATAACAATTTCTTATTTTTTTATATGTTTGCTAAGTTTATGCAATATTTTTATTTCGATTTTATTAGTCACTGTAAAGAAGAAAAAATTAATTAAAATAATAAAAAATAAAATAAATCACTTAAATTCAATAAACAGAAAAAAAAAACTCACTCTTTTTTTAAAAGCAGAACCAATGATTCCAATAATGCTATTTTTCTGGCATCATTTGCTTCTTTTCTCTCTGTCCATTCTTTTCTTTCTGCCCTTGCCTTCCTCTGCTCCTCTATATTCGCTTCTAATAGCTTGTAGAGTTTCTCTTCATTGGCTTCTTCTTCTTCTTCTCCGCATGTCTCTCTGAATTTTCCACGTACTCTTGTAAAGACGTTTTTCTTCGCTTAGAGCATGAATCCGTCATATCCAGATTTTCTGCAAATGCAAATTTAAAATATACATACATAAGTAAATGAAAAATAAATAATGAAATAATAAATAACCACCTTGCGAAGAATTCGAGGGTTCAGATACGCTGCAGTTATTTGAGTTGGCCTTCGTTTCACTATCCGAAACGTATTCAGGATTCACCGATCTTTTCTCCCGAAGCAGGTCATCCAATTCACTACAAAAATGCAAACAAAATAACTAACATATTCATCAAATATTTACTAATATTTATTTGCCTTTGGAAAGGGCACGCTTGTCTACTTCTTCCAGTTTGCTTGTTGTTAAGCTGCGCCCTTATATTGGCGCTCCAACGTGAAATATCTCCCCTCCACCTGGGAAGCGTTGAAATTGTAGCCGTTAGCACAAAGCTCTGCAGCAATGGCCACTCACATTTGCCGTTTGTTTTTAAGGTGCAGTGACTTACCCACTTTTGGACGCATCTCCTTTACGAAACTAATTAACAATTTGGTGGATGCATCTAGCCAAATTGTTTATGAGCGTCCGTCTAACTGTCATAGTTTGGTGAAAATATTATTTCATTGTACTCATTCATGCCCGCTATTTGAGCTGCCAGAACTTGTCTATATTCTTCGTCTGTAAGCATAAAATATATTTTCAAATACTTAAGCTGTAATTTCATTATACTTACCATCTTCAACTCTTTTAAACGTTCCTGGCGAGCACTTCACTCCTAAATTATTTTTCTCCGGCGTCAAGCTATTGGAGGACCCTGAATTGAGCATTTCATTCTTATTTTCTATTGTTATGGCACTATGTTGGGCAATATAAGCGAAAGAAGTTTTATAAAAAGCCCGACAAGTAAAACTTAAAACTTAGAAGAAATTGAACTTATCAAATAATAACAGTCTAATAAACAAGTTTTTTAATTTACAACAGTTTTTAGCCTTTACTTTATATATAATTTTTTAATTTACCGCGAGAATTTCTTATTGCGTACACATATGCTAAAATTCTTTTGCTTTGTTATTTCAATTGTTTACACCGATCATTTTTTTTTGTGCAAGATTTCACTAGATACTGTCTGCGTACTTTTTGAGATATTTTTAGCCAACAGAGTAAAATTGGTCTTACTCTCCCAAAAAAATTTACTGAGTATTTGCTACTGGAAAAGTACGCAGACAGACCTATATTTTCGAACATCAAGTAGAATAGCTGTTTTTATTAAAAGCCAGTACTCAAGGAAAAAACCAACACAAACAACTGAGAAACATAGGACTTATTTTAAATTTATTATTTAACACTTTAATATAAAAAAAAAGTTTTTCGATTGTCAGAACTTGCCTGTATACTTTATGTGGTCGGAAACATATCTTGTAGAAATTACAAACGAAGTGACAAACTTAGATATACCCTTTTTTCACCTGTAATGAAGGGTATAAAAAAGTGCCTGACGTTTTAAAAAGTTTGTACATTAAAACAGAAATTGGAATAAATTAAATAGTAGAAAAATTATTTTAAGTAAAATAAGTTCAAATTGTTATTTTATATATTGACATCCGAATAGTCCAAAAAATTGCAAATATTTGAAGTCCTAATGTTTATTAGGAAAATAGAGGAAAGAAAGTCTACTAATGAATTCTATGATTAGAGGGGAATGCTGTGGAGTACTGTTGAAAAAAGAAAATAAAACTCAGCAAAGGAAGCTGTTTTGGAGGGCAACTCCTTTTAGAAATAATTTCCAATAAATTCTTATTTTCCCAGTTTAACAAATTGTAACATTTCTAAATTATTTTTTAAAGTTTCAGCGAGTTTGAGGAATTTATATATTTCGCTTTTAATTCAATTTTCGTTATTGCAAATAATACACAAACAACAAAGCTTATGAAGCCAACGTGTAAGTTTTAAGCCGTGCTAATTTGCTTACCCTGGTTGCTTCACTACACATCTCGCCTACAAACAACAATTTTATAATAAATTTGTGGTGTAAAACGGCTTTTTGTTGATTTAAAACTACTAAAGTTTAAAACTTAATTTTTCCTCTAAACGAAGGTTTTGCGTATGCCACCACAACACTTTCATTTTGCCTTTCAAAGCGTGCGGTTGTGTTTTCTAGTGTACGATTTTTTTCTTCTACTGTACTCTGAAAATCTCAAAATTAGGAATGCTATTTTTTTAAAAAAAAGAAAAAGGTGAAACCTTATTTCGTATAAATTTTGACTCAGCATCTAATGCTAACTTTCTTGCCTCTATGGAGCTTGATAATATTGGTCTCAGACCTTTTATACCGGAATCCTTTGTGTACTCTTTTGGTGTATCACGGGAAGTCCCTTTAGAACTCGATGATAAGTTTATTCAGAAAAACATTAAATCGGACATTCCGGTAGTTTCTACTAAACGTTTTATCAAGAAGGATGTAGAAACTGGTAGGGAAAATCCTACCTACTTAGTCAAGATCGGCTTTTTTCTTCTGATATTTTATTTTAGAATATTGGCAGATTAAATTACATTTATATTACTCTCCTGTTAGACAATGCTCCAACTGCGGACGTCTCGGACACTTCAAAAAAGGTTGTGAATTGCTCGGGGACCTGTGCTCCTCAATGTATTCTTTATGGTGATCTAAATCATAATAGGTCGAATAAAATTGAGTGTCCGAAGTGGAAACAAGAAAATGATTTGCGTAAAACCATGACTCTTAACAGACTCTCCAAAAGAGAAGTATTAAATTCTTATTCTACAAACAGATTTAATATATTCAATGATTATGATGGTAACTTTTCTGATCTCAAACATATCATAACCGTCCAGCGCCTATTAGGAAGAGAGATGCTGAAGGTAATAAAATTCTTACAGCTCATAAATTTAGTAGGGTTATCTTACGTAGGTCCCACCTCAGAAACCTAAGCCAAATTTTTTTGTATCTTAACAGGTTAATACGGACCCAATAACCCCTGTTATAAACAGGGTAAATGAAAAAGTACCGAAATTTCAGAAAGTTTTGACTCAATTTACGTCCTTTAATTGCAAATATTTTGCAAAGGAGGGCAGCTGTTTGGCCACACGTGTTATTAAAATTACAAGATGGGCGGCACGGCGATGTTGCTATATGCATAAAAATAATACTCTCGCCAAAACAATCTCTTATATAACTGATGAGGAAATAATTATTGTAGAACTTTAAATCTAAATTCAAACTTTACATTTGTCTCCATATTTTTTAGACAGGATATTTCTATCATCGTCTTTAAGCTTTCCTTGAGAATATGGACAATGTTATTCTTGCTGGTGATTTTAATGCTCGTCATACCTAGGGCCAATGCGGTCTTAAATATCATAAACAGCTCTAATTTTCTATGTCTAAATGATGGCATCCTACTTTTCTGACTAATATTAGAACTGACAATGGGACTGTTCTTGACTTAAGTTTTACAAACTCAACGCTGAATATTTCTTGGAAAACGGTGCTTGTTTTTATTGGAGGTCGCATCACCTCCCAGTGCTCACGGAAACTAGCACTGTCATCACAAAACCCATTATATTCATTTCTATGAAGGTTCTTGACCGAAAATTGGAGAATTTAGTTTTACCCAGTGACCCAAAAACAATATCTGACCTTTTTAATATGAAAATTTCTAAGGCCTCATATCCTGTTATGATGACCAAACGTACACCTAAAGCCTGGTGGAATGAACAACTTTCAGTGATATACGGTAAATATGTAGCCACTCGTAAAAGGGCAAGGCAATACCCTTCTCCTGACAATTCGGAAAGTGCCATTATTGCTTTTAAGAACTGGAAGAACTCTGTGCGAAGAGCGAAGAGTCGAAATTATAAAGCTCGGATTAATGAACTGAATCAATGTTCCAATACTTAAGAAGCTTGGCGCTTTGTAAGAAATGTAGGAGGTCGCAATCCTCCCTCTGCATTGAATGATGACAAAAACTTTTTTTCTGCACTATCTGAGTGTCAGGCTCTCAGCTACTCCACCCAAGGTTTTTTATTTTACTCGGTTTATGTGTATTCTAAATGCTGAACGTGCTCCGTAGCTAGTGGGATTATCGTGTCACATATCGCATGTTTCAGTCTCTTTATACTGAATCAAAGCAATCTTTTTTAGCAGTTCTGAATCGTCACTATATCTCCTGCCTCATACATTCTTCATGGAGGAAAATTAAAATAAACCTTATCCCTAAAACGGACAAGCCTCTCAATGACTTAAGGAATCTTAGACCAATTGCATTCATTTTAGTTTTTGTTAAATAAATCAATCTCATGGTTAATAAACTTGTTACAGAACACGTTGAATCTTTCAAGCTTCTACCTTTCCGCTCCTATGCGTATAGTAAAAGAATGTCGACCTTTACATGCCTCAAAGAATTCATTTTTAGAGTGTCCTCACAAAAATTTTGTGGTTTTAGTATAGTAATAGCTTTAGTGGACATTAGTAGTGCATATCACTGTGTCAATGTAGCCTGTAGTCTAAGGGAAACTTTAAGAAACATGAGTTTTTTAATGAAATTATTGACTGGATAACATGTTTTTTATCTGACGGTGAACTTTGTCTTTTTAATGCCATTCCTCAGGGTAGTTATGTGAGACCGACTCTTTTTAATTTGTACACTGCTTCCTTGCACAGAATCAAGGACTCAAATACTTATCTGTTTCAATATGCAGATGACTTTGTCTTAATGTCTTACCACAACGTTTTTGACTCTGCTATCGATAACTTACGGTTTAAGTTAAATTGTTTTAAATCTCTTGGCAATAGACTTAACTTGTCGATCAATTTCAATAAATCTAAAACCATGTTCCATTAAAATGACTAGAACTTTTAAATTTTTTTAAATGACCATTTAGAACACACTATCCATTGGTGATCATTGTCAACGTATTAGATGGGAAGCAACTTCTACTGTAAATCTTCTAAAAATACTGACAATAATTAGAGCTGGTCTTGTACCAAACGTTGCACTAAAATTTTATTGAAGTTTCTTGAGGAGTAAATTGGAATATGCGAAAGCTGTTACGGCACATGCCCCTATGTTAATCAGAAGATCAGAACTTTTTAGAATGCAAGCATCCGGCGATGTCTTGGACTTAATTCTTCCCATCTGTTCATGCCATATATGCACTGGAAAATGAACTTCCTCCTGATTTGAGTGCAGTTTTTTTTAGCACCTAAGGAGATTCTTAAATTGCCCTTTTCCACTTTGATCTTCTACAGGAAATTTAACTTTCTTCCCCAACTCTATCAAACAGATACTCATTTATCAATCACAAATTTAAGTCTATTTTTGATAAAGTTGTACTATAATTCCGCATGGTTTGTTCAGAAAGATCAGACTCAAAAAGATATTTTTTAGCTAGTAAATCAAATAGAACCTCTCTTGAATATACCAGAGCTCATTACTACGCCGAAATTGCAATATTGCAAATGGGTAATAGCTCTTGCCACTTGTTAACAGGAATTCTAGAGTGGCTTAATTTTGTTTCGTCAGAACTAACAGGCTTCGACAGAACTAACACTATTTTGTATTTCCCTTTGTCTTTCTAGCACTTGAACTGAAAGACTATAAAAAAAACAAAAAAGATCTTGTGTATGAAGACTGTTAGTTTGTGAAATTTCTCACCTTTTTATACAATATTAAATGATAACGTAATTAATTTTAATAATACGAAAATTAGTACAAAAATAAAAAAAAATAAAAGTTGACCTAAATAAAAGTACAATTAATATAAAAGAATTTATTAAGCAAGTTGATTTAAATATATTGTGTATAAATGAAGTAATGCATGCATTGTAACTTTGCTTTAAGTTGACATAATTTTAAATAAAAAGCAAACGTTGTAATTTTGATTAAGGTTGACATAGTTTTAAGTACAATGTATTTAATTTAATTTAAGTATAATGGAAAGTAATCTTAATTAATACAGTGACAAACAAATTAAACAATTAAAATTAAAATTACTTCTTAATAGCAATTTAAAATTTAAGAAAACTTAACATTCTCCCCGGCACTGACGGTTGGTCAATTGATAGTAACTTAGATTCAAACTTGAATTGTGAAATTCTGCCGAGGATGTGGTGTTGGTATTGTCGTATTGTTGGATGGTTGCGGGGTACGATTAGATGATTGTGTCAAATCTGCTATTTCCACAGTACTAGATTTCCTACGTATTGCAGCTATAACTGAAATCAGTAGTATTGCTATTGTGCTGACCACTAATGCAGAATATGTAATTGTCGTACTATTTTTTGAGGTTGAATGATGTTGAAAATTTAAAGTGTTTGTTGTTTATATCTTTCGTTGCACACTCTTCATTTTGTTGAGCTTCATCGAAATCTGGGCTGAATTCAATGTGTAATTGTTTTTTTGATATTTTCGCTCTTTGGAAAGTGTTGATGCGTAAGTTCTGAGATACCTGCAAGGCACGTATAGGATGTCCTCGTAAATGTTGATATCGATTGTTGTCCGGTCATGTGAATAAAATCAGAGCCTACTAAAGGTAAAGTTGTAATTTCCTTTCCACAAACTGCTATTGCTTGTGTGCTTGTTGATGATGAATATATCCATTGGTTATGATTTAATGGTAACCACGTTATATTTGCCCACGTCTTTTTGGAGTCTCACATGAACACTTTTCTGCTCCGAAGTTGTATTCCAGTTGTATATTATTACATATGAATATATCCTTCCTGATAATATTGCATGATTAAGTTGATCGGATGATACCACAAAATAATTTCTTCGTTTTGAGTCTATTGCTAGTACAGGACTACAAGTTTTTATCATAAGCATTGTGTTGTTTACTGCGCTAGGGATAGGAATTAAATTATAAAATTTAAAATGTTCACGCTCTACTAGTGGTAGAGATATACTAAACACCACATGCTTCTGGGTAAGTCCACTCCTTATTTTCATTAGCTTATAAAATTCTAACAAGTAATTTTTTGGTGCTGGTTAACATTAATGACTCAGGCATGTGCGTTTTTATTTGTTGTATTTCGACTTAAAGTTGTAGTGGATTTAACAGTAATGGGTTAATTTTTCCATGATGAGTGTCAGTTAATGTTTCCAAGATACATGCTTGGGTTTTTTGTTAATTGTTTGCAATAAGTGATAGTTGCATAAAGCCCATGTTAAACAGATTGGCGAGTCTAAAGGGATACAATTCTTCGTTGCGTAATTCTTCTTTCTTTACTAATTCATTTATTGTTGACTAAAGACTATCAACCTTGAATTTTGCTGTGGTTAGACCTTGTTTAACCATGTTCATTGTTGAGTTTATCACTGAAGTCTGATCCTTTATAAGTTTTAGCATAAGTGAATCGTCTTCTTGTAATTGAGTAATGGTTGATGACATTTTCTCTGCATACTCTGAATCAAGTACACCAAACAGTGAATGTGCAATATTTCCGATAAAATCAATAGCACCTCTGTCGGGACTTGTATAGCAATCTTTTATCAAGGCTCAAGTCGGTTTCAATGTGTTGAAAGTGTTCAATTATGTTCATGCAAGATGTATTGGACTCCATTTTTTACAAACCTGTTTAAATGATTTAGTGCCATTTGCCAAAAATGCTGTATCAGATCATAATATACCACTAGATTTCATTGACATGTGGATATATACGTCGATCCTATTTCTTCAAATTGAATTCCCAGCTGAGATCCAAATTTTTTGTTAATAATTGACGTTCTCATGATCATAGGTAAAATAAGTAGTAAAACCAGCAATGTTATACATATATTTTTGATATGAAGTCTTATTCTTTTGCGTTTGGGTTCGCTGTTTTGATCTTCGTTGTGGATTTCTGAATTTTTTGTGTTTGAGTTCAGGTTTTCAGAGTTTGATTATTTTATCTTCAACAGGAAGCAATGCAAGACGATGTATAGGCCTTTTACATATTCAGCGACCCGAATGGATCCACCATTTTCAGGATCAACTTTTCAACTTTAAATATTCGGCCTAGCGGCCACTTATTGGCATAGTATTATCCTCCTTAATGATAACCATATCTCCCGGCTTAATGTTAGCACTTACAGTTTTCCACTTATGACGCTGTTTAAATTCGTGAAGGTATTTATTTGACCACTTTTTTCAAAATTCATGTTTTATTCTTGAGACTGTTTCCCATCGTGATAGAAGTGAAATTTTCTTTGATTTGGCTGCAATGTTCAGCTGAGTTGTAAGAGCCTCACCGATCAATAGATGTCCTGTAGTTAATACAGACATATCCGAAGGGTCGTTAGACAAAGGTGTTAATGGACGGGAATTCAAGATCGCTTCATTCTCTTTAATTACCGTTTCCAATTCTTCATATGTTAGTGAAGTTGTACTTAAGCTTCGAACCAGTTAATTTTACTGCTGCTTCCCAAACTCCTCCAAAGTGGGGAGATCTGGATGGAATAAAAAGGAATTGTATTCACTTTGAACTACAGGTCGAAGCTATCGATTCTTTCCCATTCTCAGAAAATTTTGTTTTAAAAAAGTTCAGAAAGTTTATTGTTGGCTCCAACAAAATTTGTTGCGTTATCACTGTAGATATTTTGGCACCGTCCTCTTCGACAAATGAAGCGATTTAAGGCACCAATGTAAGCATCAGTTGATAAGTCACTAACCAGTTCAAAATGTACAGCCTTTGTCGCAAAGCAACAAAATACTGATAAAGCAATTGTTAAATCTTCCTTTCGTTCAAGATCAGAGAATTTTTGTAAGGATGGCCGAAATTCCGCTGGCCAGCATTCTTGCCTTCCATGTAAAAATAATGGTCCTAAAAGTGACACTCTAAAGGTGCCTTTGCACCTTCTCTTGAGACAATATCTGCTGGATTATCCTTAGATGAGACATGTCGCCATTGTTCTGAAAAAGTTTATGTTTAAATTTTGTATATCCTTTTTCCCACAAATTTCTGGAAAGAGGATGATTTTGAGTGTATCCATGACAAGACAATTTCAGAATCTGTCCATAAGAAGATAGGTAAACCTTTTATTTGCATTACATTTCGAAGACGTTGAGATAATTCTGCAGCCAAAAGTGCTGCGCAAAGTTCTAATCTTGTTAATGTTTGCATTTTGATTGGCGAGACGCGAGACGCGAGACTTCATACATATCAATTTTGTTATTATTCTACCGCCTTTAACTGTTGACCTAATGTATGCCGCAGCACCATAGGCTCCTTCGGATGAGACGGCAAAGATATGCAGTTGAATAACTAATGGGATAACATCCTTAAACATGTGTCTTGTTATTTGAAGATTGTTTATGATAACTTCGTCTGCCACAAATGTTGAATTAATATCTTTACCTTAACCGTAATTGGCGTTAAAAGTCCAAGTGGATCGAAAATTTTTGCCAAATCAGAACTTACTGTACGTTTAGTAATTATGTCAACAAGTTCTTCCTTTACTTTTACACAGAGGTAGTCAGCTTTAGGCAGCCATATTAGACCTAGAGTTTTAATAGACTCCTTCTGTGTGCTATTAGAGTCTAGATTCACCTCCCGATCATCTTAAGGAATGTTTTGAAGAAGTTGTTTATTATTTGCACTACATTTGCGGCAGTTAAAATCGTGTTTTTTCAGTATGTAAGCTAGTTGCCGCTGTGTATCGATTGCAGTTGTTAAGCTGTTTGATCCTCCAAGACCATCGTCTACATAGAAATTGTTGTTTAACATTTGAGCACCTAGTTCGTAATCAGTTTCATTGTTAAAGGCAATCTTGTGGCCAAATGTGGAGCCGCTTGCGTCCCGTATGTGACAGTGTTGAGTTGATAATATTTTATTAGAGTCAAAGGGTCGCTTCTTCATAGGATAATCTGGTATCTTCTGTCATCTTAAGGTACTTAAATTTGGCGGTACATTTTTCAATGTGTGTAGAAAAGACAAATGAAGCGGAAACGGATGAGTATTGAAAATAGATCACTTTG
The DNA here is from genome assembly GCA_937654795.1 of Cistogaster globosa. NCBI lineage: Eukaryota > Metazoa > Arthropoda > Insecta > Diptera > Tachinidae > Cistogaster > Cistogaster globosa. Next base: position 56,924,990 of record OW569405.1, read on the forward strand.
AACAATCGGGCCAGTGTACATTAAGTCATTAAGTAAATTGCCGGATGATGTTTTGGCAGAAGCGTCAAAAGCAGCACAAAGTTTAGTGGTTGTGCTATCTTATTATATTACACAATGGTGTGGAATGAAATGGTTGGGAGTTGGTATTGAGTTGTTATCTATTTATGTCATGTGTCCCATTTGTTCACATTCATTCATAAAACTTATCTTCTGATTTCTGGTCAATGGTTCTTTCAATAATCTTTGTTCAAGACTAAGAAATCTTTTGTAAGCTGTTGTTTTAGAGTCTCCTAATGCACAAGGATTCTCGCGAAATGGTAACTTGACAACAAAACTTCCTGTATTTTGAACAAATAGTTATTCAAATTGGTATTCATCTTGTGAAAGTCCTTTCTTAGTTGATCCATCGTCTTCCATTCTCCACAGCCGCTCACTGACGTCACTTAATAACTCGTCGTCGAATTCTTCTGTTTTAGGTGAAAACTGCACAAGTTGCAGCGTCATTAGCAGCAGAACTTAAAGGTATTTTTCCGCTTATGATCAATCCAAGTGATGTATTTAATTAGATTGGAAGATCGCTTTACAATTCTATATTTTCCCTTTGCATCAAATTAAAATAATATTCGGCACCTAACAGAATGTCCACTCTTCGTGGTTGGATTAGCTAAATCTAAGTTCGTTACTTTCCATTCTGAAATATTAATGGTTGAGGGGGAATAATTTTCGGGATGACAAAGGCTTCTAAACTGGTTTCAAATTTATTGTTTTTTGATGCTCCTTCCTACACCATGTTGAAGTCGAAACATCCAACCTTTTAATCACTTGCTCGAAAATAAGGTTCACCTGCTATCCAGAATCAAGAACCGTTCGGAATTCTGCTGATCTTCCATTAGGTGCTGTTATTTTTACTCTTGCAGTTTCAAGTGTTACGTAGTCCTTAATTGAAGCGAATCCGCGAATAACGTTGTAAAAGGCAAATTTTGCAAAACCTGTTTTTTTGCAGATTACCGTTAAATTTACTGCCTTACATTTGTTCAAACAACAAAACATCAAAATTATGCATTTTATCACCGTCAAAACGCAATTACAATGAGTCAGTCAGTGGAAGAACGTTGTAAGTTATAAACAAAATGCTACGAACGGAATACGTTTTTTTTCTCTCCTGAAAAATTATTATTTTGTCATTTGCAACGTTATTCGCGGCGACCCTTCAATTGATGACGAAGCATTTGCAGAAGCAGATGTCATTTTTGTGATTGAAGTATTTGGTTTTAGATCAATACTTGGGGCAAAAATACTAGTCTCCTTGACTTGTGGATTAAAATTTGATTTGATGTGTAATAACGTATTGTGTTTTTTGCTGCAATTTCTGCACGAGCTTGCTCGCTTGGTGAAGAGTGGTCGTACTTGAAGCAGTGAACGCACAGTTTTTGTGATTGTATATATCTAAGCCTTTTTGTCTCTGATAAAGTTAAGAACTCTCTACGCTGATATAAGGCATGGTCTCCGGTATTACAGAAATTGCACCTAGTTGTTCTTTTGACAATAGTAGCTGTTGTTCTATTTGTAGTATGTAACGATTTGTCCGTTGGCTAAGAGACTGCTCGAACCTCATGTGCAAGCTTCGGTCTAGCTTTTTGATCAAAATTTTAAAAAGAAGATGGTTCCAGTTTTTGTTTCAAAAACCAATGTTGTTCAGTGCTTAATGACACTGTAGAGTTGAGTCGTGTAATTTCTTAATAGTGGCAAAGTTTGATTTGCATATTGGCTGACTAATAATTTTCGCAACCAGGGTTGTAACAAGAATGCGTTTGTTGTTATATGGGTCTTGGAACATGGTCCATGCTGAATCATAGTTGCCCTCTGTCGTTGATAGGTGGCTCACAAATTTTTCAGCTTCCCCTGTAAGATAAGTTTTGAGATACCAAACCTTTTGGATATCAGATATCGATTGCTGATGCACCATATGGAGAAACATGTCGTAAAACTGCATCCATTTTGCGTAATCCCCGTCAAACTTGGGAATTGAGAATTTCGGTAGTGGCAATGACGTTGCCATGACGGTTTTTTGACCTGCAGAACTAATGTTTGCTGGTTGACTTGATATGACTTGTAACTTTGTTAGACTTTTAGTAACCATTACTCTTAGGCTCTCATAAACCTCCTGATCTAGGGCGTTTACTAAGGGGTTTGAGCGTCGATCCCATACTTCATCATATAGCTCTTCGATTTGGTTTCATAATTTGTTTATGGTTTCAATCCTAATGTTGTAGAACTGTTCGGAGTAATCGCTGTTCACTTCTGAAATTCCAATTAGTAACCTCTGCAATGCTGACATCCGAGCGATAAATTTACCCATTAAACCCTGTGAAGGATCGTCCTTAGATCCATGATTCTTGCTACCAGGTGATGATGCAATCCTTGTCGGCGGCTGCTCATGTTGATGTGATTGCGGATTCTTGAGCTCTTCCTTTTTCAGACGTACCAATTCAGATTGAAAGAGGTTAATGTACTCTTGAGCCAATGACCGGATCTTTACAATATATTTGGTTTTAAAGTAATCTTCTTCAGACTGGTGTTCAACACAATCTTTCGTCGGCCTCATTGAATTCGGTCCATTTGTCTGAGAGCCGATGTAGGCGTTCCGCAAAATATGAACTCTTCGTTTTCCTCTCAGCAGAGTCCTTTTTGAAATTGCGTATAATCTACTGAACGTTTTCGCCTAAGATACTCTGTAGGCTTATCAAATCTTCTATTGAAGACATGTTATTGAAAAATGGTGATAAAATATATGCTTGTTCGCCTGCTTGCTGATGAAATATTGATTCGTGCCTTCTCAATCACGTCGGGGTCACCAAAATGTTAACAGGCATTCTAGTGTGGCTTTATTCAGACGTTTCGTCAGAACTAACACTGAAAGACTATATAAAAAACAAAAAAGATCTTGTGTATGATGACTGTTGAATCAATATTAATTTACTTGTGAAATTGCTGACCTTTTTATCCAATATTAAATGATAACGTAATTAATTTTAATAATATTGAAATTAGTACAAAAATTAAAAATACTTAAATAAAGTTGACCTAAATGAAATTTATTAAGCGAGTTGACTTACATATATTTTGTATTAATAAGGTAATGCATGCGTTGTAATTTTGATTTAAGTTGACACAATTTTAAATAAAATGCAATAGGTTGACATAACTTTAAGTACAATACATGTATTTAATTTAAGTATAATGCAAAGTACTATTAATTAATACGGTGACAAACTAATTAAATGATTAAAATTAAAATAACTTCTTAATAACAATTTAAAACTTAATGTAACTTAACTCCACTGGTGCTTCTGTTTCAGACTCCACTACAGGTTGTGCCGTTTATCACATTACAAATGGTCGTTTCTACCTTTTTAAGTTTCCGCACAGGTTTGCCTCACTTAATGGCGAACTTCTTGCTATTAAAAAAGCTACTAATATTGCCATTGAAGGGAAAATAAACCGGTTTGTCATTTTTACGGACAGTTATAATTCATGTCTTGTTCTTTGTCAGCAACATTCGCTCAATTATTTGGTTCATGATATTCATTCTATAGTTGATTCATCATCTATTCTGGACGTTCAGATTGTAAGATATCTGCGCATATAGTAGTTACTTTTAATCAAAAAGTTGATCAGATGGCCAAACAGCTATAGACATAGGCATTATTGAAGAGGTATTGCTGATAAATACTGAGGCTATCGAGAATTCGAGAATGTCCTTAAAAGTCATTGGAAAGAGCAACTTACTGATAAGTCACGCACAAAAGGTGCTTTCTTTTTTTCACTATTTCCAGACATACCTACGAAACCATGGTTCTTGCATACATGTTTGAATGTGGTCAATATTAAGATAATCAATTGGCTTGTCACAAGTCACACTTATGACTATGTTTATTTACATATGATTGGCAGAAAGGATTCCAATCAGAACATGTTATCTTTCGTTGTCAAGAATACAATTCTGTTCTTAACACACAACATTGATACTTTTACTAAACTCGCGAACTTTATTGATGAAGCCAAATTGGATGATTTGTTATAATGACACTTACGAACGTTTTAGTCCTCAAGACTGTCATAGGAAGAAGGAATTTTTCAATGCCCACCGTGTAGACCTGCTGCTGATCATCATGTTCCCACTTCCTATATAAAAGTATAAGACGCTCTGCGGTTACTGAACAATTTTTATTAACTTGTGGGATACCTTGGCGCTTTGGTTTGGTACCCCTGCCATTTAAAAAATTCAGATTACCAAAAAAAAAACAAAATATGCCACCGCAGTACCGATAAATTTTAAAGTTGTCGAGTTAAATTCCGTTGTTGTTGTAACAGCTCTGCTGTAGTCGAGAGATTTTTCCTGAAAAGATATAAAAGTTAAGTATGATTTTGTGTGTCACCAGATGGTACTTGGAGCTAGAGAAATTGCGCAACTTCAATCAGTCTTTAACCATCGGGTATAGGGCGCAAGTTCGTAGACCTATTGTGACAGTTAAATAAGTGAGCTGTGTCATGAGGGCTTTGGAGGCAGGCAGAGTAACAATTTAAAATACCTGGGAGAATTATCCGTGCAACCTTCCAGATATCCCGAATCACCAGTTGGCGGATCGAAATTTTTAGAAGGCGCATCAGATATGCAAGCGATACTGAGCTGAATTTTTTCAACATTAACATTGAGATACCACCAGAACCAAGAGCTTTTGAGAGTTTTGAAGAATTTTAGACATTTATTTGCAGCGAAATTTTTGTTGCAGTTTGCGCCAGATAAACTTCAAATAGTAGACCAGAGCTTTTTTGAGCTAACTGTGCATTGGTTAAGGTGTCTTAACCACTTGCGGCGATATTCATTAACAAGTCTATTTTTCTTAGCCGTCAGCGGTTCGATACGCTCGTCTGCTGCATTCTTGAGTTGGTAAATGTGGTCTAATATAAGGGATTCTGCCTGCTGATATAAAGCCCCGTGCTGCCCTGAGAAGAACTTGCCTGAAAACTTTCCCTTCCTTGCTGGCACAAGTAGGATAGGGAAATTACGCGTTATCTTATTGGGACACACGGAGCAAAACCAGATCTGTGCACCAGGATTTTGCTCAATGCCAGCTATAATAAGTAATGTTCTGAGCTAACTCGCTGGCATAATTTGCTCACCTGAGGAAAAAGGTTTGTACAGCTTTTAAAATTCGTTGTTAATATTTGATACAGTAGTTTTTGTCTGCTACCTATGTGGGTAAAGTTAATTTTGTGTGTTTTTGTGTAATTTGAATAAGGGAATAATCCATCGTCTAAATAAATTGCGTGATAATTATTTTGCAAACTCCATATTTTTTATTTTAAATCTGAATTTTGAATGACAGGGGTACAAAACCACAGCGCCAGGGTATCCCACAAATTTCTTGATATTTGTAAAATTTCTCCTGGAACTGCACATCAACCTATATCTTGATATAGGAAGTGAGAAATCCTGAAAGTTGTATGGTAACAGGATATCGAAGTACACGGTGGGCATTGAAAATTGCCTACTTCCAATGAAAGTCTTTAAAATTAAAACGTGGGTAAGTGTTATTATAGTAAATCAGCTAATTTGGCCTCATGAATAAAATTCGTGAGTTTAGCAAAGTTATCAATGTTGTGTGTGTTAAGCAAGGAAAATAAATCTGTAAATTCACTAATAACAGAATGCTTCTGTCGAACAGAAGTATATTGCAAGAAGAACACAGATTTTAATCCTTTCTACCGATCATATGTAAATAAATATGGAAGTAAGTGTAACGTACACGTCCTATTATTTAGCTGATTGTTTCAGTTGGAAGGTTGTGTTAAGTATAAATTTAAACAGCTATAATCATTCTACTGACGGATGGTGCTCTAAAAAAACATATGAGAATGAATGGGAGCCATTGATAACCACTAGCGGTCAGTCGGGTGGGTGAGTTCTTGTTCTCATAGTTTCCCTTGCCAATAGACTGTCGAAGTTACATAAATAATGTTCTAGACTCCCGAAGTCAATAAGAAGAAAAAAAAAGGACCGGAGATTGACCTGTATAAAATAAGCTGGTATATAAACCCTGTTTAGATCAACCAAAAAAACTGAAAGAAAATAAATTCAACCCTTAAAACTTTTAAAAGCCTATCCTAGGTGAAATTGGATAGTTATGCACCTCTATACCCTCCCTACCATTGATTTTAGTGGTGCGAAATTGAGTTACTAAAATCCCACAAAGCAACTTATCACCTTTCTTTTACACTGCACTACGTAAGAAAACTTTTAAAGATTTATTTTTCCATTTTAATAAAATTTCCATTTTAATAAATTTTTCCATTTTAATTAAAAGTTTCTAATACTTATTTATAACGAAAAATATTAAAGGATGAGAAAAAAAAATAGAAAAAAAATGATAGGTATGAAACTAGATATATGCATTTAGAACAATGCCATTTTAATTACATTCTAAAAATATTAAAATTATGTGACAGAATAGCCAAATATATTAGTACAATTAATTATTATAGCTGAATTTACAATGGTATTGGTGATTCCACCCCTGATCTATGTTTAACTAAATGCATGGAATAAGTCAATAAAGTGGGGAGTTTGTTAACATATAAAATTTCTAAAGCAACATGTTAATAACAGTGATAATCCATGTAAATGTTGACAAGTAATAGATGTTAACTTTCTTGCAATATACAAACTAATAATGTAAAATTGACTTACCAAAATACGATAAATATAAACGTCAGCTTTTTGATGAGGCCTCGCCAAATGATGGTTTCTTTTATGGGTTAATGGTGAAAGTTGTCTGCTGTAGTGTGTTGAAAGAAATTTTCTATTGACCTTTCCATGCTAAACAATATACATGTAAGCTGTATTTAATACGTTAAATAAAATATGTATAAGGTTAAATCTCTTATAGCTTCTGCCGAAAAGTATGTGAGGATAAATGTGCAATGTAGATTTGCTTACGCTATAAACTATTAGCAAGCCTTTAAAATAAAAATTGTTCGTTTTAAGTATGTTGTTTTTTTTCTGTCACATTGCATAATTATCATTCATAACTTATTAATATATATATATATATATATATATATATATATATATATATATATATAATTTTTTTTTTTTTAAATAGTGATGTGTTTAATTACAATATGTTTAACTACGTTTAGGTATTTTAAATTTAAGATTATTAATTTAGTTTTATAGTTGTATACTTATTTCTTTTCTAGCCTTATGTTTTGTTTTCATGATGGTCTAGTTGTAGGAGTAATTAAGTAAATGAAATGCTCGGTTTTTAGATAATTAAAGATGATGTTCTTGCTAGTTGGCTTTTATGGCTATCTTGTACATGAGTATTGTCATAAAATGTTAGTGGGAAAAAGGTTGCTCCTAGATTACTTTTCTTGTTTTTTCTTTTTAAATATTTTATTGCTGGGTAGAACTTGATTATTTCTTCCTTTCTGGCGCTGATTGTACTCAACCACTAATGTATGGAAGAATGGGAAGAATGGGTGACTTATAAGTTTCTTAACTCATAAGTCCCTTGAAATTGTGACCAAGGGATGTTTCTGGTGAAATAATTCTGGTACTTTCTGACCTCTCTATTCTAGTATAAATGTCCTCTTTCTTCTGCCGCAACTAATGGAAAATCAATAAACTAAGGGTTGATTTGGCGTTGCAAATTCCAGAAAAAAATTGGAAGACAGGATTATCATAGCCTAAAAAAATTTGTTAAGTTTTACTTTTAAGGCTACCTAATAATAGAAAATATATTTACCTTCTGAATTTTAATAATTCATGAAAAAATTGTTTAATATATACATGTCTTAAACGGAGTTTAATGAAATGAACTGTATGGTATATTTGTACACTTTTTTAATATTCTTTTCACTTTTTTTATGTTATTACCTTGAGTCACTTATCAAAAAGAACTTTTCTGGGCTCATCCAGTAATTACGAAACCTCGGTTAGCATACTACAACGTGGTTTTAAGCTCATGCAAACACTCGGGTTGCCTACAAGCTTAGGTGCTTATAATGGTTAAAAAGAACTGCCGACAACAATGGTTTATATATTAAGCAAGGGTTGTCATTAATGTTAACTGTCTAACATAAGTTAAGATATTTGAAATCTTATATACAATAAAAATATGGCATATAAAAAACGAGATTTAACGGGATTAAGGGGTTTAGCTATAAAAAAAATTAAAGCAAATATCAAAACTCTTTCTAGAGTTTTTTTTATAGTAAATATTTAAATATAAATATAAATATTTAATTACTATTTAAATCACAGGAGTTAATAAACTAACGTGAATATTTAATTATCGCTCTTGTTGACCGTAAAAGAATGAATTAATAATTTATTACAGGAAATTTAGCTAAACATATATTTCCAGTGTGTAACATAAAACCAAAACATTTCTGCATAAGAATCGGGTCACCCGTGTTACCATTCAACTTGGTAATATAACAGTTTCACGCGTGCTTAGTTCGAGCATAACCCATCGTTCTATCCTCCGTAAGTGGTATAAATGAAACTGTTCTATTTTAAACCATGGCAAATTTAAATAAACAGGTCAAGCAATGTAAATGGGATATTTCCGTGGCATAGGTTAAGGCATAGAAAAAATAATAATATTCGCTTACGAACAATGGGCAAACTTTTACTATTTTGTCAAACATTGAGAATAAATAGGGCTTTATTATAGAAGGCTGTTAAAAAACTGTAATAGTGATAGATTTAAAAAAACAATGACATAATTATAAATACATATTAATAAAATAAAATAATAATAATAAGAGTTATTTCTATAAAAGAATAAAAAAAGACAAATATAATACAACAGATTACATTACACTGTGAGAAGACGATTGACTATCTTTATAATGACCACATCTAAACATGTATGCAAGAACCATGGTTTCGTAGGTATGTCTAGAAACAGTGAAAAGAAGAAGGCACCTTTTGTGCGTGACTGATTAGCAAACTGCTCTTTTTATTGATTTTCAAGCTTATTTTTAAATTCCTTGACCGCCTCGGTATGTGTCAGCAGTGCCTCTTCAAAAATGCCTATGTCAATAGCCCGTTTGGCCACATGATCAACTTTCTCATTAAAAGTAACTCCTATATGCGCAGGTACGCAGACAATATGAACGTCCAGGCTAGATGGCGAATCAACTAAAGAATGAATTTCGTGAACTAAATAATTGAGCGAATTCTGTTGACGAAGAATACGACATGAATTATAACTGTCCGTATAAATGACCAAACGGTCTATGTTACTCTCAATGGTAATATTTACCGCTTTTTAATAGCAAGAAGTTCACCAGTAAGTGAAGCAAAATTGTGCGGAAATTTAAAAAGATAGAAACGATCATTTATAATATGAAAAACAGCACAACCTGTATTGGAGCCTGAAATGGAGGCATCAGTGGCCAGAGGTATATATCCATTTGCAATGTACTCATCAACTTCTGAGTAGTAATGAGCCCTCAAGTACTCAAGAAAGGTACCGTCTGTTTTACCAGATATAAATTTCTTTGATTTTACTGAACAATTTATGGGGAATAATAGGAGCAACCTTATCAAAAATTGACTTAAATTTGTGATAGACAAATGAGTAACTATTTAATAGAGATAGGGAAAAAAGCATTATTACCTGTAGTAGATTGAGGCGGAAAAGGGTAATTTTAAGAATCTCCTTAGCTGCTAAAAAACTGCTCTCAAGTCAGGAGGAAGTTCGTTTGAAAGTTCATATAAGGCATGACCAGATGTGGAAGAATTAAGTCCAAGGCATCGCCGGATGCTAGCATTTTGAAAGTTTTCTGATTCTATGATTAACATAGTGAGGGGCATGTGCCGTAACAGCTCTCGCATATATGTATACTCCTGATAAAACTTCTATAAAATTTTAGTGCAACATTCGTTGCAAGTCCAGCTCTAATTGTTGTCAATCTTTTCAGAAGACTTACAACAGGGGTTGCTTCTATTATAATTCGTTGATAATGAACACCAATAGAGAGTGTGTTTTTAATGGTCATTCCCAGAAACTTGACAGATCTAGTCATTTCAATGGGATTTCTATCTACAGAAATGGAATTTTTTTAGAGGGACCTGTTCCAAAGAACACAGTTTTAGATTAATAGACATTAATTGACAAATTAAGTCCATTGCAAAGAGATTTAAAACAGCAAGCTTTGTCCTTAGGTTTTCAAAAGCACAATCAAAAAGGCTGTGGTAAGACATTAAAATAAAATCATCTGCATATTGAAGCAGGTAAGTATTCGAATCCTCTATTTCATGCTAGAAAGCAGTGTACAAATTAAAAAGAATTGGACTTAGACAACTACCCTGTGGAATGCCATTAAAAACACGAATAGAACTTTTTCCAAGACAGAGTTTAGGATCAGATAAAAAACATGTTACCCAGTCAATAATTTCATAAGAAAAACTCCTGTTTCTTAAAATATCCCTCAGAAGGGCAACATTGACGCAGTCATATGCACTACTAATATCAACTGAGGCTTTTACTATACTAAAACCACTAGATTTAAGCGAGGAAACTCTAAACATGAATTCATTAAGGCATGTAAAGGACGACATTTTTTTCTATATGCATAGGAGCGGGAAGGTAAAAGCTTAAAAGACTCAGCATGTTCTATAATACGTTCTTTGAGCATGAGATTAATTAGTTTAACAAAAACTGAAATGAGGTAAAAGCATAAAAGACTCAGCATGTTCTATAATACGTTCTTTGACCATGAGATTAATAAGTTTAACAAAAACTGAAAATAAAGCAATTGGTTTTGTTTTGATTCAGTAGACAGAGACTAAACTGTAGTGCATGTGCACTTATGCGCAACACTGTAATAATAGGTATATGCTCGTAGACATATGAGCAAGACTGTATGCAACATAAAACCAAAAATACAAATTGTTCAAATAAAAATTAATCAAAGGAAATTTATGTATGGTCAGCAGAAAATGCAAGTTCAATGTATAAGTATATTTTTGTTGATCGTGAGAATTTGGATGATAACCAAATACAATTTTTGTTTATAAATTATTTTATTGAAAATACAGCAATATTGTGAAAATGATGACCACTACAAAACTGTACTATATAAGCCGCTATTTTTATTTAATAAAGACAGAATTAATTTGCAATTCAAATAGACTTGTTAATTCTCACAAAAAGGGCATTTTGATGCTCGGAAGCAAAACGGCGGATGTTCTCAGTAATACTTACCTTGAAACTTAACTATAACATTAAACATATTACATGGCGACCCTGCCAAATTTTGAAAAGGATCCTGCCAAATTTTGAAAAGGATCCTGGTCCTTAAAAAGATCCATTGATACACATACTAAATGGCTACACAGAAGGAAATAAACGACATTTTTAAAAAATGGTATGAATACGTTCCAGAATCAATCAATAACAAGAAGAAAGACACACCCACCCCGCCACATACATTCCAAGACCAAAAAACGTCGGACCGAAGCCTTTGACCATCGAGGAATACAGGAAAAGGCAAAAGAAAAAGACGACATCAGCCATCATCGAAAAAGAAATAAAATTATCACACCCCAAAAAGAGAGGTGGAAGAAAAAGACGCTTTCAGGCCGAGTGCAAATTGAGACAAAATATAATACAAACATCGGACCGAAGCCTTTGACCATCGAGGAATACAGGAAAAGGCAAAAGAAAAAGACGACATCAGCCATCATCGAAAAAGAAATAAAATTATCACACCCCAAAAAGAGAGGTGGAAGAAAAAGACGCTTTCAGGCCGAGTGCAAATTGAGACAAAATATAATACAAATAAGTCAAGGAAAACAGAAACAAATACTAATAAAAGAACTTAAAAAATTAAAATCCGAAGGATGGAAGAAATTCTAAGTGATGCACACGTTTTAACTAACAGAAGAAGATAGACTCAAGACAATATTAAAAAACATATAACAATCAATGGGGATAAACGACGCGAAAATAGAAGGCAAAGGCAAATGCATACGCCATTAATGACAACAAAATAACAATAAGCCAGGAAGTAATAATAGTACTTCTAATTATCTTAGTTTTATTTGGATTGTGGAAATTAACAAGAAATTACGTAAAAAAGGAAATTGTTAGTAATAGGGTACAAAATGTATAATAAAAGATGAATTAAATAAAATATTTTATATAAAATAATTATTGCAAATGGAAGAAATAAACAGGGAATTGCAGAAAATAATTACAAATGCAAAAAAACAGGTAGTAGAAAATACACCAAAGAAACTGTTATACAAAAAATAAAATTAATTAAACAACTTAGTAAAAAATACGGTAAATTAATTGCGATTCTACCAAAAATAGAAAGAGAAACAAAAATTAATCAATTCAAAGAATTAAAGCAGAGAGCATTGGATAGTATTATAGGAAACAGTAAAGAATTCTCTAGTAAAGAAAAATTAGAATTAGAATCAATGTCTAACGAAAACACATTAGAAACAAACATGTCTAATTTCAACAGTAAACAGGCATCGGATATGATCCCGACATTTGATGGAAGGGCAAGACACCTCGAAACATTTTTATCAATGGTCACACTAGTTTACGATGACTTAAATGTGCAAGGAAAAAATCATTTAATAAAATATGTAATAGCAATGAAAATTAACGATAGGGTCAGAGATATTCTAACAATAGAACAAACACCAACAACATTGGACGAATTAAAAGCCTCTTTGACTAAAAACTTTAAATCTTCAAAGACAGCAAACAGCATTCATTTTGAACTTAAAAATACTAGGCAAAAGGTAATGTATTAAACTATAAAGAAAAAATAAATTCATTGATTGCAGAGTTAACAATAGCTCAAATATCAGAACTGGGAGAAAATACAAATGAAACATCCCGCTCTTTAGTTAAGAAACTTAATGAAAGACTAGCTCTAGAAATTTTTCAGGAAGGTTTGTATGAGCAGATACGTATAGCAGTTATAGCAGCCCAACCAAAGACTTTATCCCAAGCTTACGAAATTGCTGGTGCACAAGAAAGATCATTACACCTATCAGATACATTTAAAACCCTACAAATAAATAGAAATAATAATCAAAATATAGAAATTAGGAGCAACAATAATTCAAGACAACAAAATTTTTATAGTCAAAACAGTCGCAACAATAATAACAACAACGGATACAATAATCGCAACAGAAATGACAGAAACTATAAAAACAACAATAATATAAATTTTAACATTTACAACAGGAATCCAAATAACACCAACAGTAGATACAATACAAATAACGCTCACAACATAAATAATAGGAACACCTACAACAATAATAACCATTCAAATCAAAGAAACAATAGCCACCCAAACGTACGCACAATTCACCAACAGGGAAACGAAGATACCCTGGAGACTCAAAACGAATATCCAGAAAGGAAAAATTACAGATTCACACTATAAATCCTAACATTTCAAACTTTATATACCAATCTATCAAAAACCTGACTTACAAACTGACTTTCTTATTAGACACTGGTTCTGACATATCATTTTGCAAAGAAAATGTTATACACGGATATAATATACTTGAACAAGATATTTTTAAACTAAATGGCATAACTAAAGGATATACGGAGACTCTTGGATCGACTGAATTAGAAACAGTACTGGGAGAACATTGCTTCAAACATAAATTTTACCTAGTGAACAGTGACTTTCCAATAAACACAAACGGAATTTTAGGAATGGATTTCTTTCATAAATACAACTGTATAATAAATTACGATACACAAACTATAAGTGCTTACATAAATGAAGACAGTATCACAATTCCGGTAGAAACTAAGGCAAAACATTTAAGAAGCGTTACTTTACCGCCAAGAAGTTAAAAAATATTAAAAATCAATATTGAAAGAGGCGAAGATAGCGTAGTATGCAGCAAAGAAATAGAAAACGTAGTTCTCGTTGCAAACACGATAATACCTAAATATGGTAATCGCCACATTAAAATTTTGAATACACTAGAAACACCCATACGATTGTCAGATCTTAAACTAGCTACAATACCCTTACAATACGATAACATTTATAGAATCAATCATTTGGAGAACAAACGTTATTTAGAAAATAGATTTCAGGAATTACTAAAAACAGTTAAATTCGAAGACTTTGACGACGAAAAGCGAAAAGCTTTATACGACATATTAAAACAATACCAAGAAATATTTCATTTAGAAGGAGAATCCTTAACCACTAACAACTTTTACAAACAAAATATAGAACTAAACGATAATACCCCAGTATACATAAAAAACTACCGTTTACCACATTCACAGTTAAATGAAATAGACAGACAAGTACAGAAACTACTACAAGACAATATAATAGAGCCATCAATTAGTCCATACAACTCTCCTTTATTATTATTTCCTAAAAAAGGACAAGATAACATAAAGAAATGGCGTTTAGTTGTAGATTACAGAAGTTTAAATGACAAAATAGTAAACGACAAATTCCCCCTAACAAGACTAGAAGACGTTTTAGACAAACTAGGAAGAGCAAAATTTTTTTCAACTCTGGATATGACAAGTTCGTTTCATCAGATAGAACTAGATACAAATTCAAGAGCAGTTACAGCATTTTCCACTAACAGGGTCACTACCAATACAATAGACTACCCTTTGGGCTAAAAATATCATCAAACAGTTTTCAGAGAACGCTTACCATAGCATTATCTGGTTTGGAATCTGAAGCATTCCTATATGTAGATGATATATTTATTTTTGGATGCAACCTTAAACACCACAATGAAAATCTCATAAGAGTATTTGAAAGATTAAAATAGTACAATTTAAAACTAAATGCTGAAAAGACGGTATAAGAACCGACCCAGCAAAATATGAAATTATTGAACAATATCCTATTCCAAAGAATTCTGATGAGGTTAGAAGATTCATAGCCTTCTGTAATTACTATAGAAGATTCATTCCGGACTTTGCTAAAATAGCAACTTGCCTAAATAATTTATTAAAAAAGAAAGTTAAATTTGAATGGACAAAAGATTGTCAAAAATCATTTGAGACATTAAGAGACAAACTAAAGAACCCACCTATATTACAATATCCTGATTTTGAGAAACCTTTTATACTGACCACAGACGCCTCAAACGTAGCTTTAGGAGTAGTACTCTCACAAGGAGAAATTGGTAACGACTTGCCTATATTATATGCAAGCAAATCTTTAAACAAACATGAAAGAAATAAGTTAGTTATTAAGAAGGAACTATTAGGAATTCATTGGGGAATACAATTTTTTACACCATACCTGTATGGCAGAAAATTCACTGTAGTAACAGACCATAGACCCCTTACTGCACTATTCTCGCATAATAATCTATTTTCAAAATTGACCAGAATTCGACTCGAAGTATCAGACTATGACTTTGATATTGTATATAAAAAGGGAGCAAATAACACTAACGCAGACGCGTTATCTCGTATTGAAATAAACTCAAAAATATTAAAAGAAATGATTCTACTCTGTATTGACGAAAAAGAAAGAATAACTCTGGCAATAACACGTAGCATGCTTAATAAGAATACTAAAAATAAAGAAGATAAAATTAAAATAAAGAAAAAGAAATAGAATTAAATATCTTAACAGGAGACTGATCACCTCCATATGTGGGAATGTATATCAATAAATGATATAAAGAAGCTTCAAAAAATAAAATTTATATATGAAAATAATGATAATAATAATCTGCAGAATGAATATAATGAAAAAATTACACGCGTGATTTTATTGAAAATTAAGAAATTGAAAAATAAAAAGTACGTACTATATGATAATGATGAAATATTTAAATATATACCGGTGGAAAAGTTGAAATAAGATTGTAATAAGTTAGAAAATAATGACGTCGATATAATTATATACAGAATGCCAAAAGGAGTAAATGATAACATAAAACAGTACAGATTAATAGAAGAATTTCATAATTCACCTTATGGTGGACATTTCGGAATAAGAAAGACATTAACAAAATTAAAACAGCGATTAATTTTGAAAAACATGAACAAAATGGTTAAAAACTATGTAAGAACATGTGAATCGTGCCAAAATAATAAGCAAGTAAGGCGTAAAAAAGAACCTTTTTCAGTAACAGAAACACCATCAAGTAGTATTGACATTGTAGTAATGGACACAGTTGGACCACTAAGACCGTCAGAGGACTTTAGATACATACTTACAATGCAATGTGAACTGACGAAATATGTGATAGCTTGCCCGATTAAATCGAAAGACGCCAAAACTGTAGCAAAAACCCTAGTAGAATAAGTCATTTTAAAATACGGTTTGTTTAACATTCTCAAAACAGATAAAGGTACTGAATTTACGAATGAGTTAGTGAGAGAGATCTGTGTGTTATTAAAAATAAAAGAAAGTTTCTCGACGCCTTACCACCATGAAACCTTGAGAACAGTAGAACGAAATCACCGTGTTCTAAATGAATATTTTCTAAGCTTTGCCTTCGCTTTCAATACAACTTCCAATGTAGATACATATTATACACCATTCGAAACTTCCTAGACTACCAGGTGACGAATTGAGTGAGCCCAAAAAGATCTACAATTTAGAAAATTACTTAAATGAACTTAAAACTAGACTTCGTCATTCTTTGCAAAAAGCTAGAAATATAATAATAGAAGTAAAGAATAAGAGAAAATTAGAATAAAAAAAGACAAAACAGAATAAGACTAAATATAGGAGACCTAGTTTTGGTAAAAAGCGAAAATAAAAAAAAAACAAGATCGACCATACAAAGGTCCGTATAAAGTACTAGATATAGATGACCTAAATGTAATTATAGAAATAGATAAAACTTAAGTTAAAAGTATACATAAAAACAATTTGAAAAAGTCTATTTCTTAAGTAAGCATTAATTTGCAAAAAAAAATTTTTTTTAAATACAGCAATCAAATAATTTTATTTCATAAGTAAATAAATATAATTAGATATTAAGAAATCTTAAACACATAAATACGAGTAATAAGAATATTTTTATACCATTTTTTTATTTTAAATAATACCAAAACCAAAAAGGGTGAGGGTGTAGTGTATGTGCACTTATGCGCAACACTGTAATAATAGGTATATGCTTGTAGACATATGAGCAAGACTGTATGCAACATAAAACCAAAAATACAAATTGTTCAAATAAAATTTAATAAAATTTATGTATGATCAGCAGAAAATGCAAGTTCAATGTATTAGTATATTTTTGTTGATTGTGAGAATTTGGATGGTAACCAAATACCATTTTTGTTTATAAATTATTTTATTGAATATACAGCAATATTGTGAAAATGATGACCACTAAAAAATTGTACTATATAAGCCGCTATTTTTATTTTATAAAGACAGAATTAACTTGCAATTCAAATAGACTTGTTAATTCTCACAAACAGGGCATTTTGATGCTCGGAAGCAAAACGGCTGAAGTGCTCAATAATACTTACCTTGAAACTTAACTATAACACTGAACATATTACAAAATCATGCGATATGTGACACGATCACTCCCACCAGCAGACGGAGTATGCTTGGCATTTAGAATACTCATAAACTGTAAAAGAAAAAACCCTGAATGGGATATTTGAGAGCCTGACAAAGCAATAGGGACGTTATTAGGTAATTGATCACTTAAATATTACAGAAAAAAGGAGATTGTCATCATTCCAAGCAGAGGGATTATTTCGACCTTTTACATTTTTTACAAAACGCCAAGCTTCTTTAGTGTTGGAACACCAATTCACTTCATTAATTCTAGCCTTTTAATTCAGACTCTTCACCCTTCGTACAGAGTTCTTCCAGTCGTCAAAAGCATTAATCGCACTTTCTTAGTTACCGGGAGAAGGGTATTGCTTTGCCCCTTACGGGGCGCTACATATTTACGAAATAACACTGTAAGTTGCTCATTCCACTGGCCTTTAGGAGTTCGATTGGTCGGTACTATAGGATATGAAGCCTTAGAGATTTCCGTATTAAAAAGGTCAGATATTGTTTTTGGGTCACTGTGCAAAACTAATTTCTCCAGGTTCCGTTTGAGAACTTTCTTAGAAATGAAAGTAATGACCGTGCTAGTTTCCATGAGCACAGAGATGTGATGTGAACCTCCAATAAAAACAGGCACCGTTTCCCAAGAAATATTCAGCATTGAGTTTGTAAAACTTAAGTCCAGAACAGTTCTATTGTCCATTCAAAGATTAGGAAAAAATGTAGAGGTTCCATCATTTAGACATAGAAAGTTAAATCTGTTTATGATATTCAATACCGCATTACCCTCGGAAGATCAACACGATCGCCCCAAAAAGTATGACAGGCTTTAAAATACCAGCAAGAATAACATTGTCCATATTCTGAAGGAAAGCTAAAAGGCGAGTCAGTTCATTACAAAACGAAATGATAGAAACATCGTGTCTAAAATATGCAGAGCCAAATGTAAAGCTGGGATTCAGATTTAAGGTCTTTACAATAATTGTTTCCTCACCAGTTGTATTGGGGATTATTTTAGGCCGCCCGTCCCGTCATTTTTGATAAATTTTATAGTTAACAAGACTGTAGTTGGAATTTGTATCGTCAGTATTGAAAATTTCAGATAAGAAACAAATGTCAATATTATAATGATTAAGATAGAATTCTAGATTAGATTTATTGGAGACAAAACTTTGAATATTGTATTGTAAAATTTTCATGGTGGAAACATATGATTTACGGAGTGACTAAGGAGACTGCTCTTTAGTATTGATGTTAGTAAACGAAGCAAGAAGTTGTAGACTGAACAAATAGTTCAAGAACACGAATGGCTGAAGGGTTACCATCCTTAGAGAAATAGTTACCAATGAAGGATGTAAATTGAGTCAAAGTTTTCTAAAGCTTAGGTACTTTTTCATTTCCCCTGTAAATAACGGGGGTTATTGGGTCCGTATTTATAGGTTTAGGTTTTTGAGGTGAAGGCTTACATGAGACGACCTTGCTTAATTTAGGAGCTGTAAGAATTTTATTAACTTCAGCATCTCAATTCCTAATAGGTGCTGGACGGTTTTGGTTGAGATCTGGATAATTACCTTCACTATCATTAAAAATGTCAAACCTGTTTGTAACATAAGAATTTAACACTTCCCTTCTAGATAGTTTCTCAAGAGTCATGATTTTACGCAAATCATCCTCTTGCTTCACCTTCGGGCACTCAATTTTATTCGAGCTATTATGGCTGGTGTCACCACACAGAATGCATTTAGGAGCACAAGCCCCAGAGCAATCGGCCATAGTACAGTTAAGGCACCTTTTCTTTGATTTTGGTACATTCAAAGACGTCCGCAGTTAGAGCATTGTCTAACAGGAAGATAATATAAGTGTACCTTAACCTGACAGTATTCTAAAATAACGAACTCAGGAATATCAGAAGAAAAAAGCCAATCTTGACCGAGTAGGTTGGATTTTTACTACCAGTGCTTACATCCTTTTTGACAAAACGTTTGGCAGAAACTACAGAAATGTCTGATTTTATGTTTTCCTGAACGAACCTGTCGTCGAACTCCAAAGGGTCTCCCCGTAATACACCAAAGGAGTACACAAAGGACTCCGATATAAACGGTCTCAAACAAAAGATTCCAAGTTCCATAGAAACAAAAAGGTTAGCATTAGATGCTGAGTCAAATTTGATAATAAGGTTTTATATATTTCTTTGATGAATAGTATTCCACTAACATTGAGGTGTCTAATTTTGTTGTATGAAAAATCGCAATCCTAATTTAAGGATTTTTAGATCCAACTCCTGACGAATCAACCAATACCAAATCACTAGGATAATCAGAAAGATATAAAATACTCCTACGCTGCTCATTCTCAGAGGCATTGCTGACATGTTTAATCTATTAACATTAGATTTAACATGTTGTGCACTAATACGATGATTTTCCACTTCATTTTCACCATTAAGAGACTTACCAGAATTTACCACATCACCTGCCACATTTCCTTCCCACGAACAGAACCAGAGGCAATCTTTCCAGAGAAAATTTCCTCAAAATCACCCTCATCAGCACTAAAAGATCTAGGCGTCCCTCATTACAAAAATTTTTTTGGCCGGCACTTTACCCAACGTTACACGCGCAAAAGAAAAAATTTAGTTTCAAAAGCAAGGCTACTGTATTTAAAAGTATCCGCACAGCAGAATTTCAATACAACAAAAAACACAACCGCACGCTTTGAAAGACAAAATGGAAGTGTCAAACTCCATATATAAAATGTATAAACAGATTTTCTATAAAATAGTGATTTCGCCTGCGCTGATTCGATTGTCCATCAACACCTGAAGAAGTTATTTTTGGAACTAGGCTGAAATTGATAGCATATTGTGAAGTTGTTAATTAACATGACACAAAAGCGCAGCACTAGGTTTTGGCAGGAATGAAAGGTTTAGGAGAGATCTCATAAAAACAATCTTATAAAACGAGCCGAAGAACTATATGATCGAATTCGCTTTAGAAATTTTTCAGAACCAACGTCAAAGTTTGTTTTCATTTTGTTGATGCGCTATTGAAAAAAAACGAAAAATGTTCAATTTAAAAACTGAAAATTTTTTTTTTAATAATTAATTTGCTGATAAAATAGTGAATGTGCGACTAAACCGTTGCGTGAAAAGAGTGTGTGTGTCCAAGAACTTCAGTTAATATAAAATATAAACAAAAAGCATTTATTAAAAAAAGTTTCTTTGAGAAACATTTTTAAAAATTGTTTATTTATTATTTATACAAATATTTGAATACTTATGAAGAATTATTTGTTCTGTTTGCAAAAACAGTACGAGTGCGGGAGTGGAACTTTGTTTGGACAATTAAAGAACAAAGAAATGAAGTAGCATTTGTTCAATAAATTTCTTTTTCTTCTCTGTTTTTTATATTATTCGCCACTGTTTATTTACACGTACACGTAAGTTAACATAATCAAAATACGACCGATTTTGTTTTGTCGTGATGCAACTCCCTAGTATTAAATTTTCCTTGGGTACAATAGTATGAGACATGGCGAATCAATACTAGGTGGTCTCAATAGCGAATTCAATCATTTTCGCCAAAACCTGAAATGTCAAACTCCACTTATAAAATGTGTATAATTTTTTTTCGCTGTCAAGACCACCTGGTGTTATTTCGACATGGTATGAGAATTAACTTAAAATTACTACAATTTCAATCTACTTATTTTAATATAAGAAACTTTTGAAAAGACAATATTAGGGAAATGAAAGGCAATATGGGTTTCAGTTAGAAAACAACGTGTGAATTGTTATAAGTGCGCAAAATTTAATATAATTTTTGATAAACAACCTAAAAAACTTTTGTTCTTTGTTTTTAATTTTTTTCGGCAATGACTAGTCAAAAAAAGAAAAAGTACTGGGGCAATATCCCCAAGTACAAGTTTTCTAAAGTGTCCGATGAGCCTACCACGCACAACAACAGATTTTATTTGTTATCTGACGAAGAAGAAAAAATCTCAATTAAGGAAAAAGTTCCACCGATAATAGTGGATTCTACACATAGTTTTTCAACTTTGTTTGGTTTAATGAGCAATACATGTTCAAAAGAATGTCCGTTGCAACAACACTAATATCCAACTAGCTGTTTCGCTACGAAGAGCGATTAAAATTCTTAAAGACAGAAAGTTCTGCTTCTACACGCACGAAGTAAAAGGCGGCAAAATTTTCGAGATGGTTTTATTTGGCCTTCCTCAATTATCAACAGAAATAATAGAGGATGAGTTTGTTAAGAAGCACAATATAAGGCCGGAAAGTGTAAATGAAATTTAAACCAAACGGTCTAATGAGGATAGCGCCTAATATTTAATCGAGTTCGACAGACAACATGTTTTAAAACACGGAATAATGAAAATTAGATATTTTTGTTTATTTGAAAAGAACGTTCCGTAAAAATAAAGGCCCTACCCAATGTGCCAAATGTTCCGTGTATGGTCACGGTGCCAAGAACTGTAACCGAGTCAACGTATGCTCAGCGTGTGCAGGTAATCACGATTTCTCTGTTTGCACATTAAACAAAAGCACTCATGATGGAAGTGTTGTGTACAAATGTTATAACTGCGCTAAAACGAATCTGAGAAATATTAACCACAGGGTTGATGACTCAACGTGCCCTTGTCGCAAGGAGTATCTAGAAATACGCCAGCGTGTAACGGCCAAAACTGGAATGTCTAATAAGCGACCAATTTAGACAATTTTTAACATTGATGAAGCAAACTTTCCTCAGTTATCAATTTTGAACATTAAGATAATATACGTGATTCAAGTTTATACAATCTTAAAAGTTATAATAAAATTTGCTTAAATAATTACCAACTTAGATTCTTTCTTTCCAAAAGAATTTTAATGATTGTCAGTAATTTTTTTTTGTTTCAAAATTAAACGATCTGCATATCAGAGAAAAGAAATTGCATTGTTTTTATTGCTTTGAATATAATCACAAAAATAATGTAGTTTACGTAACTACACACAACGTCAATGAAGTGAATGAAAACGCATTCACACAGCGATCGTATGATGAAATATGATGTATGTATTGCATGTATTACCTAAATGTCATCAGTTATGCACAGATTCATGAATGCCGCGTCTGAATTCATGAATCATTTGTGAATACTTGTGAATGAAGGGCACACAGAAATAAATTAAAACACATTAAAAAGAATTTTAGTATTGTACGAAGGATGAAATTTGTCAACTTTCCGACTGTATTTCAGAAATTAGTGCGATTATACAAAGTAGGTTTAATAAAAAAGCAGATACATAAGGTCTGTTTCTTTACTTTTTGGGTAAAGTTCGTGAAAATGAGAGTAAGTTAAATTTTCTCTCATAAAGAGACAAAATTGTATAAAAGTACGGGAACACTAAATTTAAATTTTAAACACAAATTAAAACGCCATAGTGTTTTGACTGTTTCAATAAAAGAATCAATTAAAAAAAATTAAAAAAAAAAACAAATAGGAACAGTTCTTACAAATTTGGTGCGTTTGTCAGCTCGCAAAGAAGCATATGTGGGGCTTTTTGCAAATTTTGCGAATAAATTTAAATATAACTCTCATATAACTATTTTATTCAAATAATTTGGAATGCTATTGCTCTTTTGGTATTTACAAATTTCAAAAAGAAACTACAAAACTTATTCTTCTAAGTCGAAATCATGTTCAATAAGGTCTAGGATGTCGTTACAATCACTAGAATCACTTGAACTCTCTCTACCAAATCTGCAACAATGTTTTTAACTCGTCTTCATTTACCATTACGAATTGTCTTTTATATTAAAACTACTATTTTACCCTGTTTTAAATATTGCTAGTGACTTTTTTATTTGTTTTTATTTTGTCTATGTTTTACAGCTGTTTTACAAATAAAAATAACTTGCCACTTCTCTTTATTCGCTCGTGGCGTACGGTTGTTTTTTCAAATCGATTTTTCGCGAAGCGTTGGTAGAGTTTACAGTTATTTTGAAGCGTCATTTGAAGTGGAAATTTTCTTTTGTTCTATTCAGCAAAGGCAAAAAAGTTTGTGAATATAATTTAATTTGGTGTTTTACAGGACGGTAAAATTTTATTTTTGTAAAGTTGCGTGTTAGAAAAATCTCGAGAATGGGGGACGACGATTCGTCCCCTGCATCTCATACGTTATCACAGACGGACTTTGAACAATTTTTTCGATCTAATTTGAGTGCTAATTTAAAAAAGCCGCGTGGTAATATGAAGAGAGCAAACTCTAATCCTGATGTTTCGGCACCTTTGGCCAAGAATAAAATCTCGTTATTAAAATCCTCTGTTTCATCGGAACACAGTGCGTCTCTTGTGGAGCTTAATAAATCTGTACCTGAGTTTCTAGCTAACCTAAAATCTAAAATGGCTGCCTCTAAGAGTAAGGGAATGGATGTTGTTCCAGAGGATTCTAATTGTGGCAATACTGATTGTGCTTCAGGTAACAATAACGTGAAATCTCAGGGCGTCATTGAAGGGCCTAAACGGAATCTATATCCTCATAATCATGAGGGCGAATATTTGGTTTTGGTTGATTCTTCCGATGTAAGCCAGGGTAGTGAGAAAATTCGTAATTCACTTTTTCTTTACCAGAAGATTAGAAAAGTAAAGGTAAGTGGAATTCGCTTGATAACCCCCATAGGTAGGACCTTGTTCCGTGTAAAATTTGATTCCGCGGCTAATGCTAATGTATTTGTCGGAAAGGATTTGAGCCAGGTGGGCCTTAAGGCCTTCATTCCGGACACATTTATCTACTCCTACGGTGTTATACATGGTATTCCATTGGAGCTGTCTGATGATTATATTCGGGATTCTGCAACTTCGGATGTAGAAATTGTTTCAGTTAGGCGATTTTTTAAAAGGAATAGGGACAACGGTGCAGAGACACCTACTTTCTCTGTCAAAATTGGGTTCCGCTCTGGAAACATTCCAGAGTATATTACTTTGGATTTTTCGTATATCAAGGTGAATATTTACTATCCACCCTTGCGTCAGTGCCATAACTGTGGTCGTCTTGGCCATACTTCTAAGGGGTGTCGGTCCAAGAAAAGATGTTTGAATTGTTCGAAGGAGGTTTGTGAGGGGAATTGTATTAGAAAGTGTCTTCTATGTGGAGGTCTTAATCATTCCAGCAAGGAAAGGAAATTGTGCCCTAAATGGCATGAAGAGGATGATATTTTGAAGATTATGACCATTAAGCGGCTTTCTAGGACCGAAGTCATTAAATCGTATTCTACGAACAGGTTTAGTATTTTTGATGGGTATGAGGAGAATTTTCCGTCTCTGCCCTTGACAAAATCTTCTCCTGTTAAGGACAAGAATCGGGAGGTTAATAGGATACTTACTGGACGGAAATTTAGTCATGTGGTTCATGCTAAACAAACACCCCCCAGACCGAAGCCGCATTTTATACCCCTTCAGCCAACGGATACTAATCCTACCAAACCGGTTATTTATAGGGAAAATAATGCTAAGGTAGCCGAGTTTGAAAGAATTCTTTCTGAGTTTTCCTCCTTTATTGGTGACTTTTTTGCCAAAGAAGGTACGGGTTCGCATCTTCGGGTGCTTAACGATTTTAACAGTAAAATATCTAATGCTCTCTCTAATTTACTTGTACTTAGTGATTCCAAGTCTTCTCCTTCCCTTATTGAATAATAATGATAATTCTTCAGCACAATGTTCAAAGTTTTAGATCTAATAAATCTTCTATTGAGTTCTACGTCAACAATTATAACGTTGATGTTTGTTTATTTTCTGAGATTTTTAACGTTGACGAAACGGATCCCAACTGCAGACTTTTAAATTACAACTCCTTTTTTAAAGTTCGTCCTGATGGATATGGTGGCTGTGCCATATGTATTAGGAAGACCATATGTGCCAAGAGAATTAGTTTTGCTACCAGTCTGGACATAATAATCGTGAGGACTCTTAATTTGAATCCGAATTTTGTCTTTGTGTCAGTATATTTTCCACCGAGTTTGTCGACGGAGTCTTGTGCTAGGGAGGTGTTGCGTTTGTTATCCTTTCTTGGTGGCATGCGTAATGTTGTCCTTGGCGGGGACTTCAATGCTCGCCACTCCCTCTGGGGTGATAGGCATGACTCTCCTCGTGGATGTAGACTATCTGAAATTATTAGTCAATCTGATTTCTTTTGCTTGAATGACGGCTCTATCACCTTTCTTCCCCATTTGAATAGCAGCGTAGGCTCTGTTTTAGATTTGACCTTTGCTAAACTTTCCTCCATATCAATCAATTGGCACACTTGTCCAATGTGGTCTGGCGGTTCACATCATTTTCCGATAGTTATGAAAATTGGAACTGTCTCCGTCTTACCAGTTAAGTTTCTTTCTAAACGTCTGCTTTTGAGAAACATATCCAAATTGGAACTTGAACCGAATGTAGGGTGCATTGTGGACTCCTTTAGTAGAGAAATTTCTAATGCAACCTTCAGGTCGGGGAATTTTATTCCCAAGGCTTGGTGGAACGATGACCTGCTACGTCTTTTCAGGAGACATGTTGCTGCAAGGAAAAAAGCTCTGAGATATTCATCTCAGATTAATCTAGAAGAATCTGTCGTTGCCACAGAGGCGTGGAAGTCTGCAGTTAAAAATGCTAAAAGTGAGAATTATAAGAAGAAAATAGATGAGATCAATAATCAACCACATACTGCTGCAGCATGGCGCTTTGTTAATAGTTTAAAGGATTGTAGTGTGAAGAGACCCTCATCATGGGACGATGACAACAACGGCAAATTTTTGCAAACATTAGCAGATCAGGTTCCTTCTAACTTTCATGTAAATTTTCCCACATTATCGGATGGAAAGTTTATACCCTTCTCGTACAAGGAGTTAATTGAAGTTTTGGATACTAGGAAACGTGCCTCTGCTGGGGGGCTGGATGGTGTGACTTATGATATGGTTAAATCGTTGCCGGTTTCCTCTAAGAAGTCGCTTTTACATGTTTTTAATGTCTTGTTTAGTGAGTGTTCAATTCATGCATCTTGGAGGAGGATAAAGATTGTTCCCATACCTAAGAGAAGTGGAATGCTGGATGATTTCAGGAATTACAGGCCAATAGCCCTCATTTCTGTATTTTTGAAGCTGGTTAATATGATGGTAAAGGAAAGATTAATTGCTTCTGTGGACGAGCTAGGAGTTTTACCGGCAAGATCCTTTGCCTACAGGGGGAAAATGTCCACGACAACCTGTCTTAATGAGTTTCTTTTCAGGGTGTCATATCTCAAGTCCTTGGGTTTGAGATGTGTCGTGGCATCTATTGACATCAGTAATGCCTATGATTGTGTCAATGTTTCTGTTCTTAGAAACATTTTAGTCAGTCAGGGTATTCCGTTGGACTTGATCGATTGGATATCGAACTTTCTCTCTGAAAGAGAGCTGTGTATGGGTGATTTGTCTGTCCGTGTTTTTAATGGCATTCCACAGGGAAGCTGTCTTAGTCCGATACTTTTTAATTTGTATACCGTTGATTTTCACTCTCTTGAAAATGATAGGACCCTTGTATTTCAATATGCTGATGATTTTCTAATTCTTTCTTTTGATCACATTTTCCATTCGGCTGTGGCCAATCTTGACTATAAGATAGGCAGATTTCGTGAAATTTGCTCATCTCTTAATCTGCGCTTTAATCCGTCGAAGACCAGGTGCATGTTTTTTGGAAGGCGTGCTAATTTCGACATGGATCTTAAAATCGATCGTTGTCCTATTGTTCAGGTTAATTCCCTTAAGTTTCTTGGTTTGACTATCAAGAGCACCTTGAGTGTAAATGATCATTATGATCGTGTTTTAAAGGAATCATCTTCGGCTACTAATCTGCTTAAAAGATTGACTAACATTAGGGGGGGTTTGAGTCCTCAAACTAGTTTGAATTTCTATCGATCCTTCATTAGGGGGAAAATTGAATATGCAAGATCTACTGCGGCTCATACGCCGATGTACATTGACAGGAAGATTCAGACCTTTCAGAATTCTGGACTTAGACGATGTCTGGGCCTATGTCCTTCAACTCCAATTCAGGCTATATATGCCTTGGCAAATGAATTGCCTCCTCATTTGAGGTCAATTTACTTGGCATCTAAGGAGCTTTTAAAAATTGCGTGTTATAACTCATCTCTGATGGACTTGGTTAGATCAGCGCCTACCTATCTGTCTAATAGTTACTCCTTTGTTTATAGGAGGTACAGGGACATATTTGACTCGATTCCGGTAATCGGTGTGTGTGGACGTACTTCGAAGCTTAAGGTTTTTATTGAATTATCCTTTAATGGGGGCTCTGGTGTCTCAAAGGAGGTTCTTACTGCTCACTATTATTCTTCGGTTGACTCTTATAGGTCTGATAATTTCACCTTAGTTGCTACAGATGCCTCAATAACGGATTGCTCGACTGGGTGTGCAGTTTTCAACATCGTAACAGGTCGTTTTTTCTTAAACAGAGTACCTATCAGACTTTCATCCTTGTCAGGGGAACTTATTGCTATCAAAAGGGCGGTTGATACTGCCATAGAAGATGGTGTTTCTCGTATGGTCGTCTACACTGACAGCAGGAATGCCTGTGTTTTATTGGAAAGTGCTGATTCTAAAAATTACCTAGTTTCGGATATTTTAAATTCTATAGAGAATTCTCAGATACTTGAGGTGCATATCGTATGGGTTCCTGCCCATGTAGGAGTAGGTTTTAATGAAAGGGCTGACTTCTTAGCTAAACAGGCGATTTCTCTTGGGGCTCCTCTAGATATTAGTCTTCCATATGGTGATGCGATTAGGAGGATAATGGACTCCTTGAAACAGGAATGGCAGGAATTTTATTTTTCCAGATCACAACTTTCAGGTCGCTTTTTCTTCTCTTTGTTTCCTGAAATTCCCTCTAAACCATGGTACAGAAATGTTAAGCTCCAACCGGCTGAGATAAAAATTTTAAATAGACTGCTATGTGGCCACTGCTACAGTGGTGTTTATCTTCACATGATTCGTAGGACATCAACAGATATATGTGATTTTTGTAACATGATCGACAATTCGGAACACCTAATTTTTCATTGTAGTCAATTTAATGATATAAGAGTGAAACACCAATTATTTCGTAATTTCTCAAACCTTTTTGATTTACTAAATTCTCATGATATTGGTATATATAAACAACTAGTTAATTTCATTGTGGAAGCAAAAATACAAGATCGTTTTTAATTGCTATACAACCGTTAGTCACTAAAGCGTTTATATACAGAAGTAGGCATTTTTCAATGCCCATCTTTTCCCGAGTTTGAATAAATTTTTTTTTTTGTGTGGGATACCCTGGCGCTTTGCGTACTGCTTAAGCCATATGTTTAGTTTGTGTTAAAAACCAAAAAAAAAAAAAAAAAAAAAATAACTTGCACGAAGAAAAAGTTTGGGCTGTTTCGTGCAAAAAGAAGAAGAACTTTATTCTCTCAAAACCGCTCTCATTTACCCAATTTTTTAGTACGGGAACGCTTTTCGTGCAAAAGAAACAGACCTATAAATAGTGTATTACTTCAGGCTTGCTAGTATTTAAAAACTAAATTTGAAATCCCAATTTATTTTGTTTTTTCACGTTCGTAGGCAGCACTATTAGCAGGTATAGCCAAAATTTTCTTTGCTATTTTTAACAATCAGGGGTAATTATTCGTATGATGGGTATAAGACGTCGAAATTGATCTCATCCTTCACATAGTAGGAAGAATACCGGTTAAATTCGTCTCTAATGCTTTCTTTTGTAGTAGGATTTCTCGTGCTTATAAAATAAAATAAAAAAATAATTTGAAATCACATTGTGCATCGTTTTCGTTAGAGGTATGTATGTGTGTTTCAAGAGTTGAAAATGAATAAAAATACAGAATAATTAAAAAAAAGCACACTTAACAAAATAGCGAAGAACAAAAAGAAGGTCACTCTTGAAAATACCGTGGCACTGCCCTGATACATTTCGTACTCTTAAGACTCTTAAATTTTTACATCTATACTTCTTGATCACTTTATGGATTAAAATTTACATGGTAGGTGAGAAGGATATTCTATATTTGTGCTAAAGTTCGTAACGCGTATATTAAAAATACTATAATAGGAAAACTAAAAGAAATAATGATACTTTAAAAAAAGCGTTTTACTACCATAAGATCAGTAAAATTGGCATTACTGTTTATATTCTAACAGACTCATTTTCTGCGTATGTACAATGTACATACATATGTATGTATGTACATACGCACAATTTGTGGTTATTGTTCGTATAAGCAAAGATTTTATTTTCGTTTCTTAGTCCCAATTCGCACGATGCAAGAAAATAAGACTGCTTATTTTCATTTTCTTCTTTGAACTTTCATTGACGTTCGCACAGTACTAGTCTTATTGCTTAAATTGTTCAGATTTTTGCATGAATGTACACACACACATCTGTGTTTTTTGACATTACGAATATGGAAGCAAAGCGAATTGCAAGTACAAGCAAGTCTGTACTCATTTAATTTTACCTTACCCCGTTGCCTACAACCTAATCAGCTCAGCTTAAATACTTGCATCGTGCGAATTGGGACTTATTTCTTTTAATTATGCATGAATGCCATGAAATCTGATGGTCAGCAATGAGTAGGTACCAGAGTTTCGAGCAGTTTTCAAAATTTTCAGATGGCATGAATGAAATGGTTGATTACCTAGTGTTGGCATAATAAAAGTAGTGTAAAAAAAAACAGTCAAAGCAAATGGAGAGTTAAATACAAGCACGTGCATTGATGTTTTTGAGCAGTTAAATAACGGCAAAAGCAATGAACATATGAATGAGCAATAAAAGTGAATATGCAATATTCTTGTCTCTGCTGCGGAGAATCTACGGGGAAGGTTGTGTATTATTTTGAAGTTCTTGTTCTGGATGATTTGAAGCTTAAGAAACTCGTTTTGGAGATTTTTTGTATGGGAATATGATAGCTTGGGTTTTATTATTATTAACTTTAATTTTCCATCTATTGAAATATTTTTGGCTTGAGTCTATAGCCTGTTCCATTCTCTTGACTATTGCGTACGATGCCTAGCCTCAGCATATGTAAGCACTGTATGAGCAAAAAACGCTGCTTCTTGACTTCTGCGTATATTTACATATATCTGAGGTATATAACCAAGGCGCATCAAACAGGTGACTGCATCAGATCATGTGTTCATCATATGTTTTAGCTTTTGCGTTTATTTTGTTTTTTTTTAAACTAATTCGAGCAGTCAAAAACGTTTAGTAATGTGTGTATGTATTTGTGAAAAATAAGAAAGCCACTAAAAATATATTGGAATACATACAAACATATTGCCAGACGTTTTTGACAGCTCGAATTAGTTTTTACAAACACAAAATACACGTAAAAGGTAATCCATTCACCTGGTATTACCTGGTATTATTGCGCCATGGATATAACGAAAACAGTGTGGGAGAATAAAACAGACCTTTGTGGTAAACCTGCTGGTATTTGCCATTCATTAGAGTAATTCCTATTGATACATGCAACAAATAATCGATTATTAAAAAAATTGTACTATTTTTTGTGAATAAAGAGGAGAATTAAAAGTATTAAGTTCGAACAACAACATGCCAGATAGAATCAAATGCCTTTTCAATATCAAAGAAGATAACTCCAGTAGCTACGGCTAATAGTTTGACTAAAAAATTACTGATTGATTGTAAATGCGATTGAAAACAGTATCGAAAATGAATCAAAAACGCAAGTCATAAAGGACTCGTTCAGAAGACTTGCGGCTAGGGTACAATTTTCTCGTTACAAAACAATAATTTTCAACTCTTAAGCAACCGCATAATAATCGTGTAGAAAAGTAAAAAAAAATTAAAAAAAATTGCTGAGTGATATTAAAAAAATAACATTTACGTTTACACATTGTTTTCTAATTAGTGGTATAAAAACTTTACAAGGCATATTAATAACAGATGTTACTGACTGCTCAGGTGACTATTTTTTGGGTTGTTATTTTTTCGTCGAAGCTCAAAAGTTATATGTAATCTCCTATTGCTGGAAAAAATCTTATATTTGAAAGTTGGTTTAACAAAATATACTCAACAAATATAAGGTATATGCTAAATTAGAGGCAATATATAAGGGTTTAATACACAATTGGTCCCGCCCAGACACAACCATTAGATTTCGAGTTTAAAGCCCATTTATAGTATGTGTAACAGCCCAAATATAGTGGTCGTAACGTATTTCTAGTTTCTTTTGAGATTTTTCGTCAATAAAATATATGTATGTAGATATTTATTTAATTTATTGCTTTAACTTTTGAATAAATATTTAATTTTGTTTTATTTTGTAAAAGTTTTTTGTTTAAATTAGCATAAAAAAAGAGTGCAGCTATGTATATTAATATAAATACAAAACCGTCAAAATGTTTACAAATTTATTGATAAAAAATGAATGCATGTCAAAAAAATTCAAAATTTTTTATATTAAAATTGACGTTTTTAACTTAAAACCTTAAAAATGTTGCTAATTTATCGTTTTAAGTATTAATTTTGAGATTCAGCGTTTTTTAAACAAAATCAAGGAAACAATTAAAAATAGCAATTTAGAAACAAAACAGCAAGAGTTAATCTTTAGTTTTTATTAAATAAATAAAATGGAGGATATAATTATACATATGTTTCGCTTTTATGCATAATCTTAATTAAATATAACACTTCCTCTTCCGACCAAATTTGTACCATTTTTAACTAAATTAAATTTTTTTAAACTATTTTTGTTCGTTACTATTTTTTTTGAGTAGTCAATTTTAAAAAAAGTTTGTTTACGTTTTTCTATTGGTTCTTTCTAGCATTGCTTTTTTTCAATCCTATAACAATACTATGAATAAAAAATTAAGTGTTACAAGGGCTTAAACGAAAGCAAGCCGAATTAAACTTATCCTTTTATTATCATTTGATACTTTAAATGAAGTTTTACCATTTGGTTTCCTTTTCCTTTATATGCAGTAATACCCAATATTTTATTTTTTGGGTTTAAAATTTATTTTTTGGGTTTAAAATTTATTTTTATAAAATTTATAAATTTCCTAATTTTTTAAATTGCTTAAAAATATTTTTTATTTTAAAATTTTTACAACATCGTGGAACATAAACACAAATAAGGTGGGCTATTAAGATCACCTGTAAATTAATGTGTCTTGGTATGTAGTTTTAAAAATGGTTTTTATCTTAGTTTTTTAACGAAAATTAAAGTGTTTTTCTTTACATTAAAAATGAGTTATCAGGTCGGCATCCATAATTTTTGCTTATTTTTTTTTTGTTGCGTAAATAAAAATTTTTGTTTTTGAGTTTTTATGCTTGTAAAAGAAGAATTATGAAAATTAATAATAAAATAAATATTCCGTTAAGGAAACGATACAATTTACCTAAATATAAGTATTCCTAAAGCTCCAACTCTGCAAATAATTTGACCTGAACAGAGACACAAGAGCGTGATTAATATTGTACGTCTACTTATATGTGCTGTCCAAAAGAAAATAAAAATGTGCTTGTGAAATGTGTATGCATGTGTGTATATTAGTTGTATATGATAGGTCTGTTCCAGATGCATAACAAAACAGTCCGAACTATTACAAATTAGTCCAAAAGCGTTCCAGATAACAATTTTTGTACAATTTTGAAAGAAAATGAGAGAGTAAAATTTTTCATTTCCTGTACAAAGTTGTACGAACTTTTTCGTTGGCTAAGTTCGGACTAGAATTAAATTATCAGCTGTTTCTTGTTTACATTTGAAAATCAAATAACAAATATATAAACATAAAGTTGTTACTTAAAAGCAAAATGGAAGAGTTTTCAAATAAACTTGAAGTTGTAAGTACTTGTACATATATTTGTGGATATTTATCACTTTCTTTAATAAAATATGCTTTCATAGTTCATTGAAGAAGTCATGGACACATCAAGTGAGTCTGATTAAGACGACATTTTGGACTTAGTTGCTGAAGATTCAGTTTATATTCAACTACCTTTTACAGCTGTTGGCAATGCTGCAAATGCTTTGTTTTTAAAATATTTTTCATTTTAAGCGTCTAAAATCACTGAAATCAATTGTGGTTTTTTGCGTTCCAGCAATTTCGGACTACTTTGTCAAATTCAGAGAGTAATTTCATATTTACTCTCAAAAGTCCGGACTATTTTGTTATGCATCTGGAACAGGCCTGATAGCCTACGTACGTAGAGTAGAATTCATGGCGCCTTGGTAGCACCGGCATATTCATATGAGGAAAAAATGTTATGGTGTATTTCATTTATGTCTAACTGCGCCTAATATTTGAAAAAGAATTTAAATTATCTTTTTATGAATGGAAAAAGATACTTGCTAAAATGATGTGACCTTAGTAAGAGTAAAGAGGTTATATAGAAAAAAAAATGGCATTAGGAATGGTAAGGAAAAGAATGTTTTAGGTCGTCAAACCGCCTAAAAT
Source organism: Cistogaster globosa (assembly GCA_937654795.1). Lineage (NCBI taxonomy): Eukaryota > Metazoa > Arthropoda > Insecta > Diptera > Tachinidae > Cistogaster > Cistogaster globosa. The sequence goes on from OW569405.1 coordinate 56,959,093, forward strand.
TTGTAAATCAATAACCAGGGAGTAGATTGTTTAGGAAAAAAAACCCAAAACGGTTGGTGCAATGGCGCTTAGTAGTAACCTTGGCGGGAAATTTTTTAATAAATCATATACATATTTTTTAGGTGGGAAAAATCAAAGGAGAAAATCTTGACGGGAGAAGTTAGTAAATATGTATTAAAAATCTCCAAAAATTCAAAAAATAGGGGAGCGTAGAAGGAAAATTTGTTGTAGGCGTAGGAAACTTGTTAAAGTATTTAAGGAGAATAAATACAGAAGTTGAAATCATTTTCAAGTCTAACTTCAAATAGTGAAAAGTGAAAAGGTATAGGATTTGAAAGACTTAAAAGTAAAAATATTAAACATTGTTTAATAAACATATTACCACTGGGTGGCTCAAACCTCCTTTAAATTGCATGTGAAGTGCTTATTAGAAATTAAAACTTGAGTAAAAATTAGTAGTAGTTAGAGAAAAAAGTAGTTAAAGTGAAATATTTTTGTGTTTTCCCTATAGTTAGCTATTAACTCAGAAGCAGTGAGTGTGAAGCAAATAAGTTACCAAATTTAAAATGAGCCAGGTAAAAGTGTATGTCTATGCTGAGCGATTAGAGGTGAATATTTAAATAAGAAAGTAGCCGATGAATATTATCGCCAAGAAATTTCTGTCTACCAGCTACTGAGTGCAAAAGCAGAAAAAAGCGTTCTGAAAGAGAGCTGATACAAGGAAATTATTCTTTTCATATTCATCAGTTATAAACAAAAAAATCATTGAAACATATCCTGTGGAATTAAAAGAAAATTTAAAGTTTGTAATAAGATAATATTTATTAAAATTAAAGTGTGTTATCGTGCAGAAATTGTGTGCTTTACGTGAGTATTTATATTTATATATAGGCCTAGGGATATCTGAAAAGAAAATAGTAAATAGTTAGGTTGTTATAAATTTTAATATATCTCTAAAAGAGCTGAGGAAAAAGTATTATTTGCTGCCAAAATTAGGCGCGAGATCTTAAATCTAGGAAAACGTTACATATTAGTGTAAACGGACGAAAATTTTGCTTTAGGGAGCTCCTTTAAGTAGAGATTTTGTAAAAAGTTTTCTTGTGTCGAACATCCCGAAATAAAAGGGTACAGTATAATTTGAGCTGGTAAGTAAAGAAAGTATTGGAGTCACCCTGCTTATGTCAACTAATCTTGTATTTATTGTTGAATTATATGTATGTATTCAACTTATTTATGTAATTAACAGTTAAATACCCGCCATTGTACTTTCGCAACCATTTTGTCTTTCTACAAATAAAGATCACTTTTTTTCATTATTAAAACACGCACTCTGCTATAGGTTATGTGCCCAGAGTAGCTTATGGACACAAGTAAGGTTATGGCCACAATTCAATAATAAAAATTAAAAAAGTTAATAAAGTGACTAGTGGAAATCGTTAAAAATGTCGAAGCCGGAAAATAATTCAAGTGGATTAACCATTGATAGGTTGCTTGGTAGAAAACTACCCCACGTGGAAAATTGCAGCACAGGCTTATTTGGATCTGGATAATCTTTGGACAACCACAATCGACTACGAGATCGATGAACAAGGAAACCCAAAGACACCGTTAAAACCAGATCAAGACAGAAGAGCGAGAAGTAAGTTGACACTAATAATTGATCCCTTGTGCTATGTCCATATACAGAAAGCAAAAACAGCTAAAGAGCTTTGGCAACAGCTAGCAAACGCCTACGAAGATAGTGGTTTAACACGTCGAGTAGCACTCCTGCGTAAGCTGATTACAACAACGCTTTCAAACTGCAATTCCATGGACATCTACGTTAAAGAAATTGTCACTACAGCTCAAGCATTAAATGGCATTGGTTTTCCAATAAGTAAAGAGTGGGTTGGTTCTCTATTGTTGGCCGGACTTCCAGAAAGTTATCGTCCCATGATAATGGCACTTGAAAATTCAGGAATCAGCATTAGCGGTGACAGTATTAAAATAAAATTGCCTCAAGAAACACCAAATATTAGTGAAAATTCTGCTTTTCGGGCCGCCAATCGTCCAGTACCTACAAGAACTTATAAAAAAGGCCCAAAATGCAGAAAATGTCACAAATTTGGCCACATTGCAAAGAATTGCCGTACAAAGGCTCAACAAACAGAAAACAATTTTGTTGCATATTCAGCAGTAGCTCTGTCAACTTTGGAAAATTCACACAGCGATGACTGGTATTTCGACTCAGGCGCTACGTCACATATGACCTTAAATCGATATTTGTTCGATAATTCTCATGAGGACAGCGGAATCGGAACAACTGCAAACAAAAGTAAAATGGAAATAAAAGCATCGGGAAATATCGTGTTTCAACCAGATTGTTACGACTCACCAATTGAAATAAACAATGTCCTGTATATTCCAGAACTATCAACAAATTTGCTGTCGGTAAGTCAAATTGTTAAAAGAGGCCATACAATAATATTTAAGAATAGTGGTGTGAATGTAAGTCCCAGTTTACATTAGACAATTTTTGTCGCTGCAATTCTTAGTTTGTGGGCGAGAAGAGAGAGAGGAATTAAAGGTGGTACACATATGCATGTACTCTTGCAATTCGTTTTTCTCCAATTCGTAATTTTATATGTGAAGTTAGCTGCAGGTATATTTTGACACTTGTTTTTTTTTCATATACGTATGTACTCGCGCTCAAGCGGCAAATGAAACATAAAATATAAATAAAAAATTAAATAATAAAAACAAGAAAACTTCTAAAGTTTAAAATAAAAATAGTGTTTGTTATTTTTCTTTTGTGATTGTGACATAAACATACATATATATATTATACATACAAAAATTTATAATGGCATTAAATTGGAAGCGGGAACATATAGAAAAGCTTATAATTTTATTTCAAGAAAATCCTTGCCTGTATAATATTAAATCCAAAGAGTATTTGGATAGGACCAAAAAGGCGCTTGCCATGAACGAGTTTCTTGAAGAAATGAAAAAAACTAACAGCTTAATTACTTTGGAGGAGATAAAGAAAAAATGGAGAAACATTAGAACACAATTTGGGAAGGAATTGCGCTTGGTCAGTCTCTCACAAAAAAGTGGGGCTGGTAGATCTGATATCCATGTACCCAAGCTATGGTGTTTTGACCAGCTTTCATTTTTAAAAACACACACTATAATGAGAACAGGTCAGGAAAACGTAGAGGTATACATATATGTCAGTTTAAATATTCAATAACGATAGTGAACAAATAACTATTTTTAACAAAACAGCTTCAAAAGTCTCAGCAAATTAATTTAGAGGAAGACAACAGCATCTCATTTGACTTAGCAGATGGAGTAGAGTTGGAAGAGCAGCCTAAGAAAAGATTCAAGGTAGTTTATTAAACGTGATACATTAAACTTCTGAGTAATCAAGTAAATAAAATTTTTAGCGTGCCGGAAATATAAACTCATTGAGGAATGACCTTATTAGTTTTAAAAACAATTTAACTGAAAGAAAAAAAGAGAAAAAATTCGCATGGTTGGGATCCCTTGTAGCCACACAGATGGATGAAATTCATCCAGATGAACAAGCTGATGCTGCCTGGGAGGTTCAATGTTTATTAAGAAAGCTAACAAGCAACTCAGCGCAAAAAGAAAAGAGTTGCAGTTGTTCTTCCTCATCTACGAAGGATATTTTAGAGCTCAGGGGGTATATCTTTCCCTTCTTGTAAAATATTGCTCAGCTTGCTCTGCAAAAATACACCTGCGTCATTGCAACGCCCATTACAACCAATGTTGACATAAATAAATCGGCAATTGGCGTCAACAAGCGCCATTAAAATTATGCTATTTGTTCCCTTGTAGTTGTGAAAATAAGCCCCGTCTTTACGTGGTGGTCGGAAGGTTATGTGCTTGCCATCTAAAGCACCCAAGCAATTAGGAAATTGCCATTTTATTGCAAAGTCCTTTGCAATAGTCTCCCATTCTGCTTCTTTGTTGGGGAACTGTAGAAAAAAATTTAACCACAGTTTAATCATTTCATTAAAAGCTTATCAAAAGAAATATGCATATTTTACCTTTAAATGTGATGCTCTCAATTTCTCCCAAAGTATTTTGCAAACTTCTGGAATTGCACTAGAAATAGTACACTTTGAAACTCGGCTTTGGTAATCAAGGCTTTGAAATGTTTCGCCTGCAAAAAGTAAATAAATCATGCAATTTTAAGAAAAATTTATATGAAATTACCAGTTGCAAGGAAACGCAACGTCAATGCCAACTTTTCTGCTGCTGTAATTGCTTCTCTAAATAGCGTATTTTTACGTTGTACATCCTGTTGTACTAAATTCAGCAAATATTTAAATTCAGCTTTTGAAACTCTTAAATAATTTTTATAAGAAGCTTCGTCACTTAACTCTAGCTCCTTTGTAATAAAGACAAATGAGCCACGCTCTTTTCTAGCATTCCTCCAAGATTTTACCCAATGTCTTTTGTTTCTTTTAGTAGGAAGGTTTGTGGCTTTCAAACATAATTCGGTCAGACCTAAAGAACTCAAGTTAATAATTTTAAAACTTATAACATAAGTCTAACTTACCAATGAGTATATCGTCTCTATCACTATCCTCAGAATCCAATTCTGTGGCTTCTCTAATGCAGTCAATAAATTCAGCTACTAATTGGTTTTTATCCATATCCATTTTGAAAAAACAATACTTTATCACTCTTTAAACAAGTTTTTACTTCTACACAAAATCTATTTTAATTTGAGCGCAAATTTATTTTTTGCTGTAGGATTATACTTGAAAAGAAAATGTCAAAAATTATAAACACATGTATACATCAATAAAAAATATCTGCGACAAAAATCGTACAATATAAACGCAAATGCGATTTTAAAGAAGAAGCGAGAAAAATTGCAGCGATAAAAATTGTCTAATGTAAACTGGGACTAATAAATCCATATAATAAAATTATTTCTACCGGTACACATGAAAATGGTTTATTTAAATTAAATTGTACTTTAAAAACTCAGAATAAAGCCTTTGCTTGTAGTTCTCATGCTAGTTTAGAATTATGGCACAGAAAAATGGGTCACCTTAACCGCAAAAGTCTAGAGAAACTTCAAAATGAATTGGCAACTTCATTTCATTTTACAACAACAAATACAGGTGATTGCAAAATTTGTCCTATGGGTAAACAAATAAGACTACCATTTAATAAACATGCAACAAGAGCATTAAATATTCTTGAGTTAGTACACTCCGACATATGCGGACCAATGGAAGAAGAATAACTTGGTGGTAAACGTTACTTTTTAACATTCATAGACGATAAAACTCGCAAAATTTTTATCTACTTTTTGAAAACTAACAGCGAATTTGAAGTCTCGAACGTTTTCCAAAATTTTTTGACACTTGCAGAAAAACAAAGTGGACAAAAATTAAAAACTCTTCGTACCGACAATGGTAAAGAATATCTTAATAAAACTTTTCAACAAATTATTAAGAAAAACGGCATTTGTCACCAAACCACAAACGTACACACACCTGAAGAAAATGGAGTCGCCGAAAGAAATAATCGATCGATTGTCGAAAAAGCGAGATGTATGATTTATGACGCAAAATTACCAAAAGTCTTCTGGGCTGAAGCAGTAGCTTATTCCATATATTTATTGAATCGTTCACCTTCAAAAGGAACAGGTAAAACCCCTGAAGAGGCTTGGAGTGGAAGAAAACCAGACTTGGCACATATAAAAGTATTTGAAACTGTATCCATGGTGCACATACCAAAAATCAATCTTAAAAAATGGGATCCAAAAGCACACGAATGTATTTTGACAGGCTTTGATGAACATACAAAAGGTTACCGTCTCTATGACATCAACAAAAACATAATTTTCAAAAGCCGAAATGTAACATTTATTGATGAAAATATTAGTGATGCGGAATGTCCAACTAAATCAATTTTAAATAAAAAACACAGCAAAATAAGTATGAATTTAGATCAATTTGATAATATGCACAACAATACAGACAATACGGGTGAACCAAAACAGCAAAATATATCAAATTCACCAAACATGCCAAATTCTCCAAACACAGCAAGCCAACCGCGCACGTCTAATCTGCCAAATATCTCAAGTGAACAAAACATTGTCAAACAGCCGAATACAGCGAGCCTACCGAAACCAACAAAACAAACAGCTGATACAAGTCAACAAAATTCTCCAGTTTTACGACGCAGTGAAAGAAACCGTCAAAAACCAACTAAATTAAATGATTTCTTTACTGACATCGAAAGCACATCAACTGAGTCAGCTGAATCTGAATTAGGATCAGGAGAAAATTTATCATTAGAGGATAACTTCCATGGTTTTTCCGGACTCGTGGCGCCTCCATCGCACCAAAATAGACCGGCTTGTGCTGATAGTCCACAAACGTCTAAGCTCAGCGGTGAGGGGCGCAATCATACAGGCAAGTATATTCATAATTCATTATCAAGACAATCAAATACTGCCTCAAATTTATTTCAGTCCATAGCTCAAGATCCTGAAATGCTAGAAGAAGCGCTATCCCGTCCAGATTCGGATAAATGGAAGCTAGCGATTGCAGAAGAATATCAATCTCTAATGGAAAATCAAACATGGTCGTTACAAGATTTGCCGCCAAACCGTAAGGCAATCAAATGTAAATGGGTTTTCCGAACAAAGCGTGATATAACAGGCTCCATCGACCGTTACAAGGCGCGAGTAGTCATAAAAGGATACTCACAGCGAAAGGGGGTAGACTATGATGAGACATACTCACCTGTCGTACGACATAGTTCCCTGCGATACCTTTTTGCCGTCGCTGCTCAGATGAATCTTAAAATAGAGCAGATGGATGCTGTAACAGCCCTTTTACAAGGCCAATTAAAGGATGAAATCTACATGGAACAGCCACTTCTTTACATAGATCAAAATAACCCGTCTAAAGTTTGCCGTCTAAATAAATCATTATATGGACTCAAACAGTCGAGTAGAATTTGGAATCAAGAACTAAGTAATGCACTTATATCGTTTGGACTCACAAAATCAAAATATGATTCATGCCTATTTTACAAACTCGAAGACAAAAAAATTTTGATGACAGCGGTTTATGTGGATGATCTCTTACTATTCTGCAATGATGACAATTGGCTCAAAAACATTAAACAATTTTTAAAGCGAAAATTTCATATGAAAGATCTTAGTACCGCCTCTCAAATACTTGGAATGAGGATATCTCGTAGACAAGACTTCATAGCCCTCGATTAAGAACTTTACATAGAAAAAATTCTTGAAAAGTTTGGAATGAAAGATGCAAAACCAGTCAAAACTCCGATGAACGCCAGTGAGAAAATATCTAAAAGTGATAGTGCAACAACAAATGAAGACATTGAACACATGCGAAACGTGCCGTACCAGGAAGCAATAGGATGTCTCATGTATCTTTCACAATGCACACGACCAGATATTTGCTTTGCCGTAAATAAGCTTAGTCGCTATAATGCTAATCCAGGACCGCGGCATTGGAATGCTGTCAAACACCTCTTACGGTATTTACGCGGAACTTCACAGTTAAAATTATTTTATAAATCGTCAAAGGATGTTATCAACATCAACATTACTGCATATACGGATTCCGATTGGGCATCAAGTCTCGAAGATCGAAAATCAACAACTGGTAACGTTTTCATATCTCAAGCCGGAGCCATATCGTGGTGTTCAAAAAGGCAACAAACCGTTGCTTTCTCATCGTGTGAAGCTGAGTATATAGCTCTATCAGCAACTATTCAAGAAGCTCTATGGTGGTATGGTTTACAATCACACTTCAACAAAAATCAAAAACCTTTCAAAATCCATAGCGATAACCAAAGTGCCATATCAATAGCGCTCAGTGGAGGATTCCATCCAAGGACGAAGCACATCGACATTCGTCATCATTTTATTCAAGACCAGAGGTCCAAGTCGTCCCGAATTTCTCGGCGGCGGCGGCTAAGCAAAAACGAATCGGCGGCGGCTTAAAGTCGGCTGAAGCCGACAAATAGTAAGCGCCCTTATTCATAAAAAATAAAGTTTACTTTTAAGCACAATTTATGACGAATTTTTAAACAAAATTTGTCATAAAGAATACTTTAAGTAAATTTTAATTTTTATGAATAAACCAAAAAAAGTTTTATTTAAATAAAATTTGCGAACTTGAGCCTAAACGAAAATTTAATTTATTTATATATTATATATTATCGTAAACAAATATTTTTTATTTTGACTCCAAATATGGTTCAACCACCTTTCTATTGTCATGAATAAAGAGTTGTTTTTTAATTGTTGATGGATTAAGTCGACTTCTTTTTTCATTTATGCAGGATCCAGCGACGGAAAAAGCTTGCTCAGATGACGATGATGTAGCTGGAATTCCAAAGCATACATCTGCCAGCTTAGCTATATTTGGAAATATCTAAAAAAGATGTTTGAATGTTATATTATATTATTCTTTTAATAAGTTACATTTTTATGTTGCTGCCACCAATCAATGCTCTCAATTTCATTAACTTCAAATGCGAAATATTTTTTTATTTCTACTTCGATAGGATCCTTTGCTAAGTCTAAGGATGCATTTGAAACAAATTCCAACATTTGCTGTCTCGTGTTTGAAACATGCTATAAAAATTTTTTTTTCAATTATATCTGTTCATATATGTTGACGAAAATTACCTGTCTTTTACGGTTCGACGTCGCAGCAATACTTGTGGATGGGCTCTCTTCCGTATTAGTTTTCAATTTTGTTATTTCACTTCGCAGTAGCTGTTCCTTAGATACATGGATATCTGCATCGTCGATCAGAGGATATGTATTTGGGATATCGCCAAATTTTGGTATTTTTTTTACATATTTGTCTAAAATCGGCCAATTTTTTTGGCATGGATCTAAAATTGCTGCAATTAAATGAATTTTTAAAGTTTTGAATCTTTTTCCAAAATACTCTTTCGAAAAGTTGCACAATTTGATCGTGAGATTAAAACAAGATTCTTCCTCAGCCTTCCCAAGAGATGTAATTATTTTTTCATAAAAATAAATACACGCCGATATTGTTGGATACAGCTGGGCTTGGAGGTACTGAGTTGCGTTTTCAAATATTTGCAAAAAATTCGCAAATTCCTTAATTATCAATTTTTCCATTTCCGGAATTATTAGTGGTTCTTTGTTCGCTCTCAGTAATGCAATGTTGATGATATCAATATTTTTTGTAAAACTATTTAGCATTACTAACAAAGAGTTCCACCGTGTTGGAACTGCATTTTTCAATGATTGGCTACCGCTAGAATGCAGTGCATTTACTAATTCAACACTTAAGTCGTCTTCATCACTTGGAAAACTGTCATTCGAATCCATACTTTCAACAATATGCTGAATTTCTAGCAGAATTTTTGCAAGTTCATTTTGCTCTTTTAACTTTTGTAGTCTTATAATTTCATCCGAGCTATAAGTCAAACTGCGGTATATAGTCTTTAATTTGTGTAATATGGCATTGATATGCTTAAAATCATTATTGTTTAACACATCATGGCTTAAAAACCGATGCAGCGCATGTGCACTGCATCCATAACGAGTTATATTTTGCATTCTTAACGCTGAAACAATATTTGTACCGCCATCAGTTACTGCACACAGGGATTTATTTTGCAAATTAAACTCTACAATTGCATCTTTAATTTTCTCAGATACAGCAAATCCTGTATGAGGTCTTGGAAAAATTTCTGTTTTTAACGTGACGACCTTCATTTCAAAATCTTGGCAAAAATGTGCTTTGATGTTTATATAAGAAAGATGTTTGAAATTGTCTGTCCACATGTCTAAGACTAAACATATATTATTTGGTGACATTTTTAAAATGTTTAAGACGTGATTCCTGTACAAATCGTAAACATCGTTTAAAGCTGTTGACGACACAGTAAATGCAGTGGGCAAATCAATCTGAGGATCTAAATATTTTAAATATTTTTGGAACCCCTCACGTTCAACAATAGCAAATGGTTGCAAATCTATACAACACATTTCAGCTAAACGCCTTGCGTTTTGAAACTTATTTGCTTTGCTATGTTTTGGATCTAAAGCCTTTTGTGTCATTGCGGTGTTTTTTTTTATAGTTTGTTGACTTAACATCAATGTCGTGAACAGCTCGCAAGTGATTTGAAAGGTTTGTTGTTGACGTAGTTTTTCCAAATCTTAACAAAAAATGCACATTAAAACTTTTAAGAAAACACGAACATTAAAAAATACTTACGATTTAAGTATCATGTCTTCAGCTTCAAAGCACTCTTTGCAAAATGTATACTTCTCTAGAACTTTTCTACCACCTATGTATAAATGTCCAAAAAAATTCCAACATTCCGAAATGCCACTTTCGCAAATAATTTTTGAAATTTTTTTTAATTCCGTTCTTCGTTTCAAAAGTTCACTGTAATATAAAACATCACTGGATCCCGGTAAAATTAAATTATTTAAATTTTGATCTTCATCAGAATCTGATAAAGTTTCTACAATTTTTTCTTCCACTTCTTTTAGAAAATAATTTTTAATGTATCTTTGTGTCATTTTAAAACGAAATTCTTTACATATAATTTCACAAATGAATAGTAACAGTATTCTTTTCTTAGTAATGTTGTTTGTTTTTCCAGTGAAAAATAACGACTTTTTACCGCCGTAAAAAACCTATTTTTTGAACAATGCAAAGTTGCCATGTCTACTTAATTTTTAAATTTGGTCTTATCATGATTTGAGATTATAGTTTGAAAATTTGCTCTAAGCATTTTTATATCGCAAAATGTGAAAAAATATAAAAATAAATTAAGTTCAAAAAAGTTTAATTTTATTACATGCCACTTAAGTCGACTGACGTATTTTAGCCGAAATAAGCCGCTCAAATCGGCGGCGGCTCAAACATCAAAAATATACTCGGCGGCGGCTTTAAGCCGACTTTGAGCCGCGCGAATTGGATCTCTGTTCAAGACACGTTAAGCCAAGGTCAATTTGAACTCGAATATATTAGCACAAATCAGCAAGTTGCGGATGTTTTAACAAAACCTCTTGACAGAATAAAATTTGAGCAATTCCGTAAATCTTTGGGAGTAGAATAACAAATTCCAGATTAAGGAGGAGTATTGGAGTCACCCTGCTTATGTCAACTAATCTTGTATTTATTATTGAATTATATGTATTCAACTTATTTATGTAATTAACAGTTAAATACCCGCCATTGTACTTTCACAACCATTTTGTCTTTCTACAAATAAAGATCACTTTTTTCATTATTAAAACACGCACTCTGCTATAAAAAGGAAGTTTTTACAGTAAAAAGGGAGATATAGTTTTATATATATCTATACCCATAAAAAAGTGTACAAATAATAAAACCCCTGTAAAGAAAAGAATAAGAAATTGAATTTAATATTTATATTTAAAAATTTTGATATTCCTATGTTAAAAATATATAATTTTCTTAAATTAGTGTATATTTCATAGTTAATGTGAATTTGTATTAGTTTTAAGAAATACTAATAAAATATGAATAGTATTGTTTGGTAAAACGAGTTTTGCAGAAATGGAATAATTTTTGGAAAGATGATGGCGGTAATGGATTGGTAAGTGTGTGAAAGTTGATCGAGCGGGTTTTCGTAGAGGGATTGTGCTGGAAGAGTACTGTGACATGGTAGGGTGAGCTATAAGAGGACCAACATCTGTCCCCAAGATTGCCCACTGTGGTGTATTGTGTTTTTTTTGTGCTTATGTTTTTTATTTTGTGAGTGTACGTATTTTTTTAAATTTTCTTGCCTGACAAAAGAGTTGGAACCTCCTGAGTCGAAAAAGCTAGTCGAAGTGAACGTCGGGATAACCTAACCGTAACAAATTAAGGTTAATGATTTTCAACAATTTACGAGAAAAAATTATATTTTGGGAAGGGTTTTTGTTGTTTATTGTTATCATAAACTAATTTATTTTCGTTTGTTTTTTTTTTCTTAACTAATTGTTTTTATGGCCTTTGTTTTCGCACGTTTTTTTGGTTTTTGGACTAGTGCATTATGCTAAACATTTATAATGAAACATTTTTATAATATACTACGTTCATATTACAAATCAATTTTCTTTTCTAATTTTTTAAGCACTGGGTCAGTTTTTGTGTTATAAGCACCAAATGCAAAACATTCAAAAATTCAGAACGATCAAACAGAAGGAAACAAAAATTGTAAAAGAAAACTTTGTGTGTCTGAACACCAAACAAAACTAGAAGAAAATTGACAAAACTTTGTCAAAGTAAAAGTTGCCTGTACAAATCAATTGATTCGCATTGCAGTTAAAGAAATTGTTACTGAGAGCAGAGGGTATACCAGGGTAAATTGAATACTAGGTAATCACATCAGGAAAAAAACAAAAAACGCGTGTATTTTTTTGTGTAAATTTATGTGTACGTGTCAGTAAACACTGACGAATAATATACAAAAAACACAGAAAAGAAAAAGCAATTTTTTAACAAGTACTACCCATTTCATTTTTCCGTTGGTGTCTTTCGGCATATCAAACAATGTTCCAGTCCCGCACTTGTACTTTTTTTGCATACCTCATAAATATTTCTTCTTTAAAATTCAAATATTTTTTATAAATAAATATATTTAAAAAAAAAAAGTAAAAAACTTTTTAAAAAACGTTGTTTTTTGTTTTATTTTATATTTTAACTGCACTGCTTGGGCACACACACTCTTTTCACTTTTCACACAACGGTTTATTCACTTTTTTACTATTTTATGAAAAAATTTATTATTTAAAAATATTTTTTTTGCTTTAACATTTTTTTTCATGAAGCTCCAACAAAATGTAAACAAGTTTTGACTTTAGTTTGTGAAGCGAATTCGATCACCTGGGCTATCAATGTTGTCTAGTATTTAATTCGCCTTGGGGTAGAATGAGAGAGCTGAATGTTATTTATACCCTGTGACAAGGTACATTTATATTACTAGGTAGTGTCGTCCGCCCAGCTGGTTTGTAGTTGGACATGTCAAAAGTTGTTTATATATTCCTAATTTTATTTACGAATTTCAAAAAACACTAACAACAAGCATATGTAGAACAAAGAGAGCGTTTGTTTTTAGACCAATTTTCTTTTATTTTCTGTTTCTATTTTTGACATTTCTACTCACAAAGCAACAATAAAATGCCATGTTGTTTTTACAAATGTTGTATTTGTTGTAGAACCGCTTTTACCTAGTAAAATAAATGTACCTTGCCCTGTGATTTATACGATTTGTTAAGTAGATAAGAATTCTTAATGCAAATTAAATGTGAGTTTCCTTTGCGTTTCGTGAATGATTGATAAAGAACAAATTGTAATTTTTTTTAACAATCAACAAGTGCGTGTAACCTTCAATTAAAAAACATTAAATACCCTTTCTTTGTTGAGTAAAATTAAATAAAAAATAGGGAACACCACATTTGCCAAGAACTGATATGGAAAAGGATGGTAGATTGTCATCAAACTGAAAAAATGTTAACACTTGCTCAAAATGAATAAATAGACCGTGGTAAAAAACCAAGGAATGTAATAAAGCATTCACTAGTCCAGGGAATTTTGTTTTTAAAATCCATTTAAATCTACAAAACAAAAAAAATTTCTGCCGTCATAGTTGTTAACGAATGATTGCTTGCTTAAGATTATAGTGCTGATCTATGTGATGAATTCTTTTGTAAGAATAAAGATATGTGTTTATATTTTTGTTTTTAATACACAGCCTTACTTTATTCTTGCACAGAAGTTTGTTCTTCATACCTTAAATAAGAGTTTAAATGGATTTTGTTGAATTAATTAAAACACCTAAACTGGATGGCGTATTTCTTTATGACCATCAAAATGCAACAGTTGAAGGGCGTCTGTGTATAACTGGCCATCATTTGCTTCTTAGTGCTAGGCAGGAAAACAGTCAGGAACTATGGGTAAGAAAATAAAAAAACTGTATAACGTGATATACATTTTGATGTCTATATGCATAATACATACATAAACCTATGCCATTCTGAAGAAACGTTTCTTTTGCAGCTTATGCACAAAAATATTGACAATTTGGAAAAGAAACCTTTTATGGTACAGAATTCTGTCGTAGGTGGCCTTATAACGTTAAAGTGCAAAGATTTGCGCATTATATCATTAAAAATAAAAAATGCAAAAGAATATTTTGACGTAGCAGCATCTCTGGAGGCTTTGAGTTCTTTAAAAAATCCTGAATTGGAGTATCCATTTTTCTATCGTCCTATGTACAGTATACTAGAAGATGGTTACACAATATTCAGGTGAGTTTTTCATTTTTTTGCATATACCTATCTCTTCAATTACAAAAAATTATAAGAAAATTTCTACACGCAGACCAGAGCAGGAGTTTACAAAACTCATTTCAGCTGTAGCCTGCAATAACAGTACAAGTGGGAATATTAATTGTTTTACATTAGACAATCCAAGTACTATCTCAACATTTCATAGCTCAAATGGACATGACATTGCTGCAGCTTATGCTACGGATGCACTCGATGCCGAGATCCAGTGGGGTTGCGATTGGCGCATTACTTATATTAACAAAGACTTTAAATTGTGTCCAACTTATGGTTCAGTCCTTATAGTACCAAAGATTATAACTGATGAACAAATAGTACAATCTGCAGCATTTAGGGACGGTGGTAGATTTCCTGTTCTAAGTTACCGTCACGAAAATGGAGTAAGTATTAAAAAATGGTGAGACCTTCAAACTATATTATTAATTATTTATTTATTTATTTATTTATAAGTATTTTAAATACTTTAAATGACAGATTATTTATTTTTAACCTTTTACAAATAAATTAGTTTTAGTTTTAAAATCATATTCTGTTTGGCGTCGTCAATTTTGAGGATGCACCTATTCAACTTAACATCAATATTAATTTGGTATTCCCTAACAGTCTAATGTCGACGTTGACTGTTTACCGATAATATAAATAAGTAAAAATAAAAAGTAATCACCCTTATTCTGCATTTCGATTTCGGATTGTAAATTTCTCAGTTTAGCAAATTTGGTATTCTGCGTCCCGTTCCCCGTATCAGTTCGATTTGTTTTTCGATTGTATGTATTCTGCGTTACAATCGTAACTACGTTTTTTGTTGTTTATTTACTAACGAAAAGTTTTTCGGTTTTAGTTAAAAAAGTGTATAATTAAATAAAATGTGAGTATAAAGTGCAATAAATTTAGTTATTTTAAGCGTCCCAAGGACGGAGTACAGGCATTTTGGCAAGTTGCAACAAAAATGATGTGTAGAAAATGAAAATTTCACACTAGAATAGTTATGCCACAAATACCGTTTGCTTATAATCTGGCTATTTTCATTCTTTCAGCAGTTAACTGTAAAGTTTACTTAATTAAAGTTACCACAATATTTAGTTTTTGTATATTTATTTATTCATAAATTTTTACTTTTTATAGTTTAACAATTACAATGTTTACAAAATTTTTTATTTTTTGTTTATATTTCATACGTTTTATAACAAAGCAGCAGAAGAGAAGAGTATGTTTAAATACTTTTATTATTTTTCTTTCGATTACGTTTTAGGTTAGAATACCTATTTCGATTCGAGCGTGACTTAATACGGGAGCGTAATTGAAACGTAGAATAAGGGTTAATATTTGTGTCAGTTGATTCAATTTGTTTTCTATTGTGTTAAGAAAGTGTTTACTTTTGGAAATACAGGTCATATTAGCTTTTTCAGAAATTTAAGAAGTTTTATTTTATTTTTAAATATTTCTATAACAATTTATAAAATAAATATTGATTATACTTTCAAATCAAAGACACATTGTACATTAAGCAATTTTCGTAAAAATTTATTCTAAATAGCATTGATTTTCATCTTCTAATAATTGTTTAGCCTCCTCTTCTATTTCGACTGGACATATATGGATCTGAAGTACACAACAAAATGGTGATAAGGTCTTAATTAGTACAGCTAATGCTATGTTTGCGAAAGAATCTGTAGTCTTTGTTTCTTTTTTCTTGTGATCCTTCACTCAGATCTCCTATTGGTAGCAAATTATGTTTTGTTCCCCAATATACAAAATTTTATGAACCATTGAAGATATATTGGCGTAATCAACAAATTTTGTTGCATTTATCTTTCTGCTGTGTGCTAAGACTTGTAATACAAAAATATACAAAATTTTATGAACCATTGAAGACATATATCTCCAAGAGTATTTTTTATTGTGAAGTGCTGCAATTTTATTGGCGTAATCAACAAATTTTTTTGCATTTATTTTTCTGCTGCGTGCTAAGACTTGTAATATAATTTTGAATCGTCTTATTATCTCGTAATCTACACCTGTGATAGATGTTGCAGTTTTTGGATCGGAAAAAAATCTTCTTGCAGCATTTTCATCATTCGACTTTCCTTCTCCTTATTTAGGTTGGTCGATTATCAGTCCTAGCTAAAGATATCTTCACTTGAATTTGTTTTTTTTTTTTTTTTTCATTTTTCTGCAAAAATAAACAGGTACTAAGAATTATCAGATATAGATTATCCCATGCAGTTTGTGCGCACATCTTTTGTGTACAAAACTGTGTTATTCAATTAAGCAAGGAATTAGCTTCCAAAGAATGCCATAATAAACATGTGTATTTATGTTTTTAAGACTTCTTTTTTAATTATTTCAGTATTCTGGATTCATAATTTTTTATAATCTTGTTGTTTTATGATATATTTGCCATTACCAATTCTAATGGGTAACCAAAATCTCTTTGAATATTGAGATTTTACAAATGTGATAGGTACAATGTAGTGCATTTGTATATTACTAGATTCCATCGCAAAAGTTATAAACGCCATCTTTTAAGGAGATATGAAAAAAATTTGGCTTTACCTCTGTGTTATAAAGCTAAAATAATTAAAAAATAACTGTAGAATTTTTTTTTTAATTTCGTGTGTATTCATAATATTTGTACTTTTGGTCAGAAAAATTACTCTGGTGCACAAGGTCGCAACCTCGCGCACGTATAAAAGGATATAGGAGTGTAGGGGAGGTTTTGGGCTATAACACAGAAAAGTATCTTTTTGACGTGGCTTGACGGGAGGGAGTTGTGCTCTATTAAGCACGGGATTTTTAAAGAATTTGGACCTTTTTCAAAACAAAAAATTTAACTACTTCTAAAAAACGTAACGACTTTATTTTGTTAGCACTGATAACTAACAAACTGCATAATTAAGGAAAATTTTGATTTGATATCTTTAAAAAAAAAACAGTTATAGTAATTTGAAAATTAGAATTTACTAAAAAAAATTTCACTTTAACAAAATATTCGGAAAGTCTATTTTGGATCACCCTGTTTAGTGTGTTATAGTTGGAACAGAGTTCTAAATTTTTGCCTCTCGAGGTTTACTGGTATTTACTTTCAAATTATTAAGAAAAGATCGGTAACCACAAAAAAATGATTTTTGGCCGCCTTCCCAAATATGTGCCACTGTGGCGGTCCAAAAAGTATTGAAATGTTTTCCTTTCTTAATTTATTTAAACTTTTGTCCAGCGCAATTTATCGTATTTTTAAGGATTACCGTTATGTTTTTAATGAAGTTTATATATTTTGTTATTGTTTTTGTTATTTCTGAAACTAAGTAAAACTACATACTTTAAGTTTTTCTGCAACGTTATATATATATATATATATATATATATGTATATCATATAATATCATATAATTAACTCACAAGTATGTATTTTTGGGTATTCTTTTTTCATTTTCATCATTTGGAAAGTACCGCTAATTTATCATTTGCAATTTATAATTTATTTTGTTAAAAAGAACGTTTTTACCTTGATTAAAGTTGATAATATTTGAAAAGGTCATTGTACGTGTGCTCACATAATTACTTATACGTTTGAAAATCCACATGTAATTCCTTATGTATGTCAAAATAGTCATTTTTACATATGGCTTCAAATTTCGTGTTTAAACGTACATGCAAATTACTCCTGACAAAGTATATCATTGTTTACAACTGTTGTTTGTGGAGCGGCTCTGTTATTGCTAATAAAGATGTCAATTCTATTCTGCTTCTAAAGGCCCAACTATAATGTGCATATAAAAGCTTATGACAACTTATACAACTGTGCAAATGCATATAAATCAAATGTAGTAAACTATAATATACTTGAGAGAACTTTTCGTCAAGTTTCGTCAAATGTCATTGTGTTAAGCAATGTACGAAGCTGATCGTACATTCCGTACAGAAACAGCTGATTGCGCTTGGTGTATACATACATAAATCAATAAAGAAAAAATTGCAGTGGAGGGCGACATTGAAAAAGATTTTTTTTAATTTAATAGAAAATGTAAAAAAAGAAGGGTTTATATGAGAGAAAATGATGCGTTTTTATTATAACAATTCGCTATAATTTTTTTTAATTGCTTTCAAATTAAATCAGTCACACCGTTGCATCTTTTGGTACTTTTGACCAAAAATACATAAAAAACATGCCATTTTTTATCGAATTTAATTGAAAACTAGTAAAAGAAAGTACATTTATTTAAATCAATGTTATTAAATACATATAATATATTTTTTCGATGCCTTTTTCTTTACAAGTTTTATTTATTTAAAAATATATATATTTTTGGGAAAGTACGATTTAAACATGAATGTGCAACTGTGACAAATTATTTTTTAAATATATGTAAGTACATTGTAGCCACATAAAAATCTTTAAAGAATTACCTAAGCATTTGACAGGCTTTTCGTTGGGTTTTTGACATAAGCTCAAGCTAGCTTATGCACATTATAGTTGGGCCTTAACGGTTTTAGTGCTTTTTGCACTTTTTTATCATTTAAAAACGGTATAAGTGAAGAAAGATAAAGTTGCACCACTGGAAGTCATATGCCCTGTCATATAAAAATAGAACACGCTCTAAATGAAAATTTGTCATATACCTTTTACATATGTATTTAACGGTTTTAAACCGTTTACACGATACATATTTATTTTGTTATGGTAAATCTGACAAGTCATATGTAAAAACATTTCGTCTAAAGGCACCTTTAGTCCCTTTATTTCTGCAAAGTATATTTACATTTTACTTTAGGAAATATCCTAGGTATATATAAATTTAATAAATTGAGGTTAATTTTAAGAACATTTGTGGTCGAAATCGCAATGGGAAAAACAAATCATCGACTTCAGTTGAGAGAAAAATCATTTGGGAGGCATATAAAAAATATTTAAATATTGCGAGAGTTTCACACATTTTGGACTTTTCTCGTGGTAAAGTCACAAATGCTGTCCAACACTATAAAAAAATAACACATTTGAAAGTTTGCCACGTAAGAAGGCAAGAAAAACCACCTCTTCAGGCATTAAGAACTTGGTAAGATTAAGCGAATCTGATCCTTTTCTTACCTCCAGCGACATTAGGGCGCAATTTGAAAGATAAAATGACATTAAAATATGTGCCGTTTGCAAGAAAATTCTTTGAACGGACGAATAGCTTGAAAAACCCCAATGTAACGAAAAAATATCAAGCGAAGAATGACGTTTGCTAAAGAGTATTTGTGGAAAACGTAAAATTTTGAGAATTGATGGTTCGGAGCTACGAGTCCAAATTTAACGTGTTTGGCAGTGATAGTAAACCATATGTCAGACGTCCTCCACGGCAAGAAAATAAACCAAAGAACACAAAAAAAAAACGTAAAGCATGGTGGCTTATCTGTGATGGTGTGGAGTTGCTTTACCTCATCAGCTGTTTGTCCAATTTGTAACATTGGTGGCAAAATGACGGGCGATATGTGATTAAACCTATACTTTACCCTTAGCATGGCTGTAGCAGCACGAAAACCAAACAACAAAAATGTTGTATGGCCAATAATTCAGGAGGAGTTGAATAAAATAAGTCCTGCCCAATGTGCTGGTTTGGTTCACACAATGCCGAAAAGATGTGCTGAAGTGTTAAGAAACAGAGGTTTTTCAACCAAATATTAGCTGCATATAAGGTAGAACCCACTAAGTTTGCCATATTCTTTTAAAAACAATCTTTTTTGCAGATGACTTAATTATATAAGCACAAAATAATTGAAAAAAACCATGTAAAAAGTAATAATTTTGTTGTAACTAAACATAAATAAGAACCTAGTTATTAATATAATTGAATTTCAACTTATTTAATTTTGTGGAAAATTGTTTTGTCGATTTTAATAAAAATTATAGTTTTAAACAAATTTGAGTGCTTAGTTTTTGGAGTAACTTAATTATATGAGCACAAGTGAATAATGCATACAGGTCAGTGTTTCGGAAAATTTATAAATTGCACCTTTATATTCCGTGAAACAGTTTTTTTCTTAGTGAGAATTGTTTGTTAATGTACAACTACACCCAATACACACTTGTGAGTGGGCAAGAATAAAAGAATGCTAAAAATTTTAGTTCAATAACTTTTCTGTAGTTACGGCATGAAGATGAAACCTATAAAAAACGGCAATATTAAACGTTAACGTTGGCAGCAAAAAGAAGATAAAGTTAGATAAAATAAGAAAACATGTGTTTCAAAGAGGATCAAATGAGAAATTTCGATGAATTAGTATCTCGTTTATTTGACATTTAATAAAAAAAAACCAAACACTTGCGGTAAAGCAAAACTTTGAGACAGGCTAAAAATCCTCCGGTTCATTCGGCAGTATACCTATAATGTTCCTGTATCAATAGAACACAATAGAGTAGACAATAAATTTATAAAGATCTTGGGTCTGGATATGTTTTGTTAAAAGTACGTACATACATACATACCAGAGAAAAGAAATTGCATTGTTTTTATTGCTTCGAATACGTTCACACAAAAATAATGTTATTGACATAACTACACACTACGCCAATGAAGCGAATGAAAACACATTCACACAGCGATCGTATGATGAAGTATGATGTATGTATCAGCGCTGTAAACGAATGATTCTTTTTTGAATCATTCCTGCGAATCATTCCCGTATTGAATTGTGATTTTTTGAATGCATTCATTTCACACAAAAAAGAATTGAATTAAAATTTGAATGCATTCACAATGAATTAAAATTCTTGATCGCCATTCATTTACCCACACGAAATGAATGAATAAGAATTTAAATTTCATCATAAAATTACTTTTTAAGAATGCATTCACTTCATCAGCTAAAAAATGAATTACAATCTGAATGGAGTTATTATGATTATAAACGTCGTGAATGCATTCACTCGCCATCGAATTAAATGAATTAGAATTGGAATGCAATTATTGGGAGGAAAAAAATATTGAAGGAATTCATTTTTTTTACTGTCATGGAAACTGTAACAAAGTTTATTTCTTAAAAAATTTAAACGATTTGCGAAGGTATGAAATATTTTTGGTTTTTTGGTAAATAATTAATAACACGTATTTTTCTACAACGTTTATCATAACCGTCGTAGTAACACACTGCGTTTTATCAATTTTGCAACACCCTTTAACTTATCTATAGCGTTTATCATGGCCGATGTAGTAACACACACTGCGTAAATTTCAAGTTTTTATCTTTTATACTTCAAAAGATAACACTAAAATCGTCAAAGTCACGTCAATTATGCAACACCCTTTAACTTTTCTATAGCGTTTATCATGGCCGATGTAGTTACACACACGGCGTAAATTTCAAGTTTTTATCTTTTATAGTTCAAAAGATAACACTATAATGGACAAAGTCATGTCAATTATGTAACACCCTTTAACTTTTCTATAGCGTTTATCATGGCCGATATAGTTACACACACTGCGTAAATTTCAAGTTTTTATCTTTTATAGTTCAAAAGATAACACTATAATCGTCAAAGTCACGTCAATTATGTAACACCCTTTAACTTTTCTATAGCGATGTAAAAACACACACTGCGTAAATTTCAAGTTTTTATCTTTTATAGTTCAAAAGATAACACTCTAATCGTAAAAATCACGTCAATTTTGTAACACCCTTTAACTTTTCTACAGCCGTTTATCATGCCCGATATAACACCCGTTAACTTTTCTGCAGATTATGTCATGGCCGACGTAGTAAAACACACACTGTATAATTTTCAACTTAAAAGAATTATTGTAAAAAAATGAATTCCTTCAATATTTTTTTTCTCCCAATAATTGCATTCAAATTAAATGAATTAAATTAGATGGCGAGTGAATGCATTCACGACGTTTATATTCATAATACATCCATTCAGATTCTAATTCATTTTTTGGCTGATGAAGTGAATGCATTCACACAAATTTTGTTCATAATAAATTCATTCAAATTCAAATTCATTTACTTTGTGTGGCCAAGTGAATGGCATTCAAGAATTCAAATTCATTGTGAATGCATTCAAATTTTAATTCAATTCATTTTTTGGAACAGATGAATGCATTCAAACATTTTAATTCACGGTGAGTTAAAAACCAAAAATGAATCATTCGTTTACAGCTCTGGTATGTATTGCATGTATTACCTAAATGTCATCAATTATGCACAAAGATTCATGAATGCCGCCTCATGAATCATTTGTGAATACTTGTGAATGAAGGGCACACAGAAATAAATTAAAACACATAAAAAAATTTTTAGTATTGTACGAAGAATGAGTTTTGTCAACTTTCTGACTATATTTCAGAAATTAATGCGATTATACAAAATCAAAAAAAAAAAAAAAAAAAAAACAATTTGAAATCACATTGTTAGAGATATGTATGTGTGTTTTAGGTGTTGAAAATGAATGAAGAGTAAAAAAAGAGAAGTACACTCATGAAAATACCGCTAAAATACAGAAAAATTAAAAAAGTACACTTAAGAAAATAGCGAAGAACAAAAAAGTGACTGTAGAAAATACCGTGGTACTGCCCTGATACATTTTGTACTCTCAAAACTTAAAATTTTCTTTTTTTTTAATTTACATCGTAGGTGAGAATGATATTCCATATTTTTGCTAATTTTCGTAACGCATATACTAAAAATACTGCAAAAGAAAAACTAAAAGAAATAATGATACTTTCTTGTTAAAAAAAACGTTTAAAATACCAGAAGATCAGTAAAATTGGCAAGACTGTGTATATTCTAACAGACTCATTTTCTGCGTATGTACAATGTACATACATATGTATGTATGTACATACGCACAATTTGTGGTTATTGTTCGTATAAGCAAAGATTTTATTTTCGTTTCTTATTTCTTTTAATTATGCATGAATACTATGAAATCTGATGGTCAGCAATGAATAGATACCAAAGTTTCGAGCAGTTTTAAAAATGGATGGAATGAATGAAATAATTGATTAACTTGTGTTGGCATAATAAAAGTAGTGCGAAAAAAAAAAAAAACAGTCAAAGCAAATGGAGAATTAAATATGTGCTTGTATTGATGTTTTTGAGCAGATAAATAAACTGCAAAAGCAATAAACATATGAATACTATATTCTTGTCTCTGATACATACATCCATACATATAAACAAGAAAGTGCTTATTAAAGTTTTATTTAAGAAGCACATTCTTTCCGGTGCGAAATTTTAATGTGCTTTCCTTTTTATGCCCTCTGTCCCAATCCATCCAGCACGCAGTATATGTACCTACCGCATATGCTCATAGGCGCTTCGCATTTGTTGTTTTTTATATTGACAAAATCACATGTCATGAAAAGTCATAACTCATGAACGCGTCAATCTTTGATAACATCAATTGGTAATAATCTCATTTATGAATTAGAAGAAGACATTAGTTAAAATTATAGCACTGCCGACTATAGGCACAAATGATACATTTGAGAAACCACGTAAATTACTTAAACTTCATACAAATACATATATTAAAATAATAAATTGAGTGTAAAACTAAGTACTTTTTGAACAGTAATAAATAGTTAATATACCATTAATATACATCGGTTACACTCATAACAACACCAGCTTGAATAATTAAACTGCCGACTACTGGTGAATTTACCTGTTCGTACGTATGTATTTTTTGCTGAGAGTTTCTTCTCATTTTATTATCTTATTCTCTTTAATGACTTAAATTCTCTCATTTGTAAGACACTAGTGGATTTCAGTAAAATCCACACAAAAATAGCATTGAAATAGTATTCAATGTATTGAAGTGCAACATCTTTATAAATTTATTGTCTTTGGAGAACTTACACAATGTAAAGTAAGATTTCTTTTGGATAAATTTAAATCTGTTACTTGAAGACAAAATATTAAAGATCTGGATAATTATCTGAAGAAATTTAGAATGTTAAAAATAAGGAGTAAAGTAAAGAAACAAAATAAATTGTTGCAAGAGGTTTTATTTTTAATAGGTTTTCGAAACAGGACAAAAAAAAATAATTTCATATTTTGAATATTAAGTTTCATAGTTTTTGTTTTACATGTTTGTAAAATAATAAAAATGTAAAAAGTTTTGCATTAACCCGATTTTACTCTGCATACAAATTTGAGAATTGTATTCAATAATTGGGTAAAATTCATTGTTGAACCATAGTGCAGATATAAGTACAGATGGTTTTTATAAATTATTTAAATGTTAATTTATTTTAAAAATTTTGAATTATTTTTAAGGCCGCTCTTTTACGCAGTGCTCAGCCTTTGTCAGTTCAGGGAATTAAGAGATGTCGCGCTGATGAAGCAATACTAAACGTTGTCTTGGGGCGAAGCAAAAAGGGTTTTATAGTCGATACATGGGGCAAAGGAAAATCAAATACTGAAACTGATCAGCACTACTCACAATGGAAAAAAGTCAATCGTTCGATTGGCAATGTCTCTTCACCTACTGCCATTTTAGATAGTTTTTCCAAACTGATTGAAGGTATTTGTATTTTTTTTTTTTAATTATGAACTCAAAATACTCTTTTTATTTAGCTTGTAATGATATTTTATGTTCACCGGATAAATGGTTATCTCGTTTAGAAAGCAGCAATTGGTTAAATTTGGTTTTAAATTCATTAAATGCCGCATGCGTAGTTGCTCAGTGTTTGGATCAAGAAGGTAGTCCCGTATTAGTTCATGGTGCTAAGGGCTTGGACTCTACATTAATTGTGACTTCATTAGTGCAAATAATACTTAACCCCGACTGTCGTACTGTAAGAGGGTAAGAAGTTTCTATCCGTGTTCGTTTTTCGTTAAATGAGTTCAATTTATACTTTAGAATACAGGCGTTAATTGAAAGGGAATGGATACAAGCTGGACATCCATTTGCCTCACGTCATCGACATTCGTGTTATACGCCATCACAAAATCGAAAAAAAAGTTCGGGTGCTACGTTCGTGCTTTTTTTAGATTGTGTTCATCAATTATATAGACAATTTCCTTGCAGTTTTGAATTTAGTACGCAGCTTTTAATACAATTTTTTGAACACAGTTACTTTTCGCAGTATGGAACTTTTCTTTGTGACTCAGAAAGGGAAAGACATGATTTAAATGTCCACACTCGTACCACCAGTTTATGGTCGTACCTAAATAGACCTGAAGTGTTAAAAAATTTTCTTAATACCTTGTATGAACCAAATCCCAGTGTCATATGGCCATCAATAGCACCAATTAGTTTAGAGCTATGGACTGGTAAATGTACTCCAGTTTTCATTTTTAAATTTATTATCGTATTTACTTTAATTTTTAGAGTTATACCTGCGCTGGATTGTTGATTATAAAAATAGTGAAAATACCCTCATTCGAATTCAGGAACTAGTAACAAAAGAAAAGGAATTACGAACAAAGGTTAGTTTACTATTAACATATAATTATTAATTATGTACGAATAGTTGTTAAAAATAACGCAACCTACCGTTAGCAACTACATGTATGAGATTTTATTTGATTTTAATGTTACAATAAATATGTCTTATTTATAGTGAGCGACAATTCAATGAAAATTGTTCACTATTTTCCCATTTTTGTATATAAAATGGGCAAAGACAAAATGCAATGGTCTCCTTTTCTCCTCTGTTATTCAACCGATCTTGTTTATTCTTTCACCTATTTGTAGATGTTGTCCTTAGCTCGTTTAAATCGGTTCAATATTTAAAAATAAGTGACTCTCTAAAATGCAGAAAAAACACATATATTCAAAACATAGTCACATAAGTTTAATATAAAAAGAAGTTTTCAATAATAAATTTGGTAGAATTTCCACAAGGTAAACTCTAGTTTTAATAAAAGTAAATGAAATAAAAATTAAATTTGTTAACGGTAGTAGAAAAAAATTGTACATTTGACCAAGTTTGTCTGGGAAATATCCGCTCATTATCCGAATTAGCAGGGGAATAAGAGTTTGTCTAAAATATTATTGCATATACTATATATTCACTCGTTGCTGACCGCGAACGCACCTCAATGCAATCAATTTAGACATCCGGTCTAAATGAGAAATAACATTCCGCGTATCCCTGGTACAATCGCGGAAGTCCTGTGGGATATGTCGAGGGTTTCTTATCTTGAGAAGGTATCCAATGGTTGCTGTAGCAGGTCTGCTGCAGTCAAGAGTTTTTCCCTGAAAATATATAAAATTTAAGCATGAGTATGTGTGTCGTCAGATGGTACTTACAGCTGAGGAAATTGCGTACCTTCAATCGGTCTTATCCATAGGTCTATAGGGCGCGAATTCGTAGACCTATTTGGAAACTTATATAAGTGAACTGTGTCATGAGGGCTTTGTAGGCAGGTGACTAACCCCTTCTCATTTCTGGGTATCGGCAATATCCATCCGGTTTATCGTAAATGGATGTCATTACGATAACGCCTGAAGTCCTTCCGGATGTGTCGAGAAGGCAGATCTCGAGTTATCACCTCATGTTTAGGGTGACTAGGCAGGTGACATATCAGCCGGAATTGCTTAGTCAGTAGTTTGTTGTGTAGTCTGACCGGAATCATCCTGGTCTCTTTATGAAGATGATTCACATTTATCATCTTAACACATCCGGTAGCGATGCAGCATAATTAAGGAGAGAGCAACTAATTGCTTTGTACGTTGTCACAATGGTCTTCTTTGTCAGTCTCAAGAAGTGCCAGCGAGAACTCCAAGGACCTTGTTACGAGTTTTTACCCTGTGGTCAACATAAGTGGCGTGAAATAAGAAGTGAAGGAAGCAATCTTTTTTGGATTTTGAACCGTAGGGATACGCCGGCCTTCGAGAGAGATGTCCATTTCCGTCCTTACTTCTTTGTTCCACAAAGTGAAAAGTGATACCGAGGACTTGGAAGGTAATAGCTGAAGTCTGTGTTGCTGCAAAAATTCTGAGATGGTGCCCAAGTATTGTGAGATTTTGGCACTTATGTCGTAAACTTTAACACAAGATGAGGTGATATTATATATTATCTGCGTACGACACTATCTGGACATTTTGGGGTGGTGCAAGAAACTTCGCAAGATAAGTGTTGAAGAGTATAGGTGATAGTACTCCTCCTTGTGGCACGCCGATTCTTATCTTGCGGTATTTTTACTTCTGGCCTCTGAACTAAATCACTTATATAGTTGGCAATCCAGCGTTTGATGTCTTTAAGAAGCATGGAGATCAAGGTAGTAGTGCTATAGGAATCACTGAAGCCATATTCGTGTGTGATGAGCAAGAGGTGTTCTTTCAGGGTTGGCAATAGTTACGCTTTTAAAACCTTTGCTATGGGTGTTAAAAAAAAGATTGGGTGGTAAGATTCTCCTCTTGTAGCAGGTTTCGGATATTCCTCCCAGTTATTAGGAATCCCCGATTGGCGCATCAAAATTTCTAAAAGTCGCGTTAGATATTCAAGTAATGCTAGGTTGAGTTTTTTTAAGAAAGGGTTTTTATTTGTAGATTATTTTTCACTTCAACAGTGAATGAAATGGGCACCGAATCACGTTTTAGATTCTTAGTTCTCCAGATTATGGCTGTTTTGCCCCTAGTTCGCGAGTTGGGGTGTTTGAAACATTGCACATTGGAGCAGAATTAAAATATTTTGAAAATAACTCAGCCATTTATAAACAGCTAGGCCGATTGAACCAAAATTTCAATACCTAAAAAATGGTGCTTTAATCTGTATGTTTATGTTTTAAAATGATCAAGTGTTTTGAAATTCAAATTTTTGGTTTTTTGATGTCCTGGACCTGTTTTTTTAAAATATTGGATACAAATTTCAGTAAATTTTTTATCGTAGTTAGCGAGCAACATTTTAAATATTTTGGTTAAAATTTGAAGATTATATTTCTTGTGAATTAGAAATTATAGCATTTTCGAGTTAAAAATACTAAAATTATTGCATTTTTGTATATTTTAGCCTAAAACGGCCATCAAACTTTTTTTACAGAAAAAAATTCTTTCGGAATGTACAGTATGTCATTAATGTCTTTACACACATACAAAATTTAAGTTTTATCATAATTCGTATGAAAAAGCGCTTTTTATTTTACGAAATATAAGGTTTTTTTATTTATTATAAATATTTACACTATTTGTAAAAGTATAAAACAAAAAAACAAAAAAAAAACCCAATTTTTGCAAAAACATAACAAAAATTTAAAACAAAAACAAATACTACTCCAGTTTTCTGGTGTCAAGAAACTCTTTACACAAAACATATTTACTTTCTTTTTTGCACTTACTTTACGATTAACTTTATTTGACCGTTATCTATCACGTATGTTGTTATATTTCTGTAATATTTAATGTCAGTTGACGATAAAAAATCATGGCGAAATAATACTAGGTGGTCTCGATAGCGAATTCATTAATTTTCGCCGAAACGTTAAGTGTCAAACGCCATATAAAAAATTGTACAAATTTTTTATATATGTAGTTTGACACTTTAGGTTTTGGTGAAAATCATTGAATTGGCCATTGCGACCAACTAGTATTGATTCGCCTTGATAAAAATATTCAGTGCTCGTGTCATTTTTAAAATTATTGTAATAAATAATGCCAGACAAAAGATTATCGTACGACGTAATTCAACTGATTTGGGCACAAGTGCTAAGGAACTGTCAGAGAGGTTTTCGGTAGCACAAAAGACCGTTTACAATGTGCTTAACCGAGCTGAAAACGAAGGTAGATTGCAGTTAAAGTGTGGAGGTGGCCCTAAGCCTAAAATAAATAAACGAGTAGAGCTCCTAATTATTAGAAAACTTGTATAGAACCCTCAAATTTCTACAAGAGCACTTGCAAAGGAGCTTGAAGAAGAGTACGGAATAGTTGCTTGCCATGAAACAGTTCGACAGGCTATAATTAAGAACAAATACCCTTCAAGAGTTGCACGTAAAAAACCATTACTCTCTTTAAAAAATATAAAAAAGCGTCTTTCCTTCGCCATTACGAATACCTCGCGTCCGGCATGGTATTGGGAGGATGTCATATTTTGCGACGAGACAACAATGATGTTGTATTACAACGATGGCGAGTATGGCGAAAGCCCCTAATATCACTTGAAAACCGCAACATCATTCCTACAGTCAAATTTGGAAAAATTTCTGTGATGATTTAGGGTTACATATCCAGCAAAGGAGTAGGTGATTTGGTTTTCATAGAATCAACAATGGATGCGCGACAATATTTAAGCATTTTGCAGACCCATTTAGTTAATAGTGCTAAGAAATTTTGATTTATAAGAGAGAATGAGTCTGTATTTAAATTTTATCAAGATAACGATCCCAAACATAAGTCACATATGGTACAGATGTGGTTGCTTTACAATTGCGGCGAAGTCATTGATTCACCTGCTCAAAGTTCGGATTTAAATCCTATCGAAAATTTTTGGGTTTATTTAAAAAAAGGGTTGCCAAACGCAAGCCATCTAATATGACTGCTTTAAAAAAAGCAATTTTAGAAGAGTGGCAAAATATACCATCCAACTACGACTTAAAGAAGTTAATCAGTTCTATGAAAAATAGATTGCAATACGTTACAGATGCAAACGGGGGCCATAAAATAAAAATAAAATACTGAAATTTTCTAATGTATTTTTTTTAATTATTAACAGCCATACCTAAATTGGCGCGTAAGACGCGACGCAAAATAACGCATGGCTTTTACGCTGAAATGACATACCTAAATAAAAGCGCAACGTTTTGTTGTGAACAGTAATGTTAACTTATCATTTTTAATAAAACTCTATAAAATGAAATGCAAAACAGTGATAAAAACGCTAGATAAATCCGAAAAAAGCAAAAGTGTCATTACTGTTTTGTAACGTTCTCTAAATACTACAAAAAAATATGTAAACAAGAGTAGCTTGGAGGCAACTGCATTACCTTACGTCAAAATTGGATTTTCCAATTGCTAAGCGTTGACGCCGTGCCATTTAGGGATGCTTTATAAAAATGCTTGTAAAAATGTCAACAATTGCTTGTTTTTGTTTTAAATTTTTGTTATTTTTTTGTAAAAACTCCGTTTATTTGTTTTATACTTTTACAATTAGTTTAACTAATTATAGTAAATAAAAAAATTTTATATTTTATAAAATAAAAAGCGTTTTTTGCATGCGAAATATGAAAAAACTAGAAATTTTTATGTATGTAAGGACATTATTGACATACTGTATACAAATTTTTTATTTTTGTTAAGGCTAGCTATATGTGTGTACGCTTAAACTAGGGATACAACGATACGCCATTTCGCCGATCCGATACCGATACTCCAAAATAAATATCGCCGACACCGATTCCGATACCGATATGCATATTGAAACTGAGCTAAAGTAAAAATTAACACAACTCAAGTAGAGTAATGAGCCATTCAAATCATCAAAATTTTCAATACATTTCAGTTTCTAAAAGTCAAATTTTCAAACTACAAAACGTCTGCAATATTTATGATTTTACAAAATAAAGGATGGCATTCAGTTTATATTGGCTCAAGATTTAAAATCGATATTAATAAGATGTAAAAGACAACGAATGGAATTTGAGATCATGTTAAAATTAAATTAAAATTATAAAAACAACATTGCAAAAGAATAATATTAATTAGATTTTTGATTAAAAAAACAAAGTGTTCTCAAATTTTGAGGAAATAAACGATTTCTAGAATCCGTTTGAAGCAGACCTGCAGTGGAAAATAGTCTCTCAGATGCGACAGAACTCATTTGAATTTTATATTCTGCATTAATATGTTATTTCTCATAGTTGTCATGCAATAAAAAGAGTTGAAACTTAAATATTTTGTTCAAAAAACTCTAAAGAAAAAATATAAGAAGTAACGGCGTATCGACAGTAAAATATCGCCGATATCGATATATCGGAAAACCAGAAGTATCGCCGAAATATCGGTATCGGTTGTATCCCTAGTTAAAACCAAATTGTGTATAAAGCTGATCATTCCTGTAGAAGATGGAGGTCGTTTAATTTGACCTATTTTAATTAAAATTTTTACTTTAGCCCATATGTTGTAAAATCCCTAAGCTAAGATCGGAAAAAGAAGACTGTTGTAAAAAGCTATACATTCCGAATTGTTGCTGAAGGTATTTTGTGAGCCCTAGTCAATATTTTGTCTTAATAGGGATTTTTGGTATTTATTTTATGTCATTTGATTTAGGCTGGCCAACTACAAGTGCACAGAAAATTTTATATGATTTTCTTAATTTATAAAAATTTTATTGCATATTTTATATTTTTACTTTCCTCAAACCGCTTTTACAATATTTGTTCTAAATTTTTAGAGATCAGCAAAAAAATTAAAATTTTGTTATATTTTACTTTTTTATGTAAACAAATATAGATGATGCCATTTCCTATTCTCACATGCAAAACTAAATATGTGTCCTTAAATATAAGCGTTCCCATATGTATCAAACTTTTATAAATTTATGTTACGGGAATAAAAATTTATATGCGTGTGTAAAAAATTCGTAAAAAACAATTATACCTGAAAATAGGTTAAAAATGTAAGGGTAAATAAAATGTAATGGTATAAAATAACTTCTAATTCCAGGTGTTCGTTTTAGGATGACCTATGACTAATTATGTATAAAAACTTTTACCTACATAAGTGCTTTTTTAGATTTTTACCTAGCTGCTTTGTTTCTTTTAATATTTACGTACCAAAATTATTGATGACCTGAACCCGCATATAAATATTCGCATCAATACATTAGATATCATAATTAAAAAAAAAAAAAACATCATGCCGATCGCATTGTGTTATTTCTCTGTGGACCGATGCTACAAAGGGACCTGATAGAATTAAGGCCATGAAAGAATTTATTAAGGCTTTATGCAACTTCAGAGTTGATGTCATTGGTACTGCAAAACTGAAAAAAAAATGTTTGATCAAAAACATGAAACCAATTCGCGGAAACAAAAACAAGCTTAAAGTAATGTATTTTACTTGGATGGATACTGTTGCGATATTCTCAAACTACATCGCATTAGGTGGAGCTCCAAAAAAAGGTTAGCGAAAAACTTTCTCAATTTCAAAAAATAAAGTTCTTAAAACGTTCAAAGAATTGTTAAAAAAAAGAAGGCATTACACATCGGCAATATTCATCCTAACGCATCTCCAAAACAGTTAAAACGAATTGCTAACAGCATTCTTACCCCGAATTCTCTGTCAATTTTACGGAAGAAGAAGCTATTGTTCTGATGTTGGAAATTAGAATCAGCCGAAATTAGTACTAACTTTTAAGAAAAGCTTTACTTGAGAAGGAACATGCAATATTACTAGCACCGATCCTGTGCTGTCATCAATGAGAAAACGTTGGATTAGTTATGAGGCTTCTTCACCTTCTAACAAAACAGAATTAAAGGATTCACTTTATCTTTTACACATGCATCATGATATGAAAGATTATTTTATTGAAAATAAATAATAATTTTATAAAAATAAAACACACTTACGGAATATTTGTAAATTCTAAAAACGATTGTTAATCTTAGAATTGCATCTTAGTTACCCTTTTTCCACGTATAATTTTTTAAAATTTTAAAACTGAGATACATATTGGAACGCTCATATTTAAGGACTCATAGTTTTACACGTAAGGGTGATATTAAGGTGACTATTTTTTTATATGATAGGAAATTGCATCATCTATATTTGTTAACATAAAAAAATTAAAATATAACAAAATTTTAAATTTTGAAAAATAATTATATAAACGGTCCAATTTGAGGAAAGTAAAAATATTAAATATACAATTAAATTTTTATAAATTAAGCAAATTATATAAAATTTTCTATGCACGTGTAGATTGGCAAAAGATATCCAACATTCAAATCAAGGAAATCCCTCAATCTCCAAAATAAATACCAAAAATTTCCAAATTGGAATTTTTCACTCTTTTACCTATAATATAAAGTCCACATATGGACTAGAGTTCACGAAAGGCTTTTGGCGATAACTCGTGTATATATAGCTTTTTTACAGCAGTATTTTTTTTCAGATCCCAATATTTTGAAAAACAGGATTGGGGTATCGATAAACCAAAAATGTTAATTTTAAAATGCTTACAACTCTGTTTTTAAAACATAAACATGCAGATTGAAGCATCATTTTGTAGGTATTGACTAGGTCTTTAAAACCATGTATAATCTTTAAAAATCACAAGAATTGAAGAAATGCCAAGCATTAGGAAAAAACGCAGGTGCGAGGTACCGAACTTTGAGACCCAACTCAAGTTCAAATACTCTTCTCCTATACTCATGTGAAAGGTTCAATCGGCCTAGCTGTTTACAAATGATTATTTCCAAAATATTTTGATTCTGCTCCGCTGTACACTGTCGGCAGAATATTTTTGTTGCAGTTTGAGCTGAATAGACTTAATAGTATAACAGAGCATTTTCGTGTTAACTGTAAAATTGTAAAGGTGTTTTTGCCGCTTTCCGAGATGATGTTCTTTAACAAGTCTTTTTATCTCAGCCGTCAGCGGTTCTGCTGGGTTACAAGCGCGTAAAAAATCGCGCCCTTGAGCTAAACAGGCTGCACTTGTTCGGCAACGTTGTCTAGTATTAGGGAAGCGCCTGGCTGCCCCGAGAATAGTTTTCCTGAAAAATTTCCCTACCTGGCACAAGAAGGGTAGGGTAATCGGCGAAGGGAGCCATCAATTAATTCTGAAAATCCCTGGCTTTTATAAATAATAAAAGTTTGCTTATCAGGCTCAACGAAGTCATTTGGTTTCTGAACGGTGACCACAATGTTTGCCAGGTTGTATAGGCAATTAGCAATGAGCAGACAATAAAAATATCTGATAAGCTGCTTACCTTGCAGTAATTCTTGTTGGGAAGTCTTTGTTTATTGCAGCAAAATTCGAATCATCTATCTGTTCCGCAAATTAAACACCGCGATGATTTTTTTTCGTGATGAGCATTGAAATCACCAAGAGCTATTTTATTATCAGCCTGCAAAAAAAAGGATATGCTGGGGTGATAATTAGCACCACTGCTGTTGACGGGCAGGATATAAATATTAATCTCTATTTCAGTACTGAAACGCTCATAAAGTCTAGGTGGGGGTCAAGCGCGGAAGACGCACCATGATCGCTATCCCTATCACTTCTGACAATATTGTAGTTCCTAGAGGCACAGGGTATAGCGGTGTATTTAGTTGAGGTGGTATTGGTTGTTGTAGCGAAGATAAATTTTGTAAATTTAGCGGGTTACTGCGACTGGCTCTAGATTGCACAGTTGAGTTTAGGGTATTGCTGGCAGCTGATATGGCATTCGCACAGTATGAGGCTAATAAATTAAGACTCCAACTCCTGTGTGACCTTAAATTTTTACAACGCCTCATATTACACCATTTTTTAAAACCATTGCACTGTACTGATGTTATATTCCTCTGAACCACCCTGTTACATGCTTATACACTGATGAATATCGCTGCGCTCTGCAGATGGGGATGATGCTTGAACCTGTGGGGTTTCAATAGGAGGAGTAGTACTGGTTTTAGGCGGTTGGTTTCTATAACTCGTCACAAGGCTTTTAGAAAGCAATTGCTGTTGATTAGCCGTTGATGAATTTTTTCAAAGGCGCATAAATAGTACGCAGCAATTTAAACCTATTGAAGTATCGATTGAAAAAATAAAACAACTGTTGTGTAACGCATTATATTGATGAAGCAATTGGAATCCCTAAAACGCCTGTAGTATAAAGTCGCGCATGTTAAACTAATTTATTTCATTTCTTAAAACCCCTTGATATTCTTTAACTAATCATACAAAATTAATTACACTTTTGATGACTTTGATTAACCTTTTTTATTAGGCAATTATTTGATTTTTTTGGTTACTCGTATTTTTAAGCAAAAATCATATTTAAGCAATCAAGGCAGGAACTGCAAAAACAAAATTGCAATAACCCTAATGCAGTTAATAGAAAGGGGACTGACCCCATAATACGGAACAAGTACCCATAATACGGTTAATATAGCATGAACACATTTTAGCTTGCAATTTAGAATACTTATCGTGTGCTTATCATTATCAGTACTTATTTTAAATAACTTGTATTTGTTTTCGTTTAAATCTGTAAAAACATGACAGGTTTAAGTTTATTCGCTAATTGTATCCTTTTTTTGTCTGACAGTTGATTTTTTTTTTAATTAAATAAAAATTTAATATACTTGAACAATCAACTACAAATGGGGAGAAACTATGAACAATGAATAAATATCACCGCTGCGCAAACGTTATAAATTAATATCGCAAATCGTTGGGTTAATTGATTAGCTAAGTACAATATACTCGTAAATAGTTATGAATACCAGTTTGTTTCGGCTTTTAGCATTTTATGTGACTATTTGTATGTTTTTTTCTAAAGCTTATAAAATTTGTTTTCTTCTTCATATAGGCAATAAAATTACGCAAACAGGCAATCGAGTTGGCAAATGAAGTTATTAACATAACAAAATCATCCATTTGAAAATAACCTTAAAATTATATGGATTTGAAACATCATGAAAATAAATGTATTATCTCGGAGCATTTCTGTAAGACTAAATACAAACTGTTTTAATTTCAACAACTTTTATGTGTAAAAATATAAATGTATGTATGTACATTATAAAAAAAAATGTCGTAACATTTTATTCTTAGATTGTTTATATTGCTATATTATGAATTATGTATGAAACTTTTTACGTATGTGCTACAAAAAGAAATAATTTCAGTTATTCTGTACTCATCTCAATCATCTCAAATATTTGTTTTAATTGAAATGTTATATTATTTATTTTAATATTATAATTGTAAATATAATTAGAGTCTTTAATAAATAAAACATATTTTTCCATGTTTATTCATGTATTTAAAATATTTTGCTTCTTTATGCATTATTTCTTGATTTATTAGTAATGAGGAGAGGAATTTGACTATTCGTTTATTTGGTGCTTAACTGCGAATAAAAAAGTTTTAAGTGTTTTTTGAAGTTCTCTTACATACACATACAAAATGTCACTGGATTGTTTTGGCTATTGCACAGTGAGACAATTAAAAACTTTTTGAATAAGTTGTATAACTCTCGAGTTTGGTGACCAATTTAATTTCAGTGGGCCTCAAACACTTTTAAAGTCAACGGGCTCTTGAAAAAATGTGCTTTTTTTGTGTGCAAAAGTTATCTAAGTCTTGTTATATATATCCTACCGGCTGTGTCAGAATGTTATAGTTTTTTTCTTAATTCCCTTTTTTTTAGAGATACATATTTTAATATAACGACAATAGTTTTTTATTAGTTTTTTCACAATATATTTAAAGTAAATATTTTTATTGTTTGTGCTCTATTTGTTTTTAATAGAGTATATTAAACTGCCGACATAAATCGAAATCAGATTCCTTAGTTTTTATAGTTTCCTATATTGTCCTGGAGGGTCCCGTGGGATTCGCAGGAAATTATTAGGAAACTAATTTAACTATTGTTATGGGGTTTTTAAAACTATCCTGGTGGATCCCGTGAGATTCGCAGGAAATCATTAAGAAAACTATTTATTTCGCTATTACATTACATTCCGGGATATACGACCATACAATGCATGCTGTGTATATCCGAATTAACCATGGTATAACAATATCCGCATTATGCTGCAGATCAGCCGGTATGATGCTATCAGGACCCGCAGATTTAAACGGGTCAAAACTACCCAGAGCCCACATAAGTTCTTCCCTATTTATAGGGAAGGGAACTGATGCACGGCAGTCAAGGAAGGCTGTCTTCTCCCCTAAAAGGAGCACAGCCCGGAAAGTGAGTTTCCATGAAAACCTCTAGGGTCTCCTGTGCACTCAAGGTCCAATTGCCACATGGTTTCTTAATGAAACTAGGGACAGTGGGCGTAGCAGATAGAATCTTACGAAGTCTGTTCGTGTCGGAAGAACCCTCCACTCCACTGCAGAAGGATCTCCAAGACCTTTGCTTCGCATTTCTTACCATATTCTTGAATCTATTCACTGAGGACTTGTAAGCTGACCAGTTTCCTGATCTCTTAGCCTCATTGAAAAGCCTACGGAAGGCTTTTCGTGCCTCCGCAATATCGGAGCTCCACAAGGGTGGTTTGCTCTTACCTCGGCAGATATTCATTCTGCAAGATTCCGAAGTCGTGAGTTCAAACGCATTGGTTAATGCATTCACCGCGATTTCAATGTCCCGCCGATTTTCTATTTTCGGTGGACTCGAAAGAAAACCAGAAAGGAGGTACCGTTGACGCTCCCAAACCGTTTTCCTTCTGTTTCGTCGGGAAATGACCTCATTTACCCTAATTACCACATCGAGTTCAATATGCCTATGATCAGAGAACGAGCAGTCACTAGACCCTTCCATTCCCTAATCAAACCTGAGTGCTTTGTACTAACTAGCGTCACGTCAAGAACCTTCCTTCTACTTACTACAACAAAAGTGGGTTCTGACCCAACGTTTACAGCGTCTAAATTATTACAAAGAAGGAAATCAAAAAGAGACTCTCCCCTTGCATTGGAAATCGAGCTACCCCACACGACATGGTGTGCATTGGCGTCTGCTCCAACAATAACCGGCGGGCTTCGTGTGGCTGCCATCTTAATTACTCTGCGAAACATTGGTGGTGGTTCTCAGGCAGCTGCTACCGTATCTTCATCACTGTAATCAGAGAGAATGAAGATATTTAAATTGCTCTTAGCCACTATGCATGATCTGATCTTACCTGGACCATTCATATATAGTAGCTTGAAGCCTCTTACACCAAGCCCGCAAACCTTGCCTTGATAAAGCCATGGTTCTTGGGCTAATACAACCTCCTCCCCTCTATTTGAGATGCGGAGGAGTAGTGCAGCGGAAGCTGCTTTAGAGTGGTGAAGATTTACCTGAGTCCCTTCACCATCCCTGTTTGCGGATACGATTGTGACGTTGGCGTCATCTTGGTCCGAGTCCAAGAGGGCGTCCTCGTCAACTGCCTCGTCCATTCTCTCGAAGAATTCACCCACAAACTCAGAGGCAGTCTCCTCATTCACCACATCTTCTGGGATAGGTTCATCACCCTCCGGAGTCAGGTTACTCCTGTCGTCGCCTCGATAGACACGAAGAAGGATTGTTTCGAAACCGTAATAGATCCTTCCTCGTCTCTTCCGAAGCGGCGTCAGCGATTCCTGACTCAGCAGGACAATGATCCGTCGGGATGCGCCTTCAGGTACGGAAACCTTTGCTACTTTCCCGTCACTGGTTAGCAGTTCAGGATTTCTTCCCCTAATGAGCTCCATTAAATCCTTTGGTTCGGCAGGTTCGTCCGGTATTCGTGCCGTGGCTCTAGGCTAGCGGGGTATCTTTTCGAGAGGTACCACGTCAAGCTTCGCTCCTTCCCATAGGACTTCCAAAAGAGCGACGTTTTAACATGCCATGAGTTTGACCCTTCAAAACACTCCCATCAACTTCTTGCTTACCACCTCCCAGTGGGAGATGGAGCTATCTGCGTCATTCCTGTCGATGACGGCACGTACCAGGTTGCCTTTTGCAACATTACTAAAACTCCTGTCCATAGATCTATGCTTTGGACGCTTTGTAGCGGGCTGCTGACTCTGCGCTTGAGCCTCCTCATCAGATCTTTGCCGTTTAGACACATCCGTCGATGTAGAAGGGGGCTTTTGCAGGCCAGCCAGATAAAATCTTGCCCATTTCAATGAGGTAGATTTCTCCTTCGTAAGGGATTCAGCTGGCTTTTTGCCCAACTGGTCCACACATTTCTCGGCAGCACACCGTTTCAAAAAGGCGTGCCGTGGGGGTATTGTTTTGCCCTTTGCGGCTGGAAGCACAGCTTGGGAACCCGAAATCTTGTTTGCAGTTACTTTACTTGCGGGGGGAGGTGAGACATTGGAACCAGAAATCTGGTTCGCAGTTCCGCTGCTCACAGCCGGCACTGGGTTAGCTGTGGAACCATGCTGTATTCCTACAGTACTCGGCACGGACTTTGGCTGCTTTGTAAGTGCTTGGAGTGAAATCCAGAGGCACTTCGCTGCGTTTTTGTGCACTATTTCGTGCAGTTTGTTCGCATTTGAATGACCCTGGTTTCCCAGAGTCTCCTCCTGCATTTCTGATGACACCAATAACTTGCAGACCAGTCAGGCCTGGCGTTCCAATCTGACTAACCTGGATTCCAGTGACATTCGATTCACCGCGGCCTGAAATCGCCACCGCGGGAAAAGGGTCTCCGGAGATTAATAAGCCCCCAACCGGATACTTGGGGCATTTTTTCTTATTTTTAATTTTTGGAGTGAGTTTTTGTTGCGTTTTATAGATGCTGCCTAGTGTGGGCTAGACAGACCCCAAGCCGCACCAATATGGTGAACAGACGCTCGTGGGTTTCGGACAGTAGACCGTAAATCTAGCTGACCCAAGAAAACGGACGTACTCTGACAGAGCGCCCAGTCTCATTGAAAGGGAAAACATTCGGTACAGGGTAGCTGATAGCCGCCCAATTGGGGAAACAGTGGCTATCAGGCACTGAGTGGATGGGGGTGGCCAGTTCTTAGTTTCGCACTCACCATGAGCCCCTCTGGCATGGGTGTCCCTACCAGCACGGCCTACACGGATCATTACACTAAAGCCTCTGCATCACGTCTAGATGACTACCCGTCGCAGAGGCTGGCTCAACTAACTATTTTACTTGCCAGTTGTGCGAGACTTTAACACGTTAAAAACCCTCTATCGCCGACCTAAGAGTCTCTGTAAATGTGTTTTTGTTTTTTTTTGCGAATATGGTGTTTTTAAGAAAACTTTTCAATTGCATTTTCGATTTTAAATGGAATTTTATTTTTTTTTTTTTTGTGAAATTTTCGTGAAGAAAAATATTTTGGTAAAATTTTAATTTTTTTTTTTGTGGTAATCTTTGATTTTACACAATGAAGTGAAGTTGAGTTGCTTATGTATCACCTTGGCGTCTGCTCTGCACTCTCCTTTATTAAAGAATCTATTGACATATAAGCGCGAAAGGCAAGGCTCTTAGAAAGCTGAACGTTCTCTGAAAGGAATATTCTAAAGATGTCAGATATTTGGTTTTCAGTGTCACTTGTATAATTAAAATATAAAAAATTACTTAATAGTGTAAATGTTTTTTTTTTTTTGCAAATATGGAATTTTTTAGAATACTTTTAAATTGCTGATAGTGATTGGTTATTTTTATGCATTTTTGGTTTTAAATAAAATTTCCAATTTTTATTGCCATTAAAGAAAATTTCTTGAAAATAAATATTTTAGTGAAATCTTAATTGTTTGGTGAAATTCCAATTTTTTTGTAATCTAGAGCTTGTTTTTTTGTTTAATTTTCAGTTTTTAGTGGAAATTCCAATTTTTGATTTCAAAATAATTTTTTTTAGCAAAGTTTAATATTTTTGCTAAAATGTTCTATACACAATGTTAAAAATGTCATCGCCTCTTAATGGGTTAAGCATTTTTTAAAATTAGTATTTCCCTAAAGATCTCTTCAAAAGCTTTAAAATGATACCCATATTGATATTTTAAAAAATTTGAAAAACTCAGGCGATTTTTAACTTGTACCGCATTTAGACTAGGCAATTTTTCATGAAACTTGCATGAAATTTTTGCTTGTTGGTGAAGCAAGAGGAGTAATCAATATGGTATTACTGGGAGTGTTTTTTTCTTATTTTTTATCGTCCCATATATTTTTTTTTTTTTTGATTGGAGTTACTTTATTGTTCCAAATCAAATAAAAAAATTAGACGTAGGCATGGTGTTTTTTCTGCTGCCTCCAAGGATATGGACCGATGTCTGATCGATTGACTTATATATTTATTTTTTTCTAGCTGATCTAATGCCTCGGCAAACTTGATATGAACACTAACACGGACATCGCTCAATCGACTTCGCTATGCATAGCGATTCAGAATATATACACTTTGTCCCCATTTAAACAGACAAATTTTACTTTGAAAAGTTTTGTTAATTTTCTTTTAAACTTTGTTTTGTGTTCAGACACACAGTTTTCTTTTACAAATTTTGTTTCCTTCTGTGTGATCGTTCTTAATTTTTGGACGTTTTGCATTTGGTGCTTAAACCCAAAAATATGTGTATGTACATATAAACAACTGTGTACAAGCAACGAACAAAAAACAAAGCAACTTTGCGAGTACATCAAAGTCTGTACTGCTTATCATTCTGTCTCCCTCTCTCCCGCATAAAATCAAAACTTTGCAACGTAAACTTTGCCTGTGTAAATGCACTCTTTATGGGGTTGGAAATGGATATTGTAGAAATTAAACACGGAATGACAAACTTATATATGCCCTTTTTCCACTTTTTGTGGTGAATGGTATAATAAAGAATTAAGCAACGGACGGTTAGAGTTTATTTCAATCGAATGAATATTTACTGATTTAATTAAATAACACAAAACAAGAAATATTTTGGTGACAAATGGAATTTCTATTAGTAATGTTGCATTAAGCATCTTTGAAGAAAAAGATTACTTACGTCGTTGTAATCAGTACTTAAAAAATAGGCCGACTTCTTAAACGCAAGTTGCAATGCATATTTACAATGCATACACTTCGTACGCATACGCAAACTTTCTGGCAAAGTCCAATGTTCCTAATCGTTTGGCAACTCATTTTAATGGGTATCTGGGGGCAAATTACGGCATTCGATATCGATCGAAATTTCTGTAGAATTTAAATGTAAATTTCGATCGATATCGAATGCCGTAATTTGCCCCCAGGTATAAAAATCGCGCATCATTTTTATTTTGTATGCAAACATTTGAGTTGCAATGGCTGAGTAAGTATTTGTTTGTTTATTTTTAATAATTTATTTATAATTGATAGGTTTTATTGAAATAATTAAATACTTTATATTGTAAAGACAAAAGTGGACCCATCAGCGCAAAAAATTATTTATTTTTATGTATTCACTATACGTTTGTACTTACATTAAAGGTGCTTTTTTGCATACGAAAATGTGAATAAAAAAATGTCATTATCCATTAATTCAATTTGATCACTTTTCTTCTCGGGATTTTTATTGTCCTTAACAAAAGTTTTCTCTTCTTTTTTTTTTTCTTTTTAATAAGTTTCTTGAGCAAATCAATATTTTTGGAAGATTTGACCTGAAATAATTTTCAGCACTTCCCAACAAAATGGATAAAACATTCTTTGTAACCTCCATTTTTCCAAAAAAAAAAAAATTAATTCAATTTTATACATGTTTTTGACATTTGTTTTAGGTATGAGTTGCATACCGACGTTCCTAAATGCCGATAAAATGCAAAAAAATGTCTCTGCAACGCAAGGTTGCACTTAAGACATGTTTAGCATTGCATACGCATTTTATTAAATTATGCATTGTAACTGGCGTTTAGGAAGTCGGCCGTATATTTGTTTATTTTGTTAGTTATAACATATATGTTCGAAGCGCTCCTAAAAGTAATCAAAAAAAATCTACTGATGTACTTTAACACTTGAATCGCCCATTTAATATTTTACTAGATTAGCTACTATACGTTCAACCGCACTAATACTAATATATTTTCGAACATCAAATATAACAGCTACTTTTATGAAATCGCCAGTACTGAAAAAAAAAATACAATCAATTGATAAAACAAAGGACACATTTTAAATTTATTATTTAACACTTTAATTGCATATATATTAAAAAAGTTTTTGTTAAAAATAAAAGAAAACATATTAACTTTTTTGTGTATAAATTAATTGTTGTTTTAAAATTTACTTTCTGTGAAATTTATAACTTTAGTATGTGCTTGCGGTTTGAAGTAGCCGAATTTCTTGCGATTGTGAACTACAGAACACCTTTCATGCGATTTCAATTCGCATCGTAAGTTTTATGTGATTGTCAGAACATGCCTGTATTTTTGTTTTAAAATAGAATTATTTATAAATTAAATTTATTAACAAATACTATAATTTATATAACAGATTTAATAGAATAATTATATTGAATGTTGAAATTTTGATAATATATAAATTTATATTGATAATTTATAAAATATATCTTTAGAAATTTTTTGAATACAATATAAAAACTTGTAGTTATTTATTAAATTTTTAGTTGTAACTTTACAAGCAAGACCACTATGAAAAACGCTAAAGTTTACTAAAAATAATCTAAAGAACACCAAAGTCCACTACGTTAATTCTTTAAGATCAGTACAAAAAAGCGAAAAGAACACTAAAGGACGCTAAATAAAGATTAGGTCGTTATCGTAGTGTTTGTGGATATAATCGTTGTGTACGGTATTTTGTTTTCGTACAGATTAATAATCACCCTTATTCTGTTTGGCGTCGTCAACATCGTCGTCAATTTTAAGACAACATCAATTTAACACAACATCAATACTAATTTGGTATTTCCTAACAGCTTAATGACGACGTTGACTGTTTATCGATAATATAAATAAGTAAAACACACATATCTAATATTTGTGACAGTTGGTTCTATTTGTTTTCTATTATGTTAGGAAAGAGTTGTGGAAAGTT
This sequence comes from Cistogaster globosa, assembly GCA_937654795.1. Classification (NCBI taxonomy): domain Eukaryota; kingdom Metazoa; phylum Arthropoda; class Insecta; order Diptera; family Tachinidae; genus Cistogaster; species Cistogaster globosa. The sequence goes on from OW569405.1 coordinate 57,003,018, forward strand.
TAAGTTTTCTAAGAAAATTTAATAAAAATTAAAAAAAAACAATTAAATTAAATAGTCTAAGGGCATTATTACAACTTGCCGTTAGTAAATTTTCCTGCCTGATAAAGAGTTTTGCATTAATAAAACTTTCAATTTTTAATGTTATTATTTAATGGATAAAAAATATGTAAGTGAAGTTTTTAATATGCACATCCATTTATCAGTCCGACTAGTTGTAATAATGGCGCTAAGGGTAATTTTTTCAATTGTCTACTGTTCCTTAAAATCAGTAGAAACTGTGCCTCTGCGAAATTCTATAGCAAGGAATAGACTTTTTCTAACTCTTCCACTAATTTTTCAAATTGACAAGGGTTAATAATTTAAGTTTTATCACATTTCCTTTATGTTATTTTATATATTTCTTATTTTGCTTTTTTCAATATCGCGTACGCTTTCTATTTTTTAAGTTTTCTTTAGCACACGACACAACACAACACCCAAAATGACGACGACAAACTAAACGGCAACATCAACACCAATTGTTCTTAGGGAATACCAAACATATGTCGACAGTCATCGATTAATGACAATATTGACAACGGGAATACCGATTTACAACAAACGAAGAAAACCGACGTCGTCTTGTGTTGACGACGCCAAACAGAATAAGGGTGAATAAAAACAAATGTAGGCTTTGTTTTGTTCAAACAGTACGATATGTTGGTGTACTGTTTTTTTAACTTTGATTAAAACTACTTTTAGGACGATCTGAGTTTATGTATGTTTTATTTAAATAATGAGGAAAAATTCTTTTTAAGTACTGATTACTTACGACATAAGCAATATTTTACTTTAAAAGTTGCTGTGTTATTTTTTTAAATTAAAAAAATCTCTAAGTATTCGTTTTTTAAATTGCATTATTTTAATAAATTAAACTAAAGCTGCTGGCATTTAGTTTTGTTTACGCTTTGTACCGCAAAATCTTGTTTTTATTTCTCGGACATAAGTTTGAGAAACAGAAAAACATAAGCAAAACTCGTGAATTCCAAAACATGTTAAACAAACAAGATTTTGCGTTTTTCAAATCATGCAAGTATCAGAACATATTCTTTACGATGGTCGCTTATAGCACCCCCCTCCTCCTTTGCGTAAAGAATAATCAGTAACCATCAAGATTGAAGGCCTCATTGTATCTGTTATACTCAGATCTTATTTATACGCGAAATCAAAAGGATGATAAAAGGGGTAAAAACGGCGCAACTTAAAATTGCAACGACACAAATTGAATTTTTCTAGTTTTTAAAAAGCGACACAAATCGAAACGACGCAATTCGGTGCTCCAGTGTAATTGCCTATGTAGAGGTGAGTCAAATCTTGAGATTTTCGAATATATTTTCGTAAGTAATTGCAAAGATATTTTAATGGGTTTGGTTTTTCGGTTTGCGTATATTTTCGCTTTTTCCCTTGCATAACATGTTTTTGTACAAAAACAATAATAGAATGTTAACTAAAAAAGATAAATTACAGTTTTTAGAAAACTTAATTAAAAGTAGAAAAGCTTATTTATTTAAAATAGATTTGTATGATGTAACTGAAAATTGACTGAACTGAGAAGTTTTAAAGAAACTGTAATAATAGCGATGATATAAGCAGTGTCACAAAAGTTCTGTATGTTTATCTTCCTTCATCCTCCAAAAAGAAAAATTGCCCGGAACGTTTTTGCTCAGTGTCCTGATATAAATAAGAAAGTAGTAATTTGTTTCAAATTAAATCAATATTAAATAAAATATCGTACCTTTACTGAGTTATTCTTGTTAATGCGAGGTCTGAAGTTATTGGGATCGCGACGGAACGTAATTCCTAATAACTCCAAGAAGCGATTCATTCCATTTAACAAGGATTGCGGGGAATAAGCTGTTGTCTTTACCGAAGGCTGACCTTCTAAGACAATGACTCGATCAGCCAAATACGTGGCCATAATAAAGTCATGCTCCACAACAAAACCAGTACGTTTCGCATGAAGGATGTAACTAGAAAAATTATAAAAATTATAATCAATATTCTAAAATTATGAGATAATATTTACCGCTTAATAACCTTTGCAGCTACCAGGCGCTGCTCAGAATCCAAATAGGCCGAAGGTTCATCAATAAGATAAACATCAGCAGGCTTACCTAAGCACAAAACTAAAGCAACACGTTGAAGTTCACCACCAGACAAGTTTTGAACTTCTTGATCCATTATCTCATCGATCTTCATTGGCTTCATAACATCAGCAATAAATTGTGGATGAACGTAAGCATCACGTATTTTTTCATGTAACAAATGGCGTACATGATTTTGATATTTTGGAGATATTTTCTGTGGCTTGTACGAAATATTCAGAATGGGCAACTCAACATTGCTATCAGGCTGTAAATTACCGGCCAGCATGCGAATAAATGTTGTTTTTCCTGTTCCGTTTTCACCGAGCAACACCAAAATTTCTGAATCGCTGAAATGGCCTTCCTGTACGGTCAGGGAGAATTTTCCCAATGTTTTCGTCATGGCAGGATATACATAGTGGTTCATGCGCTTCACTTCTTCTTCTGTAGCCGATTCAGATACCTTATCAAATACACATTTTTTCATTATACATTTCGCAGTTACAATAACAAAATATTAATTATAATTTTAACTTTCTTCCAACATTTCTTAAATTTTATTTATTAAATGAATAATCTGGGTGAATTAAGTGTTATTTTGCAGGGAATAGAACACCATGTAAACGTTTTATTTTGATATATATCCTATTGTGTTCTGAAAATTTATATAAAATACTAAAATATACAAATCAAGACTAAAAAGACAGAAAAGACGACAATACAAAACTTCAATGAATTTTGAATCTGTTTGATCCTGCCCTTAAAATACATATTTTCAAAATGCTTGTTTTTTATTTATGTAAAAAGTTGTTGACATTGATTGAAATAAATACAATGACTAATTATTTATAAAAATTTTTACTAATGGTAAAAAAATTTTAATGAAATTAATTTATTACTAATAACAATTGAAAAAATCATAAACGTTTTTATGAAATATAAACTTATGAAAGCGGAAACTTTTAAATTAAACAATAAAGCTTATACTGCACTTGCCTTTATAAGAAGAAATTGCTACCATTTTATTGATCCTTATACATTTAAGTTGTTACACGTCTCGTACGTTAGGTCTAAATTAGAGTATGCTGCAGTTATTTGGAATACGTATTGTTTACGTCAATCATCTCGCATTGAAAGAATTCAGCGAGTATTTTTAAAGTTTGCTCTATCGTCTATAATATTTGTTGCGCCCATGCTATCTTATAGATCAATCGGTTTATTGCTAGGCCTGCAAACGTTAGAATATAGGCGTAGGTTTCAATTGGCCTTATTTCTTTACGATATAATAAATAGTAATATAAAATGCCCCGATTTACTCTCACGGGTTCGCTTTATTTAATTATGCAATAGGAATCGTGCTTTTAATTATTTAAACTTAATTAAAAGCACTAACTCTCAAGGTTAAGAGTTTTGCATAACAAAAACTGAATTTAAAATGCAACTTTTTAAAATTTCTACCTAATTTTATTTTAGTATTCTTTCTAAAATTATAAGTATGAAATATTTTATATAAATATTTGTTTTCTAGTTTTAGTTTTAAGCATAGTCTGTAAGGAAATGAATGTTCCATAGACGTAAAAAAATAAATAAAAAAAAAAATGAAATAAAAAAGTAAACACTATGCATAACATAAATAAGCTTTAACCCTTTAAATTTATAAGTGAAGTATATAATATCCAGCATAGTCAACTAATACCGCAGCAGCGATTTTATTTACTTACAAAAAGGCAAAAAAATATTCCTATAGTGAAACATTTTTTCTGATTTTGTTTTCTTTTTTTTTAGCTAATTATCAATGAAGGCTTTTCATTAATACTAATGAAACTGACAAGAATTTTGTCTATCTGAAGTAGTTACTCTAATGTATGTATAACAAAAAAAAAAAAAAAAAAAAAAAAAAAAAAAAACAAGTAGGAGTGTTATATTTAGCTATATCAAATCTTACCTGTATGTAAATAGAGTTTAGTGAAGTAACTCCAATCAAAAAAAAATATTAAGGCGATAGGAACTTAAAACATTTTAAAAATTTACATAAAAATGTCACCGGCTCTTATTAGATTAAGTATTTAAAAAGTAGTATTTCCTAAAAGATCTCTTTAAAAGATTTTAAATGATACCTACATTGACCATGTTGACAATCGAATTTTTTTATAAAAATTTCAGAGGCCCGTAACTCGGAAAATATGGGCGAGCGCAATTTTTCAGTTAATGTTTTTTTCTTAATTTTTAATTCTCTATCGCTTTATATATTTGTTTTTTTTTATTGCAGTTACTTCATTGTTTTAAATGATGTGAAAAATTTAGAGACAGGGGTGGTGTTTACCTCACTGGCTCCAAGGAAATGGACCGATATTGTTGATTTTAAGCATAGTTTTGTAACTATGTCTGATCTATTGGCGTATTTAAATTTTCTCTAGCTCATCTGGGCCCTAGCACGTCCTCCTCTTCTCGTGGTCACATCAACGCGTCGACGCGGGCGTACAGGACCAGAAGATCTGCCTATCGGATCCTGCAAAAGCTCGGTGGGCATGATCCAAACACTTTGTCTGAAAGGGACCAGAGAAAACTTAAATGGGCCAAACAGAACTTCATCTCAGAAACGACAAAGGTCGGCTGAGGAAGCCGCCTGGACAGTCCCTCAGTTGCCTAAGCGGCCAAAGACTTCTATCTCTAAACCGATGTCCTCACGTCCCCTTAGCGAGATAGTTAGGGCTATAATAGGCGCTGGTAAAATTGAGGGGACTATATCTCCAGATAACTAGAGGTTGGTCCAAGCGGCTCTTCGCAGTGTCTATAAGGACATAATTTCAGCCAATCCTGGCCCCTCTTCCTGATGCGTAGATGCGGGCTGGTATCAGGGGCATGTTAAATTGATCGCTTGTGCTGATCAACGCTCAGCGGACCTATACAAGCAGTCAATTGACAGTCTAGGTGAAATCTGGTCGGGTGCTAAGCTCTCAGCTATACCCAAGGATCAGATTCCGAACCGTCCAAGATCCTTCGCCCGAATCCCGGCAGATCCCTCCGCTCCGAATGAAATTCTGGAGCTGATTAAACTCAGCAACAAAGAGCTGCCAACGGCCGATTGGAAAGTCGCTAAAATAAGCGACGCTATCATCGTCATTAACGACGAGTCCCTCGCCCCACTCAACGCCTGTAAGGCTGGTTTCGACTCGATCTCTCTCAGGATCTATAAGGGTGACAATATAGGGGAAAGTTCTAAACCTCCCATGGAACCTCGGGTACCAGAAGTTGCTGCAGGACAAACTGAACCTAAACAAACGGCTCCGGCCTCCATGTGCGGTTCAGATACGTCGGATGACACAAGAAGTGTCATTTCTTCATCCGGGTTTGCCGGTGGCTTTTTCCGGCAAATGAGACTTGGATCTGAACATTTGGCAGAAAGCGAGAAGTCACTCCTGTCTAGCGGAGGCGATTCCGACGCTACCCATACGGCCTGTAACTGTCTACGTTACAGGTCAAGGTAAGCCCAGAGCCTGCATTATGGTAAAGTACAATATAAACGCTTTCTCTCTTCGCAAATTCAGTGACAGAGACAGCGTTGCCATAGCAGTGGAGACGGGCTCGAAGGATGTCTGGGTGGTCTCCAGTTATATGGCTCACGATCATGGAGATTCACCACCAGGCTAACGACCGTCAAATGCCGGTCATCATTGGAGCCGATGCCAACGCTCATCACCATATGTGGGGCAGCACGGACATCAATGATTTTATACTATCTTATGACTTAAGTATTGTCAATAGGGGAAGCGAGCCTACCTTCGTCACTTCGAGTAGAAGGGAGGTCCTCGATCTTACCCTGACAGGTGGTGGCTGGTCTGATATTGTCAGAAATTGGAGTGTCTCTCAAGAGTGCTCCTTTTCTGAACATAGGTATTTATCTCATAACTTAGATCTGGAATCAGTAGGTTCCGGAGTGTCCCACTCCTACATAAATAGGAAACAAACGGACTGGAATAAATTTCGGTCCATGTTAGAGCTTGGCCTAAGGCCTGCTCCCTTCAAGATTAATGACCACTGCGATATTGATCGGGCGGTAGAATTCTGACCTTGCAGATCTGTTCTGCAGCGAAAGCGGTCTGCAATCCACCGAAGCCAAGGGGTAAGCCAAAACCTCCTTAGTGGAACACGGAGATTGCGGAGTTACGTAGGGAATGTAGAAAACTCTTTAATAGGGCCAAAAATGGTGGAAACTGGCTGTCATATAAGGATAAACAAAGGGAGTTTAAGTATGCCAAACGAAGATCCAAAAGAGTCTCGTGGAAAACTTTCTGTGGTAACATAGAAAGCTCGTCCGAAACCAGCAGGCTACGCAGGATTCTTAGCACGCCTCCGAGAGTTATTAAGAGTATTCAGAAGCCAAACGGTCAATGGACGGACTCTGTAATCGATACCTTGGAAACGCTGCTTGATACTCACTTCCCTGGTAGTGAAGGAATTGGCGAAGTTCTGGGGACTGTGAATTCCGCGTCGGTTTGTCTACCCACTTACCGGGTGACCAATGCTCACATAGATTGGGCCATCATGTCGTTTGATGCCTTCAAGTCTCCTGGAATTGACAATATCATCCCAGCGGACTTGCAACATGGCATGGACTTCATAAAACCATGGCTATTGCGAATCTACAATGCTTGCCTGGAAAATACTTGCATGCCGATAGGTTGGCGTGTAGCCCGAGTTGCTTTTATCCCTAAAGCGGGAAGAACATCTTATATTAAAAGACTTTAGGCCCATAAGCCTGTCGTCCTTCTGGAAAGGATTCTTGATCTTCAGATCAGAAACTCCATAAATCCCGCGCTTAACTCTAGCTCGCAGCACGCCTACACGAAAGAGAAATCTGTGAAAACAGCGCTGCACGTGTTAATATCCGATGTTGAAAAGTCTCTTTCAACTAAGGAATTTACGCTTGCAGTGTTAGAAGGAGCTTTCAATAACGTCTGCCCCAATGCCGTTATAAAGACCCTCTTGGATCTCGATCTTGATGCAAATCTGGTGGGATTCATTGCGCAACTACTGAAGACACGTATCATCACGTCCACTTTGGAATATGATCACGTTGAAAGGGTAGTGAAAAGAGGCACTCCACAAGGTGGTGTGTTGTCTCCCCTCGTCTGGAATCTGGCAGCTAACACGCTGCTAGGGCGACTAGACCAAACAGGTAATTGGGTGATAGCTTATGCCGATGAAATTTTTATCGCGATCTCTGGAAAATACCTAAAAACACTCACAGAACGGGTGAACTATTCGCTCAATGTTCTGTCTCAATGGTGCTGTTAATTTGATCTCGATGTTAAACCCGACAAAACAGAGGTTATGCTCTTCACACGGAGATACAAGATCCCGATCTTTATAGGTGCAGATGAACGGCACTGTGCTCAGTGTAAGTAAAAGTGTGAAATACCTTGGGGTGATACTTGACCTCAAACATTGCCGAAAGAGCTTGGAAGGCGACCCGTGCGCTCTATCTCTGCCAGAGAGCTCTAGGACCAAGATGGGGCTTCAGCCTCGGATCACCTCCTGGCTCTATAAGGCAGTTATCGAGCCTAATATTCTCTATGGTGCTGTTTTTTGGTGGCCCGCTCTTGAGAAAACGGTCAATCAAAAGCCTCTTGATAAAGAAGAACAGCCGCTATTTTGATTACTGGGGCTCTCCGAACTACTTCGACAAAGGCTCTGTATGCCCTTCTCTACTGCCTACCCACCAAACTCTTGGTATTGCAACAGGCCAAACGCTGTGGAGCCAGACTTAATGCCCTTTCACGCTGGCTTAGGCCGGACATAGGGCACTCTAAGATTATCGTTCTGGATGTGCCCATGCCATCAATAGTGGACTACATCTCTTCTACTCCTGCTTTGGACCACGGGTTTCAGATCCCTATTCCGAGTGTGGAGGAATGGGTCTGTAACGAAGTGGTTGTGAGTAATACTGTTGACATCTACACCGATGGCTCGAAACTGGACAACAGAGTCGGTTGCGGAATCTTCTTCAATAACCTTGGACTAAGACTCTCCCTCCTGACTACTGCAGCGTCTTTCAAGCCGAGGTAATGGCAAATCCGAAATAGCGCTTAGGGACGATCTTTCTGGCCTTGCCATTCGAAAATTTTCGGTCAGGTGGCAATCAGGGCGCTTGCTGTTGCATACAGTACATCTAAGCTAGTCCTGAGATGTCGCTCATTACTAAACACACTATCGGAGCGATCACAGATTGACCTGTTTTGTGTCCCTGGTCACAGGGATATCCAATGAAACTGTGAGGCCGATGATCTCGCCAAACGAGGCACATTGCTTCCTAACGTCTCCTCGCTACCAGACGTTGAAATTCCTCTTGCAAGGATTAAAATGGCCATAAAGAACCACTACCTCAATTTGGCTCGCAGATTATGGGTAGAGGAAAGTTCCTGTTGTGTCTCCAGACAACTGTGGACTACATTGGACCTAATAGGACCAGGCAGCTGCTCAATAAATCGTTCCATAAAATTAAGTGCGTATTCAGAGATTGGTTTTACCGAAGCCTTTTCCTAGATGAAATCATTTGCAAATCTTTTCAAACGCGTTTTAAAATTTCTTCCTACACACTTCCGTTAAATATGTCTTTCAAATATTTCAATTTTCTTTATAAAACTTGGCGATATACTGACTTTGTATATGAGTAATTTTGTTTTTGATGATAAAGATTTATTATTGAACAACTTTTTCCAGAGTAAATGCAACATGCTTATTTAATTTTAATACGTTGGTGAAATTTACTCCAAGATATTTAAAATTATCTTTAAACAAAATTTCATCTCCATTTAAAAACAGTTATAAAATTTTGCTTTCTGGGACAACCTTATAATTGCATTTTCTTGAAGAATTTCGTAAGCACATTGCATTACTCTTTGAGACATTAATTTTAATACCCCAAAACGAATAGAAATCATTAACGTGACTTAGATGGGAGGATACACGTTGCAGAGAAAGTAATGGTGATTCATCATGAGCATATAAAGCACAATCATCAGCATAAAGGATACCTAAAGAATTATTTAAAGCGTGAGGGAAATCGGATATAAATATATTATATAAATTCGGCGCCAAAATTGAACTTTGTGGCACTCGACATGAAACAGCTCCTAGCTGTGAAATAGCTTTATCAAATTCAATGCAAAACCTTCTATTTTCAAAGAAACTTTAAAAAAGTTTTACCAAAGCTGCTTTAAAACCCAACTAAGTCAACTTAAACCAATGATACGATCTGTCGAAAGCTTTTTAAATATCAATTGAAATTGCAACCGTGCACTGCCGTTTCCTGGGATGCTGTACTGCGTCGTTGTGAAATTTTAATAGTGCGTGAGTAGTAGAATTTCCTTTTTTAAATCCGAACTGATATTGAGAAGTATATGGCTCTGATAAATCTAGATCTATTTTTTCACGAATAATTTTTTTTTAAAGTTTTCCCAAATTAGATAAAAGTGAAATTGGCCTTAAATTTTTTATATCACAATTATGTGTCTGTTTAGGTATGGAAATGATTTTTGCACTTTTCCACTCTGTAGGAAAATAGCAATTATTTAAAAAATTGTTAAAAATTATTGTTAAATATTTAAAAGCATTTTTTTGAAATTTCCTTATTAAATAATTTGAAATGTTATCTAAGCCACACGATTTTTTGTTATTTATTAATTTGGAAAGTTCTACAAAAGAACTAAGAGAAGTAAAATTCGGATTGTCTTGAATATTTAGTGAAGACAAACGGCTATCAAAATTTACAACATACTCAGGAACTTGTGAGCAAATATCATGAATTGTTTCGCGCAATATTTGTCGTGTCTCTTTTTAAAGAAACACTTTGGTAAATGGAGGATAAGTGCTCCTTTAAAATATTTAATTTTTGACTATATTCTTAATAATTACACTATTAACAGATAAATCTTTAACAAATGATTGGTTTTTCTTTCCCAAAAATTTAAAAATTTTCCTAAAAGCAAATGGGCCCAGTCTAATTTTTTTAAGGTTTTCAGAAACTATTTCTGCCTGCTCTATTTTTATACTTTCCTTAATAATAATTTTAATTAAATCTATTTGCTTTGAGATGAGCTAATAATCTGGGTACTTCTATTAAAAGTATGACAAAATATTCTCCTTAGATCTTTCTGCCAATTATATTTTATTTTCAAAAGTTTCGCAATAGTTTCCGATAATATAAACTTTCGGTCTGGTCTTTTTTAAATTTCTAGAATGGATTTTCAACATAAAATTGACTGTAGTAACAAATTCATCAATTAAATAATCGATTTCGTCATTAGATAAGTTTCTGTTTTCGGGAGGGAAGTGGTTCAGCAAAGTAGAACTTATATCAAATTTGAACGAATTCCAGTTCGTATTTTTAAAAAGACACAAAATATTAAGGGATGTTAAACAAAAAGTTAAAATCATTAAATTTAATTTGTAATTTCAGTGGAATGTGATCTGAAAATGTTGGAAGTGTGTAAGTGCTATAATTTCCAATATCAGAACTAAAAAAATTATTAATTTTAAAATGATCAAGGTGTGAACAACCTCCTGGAAAGGTGGGATAAGAATCACAAATCCTTGTAAGCGAAAATGATACATTTTGAAGCTGGTTTAATATGACTTCACCATTTAAATTATTTATTGAATCTCCACAAGAGATATTTTTTGAATTTAAATCTCCACCTATGATCAAACTATCATAATTTTCTGAAAAATTTAAAATTGTTGTCAGGCCGGAACTAATAATATGACGAGCACAGTTGCTTGGAAAATATATAGATCCGCAAAGAATCTTTTTCATGCTACCATTAATAGAAATAACAACTTCAACAAAAACATTTTGGAACCTTAAATTTAAAATATCTGCCCTTGAAAACGAAATAGATTTTTTTAAAGCCAAACCCACTCTTAGTGTGCTATCGTCTTTTAAAACTATAAAGTTATCCAAAGAAATATGTACATTTCTTGATACATGCAATTCTTGCAAAAACGTTATATCAATATCAAATTGAGATCCTACGTTAAAAGTCAACAAATTCATACATCTACGGACCATATACATTTTAAACGTCCTTCATTATACTCGAGCACTCCTGTTTAACCTGATCTATTGACATAACCTTAAAATTTTTTAAAAAACACTTTATTCTATTTTCTAGAGTAATAGGTTAAGGTTCATATAATAATTTAGCAACTTCTTAAAATTCTTCAATAATGGCAGGTTTTTTCTGCAGATTTTGTAGCAAAGGCTCCTTAAAACCTTTTAAGACATTATTTTTTTATTTATTTTAAATTAATTAATATAATCGAGCCTAAGGAGGCCATATACGATTAATAGTAAAAAATCCATTCAGGATAAGGTAATATACATATATGTAAATAATAAAATGTAAGATTGCTCAATAAAGTACTAACTAGTAATTAGTGATACTTCCAGTAACTTAATAAATTAAGTACTATACAAAATTAAAAGTAATCCTTTTCGTAACAATGGGCAAGTGACCTGGTCCAGAAGTAACATTTAGAAACATAACTAAACAAAATTAGCATATAACGGTGAAACATTAGCAAACGTTCCCTTTGTGGTAACGAAATTGTGTGCCTTCAGTGCCTTTTCTACATTGTCAGATGTTACGCTTTTTAGAAATTTTCTTTCCTTCATAGATTTTTCCCTTATTAACAAAAAATTTTTATATTGTGTGTTTTCGTTGACCTGTTGTATTATTATTTTAGCAATTGTTAAAAAGGATAATGTTGAGATTACATTAAAAACACTAAACTCGTTTAACAATGGAATACAATTTACAATGGAGATGGAAAACAACAACAAATTACCGTATTTAGACTCAATAATAATTAGAAAGCGAAATCGGCTAAAATTGGATTGGTATCAAGAACCTATGTCTTCAGGAAGAATTATAAATTTCTATTCAAAACACCCGAGCAAAATAATAATAAATACGGCTCTAAATTTTATTGACCGAGTCTTAACGATCAGTGACCGTTGTTTTCATTTAAAAAACATAGACAAAATTAATTAATTATATTAATGAAAAATGATTTCCCTAATAAAACTATCAAGGACTTAATAGAACATGTGAGATATAAGAGTCAACGCAAAAATAATGAAGCAGAAAAAGCAACGAAAGTATACAAATCCATGGTATATATTCCTGGCTTTTCAGAAAGATTTAAACAATCTGACATTTATGATAGGGAGAAAAACCAATTAGCCTTCAAAACAATAAATACATTAAATAGACTTTTCAGCAGGACAAAATCAAAATTAGATAATGAAGACAAGTCTAATTTAGTATACAAAATAAGCTGCAATGGGGACAAATCCAATATATGCCAGAAAGTATATGTTGGAACAACAAAGACCAAACTTAAGAAAAGAATCGCGTCACACAAATCAGATATAAAATCTAGAGGAAAACAAACAACACAAAAAACTGTACTTGCAACCCACTGTGCTGCAACAGGTCATAAACTAAATTTTGAAAACATCAAAGTATTAGCAAGAGAGGACAATTACAAAAAGAGATTTACGCTTGAGATGATACATATTATTGATGTACCAATCGATGAGCGACTTAATTACAAGAGCGATGTAGAAAAATGTGCACAGATATATAGACATACAATAAACAAACATGGACCACAAATCAAAAGAATATAAATTATCTTTAGTTACATTTTGACAATAGTGCAACGATTGAAGCGCGGAAGATAAAAAAGTCATAACTTTTAAATAAATAACAATTGTAATTATATTATTTAAAACAAAATTTTGTTATGTTTATTTTATTGTTAATTGTGATTGTAATTATGTTTTAGATCCCCTGAAGATGATCAACGAAGTTGATTGAAATATTGGGAAAAATCAATAAAATAAATTAGAAAATAAATAAAAAAGTTTCTTTTTTTATGTATTATTTTATTGAGTAGAAAGAAAAAAACTGACCTCAAGCCGAAAAAAGAATAAAATACTAAAACAAAAATTTTTTATATGCTGGGCAACCCTTATAATTGGAAGTGTGCCCATTTTTGCTACAATTAACACAAAACGGAGAAGTTTCGCTATTATAAATAAAAGAACATTTAGCAGGTAGGTGCTTTTTATCACATTTTATACAAGCAAATGGGCGACTAGTTTTTTGAAAAATGTCCCCAGTGTTGACATCTCCAACATTGTGGTACCTTTGTGTTTTTCTTCGGATGTTCGGACGAAACTACTTGATTTGAAATATATCTTATACCTAAAATCTCATTAACGCTTCTATTCAATTTAAGCGTAATTAGAAATAAACCTGTATCAATGCCTTTCTTTTTAGAATATCCGGTTGAATATTTGGCAACTGAATCAATAATATCAGGGACAATTTTATCAAAGTGTAGTTTTATTTCGTTTTCATCTGATTTATAGTAAAGACCCCTGCAGACAATACTCTAACGCTTAAACTTCTTGGGAGTGTAAGAATATGAAGAAATTTGTTTTCTTTCAATAACTACATCATTTCAGAGTGAACTGATGCTTCTCTTTGGTATACTTTTAAACTTGGATTGTTTTTGTATTTTGAAATCAATGTTTTTTTAACTGCTCTGGTCAATAAGAGATTTAACGTTAACACCTTGGAGAAATATTGGTGGGCAAAAAGCATTTACAGAATTTATTTTTTTTTTCTCAAACTGACAGATTTTTTATTATAACTATTCTCCTTTAAACTAGTACCATTATTTTCTAATTGTTCCTGCTCTAAATTTAAATCAGCTAATAATGAAAATTTATTAGAACGTTTAACAGAATCTTTGTAGTTACTGTTACAAACTTTAAGATTGGTTAGATCAATTTTTACTTCACCTTCAAAAGACCGCTTTTGTCGCTTCTTGTCGACAGTTTGGAACTTATCAACAAATTCCTCTTGAAAATTCTGGAGATGAATAATTTCTTCAATATTGACTTCCTTCGACACATTGCACTCTTGAACCATTTCACTTGAATCTGAACTTGATTCAATCAGATATATATCATCTAATGTTTCGTTGGATTTGAGGAAATTCTGCACGTTATTCATTAGCTTATTCCCATTAGCCCTTTTGAGTTCTTGAGCATTTTTGGTTAGTTGAAAAGATTTGTCGGCACCAACACTATTTAAATGAGGCATTGATAAATCATCTGGAGGTCTTTCACCACTCTCAGACGTAGAAGAATTATTATACATTATAATATTCGAAATAATTCGTATATGTATAAATAAATGTATATGTATGAATTTTTATTTTAAATTGATTTTTTTATATTTTATTTGATTAAAACACGTCCGCTTACTATGAAATCCAAATCAATTCCAACTAACAATATATATAAAAACATATAAAAAATTAATAAATAGACTACTTATATCAAACTATTTAGCATTTTAAAAAACTTTTTAAGAATGTAAATATTTTATAAATCTCATTTTATGTACATATCTATCTAAACTTAATTTTAAGTTAGTTGAAGGCCATAGCAGCCATTGCTGTAAATATATAAGTTATCCTAATTTCTTCCTTAAGGTGTGTTTACATTATGTGTACAATTCATATGGACCGTCAAAATGGCTATCCATATGCAATTTCGTGTGTATGTCAAAATTAGTGTTAAACATACGGTTTATAATTTTCATGTTCAAACTTGCATGTGTTAAGGTTAAATTAGACGTGCCATACCATAAAGCCATAGCCGTAACCATGGCCATAACCATAATCATATTTGCTGCCAGCGAATAGTGGTGCCATAGCCATTAGCAACTCGTATTTGTTTTGCCGTTTGTTAAGGAAGCAGCATAATGAAAATATCCATTAAAACTCGCCAACACAATGCAGCGAACATGAAAAAAAAAGGACAAAATAAAAAGAAGCAAACAGTTAATACCTAAATTCAATTGTCTACCATAAATGGTTATGGTAAAAATCAAAATTTAATTTATATCTATGGTTACGGTTATGACTATGGCATTATGGCATGTCACCAATAATCAAATATAGTGTTTCCCATAAGGTTGGTTTAAACAGCTGTTTTATATGGTTATGGTTATGGCACGTCTAATTGAACCTTTATGTACATATGACATAACCTCTTGTCGTCGAAAAAAAAACATAAATAATAAAAACTGTGATATCAGTGATATCAACTAATCTTTCTTTCCTTATAAAAATTGCTATAATATATATTAGAGGTCTGCACTTAGGTACTTGGCTATGTTCGTTTTTAAAAACACGAGCTCGTGTAGTGCGTATAAAGTACATTTTACCAATGTATTTTCACATTTTAAATTGTTAATTGCCTCAATAAAGCAACTAACATACAATTCTTGCTCATTGTTCATGCATAAGTACGCAAGTGTTATTGATAAGTTGTATAAAAGAAAAATATTTAAAAAATTTCCATTGAAGAAAGGTTTGTTGTAAACAATTTCATTTTTAGGATGTTTTCTGAAGTTCATTTAAAATATTTACATGTAAATTTAAAATTATTATTTTTTTCCTTTATATACATACATATACTTCAAAATAATTATTAAATACTCGTCGCACCAAAAAAAGTGATCATGATTTTTGAAGAACACTTCCACTAAGAAAAAAATACCAAAAAGGCGGCAATAAGGGCAATAATTTAGATTTTAATTCGTTTTTCACTTTATACTTCAGCGCTGAGCAAGGCGTATTGATACCAGGTGAATGCATTAACTTTTACGTGTATTTTGTTTTTGTAAAAACTTTTGAGCTGTCAAAAACGTCTGGAAATATGTGTATATGTATTTCAATATATTTTTAGTGGCTTTCTTATTTTTCACAAATACATATACACATATTGCTAAATGTTTTTGACAGCTCAAAAGATAAAAAAAAAAATACACGTAAGAGCTAAAACATATGTTGACCGCATGATCTAATGCAGCAACCTGTTCAATGCGCCCTGGCGCTGAGTTTGGGTGACGTATTTTTCGTATTCGTGAAAATGCCTAGTTAGCCGATTATAGGTCTGTTCAGTAGCTAAAAATTGTTTCTAATTGATGTTAATTGTTACTAGAACATGTTAACGTACTCAGAAAACTTCCAAGTAAAGAGTTAAAAAGAGCGTTAAAAATGTGAGAGCGAAAAAATTTGTTGCAAGTTTTTGCTAGTAAAACTTTTACTAGCAAGAATTAGGCAAACTGCTGTTTCTTGGTTTTGTTTACAAAACAATCGACTTTAAAAAAGTCTGATAAAAGACATTTTTTTGTAATAAAGAAAATAAAAGTATTTGGCAATTAAAAGAATATAAAAATATTATAATTTTGTTATTTTGCTGTAGAAGTACACAGCACACAAGTGTAAAAGAACAGAGATTTGGTTTAGAGTCTTTGAGCTTTGCAGGTGTTTGTATTGCTTTTAGAATTAAAAGTAAACAAGCCAGTGAACAATCAATGCAATTCAATAAGTTATACAAATGTATGAAGTTATTATTATCCTTAAAATGCATAAATATTTTTACATCTAAATCACAACAAGATTGTTTTTTAGAACTTGAGCATAAAAAAAGTTATATTCATGATGCGCTTAAACATCATAAACGTGTTTGAAAATTACATAATGAATTAAAAAATAGAACATTTTATGTAAATATTTTTGCTATTTAGTTACTTGAAGTATTATTTTCATTTTTTTTTTTTTTTTTTTTTGTGTGGTTATCAGTTTGTTGGCCTTTGAACTCTTTGTTTTATACATTTTGCCACTCTATTACATTTTCTTAAAAAAAGGGACTACTTAGTGATCATATCATACAGTTTTTAAATCTTAGATATCATTCCCGAAGCCACAACAATTTTCTTTGCTAATTTTTGCTAGTAAAGCGTTCATTTACTTCTTTACATTAGGGAGAATAATTTTGAAAATTTTTGTTTTACTCTCTCGTTGCTAGTTTTTGCTAGTTAAGTTACTGAACAGACCTTATAACAACAAACATAAAAAAAAATTTTTTTTCTAAAACTATTTTTACCGTCTCAAGCCCGGGGAACATAGAATCCGTCATACGTTGCACTTTGACAAATTCCACTAAAGTCAAAGTAACGACGGATGAGGTTGGCACAATAAATACTTTGCTGACGGATGTTAAATCAAAGTTTGCTCTCTATTTTATTCGATTTAAAATTTAATTTGTATTTTATTCACTTGTTTATTTAATTAAATTTGTATTTTATTGTTTGCCACCAAATTTGTTTTATTAAAATCACAAAACACAATTGAAACACAGCAAAAAATAAAAGAAAACAGAAGAAGAAGCAGTTGATAGTTGTCAAAAGTTAAAAGTTCACCAACTTTCGTACTTTGCGTTGACGGACACGTATTGATTTTGACAACGCTCATAAGAAAACATGTATTTTAACTGACTTGTCAGTTGAATTCGTCAAAGTTTAACGTATGACGGATTCTATGTGCTCCGGCCTTCAGTACTTTGAGTGGAAATTTTAAAAGTAAAAGTTGGCATCACTGAAAACATCTGTTGTCATAAGGTTTTACATATCAAATAGAGCGTGCTCTAAATAAAAAACATAGGTTATAACACATAGGAAAATAACATATGTTATGTTTCATGAGGTTTACATTATGTATGTTGACTTACATATGGAAAATCTGACATTCCATATGCACGTGCGATTATTTCATGCCATTTTTTTTTCAATTCTTTTTAAAAGTTTCGGCGAGTTTCATCGCGTCCCTATACTATGAATTATTTCATGGCACTTGAAATTTCACTTTTGTACATTTCGCTTTTAATTTTATATTCATTACTGTAGTTGTTTGTCTAATTTCAAATAATACACAAACAACAAAACATATGCAGCGAACGTACACAAATCAAGTGTAAAAAATCACCCCAAAAATCATGCTATTTTGTGTACCCCGCTTGCGTCTCTAAATCTCTTGCCTACAAATAAAAATTTCATGAAACTTGTTTCGTGCAAAATGCCGTGGTGTAAAATAGCTTTAAATCTGAACATATGCTTACACACTCATTTAAAGTAACGGGTCAAACTTAAAAAAGCAATGCAGTAGGATCAATACAAGAACAACTTTTACATAAGAAAATAAAATAAATAATGAGCAAACTAACATACGTTTAGGCTAATCACAGAGCGCCAAATTGAACACTTGTAATTCAGTTCAAATAAGGGCAAAAACAAATAGATAAAATTTAACGTAACAAAACATAGTAATAATAAATCAACCAACTTATTTTATGAAGCCATTCAGCGACACTTTGGAAACGCTAAGAAAAAATTAATGTTCGTTACTAGTGTATCATCGTACTATTTAAATAACGGTTTTTAACTCGATCTTTAATCAATTAATTTTTTTTAAGTTTAGTGAGCCAAGACTATTTCATCGGCTAATAAGACTTTAAATTTGGACATTTTAAATATGCATTTTCTTCGTTTTTTCAATGTCTAACTCTTCGCCGGTACTACTTTAAATCAATTCGGTGGCAAAGCTAAAAAAATCAATAAAATGGCTAAACCTAACTTCGACTTCTCACTTAAGAGGCGCTACTAAAGTGTTATAAAAATAACCATAACCTGCAATTACACTGTTGTAAAAAGTGAAGCTTTCTATCACTCTTCTTCACCATATATATTATCTACTTTATTCCTTTCCGAAGAAGATAGCAAAGTTATAACCTGTTCACACATTACTCAATATTCAGGTTTTCTAAATAACAGCCATTATTCCCTACAAAATCTTAATAACTTATTGCGCAATAAGCACGAACTTGTTAAAATATTAAGTACAAATTAAAATACAAGTGTTCAGAGACCTCAGACACAAACCAATTGCGTCTAAACTAAGCAAAGTTTTGTAATTTAAACATCAAACACAAACACACCATTACTAATTATTGCCTGAGTGTTACTTCTCTTAAAAAAACTGGATAGCTTTAGCAGTTACTAGGAAATATTCACAAAGGAAAGCGGTTAGTTAGGTCAGCTTAATTTTGCGAAGTGCACACCATCAAAGGAAAAAAAATATATATTTAATGCAATATAATTCTCAAACATTTTGACTTACCTTAAAGGTCAACGACTCTGTGCGGAAACGCATGTTTTCGGTTGGAACAAAACCGTCCAGAAATATGTTGATTCCCTCACGCACAGAGAAGGGCATAGTAACAACACCATAACATCCAGGAACGCCATACAAGCAGCAAATAAAATCAGACAAATAATCCAAAACAGACAAATCATGCTCGACGACAATTATAAATCTTGAAGAATGATATAAATCAGTTTATAAAATTATTGTGCAATTAAAATATTAATGTTATGCTAATAACTCTTCTCACATAATTATTGTACTTTATGATTCTTTTTTATTATTTAATAATTCTATATTTTAAGCAGAAGAATTTTGCATAACAAATTATTAATTCTTAATTTTAGCTACAACATTTCGCCATACCATCAGAAACGTGTGTGAAGATAAATCCAAATTTAACTAGTAGAGACGAAACATAAATTTTTTAATTTTTAATATATATGTATAAGTAGCATCTTCTGTTATGGCTTCTGACACCGCCATAAAATTATAGCTTATAGAACAACAGAGAAAAACGTAGCCTGCCGCTACCATGAGAGTGACCCGTATAAACCAATATCAGTATTTAACCGAAAATCCCTATAATGACCCTCAATCTTACCCAAAGTAAAAAAGTAACATTAAATTTTTCTTAAGACATGGCCTCACATAGGTTAAAGTGTCCGAAATTCATTTTTTTCATGTTTGCCGACTTGGATAAGTTTTTGGTCTTTTGTTTTCAGATATTTGAATATTATGGTTTCGTAATATTAGGCTGATATATTTATTATTTGTTTGGGCAGATACGTTCGAAGTGCATATATGTTCGCTTGTTTAAAATGGCATGCAAATTTACTGTATACATATTTAATTACAGCAAACTTATTATTTGACTTTGTTGTATATTTTCCTAAATGACAATTGTCATAGATGAGACTTGCATAAAAAAGGTGGAAAAAGTGCCATATAAAAAATTTCGTAAAACAGAATACAAACAACATCAAAATTTCAATGCTTTTCAACTTTAGTAGACTGATTCATTTCAGTGCTGTGGAGCTCTGTTTAAAAGTTAAAAAAATTCAGCTGCTCCTTTATAAAAAAAAAAAAAAAAAAAAAAAAAAAAAAAAAAAAAAGTGATAAATGATGATGTGATGTTGTTGTTGCCATAATTCTTTACTGTTTAAAATTATTACATTATTATTACAGTGTTATTTGTTATGTATTTCATTATGCATTTCATTATTGAAAAAGCTTCAATTAAATTTAAATTATTGTTTACTGATACTATTTAATAACAACAATAGATCAATCATGATTATATGCTGTGTTATCATTCATTTTTTATGTTAATGCTGGGAACACAACTGGGACGAACGACGATTTTTTGGTCGCGAATATTCGCCGTCAAAAATAAAACACATGTTTGTAAATGAAAATGCACGAAATCATATTTCACACAAATAATTCTGAGTGTTTTAAAATGCTATGTACCAAAAATTTAAATTTCACTTTGTATAGGAGTTGGCCGTGAAAGTGGGCGGATCATTTTGATTTTTATTTTTTTTATCTTGATTTAAACAATAAAACGCCTATGTGGTAAGTTTCTTTGTCCTTAAAAAATTTCTTGTAATTTCAAGCCGCTCGTTCTATGAACTTCAACCAATGTGCCTTAAGGACTGATTGCTTAGCAAACAATATCAGCCCAAATGTTACAAATGCAATTATCTGTTAATCATAAAACACGTCCTATTAAAACCACAAAGAAACAGAATATTCACGAACATACCATCCACTGATTTCCTTAAAAAGCCAACAGCCACCAACATCAATAAAATATGCGACTTTTTTAAAACAAGAAAAAAAACTTAAGGTTTAATAGTATATAAATGTTCATTAAATTAAAAAAAAGGTAATGATTTTTATAAATCCCTATATATACATATTATCCATAAATTTATAAGCAAATTTTTTTTATTCATTAATTTATTTAATCGAGCCTAAAGGGCCATATATGATTAATATATACACAGTATAGATAATGATCATTATTATATAATAGTTCGTTGTAACATAATGACAATTCATTTCCTTTTCATCACTACATTCATGTACATTTTTGTTTTATTTATACATACATTTTTTTTTATTTATTTGAGTATACTATTGGCAGAAGATATCAATAAACATTAAATTTTGTTATTTATTTTTTAAGATTATTGTAGTAGAGAAAAAAAGGTTTGGTTCTATTCATTATTTTTGATGAACTCCAAGTACTTATGTCTCATTGTTGTTAAAGAAAAATTAAAAGTTTTCAGATGTCTTGGCAGACTATTCCAAATTCTGGATGACCGCACTTGAAATGACCTTTCAAAGATACTGTAGTTGATTTTTGGAATAATTATAATTGGATTGCGTGTTGATCTTCAGAAATGATAGATGTTTGATAAAAATCGGGGTTTTTGCGTTTTTCTAATACGGTATAAAGCTAGTAGAGCCCTCATGTTAATCAAGTGCTTAAATGAACAGTCAATAAACTGAACTGAATACTGGGATACCGAGTCTGAAAGCTTGAGTTTAAAAATAAATCGTAGGATGCGATTGTATATTGCTTGCAAATATCATATATTTATTCCAGTTGTGCAACTATATACCTCAAGACAATCAATGATATGCGACAGTAATAGGGAATGTGATAACTTGATTCGAATATTAGTGGGCATAAAACAGTCTAGGTTATACAGTGAGCGAAGGGTATTGCCAACCTTAGCCGCTACTGTTTATATACGGTTCTTGAAATTAAGGTCTTTGTGTATCACAACGCCTAGGCATTTTAAACTTTCAACAATTTGTACTGGGCAGTTTTTAAAATGGATATTCATTGTGTAAAATAAATTATCAGCTGAACCAAATGAAAGAGCTTTAGTTTTATTGGGATTAAAACTAATTTTGTTATTGTTTGCCCAAAAAGAAACTCTTGATAGAACATAATTGACTGTTTCTAGGTGACAATCTAAAAACTGTTTATCGCCAGTAAATAGCAGGTTGATGTCATCTGCATATAAATAAGGTTGGCATTGCAGGGTTGCGATATAATTAATGAAGTCATTCATAAACATAAGGAAAAACAATGGACCCAAAGCAGACCCCTGCGGAACTCCACTGAAACAAATTTTTAACGATGAATTATTACCATTGTAACCGACAATTTGACGCCTACAAGATAAAAAAGAGTATACTAATTTACAGGATGATGAAGAGAAGTCGAGTGACACCAATGTGGATATTTTTCTTGCGTGAATATTTTCTCGAAATTTATCTGTTAAGCTAAGCAATAAATAAGAAAGACGTACTTAATCCAGATCGAAAACCAAATTGACTATCGCTTACGAAATTTCTTAAGTTCAGATGTTCCCAAATTTGATCTTTAACTATCAATTCAAATGCTTTTGACATAGAGCATAGTATACTGATTGGTCTGAAATTATCTGAAGAAAAGCAAACAGGTTTTTTCTTTATAGGAACTAATTGTGCAATTTTCCATATATCGGGGTAAGTGGATGTGGTTATTATGGAATTGAAGATGTCTAATAAGTTGTCTGCTATAAATGGGAGAAACTTTTTAATTAGTTTTAAAGGTATGTTATCTGGACCTAAAGCATTTGATTTGACAAGAGATATTGATCGTAAAAGTTCTTCCTTAGTGATGCATCTGAACCGAAACCCAAGACTGCTAATATATGAAAAATGCACTGTATTGTCTCCCAAGTTAGACTGTGATGCAATAAAATAATTATTTAAATTTTCAGGGCTGTGAACATCGAATGGACTTATACTCATATTTCCCCTTTTGTTGTTAATAATTCTCCACATTTCGCGATGGCTGCAATTACTAAAGTTTTCCGCCCAGTACCTGGTTTTTAATCTTCGTAGTACACTTTTAACTTTGTTTTTGTACCTACAGTATGTCTTCCATGACTGTTCGTTTGGGTTTTCTCTATAAGCCTTGAATGCTAGATCTCTCATGTTTATTGATTTTTTTCATTTCAACAGAAATCAATACTAGAAAAAACGTGTTGTTTTTTAACACAAGAAAAAGTTCATTTAACTTTTCAATTTTGTTTTTAACGTTATTAGTTTCAAATATATCACTCCAACAGCCATGTTCCAAGATCTCTTCAACCTTATACCAATCTATAGCTCCATAGTCCCTATAATCTATTATCTGAGGTTTGGAGGTTTTGGAATATCCATGCAAACGTATATAAAAGAATGATATGTTAAAGATGGAGCTATAAACTGTCCCGAAGCCTTCACTAAATTTAGGTCACTTAACAAAGCAAAGTCTAATAATGAGGTTGTTGAATGTTGCACATCGAAGTGAGTGGGCATTGAATTATGAAGATAATATAAGTTTGTACAATGACACAAGTATCTAATATGCTCTGCACAGTGGTAATTAAAGACATTATTGTTAAAATCTCCGAGTATGACAATGTTATCGTATAAGCAACATAGATCTCCTAACGCCACATCTAATTGATTAATATTACCATGTGGAGAATATACAACACCGATTAAAGTTTTTTGTCTATTCTTATAGTAAACTTCAATAAATAAGTATTCAAATGAATCAGGATCCGTTATTTGTTTTACAACTTTAGTTTGAATACCATCGCGGATGTAAAACCCTACCCCACCACCTCGTATGCTATTCTCGCGGTCATTTCTTAGAATGTAGTAATTGGGAATTGAAATAGAATTATCTGATACTTTACTCTTTAGCCAAGTTTCTGAAATCGCAAACACATCAAAGAGTGACCCATTAATTATATGCTTGAATTCATCAAATTTAGAGGTTCTGTAAGATGGTTTTATGCTTGTTATATTCACATTTCCTATTTTAAGACAATGGCTAAAGTTCTTAAAAATTTATTTAATTGAAGTGTTGTCGCGTACAATAGTACCTAGGTTTTCCAACAATGGTTGATAAATAATCATTTTTTTGTATGTGTGTATTTTTTCTCTCTTTTTTTGTAGTGAAACGCTGAGTAAGAATTATATGTTTTGACCAATCTATGATATAACACGGCTAATAATTTACTAATGTGCAATGTAAAAAAAAAAGAATAAAGTTTGTGAAACGTAAATTAAATTTAATGAAATTTAAAATATAATGAAGAGTAATGTAAATCTCCAACAGCAAAAAGTATGGAAAATAAATTTTGATTCATGATAATTAATACTTAGAAATGCAATAAATACACACAAGGTCTAATCTCCAGGCATCAGTGCATGCACACTCAAGAATGTGTATACATAATAACATATTATTGTTGGAAACTATACAGAGATTTATATATATATATATATATATATATATATATATATATATATATTACTTCTTTTTTTTTAATACTTAAAAATTGTAAATACTTATAACTTCTAAATTAATTTAATTAATTTAAGATAGGGTTAATGGCCTATGCTGTTAATATTCACTCTCATATTTAGTCTCAGAATTTATTCTGTAATTAAATAAATAATAGAAATAAATATATTCTTCCTTTATATATTTATATTTTTATTGATAATGGGAAACAATGATCACAGCTAGTTGTGTCCTAAAAAAAATTTTTATACTCTTCACCACAAAAAGTTATTTGACAATATCCATTTTCGACCCAATAAAGTATATCTATTCTGAATTCTTTGTCAAGGCACTTGATGAGCTAGAGAAAATTTAAATACGCCAATCGATCAGACGTAATAGTAAAAAAACAAATATAAGGAGCGATAGAGAATTAAAGAATAAGAAAAAAAAACATCTAAGTGAAAAAATAAGCGCTCGCCCACGAGACTTTCGTAGAAAATTACGGTTGTGCAACATGTTTTTTAAGATATCAATATGAGTATCAGCTTTTGAAGAGCTCTTTCTGAAAATACTAAAATTAAAAAAAAAATGTTAACCCATTAAGAGCCGCTGACATTTTTACAGATAATTATATAATGCTTAAATTTTTATTTTTTTAATAACTGTCTCCACAATAAACCTTTTTAATTGCAGTTACATCACTAAACTAGATTTACATATATGGTGAAGGGAATATAAGATTCGGCGTAGCACTCTTACATGTTTAAAAACAAAAGTTTTAAATTTCCACACACTAATATTCAAAGCTAAACTACATGTTTCTGTCGGCACAGTTCAATTTCCTAACTACTTTACATTAAGAAATTACAGAGTTAGCATGCAAAACTCTCAATTCATACGTTAAGCACAATAAAAATAAATCAAACACAGATTTCGCAAAATAATAGCATATTACCAAAAGTTGGAACAAACAATTACATTACACCTCGATATTAAGGGTTATTAGCATATTCTAATTAAACATTATGGTAAGAGGCATACTCACTTGGTAGGTTCCAATAGACTTCTTATCGTTAAAGCAGCATTTAAACGTTGCTTGACATCCAAATATGATGAGGGTTCATCAAACATGAAAATGTCCCCGTTTTGTATGCACACCATAGCAATTGCAAAACGTTGCAATTCTCCACCAGATAATTCCACTACGTTGCGATCGCGAATGTGAGTAAGATCAAGCATATTGCAAATTTCTGTTTGATTTTCTCGCTCGTTTTTCTTATCCAATAAATCAGAAACAGCACCACGAACAGCTTTAGGAATTTGATCTACATATTGCGGTTTCACCAAAGCTCTTAAATTGTCTTCAAGAATTTTTGTGAAGTAGTTTTGTAATTCAGACCCGCGAAAATATGTCAAAATCTCAGTCCAATCTGGTGGATCTACATAGCGCCCCAAGTTAGGCTTTTGTTTTCCGGCTAAAATCTTCAGAGCTGTCGACTTGCCAATACCGTTCTGGCCTACTAAACCTAAAACTTCTCCAGGACGTGGTATAGGTAAACGATGTAATTTAAAAGAGTTTTTGCCATATCGGTGAGTTGTATGCTTTTCCAAGTTACTTGGAATATTAATTATGGTAATGGCTTCAAAGGGGCATTTCTAAAAATATACTTATTAATATTAAGTAAAGAAACAGCCAATAAATCGTACCTTAACACAGATACCGCAGCCTATGCATAGTTCCTCCGATATAGATGCAATTTTCGAAGTAGGACCAACTTCAATACACAATTTACCCATTCGCACGACTGGACAGGACTTTTTGCATTCTTGGCGACAACGTTTCGGTTTACACTTGTCGCTACTAACGATGGCAATACGTGTCTGTTTATCCGTCTCTTCATTGTCCCTTCGATTAGCCATCCTAAGCGAACGAGTAGAGAAAAATTTTAGATTTTTAGATCAAACACAAAACATTGTAAGTACATAAACTACATAATACAAACTTATATGCAGGCATATTTCATTTTTGATACAAAAACTTAACACTGAGTTTACAAGCAAAGGAATGGGCACAATGTACAAAAGCATACAAATTCTCAAATATAACCTTAACTTTACAATTGTAAACAAGTTTCTTTCCCCAACTTAAATTGAAAATCAGTTTTTTAATGTTGTTAAGGGATTGAGAACACATAAACGCAATAAATTTTTACTTTACCTTTAATTTATTTTAATAAATGAAATGGCAAACTCCTAGCTGCGTGGCCCAGAATATTTGAAAAGAGAATGTCAAAATTAAACAAAAGAGAAGAAAAAAAACTCTGAGAAACGTCAAGCTTCTTTAACAGAGTTGAAAAAAGCGGAGTATTTTTGTAGTTCATAATAAATATGTAAACAAAATTGTACAAAAAATAAGCGTAATTAAATGCGGTTACAATTCGTCAAATTTTAATGAAATGTAAAATAAAATATTGAATTGGGAAGCTTGAAGCTTGTAGAATCTGATTTTTCGTTAGTCATTTTCGCGGTTTTAGAAATAAATGGGCTATACCTAAGACATTTAGTCATTAAGTGCAATGGTTTTTTAGTTACAATATCCAAACTAAGAGCCGCGCATCAAAACGACTAATGCCAATCGATTGAGACTAAAAATTGGAATCAAATGCAGTCCCAATTTAAACAAAAAAAAAACTTTCTGGAAAAAGTTATAGGAAAACAAAGTTTGAAAAATTAGAAGAAAAAAAATGTAAAATATATATTAGTTTCGCACCATTTCGCGCACACATATCGCACTACCTACAGTCGATAGACGAAAACAATATGAATCAAAAGTGGTCTTGGTTGTTTACTAAAAAACTTTCTAGAAAAAGTTGTAGGGTATCAAACTTTGGAAAATTAAAAAAAAACACGTTAAAATATATTATCGCGATGACTGCAATCGATAGAGAACAAAAATAATCAGATAGTTTTTCGGAAAATAACTTGTACCATGTTTTATTCGCATTTTTGCCCCTTATCCTTTCTGAGTAGTTGGATAAGAACGCGCGAAACCGTTTTGGAGTAAAGAATGAAATACTAATTTTATATATTGAGGTTTTTTCGTAATTTTCAAAAGTTTGCTGCTGCACAACTCATTTTAGAAAGTTTTTCAGAAAAAAAGTTATATCAAGTTTGATTCCTACTTTTATCCTCTGTCGATTCCGGGTAGTGGTTTATGTGCGCGCGAAATAGTTTAAGAGTTACTAGCAAAAAAGTCTACCATATAGCTTATATATCACTAAATGATTAAAGTGACAACCGTTAAGTATGATTTTAACCTCTTAGATGATTTAAATTCAATTGTTTAATCTAAAAAACATTAAGAAATTACTGTGAAAAATCACATTAAATAATGTGAATTTTTTCTCATAATGTGTTTTTAAAGAGCAGGTTGTACATACACACTCTCAAAAAACATACTCAGGCGTATACAGAAAAATAAAGAAAAAACATAAACGCATGCTTGAACAAATGTAAACAACCTTTAACAAAAAAATTGCGTTTTTTAATTTCATAAAATTTCGTAAATTTTTAACGGATATTTTATTAAAATATCCGTAATAAGCGAGCTACACCTTAGGTATTTACTCCCTACGTTAAATTGTTTTTGTCTTATCAATTCTAATCTAAAAACCGTAAAGCACGGCGATTAACATCAATAGATAGAGGGAAATGATTTAAAAATAGTAAAATCATTTTCTCAATTACTTGCATTCATAAAATATACTTTTACGAATTAATTATTCTAACGACTTTTCTAATTTTAAAAAGTTTGCTGGTGTATAACTTATTTCAGAAAGTTTTTTTAGAAAATAAGTCATACCACGTTTTATTTGTATTTTTCTATCAATTCTGGGTAGTGGGATATGTGCGCGCGAAATGGTTTTAGACCAATGAGTGAAAAAGTGGTTAAAGCTATTTGGACGATTTTTTCTTATTTTTAAAAGTTTGCTGCTATATAACTTATTTCAGAAAGTTTTTTAGAAAATAAGTTATGCAACGTTTTATTTGTATTTTTGTCTTCTATCGATTTTGGATAGTGGGATATGTGCGCTCGAAACGGTTTTGGAGCAATAAGTGAAGAAGTGGTTAAAGCTATTTGAACGATTTTTTCTAATTTTCAAAAGTTTGCTGCTGTACAACTTATTTCAGAAAGTTTTTCAGAAAATAAGTTATACCACGTTTTATTCGTATTTTTATTCCCTATCGACTCTGTGTGGTGGAATATGTGCGCGTGGAACGGTTTTGGAGCAATGAGTGAAAAAGTGGTTAAAGCTATTTTGACGATTTTTCATAATTTTCAAAAGTTTGCTGTTTAATAACTTGTTTCAGAAAGTTTTTTTTTAGAAAATAAGTTATACAACGTTTGATTCGCATTTTTGTCCGCTAATGAGCCTGCGTAGTGGGATATGTGCGCGCGAAATAGTTTTGGAGTTATTAGCAAAAAAGTGTATCAGGAGATTTTAAGGAAGGAATAATTTGTCTTCCGTATAGCTAAAATCAATTAAGCGACAACCGTTAAATTTGATTTTACCACTTAAGACGCATCTAATTAAATTTTTTATTTTAAAAAATAATAACAATTACTGTAAAAATTAATGTTAAATAATGTTCATTTTTGCTCATAATTTGTTTTTATAGAGCACGTTGTACCCATACACTCTCAGAAAAAAAAAACGTGTTCACACGTATACGGAAAAAGTACACTTCATGCAACTTTGAAAAAATTTGCCATAACATAGAAAAAGTGTGTTTTCTTCTCGCCGATTAACAAAAATGGTCAAGGAGAAGAAAACATACCAAAGGATATCTATATCAAGTACATGCAAGTCTACATCAAATAGAACATTAAAACAACAACAGGCAATTTATTTGTGTAAAATCTCCTAATGTGTCAAAAATCTGCTGACAACAACCCTTTATTTCCTTTATTGCTATAAACTCAATCAAAGGCACCGACCATCGACTACCGACTACAAAAGTAGCTGGCTACAAAAATAGCCAAGTCGCCAGCTAATTAATTCTTTTAACGACTACCGACCACTAACTACAAAAAATAAACATCTGTTTTGACATATGTATTAAAGTTAAGCAAAACAAAAAAAACCTAAAAAATGAGCTAAATAAAAAGTAAATGAAAAATGTAAACAAATGAACAGATGATTATTATTTTTCAACGGTGCCATTATAATGGTTTTTCGCGTTTTTATTAGCGATATTTAATTTATTGCGTTTTTAAAACCACCATTTCATGTATTTATTGTATTGGCAGCACTAATTTTTTTTTGTAGTCAAGAAAAATAGAAATTAGCCTAACAGTCCACCCTAAATACGGGCGTTAGGCACGACGCTGTAATGAGTAACTTAAATACGAGCGCCAACGTTGTGAAACGAACAGTATTGTTTACTTATCTTATTTGCTAAAAACCACAAAATTAAAATAATTAAGAGAGATAAAATCGCGAAATTGACCTTAAAGTAGCTGTAATGTTATTACTGTTGGAAATCCTTTTGTATATACCAAAAAAAAACAATAGCAACACTTCTTTTGCAGCCAACTTCACTTTTTACGCGCGTCAAAATTGGATTTTTCAATTGTTCAACGTTAGCGTCGCGCTATTTGGGTTGGTCTCATACATTTTGTATGGGCATGAGAATTTTTGACAGTTAAATAACATCTTACGCTCGTATTTAGGGTGGACTGTAAGTTGGCTACGGGCTACAAAAGAGGCCGTGTAGTCGGTAGTCGTGTAGCGGCTAAAAGAATAATTCTCATAAGCACGCATGTATTCTATTTTTGACATCTTTTAGTCGATGGTCGGTGGACTTGATTGTGTTTATTGCATATAACATACATTTTAAATCAAATTTGATAAATAATACTGAAAAAAATTATAACAAATTAATTTGTTTTGATTAAAACCAATGTAAATTACAAGAATCGCGGAAGAAATAAAAATAAAAAAATATTCCTTTGAATTTTATTTACCGTCTCTGATGCAGCAAAAGAAAAATTATAAATAATTATACCCGGAAAAGTTTAACTAAAGAAAATTGTGATTGTAAATTAAAATTTTATTAAAATAAAGTGAAAATATCGCAAACTAAAATTGTATTATTTATTTAACAATTTTTTTAATTTAAATTACTAAAGGATATAATTATATCAAAGAAAGTGGCGCTAAAGAAAATGAAAACAAATTTAAGTAAAATATTTAATATATCTTATAATAATTTATATTATATATATTATTGTATAAGTACTTGCTATTTTCGTTAAAGTTTAAAAAGGCCAAAGTAATTCCATATATTCCGTTTGGCTGAAGTTCGTTATTATTGTAATTAACATTAAGCTTACGAAATTCAAAGTCCAATAAAAAATATATATACATAAATACGAGATAACAAGTAAAAAGAATACGTAACCACTATATTATGGAAAATTTTGTTTGCTATTTTCAAATAATTATTTAGATACATAAGATTTTACTCAATATAAAAGATAAGATATTAAATTAATTATATTTTAAATCGTCATTTGTCATCATACGTATCAGGAAAGAATAAAACATTTGTAAAAATAGTGGTTACGCTTTTTTGGTCAAATATTTGAATAATCTAAACACATCCTTAGTGTTAAATTAAAAACAAAACACATCATAGTGTTATATTCGGCTATGCTGAATCTTATATACCCTTCACCGTACATGTACATCGAGGTTAGTGAAGTAACTCCAATCAAAAAACAAATATTAGGGTGAAAGGTAATTAAAAATATGAAAACAAAATTAAGTGCTTTATATAATTTTACGTAAAAAAGTAATTGACATTAGGCATTAAAAGTATTATTGTTTCCT
Source organism: Cistogaster globosa (assembly GCA_937654795.1). Taxonomy (NCBI): domain Eukaryota; kingdom Metazoa; phylum Arthropoda; class Insecta; order Diptera; family Tachinidae; genus Cistogaster; species Cistogaster globosa. The sequence continues at coordinate 57,034,526 of OW569405.1, forward strand.
GAAAGACCTCTTCGAAAGCTTTAAAGAAAAAAATTTGTGGTGAAGGGCATAAAAACAGCTGTTTTACTAATTCCTTAAAAGTTATATTTTACTGGCCAAAACTCTCCTGCAATTTTTTCGAATACGTGAATTCGTTCTAGTTATACCGAGTTCACACATGTAAATTTTTCTTGCAGCAATTCTGAATCCTCTTCCACAAAATTCAGAATTTCTGCAAGAAAAATTGACGTGTGGAAACTTGGTATAACAAATAGAAACAATTATTGACAGTTTTAAAAAGTTAATAAATTTAATATACTGATCAGAAAGAAACCGGCTGCTTGCTATTCTCTAAACAAGATGTGCTACAAATAAATTTTTGGCTTAAATCTAGCTAACGGGCACCGCTCCAAAAACAAACAAAAAATTGTCTACGTAGTGTGAAATGCAAATTTAACCAAAAAATGTGGAGCGAAAAATCTGGCACTAACCCCTAGTTTTGGAGTTACGGAATTTCGAAATTTTTATATATAAATTTGCATTTATTGAATATTTGGTGGCGGAAGGGCTATTAATGGAAAAAAATGAAATGAAATAATGAATAATGAAAAAAATAAAAAAAGTATAATTTAAACAATCTGTTTAGAAAAAAAAAAATACTTTTTTCACAGACAAGTTTACTTGACAAATTAAGTTATAAGGATTACTTCACAAAAAAGTACTATAGGGATGCAAAAAAATGTAAAGCGATAATTTTAGGGGAACCTTTTGTTACCGAGTAACGGATCTCCAAAGAAAATCTTTAGAAGGCGAAGCCGGTGTTGATTATATCATAAAGGAGAAAATCATTACGTCCGGCTACGCAGAAAACCTTTAGAAAACGAAGGGGGGTTGGTCATACCATTGAGGAGAAGATCAGTGCGTCTGGCAAAAGGCCGCTTACGCAAAAAAATCTTTAGAAAGCGAAGCCGGTGTTGGTCGTACCATAGAAGAGAAAAACTTTGCGTCCGACCGAAGGCCGTCTGCACAGGAAATCTTTTGAAAAAAATAGTTATTTTTTCTTATCTAAGGTTTTAATTTTTTTAATTTTTCCTGTTATAGGCTCATATTATCCTCGGTGACTATATTATCCTATTCCGCGATCAAATATTCGTAAGGGCTGCCACCAAATTTTTCACTTGTTTTGTTTTTGGAACGGTACCCGCAAATCATATTAATTTAACAGGCAAAAGCAGTTCTAAAACAACTACAACAATAAAAAACAGCATGTTTTCTTTTTTTTTTTTTTTTTTTGCAAAATATGTTCTCACACAAATGACAACTGAATTTGACGTTTTATGTTCGTAATAATTGTCAACGAAAATTGGATGACATTTATTGCCACATATATTGATGTCAATAAATAGGTTCAAAAAAGTGATGTCTACATTATAGATAAAATAATTTTGACATTTGATGCAATATATGTTAACATATTTGTTGCTAATCTAGACGGGGGTTTAAGTAATTTAATTAGCGCGTGTAACAGATAATAATACTTTTCACGCACGTAGAGACTAATGTAATGCTTTAAAAAAATAAATACTTGTAGGTTGTTGCGCATTACTATATAGAACATATTAAGTGCAATATTAGTTACATTTAACAAAATTCCATTTTTGTCGTCGTAATTTGTTTATTTGTCCCAATGAATGAATATTATTTATTATTTTTGATCATTTCACACAACTTACATGCGATGAAGAAAAATACGTATAGAAGCCGCTACAGATCTGATTACGCGGATAAGGAGCGGTAAAGGGATAAAGTCGAGCTTTATAATAAATTTTTACACCCTTTTTTGTTCTATGTAAATTTTAAATATATTTACATGACACATGATATCACAAAAAAAATTCTAAGAAAATAAAAGGTGTAAGCAAAATTTTACATCAGCAAACATTAACAAAAAATATTACTTGATTACTTACACTACCTAGACCCAAGTGGCAACACGGCCGCTGCCTGACCTAGTATATAAATATGCCTTGGAACCCGTAAACAAGATTTTCTACATATAAAACTTATCACCTGTTTTGTATATAGCCGTTTTTGATGTTGATGGTTTTGTAAAGTACTTTTAATAAATTACAATATTTATTTACTACTTATTTTTGTAACTTTAATACATTGCAGAGTTGTTATTCACTTGATGACGTTTTGACATTTGACAAAAGATCACTGCTGTCAATAATTGAGTTTCCAAGACGACATTGCATTTTTGCCAACAAGAAGTTAAAAATTGATAAACATCATGGTTGAGGCAAGTACTCCTCAGGAAAATGTGGAAAAGAGCGAATCAGAACAGTCCCTAACTCAAGGCGAACCGCAAAAAGTTTTTACGGTTGACAGTATCCTTTTTTAGTTCTTAGAATCATACGGATATTATTGTGTACATACCTATAACCAACAAAGTTATATACTTTCAGCCCTAAAAAGAAAAAGTTTTCCTTAACTAAATCGTGTTAAATTTAAGTTTTGCATATGATTAAAGAAGCTCAACAACAACATGGTTTGCGTCATGGTGACTATCAGCGTTACCGTGGATATTGCACCAGGCGAATTCGACGACTGAGAAAAGCTCTTAAGTTTCCCCAAGTTGATAAGAGGCACTTTAAGCGTCGTGACGTGACTTTAGCACAATTGACAGGGAAGCGTGCAGATGAGCGTTTCATTTACATTCCTTTAATAAGTGCGGAGCGGGTTTGGGCTTATACCATGCAGTTAAAACAGGAATCAAATACAGAGCCACGCAAAAAGTTCCACTTAGTGAGTAAATTGCGGAAGGCTTGTTCTTACGCCCTACAATTGCAGGAATTGTGCAACGTAAGTAAAATTGTAAAGTTTATCACATCATATTATGTTTAAAATTTCCAAGAGAAATGCATGATTTTAATTTTAGTCTGAAGCTTTTGATGCCCGCACAAAACTGGAATGTGAAGCTTATGTCTCTTGGATGCATGGAACATTGCATTTTGAATTGCAGCTATGGAAGACCGCTGGGGAACATTTAAAAAGGGCTCAGGTTGTCTATGAAAATTTGACAAAAGCTCTGCCTGAGGATGAACAGGAACTGTACCGTGCTAAGGTTAACGAGCTTGCTCCAAATTTACGGTATTGTGCTTACAACATCAGCGGGAGCCGAGTTGCTGGTGAAAATATGGATGACTTGTTAGAGTTTCGAGCACAAGGTTTGCTTAAAAATCTTGATGATCTGGTCAACAAAACTAAAACTGAAAATAATGAGGGTTTACAGACTATAGAATGGCGTGGCCGTAAAGTTACAGTTCGGCCGGAAAAAGTTCGTTTGTTCTTATTAAGCGCACAAGAATTAGACAAGAGTCTTGAAAAAACTTTGAAGATAGAGTCCAAGATTGAATTAATCGAACGTACTTTAATGGACTGCAAAGACGCTATTCAGGCCGTTAAGGAAGAAATAAAACAGGATCCTAAATTACGCTCTCTTACTACAGGACAAACAGTCACTGGAATTCAATATCTTTTGGCTTATCTATCTTATATACGTCATAGCCGTACTTTACAACGTAATTTATGTTTGATAGAGCAAGCCAAAGCAAGCTTTGATGATCCTAATCAAAAAAATGCATTCAATGCTTCTGAAGGGAAACGAGTACGCCCTCAAGATCTAACTCGTTTGTACGAAATTATCTTGCAGAATACAACAGAAATGCAGCAAATAACCGGCATGGAGGATGATTCTGTATTTCAATCCGAGGTAGAAAAGATGGCTCTGACATTTAAGGCATTTCGCTGCTATTACATCGCCCTCACACTAATCGATATAAAGAAATGGAAAGAAGCAGTTGCTTTGTATGAACGTGCTTCAAATTATGCAAACGAAGCATTAAAAGGAAAGCCTAGTGCAGAATTTAATATGGATGATGAATTAAAGAAACTCATATCAATTATTGATAGTTGCAAATTTTCGGCTCACGCCTATAGCGTTCTTGAAGATGACAATTCAGACGATTCAGTGTTAACTTCCAAATCGCAAAAATCATCTAAACCTTTGTTTGAACGTCTTTCTCAATACAAAGAGGATCAATTTTTACACACAAAAAATCCAAATGTGTACAAAATGACTCCTGAAATGGAGGCTATTCCCTGTAAACCGTTGTTTTTCGATTTAGCACTTAATTATGTAGAATTTCCGTCATTGGAGGAAAAACTTCATTCGCCTGGAAATAAGGGAATATCTGGCTTTGTTAAAGGGTTTCTTGGATGGGGTGGCAACAAGTAAGCTTCATTATTTACATAGCGCTTTATTACTATTTTAAAATTTGTAATTAATCTTCATAAAGCTAAATGTAGAAGTTTGGTTAACAACAACAATAAAAGAAAAACTAAATTGAGGAATAAAATACATCAATGCAATGATTTTTTATGAAGAATATTTTGTACATACACAGTAGGAATCTCAACTTTCATGACTTTTCCGCCATCAGGCAAAACAATATATATTTTTTTAATTTTCATTTATTTAAAACACATTTTAAAATACAAGAATTTTGTTTGTAGATATTAAACAAAATATACGAGATCATCAATTGACATTTGTAAATTAAAAGTACTTAATTATAGTTAAAAATAAATATTTAAGCATTTTTTGCTTTCTAAAATTACAAACTTTAATAGTGTATAGGCATTTATAAGTTGATCAGTCATTCCGCTTCTTATTTTTTAGCTACATAAGTATATTTTCCTCTATAGAGAACATTTGTTTACTCTTAATTGCCGCGGTAATTCTACACTACAAAATTAAAGCTCTTTATATTTTAATTATGAACAATTGCATGTATGTTTTGTTTGACATCTTTTTTGGGATAAAAGATTGGTTTTTAGTGTTCCCGTACTTTTCGGGATTTGGGCTATAATTAGGAATTACTTTTTTACTCTCATTTTTCTGAACTTTACCCAAAAACTACGTGAAAGCACCTAATATACTATTTCTTCCAATTTTCTTAAATTTGCAGCGAGTTTCATCGTGCTCTTTAAAGATAAAGTTTTTGATGCCTTTGGAATTTGTATTCTTCGCTTTTAATTTGTTATTCGTTATTGTTGGTATGTATTGTTATTTCAAATAACACACAAACAACAAAACGTATACAACGAACATACACAAATCAAGTCTAAACAAATTTTCTCAAAATTCAAGCCATGCCACTTTTCTTACTCCGCTTGCTTTTCTGCATCTCCTGTCCGAAAACGAAAATTTCATACCACTGGTTTCATGAAAACGTCATCTTGTAAGTTATAATTTTAACAAAATTCGTGACGAAGATCATCACGTTTAAACTATAGAAGTTTTGAGTGATGAATTGAAATTGTAGGCAAAACTCAAAAGTGCATATGAAGAGTGTGTCGAATACTTGGAATCGTCAACGAAAGTAAAACCAGAGGTTCTTGAAGTAACTGAGGGAAAATACCAGAGCACTCTCACTACTTAAGCTCGTTGTATAAAAACAATGAGACTAAAATGTGATGAGTTGGGGGCCAATTCGAAACCAAAAGCTCTGATTTGTGACAAAAATGATCCGGCATCGGATAAATTTTTTAACAATCTGCCACTTTCACGATGCGATACAGATATCTTCAATGGTGATTATCTTTCCTGGCGAACATTTAGAGATCTTTTCACAGCTTTGTAAATAAATAATACACGTCTGAGTAATATAGAACGACCATGTTATTTAATTAAAAGAACCGGCAAGAACGCTAAGGAAATTGTATCAAAGTGTCCGCTTTATGTATGGACACGGTAAAAAAACATCGATGTGTTTTTCTATGTGATGTATCGCAAACATACATCGATGTTGCATCGATATTTCATAAACAACATCGATTTTTTCATACTTCGATTGCTTTTTTTTAATTATTATTGAAGTTTTGATGTTTTTATTGATTATTATATTTTCAAAAAATCTTAAGTTTATTTTACATCTGCTAATACTTTTTTCAATACTGTTTAGAAATAAAAGTTTATCAGGTCTTTCACCTCTTAATCTGTTTCTTTGTTATATCTTCAATGGTGATTATCTTTCCTGGCGAACATTTAGAGATCTTTTCACAGCTTTGTAAATAAATAATACACGTCTGAGTAATATAGAACGACCATGTTGTTTAATTAAAAGAACCGGCAAGAACGCTAAGGAAATTGTATCAAAGTGTCCGCTTTATGTATGGACACGGTAAAAAAACATCGATGTGTTTTTCCATGTGATGTATCGCAAACATACATCGATGTTGCATCGATATTTCATAAACAACATCGATTTTTTCATACTTCGATTGCTTTTTTTTAATTATTATTGAAGTTTTGATGTTTTTTATTGATTATTATATTTTCAAAAAATCTTAAGTTTATTTTACATCTGCTAATACTTTTTTCAATACTGTTTAGAAATAAAAGTTTATCAGGTCTTTCACCTCTTAATCTGTTTCTTTGTTGAGTTATCACCTGTGCCGCTTGTAAAACAGTCTTTCAGACGGAGCTGATGTTCCCACCATTGTAAGATATTTAAAAGCGATCTTGTTAAGCCTAGGAAACTGCGATTTATAATCTTTCGAAATATCCAACGGATTTTTGTTCAGTTTTCGAACAGGAGTCCTCAAATAAACTGAAAGTTCATCAGACAATATATTTTCACTCTTATTGTTTTTCCAATTTCTATGAACAAGTTTGTATATTAGTCTACACGTTCTGGATATAATTTGTCATTTCGATGGATCGAAAGAAAACATCGATGTTTTCCGATTGTTATGAGCAAAAAAAAACATCGGATTATATCGATGTTTCGACGCAATACATCGAGTGTTTTGAAAACATCGATGTTTTCTGTCCATCCCTAGTCCGCCTACAAACTCTGGTTTTGATGTGGCATGTAAGTTAATTAGGGATACGTATGAGAATCCGCGCATGTTGGTAAATAATCAATTCAAATGTTTATTTAGTTTAGAGACGGTCTTAAAAGAAACTGGTGTGGCTCTGAAAACTTTACAAAGGGGTATTAATAGTTTTTTGGCTGCTATGTCAATTTATGACATTTCTACGCAGAATTGGGACCCGATTATATTTTTTATTTGCATTTAACGATTGCCTACTGTAACAGTTACTCTGTGGAAGCAAAGTTTTAGCGACAAAACTGCCTTATCGTAGTGGAGAGATTTAGATTTGTTCCTAACGGAAAGCTTCAAACGTTAGATTGTATACGCGATCAAACGAGTTAAGAAACTGATAAGAAAATATCAGTCTCATCTGCTCCGATTTTGTCGTCGATTTAAGTAAATTTCTGCATCTGAGCGTTTTTCTACTGTTAAAAAATTTCATTGCTGTGTAAGCTGTCTATTAAAATCCCGTAATGTCAAAGATTGTAAGAGCGAACATAACTGTTTTATTTGTAATCAAAAGCACTATACTTTACTTCCCCAAAATTCGCCTACTGAGAATATAGTGACTAATAATTTGAATTCAAAGTCAATGGTAAATACTGCAAATGTAGAACAGGAGATGCCTTCGACATCGGCCGCCGCTAGTGTTATGTAATGCTAGTGTCATGATACTACGTATTCGGCGAGAGCCTCAATTGACCCTGCATCAGAAGCTTCGTTTATTTCGGAACGTTTGCAAAACCAGTTACGACTTACGTCACATTTTACGAATGTTAAGATTTCCGGCGTGAATAAAGAAGTTTTTTTCAACCTCTAGAAAAATTTATACGATTCGAGTAGGATCTTTATTGGATGAACATATTGAATTGGAAACCCTGGCGCTTGTGTTGCCATCTATTTCGGGTAATTTACCTTCTTTTATTTGTCCTTTGACTATTAGAAGTGAACTACCTGATATACAGTTAGCGGATATGAATTTTTACAAAAGCAGGCCAGTTGATATTTTGCTTTGCGCCGACTTATACCCAAAATTAATTCTTCAACAATTGTATTGGCTTGGCTACGAAAACCACCTTGTTCGTGGACTACTTTTGTTGCAAATAGGATGTGTCGTATTCAGGAAAATACTGGAAATCACAATTGGTTTCATGTTTGTTCAGAAGACAATCCTGCTGACCTGGGCAGCCGGAGGGCGGACCCGCTCACTTTATCAAAAAGTGAACTGTGGTGGCATAGCCCAACTTGGTTGAAGCAAAGAAACGAGCATTGGCATGTACACACTCTGGCAAATGTCGACACTGATATAGAAAGTCGAAAGGTAATTTTCCACGCTTCTTTTTTTCGAAATTTGAAGACTTTTGGATAGATTTTCTTCTTTGGACAGGGCCATGAGTGTTATAGCCTAAATGTTTCGTTTTTTCACTCCACACACTTAGCTCATAATGGTCGATTTAGATATGAAACCTTTTAAGTTTCTAGTGATGACCTCAACATGGTAAAAGTACGATTGGCTGTGGTTGCTCAGCGGGTATTTTATGCCGATGAATATGTCTTTTAGATAAAATTCCCTTGCCATCAGGGAGTGATGATACTGCCGGTTCACGAGGCGGAATATATGCATTTACTTACAATTCATGGAGGGAATCAGTTAATATTACGGATCTACCGATGTGAGTATTGAGTACCTCAATTGCGAACTTTGGTCCGCTCTATTATTCGTCGATGCAGACGTTGTATAGTTGATAAACAACGATCGTGTAGTCAAATAATGGCTGCTTTCCCCCCTGAACGTACCACTTTGGATAGACCATTTACGACAACGAAAGGATATGTTTGCATTTTTGTATGCTTTTCTACGAAAGCAATACACCTAGAAGCTGCGTTTGATTTATCTACTGACACATTTTTAGCGGCTTTTAATCGTTTTATTGCTAGAAGGGGATGTCCTCTGACTATAGTTTCGGACAATGGTACAAATTTCGTTGGCGCGTCGAATGAAATTTTAACGGAATTTAAAGCTTTTCTCAAATAATGTCTACCTAGAATGTGTTCTACTCTTGGCCATAAAGGTGTAACATGGCGATTTATACCGGTGGGTGCCCCTCACATGGCCGGTGTTCGAAGTTTCAAGCTTCATTTTAGAAATGAAGTGCAATCTTGTTTCTTCACCTTTGAAGGATTAACAACGACTTTGGCTAGAATAGAGGCTTGTCTGAATTCTCGTCCTTTATGCCCCATGCCTGATAATCCTGAAGAGCCAGTTGCTTTGACACCTGGACATTTCTTGATTGGATCGGCTATACTGGCTCCGCCAGAACCGACAGTTGTGAAGTTGTCAATAAGAAATAAAGTAGTGCGCGACATAGTTTAATATGCTACAAAAAATCTAATTTTTTTGAAATGGATAAAAAAAATAAAAATAAAATTAATATTTGATTGCAAAAAAACAGTCCTGGCATCGGAGTACGAGCCTTATTGTTCGCATGATTGAGGCAGGGTATACATCATCCTCCTTAGCCAAACGGTGGGAAAATTGCACAGGAACTGCCTCTGTAATAAAAATAACAAAAAAAAAAAATTGGATCACAGCGAAACTTTCGGTGCTAAAAGTGATAAGTAGCCAGTTTTATTTCCTGATTTTTGTGTATAATCCGTTACCTAAGGCCTCATTAACAAGCGCCTCGTTCGGCATTGCCGTTTTTGTTATATAATAGTTAAAATATATACTTGTACTGACAGTCATGTTCGCGTTGCTGATATTCGAAGTCAGAACGGTATAATCAGTCGTCCTATAACCAAACTTGTTATTTTGAGTGAATCATAAAATTATATCACTTTTTTATCAATTTCAGCTACTAACCTTTCTTCTTTCTAGTAAAATGAACTCCACTACCCAAGTCATGCAAGCTGACTTCTTCGATGATGGTTTATTGAATTATGAGGAAGCAATGGAAACTTCAATTCCTATTGGTACACCGGATGTTGGTTCTGGCTATCTCTCCATCAAGACCAATTCTGCGATTATAGAAAAAAAGGTAGCGAGTTTCGAATTAGTAGCGGCGCCATCATTTGTCCAGCCAGATGTGGCTATAATAATACTGCCTCAAGATAACCCAACCGTCGAAGCAAGGAAAGTGCTGACCTTGAAGGCTGTGGTTCAGGCTCATGACGCAGATTCCAGCCCTGCCATTCCACACCTGATTGGTCGAAATGTCCCATTTGTGACAAAAATCACCCTCTTTGATTTTGTTACAAATTCCGGGAAATGAGCCTGAAACGCAAACTTCGTATGGTAGCAATTCATAAAATTTGTTTCCGTTGTTTTTCGTCGGTTGGCAAAGATTGCAAGCATTGCAAACAAACCCGGAATTCCTTTCTACACAAACACAAAACGACTATAACAAATCGTGTCAAATCATCTTCTGTGGTTCATATTTCATTGCGCACAGCCGTATCTTTTTCGCCTATGATTCGGTTAAATTTCCTCCACGGAAGCTTGCGTATACTATTACGTGAGGTTACAGATGCTTGCTGTCAACATAGTTATATAAGATTTAGCCAACAAGCTAAAAATAAGGTTAATAGTAATCAATACTGTCGAATTGAACTGGGATCTATTTATGATACGTCCCAGCGAATTTTTGTCATAGCCCCCTTGCACAAAATTAATGGTGTTAAAACCCCGCCCGTATCCGTGGTTGATCCCATTTTGGAACCGTTTCAAGGCCTCCAACTAGCTGACCCGAATTTTTATCATTCGATCAGTGTTGCGTTGGTGTTGGGTCTTGAAGTGATGCCACTGATAATAAGGGGCAGAATTCAGATCAGTCCAGGACCAGTATTTGGATAATTCTAAATGGGTCATCGACCGCAACAGGATCCCATCATGGCTCATTAAATTGTAATAAAGCAACAGGGGTCCTTCATGACCCACTGAATTTTTATTTATGAAAAAAATGGTTTATTTGCTACAGTCCACAGGAGTCCTTAATGACTCAATAAAAACGGTATGTACATAATCAACAGGAGTCCTTAATGACTAATTTTTTTAATTTGAAAACTTATTTATTTGCAACACTATTATTGTTGCAAGTTGGCCGGCAATGTTTAAAACCAGTAAACTTTAATGTAAATTTTGTAATTATTTTTTGGAGTATTTTAAACTCACTTAAGACTACCTTTAATTACACCCTTGTTGGAAATCTTCTTTTTTATATTTTCAACGAGTAAACCGATAACGGGTTTTAAATGTAGTTTGCAACTTTTCACTAAGTTATAAGTTTATGACAAGTTTAAAACTCACTCTTTTCTAGGAACTTTTAAGACGCTACGCAAAAAAGGTGATCAATATTTAAATATAATATAGAACAATAAACCTTTTAATAATCTTGAAAATTCTTGTATTTTTGCTCATATGAATTTTTTCCCGAAAATAAAAATAATGCTTATTTTTAGCTTTAGTCTAGTTAATTGAAGCTTGACCAATAAAAAAATTAAACAGGGTGATAGAAAATTAAAAAAAAATAAAATAAAATTGGCGGCCACGCTTTTTTCCGAGTTATGGGCTTCTGAAATTTTCATATAAAACTGTAATTGTACATTACACTTGGGAACAATTATTTATCACATGGAGCTCAAGTGAAAAAAATTTACATGTTTGGAACCATAACTTTTTATGATGGAAACATGTTTATAGTACGTAGAAAATCTTTAGTACCATAGAGGGAAAAATCACTCCACCCGGCCAACGGCCGGCTATGCAAGGAAACTTTAGTAAATGAAGCCCGTTTTGTTCATACCATACAGGCGAAAATCCGGATCAAATCAAGTTTACGGACGCAGCTTAAAAATTAAGAAAAAGACTGTTTTTAGGGTGTAGAATTTAATATTAAGCAAAAAATGTTAGGTGGAAAATTTGAGGCTGACCCTTAGTTTCGGAGTTACGGGCCTCACAAGTTGTTATGTACAGTATGGCATATATCTAGTATTTTGTGTTGCAATGAGGCAATATGGGTATCATTGTAAAGGTAAATTCAATATATATTCAATTAAAAATGAAAAAAGTAAAAAAGTTAATAAATAAAACGTAATGACCATTTTCATATAAACATAACTTGATCGGCCGGGCATAAGGATCTTTTCCTCTAATATATGGCCAACATCAGCTTCGCTCACTAAAGATTTTCTGCGTAGCCGGCCTTTGGCTGGGCGCAAGGATTTTCTCCTCCATGGTATGACCAACACCGGCTTTGCTAACTACAGATTTTCTGTGTAGCCGTCCTTCGGCCGGGCGCAAGGATATTTTCCTATATGGTATAACCAACACCCGCTTGCCATACTAAAGATTTTCTGCACAGCCGGACACAGGGATTTTCTCCTCTATGGTATGACCAACACTGGCTTCGCTTACTACAGATTTTCCGTGAAGCCGTCCTTCGGCCGGGCGCAAGGCTTTTTTCCTATATGGTATAACCAACGCCGGCTTTCTTTACTAAAGATTTTCTGCATAGCCGGCCTTCAGCCGTGCGCAAGAGTAATCTCCTCTATGGTATGACCAGCACCGGGTTGGCTTACTAAAGATTTTCTCCTCTATGATATGACCAACACCGGCTTCGCTTACTAGAGATTTTCTGCGTAGACAGCTTTCGGCTGGGTACAACGCTTTTCTCCTTTATGGTATGACCAACACCGGCTTCGTTTACTAAAGTTTTTCCGCGTAGCCGGCCTTTGGCCGGGCGCAAGAGTAATCTACCTTATAATATGACCAACACCGGCTTTGCTTAAGAAAGAGTTTCTTCTAAACCTTTTTTCGTATAATCTTTATTTGTTTGATATAGGAATTATGATTGTACTACTAGCAAAAACTAGCAACGAGAGAGTAAAACAGAAATTTTCAAAATTATTCTCCAAAATAAAAAAAGTTAAGGAACGGCTTACCAGCAAGAATTAGCACAGAAAATTGTTTTGGCTTCGGGAATGGTACGTAAGGATTAGAAACTGTACGGTATTACCATTAAATAGTACCATTTTTAAAGAAAATGTACTAGAGTACAAAATGTATAAAACAAAAACCACTTAGTGTCAGCGAACAGGTTACTACACAAACAGGTAACCAAATATCAAAAATATGAACATACATAAAATGCTTTAATTTTTTTAATTATAAGCTAATTTTTAAGAGCGGTTATGATGTTTAAGCGTATTATGAAAATAATTTTTTTCTGCAGTTAGTTCCATAAACATTCTTATTGTGATTTAAAAAAAAATATTTATTTTAAAACTAAACTTCATACATGAGTATAACTTATTTATAATTATACTTAATAACTGTACTTCTCTTTTTTAAATTGTACCAAAAAAGTACATTGCATTGAATGTTTCATTATTGGCTTGTTATCTTTTAATTCTAAAAACAATACAAATAAATACCTTTACAGCTCGAAGATTCTAAACCAATTTTCCCTTGTCTTACACTTCTTTGCGGTATACTTTCATAGCTAAATTAAAGAAAAATAACAAAATAATATTATATTATATTCTTTTAGTTGACAAATACTTGGAAATTCTTCAATATTACAAAGATTTCTTTATCAGACATTTTTAAAGCAAATTATTTTGTAAACAAAATAAAGAAACATCTGTTTCTGTAAAAATTTTACTAGCCAAAACTTGCAACAAATTTTTTATCTCTCACATTTTTACGCTCTTTTTTCACTCTCTACCTGCAAGTTTTTTGAATACGTGAACACGTTCTAGTAACAATTAACAATAATTAGTAATTGAAAAAAAAACAAAATGTAAATCTAGAAACTGCTTTTTTTAAAAATTTTTGGAAATACTTCAATAAACTAGATTTGTTTCAACTGGTATGGGAAAATTGGAAGATATACCCTTTTTCCATCTGAGGTGAAGGATTTAATGAATGTTATATCTTACCTTTTATTTTATGTATGATATTATATTTCCTAATAAATATTTGAAAGGGACAAACATTTGTGCTTACGTGTTTTTGGTTACATATTTGACTAATCTGACCTTATCTTTATCTATCTTTTTCCTCCTTTGCATTTGAATTTTGTCTTTTTTTTTGGAATCTTGTTTCCAGCAACTATAATTATGTATATTTGATTTTTATTTAACATATTTTTTACTACATACTACCAAATGTATCCACCTGTGTATTGGTTATTGGGAACTAATTTATATGGAGGTCCATTAGGACACATATAATCACCTTCTCGAGGTATTTATTTATTTCAGTAATAATAAGTCTAATAGGCGAAAAGATGTATTACATACTTATAATTACAGGTCTAAGTATTTCAAAAATATCATAAATCTTAAATTAACATTTAACTCGTTAAATTTCATGTTTGCAAAAATATTTATAAAAAAACAATTTTGTCTTTACTAATTACTAAAAACCCTGAACATATTATCAAATAAAAATACGTTCGAGGTCAAATTGAGAGTAACAATTTAAATGATAGAACCTCAACCAATTGAAGATGGATATCTTCAGAGTTGTACTTTACATGCAATATTAGTATGAGAAAAAGTTTGGAGTTCTAAGGGATGATGAACAAGTTAATAAAATCTAAAAATGCAGGGTGTAATTAGATGAGGGTTTCTATTTCGGGAAGAAAAATTAAATGAGTTATATAGGTCCACAGGCCTGCCACTTTTCATGACCTTATGAATGAAAAATAAGCTACGAAAATTTAAACATTCATCAAAACTATTTAGATGCATAATTTCTTCTACTATGTTGTAAACAAATCTTACAATAGAATTTAATATTCCTCTTAACTTAGTTACCACAAATCCATTCGCTCCCGAAAATACCTTAAGTCCATAGAGTAATTCCGTCGTTAGAGTAGCATGTGCTAACCTTATTTTCGCATGAAGAGGTAGCTGCAACAAAAGATCTTTCGAATAGAATCCAAAACTCTACCAGATAAGCGGTCTAAATGGGCACTGAAAGATAAGGAACTGTCTAAGGTAATGCCCAAACATTTATGTTGGTCAACAAACTGAACCACCTCATTATTAAGTACAATATTTAAGTTAGCAAAAAAAAAAAAAAAACGTGAAGTGGGGCCAAGAATCATGGCTTAAGTTTATTTTCTAAAATGTCAATACATCCTGTTTCACCATTAAATAATAGAAAAACATTATCCCCAAACATATATATTTATGTATAGAGTGAACAATAATGGGCGTAAAACTGACCCTTGAGGTACACCGGAGTGGAGAAGTCTTTTACCAGATTCGCAGCAACAAATTGTTACTGTTCTGAGATGTAAGATAATATCAATTTGCAGGCAGAACTAGAAAAATGTAACCCATACTGAATCTTATTAATTAATGTCGAGAAATTATGAAATTATACGCTTTTGACAAATCTAATGCAATAATACACTCAATTTATCATTATTTACATTTTTTTATGTATCAGTCAAATTAAGTAGGAAGAAAGTAGTATTTAGACCTTTACCAAAAGCATATAGATGTTTTAAAATTCTAGAATACACGAAGTTAATCATTTGGTTTTTAAGTATGTATGTGATCAACCACTTTAGAAAGGGCAGGGAAAATGGAGATTGGTCTTAGATCGTCCGGCAAATGGACTGTTTTGGTCTTAGCTGAAGGAACAATACTAGATGTTTTCCAGGATAAGTAAAGACGGACGACATCAAAATAGAGTTGGTCAGCTGAAGAAAAACATTAGGAATTGAGAAATTTAAAAGATAAATAGTCGGCACCCACGGATTAAGGAAGAGCAGTATAAAGTTTAGATTCGCTTCAGAATAGGTTAAAAGAAAATAATCAGAAACAGTAACGTTAGGTCCAACATAGAAAATGCTTATTACAATTACGTCAAAATTATGATGCCATTTATTTCTGTCTATACACACATAACTCCTAATGGTCCGCCAAAATCTTTTACAATCAATGTAACCAAAAAGCTTAATGAAATATTTACTTCTTTCTTTACGGATAATTCACTCAATCAAATTTTTATCTTTTTTGTTAATTATTATAATTGAAATGGATTTGCGTAATAATTTAGTTACTATCTGTAATAATAGCAGCTGCCTGCGGGCATGCCTAGACAGTCATAATGATTTGACTGTTGGCTACTTTAACAATCAGAGTTTTAATGTAAAATCATCTTCAAAACCTTATGAAATTAAAAACATACTACATGACGGGGTTGGAATAAGTGAAACCTGGCTTATGACTAAAATTCTTTCAACTGCAACAAACATACCAGGATACGTGGTATTACGAAATGATAGACTTGTAAGACGTGGTGGCGGTGTTGCTTTGTTACTGTCTTAGGGGCTTAAATATCGAGTAGTTATAAATCAGAAAATTTCTCAACTTGTTAGTATATCTTCATTAAAGTTATATCCGATTCTTTTCATGTTCTTCATAACTGCCTGCCAACCTATTATGATATGCGAACTAGCACATCGCTACTTGTTTTCTTTCTACTAAGTTAAATTTTGAAAGCCATTTACTCCAATCAAATGCAATGTTCTTGTATATGCACATATGCTTTAATTTTTTCTGCTTTTCAAGTTCCTGTCATTCGGAACAATACATTTATTGAATGTCCTATTGTAGCAAATCGCATAAATTGGTCCCTGTGTCAGGGCGTATAGTGCGAGGTTTTGGTGATAATGATTGGTTTAGGTCTAATAAAATTACATTTAATATCTCCCTTACATTTAATATCTCCCTTTCTTAATATTAATCCTGCTAAGACTATTGTCCTATGTTTTAAAATTATTTCTGAAAATTTGTATGTTCATTTTAATGATTGAAGTTTATAATTGTTGAGGAAATAAAATGTCTTGGTGTTATTCTAGAGGAAGTTCGTCCCTAAGAAGGCTGCATGCTCTTAAAATATATTCACCAGTCCATTAAATAATTGCGAGTGCCCGGGCATAAAACAAAAATAAATTATTGTAGTGTTGTTGTGTTATTTTATTTTTCATATTCTTTTAACTGTATAAAAGAGCCGAAAAAAGTCAGCCGGATACAGTGGATAAAGAAAAATAGAATCATTGTTAATTATTGTTGTTTTTTGCTTAAACTTTGTTTTTGTCTTTACTTTATTGTTTGGAGAAAAATCTTTAGTTTATTTAAAATATTTGTGTAGGTTTTCTGAACAGCTAAGTAAGCGGATCGAAATGGCCATCGAGACGTGCTTTCATCCTCAATAATCAATATCGGTGATTTATTAATTTAGTCGAAATGCAAAATAGCACGATATTTTTTAAAAATTAATTTGTTTAATTTAATATTCCCGTGGTTTAACTTAATTTAAAAAAATGGCGCCAATGCAATTTTAATATCGCTACTACTATATGTTTTAGTAGTATATACAGGTACCAATAGAAATTATGAGGAAAATTTAACTCATTTTTAATCGTGTAGCCAGATATGTTTATGGATTAAAAGTAAGAACTCATGTCACACCGTATGTTATTGATTTTCTTGGATTTACTTTTGAAAATTGTTTACGTTTAAAAATTTTGTTGTTGTTTTGCAAAACAGTAGTTTTAAATCGTCCCAAGTACTTAGTGAGTAATTTCCAATTTTCATGATCTACTAGGAATCCTCAAATAATATGCCATCACATAGCAACTTCACTTTTTAACAAATCATTAAATGTAAGAATAACAAGGACATGGAACTCCCTGCCCATCAATCTAAAATCATTTTCATTTACAAATAATGCTTTAAAAAAAACTTATAAACGTACTATGATACGACTTACTTAGTTAGCACTGCCGTAGTAACTGTTGTTAGCCAATCTGAAATATTTTTATCACTTCCCTTTTTTTGAAATATATTTTTTTATACATTCACATACCTGTATTTAAAAAAAATGGAGTTTGTAAACATATAAATCACAATTAAAAATTTAGTTTCATTTGCATAAAATTAATTTAAATGGAGAAGAATCTGAATCAAGTTTTTTCGGAGAGTCTCGTGAAAACAATTCGAAAAAGGAAAATAAAAGTTGAAGTTAATAAAAAGAAATTTTTAAGATCATATCTCGGTATGGTAACAGAAGACTGCATTTCTTTTAATGTATTAAATTCCCCAAATATGTGAAATATCGTAGATTCGATTTGTGATGGGCTAAGAAATGTGGGTGGAAAAATAATTACATTGAATGCGCCAACTTTTGAAAAGACCTTGAAAACAGTTGCTGAAAGCATAAAATTAGAAGTTGCTTGTGAACTGAGAAACAAATTGCTATCGTTAAAAGTTGACAGTGCTACAAGGCTTTCAAAAAGTATATATTTGGTGTTAGTGCGCAGTTTATTAGCGCGGTTGAAATTAAATCTGTTATATTATCACGGCCAAAAACCTTGCTGCTGAAGTTTTAATGTGCTTAAGCGATACTTATTGCATATACTGAATTACGGAAAGTTATTCTTAAAGACTGATTTATCTGATGCCTATTTGCAAGTTGGGATGTATGAAGAATCTAAGCATCTACTGGTGGTTAGTCCATTAGGTTTATACCAGTACCAATGATTACCCTTCGGTGTTGCAAGTGCGCCAGTCATTTTTCAGAGACTATTTGAACAAACAATTGCAGGTATTCCAAGCTGTGTGAATTATCTAGATGACATTATCTGCACTGCACTTAAACTTCTTTTAGCTCGCTTCAGATGCAATTTTGCAAATTCACGTTTTTGCAACCGAAGATAGAATATCTTGGTCATACCATTAGTTCGTCTGGAATTCAGCAATCCGAAATTTGCGTCAGCAAAAAACTCTTTCGGAATTGTAGTCATCCTTAGGCAACATTAACTATTACTGTTCTTTTATCAAGAACTTTTCAACAATTTGTGGTCCTCTAAATTTTTTAAGAAAGAAAAACTAAAAATTTTTTTGGTGTCTAGATCAAGAAAACACTTTTCAGGAGCTTAAACGGCAGTTCGTTGGAACGACTCAGCTCATTTTGACGTAAAATTACCAATAGTTTTGGCAACAGATGCTTCTTCGTATGGCATTGGAGCAGTGTTATCTCACATTTATCCAAATGGAGTTTCTTTTGCCTCCAAAACATTGAATAGCAGTCAAAAAACTTCTTTATTTTCATAACAACCCAAAATGTGATCTTTGTTTTGATAATTCTCTAACAAAAGTATGAATAAACAGATAGAATAGACTTGCATCCACCAGCTATCATGGTCACTTTTATGGCCATACAATTATAGAGAGACAATTAAACAAAGAAAAAAATATCAGGCACCAGTTATCAAATAATTTAATTTTTTTTCTTTTTTTTTATTGTTGTTTTAGTATTTTTGGGTTGTAAATTAAAGATGTTTTTAGATAATTTGTGTGTGTGTGTAATACAAACACTTTTATTATAAGGGCAGGCGAGGCGGTTGGTTATTAATTCTAATGAGTTTTTTTTGTTTTACCTGAATTAAATACGATTTCTTTAATTAAAATAATTTTTAATCCTTCCCATGCCATGATAGACATGAAAAAAAATAATTTTTGGAAACACTTGTTGACTTGATAGCGCCTTGATTGATTGATTGATTTAATGATTTATTTTAAATTAAATTTTAATTAATCTAATATAATCTAATATATAATATATATATATAATCTATTATATATATATATATATATATATATAATATATATATATATATATATATATATATATATATATATATATATATATATATATACATATTATTTATTCATTTTTTTTTTAATTAACTAAAATCAGTTATGATCAGTTCTTTATACTTTTAACAACGTGACATAAATTTAAATAAAAGTATGTAATTTTCGCCATTCAATAGATTATAAACTTCTTCAGTTGTAAGAATTCTTTTTCCAAAATAGTGGAATCTGAACCCTGAAAGAATTGGACATCTACCTATAAAATGAATAGTGTTCTCTTGCTCATTAAAATTGCACAAAGAGCATAAATTAGAAACTCTTCCATACGAAGAGCATACATTTAGATTTAATAAACCACACCTAGCTTTCAATATCAAGCTGACCATATGGCCGAATTACCATCTTTAAAATAGGGAGGAAAATCATATGTTAACGTTGGATACATATCATGGTATCCAAAAAGCGGATTTCTAGCACTAGCAATAAAATTTTCAACCTCAATTGAATTTAAAATATTAAGTAAGATATCATGATGATAACGTAAATTATGTCTCCATGTATTCGTATCCACTTTCATTACATAGAACACCCCATTGCGAAAACCAAGAAATGTTTTGCCGAATAGTTTCCTCAGCTAGCACACAAGGCAATCTATTCATGGAAAGATTTAAAACTTTTTCAACATAACTAAAAAATAAATTTAAATTTTCTAAAAATAAGGAAGATAAACGTGTTTCAATATGCAACATATAATTGGGAGTATCATGGGAAGAAATAAAATTTTCTACTTCATTGTATCTATGAAAGCCCCATATTTGAGCACCAT
This sequence comes from Cistogaster globosa, assembly GCA_937654795.1. Taxonomy (NCBI): domain Eukaryota; kingdom Metazoa; phylum Arthropoda; class Insecta; order Diptera; family Tachinidae; genus Cistogaster; species Cistogaster globosa. The sequence continues at coordinate 57,054,957 of OW569405.1, forward strand.
AAAACATTATGGATTTTGCCGCTGTGTGAAATATTTTAAGTTTGTTTGAAAGTTAAATTTTTGGGTTGTGAATATTACTTAACCAAGTGGAATTTATGGCCATTTTGGAAGATAAAAAAGTTTTGCTTCAAAATGTTTCTTAAAGGATAGGTTGCACGTTAAAATAATACCAAGATATTTATATTCGTTGACCACATCGATTACACCGTTACCGTACTTCCATGAAAGTTTACGACTATATCTACCACTGGTTCTGAATATCATCACTTTAAACTTATCCAGATTGACTTTAAGACCCCAATTTTTACAATAAATGTGTAAGGCATTAATCATGTCCTGCAAGCCATCAGGGGAATCAGACAGTAAGACAATGACATCTGCATACATCAAGACTTTAACTACTCTGCCAGCAACGGTTATACCTCCCGGTAAAAAGTCAGAAAGGTCGTTAAGGTAAACCGAAAATAAAACAGGGCTAAGCAAACATCCTTTTCTTACTCTTTGGTAGACAGTGAATGCTTCAGAGACTGAGCAACCGTCCCAAACCTTACTGGTAGTTTTTCCATACAATTTTTGTAATAAAGTTACAATTTTTCTGGACAGACCTATTTGACTAAGTTTATAAAAAAGTGAGTTACGTAGGATATTATCAAAAGCCGAAGAAAAATCTACAAAAAATGCAAAAGTTTTTTTACTCTGATGAAATCCTTAATTAACAATACTGGTTAAGTTAAATAAATTGTCAATTGTTGATAGCGACTTCTAAAGTAAGGAATTTATTCTCTGTGGCTTTTTTTGGTGATTCCTAAAAATACAATTATAATTAGAATTGTTTTTGACGCTGATATTGTATACTTAACTGTCAATATGTCTATCAAGCTGTCGTCAACATTACTATGCCTTTTGTTTTAATAATTCACTGATGCACATACACACAGTAAAAGTGGTTAAGATTAAAAAAAAAAAAAAATGGAAAATTAACTAAGACAAGCAAGCATATAAATTAAAAAGCATAAAAAGAATAAAATATTTTTCTTGATTTTACTCTTTGAAAAAGAGGTTCGGATCTTGTTACAAACTTTTTGTTTGTCAAAAAAGTAGAAAAATAATTAATATTAATTTATATGCTACTTTAACAAAAAAAAAAAAAAAAAAAAAAAAATAAAAAATAAAAAAATGGGTAAAAAATATTTTAATAAAAAAAACCGTGTGCAAGTTATTTTTTACCTTCGAAAAATATTATTTTTTATTGCCTCAAAATATAATTTTGTGTACATTTCGTCACAAGCAAAAGGGGTGTATTAGTTTCATCGCCCAGCTTGTTATTTATGAAACTGTTGAAAATATCAAAATATGTTTAGTTTCGAAGAGTCGGTGAAACATTTTTTTTATGTGCGCCTGGGCAATGTAGCGGTTTTCTGTCAATTTTTCAGAAAAAAAGCGATAATTAAAAAAAAAATCAAAAGTATAAAATAAAAAAATGGTTAACAAATAATTGAATAATTTGCTTAAATTTTTAAATTTTTGTAACAATCATAGCAAATATTTTTCATTCATTTTCATTTCATTTTATTCCCATAATATTGTAGTTTACAATTTCACTTAAAATTATTTATAAATAGTTCAAGTTTTTTACTTTTTCTTCTTAAAAATAATGGTAAATTTTGATATTTTATATAATCTATGTACATATTCTTATAATGCTATTGGAGGCAAAATTTGAAGAAACCTATTCGAATTATTTCTAATGAAACTATACTACTGACGCTACTACTTACAATCTACCTAAGCTGAATTCAATTCATTAATATGGAGATGATCGGATGCAGAGCATCTGGCGTAAAAATTGCTGCTTAGTCTGTTTAATTAAACCCCAACAAGTTCTATATTTGAAATAGAGTGAAGCCTAGACGTCGAAAAAAACCAAGGAAGGTTAAATATCAGTTTTAATAATTTGTTTTGTGCAGTCTGAAGTTTCTTAATGTGACAAGCTGCACTCTTTGCCCACACAGGAGCTGCATAAAATATTACAGCCTGAAAGATCAATTTGAAAATTAACATTTTATTACATACAGGTCTGTTCTGTAAATCACTTTTTGTCAAAGTGATTTCAAATCACGTAAAAGGTGTTCTGCCTACAAATTATACTGAAATCACGTGATTTAAAAACGGTTAACTAAATGACTGCCGGTTTGAAATCACTTGCCTATTTTAACTAATTATTTCGTTTAGAATATAATAATATTGATTATATTTATTTTAAATACTATGTATTCTATTTATTTTTGTGAAAAAAATAGATTTTATACAAACAAAAACGAATTTATTTATAAAATCTTGAAGACTCTGCATATCTTATAAAAAAAAATTTGCTTATTCAACAAATGCTCGTGATTTCTTCTCTCTTAGCAGTTAGTTTTTGATTTTGGAAGTTAATTCTAATTTTTCCCAATTAACACAGTGTTAAAACCATCCTTTTTTTCACATAAGTTTAACGCAAAATTTGATCATTGCTGTTAAAAAAATTAACAAAAATCAATATTTGGGTTAAATTTGCGAAAAAAAAAAAAATAAGTGCGAAATGTAAAAATTTTTTTTTCGTTTTTTTATTTTACAAATTTTCATTTGCCGCCGAGTTTTAAGCAATTCAATCAGCTTCAGTAAGGAAATAAAAGTAAAAACATATGTACTACTATAAACAAATAAAAATTCTCTTATTTATTTTAGCTTAAGGCATTTTGACTTTATTGAATTTCCAATAATATTTTTGTTACGAATTAAAAAAATAAAAAAACAAAACACAAATCTAAAAAATCAGTTGTTTTTGAACATTTAAAACCACGCCGAAAAATTGAAAATCGCGTGATTTTCAGAACAGCACCAAATCGTTGGCGTGATTTTAAAACCGTTCGTGTTTTGAAATCACGTGATTTTCAGAACAGACCTGATATACTAAGTTTTGAATTTCTGTTAATGAAAGGATAGAGTATGCGTGTGAAAATATTCACTTTGTTTATTACATATTGTATTTGTTCATTGAATTTAATTTTTGGGTCGAGCAGTACCCCCAAATATTTAACCTTATGTTCCCATTGGACTTCCCTACCTATAACTTTCATGTTTTGCTGAGGAATATAACAAGATTTTCTTTTTCTTGTGAAATATATTGCCTGTGTTTTGTCAGCATTTAAGCAGATTTTTCACTTGTTAAAATATTGCGTCAACTTGTCCAGGCCTCTTTGCAAATTAGAGATAATAGTTGAAGCTAGCAGATCTGAGCTAAGTATAGCAGATAAGATACAACTTTCTAATTGAGGTAAATCTGATGTATAAATATTGTATAAAGTAGGAGATAAGCAGGAGCCTTGGGGACATCCCGCTACTATATCGTAGCTTTCCGAACACGATGAAGAGATGTGAACTTTAAATGATCGTTTATAAAGAAAACTTTTAATTATTTTAATTAAAAAACCAGGGGTCTAGTCGCCGCTTTCGATAACGAGTTGAATTCTTCGAGTTTTTTTAATTTGAGATTACCGCACTCGTTATCGAACAGCACAAACGAATAATTGAGATCATTGCATACGTTAACGAACAATCGATCGAATGCAATCTTTAGAAATTTCATTCGATACCTGTCATGCTAACGTAAAAATAAAAAAATATTATTTCAAAGAGTTTTAGACAACTTTTGTTTCCAAATATTAGAAATGTAAGTAAAATAAGGTATTTGTTTACAAAAATATCAATGTTTTTACAATTTTCTTAAGGACAAGTATTAAAAACATTAACGGTGTGCAAAAAGAAATTTTGGCAAATTTTATGACCGAGCATCCCGATTTGGCCAAAAGCCGCTTATCAAATTGTGGTCAAGGAAAAGCAGTTTCAAACAGGCTATGGGAGTCACTTACTGTGAAATTAAACGCAGCTGGGCCACCCATTAAAAACTCGAAGCTTTGGCGAAAGGTATGTTTGCTTTTATGTTCTATTGTTAATACATTCAATAATTTATTTGTTACTTTAAAATTTATAGGCTTATGCAGATCAAAAATTTCAAGTTAAGAAAAAATTGTCTTTTAACAAAGCTTCTAAAAAGAAAACAGGTGGCGGCCCGTTCGAAGTACTTCCGTTATCATCGGTCGAGGAGCTTTTTCTCGAGGCTGCTGGAATTGAAGCTTCTGTTGAAGGCCTTTCGTCAGTGCAATCGTTTCCTGTAAGTTCCAAAGCTAGCGAGACTAATGCAGAAGAAAATTTAGAAGATAGTTCAGCAGAGGATCAAAGCTTAAATGAAATTGAAGATGATAAAATTGTCAAACGATCTAAAAAGCCTACTGCTTCAGAAACCAAAATAAATCTTTTGAAATCAAACTTAAAAAAAATCGAGGAATCTAAATTGGATTTATCTAAATTGGATATAAGCTTGACCGTTTATTGCAGTTGAAGGAACGTTCGATGAAAATGAAAATGGAACAACATGATGCAAAAATGAAAAGATTGAAAGTTGATTTAGAAATAAAGTCTATCGAATTGGAAATGTTAAAAAGGAATCAAGAAATGCTTAGTTATAATATTTAATTGTTTATTGATTTTAAAATGGTGGAATTAATATAATTTTTTTTGGTTTTTAATGTGGTTTAAGTACCATAAGACTAAAGTACAAATTTATGTTCCTTATAAAATTAAATTATTATATATTAATAAAAATGAAAAAACAACTATGCATTGTTTAAAAGCGAAATTTTTAAATGGTCCCTAATTTTGTATGCAACTCTCGTCAAACGTGTTTCCGAACCAGTGTCGACATCAATTTGAATAGATTCAGTGACAGAAATCGCTGTGTATTGTTCAACATTATATTTAATACACACGTTATGTATTTTTTCAGGACTGTAGCGGCTTCTTTTTTCGTTCGATAAAATTTTCCACCGTCCTTTTAATATGCCAATTGATCTTTCTACCGTGCTTCTTGCTTTTGAATGGACTTCGTTGAAATGAGCTTCTAACGACCCTTCCACTGGATTCCTCTAAGGTGTAATACACCACGGTTCTAGTGGATAACCAGAATCACCTTTACAAATAATATTTAAAAATAAAACTATACATATAAAAAGTCAATTGAAAACTTTTGCTTCCTAACTTACCTAAAAGCCAAGCGTTTTTTAGAGTGTTGTTATTATACATTTCCTCCAAGATATCTCTTGCATTTGAATGCTTCCAGAAGAAAGAATAGCGCATGATTCTTTCTTCTGGAAGCATTCAAATGCAAGAGATATCTTGGAGGAAATGTATAATAACAACACTCTAAAAAACGCTTGGCTTTTAGGTAAGTTAGGAAGCAAAAGTTTTCAATTGACTTTTTATATGTATAGTTTTATTTTTAAATATTATTTGTAAAGGTGATTCTGGTTATCCACTACCATATGCACCACCATATTTTGAGTTTATAGTCAATATTTTATATTCATGATCGCAAATCTAAAAAAAAATTACAAAAGTTACTTTTTATTGCAAAAAATGTTTGTACATACGATCAAAGAATTAAGGCTATGAAATCCTTTTCTGTTAAAAAACATATGCTCGTTAGTGGAGGGTTTCTGTAAGCCAATGTGTGTACCATCTACACATCCAATTACTGAAAAAACATACCTCCAGGAATTTTAAACTTTCTCATGAACTCTTCCATACATTTGGTTGATTCTTGAAGCTTAAATACTATTAATTTAGGACACATTTTTAACTCTATTTCTTTTGCAACATGTGCAACACATCTGTTGACTGTACTTCGACACATTCCTTAATCGTTTCAAATAACATATTGGAAACTTCCATTTTCCAAAAGTGACAGTGTTGCTGCAAGCTGAAGATGTGGTGGAACTGCTGTGGACATGTGGTATATAATTAAAGGCATCTTTTGATACCCGAAACCGTTGCTTAAAACTACAAAAACATTAAAATAATTTAAAAATTAGTATCAATTATTTTCACATTTACTTACATTGTATCCGGAAAGGATAATGGGTTACTTTTATCACAAAGTTGTCTCCTAAGGCGCATTGTGTTATTTTCATCCTCTAAATCAGATGATGACATATTTGTTATAAAAAACAATTCTTCACTCATTTTCTTAAAAATAAAAATGTTATTAACAACAAAATTTGTAATTTTATAAGAAATAATTAATACTTACATTGTTAGATTTTTCTTTTTTACTTTTATTTTGTTTACATTTTAAGAAACATATGTTTTGGTTCTTTTACAAAACAAAAACAATCTAGTACATTTTTTCAAAATTTACGATTCGATAGCAATCGAATGCCATGATTAGGTCATTTGAAAGGTAACGTTGCTTTGTTCGATCACGTATGCGGCGATTAGACCCCAGGTATATTAAAATCAATCATTTTATATATTAGGCCTTCGTGCCAAACAGAATCAAAGGCTGCCTTGACGTCCAACAACACCATTCCTGTTGATTTTTGAAGGTCAAAATTATAAGCTATTATATTCTTAATTCTAACTAGAGGTTGAGATGTGTTATGTTCTCTGCGAAATCCAAACTGCTGGTGAGGATATATTTCGTTTGATTCAATGTAGGACATTAGTTTTTCATTGATGATTTTTTCGAAAACTTTGCCTATGGAGAACAATAAACTTATTGGGCGATGTGATGATGGGCTTTCTGGGGGTTTATTTGGCTTCCGTATTGGAATAACTTTAGCTGTTTTAAAATCGCGCGGAAAATATCCTATTTTAAGGCAAGAGTTGAAAATGCCAGTTAAATATTAGAATGATTTTTTAGGAAGAAATTTTAGGCATTTGTTACTAATTCCGTCAACACCCGGCGCTTTTTTAGATTTAAGATTTTTAATTATATCTTGTATTTGAGAATTAGTTATAAGCATATCATCCGTAACGTTAAAGGTACGCTGTCTAAAAGAACGAAGTGACTGCATTACTTGAAAGGCGGTTTCTTGATCGCCCATACTAAAAGAATTTGAATGGTTGGTCTCAAATGTTTGGGCCATTAAATTACATTTTTCGATTGTTATTAACTATTAAAATAGGAATGGAATTTCTTTTCTTCCTAACTATTTTAGTTAGATTCCAAAATGGAGCTGAACCTTTATCCAGCTTTGCTAGTATGTTATTCCAATATATATTTCGCAGTCTTATTAACTCCTCGCCTATCAATCTACTTAGAGCCTTCATTTCATTTAAGTCAGTTAAATTCCGGTATCTTTGCCAATTCCTTCGATAGGAATTTCTTTCTTGAATCAGTACTTTTAAATAAGTTGGAAGGGGTTTTGTAAACGAAGATTGGGGTTTTCTCGGAACGCTTAAATCAATTGCTGAATATATTAAATTCTTAAAATGAGTAACCGCTGAGTCTATTTGTTGTTCGGAAGCTAAGTTGCCTAAATTATGTATGTTTGTATTTGTACTAAGATAATAACGAAAGACTTGCCAATTTGCATTATGGTAGTCAAGCTTAACGAGACTCGTCCTTGATAAATGTTCAGCGACTTTGACCTGAACCGGTAGGTGATCAGAATTGAGGTCGTTCAGAACAGCTGCGGGAGAGCTCCGGTATATTTGTTAAAAAAAATCAAGAGTGGAGCCCTATCTATTTAAACAACTGGGTACATATGAATTATCAAATGGATATACGATATCAATACTGTATGATATAAGCTTTTCATTTAGGGTGTTCCCCCAACAATTTGCTCTTAAGCAGCCCCAATTTTAATGCCTACTGTTAAAATCACCTCCAAGAATAAATCTATTGTTAACACTACAGAGCCTACGTATATCCGAAGCGAAAATTTCCTTTCTACTACCACCAACACCAGCTGAACCGCCGGGCAAATAGCACGAAAAAATGTCTACACTACCAAAATCAGTATAAACTTTGACTCCAATATTTTCAATAAAATGGGTTTAAACAATAGATAATAAAACATGCTTTACATTTTTCTTAATTATAACAGCAACTCCACCTCCTCTTGAAGAAACTCTATCGTTTCTGTACACAAAAAAGTTTTTATGCTTTATGGAAATATTTGAGTTCAGCCACGTTTCCGATACTAAGCTTATATCTACGTCGTGGTTGTTTAAGAAATTGAATAATTTCAAACTTTTGTTGCGAATGCCTCTAGCATTCCACGTAATAATATTTAGTTCATTTGCCATTATGAAAGAAACTTACATGCGAGGTTTGTGATTACCTCGAATTGATCAGCCTTACTCCGACAGTTGCGAAGATTGGTGATTAACTCTAGTGTTAAGTTCTTAATTTCTTGTACTGTGAATAAGTCATTATTATTATTGTTGATTGGATTGTTTTTTTTTTGCTGTCATTGCGATGCCATATCCCACCAGCTTCAGCAACATTTTGACGAAGAGTATTGGGAAAAGCTTTTTTGTAGATTTCAGGATCTATAGCATTATAAGAGCGTGAGACATAGCGTCTTGGAGCTGGTTTTGAACGTTGTCGTATTTCTAAATTAGTAGCTTTACTGGGACAGACTTCGGAAGAAGATTTGTGATTTCCACTACAGTTTGCACATTTTAAAATCGATTCCTTACAATCAGAGGTTTTATGTGAGCCGGCACAAATTGTTTTAACTATACACCTGTTGGAACCATGGCCAAAATCTGGCAGTTATAGCACTGGGTGATTTTGTGTTTCCTTGCTTGTTGGAACTCCCATTTTATTTTGACATATTCTTATACTGAATAGTCTTGTCGTAACTCTTTCATAGTGATTGACTGTCGCTCAAAATATACAACGTAGATAAAATATTCATTGTTATAGTTATTTCTTTTAACTACTAGCTTTACGTCCAACACTTTAAGCCCATGTTTAGAAGTTTTTTCTTAATTATTGCAGGGTCATACTGATCGAGACCAAACAATAGAGCTTTATAAGGTTTTTCACCTTTGGTTGCATATGTGAAGAACTCATATGAATCAGTAAGAACAGAGCATAATTTGTCAAAGTCCTCCTTTGAACTGCAAAATAGTTTTAGCCCAATTGAAATTTTTCTAATAGAATAATTAGTAATATTATTTGCTTTACAAATTTCATGAAGTTCTTCTATTTTACACTTCAACACAGTAATTGGTGATATTATAACTTTTGTTGGTTTTTGTAAACATATTTCAACTTCATTATTATCATCAACAGCTTGTAATGGATAGCAATAATTTGTTGCTAATTTTGACTGACTAGCTTTAGTCGCGTTGTTATTGGGTTTTGGTTTTTTGTTCATTGTGTTAATGCATAATGCGTTAACATTATCAATTGATAATGTACGCTTTATATACTTTTTTTTTATATTTTTCCTTTTTTTTTTGTGATTCAGTATATTGAAAAATTGTTATTGTTCTTAGGAATGCAAAAGTTTTGTTTTGTTGTAAAATTCTTTTAATTTTTGTTTTTAAGTTCTTTTAGTAACGAGAATAAACACGTCTTTACACTTCAAAAGAATTAGCTGAACTGAGCAAATATTTTATATCTAAATATATGATTAAAAAAAATTCCTAAAGTTAATAGAAAAATTTAAAAAAAAAAACATCCAAAGATCTTTATCATTTTTACAGTGAAAGCAGGTACAAAAATTAATAAAGAAAACTCTCTGCAGAAAGATTTTCTAAAAACTAAAATAAAATTAAAAAAATAAGCAAAAAATTGACAAATCGCAATTTAACCTGAGAGAATTAAGTTTTCATTTAAATTTACAAAAAAAAAAAAAAATTAAAATTACAAAAAGTAAACAAATAACACCTCGAATTAAAAAATATATGTACAAGGATTTTATAATCCATACAAATATTCCTAATAATAATTTATATTTTTTTAATTTTGGACATAATATTCATGAACATTATGCTGTCACTTATGAAAGTGTCACAGTGTCCGCGCTTAAAACAGCGATGGCTTCGCTTACCAAACATTTTTTACATATCAGTCCTTCGGTCGGGTGCAAAGGTTTTCCGCTTTGTGGTATGAAAAATATAAGCCACTAGTACCAAAATTTCCTGCAAGCCAGTTTATAAGAACGTTACATCGTGAATGCATAAATTAAAAATAGCTAATTTTACCCAGCGTTCCCTGGGTTTAATTTTAGGGCCTTTTTACTGTATAATATATTATAGCATTATTTGATATATAGGGCTCTACTCCGAACACTTGAGAAAACTATTAAATTAGTTTGGATCTTAACGCTCATAGGCGCCTACTAAGTATCTGTTTTTGTTTTTATACGGACAAAATCACATTGTGTTTATGAAAACTCATAACGACCGTTTTGGTGCAAACTTTAGATAAACCATCTACACGACCGTATGAAGAAATCCTAAAAATATAATCGAATGATTTTTGACCATTCGTGTGTTGAAATGTCACAACACACTTGCAACAATTTCATATATTTAGATGAAAATAAATTTAAAGAATAAATGAAATTTAAAAATACTAATTTATTTAAAAACAAATCGTTCCTCTAACTTTTCCAAACAAAATATTAACAAATAAAGGTAAAAAAAATTAATTAAAATTCACTTTAAATAAATATTTATTTTAAAATCTGTAACACGTGAACAAAAAAAGGATTTCACATCGAAAAGTTCCTAAAAATATCATTAAAAATCCAAAAATCAATATTTGAACTAAGATATAGCTCTCTAAAAAACAAAGACTGTTAAAAAATTAAAAACGTTAAATTTATGATTTAATAAAACATTTAAAGTTGCAAACAATTAATAATATTAAGATTTTGTACAAAAATTGCAATATGTTTTGCCTAGAAGCGAACCGTAAACTGCATGTTGTTTTCCAATTGCTACTTGCGGATAAATATAAGTGAACACAGGAATATTTACAGCGAAAATGGCAATAAAAAGCAATTAATTGTTAATTGTTTCCTGTAATTTCACTGATTCATTTAAAAATTTCTGGACTTTTTTGACGGAATTTTTCATAGTGAAGAGTAAATAATATTCGCCACAGCCAAAATTTGCATCTTAAATTGTTGTTTCTTATTTATTTTTTTCCTTTGTTTGTAATGAATTTAAAAAGGAAAAGCTCAAGGCTATTAAAAAAATAATCCTTAGGAAGTTTACTTTTTACGTTTTTTTTCGTTTTTTTCTTTCTTTCTCTTTCTTTTGCTCTTTCTTGAAGAAATATTTTTTAGAGGATTTTAAGAAGGTTGCTTTTTGATACGATATAATTGAAAAATTTTTTTTTATTGAAGTTTAGTTTGTCAATAAGCTGGTGAGGAAAACTTAAGAAAATGAAAAAAAAAATCTGAAATTCATACTGAAAACTTTTTTCTTTTAAGTTTTATTCGGTAATAAAATTTGATTGTTATCCTTTATTTATTCAAATTGAAATATTTTTTAGTATTAATTTTTTGTAACTAACTTTAAATACGTAGTTTTTGCAGTAAATACTACCGAGTGATGTAGATTTTGATAGATGGTATTCCGCACTTTTACTTTTTCTAAAAATACCAACATCAAAGAAGTTACTTCCTTTAAATTAAATTATAGACTAAAGTGGTTTCCTTATGGATATAAGAACGTGCAATTTTGCTTTGCAGCTTAACTCTCACAGGACTGTGATAACGTAAAGAACATTTCAGTTTGGAGCAGTAATTAAAAAAATATAATTTTATATTCAATTCATTAGGAAATAATAAATGTCTTTAAGAAAGAAATATAATTTTTGGATTAAAAAATATTATATTTGAAGACTTTTTTGTGATAACGTTTCTTAAATGTTTTGTTACATTAAACAGCTGTCCAAAACTATTTTAAAATGTTGTTGTTCTTTGTAATAAGCTTTCCTTGAAATTAGTCATTAATCACTTTCTTTAACATGAAGATAAACAAAACTTGGAATCTACATGTATTGTTTTTTCACAAATTAAGACAACAAATAAGCTTGGCTGTTGCATGCTAATTATTGTTAGACAAAAACTTGAAGTAGTCACAAAATACTACACCACAACTTGCCATAAATAACTTTTTTCTTTTCTTTCTTTGGCAATACCTTACATATTTTTTCAATGTATCCCCATTGGTAACAAGCTCAAGGTGAGTATTAAACGAACTTAAAGTACGCTTTAGATGAAATTGTACCTAATTTGTTGAGTATAGAGCAGGTCGAATATTTAACGTTTAGAGGCTTCAGAGCTTAGTATTTAAAAGATATTTCTAACAATTGTGGCCAGAAAGTTCAATTAAAAAAAAATAGAATTGGAGAAAGACCTTATCATAGTTCTTGTCTCTAAACCAAAACCCAATTTTTAAGGAGTTTTAAATAGCAAAAAGAAAGAAAAACATTTTTCAATAACTCCTTGCCATATTTCGTTTTGCCATTTATAAAATAATTAAAGTAAAAAAATGTTATTTTAGATTCTACAATTTTACCGTGTTGCTGTATGACTTTTATATTTCACAAAAATGAGTGTTAACAGCCTTGTAGGCTTCTCTAAACTTACAAATTATTTTATTTTACTAATTTTTTTAGTTCATCTATTACGAAAATCCCACGTTCTATATTAAATTAAAATAGTCAAAAATTTTAAAGGAAAAAACTGCAACAAAAATTTTTTTTAAATAAATAAATTTCAAATTTTGAGATAAAAATTTATTAAAAAAATTGCTAATAGTAAATTCTTAAATAAATATTCAATTTTTTATAACACTTAGCTATTAAATAGCTCTTTAAAAATTGCTAATAGTAAATTCTTAACCCGAATTCTCCCGGTTTTAGAAATAGGCATCCGTTGCCATAATAATTTATTTACAACATATATATAATGCGTTTAGTACATATTAAGAAAAAAAATCGGGATATTGCGTTCAGATTTTTAGAAAATGGGTGTCGTCATATGACGACGTTAGCAAAATATAAGTACAAAACCGCAAAAAACTTTTTTTCTTTAATTCATTTATTTATGTGTAATTAAACATTAAAAAATAATAAATTATTAAATTTAAAAATTCAATTATTTATTTTATAAAATTGTATGATAAGAAGCGAAGCAATCAATACATGAGCCTTTATCACATCTTTTGCATTCAGTTCTTACTGTTGATTTGCAATTTTCACCAACACATCGTCTCTGTTTGTTGTTTTTTGTCCTTTGAACAAAGTGCATAAATCCATCATATCTAATGGAATCAGCTCCTGGTTGAGCTTTCGGTGTTCTCCCAGGACCTTTCGGTGCATTATTCTCTAATAGAAGATACGACATCGCTAGGTCTCTTCGAAAGCTCTTTTACCTTAGTGTCTTTTCTTGCTAAAAGCCAAGCATTTTGCATAGAAACGTCTAACATCCACGTGAAAAGTGGCCACCACCATTTTTTGCCTCATGGATATGCGGTCAGCATTTATGTTTTGATCCATACGATCAGTTCCACCCATATTTTTATTATAACTTTGAATGGAGTATGGAATATTTACTTCAACGTGTTTAAGTTGAGTCTTGCACATTTCCAAACTTCTTTTCCATTTCTTCATTGCCCTGAAAGGTTTTTCCGTGATATGGATCAAAAGCAATGAGAATGAGGGTGAATTTTGGCACCAAATTTTATATCCAAAACGAATTGGTTTGTTTCGGATGGCTTGCTTACAGCCGTGTTTGCCGAAATACTCCACCATTGCTTTATCATGTGCCACTGACTCTGTAGGTTTGAAATGCTTCATAAACGCTTTTTGAAGATGGCAAATAAGTGGACTTATTTTGCAGAACTTGTCCGTCTTATCTAAATTAGCATTAGACTGAAAATGCAACGCTTTCATAATGGCATCGAATCTATTTCTACGCATTGCTTTGTATATAGCATTATTACGTAAATCTTCGCCAGTGTTCCAATACATTGCTTTGCTAGATAATAGATTGTATCCAGAAACCACTAAAATACCTAAAAATACTCTCAGTTCCTTTTTGGTTAACTTTATATCTGGCCAATTTTTGGATAAACAATATTCAGTACTTTGAGCGATTATAAGATCCACCAATTCATCGTCGAAAAAAAGTTCAAAGTACTGAACAGCCGTCATGGTTTCATTGCATTCGTTTGCAGGCATGCTGAATTCTGGAATTGTTGCTGTTTTTCCGCCTAATTTCCAAGTAATGGCATTTTCATTTTGCTGTTTTCCTGTCACTTTCTTTCTTTTGATATCTTTCTCTGCGGAGTCTAAAGAAACTTCTCTATTGTTTATTATTTCACCAGGTGCCAGAAGTTGATTTCGAGACAGAGTATTGACATTACCCGCGTTTTCTTCATCCGAATCTTCATCAGTCAACACATTAACTTCTGGAGGCTCGATATAAAAATCGTTCAATTCGCCATCTTCCTCCAAAATATCAAATATTTCTGCTACACTAAGAAACTTACTATAAGAAAAAAATTAAATAGTAAGTACTCATTTTATCATAGTATCGTCATATAACGACAGCCAAATATATTCTCAAAATACAAAAAAATCTTTTACAAATTTTTTAACGGTTCTTAATGAACACTTGCCTGGTAATGTAAACTTTTAACTTATTTCACTTTTAAGTCATATCAATAAGTTTTACCCATTTTTCAACAGTTACCTTCTAGTTGAGCTCATAATTTTTAGCTTTTAAAAAAGAAGAAAGAAATTAAAAAATGGACTGAACACGAACACTTTGCGCAACAACTTTAAACTAAATATTTTATGAAAAAGTTATCAACATAGTGTAGAAACACAACAGACGACGGTAACGGAACGATTTATCGTTGCTGAGAGTAAGTAAACAAAATAACGACGATTCTCTGACGGCATTCATAATATTTATTTTCATTTCAGCTTTGTGTTTGTTTTCAAAAATATTGTGTTAAAATATTTTATTACATTTAAATGAATTAGATAAATTCTATTAAAAACTCGATGAAACGTAAAGAATATTAAGTACATTTAACATATCCATGGCATTAGAGTCTATTGGACTGGTTAACCTTGTAAGAGATTCAATAGGTCTTTTCAAAACCTTCTCACAAATTGAAGAGCGGGACGAAGAATAAATGATGACTGACTTAAGATGAGACATGGGCTCATATTTTTCACCTTTTCAGTTATTTTTTCAATCAATTTTATTTTCATATTTTTAACCTTTTCAATTATGTTTTTCATTTACGTACATACATGTATCAGTTTTTTTTTAAATATTTTTATTCCTGAAATTTTGTTCTATTTTTATATAAATAATGTGCCTTTGCTATTATTGTGAATTCAAATGCTTATAAAATACTTATATTTCTGGCAATATTGTTAGGAGAGTGAGAGACTAAATGTGAGAGAATAATGAAAACCGACAAGAAAATAAAATAAATTTTATCTCAGCGGCATTGTCGTTGAACGATAACTTATGTCAAATTTGTATGAAAATATCGTTACCGTCGTGTGTTGTGTTCCTACACATACAAAACATGTGCTCTGGTTTTATTTGTTTTTGACAAATTATAACTGTTTTACAACAAATTGAAGTAGGCCATGTTTTTGTCGTCATTTGAGGACGCTAGCAGAATTCGGATTAAATAAATATTCAATTTTTTAAAACACTTAAGGCCGTGTCAGATAGAACTTTTTCGCTTTGCGTGACATTTCAAACTTTGAAAAAAAAGTGTAAAACGCAAGAGGTATGTCACAATAAAAACTTTGACAGCGCTTAATTATTGTTTGTTTACGTTAAAAGTGCATAGTAGTTTTTATATTTTCATTAAAATAATATTAAAAAATGTTATTGGAGGACATATTGGAATTGGTTCTAATCCTAATCTTAATGAATGAAGCATTTTTATATAACTACATGTATACATAAGAATATTAAAATAAACTATTTCCTATAGTTAAAATAATTTGTTACAAATTAATACTAGAAGCCTTTTTCAAAAATAATAAAGGAATAATATTCAATAAAAAAATTACATTTTAAAATACTTACCTCTTTTACTTTAGATTTTGCAAAAAATAATATACAAATGTATAGCAGCTAATTGTCAAAGCGCGCCAAAAGATGAGTGTTGACCAACTTTGCGCTTTGCTTTGCGTTAAAAGTGCTTTATGTGACATGTTTCATATAAGTTCATACACTTTATCTTAAATGTCAAAGCGAATTTGCAACGCAACGCAAAGCAAAAGTTTTATCTGACACGGACTTTAGCTATCAAATAGCTCTTTAAAAATTGATTGTGTGCCTCATTGATTGACGATTTCCCTTTCAAGCCTCATTAGCCTTTACTTTCTGTTGCTGTTCTATTCCATGCCGTTCTGCTTTTTAAATTAATGTGTTGACAGAAACTAATCAGATGATTTATCACTAAGCTGAAAGTAAAGACTTATTCTGCTTTTAGAAATATTATAGAATAACGGAAGAAAGAGAAGAATATTTATAACTATTACGTGCATAAGCTGTCAGTCGTTAAAAATAGTAAAAACCGAACAAAGAACAACGACATGAACTTTAGTTTGTTGATACGCCAAACAATTATTGTTGTCCCTACTGGTGGGGTTTACAGTAGGCACGACGAATATTTTGAAAAAAATTTATCCTCCTACCAACTGTCAAATATGGAATAATTGATTTTACAGTGTGGCGCAAAAGTGGTTTGTAAAATATTCTTCATTTGTTGCGAGAATTTTTTGGCCCTTCTCTGACTTTGCGCTTAATTTCTTTCGTTGAGGCATTTTGAGACTTCGCTGTTACTAATCCAAGGTACTAACTTGCTCAACTAGGAAGGTGGTCACCAATATAAAGCAATAAATTTTCAATTTTTATACATACTTTTCATGTAAACAGAGCTTAGTCTTTCTTTTTTATTAAAATATTGTTATCACATTAATTTTGAATCTTCTGTCATATCATGAACCTGTATGCGCAACCGAGATGTTGTCGTTACACTGAATAATTTTAATGTACAAGAACCAAACACTCTTAATGCCTTCAGGAAGAAATGATCTCTACGAATCAACCCAGCAAAAAATTTCAGAAAAGGTAGCAGACTATGGTCAAATTGAAAAGGAAGCAATATATATTATTTTTGGTGTAAAAAAATTTCATGACTATATATATAGACGGAAGTTCATATTATTTACCAATCACAAGCCTCTTATTTCAATTTTTAGTCCATTGAAAGGTATTTCTGTAACATCTGCAAATAGACTACAACGTTGGGCTTTAATATTGTCTAGTTATATATATACTATAAAGTATAAATATACGAAATTTCATGGAAATGTTGACGCATTATCTAGACTACCTTATAAAGAAAATGTTGATTTTGACAAATCAATAGAAATTAATGAAATCACATCAACGAGCAATTTAACAATTTTTAAATTTATTTTAAAATTATAGCAAAATGTTCAAGCATAGACAAAATTTTAATTAAGGTATTACATTTTATTAAAAATGGTTGGTCAGCCAACGATACATCATTTCCCGAAGAGTTGTTACCCTACTACCGTCAAAGAAATAACCGTGTTCTGATAC
Organism: Cistogaster globosa; assembly: GCA_937654795.1. Taxonomy (NCBI): domain Eukaryota; kingdom Metazoa; phylum Arthropoda; class Insecta; order Diptera; family Tachinidae; genus Cistogaster; species Cistogaster globosa. The sequence goes on from OW569405.1 coordinate 57,072,491, forward strand.
CAAAATGTTTAACAAATCGGATATTACAGCTATTGCAGGATAGTTAAAATAAAACAAATAGCAAGACGTTATTGCTGGTGGCCAAGAATAGATGACGATATAACCAAAATTGTTTCATCGTGCCAAGCTTGCTTTTCACACGCAGCAAATCCTTCAAAACAATTTTAATCTTGGCGTAAACCTTCTTTTCTTTGGCAACGTATACATTTGGACTAGCGGGTTCATTTGAATGGTTTATGTGGCTCATAATAGCAGACTCCTTTTCTCAGTTTTTGTATGTAATAAAAATGGAAAGCATTACTTCAATACTTATATACAATGAAAGCATTACAAAACGTATTTTTAATATAAGGCTTGCCAGAAACTATTGCTACAGATAATGGGACGCAATTTACCTCAAATGATTTTAAGGTGTTTTGTGAGGTTCATGGTATTCAATATTTAACAACAACACCTTTTCACCCTTCTTCTAATGGTAATGCTGGCAGGTTTGTATGTACATTTAATTCATCTATTAAGGAACAACCATTGGATGGTTCTAATTTACAGGCTTCTGTTCTTGCATATTTAACAACGTATAGGGCTAGACAACCTCGAACGTTACTTTCTCTCTTAAGCCCTAATACAATCCAAACCTCATGCTCTACCTACAATAAATCTTGTATTAAGTTAACGATATCGTCTTGGTCAAAAACTTTTCTGAAGGGGAAAAATGGGTCCAAGGGACAATTCTAAAACGACTTAGTAATATGATGTTTCATGTTAAAGTTGAAAATAAGATTTGGAAACGTCATGAAAGTCAAATACTTCAAAACAAATCACCAGATAATTCCAGTTTTCAAAATATTTCTGAAAGAGCCTTGTCTTTATTACAATCAACACAACCTACACAGCAGAATTCCTAAACATATAAAGGGTTATATTCGACTATGGGAAGTGGACAAATTTTTCGTGATGAGTCTAATAATCCATATTCTACGAGCCCCTTATCTAATGGATCTCCGTTGGCAATAAAACCCCAAATAAGGAAATCTAGTCGGATTAAAAGAAAGCCTGATGGTTGTTAACCTTAGTTTTGCAATTGGGCGAAGAAAAAATAATATGTTTTACTGTTCTTATATTAAATTATTTCAACTTGCTCAAATAATATAATTTCAAGTTATACGTTGATTGTTTTTTATAAAAAATATTTTTTGTCGATATAATATTTTTGTGTCAGAAAGAATTTGATTTTTAAATAAAATATAACTATTTGATTTTTTGTAAAATGTTGTGTTTTAAAACATTTTACCTCTTAAATACTCAGCAAAACAATCATCGAATTTAAGCTGTCATAAATGCTGTCAATCACTTAAGAAGCCTAAAAGTTTAAAATGTGTTACTGCAGAAGACAAAAAGGCAGTAATCGACAACTGTGTAGCATAGATTACCGAGGACTGTCAACCATTTTCTGCAATAGATGGTTCTGGCTTTATAAAGCTTGCAAAGTTTTTTATCAAAGTATGGCGAAAATGTTGACATTGAGTGCCTAGTGCGGCAACGATTTCGCGTACCGTGCAGAAGTTAGCAGATGATAAAAAAAAAGAAATTAAAGAGGAAATAGTCAACATTGTGCATAGTGGAGCGGCGTCCGCTTGAATTGATTTACGTTTGCAAAAATTTTTTGGGAGTAACATTGCACTATCTATCCATTTACATACATATGTACATATGTAAATGAAAATTCGTGCATAAACTCATAAGCGTTCGTTTTTGCTTTTTGATTTTTATTCTACATCAATATAAACACTGATGATCCGAATGAACAGTTTTCTGTTTGTGTTTGATTTTCCATCAAAGCAATCATATTTGAATAAAATGAACAACTACCCGAATTGATTTGAGTTAGATGACACATGATTAAAGTCACACAGCCAACAAAATATTATTTGATTGAATTAAAATCAACAGCGAATATGTGCGTTCGAACAAGTTTGGTCGTTTGAACCAAGGCATATTGATACCAGGTGAGTGCATTCGCTTTTACTTGTATTTTGTTTTTGTAAAAACTTTTAAGCTGTCAAAAACGTTTGGCAATATATGTGTATGTATTTCAATATATTTTTAGTGGCTTTCTTAGTTTTGACAAAAACATACACACATACTGCTAGACATTATTGACAGCTCAAAAGCTTCTACAAAAAGAAAATACACGTAAAAGCTAAAACATATGTTGACAGCATAATCTGTTGCAGACACCTGTTCAATGCGCCTTGGTTTGAACATAGAGGCTTGTTTTTAGGATGAAAATTTGGTATGACCGTTGTTGCAATCAACCATTGTCGTTCTTTGATAACCAAAAAAAAAAGGATTTTTTTTTTGAAAAGTGGCATCAAAAAGGCGATTTTTTTTAAAGTGGTACCAAAAAGGGGATTAAGAAAAGTGGCGCCAAAAAAGAGGAATAATCAAAAAATGGGGAAACTATTTTAAAAATATAATAACTATTTTTAAATGACTATAACTTTTAATTTATTTAAAGGTTTAAATGTTTCATTTCTTTACAGTATTTATAAACATACACTTAAATTCATAAAAATATTTACATATTAGATTATAAAAAATTACATTTCACAGAAATACTTCTCGATGCAATAGTATCAAGAATAACGGTTTTACAAGCATTTACATTTCAAATATTACATTGTGATAAATACAGTTTCTATTATGTTTTTACCTCCTTCTGTAAAATCACGATTATGCAAGTTAGGGCCTCTCTACATGAGACCAGCGATATACAGATTATATTCAAGCTAAAGAATAACATTTCTTTTTAGCATGTATAGTCAGAATTGTCCCTATAGTAAATAAAATAATCGGCTGATAAGAAACCCTAATTATAAATTAACTATTTCGCAACTGACTACAAATTGGTTTAAATATTATGCAGATATCAACCAACAGATTGAATAGAATTACATGTAAGTAATAAATAAAAGCAAAAGAAGCATGTCATGATCAGCCTTGCCGTTTTTTGGATATTTTTTTATGCAATTTGGTTATTTTTGTTTAAATTTAGTACTAAAAAATTAAAACCAGCGGAAACACTGGCCATGATGTCAGTGTCAAATAAGGTTTTTGAGGTAATTGTTTAATTTTAATATTAAACGTTATAAAATTAATAAAATATTGAAATATTTTAAAAGTGATAGTGTTATATTATAAAATAGTTATAAAATGTATAGTAAAAGGTATTTAAAGCGAAAAATAAAATCAGGAAAGGAAAAATATGTACAGAAATGAAGAAATGAGAATAATGAAGAACGCTCCAGCAGCAATGGAAGTGGTAAAAGTTGCAAGTGAAAGCAATTTTTGTGTCGATGATGTGGAAAATAAAAAAGACAATACAATCTCTACGTGAACAACTGTAAGAATGGTATAATAAAAATATGCCATCGCGTAAAAGTTTTGATGAACTCTTGGCAATTTTAAAAGAAGAAGGCTTAGATGTACCATTAAGTGCTAATGCATTTTTTAAGAAAAGTGATTGTTAAATCGTATCACAAGTTTCTTCTGGGTTATACACCCATTTTGGAATTTTAAAACAATTAGAAAGGGTTTCGCATTTATTTAAACATTGTGGCGAAATTTTGGTTGACATTAATATTGACGGAATTCCATTGCTTAAAATTTCAAAAACATAATTGTGGCCAATTTTGATGAAGGTCGTCAATATAACAAGCTTGTCTGTTTTTCCGGTAGGAGTTTTTTAGGCCGAGGCAAACCTAAAAATATTGAAGAATTCCTTCATGAGTTTATTCAGGAATCAGACGTTTTGCTGAGAAATGGACTAAAATTTGAAGAACAATCAATTGCATTGAAAATTAGGGCAATAATGTGTGATACGCCGGCAAGAGCTTTTGCGTGTGGCATCGTAAGCCACACCTGCCGCTATGGATGCACAAAATGCAATCAAAAAGAAACCCCAAATAAATAAATTAATAAATACAATTTCTTACACTCCAAATATAAAAACTAATACCCGTTTTTTATTTTTACAATATTTTCGAGGAAATATTATAGAGAAACATTTTTTGGTCCTTCGAGCCGGATAGAAACCCTCCAAATCTAGAAATATTTTTAAGAAAATATTATTATTTTCAGATTCTCTGTGAATTTTTATCATCCATTTTTATTTTTTTTATTTTTAAAAACCCGTGAAAATAAGGTACGTTTTGTACTTTTTAATAAGTTAAATATACGTATATATAAAAAAAATAAATAAATATAATAAACGAGATTGTGTTAAAAAAAAGACAAAATAACCAACCAGTGCAAAAAATCACAAAAACAAAAACTCGTGTTAATATTCATTTGCCGTCGGCAATCACAATTGTTTTGTTGTGTGTATTAATACCTACCCTTAATTTTTTTAATTCGCGTATGGTACTAAGTTAAATAAAAAAGTGAAACAATAGTAATTTACTCATGTTATTTAACTCATAATTATTTAACTGTTGCATACATATTTAAAATTGTTTTTTTGCTGTTTAATTAATTCCTGCTTATTTGTTCTCTGATAACTTCTCTCTTAACAAAAGCTTTTATTGTTCATACTGTGCTAGTTAGAGTGAATTTACACAAGGAAAGTTTACTTTGTAAAGTTTTGATTTTATGTGGGGAGAGGAAGAAAAAATGATAAGCAGTACAGACTTTGATGTACTCGCAAAGTTTGCTTTGTTGTATATATGTGCAAAATTTCCAAAAAGTAAGAAGGATCACACAGAAGGAAACAAAATTTGTAAAAGAAAACTTTGTGTGTCTGAACACGAAACAAAGTTTAAAAGGAAATTAACAAAACTTTGTCAAAGTAAAATTTGCCTGCTTGAATGTGGACTTACATTGAATAAAACAAAAAAGAGAATACAAAATAACAACTTTTGCTCGTTAGTTTACTTGTAAATTAAAACAAACGGACAGCCGCGAATTTAATAAAATATTTTGTGATTTTGTTATGAGTTTTAAAAATAACAAATAATAAATATATATAGTATTTTAACTCAGTGATATTGTGAGAGTGATACTGTTTACAAAAACAACCCCCGTTTTTTATTTTCATAATCACTCAATACATGCTGTTGGTTGTTTTTTCCTTTTTCTCTTGTTTTTTATATTATTACACCCAACAAACATTAGTGCTGCAACTTGATAATTTTACAAAACTTTAAAATCTTGTAAAGGGCATATTTTTGCTCTTTTTAAATAATTTTTAAAAATATTTTACCCTTATTTAACAAATAAAATAATTTTGTGCATTTGTTTTGAGATTTGATAGATTTTGAAAACAGTTTTCATTTGTTTTGAAATTAAATATGTTTTGATCTGTGAGTTTAGCCCATATTACGTGATAGCTTCACGCCATTTTTTAAATATTTCGTGGTAGATTCTTTTTTTTATATCTGCTCAAGAATTTCTCATTATTACCTAATGTCAAAAATAGACATGGCTACATTAATCCGTAATGCCGATCGTTTGGCTGAATTCGAGACATATATTGCCAATATACCCGTGGCGGACCACCAAATTGGTTCGTTAAGTAGTCATGAGAAGGAATTAAATCGTTTATGGGAAGCTGATCGGTTAACTTACAACTCATTGTTAGTTGAGGAAGATAAAGTGAAAGGAGTTCAGATTGTAGAAATAAAATTAAAATATATGGGATCTTATAGTGCCTATAGCCGTGGAATTTCGCTGATAACGGCCCAGCTAGACCGTTAAAAACGGCTGCTCATATGTTAGGTCAATGGACCAGGCGATCTATTCAATGCCTATGGTTAATTTACCCCCTTGTGATACCCCAACTTTTTACGGTTACTATAAGAGTTGACCATCCTTTCGCGATATTTTATCTGCTTTGTATGGCGATAACCCACGTCTGACTCCAGTACAAAAACTGTATTATTTGTTGCAAAAAATTGCCAAAGATGCCTATAATATCATACAAATGGTACCTCTCAGTCATGATGGCTATGCAATTGCATGGAAAAAGTTGGTAGACACTTATGAGAACAAAAGTACCTTTGTAACTGAACAGCTTCGAACCCTTTTGAGTATTAAACCCATTATTCAGGAATCGGGTTCTAATATAAAGAATTTAAAAGAACAATAAACGATTGTATAACAAATCTATCTTTGCTAGAAGTAATCCCAGAAATATTTTATAACGTAATGTTAGTGTATATTTTTGCTACAAAGCTACCCGAGAATACTCTGAGCATTTGGGAGCAGTTTAAGAAATCGTGCCAAAAAACCCTTGAATGGAAAGACATGGATGCATTCTTAACAGCCCATTTTAAAACACTTGAGTCAATTTCTGACATAAGTCGGTCGCACTCAAGCCCTATTCAAAACCCGGACAAGAACGCTAGCACTGTCTTTGCGCGAAAGAATTCTAATTTTAATGCTCAGAAAAAATCTTCTTTTGACTCCAGGAAAATTCAAAGTTTTGCGATAAAAACTGGTGCTACCCCAACAGTTTGTCGTTGTTTTCTTTGTCAAGGCTCTCACCCCCTGAGATTCTGCCCTAGTTTTCTAAGTCAAAGTGTTGAAGAAAGAATGTCGAAAGTGAAAAGGCTAACATTTTGTTCAAACTGTCTGGCGACCTCTCATGAATTTCGGAAATGTAAGAGCATTCATGTTTGTACATTATGTAAGCAGAAGCATCACTCTTTGCTTCACGGAGACTTAAGGCCAAATAAGTCTACTAGTAATTCATCCCAGCTACTTATAGCATCTAATATGACTGCTTCTTCATCTTTAAACCCACAGAAATCAGCTAACAACCAGTTGCAACCCCCTCTTAATTTTAACCCTTCAACATCCTCAACGACTCGTAATTTGCAAGGTTACTCTGCGCATCTAAAATCAAGCCTAAGCTCAACGGTGCTTTTGGGTTTGACTATTTACATTATTCATATTAATGACATTAGATGTAAAGCAAGAGCGTTGGTTGACCCCGGTTCGCAAGGTACCTTCATATCAAGAAGGTTACAAAGGAAACTTGCTATTCCTACATTTTCTGTGCCATCGACAAATTTCACTGGCATGATGGATTGCTAGGTAAATGTTCAACGATGTGTATTTTAACAGTCAGATCACCGATCGATCCCAGTTTTAGACTAAAGATTTGCGCTTATGTTGTTGAAAAAATCACTGGTCGGTTGCCCTCGTGTAGTTTATCTGAGGTTAAAATAACTGATGCCATGTGCACCCGTATGGATATACTTTTTGGAGGAAATGTATATTCAAAAATTCTTATCTCGGATGTCAAAATAAATCCGAATGGAAACCTGATCGCCTAAAGAACTGTTTTTGGTTGGATAGTTACTGGTAAAGTTTTCAGATCGGAACCACTTTATTCGATAGCATCATTTTGCACCCATGCTGAGTTAAATACTCAACTCATTTGTTTTTGGGAACTTGAAGAAGTTCCACAAGTTTATTGACTTTCCGATGACGAAGAATATTGCGAAAAACTTTGCCGAACTACCACTTATAGAAACGCCGATGGTTGCTTTATTGTATCGCTCTCATTTCGTCGGAAAATTTCAAATAAATTATCATTAGGAGATTCTCGGACTAACGCCTTAATTCAGTTTATGCGAAACGAAACCCGACTTGTAAAATACTCCGAATTAAAATCGCAATATGATATGGTGATTAGCAAATATTTTGAGATGGGACATATGAAAGCCGTACAGACACCCGTTAAGGATGCAACGAATTATTATTATTTACACCATCACGCTGTTTTTAAACCAGATAGTTTTACCACCAAACTTTGTGTGGTATTTAATGCTTCGAACCCCTCTTCTAACGGCGTAAGCCTTAATAATGTATTATACCCCGGACCTGTATTACAAGTGGATCTTACCATTTTGATTTTGCGATAGCGGCTCTTTCGTTATGTTTTTAATGCGGATATTGAAAAGATGTATCGTTAGATATTAATTCGTCCCGATCAGACCCAATATCAGCGAATATTGTTTCGTGAAAACCCTGAATCTGAAATTAAGGACTATGAGCTCAATACGGTCACATTCGGAGTGAATCGTGCGCCGTATTTAGCTATTCGTACCCTTTTACAACTTGCAGATGATTGTGAACACCAAAGTCCAGCGGCATCTGAAATATTAAAAACCCAAATGTATGTTGATGACGTACTAGTTGGCTCATATGAGCTAGATGACGCTTTTAAAAGACGTAATGAACTAACCCAGGTTCTTGGTTCAGCTGGTTTCATTTTACGAAAATGGACAGCCAATCATTTACGCCTCCTAGAAGATTTAACCCGTGAGAATCTGCTTGATGCAGACTTCTTAAAGTTTTTAGATGCTAGTAACACAAACACCCTCGGCTTGCGGTGGAATGCAAACAAAGATAGATTCTATTTTAAACTCGTTTCACAGCAACGCCGGGATCTTGTCACGAAACGCGCGGTTTTGTTTGAAATAGTAAAGTTATTTGACCCTGCCGGTTGGCTCTCTCCAAAAATTATTGTGTCAAAAATTATAATGCAACAAATTTGGAAAGACAAGACAGATTGGGACGAAAAATTAAAACCCTTATACAATGGCGATCATTTTTAACCGATTACCCTAATATAGAGAAAATTAATATTCCAAGATGGGTTAATTTTCTGAAATGAAATTGAACTTCATGCTTTTTGTGATGCCTCGGAGAAGGCATATGGCGTAGCTCTGCACTAACGGAACATTTCTTCTGTAGAAATCACGGCGCACTTACTCGCGTCAAAAACAAAGGTAGCTCCTATGAAAACTAAAACATTACCCCGTTTAAAATTATGCGGAGCGGCTTTGATGGTAAACATGGTAGAATCGCTATGTAGTCAATTAAATCTAGACAAGAGAAAGATTTTTTTGTGGACTGATTTTACTATTGTTTTATCTTGGCTCAAAAAAACCCCTTGCCATTGGCCAACCTTTGTAAAGAACAGAGTAGCCTTAATTTTGAGTAAAGTTGGTAATGAGACTTGGTCTCATGTCGGCTCTAAAGACAACCCCGCCGATTTGGCAAGTCGTGGAATCCTCGCTCGAGATTTGGTCAATAATTCTCTATGGTGGCATGGGCCTACCTGGTTAAGACAACCTCGAGAGTGTTGGCCACAGCAGTCTCTCATTGATCAATCATTTTCTGTTCTGGTAGAACATCCGTATGATATACTTGAACGTATTTCAGATATACCCCGTGCAATGCGAATAATATAATAATGATTTGATATTGGTTCAGGTGTTTACAGTATTTGAGATCCCGAAAATGCTTGTACAATACCTTAGATTTAATCCAAGCGAAAGTGAAGCTTACACCCGTTTTACTCGTTTCTTTATTGAACATATTCACAAATACTCTGTTCATGGCGGACATTCTCTAATGTTTCGAATAGTTAGAAGTGAGTTTTGGGTCCCCAAGCTGAAAAATCTAATCCGTACAATTATCCATAGTTGTAAAATATGTACAATTTATAGAAAAAATACCAGTCAACAAATTATAGCTGCATTATTCCCAGAACGTTCGTTTCTTACTAGACCATTTACCCACACCAGGTTAGATTTTGCCGGCCCATTCGACGTTAAATCATACATTGGTCGAGGTTGTCCAATTACCAAAGGTTATGTTCTTGTTTTCGTCTGCTTTGCAACAAAAGCAATTCATTTAGAAGCAACAGGTGATATGTAGACAGAAACGTTTCTTGCAGTCTTTGCCCGTTTTTTCTCTCGTCGTGGCTGTCCTGCTCATTTATACTCAGATAATGGTACTGCATTTGTTGGAGCATCCAATTTAAAAAAGGTTGATCGGAAACCGTTTTTATCTGATCTAAGAAGAAAAATTCGTGTACGGAATAGTGTTTAGCTCATTGAACGGCATTATATACCCCCTGGAGTTCCCCACATGGGTGGCTTATGGGAAGCCGGCGTGAAGAGTGCGAAAACTCATTTACGGAAAATTTCTAGGGTTCAGAAATTTACATTTGGGGAGTTTGCGACAATTTTAACCCGTATAGAAGCATGCCTGAATTCAAGACCACTAACCGCAATGTCAGAAAATCCCTCTGATTTAGTCCCGTTAACCCCAGGTCACTTTTTGATTGGAGCGCCGCTCCTAACACCCCTTGAACCCGATCATTCCGATCTCAGATTGAGTGTTGTCAATAGATGGCAAAAGCTCAAAGTTCTTCACCACCATTTTGCACAGAGGTGGAAAGATGAATATCTAAAAAAAACGTCACCGGAGGGTGAAGTGGAAATATCCTCAAAGGGACTTTGAAGTAGAAGATTAGGTAGTTATTCAACAGGATAATTTACCTCCAAATGAGTGGCGACTAGGTCGAATAAAAAAAAATTATTTAGGACATGAATCAAAAGTCCGCATTGCGGACGTGAGAACAGCTTCCGGCACTATCACCCGGCCTATTGTGAAGCTCGTTCTTTTACACATTTCTGGAACCTGCTAATTCTCTCTCTCTTTTTACTCTAGCAAAATGTCAGCAGCATCACTTCGCCATGAAGTACACCGCAAACCAGTGGAAGGCCCATCTTCGGAGACTAGGCCTCCACGCGACAAGGCTCTGCAGGACTGCCGTATTTGTAAGAGTGAGCATGAGTTGAGGAAATGTCCGAAGTTTCGCACTATACCCTCCTTCACAGTCATAAAAATCAAGCTCACCCTTGCAGAGACAGAACCCCAATGCAGCCCAGCGGCAGCTCTGACACCCGTAATGAGGCAAAAGAAAAGCGTAGACGAAAAAGGCGTGCTACCAAGAAAAACGTGCTGTCTACCTATCATTGTTGCAACCACCACCAACAACTACAACAACAACCATCCCAACAAATTCAACCCCAGCAACAATACCCATAATATTCTGGGACTAACCAGCCAGCAACCATTGTTATTAATGTGATGTCCGGATGCATTCTCTAAAGTCCACAACCACATGTTTCCTTTTTTATTATAATTGTTTAAACATAATTTAAAACTACAAATGAATTGTTATTTATTTACTTTTTTTTTAGGTTAAGCTTTGTCCTTAGCCACCCTTGTTGCAGTACTGCAAGGGGGCGGGATGTTTACGCGCATAGTGTGAACGTCTCTGATTTTTGTTCAACTGACGTTTCTACATATTATCCGTAAAGTTATTGGCGCGTAATTGTTATGTTTTTTATTTATGTGTACTCACTTAATTTTGTAAAACCCAAATGCATGGTACGAGCAAAAGTTAAGAAAAAGAAACCCCAAATAAATAAATAAATAAATAAAATTTATTACACCCCAAATATAAAAACTAATACCCGTTTTTTTATTTTTACAATTTTTTCGAGGAAATATTTCTAGAGAAACATACATTGTATTTACAAGCAGCAAGTTCTTTAAAAATTAAAAAAAAAAAAAATACATAAAACAAATAGTGCCATGTAACAAAAAAAATTTTAAATGTATCAAAAAGTGGCAAATTTAGCTCTTTTTAAAAAAGGGGCACTGACCCTCTTAGCATTAGAAAAAGTAGAGAAAAAGTAGCAATTTGCTACTTTGGTAGCATCAACGGTCACGCTGCTGATAACAACGAGAGAGGTGCATATTTCATAAAGAGTAATTATCTAAACAGAATTGAAAGAAAAGCATATCTCACTCAAGAGCAGGGAAACGAAAAAATCCCTGTAATCCTCAAGAGTAAATTTCAAAGAATATGTACGGAATATGCCTTAAAAACTTATATTATCACATTAAAAATGAAGGATTTTTTATAAAATACAGGAGCAGACATCTCTAAATTAGAGAAGTTTTATAAGGAATAAAAGAATAAAAGGACACAAAGCTTGCAAAATCACAGGAATAGAAAATAATGCAATACAAACAATGGGTACTTAAATATTAAAACCATTACTTCACGCTAAGTAGAATTGAAGTTTCTCTTATAGATACATTTAAATATCTTGGTATTATTTTAAGTAAATTGTTTAAATTTAACTATCATAGCAAATTTTTTTTAAACAAAATAACGAAAGTTAATAATTGCTGAGAGAGAATTTTAACTTCTAAATGTCTTCTTGTGAAAACAAAACTTTTGGTTTATTGTTTAAGGCCAGAATAAGGAATTCTAATAAAATTTGAATAAAATTGAAAATTTTTTATTTCAAAAACTAAGAAATTCTCCAACGACATACATAATTTATAAGGAGTCTGCAGTTACTTCTTTGAGCATTATATAATCCAATTAATTTAAAAATTATTATTAAATATGCAACAGTTAGAATTGGGAGCCTGTTTGTTTGCCCTTAATTCTTTTTAAGACGTCATGTTCTAATTTTAAATTTTCCAAATTTGACTAATTATTTTTTTTTCATATCATAATATTGTTGAAATAAAGCCCAATAAAATTAATTTATTTTAATAAAAGCATATATGAATGTTTGTACTAATCATTATTTAAATGAGAATTTAAATATCCATTCTAATAGAACTCCAATGCAAGATCCTTTAGACGAGAATGATATTCGGGCGTTAGTTTTTGGGTGCATTTTAATTCCTTTGCGGTCTTATTCATTTCGCTTATCTTATTCAAATTTGGTATGTTTTTTGGATCAAAAGTTACAGCAGGTAAAATCCACATACATATCGCCAAACCATAAAAAACATGTTTGTAGTACTCCTCGGTAATGTTGCGCAGAGAGAATGCTGTGCGTGATGCATTCAGTTCAGTACGTGAATGCACGAATTGGTTTTCCAGATTATCATACAATGCCAGACAATATGTTTCTAGCAAGTGTTTAGTGTACAAATCTCGAAAATTACGTTTTGTGCTTGTGTAAACAAAATGAAGAATATCAAACACAGGCGAAGTATAGCGCATTACTTGTAAGTCAAAGAATTTTACACCACGCGGCAAGCAACATAGACGATCTTTTGATCAGGTACCGTACAGCTGCTTGGCGTTCCTCTTGTGAACGATCTTGAAAACATAATATTGTTGACCTAAAGATCGCCGTGACATAGTACATTCAAATGTTCTACCGAATTGGTTATGTAACTTTGTATTTGTCTAAATAATTTGTATCGCAGTTTTTCAATCAAGCGTATTGGTTCCGTTAGATAACCATCGACATTTGATGCTCGCAAGCTATTAAGAGATTCTTGCACTGAAGTATCAAGTATATTTTTGTAGAACTCTTCAGCTTTCTTAGAATAAACTATTTCATCAATATGTTTACACTTATCTCGAAACATTTCGTTGTCCAGTTTCTTTGCTGCTATACTGGCAGCATGTAGTTTAGCCAATTGCTACAAATGTAAATAAAAATAATAAAATAAATTTATGTTTTGTTGCTGTCGACTTTTAAATGTTTTTTTTTAAGTTCCTATAAAAACGTGTATTACGTATGTGTTCAAAGTTATCCAGAAAGTTAAATGAATATCAATATCTTTTAGGTGTTAATCAAATTTTCTGCCAAAAACCTAATACCTGCGCATCATTTTTGACTTGAATTTTATTTATGCTAAATGTGTGGTAATAACGATGTAAAAAACAAATTTAGAAAGGACTTAAAAAATTCATTTGATGTTAAACAACTAAACATGTATAGTGTCACACACTTAAAAACTAATTACAATAATTAAAACAGCAGTAGAGATTTTGTGATCGTGCGTCAATCACGGCTAAACGAATGAACTGATTTTAATGAAATTTAATACACGGTTTGATATTTGTTCTCATGGTAAAATAGGGTATATTTTTAAACTGCGGAAAAGAGCGATTTACAATAATCATTTGATTCTGATAGAGTTCAATTTTGTAGCTTTTATTATCTATAAAGAAGTTGATAATTGATTTTCTATATGCAAACAGACGGTGCCTCTATAACTATATATTTACTCTATAGACTTAAGTATTTCATAGTTAATCGTTTTAAATAAAAATAATCGTTTGCGAATAAAGTTTAACCAAAATATGTCCATTAAGGGCCATTATTACAACTTGCTATAAGTTTAAGACAGGATTTTTTCGGACCGATAAATAGCTTTACATTATAAAACCTTCACCTTTTATTCTTTTATACATTAAATATTATATTATTAATAATAATAATAAAAATTAAGGTGGAAGTTTTAATAAAGCAAAGCTATTATCAGACAGACAAAATCCTACCTTTAACTAAAGCAAATTGTAATAATGAACCTAAAACTTTTAAAAATTCTACGGTATAAAATAGAAATACCATTAAAAATATTTATTTTTTATGATAAATTATAACTTTTAAATCTAACGTTAAAAAGAGTTGTATTCAAAAAGAAACGTTCAGAAGACTTTTCACACATTTTGGCTTAATATTTTAACTGTGTAGTGGTAGCAATTATTTCTGAGATTTATTTCCTAAATACTGACCCGTATTTAATAAGATGAAAAGACGGTGCATTAAAACTCTACAAATATGTGAAATATAAACAAAGTCGGTTGACAAACAGAGGAAAAGAAGAATTCGGGAATTTTGTCTTTGCGTTTTAATATACTTATAGATTCTTGCAACCTTTTTAAAAAGTCGTTTTGTGCTTTAATTTTTTATTAACGAAATTTATAAGTTTACTCCAATTTTTTAATTCGCTGAAGTTGTTTTTACATATCTTAAGTTTTTAAAGCTGTTGTGTTTGTTTTATTATTATCATGAAATAATATCCTTGAAAGGTTAAAACTAAAATTTGCGAATAAAATTTGATTATTTTTAAGTACACTAATGGACATATACATACACACATACATACCTTCATAACCAGTTCGCAATAATCAAGTTCCAAGTCAGCCAGTCGATTGTGCATGAAAAAGCCTGTTTCCTTAAAGTCTTCTAAAATAATTATTTTACCCACATCATCGTGTCCAGCATAATAACATTTCGGAATAATGTTTCTTTCATATATTGTTCCAGTAGGGGCACTATATGATTGTAGGCATTAATTTCATTAGAAAAAGCTTCATCACAACGGTAAAGTTGACGCCTTGATAAATTTGGTATTAGTCGCTTTAAAATAAGCGACAAGCTGCATTTATCTAAAACGAAAATTATGAACTCGATTTTAAATAGTTCAACTTAATCATATGGTCCGTTTTTATACCCTTCACCACAAAGTGGAAAAAGGGTATATATATAAGTTTGTCATTCCGTGTATGATTTCTACGATATCCTTTTTTGACCCCATTAAGTGCTTATATTCTGAATCCTTATGCATAGAGAAGTCGATTGAGCGATGTCCGTCTGGTCGTCCATATTAGTGTTGAAATCAACTTTACCTAGGCATAGTGACGAAAGAGGTGCTATTGGAAATCAGTATTATCTGTCCATGTCCCTCGAGATAGCAGGCAAATCACCACGCCTACCTCTAATTTTTCCATGTCATTGGGAACAATCTAGTAACTCCTTAAAAAAATTAATGTATAGTATTAAAATATAAGAAAAAAATATCAAGTGAAAAAATTGGCGCTCGCCCATATTTGTCGAGTTACGGTGCTCTGAAATTTTCAATTTTTTAAAAATATTAATATTGGTATCGTTTTAAAGCTTTTGAAGAGGTCTTTAAGTTTTTTAAAAAGGCTTAACCCATTAACAGCCGATTTCACTTTTATGTAAAATTATATATATGCAGTACCAAATTTTTTAATTCTCTGTCATCCAAATATTTGCGTTTTTGATTGGAGTTACTTCACTAAACTATACTAACATAGATAGTGAAGGGTATATAAGATTCGGCCTAGCCGAATACAGCACATTTACTTGTTTTTATATTGGTTTGTGTTTAATTTTGTATGCAGATGTTTAAAGTTTTGAACTTGAATAATTTGAAAAATATGAATATTTGTTTGAACAAGAGTATTTTTTTATATTAAATTAATTTCAGTTTATAATCTAATCGTTTTCTAAATGTAATTAACAAAAATGTATACTTTTAATCACTTTAGAAGCACTTATATAACTTTCAATATCAGCAAAATAAAAATCTAACATTCAGAAAATAAATATTAGTTAAGGAATCTCTATTGAATCAAAAAAATTTCATTATATGATTTCTTTAAATGTCTCAACAATAAAAAGATTTTATTTCAAAATCTTTTATTTTAAATTTTTTTTATTATAATCAAGTTTTAAAAATTGTCATGATATATTTGTCATAAGTTAATCACAGTTATCTGTTCGTTTTGTTGAACGTTATGATATAAACCTGTAATTACTATGTATATTTACAAGGATTTGTGGCCTTCCACAAGAAGGTAATGAATTTAGGAGTTTTAAATTCTCATGAATAAATGAAATATTTAAAGGAATTTTAAAAAAGGTTTACAAACAAAAATTTTAAATAATTTTTTGGTAAAGTTGGTTTACACCGCTTTCAAAGAAAACGGTTCATACTATATTAAAATTATATGTAGTTGCCTAAGTGAACGTCAAAAAACCAACTAAGAGTGCTTCATCCGGCTGTGACTTTCCTTAACTTTTGTATGGGTGGATATATTGTTTTACGCTGTTAGCCTTTTACATTTGAATACATGTCTTTGGATTTTACTCTTTTGGTTTTCAACTTCATTTGTACAATTATAAAATATAAAATGAAGGATCAAAAATGACTCAAAAACCGTTTTTAGTAATTTTCAACTAAACTAAAAATTAAATATAAAATTTAAAAAACAAAAAACTATAAAAAATTTTAAATCTGTTTTGCCGCAGCCGTGGATTAAATTAGATTCAAAGCAAAAACTCCTTGTTTTTTGGAGAGAAAAGGGGAAATGTGGATTTTGAATGAACTTAGTTCTAATTTTTGGAATTTTCGGTTGTCAATCAAATTTAGCTTTAATTGCAATTCAAACTTTTCTGGAAAACTTTTTTGTGAAATTTCAACAAAAAGGTTATATTTTGGTGAAATTTTGATTGTTTAGTGATATTGGGATTCTTTTGGTTTGTAGAATTTTTTTTCTTTCCGAATTTTCCGTTTTCACCACATTAATGCAAATAGCAAAATTTAATTTTTGGCTTAAATGTATTTTTGCGAAACTTGATTTTTTTAACTATTTATTTTATTTTTAATAAAGTTGAAATCTGGTTTCTTGTGATTTCGCAGCATTAAAAAAACGTAACATGTTTCTTTTATTTACATATGTATCTAGAAAGCTTGTCTGACAGATTTCTGGGGTTTTTGCAATCTTATTTCAGCACGATTACAGATAGACGGACATGCTACATTGACTTTTTTGTGTGTAAGGGTTCAGGATATATACGTTATTGATTTGAAAATTAATATTCTTGCTATTTTTTTAATTATTAATAAATTTATTTTGTTCATTCTTAATACAATTACAATATGTTTAATAACTTAATTTATATATGGACTAAGCCAGATTGACACTACTCAGAACAAGTCAATTTCATTCACATAGTAAAGAGATAATATATTTTTATAGCCCGTTCAGGCTGCCACGAAATTAATTCATTTCGTGATTTCGGATGAAATCAACTTGAAATTACGTAATTTCGCATACATTTTACAGTTGCCCAAATTAACTTATTTTATAGCCCATTCAGGCTGACACGAAATTAAGTCATTTCGTGATTTCGGCCGAAATCAACTTGAAATTACGTAATTTCGCATACATTTTACCATTGCCCAAATTATCTCATTTTACTTAATTTCAACGAAATTAACTTGAAATTACGATAGACAACGCTGTTTTTGTGTAAAATACTACTTTGTGTGCAACCATGAACTTATTTACAGGAATACACGTATGTACATACATTGATATATACAAACATGTATGCAAAATAACCATAATGATGGATTATAAAAACTGCAAGAACTTAAACATTTTTAATTTATTTTTTGATATTTTATTATTAATAGCTTCCAATTTAATTAATATCAAGTGTTTTCTTCTTCTTTTTTTCCATTTTGTACAAAACTTGAATGCAAAAGAATAATATAGTTCTAACATAAAAACGAACAGCTGTTTCTGAAATTAACTCAAGTGTCAAATAACCCACTATAAACACTCTAGATTTCGTTCGTAATTTCAGTTTGAAATTACATAATTTCGTGGCAGCCTGAACGGGCTATTACTTAATTTCGGATAGACAACGCTGTTTTTGTGTAAAATACTACTTTGTGTGCAACCATGAACTTATTTACAAGAATACACGTATGTACATACATTGATATATACAAACATGTATTTATAATATCATTAATGAAGGTTTATGAAAACTATTAAAAAATTTTATTAATAAAAAGCGGTTTTTTCTTTTTTTCCATTTTGTCCAAGATTTTTATGCAAAAGATTAAAATAATACTAACATAAAGACGAACAGCTGTTTCTAAAATTAACTCAAGGTCAAATAACCGAATATAAATACTTCAGATTTCGTTTGTAATTTCAGCACAGGGTATACAGAGATGTCACGAGACGGCTATAATTGTGTTTCTCTGTGCATCTCTTTCTTGACATCCTATCGACTTTAATTTTGTTTTGATTTGTTTTTCTAGCGCAAGAAAATATTAAAAGTTTAATTACAGGCAAAAATAAGGGTAAGTTTTTTGTTTAATTAATAAAAATATCAAAAATAAGTAAAATTAATGTTTTTTTTTTGTAGAAGAAAGCAAATGTGTTTATTGTTTACGTAAGTACATTTTGATATAACTATTTGAGTGTGTTTTTAATTCTATTTTTTTAATTGTGCAGGAAGGAAGCTAACTACAATTGGCAAACATCATGTAAGTATGCAACATACAAAAATTGAAATTTTTCTGTTTAATTAAGTCAATTTTTTCTTTTTAAATTTCAGGAGTTTAAGATAAAAGGATGTCGACCAGAAGAGATCTTTCTTATCTTCCCAAGGGAGGCTAAAATCTAGTTTACGGACGAAGCTAAAAAATTAAAAAAAGTTGTCTACAGGGCGTAAATAATTTTAAGCAAAAGTGTAAAATAGAAAATTTGGGGCAGGGTCTGCCGTCGTTTGTATGTACAGTATGTCATATATCGTGAGAAAATATGGGTATCATTGGAGGGGTAATTTTAATATCTATTCAATTGAAAAGGAGAATATTAAAAAAATTAAAAAACAGGTAACGACAAAAAAAAAGCTAATCAAATTATTAAGTGACAATATTATACGAAAAATGATTTAGTAAAAAATCTTTATTAAGGGGTTCCCTTAATGGTTTGGTCATACCGTTCCGTCCGGCCGAAGGCCGCCTGCTAAAAAATCTTTAGTAAACGAAGACGGTATTGGTCATACTAAAGGGGAGAAAATCCTTGCGCCAGGCCATCAAAATATGTTTATATGAAAAAATAGTTTTTATTTGGTCGTTACATGTTTTTTTCTATTTTTTGTTATTTTCCTTTTTAATTGAATATATATTAAATTTACCTTTTCAATGATACCCATATTACCTCATATCACCACCAAATACTCGATATATGCCATCCTGTACGTACAAACTTTGGAAGCCCGTAACTCCGAAACTAAGGGTCAGCCCCAAACTTTCCATTTAACATTTTTTGCTTAAAATTTAATTTTATACCCTGTAGATAACTTTTTTTTAATTTTTAAGCTGGTTCCGTAAGCTATATTTGTTGTGTGAAGTCACTAAATTTTATCGGCAAAATGGTACTAAAACAGTTGTCAGCACATTTTATTTTTATAGATGGAAATTTTTTAACACTGTTTAAAGAACTCTACAATAAATGTTTAAAAACACATTTTAATGCTAGCTGTAAATAAAATATGTAAATTGTAATGTAAAAAATGTAAAATAAAAAAACACAAATATTGTAAAACCTTAGTCTTTATTGTAAAAATACTGTATAATTGTTAAATAAAATATATAACTTTGTAATAAAAATGAAAATAACATTACAATAAAAACATTAACTTAAATACTAAATTGTGTTTAATATAATTTTGGCTGAAGGTTAACTAAAGTTAATAATATTTTGCATATTTTAATTTTAATAATACAAGTATTCAGATAATATATTGTATGTATTTCATGGGTTCAGAAGAAAACATTGTTAAGCTTAAATTAGATCGTGAAACAATTACGTATAAACCTTTTAAAAACATTTTTAGCAACAACATTTTTAGCTCCTTCTTAAACCAAATAAGTCCTCATGATCACCACTTTCTTCGTAGGGTTTATTCTCCTCTTCGTGCAGTTCATTAACTCTTGCTACTTCTATGCGCTTCTTTTTTTTTTTTGTTTAGATTTTTCCAAATTTCAAAAATTTATATTCCTCGGATTTTTTTAACACAAAAGTTAGCATTTTCAAACAACGCCTTAAAACCATTGTCTCCAACAGATTAGGTACTTGTCTTGCAGCTTCTTTAGCCGATTAGCAACTATTTTAATTGCCAACTCTAGATTTACTTTGGGTTACTTAGTATTTAGTTGTAAACGAGGTTTACGTTCACTTCCAAAAGGAATCCACAATAGACTTGGCCTTGTTATACAAACGAACATCAATAAAGAAACTGTTAAAGAAATCAGGAGATAAAATTATATCTGCCTTTTGGTCAAAAAAAAACTTTTACATACCCATGCAAGTTAGCTTTTAATAAATTGCTGCCTAATACATATTCCATTCTTCTAATTCCTTTTGTGTAACCGATTGATTTTGTGTAACAATTGGTTGATAATCGTCATATATGTTTTCTATTACCTCAGCCAACATCTTGAAAACTTCGAACAGTTTTTTATCAAAATCTTTATGCAAATGGTGGAAATACATTGTTCCAAAATCAATTCATGTTTTTGTAAATTCAATTTTCTCCAACTTTTGATTAATTTTGTGTGTTAATACACCAATAATGATGGTGCATTTTTGCAACAGGTCACAGTTTCTGCGTTCAAAAAACACTGCAGATTTAAAGACGTTTTCACTTTTAAATGTTGAAATTTTCTCGTTAAACTACATCATATAATATTTTTTAACAAATTAATAATTTATTTTTTTATTTTCACTGAAATTTATTACTTTTTTGTAGCTAAAACTTTTTGTGCTTTATGTTTTCTTGTAAAATATCTAGTTTTTGTTTTGTTTATTATCACTTGTTCGTAAAAAATAGCACTATATTTGTCTCTTTCTTGAGAACCTACAGAAAACCTGATTATATTGTTTTTCAAGTGCCAAGGGTTTCACCTCTGTATACCCTGTGATTTCAGTTTGAAATTACTTTATTTCGTGGCAGTTTATTAAAAATATAAGCGTTTAATTTACTGAGTGCAAGATGGCAACTTTACCACTTTTATATCGGATAAAACAGTTGTACTACAAGATCTTTAGATGATGTTAACAATCTGAATACATCAGCCTGTATGACCGTTGCTTTTATATACCCAATGTTAAGGTTTTACTGTTATGAATTAGAATATTTCTTTGGTTCGCATTTATGATACATGCTGTGTAGTCATTTTTGCTCAAGGTGTGTTTAGACTACGCGTACAAGTCACATGGAATATCAAAATTGCTATCCATATATAATTTTGTGTGTAAGTCAAAATCAGTGTTTCACATACGGTTTATAATTTTCATGTTTAAACTTTCATATGTTACGTACATATGACATAATATCTTGTCGTTAAAAAGAAAACTTATATATTTAAAACCATTGTTTTTGAAAGTTTTGTGAGAAAAAAGCAAGAAGTGAGCCCAATTGTAGTAGTAACTGCAATTATTTATTTTATTTTAAAAAAATGGTAAGAAAGAAAAGGTTGTAAAGGAGTCGGTCTGTGTGAAGCCAAAAGTGGTTGCTGCGTAGAGACAGTGGACTTGGTTTTACGTCAATTATTATAGACTGTCTTTCCTTACTTAAATAGCTTTTTGTGTTCGTTTAAAAGAATACGAGCTTAAAGCTACACGTTCTTACCAACTTAAAAGTTGATATTCTACAAAATTTTTTTGGTTTATTTTCACATTTAAATTTTTAATTGCCCTAATAAAGCAACTAACATACAATTCTTGCTCATTGTTCATGCATAATACGTATTAGATTATGCAAGTATTATATGTAAGTATTGAAAAAGAAACTCAATTCAAAAATGTTCATAAAAGAAGAATGTTGTTGCAAAAAAAATTCTATTTAGGGTGCTTTTATGAAGTTTTCGCTACCTGAAAGATGCTTAAACACATTTATCTTAAAAAAAACTATAGCCAGCTAAAAAAAATTTTAACTCCTGAAAATCTCACACAAACCATAAAAACTAATTATTTCCAAGAAACCTTCTATTTTTTATGAATATTTACAAGAAAAATTCAAATTGGAAATGTAACCACCCAAAGCATTTCTTCGTTGTTCTCTCTATAACTCGTCTTGTACATTTGTTTTTGCTTTATACCAACCCACGGTATGGCCACAAAATGCAATTTTTTTTTTTTATTATTGATACTTGTTTCCTCACAACAATATAAATGCTGTTTTGATATCATATTGATTGTTATGAGATAAGTACATATATTTTAATTTTTTAAAGAAAGAAGAAATATTTTACAAAGAAAACAAGAAAATTAGATGCCAGCAGAAAGTAATGATGAAATTTCTGGATCGCTTGATTCTTTATCAGCATTTTTCGCATCTATCTACCTTAGGTTGTGTACATTGTAAACATCATACATTTAGCCAACTAATTTTGTAAATAAGAATACGAGGAGTATTTATATTACTATTAATTTGATTAGATGAAGTCCACACACAAACCAAAGTATTTCATAATTGTTCTCCCTGTAACTCGTCTTGTACATTTGTTTTTGCTTTATATCAACCTTCGGTTGGTCACCAATGCAATAGATGATGTATCAGTACCATTACTACATTACTTTTAAATTTGGTGCTTAGTATGTGTTGTTATAAAAACATTGGATATCCTAAATATTTTTAAGATCTTAAGTTTAAAACCACATATAGACAGCCACCAGCTGCACGTCCGGCTCCATGCGTTTTCGAAGCTGCTATCCAATATAAACAATTATTAAAACAAGACAAAAAACAAATGTCATCTATCAGCTGACATATTGGCTTAAAACAAATTATTGATGTAAATACTTCATACATACATATATTATAAATTTACTAAATTTTAAGGTTTGTTCTATATTAAATGAAACTAGATGGCATATCAACATTTTTAACGCTTCAATCTGCTGTATTTATTTTATCTGTAATGTAAACATCAATTTCAAAATTATATTCTGACAAAAAACTTTGTAAGTATTTAGCATCATTTACGAAATCCGCATAAACTTTTCCACTGGACCACGGATATTTGTTGTTGTTAACAAATATACAAAACTCTTCAAGCCTGACCTTAACAGCTTTCGAAATGTTATTGCTAAATTGTCTTAGGTTGTGTCGCACGTTTTGTTCTTCATCAGTATAATCTGTTTGTATGAATACCTTTTGGCGTTTTAAATTATCCATAGCAGCAACGATATTCTGAGCTTGTGAACTCTATCCTAAACTGAGCAAAAAAGATTTTCCGGAGGTAAGCAAGTGAGAAAAAAAAACACATTACCATTTATCTTTAATCTAGAAAATCGATAAACCTAAGCACCCGATGAGAAAACATTTTGGGAGGCTGTTTAAGAGCGGTTTACATGGTCACAGAAGTCTTATGACATGTCAAATTTTTGTGCAGAATATTACCAGTGGGATCGTCTTAACCAAATATGTTATGAATCTGCACAAATTGTGAGCAATTACGGATGAAAATTTGAATGTGTATGTCTCTTTATGTTTTTTTTTAATTTTTAAAAGACAAATACAAATCATTAGGGAATCAGGGATGTATTTTTTTGCAAACCGCCCAAAAACCTGTGTATACCAATTGTGTAAACGCGTAAGATTTTTACTCTCATTTTTTAAATACGGATGGAATTTTATATTATTTCCTCTGGGATTTTACGTACGTAAAGTAGTACCGTCTAAACCGCCCTTTAATGTATTCCGCCATGTTTACATAAGGCAAATGTGTCTAATAATTGTCATTTACAGTGGAATCAGGTGATGAACTTCAAATGAACGTTTTTTATTTATTGTTTTTTTTTTAACGGAGCGTCAGTTATTGGCATTAACAAAAACACGAAACAAAGTTGATAAGTACAAAGATTTTTACAGTCAACGAGAGCATAAGCCGGCACAAGTGCAGGGAAAGTTGAAAAAATTGGCGCTTCCATATTTTCTGAGTTATGGGCCTCTGAGCTTTTTATAGAAAAGTAAGAGTGCACCATTTTTAAGACATCATTATGTGTATTTAAAAGAAAAAAATTCGAAACAATATCTGATCGATTGGTATATTTAAGTTTTCTCTAGCTTATCTAGTGCCTAAGTAGAACAATAACACGGACGGACAGGCGAACATTGCTCAATCGAGTCAATTGATCAGACATAGTTTCGAAAGAGTTGCTATTAAAAATCAGAAAGATCGGTCCATGTCCCTCGAGGCAGTAGGCTAAACACCACGCCTGTCTCTATTTTTTCCAAATAATTTGAAACAATAAAGTAACTCCAATCAAAAAACAAATATATGGAAAAATAGAAAATTAAAAACGAAGTCAAAAAATCCCGTGAAAAAATTGGCGCTCGTTCATATTTTCCGAGATCGATTGTCAATATAGGCACAATTTAAAAGCTTTAAAAGAGATCTTTTAAGAAATACTAAAATTTCTTAAAAATTCTAAACCCATTAGAAGCCGATAACATTTTTATGTAAAATTATAAAATTTCGTACTTAATTTTTTTCTTATATTTTAATTCTCTGTCACCGCAATATTTGCTTTTTAAAAGGAGCTACTTTACTAAACTAGATTTACATACGTTGTGAAGGGTATATTTGTATATTTGTTGAACACACAGGAGTTATAAAACAGGTTTGCTATTTTAGGTGAGTTAATATACATAAGAAAAAAATAATCCCCTAAAATTAAATTTTGAAAAAACAAAATTAAAACTACAAAGGAGAAGAATTTATTTTTGCCACCAATATTCATTTTCCTCTATTAGATGTTATCAAATTCATGCTCCTGGGGATTGTCAATTTGCTTACCATTTTGTAATAATTACAAAGAGTGTGATTCTGAATTGACTTTCAAAGGCTGTCCTGCTTACAAAAAATATGTGTAAATAAAAAGAAGAATTTAACTTAAAGCTTTAGAAAGAAAACAGATAGCTTTTATTAATGTTAGTAATGCCATAAACACTAGCTAGCCTTAATCAAAATCAAATGTAAATGTTTAACCAATTAAATCCGAGAGAAAAAAATAGAAAAATTTTATTACGAGTTATAACAATCCTTCATGGGAAGAAGAAAAACTACAATTTCGTAGTCTTCTTGTTGAAGTAAATAACGGGTTTGACCCATAATGTATTAAATTTGCTTTATTTAACAAAATTTGGTGATGCTTGTATAAGTGGGGATTTCAATGCGAAGCACGCATCTTGAAGCGACTCAATTAGCAATCAGAACGGTATTAAATTTAAAATTTTTAACATCAGAACTAAATTTTTTTTGCACGTACATATTTCTAGTCTAGTTCCGTTATATCCTAATTAATTATTTTCTTAATTATTTTTAATAAAATACAATAGTTTATAATTCCGAAAAATTCATATTTTAAAACTACCCGCCCGGCGACATTTTCAGATCACTTTTCTCTGAAACTCCAAATTAAACTTTCAAATTTTGTAATGTGATTATCAATCCAACTTCTACGATTATTTCATTTAAGAACACAAATTGATCACTTTCCTAATGTGGATAAAATATTGTCAAACGTCGAATTTGAGCAAACACTAAAAATAATTAGTGTAGTATTCGTTTGAATTGAATTTTGAATTAGAAATCAGAAGTAATTCATTTCTGCGAGGATTAAGAACTTGTTTAAAATTAAATACAGTTGGTAAAAAAAAAAACTAAAAGCAAATATTTCACAGAAATCTTAATTGACTAGATTCCCAATACATACATTATTATTAATATTATTAACATAATTATTATTATTATTATTATTATTATTATTATTATTAAGAAAGAAAAGTATATTAAGTGCAATAAAATATTTTAAAGTTATAACTTAAAACTTAAAAATATTAAATATTATTATTTTTAAGTTACAATTTAAAAATATTGAGGCAGGAACTCATGGTCACTAACAGGTTTATAGAATTAGATACAAGAAAAATATAAAAGTAGATATTGGAGATGATTCATTAAAATTAAATAAATTAAAAAACATGTTGCAAAAATTATGATAAATGACCGTGATTTTTCACTAATTTAAAAAAAAAATACAAACATTACTCTTAATAATTTGCAAGATAAAAAGCATTTATATTCCCCAAGTTTTTCAGCAAACAGTACACAGAAGCTTGTTTTTAGCCGACATAAAAAAAGAAGGGGGTTATCAATTCGACTGAATGTTGCTCTTTTTATGTGTGTGCCTGCAGAACTAAGTCATTTCTGAACTGATTTTGAAAATTTTTTGTAAAATGATATATTTTGTTTACAAATCAGTCCCGTTTTTAATAAATCTAAAAATTAAAAGGTGTCTCGATGGGTGACGGAAATTGACTTAAATGCGCCTATCTTTTAAACCGTTTTAGACAAACACACGAAGTTTGGACAGGATGTCAATTACTATGACCGTTAAAATAACAAGTATAATCATTCCAAAGTTTTGAACCGTTATAGACAGACAGCTGAAAGTTACAAAGAACCTGTATTGCTAAGTCCGCTATAACAACAGTTTTAAAATTTGAATTTAGAAATTGAAGGATGTTCCCTTATTTTAGGTAAATAGACCTATATGGCCCAATCGTTTTAACCGTTATATACAAATACTTGCAAATTATAAAAAATGTCCACTACTTTGTCTGGTATATTAAGAAGTATAAATATTTAAAATTATAAATTATAGAGTGTAGGAATAGTTACTGTTATTTGATGTATATGACCAAACTGTTGAACAGTTGTAGAAAGTGATTGAAATTTTCTCAGAACCTTTATTGCTAAGTCCTCTATTACAAGTAGCAAACTTGAAATTAGAAATTAATGGGTGTCTATATAACTGTTGTAATTTGGCCTATATGTCCCTATCTTTAAAACCGTTACAGACAAACTCTTTAAAATTAGACAGAATGTCCATTACTTTATCAAGTATAACAACAAATATAAATATTTAAAATTAGAAATTAAAGGGTTGTAATTTGATTTATATGGCCAATATTTTGAAAGTTATAGACTAACACTTAGAATTTAAACAAATTTTGTTTTACTGTGATGCCATCTTTCTTGAATATGACAAGATATAATTAATGTATAGTTAAAGTCCTAAAGAAATACGATTTCAAGTTTGTCTGTTTTGAAGTCGGTTTTTTTACAAGAATTGTATAAGAGGCCTTTTTGTTTTTAATTCAACATTAAATTATAAATTCTTGAAAGCACACACCATTTTTATGGTTGATTTTCCCCATAATATACAAATTCTACTGCTCTGTTTTATGCAGATGATTCTCTTCTTTATTCCAACAATGAATCGCCTACTGAAGCGTTAAAGCAAGCGTTCAGTTACGTCAGGGTGGTTAAACGTTTTAAAATGATTGGGGAGAAAAAATAAATACTTCTAAATTTAAAGCTATCAGTCTTCGTAATACCTTTTGAAAATGTAAATATTTTGCTATACCTGCCAGCAAAAGACCAAAGATCTCGTTACTCTTACGTAAACGTACACGTTGCGGATGTACCTGTGTAAATAGGCACTCTTTCGTGAACGTGACGTTGCGGACGAAACTAATAAAATTGAAATTTGTCTACGTTTTTACGTATGAGTGATGTCAACGAATTTAAAAAAATTTAATTCATAGCGTTTTTACGTAAATGTTGTTTTTCGATTTATCCAATAAAATTTATTAACAAAAGGAAAGTCGTACATATAGATTATTTTTATTAGTATTATAACGATCATTATTTCTTTTGTTATTGTTATATTATCATTATTTTTCGTATTATTATTGTTATGATTTTTATTGCTTCATTATCATTATTGTCATTAAAATTAGTACTTTTAGAAGTCGAAGAATTTATCGATTAAATTTAGACACATTTGTGTTAAACATAATAAAAACTATATATATGTTAGTATATTAAACTACTATAGTAATTAATAAATAAAGAATAAAAGCAAATACTGCATTTGCTAAGAAAAAAATAATTTGCATAGGGCCAAGTTTTAAGTTCGTATTTAAGTTGTATTTTAATTATTAAAATATCAAAGAGTTACCAACAGTTCTTTTACAAGCAGCTGCTTATTAAAAAAAAACATTTTTTTAAGTTTCAGTTATGGAAAAAAGAAGTGTATATATGAGGTTGAATATAATATGATCTCTAATAAGCCCCAAAATTTTATATGCCGATCTCTCCTTTTCTCTAAAAATTTGAAAGGGGTTTGGTCGAACACGTATTGAACGAATTTTTTATAAAATTGTCTATACATACATATAAGAAAATAGTAACGGGATCATTTCTGTACATGAAATATTTTTTGAAAATTTTGATGTTGGTGTAGATAGTAATTGCTATGAAATAAGAACACCTACTTTTAGAATATTTGTTCACCTGTGTGTTCGCATCACGTAAAAACTGCTGGATGGATTTTAATAAAACTTTGTGAGGTCCCTTCGAACCATGGTTCAAAGGTAGAATTCATAAAAATATGTCATTTCCAAGAGAAAATAGAGAAATGTGAAAGTACGCAATTTTGTTGGTATAGTGGTACTAAAACAATTGTCAGCACATTTTATGTGTATAAAATTTTAATATTGTTTGCTGAACCCTACAATAATAGATTTTTATATAATTTTACTATTAAAAAACACAGTTGCATTTTATTAAATTTTAATTTTTAGAAAATAAGAAATGAAACGCTGACAAAGTCACTGGCACTGCTAGAGTCTAAGAAAACAGACATTTTTGCGTTACATATTTGTTCTTCATCCGAACTTATTTTTGTTTAATATTCTTATTTACGTTGCTACAAACTTGCATATTTAATTTCATTAAAAATATTATAATAATGAACACAAACTTTCTTATTTGCTTTTTACTTAAAGCTGTCCATCATGTAGTAACTTACAACCAATATACTATATAGTGGCTCTTGTACAGAAATAAATGTTTCACAAATATAAATATATGAAAAAATAAAATGTATAATCATTTCTTCTAAATATCTGCATAAATACCTTGTAGGCGCACTTCATTCTGCTAGTATCCAAGTTTTCCTTTTTACAGTTAATCACAATTAATAACGAACATAATAATAACAATACAATAATAATTTAATGATATTTTTATATTAATATATAAACACACAAATATATAAACAAATATTATGTATATAATTATTGTATAACTTTTTTCTTTATTTAGCTTACTTTTCAAATTAGCGCATCTACCATAGTATGCTAATTGACAACATTGTTTGAAGCAACTTTACTAAAAAACAAAATGTTTTGTTTCTCTTTTTGGCAAAATAAATATTATGTTTTTGTACAAAATAAACCATATGTTTTTTACAAAATACACAAATAACAAAAGCTTAAATTTTTAAAAAAGTATTTTTCTTTAGTTATCGCAATCAGTAATTGATAGCGTTTTAGTTTTTTTTCTCCAAATTTGAGCCGTTGTAGCCGTCCACAACATTCACGTGTCCGCAACATTTACGTTGGAATAACGAGGCCTTAAAACTTTTTCTTGATGGAATTGAAATTTCTTTTACTAGAAATTTAAAATATCTTGAAATAAATTTTTACAATCTTATGGTGTTAAATAGTCATCCGAGAAATGTAATTAGTAAGTCTTAATTAATATTAGAAGCATTTGCAAAGCTTTCGTATAGTAAAAGTTTCCAAAGAGAACTAAAAATTTTTATTTAAAGTATTTTTTTATAATGCCATGCTTTTTTATGTCTTTCCGATACAGTTAAGTATTTCGTCGAGCATAATTAACGAAAAAATATTCTTATTGCATAAGAAAGAACTATAAATCAATAATTAAAAATTAATAATACTTGCTATACAGCCCGACTATGAAAGACAATTCATTGGGAATTTTTTCCCTATTCCCTGTTTCCCTATTCTAAATGAAAACTTTCCGGGAAATTTGTCCCTTATTCTAAATGAACTTCGGAAACGGGAATCTTTTCCCCGGGAAAAAAGTACGTATTATGAATGTCAATTAAAGGGAGAATGCAATGAAAAATTTTGGGAAAAATTCCGCGAAAAAATATAGGGGAGTTGTATTTAAAAAGGCAAGTATTTTAATTTATGTTGAAATAAAATATCAGCAGTTTTTAACACATAACTATGAATGCATTTCTTATTATCAGGTCCAAAACAACAAATTAAAAACAATTGAAGGGTCTCTTGAACCAAATGCAAGCCCACCCAGATAATGCTTGTGAAATGTTCAAGGGAAGGGCGAATTAAACCAGTTTTGGCGAAATTTGGAGGCGGAGTTGAACTTAGCAGGGCCACGAACAAAAAGTGTTTCGGAGTGAAAGAAGGTGTGATTAATGAAAATGTTATAAAAGAGTTTTTAAAGTTCAAACGCTTTTCAGGTATGGTGTAATCCAAAAAGTACGTTCGGCAAAAGGCTGCCCAGAACCTCAAATATATAAAAGGAACTGGTGGTGAACCAAATTTGGAGCAGAAGTTTTCCGCAAACGAAGAAGTCATTTATGATTTGATTGAGATGAAAGATACCATTGAAGGTAAAGCCAATACGTTTGTATTATCTTGCTCTCCTTCAAATATAAATAAGCGAATGGAAGAAAATATTGGAGCAGAATTGCCACCGGAGTTTTGAACGGACGACGATATCAATCTCAATGAAAGCTGTAAAGACTCACCTCAGCCACCACCAGCAAAAAAAATGAAAAAGGTTCCAAGAAGTGACAGCCCATGTTTCAACTGCCGTTGTCCTTACGGATGAAATATGTATGCAGAGATAAATGTTGAAAACAATGTGCGAGAGCTTCGCGCCACAAAAATAGTATTCTTCCCGTTTGTTTAGAGTAGGAGAATTTTATTCCCGGGGCAATTGATTCCCTGGGAATATTTTAAATTGGGGTGATATTTTTTTTACAAAAAGTAAACCTGGTACTTGAAGAGGATAGTACTATTTTTATGATTTTCGTTTGTTTTGAATTTAAAATTTTTATGTTTGTATGTAACTTTTGTGTCATTAAGAATAAAGTTTAGTTGAAGATATTATCTCTCAAATTATGTAACCCTCGGGAGCAAGGGCATACTGCTTTTCGTCTTATTTTGTACTATTTTAATTTTATTCTATTTCAAGGACAAAGTTTGGTGCTGACATAAATTGTTGATTAAGAATTTACATTATAGTCTAAAGCTATTTTTTTCGTTCTATATTGTTTCTGTTTCTCTTTATGTTAATAAAAAGACTCAGTATGGCCATAAACATATGAATTACTTAATTTTTAATATTTGGTTTAACTTTCTCTAAAGCATCAATATTGAACAGTTTATTCATACTTTTACCTGGCCTTATTACCTGAATTTGTTATCCGACAAGATTCATCCGTATTATTCTTAAGAATTTTTTTATGCATTTATAACATTTGTTTATCGTTCGTAGGATCTTTAACTGATGTTTTATTTTGTAGTTGACATATTAAATAATTATGTATACCACCACATCCTATACACACACACACACACACACATATATATATATATATCCTTTTGCGAAATTTAGTTATTATCTCGATCAATATAACTGTGGTAGCACAATGGTGTGGACCTGCTCCTCGACTGGTGCAGCTGGTATAAACACAGGGATGTACTAGAGTCTAAAATATTTTCACATGCAATTTCAATGGGTGTTTCAAATCGCCAACAATCCGAAACACACATAAGAGGGTCTTAAATAGTACATTGAAAATAATAGGATTCAAGTCCTTGATGGGCCGGTTCAATCACCCGACTAAAATCTTATTGATATTCTCTATAGGATATTGAAAAGATGCGTGGTAAATAAACGCTTGAATAACAAAAACAAACTCTTTCAAAAACTGAAATTTGAGAGGAAACTAATACTTCAAGTACATTATCAATATCTCGCAAATGATGTGCAGACACTTTGAAAATATGTTTATGTGCTTGAATAAACTCTTTTCAATTAATAAAAAAAAGTTATTCACTGGAAATATTACAATTTAATTTATTTTATAAATTTAGAATTATAATTATTTACGGTTTTGTGTACCCTTATCAAGAAATTTTTAACTGATGAAAATTTTCATATATAGACATAGATTATAAATCATTTACTTGTAACACAGATAGAGCTTTTTCTGTACCAGAAAAAATTAATAAATTTTACTGATTATTGCAAAAACAAATTAATAAACGGTAAAACTAACTAAAATTTTATTTGCATTGCCGGTTTATAATTTTCCGTTTCTAATGTTAAAAAACATGAAATTTGTAACACACATTATTATTATCAAGTATAATAAATAAGATAATGTCAAGACACTTTTTGAGTGCGGTTAAAGACTTCAATTGATTAGACATAGTTTCGAATATTCCGAAATTGAAATCCAGCAAAATTGGTCCATGTCCTTTTAAGCAGGGGGGAAAAACACCATGCCTGCCTCTAGTTTTTTCATATTATTTTGGAAAAATCTAGTTTAGTGAAGCAACTACAAACAAAAAAATCAAGTGAAAAAATTGGTGCTAGCCCACATTTTTCGAGTTATGGTCCTCTGAACTTTTAGACAACAATATGGCTATCATTGAATAGCTTTTGATCATTCAGGAAAAATAAAAAAATGCCAAACCTATTAAAATTCGATGACATTTTTAGGTAAAATTATATATACTCGTAGTACATAATTTTATTTTATTTTTTAATTCTCTGCATCTCAATAATTGTTTTTTTGATTGGAATCGATTCATTAAACTATATGGTAAAGGCGAATATAGCTTTCTTTTGTGTGTAACCGTGCTACATTCTTTAGGAAAGGGATAGAGTAGAGAAAGGAACATGTGGTAAAAGTATAGTCGTTTTATTAGTTATTTTACTTCGCCGGCAAATGTACTACGTAGAAGTACCGACGAAGAAGGCTGCGTGCTTTATTGTTAAATTCTGAGTATGTATTTATACCATTAAACAAAAAAAAAAACCATTTTAAGCTTTTGGTTGCCGCAGGGATTAAATCATGGTCAACCTGATTTGTAGTCATCGTGCTTACTATCTTGAACACAGCAGCCTACTTTGATATATTTATCTACATACATATATACTTGTTTCATTTTCAAACTTTTTGTTTTAAAGTCTTTTGCTGTGACGCTCTTTATTGTGGTTGCGAAATAACAAGAATGAAATAATTACTTCAAGCTTAAAAGAAATATGTTTGTGTGTACATACATATGTATGTATGTATGTATGTGGAATTAAGCACTTAACTTGCAAGTATTTTTATCAAAAATTCAAAACATACCTTTATTTTCGTCATTTATACTGGAATATCCTTTTATTTTCAATCGTTTCACAATTGACATAAAGTTGTCACCGGCACGGCTACCTGCTAAGCATTTGACATTTTTTATATTAAATGTTACAATGTTTTTAATACTGCACAGTTTCCGAATGTTTTCCAAATTTTCTTCATATTCATTTACACCAGCCATTGTTTCTGATCCGTTTTTGGTAGTTATTTTCTAATTCCCATTATATTGTTAGATTTATCAGTTTAAATTAAAAATTTTTAATTTAATTTATAACTTTATTAATATATATATACCGCGTTGTATTACTGTATGATCCTCATATTTTGACCGGTCGTTGTGAATATGCTGATGTAATATTATTATTTATTTTGTTCGCTGGTGGTCGCCTAAGCTAGCCAAATCTATTTTTCTTTTAGAAGAGGAAGTTCGTACTCGACATGAGAAGTGTTGTTGTAACCTTAATGAATATGTTAAAGTTTTAACAATAAAAGTTTCTGTTGTAAATAATAAGCTTTAAAACGGAATATCAAATTAAGTTAACAAAAAAATAGTTAAATGAAAAATTATTTAACATAGTTCGATTTGAGTACTTCATTGGCTACTAAAAAACATCGAAAATAACTTTGTAGAAAACTATTTGCTGTAAATCTAGATATCTACAATAGTAAAGCGATGTGTCGGTCTTAATAGTTCCAGTAAATAAAAGGTGGCGCAAAAGTATTTTTATAAAGTGAATGTACACTCAGCCGCATAAATTTGAATACAAAAACAAGAATTGAAAATAAATATTGATCAACGATGAAAAAATTAAAAATACTCAGAAAATTTTGTTTCTCGGTAAGTTTTTTATATATAAGGTAATTATTACATTATAAAAGAAAAGTTGAAAACCTAGCAAGAAAAATAGGAATTCAAAAATTAAAAAAAGATAATTTGATGACTTAGCAAAAGTATGAGTATATAAATTTAAATAATCCGTAGCTTTAAAACCTCGTTTAAGCGTTTTGACATTGATGAGACCAGTTTTCTAGAGTATTCACAATGACGTTGTTTCATTCGTCTTCCAACACTGTTTTGAACATGACGAAATCATGTACTAGATGGTGGCAGTTTATTTTCGCCGTTGCAGAAAATGAATGAAATTCGCCACTGCCACCACCTGGTACATGATTTCGTCATGGTTTTGAACATTTCCTTCGAAGTTATGATATATCTTCGAATTCGTTGCTCTATGCGATTCAGACTTGAGCATTGCGATGTCGTTTTTACCTGCTTTATCACATTATATAACAAACACAGCTTAGTGTTGTAAGCGGTATGTTCCGAGTCATTCTTTTGTACACTTTCTTGTAGCTTTGTTTTTAAAACTTGCAAATATACCCTATGGTTCATAGTTTAAGGAATAATGTTAAGCTACCCCCACACCTTTGCAGCCCATTACACCATGTTTTATTTTGGCGATTCGCTTCTTCCACGCTACAACTTCAATAGGTGGAGTTTTTTTTTCAAGTCTACGCACATTATCTAGGAAAACAGTATTTGTAATTGTATATTTAAATGCTGTTATTCACGGATCTTACCTTACAGATTAAACTACCACTCTTTCCTCGCGGTTAGTTGATTTCGTTAGGTGACCTGTACGCGGCTTAAACACTAAAACTCCTATTTTCTCAAAACTAATATGTAATCTTTGCATAGATGAGTGAGTTCTTTAGATTGTTTGACCAATTTCTCCTAAGGGTTTTCTTTTTTTTCCGTAGCTATACCCATGGTTTGTAATTGAAAAAAATACTTAACAAGAAAGAGTGCTATATTCATCTATGCCGAATCTTATATACCCTTCACTATCTATGTAAATATAGTTTAGTGAATTAACTCCAATAAAAAAAGCAAATATTTAAAAAAAATTTGAATATTTCAGAGCCCCGTAACTCGGAAAATATGGGCGAGTGCCAATTTTTTCTTTTGATGTTTATACAAATGTAGAATCATATACACCCATTAATATTTAGCAAACTTTTCTGAACTTATTAAAATGACTTAAAAAACAAAGCTGAACCCAGTTCTAACCGAATAAGGAATTATTCCGAACCATCAATTCAAATTGAGAAGAAAACGTAGAACAGTTAAACAGATCATGCGCTCATTCGAAGTTTTTGCATCGGCAACAATGAGATCTGTTGACAATTTGAAGAATGCAAGCAAATGTTACTACTGCTCAGGTGTGACATTATTGCCTTTAGCATTTCTTCATAAATTCTTAATTCACTTCATTCGGTGCCCAGTTAATTTTTATTACACCTTCGAAGCTACCAACAGCATGTTGCGGTTGAGAACGATATTGCTTGCTAATGACTTCGCTAACCTTTAAATCATCTTTTTCTTTCTCGATATTATTTATGTTATCTTCTATCCCTCTGTTTTAGTCGTCGCTTTCATGTCGTATTTCTCTTTGTCACATCACTGAGACACTAGAGAAACTCTTACCAATCGCGATATTTTATTAAATAAAGCATAACTACCAATCGCTTAAAAGACGGTCACTTATTTTATTTCTGCGACAATTACACCAGCCTAAGTAGTGGTGGTGTGGTAGATAGTAGAGGGTGGAGGAAGAGGGATTTAATGCCAGTTAGTTTTACATATTACCCCTCTATCTCCATCGATTTCGAATAATCGTGGTCTATTCCAACTCTAATGCATTAAGATTCCTTATGTTGTTAAAAACTTTCTCGTCATTGCATTTAAGAAAATATAATGATTTTTCCTCTTATAACATCTTTATTCATTCCTATAATAAATAAAAATTCCCATGGACGAATCAGTGAAAACCTCGCATGGTATGGTTAATCGGTTCCTCAATTTGAAACCGATAAATCGAGGCCCTGTGCGTCTATTTACGTAATTGTTGTTGTTCTACAAACTAAAAATCACGTGTTAAATGTATCGAATACATACGGCACGAATATGTTTATTTTTACATTAACGTTTTTATTATAAAAGGATAATACCGAAAAATTCATGTTTTCATAATCATATTTACATATTAAAGGGTAAAACCCGAAAATTTTATGTTTTAATAATCAAATAATAAGAATGTTATTATTTTTTCTTTAATTAAAGTTTTAATACATAGTTACTGTAGAATAATATTTATAACCGTATAATGGAGAAACCGTACAGATCGAAGCAGTACTATGCAAGGTATTCCTGTATTAATATTTTTTACAAATCAAGTTTAGAACTTTCTTTCTGTAGTTTTTTTCACGCAATGTTCTCCAAATTTTTCAAAATTTGAATTTTTTATTAACTTTGCTGATTCCGATCATTGTGAACCACGCAGCATTTTAAACATTATAAAAATTTAATAATAAATCTTAACGAAAGATTTGTTTAATAACATGTAAAAAATGAAAGATGTTTCATTAAGTTACATGCTTTTAAAAATTGTTTACCAACGCAGTGTAGTAGTGTAGTTATAGGTAAATCTTGACACTAAATTAAATCTTGTTTTTGTGATTCACAACATGATTAAGCAAACAATTTTTACTTTAATTATTATATTGAAACGATATGTTTCTAACTATTTCATGTGTTTATTTATTTTTGTAACATCATTTACATATTTTTACACTGGTATGTTTCATTAATTATTATAACAGTTTATTATAACAAAGGCTTTTTTTTACTTTGTCACTGAAAAATTCGATATCGGTTATAAATTTCTATTAATATAATTTTTATAACTTTGAAATTCTTAAAAACGTACGAGTTGTATTACGTTATTTAACTGATATTTACATATATGTAAGTATGTATTTAAATGTATTAAGTAAGTGTTAATATATTTATTTAACTTAAACTATTAAACACATTTCGCTCAATGAAAAGACAATTGGCAACTAAATGTTGAAAATTGCAGTGGCATGAATCTAAACATTGCACCACTTATATTGAGCAGTTCGCTAATTTGCTTTTTAAATCTGAGCTTTACGCGCTAAATTTGTGTTCGGTAGTTTTTACAAATCCAACAGACTTTTATCTATCCAGAAAATATTGCTATTATGAAATCAAATAATTATGGCAGTGAAGTTTTGTTATTTTTATTAATTTCTTTATTTAGCCTATTAAATGGAATCAAATATAAACTATTAATCTCTTTCTAAGTTTGTTTGTGCGTCAATCACGACTAAGCGACTGAACAGATTTGAATTATATATGAAACATGTGTAGATGTTTGTCTTCATAATGAGATAGGGTATTTATATTTTCAAACAACTGCCTAGAACCATTTACAGTAATCATTTTAATCTAATTGGGTTAAAATTTTAGGCTGCTTTTTATTTCTATGAAGTGATTGATAATTGTTACTAATAGAAACTTCTTAATGTAGACTTTACTAATTTTATGGTTAATCGTTTTAATAGTCTTAAATGCCAATAATCGTTTGTAAATGAAGTTTAACGAAAATTTGCCTATTAAAACTTTTAAAAATATTAGGATGTAAAATTAAAATTAAGCCTCAAAATCACTGAACTGGTAACACTGGCATAAAATTATTAAAGTCTATAGTGCGAAATATTAAAAAATAATTTGTTGGACCTTTTTCAACCTAAAAATTAAAAACGGTTGTTTGGGTTTCTAAATCAAGAGCTACATATATAATAATAAAATATCAAAAAATATATGAATAGATTATTTTCGTACCTTTATTACACGATGTTGCTTTGACTTATTTAAAAAATGTGTAAATAAAGACCTCTATTTTCGATATTTTCAGAGAAAAAGTAACTTTGATGTGAAAGCTTAGACGCCAATTAAAATGTGGTATTATTGTTTCACATAATTGAACATTCAGTACTTTTTGACCGAAGACTTTATTATCTGCGGTCAACAAACACAACAGTCATTCAAAACTTGATTAAACATAAAGACCTGCGTTTGTAACCAGATAACTAAAGTACAATCCTGTTCTAAAATACTGTTTAGACAGTAAATTTTATGGTTTACTAAATGTTTAATATTAAGATTAAGTTGATATGCGGAGTTGAAGAATAAAATTCCTTTAAAAATGAGTTTAAATAAAATAACACAGCAATAAAAATATAGATTAAATGACAGAACCAAGGGGAATTAATTTACAGGTGGCCTTAATAGCCCTGCTGATTTTTGTTTATGTTCAACGTTGTTGTCAAAATTTTGAAATAATTTAAAAAATAAAAAATTTTTAAATATTTTGAAAAGGTAAAAATTGTAAATTTTATAAAATTAAATTTCAAAACCAAAAAGTGAAAGTCCAACTGGGTACAACATCATTTAAAGTAACAAATGAAGATAGAAGGATAAATTAAATTTGGCTTCCTTTTGTTTAGTCGGCTGTTTTTGACATTAACGTGGTGCTCTACAACGGCGAAAATTAACGAATTTGCCATTGCGACCACATAGATACATTACTAGTATAACATCAATATGTTTAATTTAACAAATCAACGCATACTCTCATAAAAAATTTAAATAAAGTTGATGCTATTTTTGATCGTGCAAATGCAATTAAATTCTGTATTGGCATACCATTGATCACAGAATCGATAGATTGGATCTGATAGGTGACGCCATGTTATCTTCAAAATAACTATAATAGATTATAAAATATAGAAAGCAAGGCTATAATATATTTGATTAAGTTTGATTTAAGTTTCGATGATAACATGACGATTATTTCATGCTTCAAAAAATGCGTATTTTGACTCATACCCCAGTTACCAAAAAACGCGCCCCTATTGTTTGCAAAATCCGCAATATTGACTTTCCAATATTCAAAATCTTGATGGGAAAGAAACCGAAGAAAGTTGTGTTTTAGTCGGACCTTTATCGATATTGCTAGTATAAAACAAGACTAATAATGTTATGTGTACGAGTATCTGATATCTGTATGCCACATTTTCCACTAAAAAAAATTTTAGGTGCTGCCATGCTTTCAATAACATTTAAATTAGAAAAACTGGTTACTTTGGCTTTTTTGCATTCTATCCTTGGAACTAGATTTTGCGTTGGACCTGAATAATAAGGTATGCACATCCTAGAAAACGTTATATATAATTATTCTTTTCTAATTTATTAAGTAAAGTCAATTTTTTAAATATAAATATTGTATTTTATTTTTTTAATATTTTACCACACTTTGGGGTGGCATCTTCAGTAGTTTTATTATATAAATAAATTTTTAAGGAATTTATGAGATATTTAGTGCTTCCAGAAGCATTGATTGCTCTTACATATTTGAAATGCGTATTTAGGTCGGACTTATTTCGGAATTAGGAATTTTATGTTTTTTGAGTTTGAAGTATAAGTGTTATGAATTTCAGCATTGTTGCTTTATTTTTAACCCATTGCGCTTAAAGTTATAATACCTGAAAAGGTCGGCAAGCAAAGCGAGTGGGAACTCCTGAACGAGCGTATAGATTTGTACATACATATGTATGTCGGTATGTTCGCATAACGTCAGCATTACTGCACTTGAAAATTTGAACTTATCCTTGGTGATAGGTTGCCGTTTGTTGTTTTATAAATATACTTGCATAAACAAATATTGCACGTTTAATTAAATATATGAAGTGTTAAACGCAAAAACTTCGGTGCACTTGGCATAGTGTAAATTGTATTATGTGTTTATCGCATACATACATACAAATATACACATGTATTAACTTGCGTCAAAAATATGTTGCTACTCTGCCAGCATTTCGCACAGCATTTATGGAGAGAAGGCACTTCTACGTTACTTCTTCTTTTATTTAAAGTAAACTTTTTTGTTACTGATGGTAGATCAACATACATAAATGACTTTTTAGGTAAAACAATGGGTTTATTTCTGAAATAAAAATATTCAATCCATTTTTAATAGTTTGAAGTAAGAATTTTTACATCAAAAACTGTTCTTCCACAACAAAAAAAAAAAAAATAATAATAATAATAATAATAATAATAATAATAATAAATAAATAAAGAAAATATACATACATACATGCGTACAAATTTAAACGAAATCGATATTTATAAAAAATTTTTCTATTTCTTAAGAAACCTGTTTAATTTTTAGTTTTAACCAACTCGTTGTCAATATTTAAAATCTGTCTTCATGCCTAGAAGCATCGTAGAGAAGGTCTTTTCAAAACTCGAAGAACTGATAAGGAGAATAATGGCATATTGTATGAGATGGTAAGTATTAAGGTATATGTTCTTAATAACTTTAGATTTGAGCATTATTTAATTATTTTGACCGTATTGTATAAAAGAGTACTTCCAGATTTCAACAATCAATTTTTAAAATCATTTTATAATTATTAATAAATTCAGCTCCTCCATCTAAATCTAGCGTTTATAGATTTCTTTGAAATGGGGTTTCTAAACTATGAACGTTTCTTTAAATTACGGGATAGTAAATATTTATTGCCTTTATATGGAAACCTTTACTTAAACTGCTTTTTTCATGCAGATATTATTTCTGTTTTCAGGCAAACATATGTACATACTCTTTTTGAAAAAATACTGCATTTGCGTTTTAAAAAATACTCTATTTTATTTATTAATTTATCAGTTAAACTTGTTCGGTGATCTGTGTGTCATTTATATATTAAAAAATGATTAAATAAAAAACAAAACATCAAATTAAAAGAAATAAAGTGTTAAATTTTATGTAGCTGTAAGTATAGTTATGTTATTAATTTATTTATTTATTTATAATTTTAAATACACATACTATTTACATTTTTTGGGACTGTATTTTCTTAATTTCTATACCGTAAAAATCTTTAAATTTAAATAAATGCTTTCTATTTTCTTTACATTGTTTATTATGTTAAAATTTTCACTTTCCATCCGTTTCGTCTAAATGTTATCTAATTGATACTTTAAAAAGACATCCGTTTTACACTTTACACGTCACATATTCGACACTACCAATTACTCAGTTTTAATACTTCTTAGAGAAGCTAAATAGTTTTCCCTTAGTTCTATCTCTATAGTTGCACGCTCCCAACTGGGTTCACTATAATTTGCATAAGATGGTTTAAGCTAACTTTGGCAATTGTGCAAATACATATAAGTGAATCACAAATCTCCTTAACAAGTCATTTCGTCATATGTCATTTGTTTATGCAAAACGCGAAATTGATCGTGCATTCCGTACGGTACCAGATGCTTTTGTATACACATGCATGCATAAAAAATATTTATTTCAAATGAAAATTATTATTATTTTAACTTTAATAAAAATATTGAAATGAAACGGTGAATTGTATTAAAAAATATTATTTCAAATTATTTACGTACTGTTGCATTTTAGTACATATTCCCACGAATTACTCAAGTATAATAAGAAGTGTTTTTTTGCTTTAAAATTTTCTTAAAACTAAAAATATCGTAACAGATTTTAAAATGATTGACTCTCAATATATATGTTTATATTGAATATATACATATATTGTATATATAAACAATGTATGTATATATTCAATAATTCAATTTTTTGCGAAAAATTGCATTTATTTGGAAAAAAATTGTTGCAAAAGAACGAATGTTATAAAAATGCCCACTAACTGTAGCTTAACAGCATGTAAGTTCTCGTAATAATATCATGGCCATCAAAAGATCTTTTTAGATTTTTTGAAAAATTTGACAAGTTTTCCTTTCAAGTTTGACATTTCTTAAAGTCATAAGCTTTAAAGTCTACAAAGCCTCAATTCAAAATTTATCAACATCGCTTTATTTGCAAATTAAAACTCTGACAACCATGAAAGTTTTGCTTGCGTCACTGAAAAATACTTAAATCCAAGTTCGACAAAAAAAAAAAATTATAATAATTATAATCAAAAGGTACATTTTAGCCAAAGCATATTTTTTAAACGATTAATTTTAAGTTTGGAACTGGTTTGCTTTTCTGTGATTATAGGTCTGTTCAGTAACTAAAAACTGT
The DNA here is from genome assembly GCA_937654795.1 of Cistogaster globosa. Lineage (NCBI taxonomy): Eukaryota > Metazoa > Arthropoda > Insecta > Diptera > Tachinidae > Cistogaster > Cistogaster globosa. The sequence continues at coordinate 57,115,079 of OW569405.1, forward strand.
TACTAATCGTTACTAGAGCATGTTCACGTACTCGAAAAACTTGCAAGGTGAGAGTGAAAAAGAAAATGTGGGAGAGAAAAAATTTGTTGCAAGTTTTATGCTAAAAACACAATCAAGTCCACCGACCGTCGACTACAAGATGTCAAAAATAGAATACATTCGTGCTTATGAGAATAATTCTTTTAGCCGCTACACGACTACCGACTACACGGCTACTTTTGTAGCCCGTAGCCAACTTAGGCTAGTTTTTATTTTTCTTGACTACAAAAAACAGATTAGTGCTACCAATACAGTAAATGCATGAAATGGTGGTTTTAAAAAGATTAAATTTCGCTATTAAAAACGCGAAAAACTATTATAGTGGCACCATTGAAAAATAATAATGATCTGTTCATATGCTTACATTTTTCATTTACTTTTTATTTGGCGCATTTTTTTGGTTGTTTTGCTTAACTTCAATACATATGTCAAAACAGATGTTTATTTTTTGTAGTTAGTGGTCGGTAGTCGTTAAAAGAATTAAGTAGCTGGCGACTTGGCTATTTTTGTAGCCAGCTACTCTTGTAGTCGGTAGTCGATGGTCGGTAGCCTTTGATTGTGTTTATAGCATTAGCTATTGAAAATTTTACTTGCAAGTATTAGCCAAACAACTGTTTCTTACTTTTCTTTACCAAAAAATTGGTTAAAAAATGAACTTTTGTAACATTAAAAAATGCAAGTAATTGGCAATCAAAATAATATAAAAGTTACATTATTTTGTTAATTTTCTTTAATTAAACTATGCAAGTACACAGCATAGAAGTGTAAAATAATAGAAATTTCGTTTAGATTCTTCGAGCTTTGCAGAAGTTTGTATTCTTTTTAGAATCAAAAGTAAACAAGCCATTGATAACATACAATGCAAAGTAACTTTTTTATTACAATTTAAAGAAGAGTAGTATAATTATTTTGTATAATTATAAATTATTTATACACATGTATGAAGTTAAAATTATTTTTAATATAAAGATTTTTACATCTAAATCACAATAAGAAAAACTGAAGAAAAAATTATATTCATGATGCCCTTAAATCATAAACGCTTTTAAAAATGACCTTATAATTAAAAGAAGATTAAAAAAGTTTTACATTTTTACATATTACATATTTTTGCTATTAATTTTTTTTCGTGTGGTTACCAGTTTGTTGGCTTTTAGAGGTCTTTGTTTTTATACGCTTTTGCACTCTAGTACATTTTCTTTAAAAACTGTACTATTTAATTGTCATGCCGTACAGTTTTTAAGTCTTACATATAATCTCCAAAGCCGCAAGAATTTTCTTTGCTAATTTTTGCTAGTAAAGCGTTTATTTACTTTTTTACATTTGCGAGAATAATATTGAAAACTTCTGTTTTACTGCCTCGTTGGTAGATTTTGCTAGAAAAGCTACTATAAAGACCTTATATGTTTTATTTGATTGAAGATTTACTAAAAATATCGGATATTGCTTTTTATTTTATATTATAATTGTACAATTGATATTTGGAAGTATAACTGCATACAGCTTTATCTAACAGCACTATGGAGAGGGAAAAATAAGTTTGGGCATGGCCCAATATAACATTTTTTTCGTCTTTTTTTTTGTAAGCTTGTTTGTCACCTTTTTCTTTGACCACACCGTTTTGCACCTTCAAACAAAAATATGTGAATTTAACCTGCTCAATAAAAATTTTCTTTCAGTATATTTCAATCATGTACAGAAATTTTCTAGGGGCATGACTAGGATTTTGGATTTCCCGTAATTTTTTATTTCCCTGGGAAAAAATTATCGCGCAGATTCCGGTTCATTTAATGAAATAAAATTGAAAAATTCATAATTTTATTAAAACATAAACAAACAATAAAAATAATTGTTAAACAATAGTTTTAACAGTTTATATAACTTAAACACAATCCAGGTGACAAAACATACATATGTACATTTGTACTACATAACGAGAGACAACAAAGATAAAAATACTGAAAAAGTATTTTATTAACTATTTCTTGAAATATGTGATTTTAGAACTGCATTTTACAATTTACTAGACATACTGTTGCTTCTTTTCGTTGCGAAATTATCAAAAATAGAAAAAACCATTTCACTTTCTACTGAGGAAGGTTTTGTTGTCAACAATGCGTTATAAAGATTATCCATGTTCGTGTTTCAAATGTAAGTGGTTTCGAATAACTCAAATTCCTTTCTAAACATATTAGTAACCTTTTGTTCTGTTTTATATCTTACTAGCAGTGCCCACGACTTCGCCCGCGTATCATTTCTAATTCAAACATTTGTTGTATAGTTCTGTAAACAGTGTTAAAAACTTTCCATATACAAAAATAAAATGTACTGACAACTGTTCTAGAGCCATTGTACCGATAAAACTGGGTGACTTCACAATAGTATCTCTAGTTTCTCTACGAAATGGCAGATGTCACAAAATAAAAAGTGTTCTATTATTGAACCAAGGTTCTAAGAGACTTCCTCTTAAAATTTTATTCAAATCTATCCAGCAGACAGACAGACAAAAGTTCTAAAAATAGGTGTTTTGTATTCCATAAAACGAGATATTCGAAAATTTTTAAATGTCACAACCAAAATATTTGAATGATGTTGCACAAATAAATAGAAAAAAGTAACATGAAAAACAACAACACACAACAACAACAGCAGTCGCGAGATCAATATGATTTTTAGCTAATTTGACTGCTGCAACACTTGCATTCTAAACGGCACAAAAAGGCAGCGTAAAATTTTGCAATATAATAGAGATTTATGTTTTCTTTAATATAAACTAAAAATTATAACACGAATGTGGACGAATAATAACTACTTATATATCCATTTAAAATATAAAAAGGCTATTTTTTTTGGCATTTCCAATATAAATTACTAAATCTAAAACACTTCTACCCACAATTTGATACACAAATGTTAACGAAGTATTTGCAAAATAACCTGAACTTGATGGTTTCATAAAAAAAAATTTTAACTTTTGCAATACTTTTTAAAAGAAAATCAATATTTCAACGAAAAAGTTTTCACTTTTTTCAGCCTTTTTTGCAAAAAATTTCTATAAAGTTTGACTTTGAAGTTTCACTACAAAAACACCAGAGCACTTTTGACATTTATTTTAACGACAAGTGATGTAGAATTTTATATACTCTAACCGGGTACAAAAAATTTTGACGATACTTAAATTTTTTTTAATTAATCCTAGAAATCCTGTGCGACGTCTAAAATTAATGGTTTTTATTATTTGTAACGCCCCTTAAAAAGTTATGATTTTGTTGTATTTGTAGGTTTTTATTACATTTCTCGATTTGAATTAGATTTTTAAATTTGGCTTTTAAGTGTTTGTATACTTCTCGCTTTGACTGCCTTAATTTCATATTTTTTGTTAAACTTTAATTACTTTTAACGTTTACTATTATTGGCTTCATATTTGTAGATTTTTGATGAAAGATAATCTGGCCTTTTTAGACCGTTCTAGTTCTCTTCATTCTTGTGTTGGTTAAAAGGCTGTTCTGGTTCAGTTCAGAATATTACGTCCTTTCGATCGGCTTCCCATTACCGACTGTCAATCGTGGATTTATCGTTAGACTAGTTTTCCAATAATAATTCACCTAAAGCATTATAAAAGTGAATTTTAATAAATTTAAGAACATAAAAGAAACATGTGTTTTTGTTTTGCTTTTGTATCATAGGTTATGGGAATCTCTCACGCTAAAAAAATATATGATACCAACAATTAAGACTAATTACAAAATAAAAACACAGCATCTATCAAAAAAATCGAACGTGATGAAAGCGAAAGTGATTGTGATAGTGAAACCATAAAATCGTTGGAAATATCAATTTCGGAACCATCAAGATCTAATAATGCTACAATGTTATCAAACTTATTTAATATCGAAAAATTAGACGAAAGAAACTACGACTCGTGGTGTGTCCAAGCACGCAGTATCCTTATTCATTCGGAACTATAGAAAGTGGTATCTGAAAATCTAAAAGAGACACATGAAATAGTGAACTAATGGACGAAAAAGCGCTTGCAACGCTGGTACGGTATGTAAAACCCACGCAAATAAGCCATATAAAAACTTCAAAACATACGAAGAAGCTTGGAAAAAAATTAGAAACAATTTACAAGCCAAAAGGCCCAGTTCGCAAGGTAACGCTTTATAAAACGCTCTTAAGTCTCCGCTTATCAGACGATGAAAACGTAATAGAATTTTTGCATTAGTTCTCGTAGGTTGTAGAAAAGTTAGCTGAAGTTGACATAGTTTTAAATGATGAAATGTTAGTAATTATATTGCTTTCAAGCCTACCACAATATTATGAGGGATTGTCATCGCAATTAAATCAAGGGATTCAACATTACCCACATTTGCCGCAATTAAAATAAAACTCACAGAGGAATGCGAGAAAAGAACAAGTATTCATGCAAAAAGTACAACAACAAGAACGACAAGCGTATGTCGCAAATCACAAATATAACGGCCTTAACAAATATAAAAAAAGTAAAAATTAACACAAATTCTCCAAATAACAAAAGCAGCTGCGGCGTTACCTACTACAACAATAGAAATGGTAAATATTACATTTGCAGGAAACGCGGTCATTACGCGAACAACTGCAGGAGCCAAATCGAAAATAAAAAATATAATTTATTCGTGACGACTGCGTTGCTTACAAAGCCGAATTCAACAATAAAGAATAAAAAACATTACAACAAATTTGCTACGAAAAATAATAATAATAAAAATACATCTAATTTAAATAATTCCCTCTGGCTGATATATAGTGGAGCAAGTAGCATAAAAAGTATGTGTAAAAAGTGCGTACTGTTTGTGGGGAAATTTTGTATATGCCGAAGGAAGAGGCGAAGTATATATTAAAGTAAACTAATACGGTATCTCCCTAAAAAATGTATAACATGTCCCTTCTTTACAAGCAAATTTTTTAAATGTGAGCAAATGTATTGAGAGTGGCGCTACATTAATATTTAAAGACAAAACTGTAATAATAAAAGACAATCACAATAATGAATTCATTAAAGCACATAAAGAAAACGGCCTATTTATTTTTCGCATCAATAACAAAATAGAAAAGAATTACTCGTGTGTCGAAAGTTCCACAAAATGGCATAAAAGATTTGGCCATTTAAATTATCAAAGTTTACTTGAAATTAAAAACAAAAATATTGTACGCGATTGTATTTATATACTTATATATATGTATATCATATGCATGATGTTAGGGTTGCCAGAATTATTTAACAAATAGAATAGGGTTTTAGACTTAGATATCTTAACACTATTTGAGAAACAGTCTTATGTTACAGAAAGCATCATCTGTAATTTTTCAAAAGAACAAGTAAGCTTGCTTTGTTTGACTGTGCCGAATATTACGTACCTTTAATCTTAAGTATTGGGTGCTTATTTTCGTAAAACATATCTTTTTCCCGAAGTATGTGTATCTTTAATATAATCTGCTCCGCACTCTCCTTCATTAAAGAATCTGTTGAAATAAAAGCACGAAAAGCAAGGCTTTTAGTAAGCCGAGCTTTTCTTGAAAAGAATATTCTGAAGATGTCAGGTGTTTGGGTTTCAACTTCACTTTTAAAATAAAACAGAAAATTACCGAATAGTGCGAAAATGTGGGTTTTTAGAAAACTTTTAAATTGTAGATAATTTTTGGTTATTTTCTGTGCATTTTATGTACTGAATCAAATTTAAAATATTTTATTGTAAGTTCAATTTTGTTGTAAAAATTAAATTTTTTGGCAAAATTTTCGTTATTTCGTTTTTTTGGTGAAATTTTAATCGTTTAGTGAAATTACAAGCTTTTGCTTACATAGATTTTTATTTCTAAACAGGACCGATATTGCTAAATTTCAGCAGCACCACTTTCGACACTATGTCTTAGAGAATGGTGTTCAAAGCTTTTCTGTAGCTGGAACATAGCAATGGTGCTTTCAACCCGATTACGACAGATGGATACCGCTAAAGCGACTCTCACATGTATATTGATCAAGAATGTTTGTACTTTACGGGGTCGGAAATGAAAGTTGTAGAAATTTTATAATTTTATCATTCCGTTTGAAATTTCTACAACTTTCATTTCCGACCCCGTAAAGTACAAAGAATGATAAACTTTTAAAAATTAATATGCTGTTCTTGTATTGCAAGCGATCGACTTGTCTAAAAAATGTGTTTAAAAGGCACTATGTTTTTTGAGTGATTCCTATGCACATTTTTTAAGTTCCCATATTTCGTAGTTACGAGTATCATTTTCTGAAAGTAAAATGTACCTTATTGCAAATAATTTGTTTACATTAAAAAAGATGTACAGCTACAACAATTTTTGTTGATTTGAAATTTATAATTTTAATGTTTGGCTTTGGTACTCTGTTATGATTGTGTTTTTATACCCTTCATCACAAAAAGTGAAAAAAGGGGATATATAAGTTTGCCATTTCGCTTGTAATTTCAACAATATATATATCCAACCCATAAAGTATAATTATTCTGAGTTCTTATGCATGGCAAAGTCGATTAAGCGATATCCTTCTCTCCTTCTGTTCTTATTCAATTTAAGGAGTTTACTGCTACAATTTATAATTTGCCAAGTTCACTCACAGGGTACTAATATCGCCAATATGCACAGACATAAGCTCGTATATAAATATATTTCATTTGTAAAGGGTGGTTCTCAACATTTCAGCTAAAGTTTCATCATTAGAAATAAAAATAAATAAAAAACAAGGTAAGCTACATACGACAAAACAGACCTACTTTGATAACACTAGAATACTCATCTATGCGAAGTCGTATTTTAGCCTTCAATCGCCCTTTCCAAACTATGGCCGTAATTTCTCCTTGAAGTTATTATTTACGGTCCCCTTTAGCCGCCCCTTTCCACCCTATCTGGTTTAACAAATCTTAACAAAAATTTTAATCAGTATTTTTAATTGTACCTTATAGCAGACAGATTTTTTATTTATTTATTTTTAATTATAACTTTAAATGTCATATTTCTAATATTATTTTTACATGCCTTTATTCTATGATACAAAATTTTCTTACATAAATATTTATATGCCTTTTGGCTCTATATCCTTTTTTACCTGTTGCTATAGCCATAACTGAACTCTTATTTTTTTCCTTGCTCAGGTTTAATTTAGGGAATTACGATCGAAGGACAATTTATCAATTTCTCTACCTAAAAGAGCTCACTTAAATTAATTTTCTATCTTTTTTTTTGTTTTTTTTTTTATTTTACTTCAGATTAGCCTAAGCTCTAGTTTGAAAATATGTGTTTATATACATAAATACTTTTTTCTGTTTTCTTAATATAACAAGAAAAAGAAAAAACATTCACTTTTATGTCCTACCGTTCCACTACCAGATTCTTTGTGTGTCTAGTTCTTACACAAACTTTTAACCTACTTTAATTTAAATGTGGTGTTTTTTATATTCACCCAAAAATATAACTTATTTTAAGTTCTTTTAGTCTACACAAATTAAAAGTTAGATCTTTCTTCTTTCTAACTGAGACGTCATTAGATTGGGTACAACTATATCTTTCTGTCTCCGTCCACAATCCTCTCCTCCTAATTTGACCAGATTTACGTTTAAAAATTCACTTTCGTTATTTATTTCACAAACAATATATAAAAAAACTATTCAACTTTAATTTAATTCAAGCATAATTCAATTTTTGTTTTGTTACGGAATAATCTGACCTACGTAGCATCTCTTCACGTAAATATAACTCTACACAACAGCTTTTTTTATCCTCTCAACTTGACACCATATTCATCAACCAAGAAACCAAATAAACAAGACCAAAGCGAATTAATTATTATATGGCCTCACAGCTACAAAAACAAGACAGAGCATCATGTTGCTGTGAAGAATAGCTGACTAAACAAAAAGAGGCCGAATTTATTTTATCCTTTTAATATCATTTAGTTCTTGAAATTAAGTTGTACCAGTTGTTCTTCTCATGTATATGCAGTAATATCTCATATATCATTTTTAGGCTTTGAAATTTTGTTTTAGAAAACATACACTTTTTTAAATTAATAATTTTTTTTTCTATTTTAAAACTATTTTAACGTTGAACATAAGCAAAAATCAGCTGAGCTTTAAAGACCACCTGTAGGTTAACTCGCAATACATTAAAATGTAAAAATTATATTTTTAAAAACGCATACAAAATTTATTTATTTTAATTGTTGGTTGCAAACCGCTGTGTGAAATTTATCTTAACCGCAACAACGGTACTTGTCAAAACTCCTTTATAGCTGCGGGTAGATTTCTTATTATCCGGGCGAGCTGTTTTATAAGACTTCTGCCTAAGAGCTTAACCCTTCTAAAGCATTTATAATAGCTACAGTTTCATATTCGCATTAAAAGTAATCGCATTGTACATATTTTATTTCTTAGATTTTTAACAGCAGCCTTACAAGATATTTCGCTTATAAATCTTTTTCAAATCTAGGATCTAAAATAGTACTTTCAGCACATAAATTTTATTTTCGTATTTACAAAAACGAGTTTTTCATTCCCACTTCATTTTTAAAAATTTACGCCGACACTTTGCTGTCTATAGACACAAACGATTGATATTCTGTCAATCCTATAAGGACAGCAACAAATCTAGAGGTTTTAAGGACATGGCCGAGATATTGCATCCTTTGTATCTGTTATTATTACTAGTAACAGGTAAGTAGAATTCCTACGCGTTTCTACGCCTTGTTTAAGCCCCTTACCCTTACCAGTGTTTGGCCGTTTTCAGTTAAAGCTGAGTGAATTACATTAAGGGAGTGGGCAAAACAACTTATTCCCCGCCATTGTCCTTGGCGAACTTCTGCAACAATATTTGCTGTGACCTCATTCAAAATTTACCGTTTTTAAAAAATTGCACAGATGTTCAGCAGTGTATCTCTAAAAACTGATAATATACAATTAAATATGAATTTCTTAAAAAACGGTATTTTTATAATTTTCCCAATTCAGAGGCTTGTAACTGTTTAACGAAAAGCGCTATCACAACTATTTTTTTAAGAATATAGCAAATCCCTTAAACTTATAATCCGACAATTAATAAGCACACTACGCCAAAAATACTAAGTAAAGGTCGGCAAAAATTAAAAAAAAAATTAAGCCAATTTTGTCCCAAACTAAAAGAGATAACTAACAGATGTACGAAAATTTTTTATAGATATTTTAAAGGTTTAATTCAATTTAAAAATCTTAAAAATAAACTTTTTGTGACATTTTCAAAAGACTATATGCCCGAAGTGCACAATTTTGGTGGACCATCCAAAAGCTCCCCTTAAACCCAGGCAGCAACCGTTCGCAATTTTACTGAGAAACTCCTCCGCTTTGTCCCTGTGAAATTTCATTAAGATTTTTAAGTGGTTCATGAGATACCAAATTTTGTCCAAAATAAATTGTTTTGAAACCACTGTGCGAACAAAAACTTATCTTTCTTAAAAATATTTTAATACTTAGGTGTGCAAAAATTAGGTGTATAAAAAATTACATTTTCGGTGTTGTAATGGTTAAATTAAACAATTATATAAAAAAGATTTGTATCTGTTGCCAGATACGTAAAATATGTAAGCGGTTGTGCAAAACTTTTCGCTTTTGTTTAAACGTTCCTATTTTGATAATTCTTAAGGTGCCCGTAAAAAGATTTCTTACTGGTATTGGCATTAAAAAATGTTAGTTTTTAATTTTTTGTTCAAATGCTTTTTCTAATGCATATGAATTGCAGTAGTATATAAATATTATCTGTGGCTCAACTGCTTAGATTTAGTTTGTTTGGTATTGAAAATTTATAAAAAACTGGTTTAAACCTGAGCAAATGAAAAACAATAAAACAAGTCAAGGTATTATATTCATAAACAATGTGTATTCCGTTACATACAGACGTTACATATTTACAATTTGATTTCACCAAGTTTGAGAAAATCAGGGTCAGTTTTGATTAAAAAAAAATTAAAAGCGTTTTTTTTTTTGGTATCTTTTTTTAATTAGTTCACATTTTTTCAACTAAATCACTAAAAAAAAAACAAAATGGCCACCAACAATCGACTTAAGTTGAGAAGTGAACTAAACATATTATTTATGTTTTCTTGTGGAATTTATATATTTGCAATAGATTTTTATTATTTAGTTGAGATTTGAGGTCATCGCCTTTCTTTTAACATTCTGATGGCATGTTCAGACATAATAATTTACTTCATTTTAAGAAGAAAGACAAAAAATATTTGCGTACATAACCTCAACTGTAACTAAAATATGTAAAAATATAATAAAGCTCCAAATATCTAGATTGAGATAAGTGATCATAAAAAATTTAATTTTGTTCAAATAATACATTTTTATTTTGTTAAAACTATTAAGGTACGGTCAGATTAGTCAAATGTTTGACCAAAATACCGTAACCACTATTCTTACAAATGTTCATTCAATCTTTTTTTAATAAATGTGGTATCTAACCTTTTATATTAAGCAGGATCTTATATATCTTAAAAGTATTTAAGAAGGACTATCTATATCTTTATACATAATTTTTTATTTTTGGTTGTTTGTATTCATCATATAAATTGTAGAATATAAAATAATATTTTTTTATTTGCGGTCAAAAAATTAAGTTTCTTCTTAAAAGTATGACCTCTAAGCAAGCAGCTGCAAAATTAAATTACAGGAAATAGTTATTTAAAAATAATTAAGTTATTTTAGATGTAGTCTAAACATTTTTTATATTCGATATAAAGGTTCCAGATTTAATGGCATCATTATCGAAATAATTAATCATTCTATTATTTTCTTTTCTTCTTAATTTTATATCCAAATTTGTCATTTCGTTTTTAATTTCTACAATATCCATTACCGACCCCATGTAGTATATATATATATATATATATATATTCTGCATTCTTATGCATTACAAAGTCGATTGAGCGATGTTTGTCTGTCCGTCTGTTTGTCCATATTAATGTTAAAATCAACTTTGTCAATGCACTTGATGAGCTAGAGAAAATCTAAATACGCAAATCAATAGGACACAGTTAAAAAGTTTTTGCTATTGACATACCATGACTTACGAGGCAGCGGGCAACACGACGCCTGCCTTTAATTTTCCATATAATTTTTAACAACGAAGTAACACCAATCAATAAACCAAATACATAGGGCAATTGTGAATTAAGAAATAAGAAAAAACATCAAGTAAAAAATTGGCGCTTGCCCAAAATTTTTCGGCCTCTTATTTTTTAATGGAAAAGTACGGTTTTGCACCATATTTTGTAAAAATTAAAGTAGGTATCATGTTAGAACTTTTGAAGAGATCTTTTAGAAGATATTACAATTTTGTAAAAATGCTTAAACCATTAAGAGCCGAGGACATTTTTATGTAAAACTATTATTTTCTTTTTACTTTTTAAATCTCTGTCACCTAAATATTTGTTTTGTTTTGATTGGAGTTACTTCACTGAACTAAATTTACACATATGGCGAAGGAAGGGTATATAAGACTCGGCATAGCTAAATAAAGTACTCTTACTTGTTTTTAGAATGTAATTGTAACACAAGGAACCATTTTGAAAAACATAATTGCTATTGGCAGTCTTTATTTGAAGGCTTCAAATACTGAAAGCGTTGTTTCAGAGAATCATATGTGAATTTGCTTTTTTAAAAGTTCAAATATTTGTACCTATCAGTTTACGTAAAAGTTTTTGTAAAGCAATGATAGCTTGCGAAATTAATACTTTGGGGTCACAATTTTTGCTATCCGAAAATTTAAATCTACATTTTAAACGAGTATACAAACTAATTGTAAATGTTTAAGTGTTTTAATTAAATTAAATTATTTAAGCCTACTAAAAAATCACGAAATAAACTAGAATAATTGTCGAGGTTAAACCTCTCTCCTTAGCACATATTTCTTCAATATCATGATTTATTGAGTTAAAGGTTGAAATTAAAAAACAATATAAAACATACAAATAATAACCTTATTAAAAAATATTTCCACCAACTGCTATCAGTTGAAAAATATATGCACACAATATAAATGTATGTACTACGAACACACATATGTTTATATTTCAATATGTAAAAGATCAATCGTAAACTAACAAACAATTATAAACAACAAAAACGTAATGTGAGAGGGGTACACAGCTAATCATACAAAACAACGTTACGTTTGTTAGAAATACATAAATGTACTACAATAGATAGAAATATTATTATTATAATTTTTTAACTTTTATTCTCTTGTTTAATTTATAACTGAAAACTGGTTACCGGCAGCACCTTGAATGTTAACGCGTTATAAACGTTTTTAATATGTTTGAGTTATTTCACACCCATCACCAGAAATAGAGGATGCTGTTATAAGATTAATATTTTGTGTGTAACTTTTCCCTAAAATCTGTAAAAAAACACATTTGAAATCAGAAGAGCAGCATAATGCTTTCTACTTTCAAAAATTTGGCTGGCACTTCTGATTGCAATGAAATATTGTACAATAATTATTTTTTTACACCTTATATCTTTTAAGATGCCATTTGACTAAGGTTCGTAATATAAAACACTGTATTGTAACCTTGAAATAATTTAAATAAAATCAAAATTTGTTGATTATTCGTTATCTACGTTTCCAGTGAATTTTGTGAACCGATCTCTTATATCTGGTTTAAAAAACATAAATAAAAATTTAACAAAAGCACTAAGCAATTTTCACCTAAAGAACAGCAACCCACAAAATTGTAACAATGAAGTAATACTTTAGTTTGTGTCGGCTTCGTCTACCCAAATTTAAATCCATACAAAATTATAACCTTATAAAAAATCTCAGATTTAACTAAAATTTAAAAAATTCGATAATAAAGAATTTTTTTTAACAAAAATGAATTAATAATTTAAAAAGAAAAACAAAAAAAAAAACGCCAAGTGCAAATTTGACTTTTTAAACTTGTTACAGCGGACACAGTAAAATATACTTTGGTAAAGTTAAAATAAGACCCTGTGAAAATGTTTGTTTTTATAGTGACTTAGCAAGACAAACCCTGCGTAAAGTTATAGTCTCTACCTACAACGGTTCAAAAATAAGGCCAAGAAAATGAAAATCACGTTACTAACGGATTACCATTCATTTAATTTTAATTTTATTCTTGCAGTAAATATAGTAATAATAGAAATTTCAAGTATCTGCCTATAACGGTTTAAAATATAAAGCCATGTTCAAATTCACAGCCCTTGCAAACACCTTTTCGTTTCTGAATTTATTGATAAAATTTTTTTACAGTGGACATACTCAGAGTCTGCCTACTAAGGTTAAGAACTCAACCAAATAAGTGTAAATTACGTCAATATTAGGATATTTAATTCAGAGTTATATTTTCTGTATTTGTTACTATAGCGCACATAATTTTACTGATACGGTGCAAATTTGACGTGTTTGCCTATCACATTACAAAAAAAATTAAATTTTAATGATAATATTCTCTTTCAGTCACTTTCAGAATACCATTTTATTATACTCTTCACAACAAAAAGTGGAAAAAGGGTATATCCAAGTTTGTCATTCCGTTTTGCAAGATCAATTTCCGACCTTATAAATGTATATACTCTGAGTCCTTATGAATAGCAAAGTCGATCCGTCCGTGTTAGTGTTGAAACTAACTTTGCCAAGGCACTAGATAAGCTAGGAAAAATTTAAATACGCCAATTGATCAGAAATAGTTTCGAAAATTTTGCTATTGAAAATCAGCAATCATGACCTACGAGGCAGTGTGCAAAACACCACGCCTGCCTCTAATGTTTCCATATCATTTGGAACAATGAAGGAACTTAAATAAAAAAACAAATATATGGGGATATAGAGAATTAAAAAAAAGAAAAAAAAAAACATTAAGTGAAATAATTGGTGCTCGCCCATATTTGTCGAGTCTCTGAACTTCTTATAGAAAAGTATGATTTTGCAACATATTTTTTAAGACATCAATGATACCCATTATCATCTAAAAACTTTTGAAGAGAACTTTCAGGAAAAGCTCAATTTTTAAAACAAATGCTTAACCCATTAAGAGCCGGGGACATTTTTGTAAAAAATTTTATATCGTACTTAATTTTTTTCTTATTTTTTAATTCTGTCATCCCAAATTTTTTTTTTTTTTTTTTTTTGATTGGAGTTACTTCACTAAACTAGATTTACATATATGGTTAAGGGTATATAAGACTTCCCATAGTCGAATATAGCACTCTTACTTGTTTTTAGTACTTGTTGTTTTAGCGTCTATAGTTATTCATCTGCTGTGAAAATGTCTAAATTTTATCTCTTATAGTTCCAGAGATAGAGGGCACACCCAAGTTGTGCTACCGTCTTGTACCTGGTGAGTGTACAAACTTTTTTTCCGGTCTTAAAATCAGTAACTATTATGCGAAAATAATTTCCTTGTTTTAAGTGAATTTTTGTACAATGAATGTTGCCGCGCTGAATATTTATTACATGAAATGAATTTTCTCTATTTACTGTAATCAGATTCCTACAATATTATTTAAAAAAATTTTTAAATACTAAATATGAATAGAAGCAATGCCGAGCAACTGCCTAGAAATCGTACTCATACTCACCAATTGATTTATTGTTTTGTAGCATAGACTTTGCGAAATTCTCCATTGATCTTTCAAGGAAGAACGGTTTTAATATTGGGTTTATTTTTAGTTTAATTACTACCGGACAAACTTTGCAATAAATGTAGGTGTAATAAATTTATATTAAATCAGAGAATTACTTTGAGAGATATATAGTGCTAGCATTGCCTGCATTGGCCTTGTTAAAAATTGTTACATAACATAAACTTGTTAAATATAAAAAAGAGATAAACAACATGATCGCCCTTTTAATTTCAAAGGCTGTTTTATTTACAAAAAATAAATTATATTAGGGCTTCTAAGAATGTTTGCTTTGCTCTTTGAAATTCTAACATCAGTTGCCCTGGTCCAGTAAAAACAAGTTATACTTCTCTACTAATAAAATAAATTTAAATAATGCGTAAACACTTAGCGGACCTTAAGCTTTGACTTTGGAAAATCAGTAAATTCATTATAAATTGCAAGAATCTGTAATTGGAAGAGACAAAAACCAATGACGTAATCTCCGACTTAAAGCTAGAAATGCCTACGATCCATAATGCTCCAATCTTAAATCACTTAAATCCAACATTTTCATTTATATACATACATATCTTTAAAAAAAACTTTAGGAATGATATTAGAAATGGACATTTAAGGAAATTTCCAAATACTGATAAAAATTTCATAAATTTGGAAATTGATTTAGTTAATTATAATTAATCGGACGAAGTTGAATGTAATTTTTCCATTTCAATTCAATTTTTATAGAGTCTTTAAAAGAAAATAAACAAGAAGAAACTTAAACCTGTGAAATAAGAAAAAACACTTTTTGGTAGTGCAAATTAGACCGGTAAAGTAATTTAAAATTATACCTATTGGTCAAACATATAATACAAGGTTATTCAGACCGTTGATATTTCAATTTAGAAACTTAAAACTACTTAAAAATGAAATGAATGACAAAACATAAATACGTATACACAAGGTTAAGGTATATTAGTCTCTGTAGGAGCCAGGGTAATTCCAACTGATGATATATATAAAGTGTTTGATCCATTTAACCCAAACTAAGAATCAAAAACTTTCTTCATTTATCTGTTTTCGTGGTTTTCGAGACCTCTTTTATACTTTTTAAGTAAGACTAAAGCGTATAAGGAAAAAGGCTGCAATTAAGCCTTTTTCTAAATTGCTTTGTTTCAATATCTTTTGTCATAATTTTTAAAATTAGCATTGACACAAAGTCTAAATCAATTTTTGTTGAAACATCTCTTATTCCTTCGACCGACTAGATTATAGAGAAACATATGGGTAACCTGTAGAACATAACGCATACAAACTTTATAATATTGTTGAAAATGATAGTGTTTGTAAAATAATTATTTGTTCTTCTACTTGCTTTTAGAAACGCTCTTTAAGTTTAAAATTAAAATAATTTTATTATTTAGATTTCAATTTTAAATCAAATATGAGTGTACCCCTTCCCATATATGTATAACCTCGTGTACATATAAATCGGCGTGAGTAATTTTTCCCTACCATTAATTTTTTTGTTAAAAACAAGCGGCGATAATTGTTAGTTTTGCTTAGGATTGTTGTCCCCACTAGTAAAATTGCGGTTAATAAATATTAAAAGGTGAATAAGAGTTTTGACTGCTGGCTCGAAAATATGTACCGAATTTGTTGATTTTCAAAACTTTCAAAACCATGTCTGATCGATTGGCGCATTTGTATTTTCTTTAGCTCATCTACAGCCTTGGAATAGTTCATTTCTACGCTAACACGGACGGATAAACGCTTAATGCGCTATGTATAAGAACTCAGAATACATACTTTATGAGGTCAGAAATATATATTGTAGAAATTAAAATTGGAATGATAAAAAAATGTTCAGTATTTTTATTAAATCAGAAACGATCAATACAAAATTTTTCATCAGCTAACAAAACTGTTGGCCCCATTTTTTTGAGGGTATTTACACCAAATTACTTCTATTCGTTTGAGCATACTTTTGGCAAACCCAAATGGATATTAAGGTAGCTCTTATTTATCTGTTGTGTGATATATAGAAAGATATTTGCGACTTTAGTTTTTCAACTAAATTCGAATTTGACACCATTTTTTAAAAATCAAAAAATATTTGTTTTAAATTTTGAGATACTAAGTTGGAATTGGAAAACAATTGCTAAAAGAATTATATAAAAATAAAAAAGATCCTTACTGGTTAGGAACTTTAACGCCTAGGATTTCTCCTTTCCGCTTGAATGTCAAATCTAAAAAAATTCAATATTCACAGTCCTTGGAAATTCGCTATATATATCTCAGAAACTGAACAGGGAAATTTTAGATTTTGTTAGTACTTGACCAGTGAACAAAGTTTCGCGCAACCTATTCATTTTTTCAGCATATTAAGCCACATTAATGTATAAAAAGAGAAATATTTATTTATCTATATAGAAAGCGAAAATTATAAGAAAACTTTATTCGAAAATTAAGAACCACAAAAGTTTCATCATGCTTTTAATAAAGATAAACTCGAATTGCTGTCTAAAAACATGGAAAAACTATAAACATATTTTTCAAAGCGCTTTGATAGCTGCAAGATAATTCTTGTTAAAAAGCTATTAAATTTAAAATAAATGATGTTGCAGTTAATTTAATGTACTTTTAATTATATTAATGTAATTATAAAAAAATATATTGAAAATAAAAAATTTACCAAATGTAATAAAAATAAAATACAAACTTTCCAAGCAAAATTTTGTTTGCCATGTTTGGTTTAAAAAAATCAATTAGAAATGTGCGAGTAATATGATTCAAAGAAGACTCGCATACGACTAGTAATATGAATAAAAAATGACTCGAGAAGTTTCTTATTCGATTAGAAGTACGATTGCAAACAGTATTGAAAATGAGTAAAAAAAAAACGCAAGTTATAAGGGACTCTCCTGACACTGGCATTTGCTTACTAAAATAAAAAAAATATTCTAATATAAGTGCCGTTATTGAGGATAAGTCAAAGAGTGATGATCTTTATTTTCAAAAGGTAGTTTCTTTTACACAAAGATAACGGCATTTCATTAAAATCCATAAATCAATAAAAACAATAACTATTGGATGTTATTTTTAGTATTTCCATTACAGTTTCCAAAAATAAAAAATGTAAACATTACTTTAATATTTAATGTTGAAGTTAAGTCGACTTCTATAGTTACTCTACTTATGATAACTTATATAAGTAATTATGTAATACTCTACCCCTTATAAAGAGAACTCCCCGAATTCTTGAATTTTGCCCTTTAAAGCGGTATTCTAAAAGTAAAATTGCGCAAAATATGTATTTTTTGTTGAACTTATCAACGTCTCATAAACAGCGTGTGCAAAACTTCAGATGTTTTGAATAATTTCTGTTTACTATCATTTTTTTATAATGGACCATCCTTTATCCACTTCAGGTTTCATTAGTCGTTCATGCAAATTAGCTTTCATTGGCCCCTTCATTCAATTAACTTGCCCTATGTGGTTCATAAGATTTGCATTGAGTTCCATCGGATCCTAAAAAATATATGAATACAAAGAGAACGAAGCAAACATTAATTTTTTTTAATTTCTTGTCCTAAAGTGATTTCAATACGAACATAGCAGACGAGCATCGTTAAATCGTCTTATATGTATGTATGAATCTAGAAGGTGTATAAGCCTAATGGGGTGGCAAATTATTATTTTAAAAATCACAAAGGAATAAACATATATATTATATATATTCTTTCCACCTGTGCTGAAGGGTATAAAAATTAGAACATTATAAAATCTAATATATCTAATGTCTAATTTTTCTGGTTTTCTTTTGAAAACGTCCGCATACATTTGAAAATAATTTTTCTTTCTTAAATTTATTAGAAATTATAATTTAATTAAATTAATTAAAAAACTAACTTAAGCCAAAATCAAGCAATTCAACTAATAGTTTCAAAAAATTTAATTAAAATAGCAAGACACAGCGCATGCGCATTTATGTTTACTTCGTAACAATTAATATGAGGAAACAAATTTGAAAGATTTAAATAAATAAATTTGCGTTTCGTAACCACACCGAAGGTTGGCACACAGCAAAAATAAATGTATAAGACAAGTGATGAGGTCATACGTTATACTTTTACGTATTCAACTGAAAACAAACAAACGACGGATGAGATTGACACAAAGAATACTTTTTTGGCGGATAAAAAATCATTAAAACACAGCAGGAGCTAAAACAAAACAAGAAGAAGAATCAGATGATAGTAATCAAAGTATTCAACGTATGTTAAAAGTTGCCTAAATTTCATACTTTACGCTGACGGAGATGTAGTAGTGGTAACAACACTCATAAGAAAACGTTAATTTTAACTTACTTGTCAGTCTATTTACAGAAAGAACAGCAAAGAAGTGCATTAGGTTGTGTGTGGACTTGTCTAACTGATTATGGATACTTCTCGTATTCTTATTTACAAAATTAGTTGGTCAAATAGATGATGTTCCCAATGCACATAACTTAAGGTGATGCGAAGAATGCTAGTGACGGATGTAGCTACCCAGAAAATGCACCATTATATTCTGATGGTGTTTAATATCTTCTGTTCTCTTTGGAAAACGATTCATACACTTCCAAATAATTTTTTTCTCTTAAAATTTTTCGAAATTGGAGCAATTTTTCTGACCCAAGGTAAGATATTCGGTACAAATGCACGTCATATTTTTTGGAAAGTTATTTGTATGTGAAAGTGGCTATTATCCATATATTTTGATGAAATTTTGTACAAGAGTTCTTATTGACCCAAAAAATAATTCTGTTGAAATTAGGAAAAGTTGGCCCATATTTGGACCTAGTCCACATAAAAGGGTGTATCAGAATTTTGACAAATTACGTAGAAACTGGCAATTCATTTGGAAAAGGTAAAAATGATTTTATTGCCATCTAATATTACATAACTGAAAATTGCAAATAAATTTAAAACCAATGGAAATAACTGGTTAAACCAAGTACCTTTTATATTATGTTTCAAAGAGGTAAAAAAGATCATGTTGAAACTTCGAGCAATAATATATTAATCCATGCATTCATTTTTTTCTTCATTATTGTTTAAACAATGGCTAAATTCAGTTATAGTGTTCTATCTGATATATATTTTGAACGGAAAGATGAAAATGACATTATTTTACATATAATGAATAATCCATTCTTCAAAATATGCGACAAACTAGAAACTAAAATTCATAACTTAAAAATAAAAAACTTTTTAAATACTTTAAGAAAACGGTACAATCAATGTTCCAGAAACAAGAAATTGTTTTACTCACGTAACCAAGAATGGCTAAGAAATAAACTTATTTTTAAAAAGCCATCAGTAACTACCACGGAAACTGGAAAAGGTGGTCGACCAGCAAAGCCAATTGATAATTGTAGTGAAAGATCACGAAGACGCAAGCTTAAACATGTCAATGAAGAAGTTTCTTGTAGCATCATAAAGGATTCATTTCTGCATTAAATTCAACCTTCGAAAACTAAAAAGAGTAAAATTGCTATCATTGAAAAAATAGTGGAAGCAAGCCCCAGACGCACAAAAAGGATTTTAGAAAGTATGCCGACACCAACTGAAGAAAATAAACTTACTCCAGAAGAAGCATTTGCACTATTTTTGGATTTGAAAATTACTAAAAACCAATATACAGAATTGCGGAAGCGAACCAATGAAAAAAATTGTGGAAATTTTTCATTATATCGAGATATAGTTTCTGCCAAAAAAGATTGCTTTCCTTCACCAACTGCTATTAGTGTAACTTCAAGTTCTGCAAAAATAAAATTGCAGGATCTTCTTGAACACACTGCAGAACGATTATTAAAGACATTTGATGCTGACTATTTAAAGAAGTTTAAAAACTGCAGCATGACTTTAATTTCCAGATGAGAATGTGGTGGGTCCTCTGGCCAGAAACAATACAAACAATGTAATGCGGAAAATTCATCAGATACTAATTTATTCATGATTTCTTTCGTTCCATTACGTTTAACAAAAACTTATATTGGTTCAGAGTCGTCAACTAGTAGAGCTGCAGAGATAGATGTATGGAAGGATGAAATTCCCTCGTCAACAAAATTTTGTAGACCAATAAAGTTTGCTTACAAAAAAGAAACTAAAGATGTCATAACTGAAGAAGTTGGCAAAATAACAGATGAAATTAAAGAACTTCAACCAGTGATATTTGAATTTAATGACCAATGCATCGAAGTTAACTTTAAAATGTCACTTACAATGATCGATGGAAAAGTTGCACAAGCTTTAACCGAAACAAAGTCTTCGTCAAGCAGCACCATATGCCAAAAAACATCAAGTCTATTGAGCCAACCACCAACACAAGACGAAAGTTTTAATGAAGCATATGAATTTAGAATGTCACCTCTTCATGCTAGAATTCGTTTTATGGAGCATATTCTTAAATTGGGATACGATTTGGAATTTGGCCCGTTAGGCGAAACAGTGAGAAACAACAAAGAAAATTTGGAAAAAAGAAAGCAAAAAAACAACATATTCAAGAAAAATACCGTGAGATAGGTCTTATAATTGACCAGTGAAAGCAAGGAGAAGGAAATTCTAATGATGGAAACACAGCAAGGAGATTTTTTTCCAATCCAGCAACTGCAGCTTCTATAACTGGAGTAGATTATGATTTAATACGACGATTCCAAATCATATTAGAAGTTATAGCATGTAGAAAAAAGATAGATGCAAAAAAATTTGGTCAGTATGCTAATGAGGCAGCAACCCTTTATAACCAAAAATATTCTTGGAGACATATGCCAACCACAGCTCACAAAATTTTGTTCCATGGGGAACAAATAATTCAACACAATATGCTTCCAATTGGAGATCTCTCAGAAGAAGCGCAAGAAAAAAGAAACAAAGACTACAGATTCTTTCGCGAGCACAATACAAGAAAAATTTCCAGATATTGTACTAATGAAGATCTTATTAATATTTTGTTATGCAAATCAGACCCATATATGTCCAGTATTCGACAAAAATGGAAATCAACCTCATTAGAGTTAGATGAAGAAGCTAAACAACTACTGAAAAATGAAAATCAAAGCTATTTGGAAGAAATTTTTACTAACATTGTTTAATTAATACTAGTTTAAAGATTACAATTTGTTTCTAATTTTAGTATAAATTTTTATTAATACATTTAAATAAAATATATGTGCACTTTAAATCAATAGTAAAAGTTTACTTACGAGTAAAATTTTATCGATGTTGTGTTCTGTATATAATATATCCAAATGTTATTGATATTGTTGGGAATTTCAGTGTTATTTTTTAGTTTAATCCTCACAAGAATTAGCTTTCTTCCAAAAAAAACCAACCTTTAGCCACTGTGAATATTAAGACTAAATATATGTCAGTGGCCAAATGTTGGCATTTTCTGACCAAAATTAAGTTTAGGAATAATAAATAAGTATTGGTTTTAAAATACGATTGAAGAAAATAAGAAATTATAAAAATAATACCTATTTAAAATGTCAAAGTATTCAACTTTTACATGGAAACACAACAAAAAATTAAAATGCATTTTCAACTCCACATTACTTACGTTCCTATGAGTCGATTTTTACGTTTGAACACGCAAATTGTAGCTTAAAGTCCCTCCTATTGAACAAAATAAATTGGGTAAAAAAATACCAATCCGGTCAAAAGTTATAGAGTTTTGATTGCTATCTCGCGAAATTGACCACTGTGCGACGCTCGAATACTGCCATTGATGAGCTTATTCTTCCTCTTCTACACGTGGCAGACTTTGAAGCACCACTCATACACGGATGTTATATTCTATTTTAGGTGTGATATAGCGGGTGCAGACTAGATCTTTGGATTCCTGAATATTAAAATACCCATAAAAACTGTTAAAGCAAAATCTTCGGTAGTAATTCTGCACAAACGCACAAAGATCTTAATCCCGCAAGACTTTAACCTTTAACAAGCGTGGCCTACAATTGAATGAGTTTAAACAGTCAATGCTAATAAAATCTAAGAAAAAATAAATAGTACTGGAAAATTATAGAGGCCTTGCAGAAAAATCATAAATATAGTGGGAGAAAGAACGAAACCTTGTGGTATCCCTGGCTTAAAGTTGAACTCGTTCGATAAAAGCTTATCTAATATAACTCATTCCCTAAGCAAGTGGGAAATAACACAATAACAAATAGCCGACCAATCCAAAATTTTACACGAACAAAGAACAGGAGTATTTGAGCTAAAGTTTTTAAGCTGGGTACCATATACTCTCTTAGTGGTCTCAAAGTTGGGTACTTCGTATCTGCAAATTTTTTGTAATAATTCGGAATATATGTAGCTTTTTCATAGTAGTCTTCCTTTTTCGATTCGGGTTAATGAAAAATTTTGATGTAAAATAGGTTAAATTATACTTCAGCTTAAATACTTCTTTGCTATTCTCGTCTAAAATTCTGGATCAATCGGCTAGCCGTTTACAAATGGCTGAGTTATTTCCAAAATATTTTAATTCTGCCCCACTGTGCAATGTTCGCTATTACAGTAAGGATTTGATCTGAAAACTACATAAAAGCCTGAAAAACATTGTAAATATCATCGTGACTACACACTCCTTCCAAAATGTGGTCTTCTTTATTGAAAAAAATGCCTGCCAAAAAGAGAAGGTCAAAGAATTAAATAAATTTTTGATTAAAATGTTTTGAGATCAGAGATGAGAGATATTTCAGTACGTGTGATTAAATCACTGTAATTAAGAAACCACTGGTCACTACAGCGACTGAGTTTGTCAAGTAACAGTTCCAGTAAGAACGTTCTTTTGTTATTGCACACAGCCAAACTTAGATGTGAATTTACTTTGTGCAGAGAAATATTAATACTTTTGACTATTTCACTCTTTCATAAGTAAATGCGGTTTTATTGATATGTAGCTTTTTTATTGCTTTTACTTATTACCAGCAGCTAACTTTTTTTCAAACTTTACACATATGTACATATGTAACAAGAAGCAGAAAATGTTATGTGCTATTTATATTTGAACCTATAATCAACTCTATATTTCTGACCAAATTTAATTACAGCTGCTTTGAATGTAAATATTTAAAAAAAAAACTTTTTTAATATGATAAATGTTTGCATAAAATATTATTTTTATTTTTCCAATATAAACATGTATGCTTGAATAAAATAAAGCAAACAGTGAACACGGTAACTATTTAAAAGAACGATGATTTGAAAATCACGTTCACTACTAACGACGTTTCTTTAATAACGGGATCGCTTATCCTATTTGAAATTGAGGTGTTTAAATCTTGTCCAAAATAGAAAATATAATGAAAGATAGTATATTGTATTACTAACACGACCTAAAATCGGCCACTATGATGTCTATTAAACAAAAAGTCAAAATACTCCGGTAAATTATCAACAATGAAATAATGTGTGGTTACTGTAGATTTATTTTGTCAACTGACTACGTTATTAAGAGATTTTTAATTGATTTCTTAGTGGATGATATTGCCGCTAATATAAGAAATATTTTTAGCCTCTGATTTACCCTGGAAAATAGTTATCGACAAAACACTTCAATTTACCTAGCAATATACATTTGGACAAGAACACATACAACTAAAATTGGATTTTTGTTTTCGGAAAACTGGAAAAAAGTATCTCATTTCTTTAGAAAAAAATCGGTTCTAAAATATATTACGCTCTCTATCAGATGATTAGAACCACTTCAATATTTATTTTAAGATTTTTTTTAGAAAATTTAAAAGATATGGCTATATTTTGAACTTTTTGTCGGTAGCTAAAATTTAATTACCATCACTAAGAACACTTTCAAAAGATTACAAAAATATCAACAGCAAAGAAAAAAGTTTATTTCAACAGTATCTTAAGTCATTTTCCGTTCATATAATTGGAACCATTTAACTAATATAAATACGGTGACTGTAAATAATCTAAATACATTTCATTTTAGGAGTCCTAAGTGGCTTGATTTACTGACTACTTATTGTCGCAAAGTCTTCTTTCTTGCTACATAAATCTTACGGAAAAGACAACTCTGAATCTTTTCTAAAACATCGATTGAGCTTTTAACTATTTTTTTTTTTGCACTCTGGTACAAAATTATTATTAACTTTAAGTAAAGCTAATTGCAACAAAGTCTTGTAAATTTTTTTAATATCAATGGCAATGGCTCTTTTTACAGTTAGGATACTAGCCTGTATACCAGTTTGAGACCTGCTTTTTCAGTGCTAAAAAAAATTTCTGAAATTTTATGTTTTCGTTTGAACTAAAGCGGCAATAGCTCGACAAAATATGCTTGCAAGCAACAACTATGGTTTTTTACTAATATTTATTAGAAAGTAAGTAAGTAAGAATGAACAAATTTTATTAGTACGAGTATTTTTTTTCTTTTCTTGGAAAAGGACCTTAAAAACACCCTTGCATTAATTTTTAATATTGTTGTTATTTGATATCATTAGAAAAAACATTGCTCCGATTGTAGTAAAAAATGAAAAAAATACGGCCTACAAACACCAAAGATTCAAGCTTTTCTAATCACCTGATCGAGAGTGTGGGCAGCGTGAATAACGGGTGATTACGCATGATCACGTTAAATATTTGGTTTTACTCATGTGTGCTCGCATAAGTAATATTTTCGATTGTATCGTTATTTGAGTAAATTAGTATTCTAAGGTTAAAAATAAATCGAAACTATTTTAGTGCATGAGAAATTTTAACTGAATTTGGGGTTAGACGACAGTAATATTTTACTTTCTATAGGTAGTACCAGGCACTTTATTGCAATTCTGACAATCTAGAAAAGTCTATTGCTATTGCTCCAATCCTATTAATTTATAATTTTAATTTAGCTTTATAATAAATAAATAAATAATTGGGTTAATTTATTATTGCATTATGCAGAAGTTATGGAGGACAAAGAAATTGAAAAATAAGAGCAACAATATTTGTATGGATTATAAAATACGCATGCTATATTTCTTTTCTGCACCGTAGTTGTACTTTTTGACATTTAGATATTCATTTTTGTTTGTTTTCATGTGACTTTTCTAGTGATCACACTAAAATTATCGAAAGATATTGAGTGGAACAAAATGAAATAGGAGCATCTTGTATAGATGTTGATTTTTAGCCCTGTATATTTCTAAGGGAAAAGATGTTACATCTTGGCAATTTGATGAAAGATGAAAGATGTTAGCAAATGTAAAAAGGCTATAAAATGTACTCAATTTAAAAATTTTCGCTTTTTTAGTTATGGATCATGCCCACTATTTTTATCGAGCCTATTTGTTGCTGTGATGTGCACTTATTAAAGAGTTTACATGTTTGTACATAATTCCAAAATTATACCGGTTACAGGTCCCAAGTAACACAATGAATAAATATTTAGTTTGTGTAGGAAGTGCAACGCCCACTTGCTGTTTTAATAAAATATTTATCCTCTAGCTTTTCACCCAGATAGCTGGTAACACAGTTTGAAAATTTCAGGAATACTATTCCACCAGTGTAGACAACTAATGCTTTCTGGCAAACAAACAAGCAAACACTTTTTGTACCTTATATACATACATCCATTAGTACATAGGAGTTTAAATATTTTGAAATATTTTTTGGGGAACTTTTTATAGACAAAAATCTCATTGTGTTGGCATAGAAAAACGGCTCAGCTATTAATTAGTTTCTTGGAACTGTACAAATGATTTTCCGATATTCTACTTGTGTTGTGGCCAAGGTCAGATGGTGTAACGAATTGACATGATCGACAGCGGACCCTCTTTTGACCGGGGCAGGGCGGCTACCAAGGAGGCGATTGAGCGTCTTGGGGGCTGCGGTGACTGGGCACTGCTCATTTGAAGCTCATGGTAAAAGAATGGGTCTCCCATTTAATGATTTCTGTAAAAGTTTTCAGGACAAGGAGGAGGAGGAGGCTGTGATATCTCGGTCAGCGGTATTACGGGGGCCTAACTGGTACATCATCACTGAGTCCAGGTAGGATTAGTTTCTCTCTGAAGTGCAGCGGGTGGATTACTGGCCCACTGTCAGCTCGCCCTATCCAGCGTGGTCCTTCCCTACGTTTTACGGATCTTCTCTGGATTTTTCATACCCGCGGTTTTCTCTTTCTCTTATCTTTCATTTCTTTTTCTATGTCCTGCCTCACTTTTCTCTCTATGTTTTTTTTTCTCTTTCCCTTCTGACAACGGGTAATACAAAGGGACCAATTAATGGATCCAAGTATGCTGTGGCAACACGGCTGCCTGCCTAACCTAACATACTTGTGTTTAAGAAAGTTTCATTTAAAAATACCTTAATGACAAAAACAATGCTTGAAATACAGCTTTATTTATTTTCTGATGTGCAGTTTCTGTATTTCAAGCGAGCGACTCGTTTCTAGGCGAATTTGTAAAGAAATCACTCAAAAAATTTAGTGTCTTTCATACAAATTTTCTAGACAACTCGCTCGCCTGTATTACAGAACAGCACATGAATATTTATTTCTAAATTCGTTCATACAATGGAAAAGTTGTCATACTCAGCGACAAATAAAGTTTGTTTGTCTATTAAAAAAATGTTCTCATAAGCGCAGAAATACTATTCTTAACTTTGCTTGTACTCTCTTTGTGAGCTAATCGTGTGCGTGAGCTTTCGTGACTGTGACATAAAGTCGTGCATAAGTAAAATATTCTTCTCGTGGGCGTGAACAAAAAGTCACTCACGATCCCATCTCCATTATTTTAAAATTTATTAAATTTGAAGTTTAATAACACAGTTACGCAGTCAATTCATACAAAGTGTATTTCAACACATAACGCATGACACAAGGAGCGTTTTGAATTGAGAAATAATTCCATTTCATGTACTGTGTAGTTGTAAATAAATAAAACAATTACAAATAATAAATATAATTTCATGTTCTGACTTTCACTGACGAATAAAAATTTATTAAAGTATTTCTGCCCAGAGTTTAATAACGTTAAAGCTAATTAGATGATCAATAGAAGAATGTAAAACTCTCAAACAAAATTTTTGCTTAACAGTTATAAAAAGAAAGAAATATTAAAAATTTTGAAATTTCAACTCAAGTGGCGGCTTAAAAATAAGTTTAATACCACAAAAAAACAATATCACAACAAAAAGTTTGCAGGGTGAATGTTCATATGATTATTGTTAACTGGCTATTGTTATGTTTTTATGATTTAGTTTTGTCAATAACATACAGCTAATATTACTCTGTGTTACAAAACCTGGTTACCTAAATAATTGAATCAAACCTGTACGTCTGTTTATGTGAATGAGAATATATTAGGTTGATCTCCTTCATCCAACTTCCATGACTCGTTATTAGTAAAGTTTTATAATGAAAAGTATGACATTCAGCGTTTTTAACATAAAAGATCGAAACAGAGCAATTCTAATTCAGTTTTTGATAAAACAGTGACTGTAACGTACAAAATAATACACAAACGAATAATAATTGTGTAGTCAACAATTCAGGTTAAAAAATCTAAATCAGTTTGTAAGTCAAGTAGTAGGTGTGTCACAGTGCATAATAATAATAACAAAATTAATTTTGAAAATATTTTTAGAACCTCTTACACAAACATATATTTGTATTACGTAATATATTTTATTAAGCCACGGATTTTGAAAACGTTTAATTCCCGAAATAATGTTAATACTGGTTACTCGATGTGAAAAACCAAGTCGGTTAATTTTGTGTTGAATAAATAGTGCTAAATGATTTTACTGAACAAGAAGAATTACTTTCAATATTCCAATTTAAGTATCTAAATAATAAGGTCACTTCAAGACATTTTTTATCTGCGGATAATATGTGCAAGTAACACTGTTTGTTGCCTTATTGCAGTAATATGTTAATTCTTAGTGACACTGAAATTTTAATTTTCATTACGGTTAACACCTTACACCTTATATTAAACACGGTTAGATATTTGTCCTCGTGGTAAAATATGTCTTTTTTTAAACAGCAGACCAGGACCATTTAATATATCCATTCTGATTGAGTTAAAATTTGTAGCTGCTTTCAATTTCTGTAAAGAGATTACGATTATTTTCTATACGCAAAGAGATGTCGCATCAGTTATTTCACGGTTAATCGTTTAAATAATCGTTTGTGACTAAAGTTTAACCAAAATCTGCCTATCAAAATTTTAAAAATACTATAATGTAAAATAACAACTTAGCTTCAAAAACAATGTACTGGTAATACTGGAAAAATTACACTGGTCAACAAAAAACAGTTTTTGTATGTAACATGTGAACTGTTCCCTAATTATGTTTCGAACAAGGAAACATAAATATTTAAGAAAACTTCAATATTTATCGACAAAGTGAAGTTATTTCTCTATATTGCAATAATAAAATCGGGATAACCTTAAGATTTTCTTCTATATTTTGCTTCAGGGACGTCTCGTTGTAATATCCAACAATAATCCGCCAGCATACGTGGACTCCACTTGCCGTGATATCTTTTTTCTATAGTAGAAATATCTTGGTGGAACCTTTCACCGTGTTCATCGCTAACGGCGTCCAGATTTCAGAAAAGAACTCTAAATGTGAATGTAGAAAATGTATTTTCAACGACATATTACACCCTAAAGCCTTATATGCAGATAAAAGCTCTTCGACAATACTTTCACAGTCATTCGATCGGTGGTTTCCGAGAAAATTTTGAGTCACTTTTATGAAGGATTCCCAAGCTGATTTTTCCAAATCTCTTAGTTTTTCTTTAAATATGTTATCTTTCATTAATTTCCTGATTTGAGGACCAATAAATACGCCTTCTTTAATGTTTGCTTCGCTCAGTTTAGCGAACTTTTCTTTCAAGTATAAATAACCATCACAGTTCTTATCCATAGCTTTAACAAAATTTTTCATGAGCCCAAGTTTAATGTGTAAAACTGGTAGAAATATATTATTCAGCTGTACTAAAGGGGGATTTTTTATATTTTTTTTGTCCTGGAGTAAGGAATCCCGTTTAGGCCAGTCTTTCTTAATATAATGATTTTTTCGGTCTCTGCTGTCCCACTCACAAATAAAACAACAGTATTTTGTGTATCCTAGTTGTAATCCTAATATTAGGGCAATTACCAGGAAATCTCCACAAACTTTCCAGTTGTGTTCGTTATATTGACTCTTTCATATTAGAAGCCTCCCCCAGTGATATAGACGGAAGTTCATTTCCGATGTGTAAAAGATCAGTCTTTAAACTTACTTTTGATCCATCTATAAATAAACGCCATTCTTTCGCTTTATATTCTATATCCAAAGCGATCATTAGGCCACAGATATTATTGCAATAAGCCAACTGATCATCTTGTGAAAAATAAACTTTAAGCGTTTGATACCGATGGCGAAATTAACATACTTTTGTCTTTGATTGAATAAATTTCATCCCTTTAATCGAGAGCCCAAAAGTTCTGCCTGGTTTTTTGGACAAGTTTAAGTCCCGTACCAAATCATTAAGGTCTCCTTAAGATAGTAGATGTGGCTTATTCGATGAGGAAGCTTCTTGGAAGTCAGGATCTAAAATTTCGGATTCGATTGTTTCCGGTGTTGCGGGCAGATCGGATTTTTTAGGTGGTTTTGGTACGGGTAGTTCCTCACTGTGAGGGACTAGTCTTTTTGCAGATGACAGATTAGGATACTTAATTTTACTTTTTGTTTTAATTGTAATACCTTTTATATCATTAAACAGAAATAAGAATCAGATGAGTGGTTCGTTGGTTCCGTCCAAATCATCGGAATTTCAAATGGCATAGATCGAAATCGTTTTGCCCATCCAGT
Organism: Cistogaster globosa; assembly: GCA_937654795.1. Classification (NCBI taxonomy): domain Eukaryota; kingdom Metazoa; phylum Arthropoda; class Insecta; order Diptera; family Tachinidae; genus Cistogaster; species Cistogaster globosa. The sequence continues at coordinate 57,145,638 of OW569405.1, forward strand.
AAGATGACCCACACATGTAACACAACAGATATGTGAAACCCAAGCTTTGTCTTGTTGTCTGATAGCAAAGCCAAAATACTGTCAAATTTCTTCGCTGAGTTTTAAAAGTAATGTCTCCACATATATAATAAAACTTGTCAGGATCAATTATACACTTTCTTGACATTATATAAGAATCACTTAACTCAAAAAACATTAAACAAAACAACGCTTTTTGAAATAGTAAATACTCCGTGTGAAAATAAAACTAAAGCATGCTTGATCTTACATTTTGTGGGTAGTAGCTGCAACACAAAAACAAGACCTGATGGAATCAAAGTAAACATTGTTTTTATATCAGAGTAGGTAGGTAATTCAAAATTAGTAAGCACTCTTCTTGTTACAAAATTGTGTTGACCAGTGTTATTAAAGTCTACAGTGCGAACTTTTACAGTAAAATTACTTTTAGAGAAGGTTATTATACTTGAAAGTGTAAACAAATAAACTTTAAAAGTGCGAAAAAAAGTGAAATTAAAAATCATAATATCAAAGTTTTATAAATTGTCAAAGAGGAGGAGAATTCTAAGTCCTTTGGAGAAACAGGATAGTGTTTTAAGAGTAAAGAAAATTTCGCAGGAAAAAAGATTAAAAAAAAAACTGGCTAAGGATTTAGATAGTGTAGGAAAGTTAGAGAAGAAGAAAGAAATAGTTCGTAGGCAGGATATTATTGGCAAAAACTTATAACCTTCTGGAGACAAAGAATTCCTTACTTAATTTATTTTCCGAGTATTTAATATGTCTATTATATGCCAAGTGATTAAAGTAACAAAAAAATAAATAAATAAAAAATCCATGAATACAAAGTGTTTGAAAAAAAAAAAAAAAATAATAGGGATGAAAAATTGTCCATCAACTCAGGATGAAAAAAAAAAGAAAAATATTAAATTAAAAACAAAAAAACTTTAAAGAAAAACATTTAAATTAAAAGTAAATCTTACGTAAAACAAAGAAATTAATTACCAAAAAAATTAGTGGACTTTTTGTTTAATTATATAGAATCTTTAAAAAATTATTTATTTAGAAATTATCATTAGTTAATTTGTAAGTTATTTTAAACTTATGTATTTTGTAGTTAGTACCCTTTTTATTTACCGCCTAAAAGCATTCAAATAGAGGGCATACTTAAGTTTTTTTTATCCGTAATGAGTAAGAAACAGGAAATTCAATAGCTTTTAGTTTGTTTTATTTATAAAAAAATACAGAAATATAGCTCTAATCAATTAGTTTTTTTTGTTGCGTAGAATTCCTGAGAAATTAGCAGGAAAATCTTATATCCTTAGGGAGCTCCTTCGGGGTAGGAATTTAAGTTGTAAAATAAATCAGAATTGATAGTCAATTGATCAGAGTTCTGCAATAAAGGAAATAAAACAATTTAAATTTTTGTGACAGATACCATTATATGTATGTTTTGTTTTTGCTCTAAAGGAAAAAAATAGAAAAATTAATAACTATAATATAATTTGTGTATTAAAAGAAAATATTTATTTTAAAATTTGTATAGGATTAAGGTTTTTTGGTAAATAAAAATTTTGTATTGTAATGATGTGAAATAGAGTTAATTATGTCTGTGGCTTAATTTAAGGAAGAAAAAGGCATGAAGGTGAGTTAAGGAAAGAGGAATCTGGGAGGATAACGGTTCACAAAAGGATTTTTTTTTAGAAAAGTGTTTTGTGACATGGTTGGGAGGGCAATTTTGGGCATAACATCTGCCTTAAAAGGTCCTGTTTTTGTGAACGTGTTTTGTTTTTTTTTTTTTTTGGTGAATTTTTTTTTAATTTAATTTGTGATGGACTTTCTGTATAAATTTTTTATGTGCGGCGTACCCAATGAGAGGGTTGGAACCTCACTGGAATGAGTTAGTCGGAAACCTCATTGGTCACTACGGCCGTAACATAAATGGATATTTAGCTATTTATTTAACCAAATATCGACACATAACTAGAAGAATACATTATTTTTTGCCTAATTAGACGATATTTCTTTTAGTTATTCAAAAATGTATCTATAAAGGTCTGCTATTTCGATATTTTTAGAGGAAAAGTAAATGTGATGCTTCTAGAAGGAAAAAATGTACATTAATGTAATTAATGTAGGACATTACTGTGTCACATATTAAAACTTTAAGTTATTTGTTACCGAAGACTTTTATCTGCGGCATAGTAATAATAAAGTCATGTTGGTATGCGATGTGGCAGAATAATATACCTTCAAAAAAGGATCCGAGCAATGAAAACACAAAGGTGAAAAACTTTTCATGAAGAAAAATACTTACATACATAATGACAGAACACGAATATAATTTAAACAACTAATAGTGATACATTCGGCTATGCCGAATTTTAAGTATTTAAAGCTAGTTTAGTGAAGTATCTAAATGTACTTAACTTTTTTAAATTAAATAGTCTCTAGTAAGATCAAGGAAACCTTGTAACAAATCCAATCGAACTGTGCTTAAAAAAGAATTTACTCATGAGTTTTGTTAAGTTCTATCTTTATTTTTAATTACAAAGCAAAATTAAAAATTAAATTAAATTAAATGTGTAAATGTAGACTTTAGTTTTAAACTTTTTTGCTGGCCAACTTAAAACTTCATGTTGTTGATTGTATAATCTTAAGCTGGACAGATTACAACATTGCTCTTTGTGTCAGTTTGGTGAGCCATTCAAGCATATGAGCAGCGCATTAGACTATTTTACGCGATTATCTACATTATAATTATACAAGTGAAGCTGAAAACGATATATCTGATATTATCGGAAAATTTCTTTTAAGAGAAAGCTTGGCTTACCGAGAGCCTTGCTTTGCACACTTATATTTCAATAGATAGCGCAGCAGAGACCATGTTGATAAATAACCAACTTAAGTTGACCCTTAACATCTCAGTCATATCGGTAAAAAAAATATTATATTTTACGAAAATACACACAGAAAACAGATTGGTAAAAAATCGTTTAAAATTATTAAAATTTAACCAGTAATACGAGTATCATAATTTAATTTTTATTCCTAACAATCTATAATCTTGATTTAAGTTCTATATTTAAACAAAAGGATTATATTTGTAATTAATAGTCGGTCGCAAGAACCATTAGAAAAGTAAACTCGACCGATTTATGTCTTTACTGTTATCATTTCTGTTAATTGGAAGAAGAAACAAAATTATTTCAGCACGTAAATACGGATACTCAAATATTGGTGTAAGAATCAAAAAGTCGCTATTGTTACTTCTACAAACGAAAGCTGTTTTGATATTGTAAATAAAAATAAAAAAGAAATTAATACACAAAAAAAAAGAATACAACGATATTAAAGATAAAAAAAACAAACTTAAGGAACTGATGAAACTGGGAACAAATTAACCAAGTTTGATAAAAGGTAGGTCCAACTTGAGAAAAAAAAAAATTATTTCAAATAATAATAATTGTAAAGCGTTTTGTTTAAGTTACATTGGGAAAATGTTTAATATTTCCGGATGGAACGAAAAATGAAAGAAGTTTGGAAAAACAAGAAATCAAGAAGAAGAGGTAGTGCTAAGGTGTTCATCATACGTTATTTCTTATATTCTTATGAGTATCCATTAATATTATATCTTAAATAAAGTTTTATATCCAAATATTAAGTTTTTTTTTATTTAATTCACAATAATATTTTCTTGTGATGGCCTTCTTTCTCAAATCACTTTTTCAAATAGTTATAAGCACTATATTTATTTAGTCATTTCAACTGAATTTCAGATAATACTCACAACCGACAAAATTCGATTGGCAACAAACAAACAACGAATCTCTTTTCTCTGTGTACATTATTTTTTTGTATATCACTTTTACTTGTTATTCTCTTCACCACAGGTGGAAAAAGGGTATATCTCAGTGTGCCATTTCGTTTGTAATTTCTACGATATCCATTTTCAACCCCATAAAGAATATATATTATGAGTTTTTATGCTTGTCGAAGTCGATTGAGCGATGTTCGACTGTCAGTTCAAGTTGTGGTTGGAAACAACTTTGCCAAGGCACCAGATGAGCTAGAGAAAATTTAAGTACGCCAATCGATCAGACATAGTTTCGAAAATGTTGCTATTGAAAGTCGGCATAACTGGTCCATGTCTCTCGAGGCAGCGGGCAAAACACCACGCCTGCCTCTATTTTTTCCATATAATTTGAAACAATCGAAAAACAAATATACGGGACGATAGAAAATTAAAAAATAGGGAAAAACATCAAGTGAAGAATTTGGCGCTCGGTAAGCTTTTCCGAGTTATGGGTCTTTGAACTTTTTATAATAAAGTACGATTGTGCACCATATTCGTAAAGATATCAATATGGGTATCATTTAAAAGATTTTGAAACGATTTTTCATGAAATACTAAAATTTAAAAATAATATGAATAACCCATTAAGAGCCGGTGACATTTTCATGTAAAATCTTATATAGTACTTGATTTATTTTTCTTATTTTTAAAATTTCTATCACCCGAATATTTTTTTTCTTTTTTATTGAAATTACTTCACTAAACTAGATTTACAAATATAGTGTGGGGTATATATGATTCGGCATAGCTGAATGTAGCACCCTGAAGTGTTTTGTTTTTTAATTTTACAATAAAGGTGCGGTCAGATTAGTCAAATATTTGACCAAAAAGGCGTAACCACTATTTTTACAAATATTTATTCAATCTTTCCCAATTCTTTTAATGAAAAAAGACGATTTAAAATATAATAAATTTAATATCTTATCTTTTATATCGAGTAGCATTTTATATTTCTTAATAAGTATTTGCAAAGAACAAACAAATTTTTCGAGAATACATTCAATGGTTACGTCTTTTTGGTCAAATATTTGACTTATCTGACAACACCTTAAGAAAAAGTATTATTTTCACTTTTTATCTCGTACTTATATCTTTTTATTGGATTTTTAATTTCATAAGCTCAAGCGGAAAAATAAATAATTTATATAAATAAATAGTTCAAATTCAAATATAACTAGAAGTTTTATATTAATTTCTGTTTTTAGGGTTCCTACTCTTTTCGTCATAATATCTGCCCGTCTGTCACAGTCATCTAACCCTGGTACCGCAATAGGCAGACTCTTGAATATTAATTAAGTTAGCAAGGAATAAGCAATAATGGTGTGAAAAGTGGAGAAGTGATATGGTGTTAGGCTGGTCGTAGAAAACAATTCTTATTAAAGAGCATCTACGACATAGCTGCGAGGGCAAACGGGATGAGCATTTTCTTAGAAACTCTTAATGTGATATACATATTTTAAAATTATTTTAGTCTTTTTACTGTCTTTTTTTATATGGTCTGCTGTGCGGCAGGTGAGAAGGGTTGGAACATCTGAGAAATATCGTCTGACCAATTGGTCCGTAACACGTTATAAACTTACTGAAAGCATTATAAATATAAAATTAATTTCAGCATACTAAGTATTCTTGTTTTTTAAAATAAAATTGTTAATATTATTACAATAAAATAAACAAATATTATTAGACTTTTTTTGTGTTACGTATTCTGACTGTAAGCCGAAATTAATATATACATAGGTATATTACCTTTTAATTATGTGAGCTTATAATTCTTACTACATTTGATGTTAGAAGCTGGCTTACAGCCAATTACAACCTGTCCCTGGGTGAAATATGAAAAGATTTAAGACCGTATCGTGTTAGCCAATTATTATAATGTGTAAAAGTGCATTTTCTTTATTTCGTAATACGATATACTTTTAAAGAAATAAATCCGCTTTTTAAAAGTGTGCTTTTAATCTTTTCGTTTACATTGAATTACAAGCTGTAAGCCTTTATTGTCAATTTGCTGCAGATACATCTGAAAATATGACACTATAATAACTAATTTTTATCAAAAATCATTACTTTTCTTATGCTTTTTCCCATATATTGTCTATACAAACTTAACAACAACAAAATAAACATTTAGAAAAACTAACAATTTTAAAAATATTCAAACCTCTTTCTGTATCAGCGATCAGAACCAACCGAAAACCTTTATAATAGAAATAGCAGCGGTATAAATGCAGCAGTCCAGAATCCTTTTCACTCCCTCTGACAACACACACGGTTTAATCTTAAGAAAAGAAGTTTTTTTTTTCTAAACAGAGGGCCAAAATTATATTTCAAAGCAATTTGATAGCTAACCACTTATAGCACACAGAGTCAAATGCTTTACGAAATTCGAAACTAATATACTCAACAGTACCAAACATCAATCCTTCAAAATCCAGACTGATTTGCAATTCATTTCTTTTTAAAACTATTTAAAAAATGTTTGCAAGACATGGTAGAAATGTAATTGAAAAAAAAAGCTTTTACGGAACGTTAAACTGCTTTTCTTTTAAGCTGTTGGAGAAAGTTACTTCGTTATACAGAAGCTTATTATATTTGTAGAATGCGTAACAATCTAAGAAGAGTTTTAAAGAAATACCCGGACTACGAAACAAAAACCTGCAAAGTCAACTTATCTCAACACGAATCAATAAGGCAAAAACATAAATTATCGAAACGATTTTTTTATTTTAAATAAAATAAAATAAAATAAAATAAAATAATTAAAATTAAGTCATCTCTTTCACAGTCCTTTTCATTATTCTTTTAAATTTTAATCCAAGAATGGAGTAATAATCAACATCAAAATCTTATATAAATGTAATGAAAAAGGAAAGCGGGTAAATTTGTGCTCTTCTTTGAAAAAAACCTTTCAGGTCCACCTTTACTTTTAAGAATCTAGTAACACTATTGATAAATTCAAATAATGCATTCTAATAATTTGAATTTAGAAAAATAAATTGATAGACTTGAGAGAAAGAATAAAAGACTAGACAAATTCTAGTCCAATATACACATTAGAAATTATAAAATGTATCGTATACTCCTGTGAAGATTTGAAAGGTTTGAATGCATAATAATTAAAACATCTTAAATCAAAGGATACAAATTATATTTAAGAATGAAACTTTTGAAACCCAAATAATTATTAAAATTGGCTAAAATATACATTTTTTTATATTTTTGAATTTCTACTTGATGACATTTCTTTTTTTTTTACCTAACTACAAGTTATATTTTCTATATCTAATTTTAGAATCATGAAATCGAGTTTATTGTTTTTAATATTTCTTGTCATGTCGCAAACATCCTGCTATGCACAGTTTTTTTATCATCAAAATTTAGTTCCTGCATCACGAACTTACGCCCATCCATCTGTAGTAGAAAATTCTGCGCTCGAATCACAGTTGCCACCAGAACTTTTGAAAAGCAGCCGTTTCTATAAAAATCCAAACATCGCTGCAGCGCTGGCAAAAGAATCCTGGTTTACAGATAAAGAAATGCCAGTACTTGATCGTGAGGCTGAGAAAATACCCCGTGATATGGTCTATAAATTATTTAAAAATGCGGGATGGATTAAGCGAAGATAAAATTTTAATTAGTCTTTATTTTTGGAAATTATTTGTTATATTTTTTACTTTAATATTTCAAATCAATCCTTTTTATAATTGGGTTTTCGTTTAATTGCTTAGTAATGTTATTGTATATAAACATCTCTAAATGATTATAAAATATTTTATAGTATTTGTTTACAATTTTTAATATTTTATTGATTGTTTGTCAGCCGTTATTTAGTTTTTAAAAGAAATAAACTTCAACTTTATGAGTCTATTAATAAATATATACTCGTATGTACGTGCATCACATGACCAAACTTTTTGTACGATGTAAAAATAAATGTAATTTTAAGGTCTGTGCTTTCATTTAGTATTTCGATTTAGTATTTGATATTTATTCCATTTAAAAGAAAAATTTTTTTAATTCTAGTGCAGAAGTATTATTAATAAATGTAAAAATAAAAAATTGCTGTATTAAAATAAAAATAATTCAAATGCGTTAGTTGCAGATATTTTTTTTTCTTATTTGTGGACTTCTAGAATACTCTCCTGCTAAATGTGGTATAATATTATCTTGATTCTCGTTTTTGTTTCTAATAGTTTCGTTTATTGCAGGTACAAAAGCATTTACATACATTTCAACAGTTTATTCTGTTATCATATCGCCGTGTGGCGCATTTCGACAATCTTTGGTATTGAACGTTCTAGAAACATTTACGATTAATCAGCTCAGATTGTAAGAGAAAAAACTATTTAGGAATATTAACAACAACAACAATTTTTTAGTTAGTTCCCGTCTGATCTTCGTGTGAACCTGTTAAGTTAATTGATTATGAAAAATTCATTGCATTCTAATTCTTAAACATACACAACGAAATGTGTACAGTGCAGATCAACATTATAACCGCGCGTAGCTTAAAGATTTTTTATATTGTCACAAGAATTAGGAAATACTTACATTTGCCGCCATAAAAACCTATATTAATTTGTGTTTTATAAACCATTACAACATGTAATTATTCGCTAAACTGGTGTATTTTTATAGCCAAAATATTACAAATAAAACATATAAATTACTTAGCCAACGGTTTTTACACCATTCACAACAGGTGGAAAAAGTAAATCTATATTTCTAAAATATTCATTTTTGACCCCATAAAGTGTATATTTTCTGATTTCTATTGCAAAGCAAAGTCGATTTAGCGATTTCTGTCCAACCGTGTTCGTGATGAAATCAACTTTTGCAAGGCACTGGATGAGCTAGAGAAATTTTAAATACGCCAATCGATCAGACAGCAGGCACGCTTCCCTCTAATTTTTCCATATCTTGTGTTTATAATAAAAAAAAAAAAATTAGAAAGGTACCTCTTTCGACATATTCACCACAGAATTATACTAGACTCTGATAGAGTAACATTATCATTTACTAAGCTGGAAAAACAACCCTAAGAAAACTTAAAATTTTTGAAAAAATATTTAAAAGAAAATCTTTATGGTAGGAAATAATTTCTTATTCCGATTTATGGTGAAGGGTATATGACATTCGACACAGCCAAATATACTCGTATAGCACCCTGATTTGTTTTTAACTGTTGTCAATTATAATTTGTTCGAAATTCTACAACCAAAACTATTTTTATGCTTTTTATATTGTAATACTCCAAAAGTTGTTGTTTAAATTGTTTGAACCTTATCGCATACTTTTCAGTAACTTAGCAATAAGTCATCATTATTGTCTGGTTTGTCTGCTTTATTTAATTTTATAAATAATCAAATAACAATAAAAAAATCTGTTCAGTTAAAAGAATTCCATACGTACGCTTACTTTATAACTAAAAATATTATATTTTTTAAATTTCTCAAGCTTAAGAGGTAAATTATCTTTGGGTATAGATAATACACCTTATATTGTTCTTAAAATATTTCTGCAGCAATGATCTCAGAGTACTGAAAGTTATTTAAAAATATGTTAACCAGTGCATTTTTGCGTTAAAGATGAAAAACGGGCTTAAATATATCACTCGGCCATTAATGCTAAGAGCTTACATTAACTGAAATTAGAACAGAAAGTAATGTACATACAAATATTTTGTTGCTATTGAAAACCCTCTTGATAGTATTTGCATAAAAAAGGTTATGTATAAACTTCAAAAAATAACATTAATTTTCAATATAATAACTGAAAAAAACATTTTTAATTCTGTATTAAAACTGTTAAGAAAGAGCTCGTTTGCCTTACTTATCTGCTGAAAAAGGAATAACTTGGTGATTCTCTAGGTTATTTGTCGCCAAAATATTTAACAAGCGCCTTGTTAAATTGTTTAGTTGATACACCAAGACAATTCAAATTAAAAGAAAAGAGCGTGAATTCAACAACTGACGAACTTTATTTTTAATTCTTTGGCATTTAAACAAAAATAATAATAAGGAATAAAAAATGCAGTGTTTGCAATTTAAGTTAATTTAGTTTATAATTAACCTAAATTGTAAACACTCCGAAAATCGTTCATAACTTGCTGTACTTAATTCTTTTCCACCATTAGCCAAGAGAAAATATTGTGTTTCATTAATCATCATCATCAGTGTTGTACAGGTATTGTATTACATAACTGTCTGGCTGGTAATTTAAATAAACATATTATTTTCTCACTGCAAAACAGATATTAGATTTAACGAATACCTGGTGACTTCAACAGGTACGTGTGAATTTTATTCTAGTCGTGAATTGTGCAATGGAAAATAAACAAAAAAAAGTTTGGGTTTAATTCCAGAAAGATTTGTTTTTATTTTGCTATGAAAATAAAAAATCATAAAGAATTAACATATTGCGACCCCAAGGATCGGCAAAATAAATGTGAAGTGCAAATGAACGATTTTCGGCTGAAGTGAGCTAAGGTGTTGGTTCCAAAAGGATATTCCAGGTTAAGTCTTCTTTTTAATATTTGTTTTAGCAAATTAGAGCCCGGCACATATAGCTAATGGTTAAACTCTGAATCTTATGATTTAACGTTGTTGCTGATAACTCTTGTAATTGAACCCTTACTTCCGCCTGCAGTGGGGTTATGTTGTCAATAGCTGAAAGGTATGGCAGGGGTTGTGTTAGCTTGTTCATATTTTGCACTAGATGCGAGAATGATATCCCATTGCTTGTATAGGATGGATGTAAAATTGATAGATGGTGAACCCATCGTTGTTTGTTGTGCATCCTACAGAGAGCGTAAGCATGCCATTTCAATAATTAAAGATTACTTTTTCCTTTAGATACCGTGCTTAGTTTAAGCGTCTGTTGAGTTGCGAACAACTATTGCAGAGTTTAGTAACATCTATAGGAAAACATTCGTCCCATTCATTTTATTAGCTGGTATGACAGCTAATAGAGAATTATTTATGAGTTGCGGAACCGGCGTAATATAAGATAAATCATATTCATTCTGATGAGCTACTGGGATGGTTAAGGTGCAGATAATGTGTTGGTTTGAAGTTGCTGTGTGAGCTGTCACTATACCATACAAATGTCAGATAAGTGTCAGTTACAAAATTGGTCATGGAGACGTAAATTTTTAGCAAATTATTATTATTAATAAGTAATTGGACGCTTACAAACAAATGATCTGCAATCAATGGTTGTTGTCATTATTTGTCAAGATCACTAGTTGACTTATTCTGTAATTGATTTTTTCGAAGTTAGTTTGTGTACGATTTTCAGATTGCTTCATAAGATTAAGGTTAGACTCTAGAAAAACGTTTGATTCCGCAAAAGACGATGTACGTAGTCTTCGCTGGATTTTATACTATTAATAGTATTAGTCATTTCTTGTGCATATTTTATATTAAGGACTTCAAACAAGGAATTCGCAACATTTCTAGCGATGTCTATTGCCCCTCGCTTTTTTCTTCTTGTGAGACCTTTTAGTCCAGACTCCATTTCGTTTTTGAGATTTTGGAAATGGGTTAGAAAACCATCGCAATGATTATTGAAGGATGGATTATTGCAGGCTTTTTTCAAGGCAGATGTTCCCTTCATTAAAAGCTGCATCAACAAACTTGTTGGGGATAAAGCACAACGTTTTTGCGATGGTGCACTTTTATTGTCGTCGTTCGGAGAACTGCTTCTCTTTGAGATTGAGTTGTTCTCCGTTACTTTGTTTTCGGTCACTATTGTTGGCTCTAGGGGAAGAGGGGCCGGTGAGTTTTCCTTTATTATTATTATGTCTATGGTTCCTAGTTGCAGATTTTGACACCTAGTTTGCAACTTATTCCGCTGCTGAGGCTCGTTGAGGTATTCCTGCGACCACCGTTTCCAAAATTGATGTTTTATTTGCGATATTAATTGCCATCGTTTGGCAAATGTGTGTTTGAAGTTGATTGTGCAGTTGCGTCAACTTCTGCCGAGAGGTATTCACTAATCAAGAAATGACCAGGCGTGAGTGCAGCCTCGTCATTTGGATTGCTCGACAATGCATTGTGCAATTGTGAAATTGGTCTTGGATTTAGAATTGCTTCGACTTTTATTATTACGGTATCCATTTCTTCATACGTCTTCTGTCATGAACTCAAAACGCGGAAGCCGCAGAAAAACCGTAAGCATATTATTTTGTAGTGGTTCTCGGTGTGCAAAATATCATTTAGTGATTTCCCTACGCTGTTTTTGCGAAAGCATCGAAGACCACCCTAAGTTTAGTGGTGCTGCTTTCGGGTTGTAAAACGCAGTGATGAGGGATAAAATATTTATGCCCCTTTACTTCGTCTATTGGGATTTTCGACATATGCTTCATCGTTTCATACTCTGTCATAAATCGCAGTGAAGCGTCTTTCCACAATCGAAGTTCTAGTTAGAGGAATCGGTTCAACGCGATACTATGTGAAGCTCCTAACAACGTAACAGTAGAGAATGGAAGCCGTACTATGAATCGTCCTTTATTGTCACGAGTAGTATGTTGATTAAAATGTGTCTCACACTGTGCATAATAAAGAGATAATTGTTGTTGCAGACTTTGGATTTCCTCAAGTTTCTAAAATCTTTCAATAGCCATATTCATTTTATCATCTTCAGTTTAAATACCGCATATTTCTGAAGATGAGCGTTTACTAGATAACTTCCCTGATTCTATTCCTCCAAAAGTTGTATTTTGTTGTTGTTGTTGTATTTTGGTTGTTATCCAGTTTTATTTCTCCTATGGCAAGTAACTGGTGGTAATATTCCATCCCTAACAAAATGTCAATTTTTTCTGCCCGGGTAAACGTTGAGTCAGCCAATATTATATTGTTTGGAATCGACCACTTATCTATTGTTAGAGGTTGTGGAGAAATTATTTGTGGTAATACAAATACCATTAGTCGGGTTAAAAAATTGTTGAATCGGGATTGAAGCGTAATGTTGACTCGATGTTGAACCTTCGCGTAGTTTTTTCCAATGCCGTTGATTAAAATTAGGGTAGCCTTTGCTTGGAGTTCTTTAGCCGCCGGTTAACTTGTTACCCAGAGTCAAGAAAGGCCTTGCATTCAGTTTCCGAACCGTTCGCCTTAATCTTTAACAATGATGTTCCTAGTAAAACATAGGGTCTTGCTATTAAGTTAATTGGATTTATTCCGCCATTTTTTGCCTTGTTTTTACGGAACTTACAGCCAAGCTTTCAGCTTCTTCTGTTGGTGTATTGACAAGCGAAGCCGCGTTTTCTGCTGGGGAGTTATTGGGTGTAACTACTTCTTTGGCTGACTCAGTTTCTTTTTTAGACTTGCTACGTTCCTTTGAAATTAAATTTACACGAGGTACTGGTTCCATACTCGTATTAATCAGGGTGTGGTGCTTATTTCCACATTTCTGGCAGCGGCATGAAGTGGTGCAATATTTGGTCAAATTGTTACCAAAAAACAGTTAACACATAATTTATGTTTTTTTACTAGGTAAAGTCTGTTTGTTGGGCTTAACTGGATGATGAATCGATAGAATGGATGAAAGTCTTGCTTGCATCCTATGCATTGTCGATTATCGTCTCGGGGTTATGTTGTAAGCGTGCATGTTGTGCTTACAGAAACTGTTTTCTCTTTATATCCCATTGCATAAAGAGTGTGGAAATAATTCTGAAGGAAAGTAAGAAATTGGCTACTTGTTTGCAGATTCTTTGGTTGGAAAACAATTTCTCATATTGAGTATGAATGGTTTTGCCCAACATTTTAACGAGTATATGGATAAGGAGAGGATCCCACGACGAAATTTGAAGTCCCATGTTGGAGAGGGTTGCTAAGCATTCCTTTGTTGTATCGTGCAATCCTTTAATAGCACCTAATGTGAATGCACCAGATGGTTGTTCAAGCAGCCTTTGAACCACTAATGCCACCATTATTCTTTTGTTGTGATATCGATTCTGCAGCAGTACCCAGTCAGCTTGATAATTTTCTGCAGTAACAGCGAGATAATGAATAAGGTTCGCGGCTTTACCGATAACTTTGGTCTTCAGATACCACATTTTATGAGCGTTAGACATCTGTTGCTCATGAATAATCCTCTTAAATAGGTCGGAGAATGATGTCTACTTCATGTAAACACCATCGAATTTGGTAATGGTGATAACGGGTAATAGTAGAGCAGGTGGTCTAGCTATGGTTGATTCATGGTGTTGGTTATTGGCTGTGGTGAGCCTGCGACATCCAGGTTAGGCTATTTATCCAACACTTGCATATGAAGGCCTTCTAGCTGTCGACTAAGAGCTGCCATTTTTCCGAGAGACCGACTAATTAGACCATCGTGACCACCTGCAGCACCAAATGCATTCGGTGCACTTGCTGCAACTAGTGATGGCTGATCTTTGTTCGTAGTTTTAGATTCTGGTCGTTGATTTTTAAGCTAATGTTTCGTTAAGTATAATTACTTTAGCGCCAATGCAACAATTCGAGTATAGTAGTCGAACGTAAAGTACTCATCGGACGTGTCTAGATTTTTAAAGCCCCGCAACTCGTTATCTGCCTGGTCGAACTTTGTCCTCGCTGTTTTCAGGCGAGACAATCGTTTCTTATAATATGTTGCTGTTTTCCGACTAGCTGAGTCCTTGGTGAAATTTCGGACAACAGTGGCAATATATTCCCCAGTTTCCTTCAGCTGTCGGAAAAGCTTTTCTGATCCCTTTTTTATGTTTGTTTCGTTTTCGCTTATGGGTTGCAGTTGATCGCTTGAGGGTGTAGTTTGTCGGCTATCGGAGTTTGTTCACTTTAAAGATTGCTGGTTGCGTGCTAAATCTGTTGTCCTGTCACGGTCGCCAAAATATTAAGGCAGGGCTCCTGCGCCTTACTTAACTGCTGAAAAAAGAATAACTTATTGATTCACTAGGTTAATTGTTGCTTTAAATTATCCAGGTGGTACACCAGGATAATGTCGCTAAAATATTTAGCAAACGCCTTGTTGAATTGTCTAGGTGGTACACCAAGACAATGCAAATTAAAAGAAAAGAGCGTGAATTCAACAACTGACAATAAACGAATGACGAACTTTATTTTGAATTCTTTGCAATTTAAACAAAAAAATATTAATAAAAGATTAAAAAAGCAATATAACCTAAATCAAACTTAATTCTAAACACTCCGAAAATCGTTCATAACTTGCTGTACTTAATTCTTTTCCCACCATTAGCCAAAAGGAAATATTGTTCTCATTAAATATTTTAAAATTTTCCCACTAAAAAGCAGTGTTGTACAGGTATTGTATTACATAACTGTCTGGCTCGTAATTTAAATAGACAAATTATTTTCTCATTATTTAACCCCTGCAAAACAGTAATTAGATTTCACGAATACCTGGTCACTTCTAAAAGTACGTGTGAATTTTATTCTAGCCGTGAATTATGCAGACGCAGTAATTCTAACGCCTTGTTTGACAAATTTGGATATAAAAAAAATAAAGTTAGGGTTTAATTCCATAAAGATTTGTTTTTTTTTTTTTTTTTTTTGCTAAAAAAAAATCATAAAGAATTAACCAAAACTATAAAATAAAAAAGAGGGAACTGTCAACGCACCAGTGCTATTTTATTTATTCTACTCTCTATACAACAGAAAATATTGCTTGCATATGAAACGGAATTTTGAATATGATTAAATTTGGCTTACGCATATACACTAAATAGACATATTGTATAGAAATTTTTTTGATATAAACATGCATATTAATGAAGCAATAAAAGAAGCCACGAAAACGCTTTCGTACATATATAGATATATTTAAACACGCTTTATATAAAGAAAACACACCGTATCAGTACAACCTCTGTAGACGTCTGCCTATAACGGTTTAAAAGAAAAGAAACACCCTTTTATTTCTAAATTTATTGTTTACAATTTGCTGTCACAGCGGATGGATTTCTACATACTCTAAATGTTTGCCTACTACGGTTGAAGAACTAAATTCATATAAGCGACAATCACGTCAAAATTAGGAAACCTTTTAAAAATTTACTATTTATATTTTTATGAATTTTACGTCACTTTCGGAAATCCTTAACACATCATCTGTGAAAATTTTAAGTCAGGCGGACAGATGGACGGCAGACATTGTCACGCAAACAATAGGCTTACGTTTTTACAGAAAATTTTATAATATTAAAAAATTCCATCAAACCGACAAGTCAATTTTTGAATTATCTATGCCCACAAGGAATAGCATCTAGAGTTGAGTTATCACAGAGTTGAGATACGCTTCGTGTTACACATCTGTAGTTTATTAATTTCCTGCACTACGAGTTCATTGCAGCCGGCCCATAGTGGCATATATTTAAAGAAGACATCTAAAGTTATTATTATTTTTTTGCGGTTACCGATTATTATTTATCACGCATTTTAAAGTAAAAGCCTATTGACCTGGAAGCTGGATCTCTATTTAAGCTATAGCACAAATAATGTAACTTTTAATAGATATTATTTATTTCAAAAACACATTTACATTGCTCGAAAACTTTTCTGCAAAAACACGTCAACAAATTTGCGATCTTTTGTAACATTTTTCTTTTTCCTGTGGTGGTAAACAGAAGCAGAAGTGGTAAAAATAAAAATAATAAATAAAAACAAAGTAAAACCAAGTGATTAGTGAATATTGTAAAAGAACAAGAATTTACTAGTGGTGACAGCCGTACGAGTAGTAAGGTAGCCTGGTTAGGTTTATACAAACCCTAGAGAATAGTTCCTAAGGCAGAGCAAGGAAGATTTATATACGACTTGAATCGATCGGATTTATATCTGGTCTTTTTCATAGAGATTTTTAAGAGGTTATACCCAGAAGTCGAAGCGCTTTATTTACATCAAGAAGGCTGGGACTGGATTTTCATCTAGTAGGAGGAGTAGGAGTTAGGAGTTGGTAGAACTGCGACCAGTGTCACAAGAAAGTCTCGCTCTTGGTTTAAGAAAGTGTAAGCTAAGTGCACTTAGCAAATAACAAAATAAGTAAATTCGATTTTATCCCAATAAAGTAAAGAATTTGCAAATATAAAATATTGTGATTATTATTTATGTAAAGGACCCTGAACATCTAAGTAACCCCAGCTTTAAACCCGGATAACCGAAGGCAGTAACACAGTTCATATTCTAATTTTAAACAATAATTATTTTATGAGAATATCATGAAATATTTATATTTGAAGGATTCAAACACAATTAACGTTAATTAAAAACATTTTTATTCTTAGTAATTTGGATACATACGTAAATATAATATTTGTTTACAAGATATTTGCTTTTCTTTCTAGTTGCACGTCGCACAGTGGCATATATTTTGAGAAGGCGGCCAAAAGTCATTTTTTGTGGTTACCGATTTTAATGATTTTTATTCGTTTAAAAGTAAATATCAGTAAACCTCGAGGCAAAAATTAAGAACTCTGTTTCAAATATAACACAATGAACAGGGTGATCCAAAATAGACTTTCCGAATATTTTTTTAAATGAAATTTGGTTATTAAATTCTAATTTTTAAATTACTATAACATTTTTGTTTTAATAAATTATTTCTAATTATGCAGTTTGTTAGTTATTACTGCTAGCAAAATAAAATCGTTTCGTTTTTTAGAAGTTTTTAAATATTTTGTTTTAAAAGTTATCAAAATTCTTCAAAATCTCGTGCTTAATGGGGCATAACTCCCTCCCGCCAAACCACCTCAAAACCTCCCCTACACACCTGTACCCCATTATATGTGTGACAGGTTGCGCCCGTGTGCACCAGAGCAATTTGTTTGACCAAAGCTCAGGTATTTTGTACAATAATTATGAATTCATACGATAATTTAGAAAAATTTATTCTACAGAGTTATTTCTGAATTATTTTAAATTTTTAACACAAAAGTAAAGCGAAATTTTTTTTAAAATCTCCTTGAAAGATGAGATTTATAGCTTTTGCGATGGGATCAAGTAATAAACAAATGCCCTATATTGTAGTTATCACATTTGCAAAATCTAAATATTCAATGAAATGTTGGTTACCCCCTAGAGTTGGTAATGGCAAATATATCATAAAATAAGAAGATCATAAAGAATTATGAATCCAGAATAATGAAATAATTAAAAAGGAAATCTTAAATAAAATACGAGAATGTACATGTTTATTATGGCATCATTTTGAATGTAAGCACATAGGTAAGGAAATGTAATTCCTTGCTTAGTCGAATAACACAATTTTGTACACAAAAAATTACGCACAGACTACATGCGGTCATCTGTTCCTGATTATTTTTAGTACCTGTTAAATTTTGCCACAAAGGTTATAATGTGTAGCTGCCTGTTGGTAAAATTATTATATAAATATTAAAAAATACCGTTCCCGCATTGGTCTTAAAGTGTTCGCAAAACGAGATACACATACTAATTGCACAGAAATATACGAACACACAAATTTGGGCAGAAATTGCTATTTAACAAAAAAAAAAATGGTGAGTAAACTTATATGTTTGACCTCTTAAAAGGGGTTACTTTAATTGCAGGAAAGCTTATTTACAAAAATATTTTCTTCATTATTATATATACAGTTTCAACAATGGCTAAATATTGTTATGAAGACTTTGCTGATATTTATTTTAAAAAAAGATGAAGGCGATATAATGATGCACATACAGAGCAATGAATACTTTAAGATATGTAATTGTGAAGAAATTGAAACACATTAAAAATCAGAAATTTTCCAGAAAATTTAAAAAAGCGGTACACTGAGTGCTCTCGAAGCTAGGGAAAGCTGTATAAACGTTACCACGAATGGCTATCAAAGGAACTTATTTTTGAGAATTTATTTACAGCCGTAGAAAAATGTGACAAAGAGAGTCGACCAGAAAAACCAATTAATGACTGTAGTAAAAGGTCTAGAAGACGCAAGCTTGAAAATATTAATGAACAAATATCCCAAAGAATCATGAAGGACTAATTTTTGAGTTTACGCTAATAAAACAGCTGCACTTTACAATGAAAAAATGCTCTTGGGGATATATGACTTCAACGGTTCATAAAATTGTGTATCATGGTGAACAAATCAATCAACATAATCACCCCTATTCTGCATTTCGATTAAGTCTCCGCATTCAGTTACGTTGCGATCGAAAATTGGTATTCTGAAGAAAAACGGAATCGAAAGAAAAAGAGGAAGACAACAATGTTTACTAAATTAATAGCATCACTGTGGAATGTGGAAATGAAATAGCAAAATAAGCAAGTTTGTTATCATTTTCATAAACAAATGTCAAATTTAATACAAAAAGTTGTATGTATAAATAATTAAAAATAAATTCTTGATGAAGTTCAATAAAAAAATTGTTAAATAAAATGATAAAAATATAAAAATAAAAATTAGTTATTCACGGCAACTAATTTTTGTGCTGGCATTTTTGTTGGAGGACCTAGTGCATTGAGGATTCCTGCAACTTTCTTTCAAAACGCTGCTTTATTTTCCTTTGATCGCTGGTGGTATCCACATGTAATGTCTGCTTCAGATGCCATTAAATTTGCCAGTTTTTCATACTGCTCTGGTGTTGTTGTTTTTGACCCGTAATACATATGCAAAATACATCAGATTCGGGTACACAAGATAATAATTCAAAACAAAAGAAAATAAATTTAATTAAATAAATTAGTTAAAAATAAATTTAAGTGTTTTTTTAAACCGTTTCTAAACATTTTATCTCATTTTCTACCTACATTTTTTTCAATTTTTAACTTAAAAACACAAAAAAGAAAACCCCTTCGTTAACAAAAAAAGCAACTGAGAAAAACGGAGCTCCGATCGTAATGCAGAATACATACAATCGAAAGAAACTGAGCGGAATCGAAACGCAGAATACCAAAGTTGTCAGACGGAGAAAATTTCGATTCGAATCGAAACGCAGAATAGGGGTGAATATGCTACCAATAGGAGAAGCGCAAGAAAAAAAGAACACAGACTAACGATTATTTCGCTAAAATAGCACAAGAAAAATGTCTAGATGTTGTACTAATTAGGACCTTATCACCATTTTGTTGTGTACCACATATGTCCAACATTCGACAAAAATCGAAAACAACTCCAGGAGAGGAGGCTAAACAACTGTTAGAAGATGAAAATCAATGCTATTTAGAAGAAATTTTTACTAAAATTGCTTAATGTATAGTGTCTCTTTGATTCGAAAGTATACGTATGTTTGTACTTAAATTAATCAATATTTATTTTATAAATTGTTATACAAATATTTAAAAATAAAATAAAACTTAAACTAAAATAGAAATTTTTCATTAAAACTTTTCATTATTAAAAAAATTTTAACTTTTTAAAAATTTTATATTTTTTATTTCCAAAGGCTATTGAAAAAAGTAACCTTCGGTCCTTGTTTAACCTTAAAAATATCACGGTGGCCAAAATTTGGCGTTTGCTGACAAGATTTAGTTTATAAAACTATTAATAACAATATTTTGTAACAATCAGAATGGGAATACGAAAAAAAATTTTTTTAATGTTTTAACGCTCTTCTTTTAAACTCAAATTCAATTAATAATGGTAACGAATATTAAACCATTCGTAACTTTTTTTTGTCGATCGACTTTTAAGATTTTTCTCAAGAATTAAAGTTTAAATCCCACCTACAAAACAGAAAGAACGCATATCAAAATTCCGATCCAATTAAAAGTTACGGATTTTTGACCGCCTTCTCGCCAAATGTGCCCCTGTGCATCGTTTAATTTTTCTTAATATTTTTGCCTGTTAATAAAGCTCCAAATTTGCTTTTACTAAACTTTACTTTGGGAAAAAAAAGCTCCAGAAACATACACAGAAGGTGCTTCTTTAAGCAAAAATAGGATGTTATTTTGCTGTAAGCGATCACCATTGCTATTTAAAACAGCGGTGACTAGACAAACAAGTTCACTGGCTACGACGTTTCTAAAAAATACCGAGATTGCTCATTTTTATAGCTTACATCATAAAAATCTAATGCAGAATCTTTTTGCAGCTTTGTCTGCCTTCGTAACAATATTGCCCTGGCCTTAGTCATACAAACTACATGTCAAAGGTTTTATACTCATTTCATAATTTTTTAGAAGCGTATTAATTTGGGTTTTTATGCATCAGCATATTATTGCGTTTATTAACAAGTAAAATTAAAAATTAAATTGTAATTATCAATATAAATTAAGAAAGCTGTAAGTTGAAATACATATGTTACTTGTCTAGAAATCTTTTAATATATATTAAACAATATAAACATAAAATGTCGACCTTAAAGCAGAGCTATATTTTGAATGTATAAAACAAAACGGTCGAAAAAAATTAAATAACTTAAAACAAAATTATAATTAATTTAACCCACATATGTATGTATGTATACCACAACCAAAAAACTAACAAAAAAACAAAGAATCTGTTTTAGTAAAATTATTAGGTAAATTAAATGCAGTAATTAAACAAGTAACCAGCCCTTTTGTCATCAGCACATCATTTTCTTTTGTTAAAATCAATCGTCTATTTTAGTGGTAAAATGAAGGTAAAATAGAATGTCTGTTTTCAGGTTGTCTTAGAGCTCCGTGGGATTGGTAGTAATTGGCAGATTGATAAAGGGCAGGAGTAGCAGGTTCGTTAACTTGCACTTCGTGATAGTTAGTGTAAGGTTCGTGTTCAACGACTTCGCGTACAGTCTGGAAAGGGTGATTAACAACAATGCGTCGCTTGTGGAAACTTTCACTTGGAGTTGATTCCTTTGAAGCAGCAGAGGAAGCTATGACACGCGAACCAGCTGGGTTTAAGTGGCCAGCAGAATTTTTTGCATTCACATCAGTATTATGGGTCTGAGCTTTTGTGTGCACGGCAGCAGGTTCAGCGACTAATGCGGCTTCACTAACAGTGGCCGCAGAAAGAGTGTTAGGGCTTTCAACAATTCGCATAAATTTCTGTTGCCCATTATTACGTTGTTCAGTTGCTAGTTCGCTATTTTCATTTGCAACCGATGTAGACGACTGTTCACAGTCGGGCTTAGTTTTGACATTAGATAAAGGCTCGCTGTCTTTATCAAGTATGTCTTCGTTGTCGATGTCTTTTTTTTCGCCGCTGTCAAGTTCTTTTTTAGAGATTTGCTCTTGCTGACGCCCTCCATTATCTGTTACTGAAATCTCCAACCTGGAATTTTGTGTTTGGATGCGATTATCGTCCATCAACATGGGTCGTATTTTGGAACTTACAATTATAGCTTTATTAGGATCATCTGTTGAGCGATTGGGAATTTTGATTTCAATATGCGATTGTGGAAGTTGCTTTTCCATTGATTTTTCTATTGCCGATTGCTTAACATCCTTCAGTGGTTTCTCTTCTAGAACCAACTGCTCCGATTTTCGATGACTGGTTAAGTCCTTTTGACGCTGTTCAAATGTGTTTCGTTCTTCATCTGAGTTGTATCGCATTTGAGCATAGGGAGTATTATATTGCACACGATTGTCCGCACCACTTGACTGAACTTTTTGTAGAGAATTTTGAAACTGTACAACTTGTGATGAAACCCTACCTTGAGGCTTATACTCCGATCTTTGGACGTATTTCATTTCTTGCACTTTCTTTGCCGGAGCATAAACGACAACAGGACCACGATGATTTTGAACATATGGATTTATTTCACGGACTTCGGCAGTTTCTTCAATAAATTTCTTCTTAGTCACTTCTTGATTTCGGCTTAAATAGATATTATGTTGACTAGGTGACAAAACAATTTTATGCTCGTGTTTTATAATGGGCTGCGGTTGTTGTTTTTGTTCACCCACTCTCTCCAATGTTGCCTCTTGTAATCGTGCGGGCTTGTTATCTTTTCGTAAATTTGTATTGCCGGAGCTATTAATGTATTCGGCATCAAAAGTAAAGTCTTCTCGCTTATCTTGATTTGTTTGAAAACCAGATCGTTGAGGAGAAAAGGGACCCTGACCCTTAATGCGCCCATTTTCCTCATATGCAAAGGAATTTCTGTGATTATATGCTGATCTAGATGGAACTTTGTCTGTCTCATCCCGAGAATATGTTAATTGATCAGTAGATATTTGTCGTTGGTTTCCATGACCATCTGTTAGTACCACGATTTCTCTATTTTGAGCTTTCGGTACATCTGCAGTTGTCGCAGCAGAAAAGTGATTCTCTCCAATGAACGGCTTATTATTATTGGGTTCCGTAATAACTTCCTTCAAGGATTGATCGGGCAAGTTTTTGTTATTGTAATTCGCATGGGGAATGTATTGATTATTTGGATGATTTTGTGAAGACGATCCTGCGTTACTGTATAAAATATTGCTAAAAGTTTGAGAATTTCGGGTGGGCATGTATGCTGAAGCCACAGCTGGATGCGGATGACCTAAAGGTAATGTTGTCTCTTCCTTAAGGATTTTCGCAGATGGTCTCTCCAACTCAACGACTACAGTGCCAGCAGGTTTAATAACAACTCTTTCTTCAATATCATAAAACTCCTTTTGTATGGCAGGATGGCGAACCTCATACTTCTTGGCCTTAATTGCGGGCTGAGCAATTTGAATAGTTTTTGTGACAATGGGTCGCTGTTCTACTTGATGATAATCATCTGCTGTTTGCTGGCGATTATAGATACTACTATAATAGTCACCGTAACCGGTATTAGGTTCCTCGACTGATGGCGGAAATTGATTGTAGAAATGGGAGTCAGAGTGTCCATCGTTATATTTTAAGGTGGGATCGTTATAGTTTGGCTTATTGTAATCGAAATTAAAACCATCTTTGCCAACTGGTTTTTGATTAATGTTCACTTTGTAATTATTACCATTTGCTGAGCTAACACTGGGCAGTGAGGGTGATAGCGAAGGTGACGAAGACGTTACACCTGCAGTTGTTGCAGAAGATGCGGTCACAGATTGATGGTTGGAAATCGGTTTTATGACATCAGAGGAAGATTGGGAACTATCTGCTGCTGTGGGTAATGCAACTTGTCGCTCAAACTTTACAACACGTTGCGATGATCCTTCATGAACAGGTGAACTCGCCAATGTGTGCTGCATGTCAGGTTTGGCAGACTCATATACCTAAATAGTTAAAATTTAAGGAAAAATCATTAACAGATTTACAAGATACAAGATTCTTTGAACTTACCGTTTCAACAGTTGGTCCACTATGATAATTTTGAATGTAACGTTCAAATTCCATGTTTTGCTTGTCCTGGGGACTAAGGTTTCTAAACTGGCCATGGTTTTGGTGAACATCGAGGTTGGAGTTGTAAAAAGTTTTCTGTTGATTCTGCAATTGGGAACCAAAGTATCCATTTCTTTCCGCGTTCTGTACACGTTCAGAACGATAGTCGGCTGTAGACTCATGGTTGGACTTTACATCTGAGACTATATTCTTATTATTGTTCGTATCGAGTGTAGCCTGGTTGGCTTCAACTTGAATTCTCGCGAAGGAATTTTTGTTGTTTACATTATTAAGTTGTTCAAATGAATCCAATGCTTTAAGCTGACTTTGGTCATTTGATAAATGTGCCACCTTAGAGCCACCACTTGAATGTTGTTGAGTGAATGATATATTCACATGTGTACTTGGTAACGCAGTAGCTGTTGTAAGGATCAACACACATATCAGTAGCTTCATTTTAAATAAATTTTATGTTTATAAAATTTCCAGGAGCTTATTTTATATTTAAAAAGTTTAAGTCCTTACAAACAGAAAACTTTACTTATTACAGATGCAGCTATTTTCTAATGTCGAACCAAGCAGATGAGTGAACGATTATTGAAATAAGTGTTTCGCTTATATACTAAAAAATGCACATAGACTAGCATTTTACTTAGAATAAAAATGAATACATAACATGTATCATATAGATACATTTACGAATAAAAAACATACATTCGATATATACATACATAAATATGCATTGACTATATACGCGTATATGCTTGTTAAATCTGTGTTAAAATATTTTCAAATTCGTCTACATCACATCCAAGGAATTTTATTTCATCCAAAATTAAATGTAATGAATTGCTTAGTGTCATGTTAAAAAAAAGTGCAAAATGGTTTTAAAACTTTGGCTGGTTTTAATCATTACACTCAAAGAAACGTGCTAGAACAAACAGCATGCAAACAATCTAAATAAATATATTGCAAAAAGTTTATCAACATTATTATTAATATGCTGAGTTTTACTTATATTCGAAAGCAAACACTAGATTTTATTTTAGTTAAATTTTGTATAAACCAACAGAAAAGTTGTGAATTAAGATTTATTTAAAAAAATTTGTCATTAACTTTTAATAAATTCTATTCAACGATTGTCATACATTAAAAAATACCGGGGAAAGTTTAATATAAACATATTTGATGTTGAGAAAACTTTTAGTTATTAAATCAGATATTTGAATGTTGCATAAAATTTGCTATGCGAATTGAGATTTTATAATTAATGTTCTGTACTTACAAACGCAAGAAATCTGGAGCTCATACTACATTTTACTAAAAATAAACTTCAAAATAGTTATAAAATTATACACAAATTAAATTAACTATGTTTTCTTTTAAGTTTAAATTTTATTTTTATTATTATTATTATTAGTATTATTATTATTATTATTATTATTATTATTATTATTATTATTATTATTATTATTATAATTATTGTTATACAGCATTTTCTGGATAACACAATCCGTTCCCAGAATTCTTTGCATTCATCTTCCATCGGTTGCATACGTTATAAACATTATCTGTTTTACCAACTAATTTCATATATAAGAATACATGGAGTATTTATAATTAATCAATATACCCTGATTGCATTTTTGCAATGTTCTCTTTATTATTTGTCACAGATATTTGTTCTTGCTTTCTGCTAACCGTCGCGACGGTTTCTTTTTTTTTCATACCATACTTAAGAAGACTGCAGAAAAATTAATACGTTTAGTGTTAAAGGCAAATTCCATTTAACTTTTATCAATTAGAGTATTTTACCCAATATAAACATTTTCAATATATTTTCTTGCTGATTTATCAGGAATTAAGGATTAAAAATTCTTTTTGTCGAATCTATCATAAGTAAAATTTTAATTTTCAGGGCTTTTTTCTTCATCTTTGGTAGTTCTTATTTTAATGTAAATTTTCAGAAAGCCGATATGATAAACAATAGTACGTGTGGAAGAAAGAAGTCCTGCAATTACTTGGAATCATTTAAAATTAGAAAACGTGATTGATTCCCTTAGCTATAAGGATCTTAAGTTTAGACACTTTACTGTGTTGCAAATTAATATTGAAGAAGTATTAGACGGAATGACATATTCCAATGATAAGAATTATAACCCAAAAAATTTGAATTTCTACGTTTTTGCTGCCTCCGCATGGATTACGTTTAACAATATAGGCATATTGCGATTGTATGAATCCTGATTAAAAAGGATAAATCAAAAATAAGTTTAAGGGAAAGTACAATAAACAAGTGAACTTGCCTTACGTATAAAAATTCATGAAATCGTAATTTTTCAAAATCCCAAGTTCTTAATAATAACTATTGTTTTTTTTTTTTTTTGGTGTTTAAGCGTTTGGGAGGATTGACTCATATTAAACAAATTCTTACCAATTAAATAATGAAAAAATGTGACAACATTAATAAAATCTGTAAAATTCTGTTTTGTTAACATGAACTAAGTGTCTAACCCAGATTCTCATTAAAGGCATTTTACATTGAATTTCCAACAAAAATTATTTGCGAAGAAGTTACTTTGTGTGTGCATTGTTGTTTGCTAAAAAAAAAATCACAAATAAATTTGTTTTAGTATTTAAACTTTTTTGTATTTTTATTTTTTTTAATATATAAAAAATATATAGAGATACGTAACTACATTTAATTTATTCTAATATTTTAAGCAATTCATGAAATATACTATGTAAATATATTAAGCATTTTTCTAATCTCTTATAAAAACTGTAAACAAAAATATATGGTTTTTAAACTCTTTGTAATGCATTTTTTAATGTAATGAATTTCTTGATAAAAATATGGATTTTAACAAATTTGATAGATAAATTAAGTAACATAGGAAAACCACACTTGGGAAACCGAGTTAAACAATTTGTACAACTTAATTTGTACGAAAACAAGTGTGCTTTCGAAGAAATGTTTCTTGATCTTGCTTTAAATATTGTGGCCAGTTTAACATAAAAACTTTTCAAAAATATCTTAAGGAAAATACAAATTCGAATAAGGCGAATTTTTAAAAAAATATACAGTGTTGTAGACTGGCTAAAAACAATTCTATTTTAGGACCAAGATTTTATCATATTATCTTTAAAAACAACCTGTATTGCAGACCAATCCTGCTGACACAGGAAAATATCAGGAACACGCACAATCTTTTCCAAATTTAACAAAATTATGAAAGAGAAAAAAGGACTTTAAATAAAAAACCTTTTTAAACGAAAAATTCTTTGCTACGTTTAACCAATGTGGCCAGCAGCTTGCAAACTTTTTCATTTATAAAATTTTTTTGAGAATTACTATTTTTTGTATTATTATTAAATAATATTTTGTTAATAATCCATTTCTTTTTCTAATAAAAGTACTTGGTGCGTTATAAATTTTGTTTAAATTGATTTGTGCAACATAATGGTTCTTATTTTAAATTAAAAAAAAAACCCTTATGCTCAATACTACCTAAACCACAAAAAAAATATTTTCAAACATTAATTCATAAAAATCTGGCATATAAGCGCTACAACGAATTGTAGCGTAATTCTATACGAAATATCGCCGCGCTCATCTAAATTTTTTTACGCTTTACACGCCTTTATGGAAAAAATTGTTCTGTTTTTGTTATAATATTTAAAATATTATTTTGTTTAATTGATAACAAATTTCTTTAACCCTTTCAGACCGTGATGCATCGATTGTGCGGGTGGGTTTCGGGTCAATATTTTTACTTCTATTTACCCAATGTGAAATAGACTGACATGCACCGATTGTAATAATTG
This sequence comes from Cistogaster globosa, assembly GCA_937654795.1. Taxonomy (NCBI): domain Eukaryota; kingdom Metazoa; phylum Arthropoda; class Insecta; order Diptera; family Tachinidae; genus Cistogaster; species Cistogaster globosa. Next base: position 57,173,518 of record OW569405.1, read on the forward strand.
TTTTCTATATTTGCTTTTCACATTTATCTCCTGTTTGATTTACTTTTACTTGAATTATTGCGAAATTCTTCAGTGATATTTCAGTTTCAGCAAAAGAGCCGAAGAAGTAAGTTGTGCCTTTAATTACAAAAGTATTAATAGTTTGCAAATAATGAAGTGTACATATTTTAACTAAAAAACTATAAATTTTAATATCACACGGACAATTAAAAAAGTTTAAAAAATAAATTAAATTGAGTTTTGGTTATTTTACAATGAAAATCGACCGAGATGCATCAATTATGCGTGTCCTGAAAACCCTTAAACGTTATAAAAATGAGAAACCTTATCATTGATTATATTTTCATACGCTGTAGAGACCACATGTTCTAAAAATTATAAAAAAAATTTCCGGTAGTTTTGCGTCAGGTCTGAAAGAGTTAAAATTTTAAAAGACATAATTAGAATATTCTAAGCGCATAAAAAATAATTTTGGTTTGTATAAACTGCCTGCAGATAACAAATTTACAAACGTATAATTTTTTATAATTATTTTGATTTTCTATAGCCAAATTGTTTTAGTTCCATTTCTGAAAGTTACCTTAGTTTTATCTATCATTTAAATGTTATTTAAATTCTTAACATTTTCCTACCACTTTGCTGTTCCTTGATTTTCAGTAATCTATAACCAGCTATTCCCAGTGCGCTTCGCTAAACCAATAGGAATAATCGCAACGGTTATTGTTATTAACACAGTTCACTAAGTACAAGGTAGCTGTATTCGCTTTGAACGGCCGGTACCACATCACTCTTCCAATCCAACTAGTTTTTTCTTAGATTACCTACATTGATAGGGAAATAATTTCAAGACTCTTACTATCACATTTCGAAAGGTAAATAGCATTTCACTTTGTATGGGATGTATTATGCCCACTGCATCAATCCAAGCGAATATTTTCCTATTCTATGCACATTAATATAATACTTACTTGTGCAAAAGTTAAATGCCATAATTGTTACAATTCTTTCGGAACACTATAATAATTTTTCATATTGAATGGAGGACACTGCATCAACTGCTTCGGTACAACCACTTATTTGCAAGACTATGAGCAATAATAAGAAAGTTTATTTAAAAAGAACTGTTATGCTATAGTTTCCGAATTATACAATGTAAAATATTTACTTTGCATAGAAAATCTCACGCCCACTTGAAGCATGAAAAAAATTTATAGCCTATTTAAACTACTGGATCGCTAATAACCAACTGCGAAAAATTCAGAAAGATCGGTTCAGTAGTGAATGCAGCTATAGCCTTTCGATCAACAAATGATTTCCCATAATGCTACCAAAACCACTTAAATCACTTGATTTAAATGTGTATTTTCAAACTGATTTTGTCTTTGCAACACTGTGTTGTGTCTGTGCTATTCAAGTTTAGCTCCGTGCTATCTATGTATTCTTATTGGATGTTTTTATCGGAAAAAGCGACATTTAATTTAACTTAAAAAAAACTTTTTGACATAAAAATTTTGTTTAAAATAAAATACAAATTAAAACCTGTAAAAGCAGAAACAAACAAAAAAATGAACTTGATTTTTACAAAAATAAAATAGGAGTTGCTTTTCTTTTACGGAGAAAAGTATGGTTTTGTCAGTGGAAACGTAGTATTAGAGCTTTTACAGAAACAAAGTCTGTTCACGCATTACAAAGAGCACCAGCTTCTTCTTTATTTAGACTGGTAACTGGTGGTAAGTTTTAAGCATTATAACGTGTTATTTACCTTTATTTTTTTCTTCGTTATCTATTGGTACTTATTTATTGGAACGTTTGTGATAATTTGTTGGCTTAGGGCTGTTGTGGTCAAGGTGGTAAGCACGTTGAATACAAATCTGGTTTGCCAGGGTTCAACCCCTGCGACAACCAAAAAATAAAATAATGCTTTTTTCTGTTAAATGGTATAAATACATATTCAGAATTAACATTAAAAATATGCAGCAACATAGCAAGTTCACCGGCGAAATAAAATAACTAATAAATTGGCTATACTTTCACCACCTGTTCTTTTCTCTCCTCTACCCCTTTCCTAAAGAATGCAGCACGGTTACACACTAATTAAATAGGCATTGTTGCCTGAAGTGCTACTTCTCTTAAAAAAAATATCTATTTCAATTTGTCGAAACTCATTTATTTGTCTTCTGAAGCTTCAGTTTTTTTTTTTTTTTTTTTTTTTTTTTGTTTGATTTAAAATTTTTCAAAATTGAAAATTAGTTCTTAGTATTTATTTTTTCTTTCACAGTTTATAATTTGCAAAAGATGGAAAAATTTGTAGTCCATGAAAGCCAGGTGTGTTAGACTTTTTTCTTGAAAAATCGTAGAAATTCGTAAATAAATCGTCAAAATCGTCATAAGAATTATAAAATATTGTCAAAAAATCGTCACAGATTAAAATTTTTAAATTTATGTTATTTTATCAACCTTTAATTAAAATTTGTGTGTAGTAAGTATTTGAATTAAACTAGAATATAATTATTCTCATGTTTTTTATTTAACTTTTAGTAACGTTTTCATAAAACTTGAACTATAATGCAAAAGCATGAAATGTATTATTTGGAATGTTTTTATATCAATCTACGCTAATTGCGCTTGATTCCTTTAAATATAAATACTTCAGGATATTCTTATGTAATTTTTGTTATTTCAACTAAAAACAATTATTTTTACTGCAGGGAAGGCATATCCATGTGGCCATTTCGCTACTGATCATGTATATCATCAATGGACTCTACCATCAAATATATTCGTTTAAACTTAAAAGTATCGGTTCTCTCAGTAAGAAAGTTCTGTTTAAAATAACAGAGGAAATTGCTAGACTTAAGAATTTTATTATGTACTTAGTTTTTAAAATGTATTTTTTTTTACTTGAAAAATCGTCTTGAAAATCAGGAATATTTTTGCAATGAGATTTTTTTCTTCTTATAGATTCCAAGGTAAAATACTTCCTCGTTAAAAAAATTTTTCCGATATTAAAAATTTATTTTTAATATTTCGATATTATAATTATAATTTATATTATATCATAATTATAATTTGAACCATTTTTGTTTTAATAGCAAACAAATTAATTAGTTTGACTTTAGATCAAGTTCAGAAATAAAAATTAAAATGTTAAGGGTTTTGCTAAAGAAAATAGGAAAAATTAGACAGCAGAATGTAATGAAAAATTGTCTAGATCACTAGATCGGTCATCAGAATTCTTCGCATTTATTCACTTTAGGTAAAGTACATTATATATATCATCTATTTAAACAAACAATTTTGTACATAAGAATATGAGAAATATTTAAAAATTATAATGAAACCTGATCTAAGGTCAAACTAATTTTTTTTTTTTTAAAGAGAAGTATCACTTCAGGCATTAAAACCTATTTAGTTATTTTTGTAACCGTACTACATTCTTAAGGAAAGGGATAGATGAGAGATAAGACAGGTGGTGAAAGGAGAGAGATAGAGAGTTAGTTATTTCACTTCGCCGGCGAAAGTACCGACGAAGGAGACTGCAACGTTTTTTGTTCATTCTGAATATGTATTTATACCATTAAACAGAAAAAAACATTTTTTGTATTTTGATTGCCGCAGGATTTGAACCCTGAAACAACTAGGTTTGTAGTCAACGTGCTAACCACTTTGACTACAGCAGCCTCAATTACTTTACTTGTAAATTAATGCCATACGAGTATATTGGGTTATTTTTTTAATAAATTCGCAAAGAAAGTTTTGTAAAGTAGTGCCATATTATCATACAAATTATAAATTTTTACGAAAACCTTTACTTTGATAAGTTTATATATATATATAGGTATTTTATAAATTATATATTTAAGAATTATAAATACTTGACTCTTTCTGTAGAGTAATATCACAGTTTTCCAGTTTATAAATATTAATATGTATAATATAATATGAGTGATACAGACAATCGTCAAAATAAAAGAACTTTTATAATAAAAAACGTAAATACGATGTTGTTAGGTAAAAAAATCGTCAAAATAATAAAAATCGTCACATCTAACACCCCTGATGGCAGCACAGTTTTACCTGTGTGAAGACAATAAGCCAGCTAAAAATGTTTACAACGAATTGTGAGCTAAAAATTTAGATTTCATTAATAGAATTAAAAATAAAATAGTTTAAATTTGCCAATTTGACTATATAGATGTAAAAAATTTTCATCAAAAACCTTGTATACCACACTTCTCACATTTGTAAGAAAAACTTTTAAGTCTAATATTTTAGCTAATACAGAAAACAGCAATGAGTTAATAAAAAAAATTTAAAGAGGAAATGCATTTAAAAATTCGTTTTTGAATATGGATAACATTCGTGTTAGCACAGAATCTCAAACTGAAATGAACAAAACTGTTTTAAATATAACTGATACTTTGTTGATTTTACAAGAAATTTGTTTTCTATTTACAAAAAGTTGCTTAAAAAATTGCTTGATCGGCTTCCAAGAAACATACATATCTATTTCTGAAGCTTATTGTCAATTTTCAATTTAAAAATGCTATTACTTTGTAAGTATTTTTAATTAAACTTTATGAAGGTGAAGAAGTTTTTAAGAAATTTGGAGTCCGTTATGACGCACTTGGTATGTAAATATATAAAACAAATTTACTTGGTATGTAAATATATAAATATACGAGTTCTATCCCAAAGTTTACGATTACCAGGATGCTGCTGGTACTTACCAATGGCTATTTTTATTATGTTGAATGTACCCAAAAGTAATGTTGCGTCGAAAAAACATTTTCTCCTAGTAATACAATTTGTCATTCATTTTGATACATATGTATCAGGAAAGATTAAATAAAGAAATAGTGGTTACACTGAAAAAATAGTTGAATAGCTTGACCGAACCTTAGGCAAAGCAGTTTTATGTTTTATGATACTATATTTTCCTACATTAATTAAATCAAAATTTTTTCTAATTTATATTAAATATTTATTATATTGGCGATATCCAACAAGCTAAAGGCCGTGTCAGATAGAACTTTTTCGCTTTGCGTGACATTTCAAACTTTGAAAAAAAAGTGTAAAACGCAAGAGGTATGTCACAATAAAAACTTTGACAGCGCTTAATTATTGTTTGTTTACGTTAAAAGTGCATAGTAGTTTTTATATTTTCATTAAAATAATATTAAAAAATGTTATTGGAGGACATATTGGAATTGGTTCTAATCCTAATCTTAATGAATGAAGCATTTTTATATAACTACATGTATACATAAGAATATTAAAATAAACTATTTCCTATAGTTAAAATAATTTGTTACAAATTAATACTAGAAGCCTTTTTCAAAAATAATAAAGGAATAATATTTAATAAAAAAATTACATTTTAAAATACTTACCTCTTTTACTTTAGATTTTGCAAAAAATAATATACAAATGTATAGCAGCTAATTGTCAAAGCGCGCCAAAAGATGAGTGTTGACCAACTTTGCGCTTTGCTTTGCGTTAAAAGTGCTTTATGTGACATGTTTCATATAAGTTCATACATTTTATCTTAAATGTCAAAGCGAATTTGCAACGCAACGCAAAGCAAAAGTTTTATCTGACACGGCCTTAATTGGCAAGAGAGCTTGGAAAAAACTGGCAACACTGGCCACGATGCTTTCCAATCAAGGCGCATCAAACAGGTGACTGCATCAGATCATGTGTTCATTATATGTTTTAGCTTTTGCGTGTATTTTGTTTTTGCAAAAACTAATTCCAGCTGTCAAAAACGTCTAGTAATGTGTGTATGTATTTGTGAAAAATAAGAAAGCGACTAAAAATATATTGGAATACACACACACATATTGCTAGACGTTTTTGACAGCTCGAATTAGTTTTTACAAAAACAAAATACACATTAAAGGTAATGCTTCCCCTGGTATTATTGCGCCATGTTCCCAATCATGCAAACTTATTCAAAGAAAATATCTAACGATTAGGAATTATAAGTTATACAATGTATTAAAGCATTTATACACATAAAAGAAAGACAAATCATGGCCATATCGACAGAATAAACGTAGCGATAAAAACGGCATAAACTGAGTACCTGCATTGTGTGGTCAGTGAACCGAAAAAAGCTTAAAATTCTCAGAGGTAATGGTTTTTCTGTTGTTAGCTTTGATATCAATGAAGGGCATATAATGGATGCAGGGATTAAAAATCTAAGGGGTGCAAGCGCTCAATAGAATCAAACTCTTTATTCACTTTTTCAGCTTACTATGCTTTTTGTTGGCTTCTATATGTACGAAATAATACTTGAGGGGCAATGGGAGTCGGTCATTTGTAGTTGACTTTCAATTTACCCAATAGCACGTTCATGCTGCCACGAAATTGTGTAATTTCAAACTATAATTACGAACGAAATCAAAAGTGTTTATAGTGGGTTATTTGACACTTGAGTTAATTTCAGAAACAGCTGTTCGTTTTTATGTTATTCTTTTTCATGAAAATTTTGTACAATATGGAAAAAAAGGAATAACACTTAATATTAATCAAATTGGAAGCTATCAATAATAAAATAAAAAAAAGTTAAAAATTTTTAAGATCTTGCAGTTTTTATAATCCATCATTAATGTTGTTATACATACATGTTTGTATATCTCAATGTATGTACATACGTGTATTTTTGTAATTAAGTTCATGGTTGCACAAAAAGTAGTATTTTGCACAAAAATAGCATTGTATATCGTAATTTCAAGTTAATTTCGTGATTTAGCAACTGTAAAATGTATGGAAAATTACGTAATTTCAAGTTGATTTCGGCCGAAATCACGAAATGGCTTAATTTCGTGGCAGCCTGAACGGGCAACATAGGGGATTTTATTCGTTGTTGATTGCTAAAACACCATCAGAGATCGCAATAGATCTTGATGGGTACGCTGTGGTTTCAAGAGTGATATCAATATAAATAAAAAAGTGGGACTAATAATCCTCAAAAGCGGCGACAAAATCCTCTTTGGATCTTTGTTTGCTTGTACAGATTATTCAACCGTTTATATCCAAATAATTATTCACCATTATCGTGGTTGGCGTAGGCGTATTTAGTCGACTGTCCTAGTCGTAGTCGAATTTAAAATTCATTGGTATCGTGTAAAATTATATTTGATTTTAAAGCAGCCTGTTATAAAAACTGTCAAAAATCAAAGCTTTTGTTTTACATAACGTGGCACGCAATTTAATAAATTAAATATTTTTAAATTTTTTTCTTTTTTTTCATCTTCACTGAGGATAAAATCCCCTAAATTGAAAAACCCTAAAAAGAAACATACAGTATCTTCACCTGTGCTGGACGGGGGACAAATAATATTAACGTCAATCTCGATTTCGATCCCCTCTTCTTTTATGTTAATTTTTTATTTAATCCTTTATTATATGCTTTTGATAAATATGGATTTTTTCCATTGTTTCAAGATTGAATATCAAAAACACATTTATTTCAAAATAAAAGAAGCTTTTATTTTTGAAACTTGCTGTGCGTTTGCCTCCATTTTAAATATATTTTTTTAATATACTTAAATACGCTGTCGTGAACAAAAAAATTACAATTTTTTAAACTTTTGACGGGCAAATACGCCAACTGCTACATTTTTTTGTAATAGATTTTAAAACAGTGTCGTATTTATTGGCGTTTTTGCCAATCATGATACCATTTCTTAAAAACGACTAACTTTCGCCACAAAAACCCCAACCACGATAAGGGTGATTATAGGATTCAAATTGCTTCAGGTGGCGTCTAGTGGGCTGCAGGTGCAAACTAGTTAAAAACATCACAAAAATATCGCCATGTTAGTAAAGTGTTCTAGAAAGAAACTATGTTTGTAAATTATAACGAAATTTATACCCTTCATCTTATTAAGGGTATATTATACTCCATACAGCCGAATTTTTTATTTTTACATGTTTTACTTTATTACGATAATGTATTTCAAGATGTTGAAACAATGATTTAAATTTTCGTCATTATACATGCGTTCTAATTAAAATGTGCGTAAGATTAAAATGTCTATTCCAATCCTTAAAAAAATCAATGATAGGCCTATATTTTAATAGTTTTAAGTTAATTTACTTTAATTGTGCTTGATTTCTTACTATTTCCTAAAACTATTAAAAGAAATGTATTACTGAGGTGAAAGCATATCCATATGGCAATTTCGCTACTGCTCATTTAAAACAGTTTAATCAATTCAGTAATTTTAGAGTTATTGTATGTAATATTTGTTAAAAGGATAACTACAAAAATCTCTACCGTAATTTTTTCAGATGCCCCTTTAATAAATGACATCCAATAAAAAGTACTGCAAAATATTAAACATCCTTTTTATGTATCTGTGAACATAAGTAGATATTTTAAATTTAATTAAAATGAATGAATAGAACATCATGCTTAAAATAACTTTTATCATAGAAAACGGATTAGCTTTTTAGTTACCTATGGCCCGTTTCTTATTAACCATGAATAAGTTTTAAATTAACTCAAATCCTGACAGGGGAAAACTGTGCAACATTCATTCACATACATATGTATGTATGTACCTATATTTATTTAAAAGCCAAAATATTTTATTAATTGTGGACAAAATACACATCCATACGTTTAAAGGAAATGTGTGCAGGGCATCTATTATTTAAAAGATACTAATTTGGATTACAAACGTGCTTATGAATTTAAAGTATATTATTTTTATAATTTCTTTTTATTTATCTACATATTTTATTGTACACTATAAATTCGATTTTTTATTTGATTGTCAAACAGCGTTGTAAAAAGTGTTATTTATGGCAAAATCAACATTTTTGTTTACTTGCGAGAAGGTTATTTCCATTCTGAGATGAACTTGAAATCGTTACTGCTTTAATTGATTAAATAACGTTCGTTAAACTAGAAGTACTTACTTTACAGCAACTGTTTGTGGTAAAAAAAAATAACAGACAAAATACCCCACCAAACAATAATATACTATACTTTGGCTAACAAATGGTAAAAAGTTAGAGGGCATAATACTGAATATAAAATCGAAATTCTGCTACTTATTAGCATCGATATCTTCTAGACGTAACATAAAACAGAAATTCACTTTTAAGAGAACAAATGTTAATCGCAATTCTCTCAACTCAAAATGTTAATGTTTTTAGTTAGGAAAAAATGTTATGTACTTAAAGCATATATGTCGTCACAATCTTTCAGTTGCAACTTCATTTACTAAACAGTAATCAAAGCATATCTATGTCAAGAACATGTATGAGCTCAGCTAACAGTTTTTAGCTTCATTTTTTTACCCTTCACCACATACAGAAGAAGTTTGTCATTCCGTTTGTAATTTCTACAATATCCATTTCAGACCCTATAAATTGTATGTATTCTGAAACCTTATGCATAGCGAAGACGATTGAGTGATGTTTGCCTGTCCGTCCGTGTTAGTGTTGAAATTAATTTTGCCAAGGCACTAGATGAGCTAGAAAAAAATTGAAATACGCCAATTGATCAGACATAGTTTCAAAAACTTTGCTATTAAAAATCACAGTTCACTATCATTTTCATTACTGCCTTTAAATAATTTTAAATGTTTTGAAATATTAACAAATAGTAAATATAATAACATACAGACAGTACTGGTCTAAAACTCAAAGGAATATAAATTTTTCGTCTCGATTTAGTTTTATAAATAAGAAAATTTTAATATGGTTATTTATTTGTGTACTTTCTTCTTTTTTATTGTACCTGATTAAAGCGCTAAAACTTGGAGTCTAATAAAAAATTCACAAAATATAAAAAGATGAAATTTAATATTTCTAAAAAAATATTAAAAATTTTTTGCTTTTGCATTTTGCTTTTTGTAAACTTGCTCAAAAATAATTCAGATGCATATATTGGATTAATAATACATGGCGTTTAAAACTGTGTCAGTTACAACTTAAGAATTATTTTCGAAGAATCAAACCAGCTGCCTGCTAAAGAAAAAAGGAAATCAGGAGCATTGCTAAATAATGAAAAACATTGCCTAATAAACACGCAGTGTGTTCAAAAAATTTTTAGTTTTTCTTTTTATGTATACTAGCATTGACCACAACTTTGTCTGTGTGTCATTTCTAATCTAATATAATTTAACAAAGTGAGTCCTTAAATCTGTAAATAGTATTAACAATTCCATCTACAAAAATTTACTGTGCTAGCAAACGTTTTAGTATCATTATGCACCGGTAAAATTGGGCGCTTTCACATTTTTATTTTGTTCAAATCCATCCAGTAATTCTTGCATGATGCGAACACAGGCAAATATACATTTGTTTAATTTAATGAAATGCATATATTTAAAAGCGTATATTTAATAGGCACGACGATTTTATGTTTAACCATTTACGGTCTCATTATAGAATTGATTTCGATTAAAAATTAACTTTAATAAAAGTATCTATCTTTTATTAAAAATCAGTTCAGTATTTTGGAAATTATAAAGGGTTTTAAATAACATTAACCCATTGGCAAGTATGCACAATATAGGTACATACATACATTAAGATGTTTGAGCATTTAAAAAAATTACGTCTCTGTCAATTAGATAAGGTCTGTTCAGTAACTTCACTAGAAAAAATTAGCGACGAGAGAGTAAAACAGAAATATTCAAAATTATTCTTCCAAATTTAAAAAAGTAAATGAACGCTTTACAAGCTGATGACCCAAAGTGCTCTTGTCGCAAGCATTATTTAGAAATACGCCAACGTGAAACGGTCATGAAGCAAACTTCACTCAGTTATCAAGTTTTGAACATCAAGGTAATATTCGGGATTCAAGCTTTCGCAACAAAATACTTTACTCTGAAGTTTCAAAAGGCAAACATCATGGTAACAATGACGATGATATTTCCAATGAAAGGCTTATGGAAATATTCTTCGATGCTGTTAACGCACTGCAAAAGTGTCAAAACAAGTTTGTCAAATTAAGAGTAAAATGGTAAAATTCCTAAACATGCAATATAATTCAACAGGTACCCAAAATGTTTATGTTATGCACTCGAATGTTCAAGGCATAACAACAGATTCAGCAGCTTCACATCTCGACCTGGTTCTGCATGATAAAAATGTTGATATTCTTTTACTCAGCAAAACATTTTTAAACCGCAGCATAAACTTCAAAGAGAAATCTCAAATACATTTTGATGTTAATACTGCAGAGAAAAAATTTAGGCGTAAATACCAGAGATGTGGAGATCCAAACTAAAGAACCCAATTAGTATTCAGAAGCAGTTGAACAAACTTAACAATATCCACATAAACAGAAATAAAAATGAGTCTTGGTCAAAATTTATTTCTAAGATACATTCCAGTTCTAAAAAGTTTTGGAAGCTTACCAAAGCACTTTAATCCAAGAATTTATGGCTTTCTGATCTGCATTTAAACAGTGACATTTAAAAAACTGGTGTAAAGTTAATGCAGTGCTCTTGTATTTGCTAGTTCTCACAACAGAACTATAAATAATCCACCAACTATAGACACTTGCGTTGCAGATTACGTGGAATGGCTTAACAATGAGTCTTTGTTGAGTGGCAGTAATATAGTATTAACTGACGCTATTGAAGTAAAGTCATATGTGTTTTCATTAAAAAATAATAAAGCCGCAGGTTAAGATGAAATTAATGTCATTACGCTTAAAAATATGCCTGATTATTTTTTTTGAAGCACTAAGTAAGATATTTAATGTTTGCATAAGTATTGGCTATTTTCCCCAAGGTTTCAAAAAAGCTGAAGTAATTCCAGTTCATAAATCTGAAAAAGATCCTAAAATGCCAACCAGTTACAAGCCAATCAAAATAATTCTATTAAAGATTAGTAGATTTTTCAAATGTAAACAGCATTATTATTAACCAACAGTTTGGATTCCATAAGGAACACTACCATTCTGGTTACTGGAATTTCCTTCAGTAACCAGTAAACTTTTATTGGTTACTTAAAAAGATTGCAGTAACCAGTAAATGTTTACTTGTATATGAAAATATTGATTTCTGAAAAAAATAATTTTAGCTATATTACGCATATATAAAAAAATAATATACATAAACATTTTATTTTATATTCGAAAAACGAATATTAACACATATGAAATTTGTTACATCAGTATATATATGTATATATATGTATATATATATATATATATATATATATATATATATATATATATATATATATATATATATATATATATATATATATATATATATATATATATATTTATCATACTTAGGCACACTGCAGTATATTTTTAAAGCATTATGTATAGCAGTAACCAGTAAAAATTTTCTGGTTAATGAAATTTTTTTCAGTAAACAGTAAAATCAAAAGTTATACTGCATTAGTTAAATAATACAGTATGCCCATGTATGATTCCAATTAAGCTAACGATATGAATATACATTTTTATTTAAATTCATAAAATTTTCTTAACTAAAATATATGTAACAGAGCTGTAAATGAATCATTCTCTGTGTTTTTTATTTTTTTTTTTTTTAAATATTCAAATTTATCGCAAAACATACAATTAATATGACCCGCTAAATCGTTGGATAATTAACTAAATAATTAACTAAAATTCTTTAAATACATAAATATAAATTAATTAATTCATTGCAAACTTAGAAAATACTTTTTTTTAAAGTTTCTTCTTTTTAAATTCATTGTTTTGGTTAATTATACTTAAAAGTATTTTATTAAAAATTGTTGGTAAGCTGACGCCTAGTTCGTTTCTGCCATAAACATTGAAAATTGTTTGACTTAATATTTTTCTTGAGCTTGACGTCTTGTGTAATAACCGTGATCTATAACACTGCGAAAACTGCTGTCTTTATAAAATTCGTTTACTATCGTGAATTTATATGTACATATATACTTTTAATGTTTAAAACGTTAAGTCTCTAGGCAAAATTATTTGATAGATTGTTGTTGTGTTTGTGATGCGTTCTTGCATTTGTTGTTGGCGTTCTTATGTTTGTTGTTGGCGTTCTTATGTTGGTTGCTATATTGTTTATTGCTACAGATCTCTCCGTTATGGAATTGTTGGTTGTTCTTGATGAGTTGTTCCTTGCTGTTAACAAAGAATTGCTGTTAAAAGACGTGTTGTTGATTGTGTTGACAGAAAAATTGCGGTGTATTGTGTTTGAACGTTGTTGCTGACGTTATTTAGATAATTAATGAAGTCTATTTTAAAATAAAAGTGGTAGTTTCTTAAACGAATTTTTAGCAATTGGTTTTGCGTATTTTGTGTTATTCTGCAATGTATTGAAGCTCCACATGCTCTGATGCCGTACCATATTGTTACGTTTGTTTAGATTTATAAACGTTTATTTTACTGAGTTCTTTTATTGCAAATAAAATAAACAAAATTTATTTACTACTTTAATTAAATTACTCTTTTATTAGACGATTATTCACTTATTCGCGATTAGTACAAAAAAATACGCGATGGCAACTTCACCACTGTTTTACCACAAGATCTTTACTGGTTGACGTTTTCACTAAGAATCATTCAGCATGTATGGCCGTTGCTTTAATAAACCCAATGTTAAGACTCTTGAATATACTAGAATTTTGCTCCATTTGTCGGTAGAATATTTCTCTACTACGCATTTATCATTTGAGACACATGATGATTGTTATTTGATTCCAGAACCTTCCATTATTACTTTGAATTTATTTATACATGCTGTCTATTTTTATTAGTCGTTATGTAGGTGTTTGTGTAGTTGTGGTTGCGTTTATTTTTATTGCTTTATGTTAGTTGTTTTTGTTTTATGATTAAGAAGTTTTTGTAGAAACTTCTGGCGTTGTAAACATACACAATAGGTCATTTCGTTTTACTTTGTTGGTGACAATTATTTTTATTTCTTTTTATGACCTAAATGAAGCATCTTCGCAACACTGCCGCCCACTTAAGCCTTTTCGTCCCGAATAGGCTCAATATTACCTTTGCCATATTTGGCCAGCCGTTCCAGGTGAACAACTTTCATTTTTGACCTCGGATTACGGTATCTCTGTATCCGGTAAACCACATCATTCAATTTCTTGATCACCTTGTATGGTCCCTCCCAGTGAGTTTGCAGTTTAGGAGACAGACCTTTCTTGCGTTGTGGTTATATAGTAGAACCATTTGCCCTTCAGTAAATCCCTCCGTGTTTGCTGCTCGATCGTATCTGGCCTTCATTTTATCGCTAGACATTTTAATGCGATTACGAACAAACTCATGAAGCTCATGCAGGTCTTCTTGTGCTTGAGGAACATTTCCATTGTCTTCGTCTGCAGGTCCCAGTTTAATACCAAATTCTAAATCTGCTGGCAGTTTTAGCTCTGTTTCGAACAAGATTTTTGCTGGACTACGTGAGGTTGAATCATGTACAGCTGACCGATAGGCTAGTAAGAACTTTGGTACATGCTCATCCCAATCTTTTTGGTGTACACTGACCACTTTTCTGAGATATTCCTCTAGGGTACGATTAAATCTTTCTACCATGCCATCAGATTGTGGATGCAGCGGTGTCATGCTCGTCCTTTTGATACCATATACGTCACATATCTCTTTAAATACGGCCGATTTAAAATTTCGTCCCTGGTCTGAATACAGTTCTAGTGGAACACTGTATCGACAACCCAATTGTTCACAAGAGCGTCCACTACAGTTTTGGACTCTTGGTTTGGAATGGCATACACTTCAGGCTACTTGCTAAAATAATCTATAACCACTAGTACATATCGGTTTCCAGCATTACTAACAGGAAATGGACCTGCTATATCAATAGCTATCCGCTCAAAGGGTTCACCTGCATTGTATTGCTGAAGCTTGCCACGACTCTTTCTTGTAGGGCCCTTGGCCGCAATGCACTGTTCGCAATTTGCTATCCAATCAGCTACGAATTGTCGGCAGCCTACCCAGTAAAATCGTTGCTTTATCTTTTCCAGCGTTTTTGTTATCCCCATATGACCCCCGCTGGAACCATTATGAAACTACTTCATTACCTCACTCCTTTTAGAAGTTTAAACGACAATTAAGTCTGTTGTGGTTTTGCCATCTGTGCTTTCCCAAGATCGGTATAAGCAGCCATCTACCACTTTCAGGCTATTCCACTCAGCCCAGTACGATTTTGCTAGGCGGCTTTCTGCCGATATTTCATTATGGTTCGGTCTTCTGTTATTTTGTTTAGCCAATATAATTTTTACAAAAATTGGGTCCTCATTCTGTGCCTTCGAGCAGCCTTCGCTTGAACCAATTTGGGTAAGCCGCACGTCAATGATGCACTCCTTTTTTTCGACATTTGTGCAGTGCTTGCACTCTACATTGCATGGCCGTCTTGAAAGGGCATCAGCGTTGTTGTGTTTTCCGCCTTTTCTATGTACAATACTAAAGTCATAGTTTTGCAAACGTTCAACCCAGCGTGCGAGCTGTCCCTCGGGGTTCTTAAATTGCATTAACCAACGTAGTGCGGAGTGGTCCGTCCTTAAGATGAAATGTTGACCATATAAGTACTTGTGGTAATGTTTAACACACTCCAGCACTGCCAAAAGTTCCCCTCGTGTAACGCAGTAATTTTTTTCGGGCTTCGAGAGTACCCTGCTGTTGTAGCCAATGACCTTTTCTGTTCCATCAATCTCCTGAGAAAGTACTCCTCCTATTCCATAGCCGCTTGCATCCGTGTCCAATATAAATTTCTGTCCAGCTATTGGATAGGCGAGGACTGGTGCCGTACACAAAAGTTTCTTGAGCTTCTGGAATGCTTCTTCCGCTGCCTCACTCCAGTAGTACGTTTGCGACTTTCTGGTCAACTCATGCAAGCTAGAAGTCACTTGAGCAAAGTTCGGCACAAATCTCCTGTAGTATGTGCAAAGCCCCAGGAAACTACGCAGCTCATAAAGATTTTGTGGGCGAGGCCAGGTCTTTACTGCCAGTACTTTTTCGTCATCAGTTGATATGCCCTCAGCTGTTACATGATGCCCCAGGTATTTTACCTCCTTTTGAAACCAGGCACATTTTTTTAACACTTAATTTTAATCCTGCAGCTGTTATACGCTTAAATACTTCATCCAGGTTTTTGAAATGTTCGTCAAAAGTTTTCCCCAACACGATTATGTCATCCAGATACACTAAGCACGTTTTCCAATTGAGACCCTTAAGCACACGTTCCATTAAACGCTCGAAAGTAGCTGGAGCGTTGCAAAGCCCAAATGGCATCACCTTGAACTGCCATAAACCACCACTCCCGCTAAAGGCAGTTTTCTCCTTGTCTTTATCGGCTATCTCTACTTGCAAATAGCCGCTCTGCAAGTCCAAGGTAGAGAACCATTTTGTTCCGGCCAACGTGTCTAAGGTATCGTCAATTCTAGGCAGCGGATAACTGTCTTTCTTGGTGACGTCATTGAGCTTCCTGTAGTCAACGCAAAACCTGGTACTGCCGTCTTTCTTCTTTACTTTACTTTCTTTCTGCAGACAAGCCTCAAGGCTTCGCAGACTAGTTTAAAGCAACATATTTTATTTTATTGTAAACTTTTTCTTTTTCTTAAATAAAAAAAAATACTAAAACTACTGGCGAACTCCACGGACTCGAGATGGCTCAATGACTCCGTTCCGCTCCATTTCGCTGACAAGTTCCTTGACCTCGTTTCGCTTTGCTAGGTGAACACTTATCGGTGCTTGTTTTATAGGCCTCGCTTCGCCAGTATTAATTTCATGTTTCACAACTCCGTTCTACCTTGGCTTTTATTACTTAGGGCGAAGACGGAGGCATGTTTTCTCAACAACTGCTTTGCTTTGTTTCTGTTAGAAGATGTTAGTTCTGCCACCCATTTTTGCACCTGTTCTGCTAGTAAATCTCTTTCTCTGGCTTGTAATTTGGGGCATACTGTATTCACCGCACAATTTATTATGGCTTCAGCTGGCTCACATCGACCTATCTCAAAATTTCTGTTTACGGTCTTTTCGCTATTGGAAAGATTTAGTACTCTCACAGGAACTCTTCCATCGTCGCAGATTTTTACAAGGGCTTTAGCTGTTAAAATGTCCTCTTTTAATTCTGTTGGTTCTACCACCCACAACCGGTTATCCACACAATCTGCCTCCACACGTGCCCATACTATAGTTTCCGCCTGAGGTGGTAATTTCTGGCGTTCAACGGCAAATAGCTTCCTAACTGCGGTCCTGCTCTCATAACCAACATCCGGGGGTATCTCCACATTACGCCAGATCATTATTTGCTCGCCCATGTGCAGATTAATACCGTTGGCTATCATAAAGTCTGCACCAATGATAACTTCATCCACTATATCGGCGACAACAAATACATGGTCAACGCTGATGTCTGCTATAGTCAGTCTTACCCTGGCTCGTCCATAGACAGTGGCTAAGTCCCCAGTAGCCGTGCGCAGTCGTACATTATTTAACGGTTCCACAGCGCCTTTTACTAAATCGGGCCTTACTATCGACTGAGACGCTCCTGTGTCTATGGTGAGGACTTGCTTTCTTCCGTTGATAAGGCCACAAGCAGTTAGGTTGCTATTCTTCTGTTGCACAATTGAAATCGAGATTGTGGGGCCATCGGTTGTGAGAGCTAGCACTTGCCCCTTAGCGCTAGCTCGATTTAGTTTAAGGATGACTCGAGCGATTTGGTGTTATTCGCTAGCTTGTTGTCCCTCGCTGGCGAAGCAGATCTTGATCTTTTCTTTATGGATCTGCAGTTGCGCTGGAAGTGGCCAACTTTTCCGCAGTTGAAGCATTTGGCGCGAGACTTACCCCTTTCCACCTCCATTATTTGTTTGACAATATCTTTTATCTCGCTTCTTTTGTCGCCGTGGTTATAATCATCAGTCTCAAGACATCGCACCTTGTACACCTGCGGCTTCGAGATGACTTTTGCGGTCTCCTGTGCTAGCGCGTACGAGATAGTTTCTGCAAAGGTTGAATTTTGAATAGCACAAACCGCATATTTATAATCGGGATCTCGTATACCATTCACAAATGCTTCAATTTTAAACTGATCGAGAAACGGATGATGTTCGCCTGGGTAAGTCAATGCACCAAACGTTCAATTTCCATGGCGAAGTCTTGAAGCGTCTCGTTCGCCTTTTGAACCCTGCCTCGTAACTCCATTCTATAAAGTTCTCTTTTATGCTCACCTCCGTACTTACGTTATAAGGCATTCATTATGTCCTCATAATTATTTATACTTCTGGCTGGTAGACTTTCGAGTATCTCTGCTGCTGCTCCCTTTAAGGCCAAAATAAGCTCTATAGCTTTTTCATCATTGTCCCATATATTCTTGTTGGCCACTGTTTCAAACTGGAACTGAAAAACATTAAAAGGTGCGCTGCCGTCAAAGCTCGGACTATTTATCTTGCTAGCATGCTCAGAGATAACTCTCACTGGTCCTTCTCGAATTTGTAGATCGCCCATTTGCACTTTTAATTCATGCAATTTATCGTTCAATTTTCTATTTAAACCGGACAATTTTTCATCAAACTCGCTGACTCTCGTTTCCACGATGTCCACTTTTTAGCCGAAGACTACTGATATTTCTTGAAATTTCTCGTTAACCTCTGCTAAAAGCCGTTCCCCGTTTATAGTAGAGCTTTCCAGTATTGCTTTTTGAAGCTTTTGGTTATTTTCTTCCATTTTCTTTATTTGGTTGTCCTGCTTCTGATTATTTTCCTCTATTTTCTTCATCATAGCTGCAAACATAGAATTCAAGTCCATTATGCTGCTTGTTGATGGATTACATACTTCAATCACTTATTTTTCTCCTAATTGTCCGAATTCGTATGTCCCACTATCAATACCACGCTGCTTGAATTCATCTATTAATCTCTTTTGCAACTCCGCTTTATTGCCCGTGTCGGCAGATCCAACTTACTTAGCTCCATTTTTAACTGCTCAACTTTAAGCTCGTCAAATTTTATCGTGATTTATTTATTATTTGCAATCCCACTTCTGACACCAATTGTTACGTTTATTTAGATTATAAACGTTTATTTTACTGAGTTCTTTTATTGCAAAATAAATAAACACAATTTATTTACTACTTTAATTAAATTACTCTTTTATTAGACGATTATTCACTTATTCGCGATTAGTACAAAAAAATACGCGATGGCAGCTTCACCACTGTTTTACCTCAAGGTCTTTACTGGTCGTTGCTTTTATATACCCAATGTTAAGGCTCTTGAATAGACTAGAATTTTGCTCCATCTGTTGGTAGAATATTTCTCTACTACGCATTTATCATTTGAGACACATGATGATTGTTATTTGATTCCAGAACCTTCCATTATTACTTTGAATTTATTTATACATGCTGTCTATTTTTATTAGTCGTTATGTAGGTGTTTGTGTAGTTGTGGTTGCGTTTATTTTTATTGCTTTATGTTAGTTGTTTTTGTTTTATGATTAAGAAGTTTTTGTAGAAACTTCTGGCGTTGTAAACATACACAATAGGTCATTTCGTTTTACTTTGTTGGTGACAATTATTTTTATTTCATTTTATGACCTAAATAAAGCATTTTCGCAACAATATGTACTATTCAGCTAATGACTAATATGCTTGTCTAAGTACATCGTAAGTAGAGCAGTGATAAAGCATATACGCCAATTTCCGTAGCTTCTTTTGTAGGTTTATTATATGAGGCATCCACTTAAACCAATTCTATGTTTGCGTTACAGTTATCTTCTGTTGTGTTAGGGGTTATGGCTTTCTTGTGAAGACATTCGTAGTTATGAAATTTTAACTTTAACTTTTTATGCATTTTTATGCGTTCTTTTTGTTTTGGTTGCATTTACAACTAGGCCGTTATCGTGACACCATTTTGTTGTTGAATTTAGTTGTTCTTGCATCAATTCCGTGGCATTAATTTTTTTTGTCTGAGACCACTATTGCGGTATTATCTGCGTAAGCGAATGTGGAATTCGTTAGCATATATTACATATAATATCGGTCCAAGTTTCAAACCTTGTGGTACGCCGCTGTTTCTTCACTATATTTATTGCATATTCTTACACGATAATTTCTACAATCGAGATAGTTTTTAAACCAGTGTGTTTCCCCAAACTTAAATTTTCTCCACATTTGCAGTAGTTTGCTATGTGTGAGTGTATTGAAAGCCTTGCTAAAATCAATGAATAGCACTAGGCAATACATACGCTTCCCAAAACTAATGCAACTTGAGAAGTACCCAGTATTTTATTTATATTTTTCCCTTTTTGGAATCCAAATTGCTTTTTGTTTATTATTGTGTATTTGTTAAGAAAGACAGTTAATCTCCTTACAACGACTTCTTCTAATACTTTCTCAATAGCTGGAAGTATAGCAATAGGCCTGTAGTTGTTGAAATCCGTCTTACGTTCACTTTTATAAATGTGTCATAAGGTCTGTTCATTTACTAAAAATTGTTACGAATTTGTAACAATTGTTATTGGAAAGTGTTCATTAACTCAAAAAAATTTTAACGAGAGAGTGTAAACAGAGAGTAAAAAAATGAGATACAAAAAATATCTTGCAAATTTTTACTAGTAAAATTTTTACTCGCAAGAATTAGCCAAACAGCTGTTTCTTATTTTTGTTTACAAAATAATTTACTTTAAAAATGCCTGATAAAAGAAATTTTTGTAACATTAAAGAAAATGCAAGTATTTGACAATTAAAAGAATATAAAAATAATATTATTTTGTAATTTTTCTTTAATTTAGCTATGGAAGTACAAATCAAAGTAGTGTAAAACAGAAATTTGGTTTAGAATTTTCAAGCTTTGCAGTTGTTTGTATTATTTTTAGAATTAAAAGTAAAGAAGCTAGTGATGAAAAATTCAATGCAATGTACATTTTTCGGTACAATTTAAAGAAGAGTTGTACAATTCTTATGTATAATTATAAATAAGTTATATACCTATTTTAAACTATTTTTATCAGTCCATGTCCTTTGAGGCAGCGCACTGTGGTCAATATTTTGAGATACCGGCCAAAACTCCTTTTAGTTTTTGTTCTCCGATTTTAAAGTTATTCGACTCGTATGAAAGTAGACAGTAGTAAACCTCGGGAGCCAAAAAATGAGAACTCTATTTCAACTATTTCACTGAGAACAGGGTCGTCCAAAATGGGCCTTTTCAGAATTTAGTACATTTATGATATTTTTAGTTAATTTTTAAAGTTTAAATGATCATAACTTTTTTGTTTTTCAAGATTTTTGGACGAAATAAATTTTGTGTTGTAACTTAACTTATTTCCTATTACTGGTAAAAAAAAAATTGAAGCTCTACTGCTTTCAGAACAATTTAAATGTTTTTTTTTTAAAGGTCAAATTTCTCGGAAATTTTCTACTTCATAGAGCACAACTCCTGTGAGTCAAGCTGAGTCAAAACACAAATTTACTATTTTGTAGTCTTCCCTACATTCCTATATATACATGTCCATGCATCGGGACTGCACTTTTTGAGCTACAGCAATTTTTCTGACCCAAGGTAATATATTCGGTACAAATGCACGTCATATTTTTTTAGAAGTTATTTTTATGTGAAAGTAGCTGTTATGCATAAATTTTGATGAAATTTTGTACAAGAGTTCGTCGCGACGCCATTTTCTAAGCTTACGTTTATAAACTTTGTTAAGATGGTATTTTGCATTATTTTTTAAATCTAACGGCCTCAGAATGTCTACTTCTGGAGCATTCTTTGAGTTTAAACTTTTCAGAATATTGTAATTTTCCTCCTCATTAGTATATGTATTCTAAATAGGTATAAGGAGTTTTTAAGCACAGTTTCAGCACTGTTTATTCTTTTTATGTTACAGTTATGTATTATTTTGTTTATATTATTTTTAATATTTGTTGCAAAGCCATTTAATAACTCATTTATCGTATTAACTTTAAAGTTTTTAGTTAACATTTAATCGATATTGTTTGTTTTCTTTCCAACAATTTCGTTTATTGTTTGCCATATTACTTCTATTTTCAATGAATTTCTTTCTAAAATGGTTGTTTTATTCAAAGTTTATTTTTTTTACTGAGTTTCTGAACGCTTTATAATCTAATTTAAAATTTTTATTGTTTTTACTATTTCTTCATCTTTTGTAAAGTTTATCCCGATAATCACAGTATCAAATTAATTCTTCACTAATCCATGGGTTTGGTGATCTTTTTGTTTTACTAGTTTTGGTTAGCTTTGTTGATAATTTGTATATTTCACTAAATTTTTAGTATATTTTACTATATAGATCATTAGCATTTTCTGATTGATAAATTAATTCGTTCCAATTTTTTTCTCTAATTCTATTGCATATTTTTAAATTATTAAACACTTTAAAAGGATCGCCTGCGCTTGGGTTGGTACTACTCTGGTTGTTTTCTTGGTTTTGTTTTTCAAAAAAAAGGAGTATAATAATCACTTAATGTTGTTGTTATTATTACTGCGTACATATGCTCGTTTGTTTGTTTATTTTTTACACGCACTTAGGTGATCAATGCAAGAGAAAATGTTTTTATTTAAAGCTTCACCTGTATTTTTTCTTATTATGCTTTGCATACCATTCGCTAGTTGTTTTTGTTTTGCTCTGTTTTTAGATGTCAATATTGGTATCTCCAACTAACATACATTCTTGTTTTTTTGTTTATCTTACTTATGATTTCTTCTAGTTCGTTTATAAATTCAGTAATTTTTTGATTTGGTGGACGGTACGATGCAAGAAGGGTTATTATTTTCTTATTTGTTTTTACATCAAGACGTATAATTTCAAAGGATTTAAGACCGGGGCACATAGAATCCGTCATACGTTAAACTTTGACAAGTCAGTTAAAATACATTTTTTCTTATGAGCGTTGTCACAATCAATACGTGTCCGTCAACGCAAAATACGAAAGTTGGTCAACTTTTAACTTTTGACGTATGTTGAATACTTTGACAACTATCACTTTTGTTTTCTTTTAAAACTTGCTGTGTTTCAATTTTGTGATTTTAATAAAACAATTTTAGTGGCAAACAATAAAATACAAATTTAATTAAATGAACAAGTGAATAAAATACAAATTAAATTTAAAAGTAAATAAAAATAGAGAGCAAACTTTGATTTAACATCCGTCAGCAAAGTATTCATTGTGCTAACCTCATCCGTCGTTACTTTGACTTTAATTGAATTTGTCAAAGAACAACGTATGACGAATTCTATGTGCCCCGGCCTTTAGTGTTTAAAGAGATTTGCGTAAATTGGATGTTTTCTCTTACATAAACAGCGATTTCTCCCTCTCTTCCTTCTCCATTAAAGAAAATCGAATTAAAACCATTTATGTAAGTTTTCACTGTCACTTATATTGGTTTCAACTAGTATTATACATTTTATTTTTTTTTTTTTTTAATAATTTATTTATGCCACTATAAACGTAGAGAAATTAAGCCTGAGTGAACAAATATTTGTGTAAATAATTGACGTGGGATAACTTAAGCACTGTCTATCGATTTTATTAAAATGATCTAAAGTTTGTGTTGTTTTCCATATTTTCCTTTCGAAAGGGTATTCAATTAAATTAAGTTTTGGAGATTTCTTTATTTAATTGATTGTTTATTAATATGATTAAAAAAAGAAAAAAATTAAAAAAATAATGAATGAAAAATGAATTAGCCAAATTTTGAATTAATCCTTTTCACAACAAAAACGATTTAAATGAAATATAAATAAATTTTAATGAATTATGCAGAAGGGAATTTCAATCGTTTCCAATCAAGTGAAAGCAAATTATTTCCATTTCGTTTTAATTAAATTGATTTTGAACTCATTTAAATGAATTAGGGCAATAAATTGCAATTTAAATAAATGGGATTAAAAACCAGTTGCAATCAAACAAATTCAAGAACAGATCTAGGAGTGAAGAGTGAAAACATCTAACAAAATTAAAATATTCAGTAAAAAAAGAAATAAACCGTAAGTAATGCTACTATCAAAACGACAGTGATACTAACTGTACATTTACTTTCAATATAAATTCTAATTTCAATTAAGCTGGCAATAAACTGCAAATTTTTAATAATTCTTTTAAATTATATTAAAAATCAATGCAATTCGAATAAGTTTGAAGTGAATTCAAATTCACTATGAACTAGAAACAAATTGCACTGTATTCTACAAATTCGTCTGAATTGGAAACGAATTGCAATTTATTTCAACAAATTTATTAAAATCAATGAATTGCAATTAAAATTTACCAAATTAAGCTGAATTAATTCAAACTTCATTCTGTTAACTTTTGTTTAAAAATTAATTAAAAATTTGCTAATTCAGTGCACAAATGATTCACGAAGTAAATAAAAATTTAATGATTCATTTACAGCTCTGGTATGTACATATGTTATATGGTTTGTTTTATTGAAATAAACTGTATATCGTTACCTTAATATAAAAAGGTCCCAACTAATATTTGCCCTTCTTTACAGAAAAAGAAAAAAAAAAAATGTATATAAAGTAAAATTTTTTGGATCTGGAAATTTTTTATTAACGCATTGTTTTGTTAAATTCTCTAATCAAATTAATACAGTTACAACCTTTTTAATCTCTTAGTGGTACATTAGAGAATCAATTATCGAAATATGTATAAAACTTGAATTAGAAAAAACGAGTTAGGGCCTTCTATTAAGGTAACAATATAATAGTTATTTTTATATATAAATAAATTTGTGTTATTGAAATTAATAAATGTCTTTTATTAAAAAATAACTGCCTAGGACTTTTGAAAACACGGTAAGTTACCACCAATGTTAACTATCTATCTATATCACTTTAAATCTGGTATTGTTGAAAGAATTATCACTTAACAAATTCGATAGTATCGATAAAATCGATAGTTTTTAAACAAACTATCGAAACTATCAGTTCTGTTACGTTACTGAAATACATAACTACTCACACATACTAAATTTTTAGTAGCTTATTGTTAATTTGCAAACTGAAAAGATAGCTACCAAGCACCATTAATATACTAGTAGATCAGCTGACTTTTTTGTTTACATTTTCAGGTATTAAAATTGTTTACACTAGTTTTCTTAGAATTTTTTTTAATATCATGTGTCGTGGAAATATATTTAAAACTTCCATAAAAAAATTATTATGAAGTTCGATTTTACCCCTATACCGCACCACATCCGCGTAATAACATCCATAAAGACTTACATTCGTATGTTTCTTCATAGCGTGTAAGTTCTATGAAATTATTAAAAATGATATCCATTTTTTCTTTACAGCGCACATTGGGACAAATAACAGAATTACGACCACAAAAATTAAATTTTGCTATATTAAACCACTATTGCACTAAATATGTTTTATATGCTAGTATGTAATCAACCTAGTATTTTTTTTAGCGCATTACGTTAGTATCATTCAGGCATGTTCTGACAATCGCAAATCGCCTAAAACTTGCGATGTGAGTTGAAATCACATGAAAGGTGTTCTGTAGTTCACAATCGCAAGAAATTTGGCGACTTGAAATCGCAAGCACAGACTGAAATGAAGTTATAAATTTCACTTAAAATAAGCTTTAAAACAACAATAAAACTATACACAAATAAAAATTAATATGTTTTCTTTTACTTTTATCAAAATTTATTTTTATTTTTACACAATTAAAGTGTTAAAAAATAAATTTAAAATATGCCCTTTGTTTTATCAATTGTTTGTGTTGGTTTTTTCTTGAGTACTTGCGATTTCATAAAAAAACAGCTGTTCTTATTGATGTTCGAAAATATATTAGTATTAGTGCGATTAAATGTGTAGTCGGTAGTCAAATAAAAATGCGGTTATTCACATTTTTAAATCTTAAACAAATATTCGGTGCTTATTAAATGGGCGATTAAAGTGTTAATTTACGTTAATAAATATATCTCAATTATTTTTAGGACGATCTGCGTTTTGAACGTGTATGTTATAACTAACAAAAGAAGCAAAAATAATTTTTAAGTACTGATTACTCACGACCTGAGTAATCTTTTTCTTCAAAGTTGCTAAATGCAACATCACTAGTAGAAATTTCATTTGTCGCGAAATTATTTCTTGCTTTGTATAAAATTTTTAAATTAATAAATATTTAATGGATTGGAATATCTAATAGATTGAAATTATCTCTAAGCATCCGTTTTTTAATTTCTTCTTTTTTTAATTTAATGTTTATTTGAAGAAATTAAACTAAGCAAGAAGGCTGCTGCCATTTTTTAAATTTTCTTTTGATTTTTATGTTTTAAACCGTCAAATCATATGTTTTTGTTTTTCGAACATAAGTTTGAAAAAAAGCAAATCGCAAGCAAAACGCGTGAGTTTCAGAACATGTAAAACAAAAGTAGGCGTTTTTGTAATCACATGCGATTTCAAAAACGTGCGAGTGTCAGAACATGCCTGATATATTTACTAGATTATAACTAACTAGTTTAAGTGCCAAACATTATTTTAAGATAAGACATGCTTGTTAAGTCCTTATGATGAATACTTTGTAAACATATTTAGGGATAAGAAATATTCTGGGAATAACGAAATTCTAATTTTTACTAATAAACAGTTTTGAAATAAAATTGTTGGAATGTAATTAGATTAAAGGAAGTACCCTTAAAATAACGACAGTCGTTAAGAGGATAAAAAATACTAAAGTAATGCATAATCCTAAAGCCACACGATCAAGTTTGCCTTTCGAGTTTTTTACACATAATGCTTGTTAAAATTCATGTAAATTGAGAATGACATAGGCTGCCGCAACTTGAAAGCAATCTTTTTGTAAAGATGGCAAAAAACTATTGCGGCAAAATATTTGTTTTCTTGAACCTCAATTGAAACACTAAACTTGAAAAAAAATTGATATCAAGTTCGTTTTATTTTTTAAACGTATGAATGTGTTAAAACTTGATCGTGTAACCTTCAAGTAAAGCATTACAACGAAACATTTTTTTATTAAAAAACACAACTCTTAATTCGCTTATAACTTAGCAGCATCCATACTTTGCACGTTTATATAAATATTATAATTAATTTTATTTTCTAATTGTTAGAAAATAATAATAAATACTTATAAGTTTACTGTGTGCTAGTATATAATGGTTACATTTTACAAAATTCCATTTTTGTCGATATAATTCGGTTATTTGTCCGTATGTGCAGCGTTAGTTGATTTTGACAGCTGCTTAGGCTGATTGCTGATGGTTTCAGTACTGTGTAAGCTGTCAAATAGTTGAAAATGAATATTCTAACATTTTTGTTTTAAACTCTAGTTTATAACTCAAGGAGTTTGGCCTGATGAATTCCGTCAATTTATATTACAACTACGCAACTGATATGAAACGTCTATTCATAAAAAATATGTTTATATTAGTTATCTAACTAAACGCCCACAAAATAAATTTTGGATGGTGAGTGAACTGCCTTTTCCACTCCATCTGTCCACACAGAAATCTAAAAGAATGTTACACTGGTATAAGCTCTTAAATCTCTCTAAACAAAATACCTACCCTACAAGAACAGTGACCATCATTTGATCCATCAAATGACAATCACTGATGATGGAAATATCCATCACTGCGTAGAACAAAGTTTCTATCACATTCTTAAAGGAAAAATGAAAAACTTGATGTAAACATTTGTATACGTGAGTTGTCTCGAGCAAACAGCGTTACCAGTGCCTTTTTTTACACAAAATATAATGAAAATTTAGCTTGATTTTTGAAACAAATTTAACTACAAAACTTTATAAACTATATTTTGAACTTTGATAATAAAGTTTGAGTAAAAACTTAAATGTAATTAACAAGCAAAAAATTCATTTAACTTTAATACGAAAAGCCGTACAACGGCAACGCTGTTTCAGTATAAAATTATTGCAAATGTGTTAGTGAATAATTGTTTATGTATAAGTTTCCCTTACTAATTTCTTGCTGGGTATTCATTTTTAAAAATATATGTACTCATGATAACTGCACGCACATTTTTTATTACCAAATATTTCTTTAAATAGTTTTACACATATAAAATACATTCCAACAACATTAAATAATTATTAAGCGATTTTAAAAGCATCAATATACAAGATTAAAGCAAACAAATTAACATTTTAGACAATCTATGTTAAATATTTAGAGCAATTTTTCAATGTCTTTTGCAATGTCCATTGGATCGGTGGTGGGGGCGTAACGATTAATAGGGATACCTTCTTTGTTAACCAAAAATTTTGTGAAATTCCACTTTATGGAACTGCCCAATGTACCAGTTTGTTGGGATTTTAAATATTGATACAATGGAGCAGCATTCGAACCATTTACATCAATCTGAAAACGTAAAATACAAAAACATGAAAATATCTTGTTAACAAATTATTTTTACTCGTGACATTACCTTTTGGAAAACATCGCCAATATCTGCTTTAGCATCACGTAAATGGCAAACCATAGCTTCGCCATCACTTTCTGGCATTTGCGATCCAAACTGATTGCAAGGAAAATTTAAGATTTTTAAACCTTTATCACCATATTTTTCACGTAAATCTGTCAACTTCTGGTAATTGTTTTTAGTTAAGCCACATTGGGAGGCAATGTTGACAATTAACACAACGTTTCCCTTATACTTTTCGAGAGAAACGTCTTCACCATGAGTATCCTTTACAGTAAAGTCGTAAATGCTTTTTGCGTTCTTTGCTTCTTCAGACATGATATTAGACTGAAAGTAAATATTAAATTTTTATTACCGAGCTGCTTTTATTAAAATTTAGGAGCGTAGTGTATTCATTCAATGTATGTTAGTTTTGTTAGTGCTGGTAAATGGGTGGCAACAGGCTAAGCTATTAATTACAGTAAAAACATACTACAAATAATTTATTTCATATCCGCACAAACCTTTATTATACTCAACAAAGCACATTTGCTTTAATACTAACATGTTTATGGTTAATTTGGTGTTCTGTTCAAGTGAAAGTAATTACTTATAAATAATTATTTAGATAGGTCCCCATTATATATTTTTCTATTCTAATATTACACACATATATGTATGTATACAATATTAACTTTATACATAAATGATTAGAATATTGAACAAAATCAATCTAGTTTGACATACATATTTGCATACAATTTACTTAATAATTAAAAAGTTTAAAAGTGTTACAAATGAAAGTATTAATAAAACAAATAAGTTTAGTCAAAAATTAAAAAAATCCAAAATAAAAAATTACATTTTTTATACACGGCGTAAATGCAACCAAGCCGTAAATCGACATTGTATCATTTACCAAAAAAGAGACAATAGTAATTATATACATACGCATTGTATATGGACATTTTTTTTCAGAAGGTCTACCGAGCCGAAAAATTAAAAAATGTTCTTGAAAAACTTTTTTTTTTTTTTTTTTTTGCAAAATTTATACAAAACAACTAAATTAAATAAATCTGTAAAAGTTTTGCATTTATTCATTACTCATTTAGAGATATTCAAGTCCAAAATTAAACAAGTAAATTTTTTTTTATATTTTTTATATTTGAAGAGCAAGTTTTGTTTTCAAAAATGTTCTTAGCACTAGTCGGTATAGATTGAGTTTTTCTCCCTTAGATCTCTGCAAGGCTATCAAGAGTTAGAAAATAATGCACAAGATTCGATGAAATTAAAAATAGCTACAATATTTTGCTTGCATTATCGGGAAATTCAATGTACCGAACGACATTGACAAACACTATTTTGTATCAATACGTCGAAATTGCTTGAAGAAATTTCGTCAAGTAATAATCACAAACAGAAATTTATATTGCCATTAAAATAAAAAATATATATTGTGAAAATACAAAGAATTGCGACCTACGCGACGATACAAAATTTGTCCCGTACGACATCGCTAGTGTAAAATTTAAAAGTATAATACAAATATTGGGAGTACAAATTAGATCGGTCCGTTTTCAAGATATGGCTCTGCCATAATAATATTCAGTTTATATCGCTTTGAATTTCATACAAAAACCTTGTTCTTTACTGTGTTCAATGCGTCAAATTTTGTTTTAACTAAGTAGCATATGCGGGAGGTTTTAGTTTTCTGTTTTAATTGGAAGAAAAGTAAAGCTGAAGCGCGTCGAATGCTTGTGGAAGTTTATGGTGACAATGCTCCAACTGATATCATCATGTAGGGAATGGCCATCGACCCCAACATCAACACCGAAGCACAATATTCATGGTTCGAAGGTCATGCTGTATATCTGGTGGGACCAAAAGGGTGTTGTATACTACGAGTTGCTGCAATCTGGCGATTCCATTACGGCTATCTGTACAGGCTACAATTGATGCGTTTGAACCGTACGTTACGCGAAAAACGGCCGGAATACGAGAAACGACATGACAACGCTCGGCCTTACGTCGGAAAATTTGTTAAAAAATATTTAGAAACACTCAAGTGGGATATTTTACCACACCTCCCGTATTCTCCAGACATTTCTCCTTCAGACTACTGGTTTTTTAGACGGATGCAGCACGATTTATCAGGTCACCGAATAACTTCTTTCGAAGAAATTAAAAATTGGCTCACCACTTGGATCGAATTCATAAATTTCCGAAGAGATTGAAAAAAGTAATAGCCAGCGATGGCCAATACTTTAAATAATCAAGTAATTTATTTTATTAGCAATTAATTTGTACTCCTAATATTTTCTTTTTTTTTTACTAATTATTTTTGGAAGAACATTATTATTTAGATCGAGATGAATAAAAACAGCGAGAATTACAAACGGTACAGAGAAAAATAAAAACAAAATGAAAGTGCTCATATCAACTATCGCCAGATAATCATTTATATTTGTGTGGCTTGGTTGGCAGAGGTTACAAAGTTTTTGCGATCATGAGCATGACAAACATGACGTTTTTATTTTTTTAATGATTATCTTAACTGATATAAAGAAACTTACGGAGAACTTTCAAAAATATTTCGGTAGAATGTATTTTTTTCGCTAGCTCAAATGGAATTTTCTTTTTAACAATGTGCACAGCTAAACATAAAAGGGATTATAATATTTTGTATATCATCCGATGACATTGAAAAGTATTCTTGTTTGTATAACTTGGACAAAAAGTGGACTGGCCCATTTAAAGCAACACACACCTCATACTAAAATTTGTCATATTAATTTATTGTTTCAGGCTTCGCTGAAATAAACAATTTAATTGTTCTCTTTAAAATCTACTTCATTTTTTTGGTCTCGTACGAAAGTCTTAGCTTTTTGTAATTATCTTGAAAAATAAAAACGGGTTATAATGGGATTTATCATAATTAATAGGTTTAACCAAGAGCTATTACTTGGACTAATAATCAAAACAAAAATGTATTTTATTTTTATCTCTTTTTTTCCCTTTAAATACGTACGACTGTTCCGTACAACAGCATGGAATTGACCATATCCTTTCTACATTTATACTAATGTTAGGTGTAGTTACTTAATGAAAGCAGTGTTAATGCATAAAAAAAAACTCATACAACTAGTAAAACTTTAAAAACTCATGCTAATAAATTATTCATAAGATTTCGTTTGCACAATTCACCAAAAAGATGACAAAACTTTTATAGTGGGAAAACAGAGTAGTAGTAGAGGAAGCGTTATTGATTGCACAATAAGAGGATTGAACTAGTTTAAAACATTTCTTTACTCATTTAAGTAATCTGCTTATAAATATATTTGAATTCATAAAAATAATTTTCAAAATTGCCAGAGAAGCATCTTTTTTTTTCAGAATTATTGATGTCTTTATAAAAAAAATTTGTCCGTATATACATACTTAGTTTCAAAACTTAAGACCTTAATCACATAGTAGTACTCGCTGAAGCATCAATGACCGAGGAGTGAGTGAAAATGATTTAGTGCGTTAATCATTAATCGACATAGTGTGTTCTGAATATGCACCAAACTTGCTGTTTAAACCACGTTTCAGCAGTGACTGCCACATTGAAGAAGAGGAGTTGGTTTAGTTCTGAAAAGGGACTGCTAACTAAATATTCAATAATATTAACTTAACAAAAACGCAATTATTGTCACATTAAGTAGAATATCTAACTTGTTATTATTCTTATGACACACGATCACCTTAAAGGCCCAACTATACAGTACATAAGCTAGCTTGTGTTAAGGCATAATAAGTCTTTACTTTCCGTTCCGTGACAAATCAGCTGATCAGTTTCTGTTAAACGGAAATATGTATTTATGGTTTGTTATTACTTTGATGTTCTGCTCCGTTCGAATCAGTAGAATTTGGAATTCATTGTTAAGTTACTTAAAAGTTGTTTGGTAGTGTGAGTGCAAAATTATAAACAAACCTATTTTTGGGATTGTAATTGTATTTTTTTTTTTTTTTTGTTGTGTTGTGCATTGTGTTTTCTTTGATTATTATAATAAGCTGATATGTTATTTTAGAAAAACTAATTACAATAAATTAAAAAGCAGAACGGTACAGAACAGAACAGCAACAGAAAGTAAAGACTAATGAGGCCTTTATGTCAAAAACCAAATGAAAAGCCTATCAAATGCTTATGTAACCCCTTAAAGAATTTTAGGCGGCTGCAGTATACCTATGTAAACTTTGCAACTAATTTGCCACAGTTGCACATTTATGTTTAATTCGCACTTTCGACAAAAATAATTTCTTTATTAGTAAAAAAAAAAAAAAAAAAAAAAATAAAAATTAAAACATTTATATATTTAATAACATTAACATATTTAAATTTTTTGTTTATGTTTTAATATAAGTTAACCCATACTAAAAAATGCAACTGTGTACTTTATTTAAACCAATTAAAAACTTAATTTTTATTCAAAATGTTCTTTTTCTTCCTACATTTTTGATTGAATTAACAACTAAAAATTTAACAGTGTAGTTCTTCATTGCAATTTTCCTTATGAATGTACTTATTTAAGTTTGCACAATTATTTAAGTTTGCTTAAGTTATTTGATGCACATTATAGTTGGGCCTTAAGCCCACGTTGCGGTGTTTAAGCATCGTAATAATTTCGATACATATTTCGCTTGTTGGATCGGAAAATTCTAGAATAATTAATGAGCGGATGATATCACTGTCCTTTCTGCTACCACCTTAATTATTTTAAAGGCTGCATATGGTACTGTAAATTTTCATATATATATATATATATATATATATATATATATACTCTATTTAGGCAATATTTTAAACCATAGGGCGAAGCAGGGTTATAAATTACAACCTTTTATTGTTGGATGAGTTTGGTTAATGGTAATTTAGGTGCGTTTAGACGTCTGTCCCTATTTCGCTCATAAGAAAACGAGAAGCTAAAACTGTATCAAACTAAAGTGGGGAAAGATAATAATTTTACAATTGATGGACTAAAAGTTCAGTTTTCTAAGTCATATCGCTGCTAACTTGATAATAATAGAGAGAATAAATAAGCTGGCTTCTGCGATAGATTTTCTTATCTTTGCGATACTTTACTTCCTTTGGAAATAAAGTCCTGTGTACAGATACATTTAGGTGTAAGCGCTCGAGACGTATTTCTGTATCTCTATATTCTGCATAAATTATACCATATGGACGTGGTGATTTAAAATATTAAAAGTGGTGATAAACGCAGACCGTACACCAAAACTTTTTGCATTTTTTTACACGTTTTCCCTGCATGCAACACGCTTTCTATTTTGATTTTAAAGGTCTTCGTTTTAAGTTTTTTTTGTTTGTTTAAAATTTAGCTGTTTGCTTTTAAAATTTGTATTTCGTTTCCTCCATACAGTTAATGACTCAAGTAACATTCTTTACATTTCCTTTTTGCTTAATTACTTCCAATTTTGTTAAATTTCCAAAAAATAAATAAAAAATTAAAAACATTAAAATAACAGTAAGAGTAACAAAAAAAATCATTTTGTTACATTAAAATTTAAATAATAAAAAATCTAGTCATATTCGTAACACTGTGCAATTTTATTTACTCACATCATTACTAACAGTTGCTTTAAAATTCAATGTTGCTGAAGAATGTCCTGTGCAAGTGGCACTCGTTAATGGCATAAAAACTAAGCAAATGCGTGTCCTATTGATTAAATGTGTACGAGGCCATATAGTCGAATAATTGCTAAATTGCGTTCGTAGTTGTGGTTCCTGTAATTGTTTTAATTGCTTTTTATTAAGCAATTGACTAAGAAAGCACTTATTATTGTAATTAATGTCACTTCTGCCATAAGCAACCGGTGTATTCTTTAGACATTGCATGATATTTCTGGTAAACATTGCAGCTGGAATTAAATCCAAGGTAATTATTTAAATAACATGGACAAGACATTAAAATTAACACTCTGATGGTTAATTAATAAAATTTAAGTAAAGAATTCTAGAAAAGAATTTGTTGAAAATTACTCGAAATCAATTCAAAACTAAAAAAATAACCAAGGAAATCTTTAAGAACAATGTAACAAAGTAAGTTTTTTACGATAGTTATTGTGCAAATTTGCGGGCTTTTAAATATATTTAATTTTTTTTAAATGTTTTTTTTTCTAAAAACAATCTGGCAACTTATCAAAAGTATTTTATTTTTGTAACCCTCTATCTTTACAGATACAAGCACTTGTGTACAAATTGTCTTATCGAAGAATATGCGAAATTCTTGCAAGTTGAGTACTTGTAAACACATGTAAGAAGATAAAGTTCATTTTCGGGAAACCAAAAAGTTTAACAAATTTCCTAACTTTTAGAATAAACAAGTAAGAGTGTTATATTCCGCAATGCCGAATCTTATAAACCTTTCTCTTATATGAACAACACTATGTACCATACATCAGCATAAAAATATGTTTTCCTACAATAAAGTTTTTCTGTTCAGGGAAATTGTAAGTTTTGCTTGGGGTTGTTGTTCCAACTTAATTTGATTAATTTTTTATCATAAACAACAATCACCTGCAGGAATACAAACGAAAGTTGAAGTGGTGAAAAATATAAAAAAGTATGAAAAATCGCCCAAAATTGATTAATATTTCAGATAAAAGGTAACCTAAAAATTTTAGTTATTTTAAGTTCTTTTTAGAGATTAATTAAGTTTTATATTTTAGGTGATTTTACATTATAAAAAAACGTTTTGATTGATATGAATGAAAAATTGCTCATTTTATTGGGTGACTTTTAATTAACAGCTTATGTATTTTCTTTTCAGAAAAAATTACTAAATTGATGACAGAAAATATATTAATAAAGACCATTTTACACAACAATACTGAGTATTAAGACTTATCAAAAACTTAAATCCTGTGACAAAGTGTGATGGTGCGGAAGCAATATGTTATCAAAGTATGAAGCAATACGAAAAGAAATTTGACATTCGATAATACCGAACCATTTTTAACCTAAAGTTTCCACTATACTTGTCGCTTACATATTGATTAACATTTGGTTTACAACAATTTTTTTTAACTTTTTTATTTTAATTTGTCAAGAAGCCAAAAATAGTCATGAGGCGGCACTTCCGCACCATACATAATATTCTTCTGTCGCCGTTGCTTAAATTTCGTACCAGCTTGGTACAGATTTCTTGACAATCACAACAATTCTCATTTGATTTCTTTCTTACAAAATCTAATAATAATCTTAATACTCAGTTTTATAGTATTATAACCAAAGAAGGTATTTAATGGGGGCATGAGTACATTTAAGGTTTTATCAATAGCCTTTTTTGTTATTTTGGCAAAAAGAGGAAAAGAAAGAATCAAACTTTTTTTCGATATTAATAAAAATTTCTTAAATATTGAGGAATAAGGAAAAAAAAACAAAAAGCGCGTACAATCATATATTTGCGTACAAAATGAATTTTCTAGGACTGAATCTAATGATGATTTTATCACTTTAGAAATTTACGATAAAGAACTTTTATCGAAATGCATTATATTCACGAAAGAAAATCCAGGCGTTGCACAGTGATCGAAAAGACTTATCTAGCGGCGTTTTATTAATAGCGTTTAAGGAATTTTTTTCATTTTTTTTTTTTTTTTTTGTAACATATCTTTTTAGTTGAAAATAGGTTAACCTACAATGTTAAATAAAAAGAAAAAAATATCATATATTATTTCTAAAGCACTTTTTTGTCGGTTGCAAATATCTCCCATTTTAAAGCTTATTTCACTAATGACGAAAAATAATTAGAAATTGAAAAATTAATATTTTCATTGATAAAAATTATATTTTATATAGAACTGCATGCTAATACCGTCATTATATGTTTTTGTTCAAGTATGGTAATACAGGGTCGCTTCTGAATGATAATACTGTTGTCATTATGATTATATATTTTCGTTCAAGTGTGGTAACGAAGTTCTACATGATACAGTATGTATTAAAATCCATTCTGGCAATACCGCTATTTACTATGCATATAATATGCATATTCTGTGAAAATTAAGAATATAAATAACGTGCATTTAGATTAAAACAAGTAATATCAGCAAAAATTATTCATACCGATAAAACTGTACTCATACCCCGAATCAACCTTACACCTTCTGATCCAACTGTGCCTTTCCGAATGACACGAAAACAATTCCCTCTGAAAGTTGCTTTTGCTATGACAACAAACAAAGCACAAGGTCAAACCCTTCAAAAGGTAGGATTGTATATACCAAAACGTTTAAAGATATTATTTTTTGTATTAGGGATTCGTACGGGCAAAAAGTTAACGATGATCATGTCATTACCTCTAACAATGTATTCAAAGAAGTATTATAAAAGCATTTAAACAAATGTGTGTATGTATGTAAATATGTATGTATGATATATTATGATTTCTAACATTTTTATACTTTTAATTTAATTATTTTCATTTTATTTTACAAAAATGACAACTAACGCTGCGAAATATTCGCACGGATCATCTAGTATTTATATATTTCTTTTTGTGTGGAAGTTGCAACTTATTTTCATATTTTAGACATTGTTTATTTTATTCAGGAAAACATGATAAAGTTACAGCCAGTTTACAGAACACAATCTGCCGTTTAGACGCGCAAAAACGTTACCGTTTTCCATCTTTGGGGCTTTAAAACACGAATGTCATTTTTTTTTTAAACGTAACAAATGACAATTGTTTCTGGTTTATGTATCGCGCATTGTAGTGTCAGAAACGTCAAAGCTGAGCGAAGGAAAATACCATTCGTTTTAAAAATGTTACATATGTATGTAACACTTTCACTAATAAAACGTCTATGTAGGTATCTACTTTAAAATAATATACATATATTCATATAATCACTACACTCACACTTTAACAATTATTATTTATTATTTTAAACTGTTTTATTTATTAACTCTTTAAACTTTTTGTTTGCATAAATTTTTTAACACATTGATTGTTTGGTAATTTTGTTTTGTTAATTTAACTCAGCTGTTTCTTTTTAAGCGCCGAAGTAGGGTTACCATTATTTAAGGCAAAAACAAAAAATGTATATGAAAAAAAGTAAATAAAAAATATTAATTAAAACATTGGCAATATTACGATTTGACACAACATTTATTTACAGAAAAAACAACGTAAGTTAAACGAAAAAACCGAAACGTGTTACATGGACGCTAATTATTACGTATTCGTCCATATGCCATCCGGTTTCGTTTCGTTCGTGACGTGTTCTATAAACAGGCTGTTAATATACTTAATATTTCACCTTCTTTTGGGTTTAATATATATATATATATATATATATATATATATATATATATATATATATATATATATATATATACATGAATGAAATTAAAAAAAAAATTTTAGTAGGCGCGGGCTCGTTGCGCCGTATTAAGTAAACTTCTCGTCTGAGCACAGACATTGTTCCTTAAAAAAGCAATATCTTATAAAGTTGCAGGTAGCTGCAGATGATTTGGACATTTTACAATCACAAGACAAAAAGCATTTTTAAAAAAAATATTCTAGCGCGAATACCCACGAGTATCATAAGTTCGGGACCACGAAAGTGTTATTTTGGCTTTTTTCAAACAGTTAGTGATATAGTCAATTTTAACCATATTTTTTTCTAAAACACTTAAGCACAGTTCACAAACAGAAATTTTTTTCTTTAACTTAATTGAGACACAGCTTTAGAAAAAATTTGGCAATGCAAAGAAAACAGATGTTAAAGGTTAGTGAGGCACCAGCTGAAAAATATCTTGTGTTTGACAGCTCAGAGCTGTTAAACTGGATCAAGTCACTCAAAACAGAATCGATATACAAGTTCAGTGGGATATAAGTAATCGATACAAACATAATTTTGGCGCAATTAAGTACTTTGAAAATTGAATTAAATCAAGCTAGATTGGACATTTCGCCCACAGTGTGTTGCTTTGTTGCAGTACGAACATATCATATGCACAGAGAATGCATACATGAGAATGGAACACATTAATATAAATGATCTTACCGTCGTGTCGTTCAATTTTAACAGATATTATAGAACTTTTAATATAAAATGACTCTTAATATTTAATTAGTTTAATAAGAAAAATATATACAAAAATTGTGCGATCTTTGTGAATTTTTCATAATTTTTGGTCTCAATATCAATGTTTTGTTGTATTTTTTAATTTCTTTAAAGGCGGTTGTTTGACGACTCTTGAAAACTACTGTTATTTTCATGTAAAATGGGAAACACCAGCAACTACAAAAGGTATAAATTCTTTTTTTGTGGTTACTAAGAATGTATTAGGCACTAAGTATTGGGAATAGTAAAAATAAGTTGAAAGGACATTTTTTAAATGTCCAACAGTTATGGCAAACATTTTTAAGTAATGTACACTGATTCATACGTAAATAGTGCATATGGTAAGTGTATGCATAATATTTTTATTGATTTTGTCTTTATTAATAAGTTTACTTTGAGAATTCATAAAATCATTATTTAGGGTTTAATTTTAGCGACATTTTTTATGTAATAAATATCGAATTTTATTCTTTAAACGCTTCGTTATTATTTGCTGAGCTTCTACACAGAATATAAAAACATATACAAAATTATATTTTATTTAATTTCTAAGCAATAGGACTTTTATTTTTCATATATATTTTCAATATTTCGCTACTCCGTTGTGTAACATTATCAGGAAACCAAATATTTATTTAAACAATATAAAACAACAAAAAAATGTAATAATTTTTTTAACTAACATACATCAAAAAACAAAAAATATTTTGTCATAAGTAAATATAAAAATAAGACCTATTGCTTAGAAAGAAAATAAAATATGATAATTAAAAAGGTCAAATAAAAACTATTAAACCATATACAAAATTACGTACGTGTACGTTTGCAAAATTTTTTACTTTTCCGATCATATAAAATTATTTTAAAGTTAAATTTTTTTTTTTTTAATTTTCATGTATTTTAAATAAGAAGCAGCCAAAAACACAAAATAAAAATTTATCTCTAGTTTTAGATACCCTTCACCATAAAAAGTGGAAAAAAAGTATATCTAAGTTTGTCATTACCTTTGTGATTTCTACAATATCTATTTCCAACCCCATAAAGTATATACATAGATATATTCTGAGTGCTTATGCATAGTGAAGTCGATTACTTAGTCAGATTTAAAATATGGTATTATTCACTAACATTATTTTTTTAATAATAAAACATTTAGTACTTTGAAAACAATTATTCTAAAGTTTTATTTAATACCTTAAGTAAACTACTGTCTTAAAATGTTATAAATTAATAAGCTCATGTTGATATACGGAGTTGCAAAATAAAATTCCTTTAAAAATTTAAGTGTGACAGATTATGTAAAAAACCTGAGCATACAAATACCAGGAGCGAAAAATCTATTGAAGAAAACCAACTAATCACGCACTGAACCTTTAATTAAAAACAAATAAGAGTGCTATATTCGGCTATGCCGAATCTTATATAACATTCACCATATAGTTTAGTGAAGTCACTGCAATGAAAAAAGCAAATACTGGGGTAACAGAATTAAAAAATAAGAAAAAAATTTTAAGTATTACATATGTATGAAAGATGGCACCCCTAATGATCGAGGTCGATTAAAGTAAAATAGGAATAGAAGAGAGTAATATAGAAGCTAAGTAAAATTTAATAGTCAGTTGTTATTTAAAAGTCATGTGCAAAAGTTAAAAAGATAGTTAAAGTTGTTTAAAAAGGTCCTAAGAAAAGTTGTATTAAAGTTGTAAAAAAAATAAAAGTTGTATTAAAGTTGTGAAAAAAACGTAAAGTGGATAAAAGCTAAATTTGTTAATAAATTAAATGAATTGTAATTCAAATGTTGAGTGTTATTTGCGGCATTTTGTCTTTAAAAAAAGAAAACCTTTTGTACCTACTTAATTAATCATTTTGAAACTATTGATTTAAAAATAAAACAACTAACTTTGTGAATTATTGAATCGACACTAATAAGTATAAATCCTTATCTTAAAAACTAAATATATACTGAATAAAGAAAAATTAAAATTTCAAACTTTTGATTAACTATTTTAATTCCTTCACCACAAAAAGTTTGTCATTTCGTGTGTAATTTCTACAATATCCATTTCCGACCCACTTATGTTTATTTATTCGATGTCCGTCTGTCCGTCCGTGTTATTGTTTGCCGAGGCACTAGATGTGCTAGAAACAAAAATAAGTATGTCATTCAATCAGACATAGCAAAAAAATTGGCGCTCGCTCAAATTTTCCAAGTTACGGGGCTCTGAAATTTTCAATTTTTTAAAAAGGTCAATATGGGTACCATTTTAAAGGTTTTGAAGAGATCTTTAAGGAAATACTAAAATTTTTAAAAAATGCTTAACCCATTAAGAGCCAATAGCTTTTTATGTCTGTCCGCCCGTGTTAGTGTTGAAATCAAGTTTGCTGAGGCAATAGATCAGCTAGAAAAAAATAAATATGTCAATCGATCAGACTTAGTGTCGAAAGAGGTGCTATTGTAAATCAGCATGCTAATAGAACTTTGTAGAAAGGAAAAGCTTAGAAGAAGAATCGAAGTTTTCTAGTATAGGTTTTTTACTATTCCCCACCCTGTGAAGCAATGTTTTGCGGTGGTTTCGCAGGGACTCTTAGGTCTGCGATAGAGGTTTTTTACTGTGTTAAAGTCTCGCACCACTGGCAAGTTAAATAGTTAGGTGAGCCAGAGTCTTTCGATGATTATCATCTCAAATAAAAATAAATAAATAAATATATATATATATATATATATATATATATATATATATATATATATATATATATATATATATATATATATATATATATATATTAGTATTTCCTTAAAGATCTGTTCAAAAAATTTTAAATGATACCCATATTAATATTTAAAAAAATTTGGAAATGTCAGAGGCCCGTAACTCAGCAAATATAGACGAGCCAATTTTTGTCACTCAATGCTTTTTTTTTCTTATTTTTTAATTTTCTATCGCCGCATACATTGTTTTTTGTGATTGAAGTTACTTCATTGTTCCAAATGATATAGAAAAGATAGAGGTAGGCGTTTTGTTTTGCCCGCTGCGTCGAAGGACATGGAGCGGACTTGCTAATTTCCAATAGCATTTCTTTCGACACTATGTCCAAATGATTGGCGTGTTTACATTTATTCTATCTGATCTACTGCCAAACTTGATTTTAACACTAACACGGACGGACATCGCTCAATCGACTTCGCTATGCATAGAAGTCAAAATATATATACTTTATGGGGTCGTAAATAGATATTGTAGAAATTACAAAAGGAATGACAAAACTAGTTATACCCTTTTTCCACTTTTTGTGGTGAAGGATATAAAAATTAATACTATCTTTTAATCTACAAATCCAATTTCTTTTTAAAATATCATCATACAAATTTTACCAAATATTGCTTCTCATGTATTCGGAGTTGAGCCTTACCATAGGCTATAATTTATTAAACATTGTCCAGAAAGGCCCCTTAATTAGACCCAGCAACGCCGGATACGATAAGCTATTTAATTAATATTCCTTAAGCAAAAGCAAACTGTATCTAAAATTATTTACAGAAAAATCGTAAAAGTAATTCGATTTGGTTTACAGAGCAGACAAACATCATTGCCAAAACGGTAGACAAAAACGAATACAAATTGTAAATGTCAGATAATTTTAAATTAATTATTAAGTCAATATTTAATTTAATTAAGTTGGTTTCTAGAAAATTGACGCTTTTTTAGCAAGCCCGAATTAAAATCCTCATATAAATTATTTACATTTAGATAAGTGTTATAGTAGTAGGTTCCCAAGGCAGTCACAAGTGATCCAATTATTAAATGTAATAGTGTTTTAGTAGTCATTTTTCGCAGCAATAGAATGATCCTTGTCTACGTATAATCTGTGTATCTATAAATTACAAAAAAATAAAAAATAAATAAATAAAACTTAATAATTATTTTATGCTTTAGGTTTGTATATTTTTTCAGAGCAAAAAAACGCAATGCTAAATAACCCGAATTTTTTAATCTGTTTTAAAAAAAGTAACTGCCATTCCTTAATTAGCGCGTAAAGCGCAAGATATCCGTCAAAATTTCTCATGTACATACAAAATGTATCAAGCATCCCTAAATAGCACGGCATCAACGCTTAGCAATAGGAAAATCCAATTTTGACAGCGCGTAAGGTAATGAAGTTGCCTGCAAGCTACTGTTGTTTAGATATTTTTCTGTAGTATTTAAAGAACGTTATAAAACAGTAATGACATTTGAGCATTTTTTGGGTTTATCTAGCGTTTTTATCACTGTTTTGCATTTCATTTTATAGGGTTTTATTAAAAATGATAAGTAAACATTACTGTTCACAACAAAACGTTGCGCTTTTATTTAGGTATGTCATTTCAGCGTAAAAGCCATGCGTTATTTTGCGTCGCGTCTTACGCGCTAATTTAGGTATGGCTGTAAGAGTGCTATATTCGGCTATGCCAAATTCACCATATATTTAATATATTTATATGGTACTTAGGGCGACATCTATTTTTTTTTTTGTTCCTGCAAATGATTGTCTTTACTAATTACTAAATAATACATAGTACGACATCTTCAGAAATATTCAGTATTAAAAAGTAAAGGCAACAACCATCAGAAATATAAGCCGAAATTAGGTAAAAAGATATAGACAAATTAGAGTCAGGCGTTGCGTTTTCCGCTGCCGATTTTCAATATACAAATCTTCGTAACTATGTCTGACCGATTGGGGTATTTAAATTTTCTGTAGCTATCTGGTGCTTTGACAAAGTTGATTTTAGCACCAACACGGACGGACACACAGACATCGCTCAATCGACTTCGATATGCATAAGAATTCAAAATATATACATTTTATGGGGTTGGAAATGGATATTGTAGAAATTACAAATGGAATGACAAACTTAGATACACCCGTTTTCCACCTATGGTACAGGGTATAATTACTGCGACCATTTTATCTTTTTTGGATGTAGGTACATACATATACATATTTTTGTAATTTAGTATACACAACTGATACCTTGGCGAAATCATAAACTGCATTATCCCCTGTCTAGATTAAAAATAAATAAGTATATTAGCAATAAGGCAATAATGAATAATGTGACAAAATTGCTTACTTTTTGGGTATAGGAACACATATTAATCAAGGCAAATTAAATACTAGGCAGAGTGGGAAAATACTCATGAATGTACAGCACACGTGCCAAAATTTGTATTCATGCACATGAGTATGAGCTAGTTTTTTTGTGCATACTAAATGCAAGTTTAACTTGCTTAGGCACATTTCATGTGCCACTACTTAAATGAATAGCACATTTCATATGCCGCTCTTAAGATGAATGGCACATGAAGGCACACGATCTTGATAAATGTGGAACAAGAAGAAGTACAATGATAACGACAAAAAATCGTGGTGTTTAGTTGTTATTGTGTGCTGAATATTTACCCTCATGAAAATAATTTTAACTGCGTAGTTTTACAAATAAAAAAGATTCTTTTTCCGTCTTTCATCAATAGGCAGAAATTTATTAAAATACAGTATGCAAAATCAATATTCGTACACCATTATATTCTTTATATTATTTTGCTCTTTTACCAAAATTGTCTGATATAACTATGAATCAGAGTAGGAAAAAATTATTTTTTTTTTTAATTACAGACCATTTTTAATTATACCAGTACTAGATATGAATGTAGAATAAATACTTGGAATGTATTCCGCTATTTTACTAAAATTGTTAGTTATGCTAAAACCATCTTGATAAAAGAGCAAAGTAATGAATATTGTTAGTCATTGAAAAGACAAATTTTATATTTGTCGGCTTTATGGAATTTTAAAAGTAGAGAATACAGGAATAGATGTAAAAATTCTTTTCTACAACTAATTAAAAACTATCAATCCCTTAAAATTGGAAGAAAACATTTTCACAGAAATTTCACAATTTTATGCCCCATAAAATGTAAAAAAAAATGTAAACTACTTTAACAGGTATATAACCCGTTTGCTTTGAAATTTACACAAAAAGCATGTTTATTATTCCACTTCAAATGTACATACATGTGTGTATATCATGTTCACTAATAAGGTTTCGATGCAAGACAAGCCGTTACCTGTATATCCCTTAAATGCATGAATTTTGCAAATATACTGAAAAAAATATATAGTATAGAATTTTACATCCAAATGCATAAAAAAATAAAAAAAAATTTTTTTTTTCAAATTTTTAAATTAAAATTTATTAAAAAATTGTATGTTGCAAATCTGCAACACTATGCATTTACATAAGAATAAGAACATGGTTTATAAATGAAAGTTTTTAAAACAATTTTTTTCTTTGTGTGTATCCA
This sequence comes from Cistogaster globosa, assembly GCA_937654795.1. Lineage (NCBI taxonomy): Eukaryota > Metazoa > Arthropoda > Insecta > Diptera > Tachinidae > Cistogaster > Cistogaster globosa. The sequence continues at coordinate 57,218,371 of OW569405.1, forward strand.
TTGCAGCCTGGAATTTTACAGCGACTTCGCACACAATTATCAGGCCAGTGACCAATATTATCTTGCCTTATATCCTTAGGTGGAACATGTTGCGCTGGTCCTCGTTTCTTCTTGGCTTTTATTCGTTCTTCTATGTCATTGCTGCTAGGCCTTCCATGTTTGTTTGGAATTGCGTCGTCTATGCTTCCTAGTACCTCAGCTAATTCCAATCTGTATTTGCATATATTTAATGTAGGTGAATTCTCAGTTTTAGTTTTTAAATCTTTATATACAAGCCAAGAATTAATATCTGTCATGTCTAACAAGTGGTAAAATATCCGCATATACCACTTCCGGCTTCTCATTGTAATGCGATATCTGCCGATAAAACTGTCCATAAGGTCGACTCCGCCCATATGAGCATTATAATCCTTTATAACTTTTGGACAATTTATAGCAATAACCTTTTTGTTGACTTTGTCAAACCTTTCTATTTGCGATGTAGGCTCTGCTCCAACATATGATGACAGGCAAGTGACAATTTTATTATCCTTCCATATAACTGCTGTCAGATCAACACCCTGAAAAGATGTCATTTGTTCATCATAGAATCCACGAGGAATACATCGTTTCATTAGTTTATTTTTGTCTGGTAGTTTGCAGTTTACTAATCTGTTGGACTGAACTGTACCTAGGCTGTAAATTCCTTGATGTGCAAGATGAGTTACAAGCGGCACAGAGGTGTAGAAATTATCAAAGTATATTATGTGGTTTAGATGCCTTGGTACATCTCTGACTAGTCGGGTGACAACATTTCCCACTGGCCCAAAATCTGGTTCATCTGGAAGCCGCTTGTGATCTTCACCAGTATATATTTCGAATTTATTAGCAAATCCTTTTACACTGCATATGACATAAAACTTGAACCCCCATTTATGAGGCTTGTTTGGTAAATACTGCCTCATAAAATGTTTTACTTTTGTCGCACACATCTGTTCATCTATTGACAGCCTCTGCTCCATTGGTACTGTAGCAAACTTCCCATTTAGGTGGACTATCATTGGCCTAATTTTGTGTAGCCTGTCATGTTCTGGGTGACCTCTGGGTAAATAGTTGTTATTATTATTAAAATGAAGAAACCTTCGGATAGTTTCGAATCTATTAACCGTCATTATCTTTTTTACTGGTTCAAATCCCACAGTGTTTGACCAATACAAGCGACTATTTGGATATTTTATAACGGACATATATATCATTATAGATAAGAACTTTCTAAGCTCAGATTCGGTCAAATTCAAAGGTTTCGTTACGTTAATTTGCACAGAATAGAGATTAAATTCTTCTACAATTTTTTGAATATTTTCTGGTGTAAAAAAATATGAAAAAAATGAGTAAGGACTGTTTTTTTGACTCAACTCCATAGGATAAGTACTATCGCCAAGAAACTTAGTTTTATCAGTATCAAAAGCAAAGCCTTTTGTCTTCCAAACAAGTCCCTTCATTGAAGCTCGTCGACTTGCCTGACTTGTACTTGGAAATGTGTCTTGATTTATTGCGGCTGTTGGGTCAACAGTCTGAGGTTCGTCAAAAGCCAGTGGGTCATCATCCAATTCGTTTACATCAGTCTCAATATTGGTCTCTAAGTCTTGAATGTTTGTGTCTGGTGCCTCTCGGTTAACAGAGAAAACCTCATCTTCTCCCTCTGACTCATCTAAATCATCCTCAGATATTTCTCCATCACCTATTTTTTGTAAATATTCTTCAATTTCCTTTGGATTTAAAAACCGCATCTAAAAAAATTAATAACAAATGATGCAATTCGGCATACACAACTACTGCACTAAATGCATAGTGTTGCAGTTTTACAACATTCTAAAATAGGTCAACTTAAGTGCAAAAGACAATATTTTCGCTTACAACCAAGTTTCTTTGAAAATATATGTTTTTCTATATAAAATCAATTTTTGTTAACACTTACTTTTCAATATCACAAAATTATATTTCTCACTACAACACAAATTTCACTTTAAAAGAATTTAAAAAATCGTTACTTTGTCCACGTGAAATACACAATCAAAAAGATTGTAAAACAAAAAAAAGTGCTACCAAAGCATAAACTACACCAAGTACAACTCTTTTACTACATAACAATGTGCAGTGAGCGAATTAATACCATTTTGAGGAGAGTTTAATGGTATGTTGCAGAATTACAACAACATGCATTTAAGGGATATCCCAAATAAACAAGAAGAAAATTTCGAATATTTTTTTTATACAAATTTGTCCTAAGCAGTTTGCCTTTGTACACTCACATGTATACATATTTCCAAATCAATTAATAGTGAGCGCGCGCGAGTTACGTCAGAGACACCTCCGACTCCACATAAAATAAACGTAGACTGGGAAAAGTAGCAAAGAGGTCAATTGCCAAACCAAAGTTGTGTAACTGACACACTTTGCAAATTCAGCACTTCCGGTAAAAGAACTTAATTTTTGTCAATAACCTAATTACACTTCCTTAGTTTAAGAAAATACAAATAATTAGCAATAAGCATTTTTAATTCAAATAAATAACCTAATTACACTTCCTTAGTTTAAGCAAATACAAATAATTAGCAATAAGCATTTTTAATTCAAGTAAATAACCTAATTACACTTCCTTAGTTTAAGCAAATACAAATAATTAGCAATAAGCATTTTTAATTCAAGTAAATAACCTAATTACACTTCCTTAGTTTAAGCAAATACAAATAATTAGCAATAAGCATTTTTTATTAAATAAAACAAAAACAAATTAATCAGTAGAATAAGCACTTTTAAGTTTAATAGTTAATTTTAAACCTAGAATAAAATTGTAACAACAGTCTAAACTCAAACTTAAATAAATAAAGTACAAAAAGGTCGCAAAGCAGAAGCTTTGGATTAAATTTATTTTTTTCTAAAAAATTCATCTAAAGAATTTAACAGGCGCAGTCGAGGTAGGATCTAGTCCCGAAGGATTAGATACGTGAACCAAATCGTAAAATTTTTTTATATCCCGAAGGATTAAAATAACGAAACCAAAATTCCTTAAGGAGTTAAAAAGTCAAACGGCATTATAAAAACTGTGTGTGTTTGTTTGAACTATATTATATTGACTGTATCATATAAATACTTCTTTAAAGAAGAAAAATACAACTAAAGTTGAAAAAACAAAACACAGTAAAACTAGTGACTAAAAATAACAGCAGTTAAAGAAAAACAAAATTTTTTCAAATACAATAGAAATTTAACAAGTGCAAGGACAAACGAAAAAATCAAAAAAAAAATCAAAATGGAAACAACCAAATCAGCAGACCCGTTTTCAGCCGATAACTCAACCAAGGAACCTCCAATAGCTATATCAGAAGTACTTAAAGAAGCAGCAAGAATCAGAGAATATACAGGAAGCAAAGATTACGCTTTATCATCATTTATAAGAGAAGCCGAACTCTTCATCCCAATTTTTAAAGGTACCAGCCTAGAGGAATATGTTTTTCAAAGGTGCATAATAAATAAAATTCAGGGAGCAGCACTGAGCGTGATACGAACATTGAAGCCAGATCCAAGTTGGGAGCAGATTAAGAAGGAGCTCATCGCAAACTTCGGAGTCAGGGAGACATATCGTCAATTGTACCATAAAGCTTTATCCATAAGAAATTATAATGTAAGTGAATACTATTTTAAGTAATATTTTAAATAAACTTAATGAAAAATATGAACAAGATAAGGAAAAGCCTAGTGAATTTAACCCAAAAACTAATGAGGCTATGATTTTAAAAACTTTTCTAAACAAAATTCCACCCCATATGTCCAGCATTATATATAGTAGAAACATATCTAACATTAGATCAGCATTTCACACTTGGGAGGAAACAGGTATAATAAGACAAAATACAAATACTAAACGCATAGAACACAGGGAATCTAATCACATAGGACATAGACAGGTAAACAGTTTTGGTCAGTTCAGACATAATAATAACCCAAATCATTTTAGATAGACAAATAATTCAGGTCAATTCAGACAGACAAATAATTCAGGTCAATTCAGACAAACAAATAATTCAGGTCAATTCAGACAAACAAAAAATTCAGGTCAATTCAGACAGGCAAATAATACAGGATTGTATCGAAATTAAAACTTTCCCAGATACGAACAAAATGGACAAACGTCAGGACAAATACGAAATCCTTTTAGACAAAATTGCTATAGCCGTGAAGAGCCAATGGAAGTCGACCATATTGATGAGGGAAATTTTCGGTTACCAGCCCAAAAGCAAATCTACCGTTGTAGATTTGACCATTCGAAATGTTAAAATAAAATATTTAATAGATACTGGATCCTCAACCACATAACTAAACGAAAAATTGCTTTCTTAGTACAAACGAATAAAAATAGACAGACCCTTGCTTTTTAAAACATTAAATGGACAGATGGAAGTGAGCTATGAGATTATTACAGAAGTCCCCCAGGAATTTAAGGACGACAACCTTATGAGTTGGAAATTGACAAGTTTCAAAAACAAACCATTCGATGCTCTTATAGGACAAAATATTCTGCAAAGCTTAAAGGCCAATATCAATATAGGCGAAGAATACATCGAAGTAAACAATAATAAAATAAAATTTTGCAATGCTTGCCCATATGAATATGAAAGCATTCAAACGCTAGAAAGTTCAAAAGTTGATGAAATAATCAATAAGTTCTCAAGAACCGACTTGAACAGGGAAGAAAATAAGGTATTAAATAACCTAATTAATGTGAACAAAGATTTATTTTACCAAGAAGGTATGACATTAAGTCATACCCACGAAATTCAACATGAAATTGTTACAAAAACAATTAACCCTGTATATTCGAAAATATACATTTACCCTCAAATTCACGAGGAAGAAATAAATCGGCAGATGAAGGAAATGCTTCAACAAAATATTATTACCGAAAGCAACTCTCCTTATAACTCACCGATTTGGATAGTTCCAAAAAAAACGGACTATTCTGGAAAGAAAAAGTGGCGGATAGTTATAGACTACCGCAAACTAAATGAAATAACTGTCGACGACAAATTCCCGATGCCTAATATCGAAAGTATATTAGACAAACTTGGGAAGTCACAATATTTCACTACCCTTGATTTGGCCAAGGGTTTCCATCAAATCAAAATAAAAAAGGAGGACAGAAAGAAGACAGCGTTTTCAACTCCATTAGGACATTACGAATTTGTTCGTATGCCTTTTGGACTGAAAAATGCGCCTTCAACCTTCCAACGCTTAATGAATTCAGTTTTGAGAAATTTAATAAACAAAATATGTGTTGTATATCTAGATGATATACTTATCTTTAGCACGAGCCTAGAAGAACATAAGATAAATATTCAAAAAGTCTTCGACAGACTAAGGGAACACAACCTCAAAATTCAGGTAGACAAGTGTAGGTTCCTCGCAAAAGAGACGGAATATTTAGGACACGTTTTAACCACAGCAGGTGTAAAACCGAATCCTGACAAAGTAGAAAGTATACGAAGGTTAAAACTCCCCGAAACTCAAAAGCAAATCAAATCCTTTCTTGGAGCCACCGGTTACTATAGAAAATTTATTCGAGACTATGCCAAAATAGCACAAGGAATGACAAAATATCTGACGAAAAATACAAGGGTAAATAAAAACGACCCACAATATATTGACACATTTGAAAAATTGAAAAGGCTATTAATCAACCCACCGATCCTTAAGTATCCAGATTACTCGAAAAAGTTTAAATTGGTAACTGATGCCAGTGACTACGCAATTGGTGCATTACTTATGCAGGATGAACACCCCATCAGCTATGCCAGTAGGACACTCAACGATCACGAAAAAAAAATATGCAGCTGTAGAAAAGGAACTTCTGGCAATTGTCTGGGCCACTAAATATTACAGGCCATATATTTATGGAAGACCCTTTGAGCTATTAACCGATCACCAGTCGTTAGTATGGCTACATACCAAACATAGAGGAAAAGACATCAACCCCCCAGGTTACAAAGATGGCTAATGGAATTAGGCGAGTACAACTTAAACATGAATCACATTAAAGGCAAAGAAAATAAAATTGCAGACTTTCTGAGCAGAATCAACACCGACACAGGGGAAATTAATGCGATTGACACTGATGACAATATAAGTACGGCAGCGACAATCCATTCGCAGCAGGAGGAACAAAACGATCACTTCCCGATTTTAGACACGGTTGTAAATAGGTTTATGACTCAAATAATACTAACAGAATATAAAACAAAGGAAATAGAAATTGTTCACGGAAAAAGAAAAATTTTTGTCTCTAAGAGTGACATTGATACCAACTTCATGACTGATATATTTAGAAGATTCTTAAAAAATGGTAAGGTAGGGATTTTCTCTGAACTAGCCGACGAAGTTTATAACCAAGTACAGCTCAAGCTGATTGAATTATTTGATAATAGTATAAAGTTTTATAGATGTAGCCACCATGCAAAAGACATGTGCAATGAAGACGAAACTTATAAGCAAATCGCAAAGTACCACAAATATGAAACTGGACATGGCGGGATAACAGAGAACTATGAGGGATTGAAAAAGAAGATCTATTTCAAAAACCTTAAAACATTGGTCCACAAATATATCAATAATTGTGATACTTGCAACAAATCAAAATATGATCGCAAACCCATAAAACCCAAATTTTGTATCACGGAGACCCCGTCGGATGTAAATCAAACTATACACCTTGATGTATACACCATTAAAAAACACAGTTTCATGACATTTATAGACAAATTTTCTAAACATGCAATTGCAATTTATTTAGAAGACAGAAATAGCACAACGATCGTTGAAAAGTTAAGACAATTTTTATCAGTTAGAAGCAAACCTCTTAAAATAATTACTGACAATGAATTTAATTCTACAAATGTAAAACAGTTTTTAAGAGAGGAAGGAATTGAGGTCCATTGTACCAAACCCAATAACCACACCGGAAATGCTGATGTAGAAAGGCTACACAGCACGATTTCAGAAAATTCGGAACTTTCAACACAAGAGCGTATTTTTAAATGCTTCGAATGGTATAACAAATCAATTCATTCTCTTACTAACGAAAAACCAATGAGAACAGGGAAAATTATGAAAGGACAGATGAAGAAGGTTACGTTAAAAATTATAAAGGCATAAATATGAACCTAGATATCGTAAGCTAAAACTCGAAGGCGTACATCCTACAAACATTAAACGAAAAAATAAATTTTCAGATCAATTGGACATCAATCGCTTTACTGACGATAATAATACCAACGGCAATAGCATCTCTGACAATCCAGCCAATCAGTAATTCAGACGGATTTGCCGAAATTAAATTAAATGACGTAAGACTAATTTTAGAGTATAATAAAATCATTCACATAATTGATATTAAACAAATAATAGAGGTAATTGACAATTTAGAAAAGGAGATAAGCCAGTATCAATCCATCAAGAATAAAATACTTCTTGAACACGAATTAGAAAAACTAAAATTAAAAGCACAAACATTACGCCAAAACAGACATAAAAGAGGTTTATTTAACGTAATAGGATCAGGCTTAAAATGGATAGCAGGAACAATGAGCGACGATGACCGAATAGATATCGAAGACCATTTAAAAATTATAGAGGAAAACAATCACAAAACAATAGACAATCTTAATAAAAATATATACGTAAATAATCATTTCAACCAAACATTAAACAAACTCAAGGCAACAAGAGACACGGACAGGAAAAGTATCTGAAATCAATTCAACGTGATAAAGAAAAATGATGATAAAATAATTAACGAGATATACTATTTAGATACTTTGCTCAAATTAAAAATTCTATCGAACAGTCTAGAACATATTCAAAATAACATAGTATCCGCAAATTTCAAATTAATGACTAGCAACATCCTAACGGACAAAGAAATTAACGATTTTAAGATTGACTTTTACGAACTTCAGTACATGCAACTAGGAGCCGCAAAATACAAAGACGATCGCATAATATTCGTAATAAAATTTCCAAAGAACACAGTGACAGTTAAAAGATCTCTTATTACACCGATCACCGACACAAATTTCACACAATTAAACTTTAAACCACAAAAAATTTTACACTACAACGGACAAATTTTTGAATATAAACAGAACCCTAATTTTAGAGAAATAAAAATATCTAATTTGTGTATATATAAAAATAATTGTAAAAAATTAAGAGAATACAAAAAAGAAATAATAGAAATAGAACCTGGCTTAGTACTTCTAAAGAATTCAAATGGAAGCATTGTCACTAGCAGTTGCGATGAAAGAAATCTCTCAATAAATAAGAATTATTTATTTACTTTCCATAATTGTAAAATAAACATAGATAAAGAAACTGTCGTAAACTCAGAAAAAAATATACAAAGATAATTTCGTCATTCCCTCAAAAAACCAAATAAAAGTTAATATCACAGAACCTACATTTGATGAAATAGTCTTAAGTGAAATTGAAAATGTAAAAGAAATTAAAGAATTAAAATATCATAGAAAATATAGCAATACGTCAATTATAACAATATTTGTATTAATCTCTTTATTAATTATGTTATTGACAACGGTGTATACAATACAAATTAAAGGAAAACTTAAACCAAAAATTCAGGAGAATTTTTATACAAGGGGGGAAGGAGTTACGTCAGAGACATCTCCGACTCCACATAAAATAAACGTAGACTGGGAAAAGTAGCAAAGAGGTCAATTGCAAAACCAAAGTTGTGTAACTGACACACTTTGCAAATTCAGCACTTCCGGTAAAAGAACTGAATTTTTGTCAATAACCTAATTACACTTCCTTAGTTTAAGAAAATACAAATAATTAGCAATAAGCATTTTTAATTCAAATAAATAACCTAATTACACTTCCTTAGTTTAAGCAAATACAAATAATTAGCAATAAGCATTTTTAATTCAAGTAAATAACCTAATTACACTTCCTTAGTTTAAGCAAATACAAATAATTAGCAATAAGCATTTTTTATTAAATAAAACAAAAACAAATTAATCAGTAGAATAAGCACTTTTAAGTTTAATAGTTAATTTTAAACCTAGAGTAAAATTGTAACAACAGTCTAAACTCAAACTTAAATAAATAAAGTACAAAAAGGTCGCAAAGCAGAAGCTTTAGATTAAATTTATTTTTTTCTAAAAAATTCATTTAAAGAATTTAACTCGCGTGCAATTCATTTTTACGACTAATTAATAAGTTCAAGTTTATTTACCAAAAATTCAATCAATTTACATGTTTTTATTCTTAATTTAATTCTTATTTTAAATTTTTCCTTACATACTTAGTATTTTTCAAGCACTTATCTTATTTGTACTATTAAATATATTTATGGCTTAGCCATAAAATATAATATTTTTAACATTGATATTTCTTATTCTTAATAATTTCCCAAAAAATGCTGTTTAAAGCTAAAACAAAAACAATAACTTACAACTTAAAAGAAAAATATATACAAAATTTGGCAAAGGGCCTATTTCGCAGTACTGTACACTACATTGAAAATATCTAAGGTATTATTCTCTTCTAAAATAAGAGGTTTGCACTCTCGTAAAGGAGACCAGCTTCGTTAAGACCAAGAAGACCAATCGGTGACTCCAAATTGGTGGTCCTTTCAAAGCATTCCCGAACTAAGCCGTTATCTAGATACCGAGCTCTTTCGGTGAAGGCAATACCTGATGCCATCTGATGTTTTCAGTAGCAGCATAAATTTATCTGCAATGAATATTCCATCTGTACCTAGTCTACGTCTAAGTCCAAGATATGAATCCAGTATTCTTCTCAAATAATTAATAAGTAAATTTTTAATACACTTTATACTATTTTTGTAACAAATAATTTATAAGTGTTGTACAGATATCGATTTTGCATACTATCAGTTACTGCCGTTGCTAAAAGACGGAAAAAATCTTTTTTTTATTTGTAGCAACAAAACACCACGATTTTTTGTTGGTATCATTGTACTTCTTTGGCTTCGACATATGTATGTATATTAAAGTGCAAGATCGTGTGAAATAGTGCATTTATTAGGCACACAAAAAAATAGCTCTTATTCATGTGCATGTGTCTATTTATTTTGAGTGCATAGTTCTCTTCGTGTGCATGTGCCACACATGAGTATGCAAATCCGTACCCTGATACCAGGTACAACTGGTAGCGCAGGTGATCGAATTAGCTTTACAAATTTTTCCTAGCCAACGTCAAAATCTTTTTATATTTTGTTGACACCCCATTTAAAAAACGAAAAAATTTTCAACTTTAAAATCGCAAAAACATTAAAAAAATTAATTTGTTGATAAAATAATGAATGTGCGAATTAACCGTTATGTGAAAAGTAACAAGCGTGTATTTAAAATATAAAATAAAACAAACAAAAAACAACATTTATTAAAAAAAGAAAACGTATCTTTTTTTTAACAAAAAATTTGAAGAAATGTTTGAGCGGTTTGCAAAATAAGTAGAAAGCCACTAAAGGAAAAAAGAAATTAAAAAGCACTTGTTCAATAAATTTCTTTTTCTGCTGTTTTTTATATAATTCGTCTGTTGACACGTACACGTAAATTTACACAAACAAAATACACGCGATTTTTTGTTTTTGTCCTGATGCTACTACCTACTATTCAATTTTCCTTGGTATAAATGGTACCCCACAATTTCAAAATAATCAAGGCCGAAGGTTGTAACCCAAGGACGTCATTGTAAACAAAACAATTTTTTTCAGAAGTCTGATAACTACATTTCTTTAAAGAATGAAGTCAAATAGAATATAGTTGGTATAAATAAGAACAATTCTTTAAATATGTTAAATGTTATAAAAATGACAAATAAATTTTTTTTAAAACGCTTTTACTTTTTAATCCAACCACAAATGACAACCGAATTTGATGTTTGAATCGATTGAATTCTGAAGGGATATTTTTATACTTGCTTTGTGCTGCATACGTTCTGTTGTTTGTGTATTATCTGAAAAACGAATATCAAATTAAAAGTGAAATGCACTTATTCCGATCCCATGAAAAATGTTAATGTATATGGGCGCGATAATAATCACTGAAACCTTCAAGGAGAATTAAAAAAATGCCATAAAAATATGCATTTTGTAATACTATTAATAATACAAGTGTAAAGATTTATTTTAGATTTGTAAGAAAGAAATCTAATGAGAATTTTGTGATTGACTAAAAATCCAAATCCACTATCACACTTAAAGTAGAATGAAAATTCCCAGAAAACTATATAAATCCAAAAGGAAGCTTTACAAACTAATTTCTCGGGACTTTTACGCTCATAAAGAGTACAAAAAAAATAATAATTTGTCATCCGAAAACTTTCAGAAATCAGGTCTTTTTTTACTAAACTGGTTCAGCTTAAAGAGCCCTTAATTTATTTAATAAATTACTCTTGTTTTGATAGCGTTTTTGTCTCTAAAAGAGCAATTATAGGTATTTATTTTTCTGAAGGTACACATGTTTGACTGAAATATGGGAGTCATGGCGTGGGCCATTTAAAGGCTTCCTCTCTAGGGAATCTTTTAAGAATCTTTTTCGGAGTGCTAATTTAATGGTTGGCTGGGTTTAAGCAGTAAAACAACCCTGATGAAATGAAAAAACATAGTGTTTAGAAAAATTTCTAAGAATAAATTTGTATTATAGGATTTCAAATTTTTTCCGCATTATTAGACACATACATTATATCTGCTTTCAGACTATCATACTTTTTTATAATACTTAGGTATTAGACAAGTCATAATACTGCGTATTATAATGTGAAACGGGCTTTAGTTGCACCATAACTGAGTTAATTTGCACAATGAGAAAATAAGGTATTATGAAAATGAAGAATAAAATATTTAAAAGCTTCTGCAAATATAATGAAAACAAAAAACCTTTGTGTATTTAAAAACCATATCTGTGCCAGAGAACTTTAAAACAAAAACTTTTCTTGATTTTATCATCCACTTAAATGTTCACTCACATTTATTAATTGAAAACAATCAACGTTAAATAAAATCAATGAGTAAATTGATCAAACATGTTTTATTTACATTCTAAACTGCCAAAATGCTTAATTGACCAAAAATTATAAAATTATTATAATATATAATAATAATATATAATATTATTTAAATTTATAAACGTTTATTTATTGAGTTCTTTTATTGAAAATTTAATACATTACTACTTTAATTAAATTACCCTTAAATTAGACGATTATTTACTTATTCGCGATTAATACACAATAATACGCGATAGCAATTTTATCACTGTTTTACTACAAGATCTTCACTGGTTGACGTTTACACTAAGAATGAATCAGCCTGTATGGCCGTGGCTTTTATACACCGAATGTTAAGGCGGTTCTTGAATATTCTAGAACTTCCTTCATTTGTTATACAGTAGAATATTTCTTTACTACGCATTTATCATTTTAGACACATGATGATTGTTATTTGATTCTAGAACCTTCCATTATCATTTTGAATTAATAATACATGTTGTGAATTTTAATTAGTTGTTTGCAATGTAGGTGTTTGTGTAGTAGTAAGTTGCGTTTATTTTGATTGCATTATGTTAGTTGTTATTGTTTTGTGATCAAAAAGTTATTGTAGAGATTTCTGGCTTTGTAAACAGACACAATTGGTCATTTCGTTTTACTTTGTCGGTGACAACTATTTTTATTTCTTTTTATGACCAAAATAAAGTATCTTCGCAATATGGCCGTCCACTTAAGCCTTTTCGTCCCGAATAGATTCAACATTACCTCTGCCTTATTTGGCCACTTTTTCCAGGTGAACAACTTTTATTTTTGTCCTCGGATTATGGTATCTCTGTATCCGGTTAACCACTTTATTCAATTTTTTTATTACCTTGTATGGCGCCTCCCAGTGGGTTTGCAATTTAGGAGACAGTCCTTTCTTGCGCTGTGGGATATATTGTAGAACCATTTGTCCTTCAGTAAATCCCTCCGTGTTTTCTGCTCGATCATACCTGGCTTTCGCTTTATCGCTGGGCATGCGGTTACAGACAAACTCATGAAGCTCATGCAGGTCTTCTTACGCTTAAGGAACATTTCCATTGTCTTCGGCTGCAGGTCCCGGTTTAATACCAAATTCTAAATCTGCTGGCAGTTTTAGTTCTATCCCGAACAAGATTTTTCCTGGACCACGTAAAATTGAATCATGTCCAGCTGACCGATAAGCTAGTAGGAACTTTGGTATATGCTCATCCCAATCCTTCTGGTGTGTATTGAACACTTTTCTGAGATATTCCTCTAGGGTACGATTAAATCTTTCTACCATGCCATCAGACTGTGGATGGATAGGTGTCGTTCTCGTCTTTTTGATACCATATACGTCACACATCTCTTTGAATATGGACGATTCAAAATTTCCTCCCTGGTCTAAATAAGTTCTAGTAAAACACCGTATCGACGCACCCAATTGTTAACAACAGCGTCCACTACTGTTTCGGACTCTTGGTTTGGAATGGCATATACTTCAGGCCATTTGCAAAAATAATCTATAACCACTAGTACATATCGGTTTCCCGCATCACTAACAGGGAATGGACCTGTAATATCAATAGCTATCCGCTTAAAGGGGGCACCTGCGTTGTATTGCTGAAGCTTGACACGACTCTTTCTTGTAGGACCCTTGGCCGCAATGCACTGTTCGCAATTTGCTATCCAAACAAATTATCGGCAGCCCACCCAGTAAAATCGTTGCTTTATCTTTTCCAGCGTCCATATGACCCCCTGGGACCATTATGAAACTACTTCATTACCTTACTTCTTTTAGAAGTTGGCACGACAATTAAGTCCGTTGTGATTTTGCCATCTGTACTTTCACAAGATCGGTAAAAGCACCCATTTACCACTTTCAGAATATTCCACTTAGGCCAGTACGATTTTGCTAGGCGGCTTATAGCCGATATTTCATTATGGTTCGGTCTTTTGTTATTTTGCTTAGCCAATATAATTTCTGCCAAGATTGGGTCCTCATTCTGGGCGTTCGGCCAGTTTTAACCCAATTTGAGTAAGCCGCACGTCAATAATGCATCCCTTTTTCTCGACATTAGTGCAGTGCTTGCACTTTACATTGCATGGCCGTCTTGAAAAGGCATTAGCGTTGTGTTTTTCGCCTCTTCTATGCAGACGTTTAACCCAGCGTGCGAGCTGCCCTTCAGGGTTCTTAAATTGCATTAACCAACCTAGTGCGGAGTGGTCCGTCCTTAAGACAAAATGTTGAACATATGAGTACTTGTGGCAATGTTTAACACAATCCAGCGCTGCCAAAAGCTTCCGACGTGTAACGCAGTAGTTTCTTTCGGGCTTTGAGAGTACCCTCCTGTAGTAGCCAATGACCAATTCTGTTTCATTAATCTCCTGAAAAAGCACTCCTCCTATTCCATAGCCGCTTGTATCTGTGTTCAATATGTATTTCTGTCCAGCTATTAGGCGAGGACTGGTGCCGTACACAGAAGTTTCTTAAACTTCTGGAACGCTTCTGCCGCTGCTTTACTCCAGTGGTATGGTTGCAACTTCCTTGTGAACTCATGTAAGCTAGCAGCCACTTGAGCAAAGCTTGGCACAAGTCTCCTGTAGTATGTGCAAAGCCCCAGGAAACTGCGCAGCTAATGAAGATTTTGTGAACGAGGTCAGGTCTTTACTGCCAGCGATGCCCCAAATATTTAACCTCCTTTCTAAACAAAGCACATTTCTTAACACTTAATTTTAATCCTGCAGCTACTATACGCTTAAATACTTCGTCCAGGTTTTTAAAGTGACCGTCAAAAGCTTTCCCCAGAGCCATAAACCACTAGTCGCGCTAAAGTCAGTTTTCTCCTTGTCTTTATCGGCTATCTATACTTGCCAATAGCCGCTCTGCAACTCCAAGATATAGAACCTTCTTGTTCGGCCAACGTGTCTAAGGTATCGTCAATGTTAGGCAACGGATGTCTTTCGTGGTGACGTCATTAAGCTTCTTGTAGTCAACGCAAATCGTGGTACTGACGTCTTTCTTCTTTACTAGAACAACTGGCGATCTTCACGGACTCGAGGATGGCTCAATGACTCCGTTCAGTTTCATTTAGCTGACAAATTCCTTGACCTCGTTTCGCTTTGCTAGGGGAACACTTCTACGTGCTTATTTTATAGGCCTCGCTTCGCCAGTATTAATTTCGGCGCCGTGTTGCAATCCCATATACCGTAACCCCATATTGGCTTTATAGCACTTTTTCCTATGCTATAAACCCATAATTTGGGTTTGGGGTTATCGCACAAAATAAAATGCAATAAAGCCAATATGGGGTTATAGCACAAATTTTTAAATTTTAAATATGGTATTATCTCACTTATTCGAAGGGAATAAACTCATATTGTATTATTAGACATTTGTATACAAATGAAACCAAATGATTTTGTAGGGTGTACGAATTAGCCCCCACGAACAGTTATAAATTAAAAATTTTATTTAATTTCTTTGTTTTCTTACGCCATATTTTCGTAAATCTCCGTTACAAAATATTACTTGATTAAGTTCGACATTATAGCTATAGTACTTGTGAGCGTTCGGAGAATATGCCAACCATAAGAGTAATTCTGTTTTTTTTTTTTTCGTGAGTTTTTGTGAAAGGTATCCATCGTATGAGTTGAAGGATTTGCGACTCGCTGATTCCATTAACAAAAGCAAAAGCACAAGCTATTAGTTGCGCTTTATAAGTTCTTTTTCCGAAAAAAGAATCAATTATAAATCCGGGAACATTAGAAAAATTTATAATATCGCTTTTATTTAGTAAGATCTTCCTTGCGTTTAAACGATTACTCTCCATTCTTTTAAAATTTTCCATATTTATTTTTAAGCAGCATACGCAAAACTGTTTTTAATATTCGCTTTTTATGTGATAACATAGTTATTAGGCAATTCAATGCAAAACAGGTTTAACAGTTAGTTCACTCTCTATTATTGATTGCAAAAAAAAACCCAGCAGAAAATTCAGTATGCCATGAAAAAATAGTTGTAAAGGATTGATTTCGATTATTTTCGAAATATATGAAAAGTTTAAATCACTTATATTCCGCATTTCGTAAAAGGGGAAACCATAATTTTGCAAAAAAATATTATAATAGAAGGGAATTTTCCCTTGTACGAAAAGTTAAAATCAGTCATACTATGTTATTTCTATAAAAAGGAAACCAAATTATTTTGTCTTTTACAAAAACAATTTGATAATATATTACATTAGAGTTAGAAGAGCACAACAGGACGTTCATAACAACAAGTTCAATTTATAATATATTTATTCCATAAAAAGAAATTCACAATAGGTTTATTTTGTAAAAGGAACAATATTTTGTTTTAAATAGTTTTTGTTGTTTATGTACAGTTATGTACAAAACATATTATTATTCCTAACAAATGAATATGGAACATAATTCATAAGATAATGCATGTGATACAAAATTTTTTAATTATGAGGTTATCGCACAGAAAAAAGTGCAATAAAGCCAATATGGGGTTATAGCATAAATTTTAAATTTTTAATATGGTACTATCGCACTTATTTGAAGGAAATAAACCCATATGGGACTATAACACATCGCTGGTGTTATAAAGCCAATATGGGGTTATGGTATATGGGATTGCAACACGGCTTCTTAATTTCATATTTCACAACTGCCAGTCAACCATGGCTTTTTTATTGAGGCCGAATACGCCGGCATGTTTTCTTAGCAACTGCTTTGCTTTGTTTCTGTCAGAAGATGTTAGTTCTGCCACCCATTTTTGCACCTGTTCTGCTAGTAAATTTCGTTCTCTGGCTGTTATTTACGGAGCTTACTGAATTCGCCGCACAATTGACTATGGCTTCTGCTGGATCACATCGACCCGTTTCAAATTTCGGTTAATATTCTTTTCGCTATTGGACAGATTAAACACTCTCATAGGAACTCTCCCATCATCACAGAATCTTACGAGGGCTTTAGCTGTTAAAATGTCGTCTTTTAGTTGTTTTGGTTCTACCACCCACAACGGGTTATCCACACAATCTGCCTCCACACGTGCCCATACTATAGTGTTCGCCTGAGGTGGTAATTTCTTACATTCAATGGCAAATAGCTTTTTTTTGCGGTCCTGTTCCTATAACCAAAATCTAGAGGTATATCGACGTTGCGCCAAATCATTATTAGTTCTCCCATGGTGACAACAAATAAATGTTCAGCGCTGATGTTAGCGATGGTCAGTCTTACCCTGACTCTTCCAGACAGTGGCTGAACTTCCAGTAGCGGTGCGCAGTCGTACATTATTTAATGGTTACACTGTTTCTTTTACTAAATCGGGCCTTATTATGGACTGTGACGCTCCCGTATCTATGGTGAGGACTTGCTTTCTGCCGTTGATAAGACCACAAACAGTTAGATTGCTATTTTTTGTTGTACAATGAAAATCGAGCTTGTGAGGCCATCGGTTGTGGGAGCTAGCACTTGCCCCTAAGCGATAGCTCAATTTAATTTAACGGTGACTCAAACGATTTGGTGTTGTTCGCCCGCTTGATGTCCCTCGCTGACGAAGCAGATCTTGATCTTTTCTTTGTAGATCTGCAGTTGCGCTGGAGGTGGCCGACTTTACCTCAGCTGAAGCATTTTGCACGAGACTTTCCTTCTTCATCACTCGTTTTATCATCTAGAATTTAAAGTTCGCCCATTTGCACTTTTAGTTCATGTAAATCTTCTTCCACTTTTCTCCCTAGGCCGGACAATTTTTCGTCAAACTCGCTGACTCTCAGCTCTACGACGTCCACTCGTTTACCGAAAACTTCTGATATTTGTTGAAATTTCTCGTTTACCTCCGCTAAAAGCCGTTCCCCGTTTATACTATAGCTTTCTAGTATTGCTTCTTAAAGCTCTTGGTACCCTTAAATTAGATTATTTACTTATTCGCGATTAATACACAATAATACGCGATATCAACTTTATCACTGTTTTACCACAAGATCTTCACTGGTTGACGTTTACTCTAAGAATGAATCAGCCTGTATGGCCGTGGCTTTTATACACCGAATGTTAAGGCGGTTCTTGAATATGCTAGAACTTCCTCCATTTGTTATACAGTAGAATATTTCTTTACTACGCATTTATCATTTTAGACACATGATGATTGTTATTTGATTCTAGAACCTTCTATTATCATTTTGAATTTATTATACTTGTGTATTTTTATTAGTTGTTATGCAATGTAGGTGTTTATGTAGTTTTGTGGTTTTTGTTGCTTCATATTAGATGTTATTGTTTTGTGATCAAGAAGTTTTTGTAGAAACTTTCGTTTTACTTTGTCGGTGACAATTATTTTTATTTCTTTTTATGACCTAAATAAAGCATCTTCGCAACAATATAATATAATTAATATACTAAAGTCGACTCTTGCTAAAGTATACTCTAAACTAAAAAGCTCTTATTATCTTTTTTGCTTTGATAGTCGAAAATAAAGCATACTTTAAGTCGAATAGACTTTAACTGGGTGTCAACTTAAGTTTGATAAATGTTTTCATACAATTTCTAATCAAACATTAGAAAAAAATAATCCTGTTGTTATTTTGTTCACTTTGGTTTAAAAATCAGATAAAGAGTATTGTGTTCTTAAACCAAATAAAATAATTATATAAAAATAAGTTAAAAACAGCTTTAGCTATTTTTAAATTTAGAGTTGACTTCAACGCCAAAAATATATTTGAAATTGTCTATGAATGAGTTAGAGTCGACTCTAAGTAAAACCGACTTTAGCTCCCTAAAAGTAGACTTTATTTTAACTATGAATATGGGCCAATTTTTCTATATTATTTGGAACAATGACGTAACTCCACTCAAAAAACTAAATATAGAGATAGAGAATTAAAAAATAAGAAAGAAACATCAAATGAAAAAATTAACAATCGCCCATATTTCCAAAGTTTCGGGCCTCTGAAAATTTCAAAATTTTTAAAATATCAACATGGGTATAATGTTAAAGCCTTCGAAGCTATACTTAAAGAAATACTAAAATTCATTTAAAAATGCTTAACGCTTTAAGAGTCGATGGCATTTTTATGTATTTTTTTTTTTAATATTTTATTTTGTCACCTCTATACTTGTTTTTTTATTGGAGTTACTTCACTAAACTAGATTTAGATAAATGGTGAAGGGTACATAAGACTTGGCAACCTACAGTTGATTAAAGAAATTTTTTCAACAAAGTGAAATAATGGAACTTTAGTTCTCTCTTTAGCAACTACCAATGTTAGGAAAAAAAAATATTCAATTAAAATGAAAGTAGTAAATATAGAAATACATAAATAAATATCGTTAAGAATATACAAAACAAATTATTTTACGGTAGGTTGATTATTATAAGAAACAAAAAGATAATTGAAAGGCTTGTTAGCTTGATGAAATCAAATCCGTATATCGCAAGGGTAGTCTTCTCAAAATGGCTGATGAAAGATCTGAAATGCAAGACAAAGAAAAATACGAAAACACTTAAGTCATTAAATTCTAGAGGATTGGAAGCGTCTCCTATACATCATTTCATTCTTTTGATATGACATTCCGAATCTCAAAATGGTCATCGTCTTGTCTTAATAAAAAAATAATTATTTTAAGCTCATTTTGGAAGTGAAATTTTCGTTGCTAATTCTTAAACGAATTTCGAACATTTACTGCAACTAATTTTCGTCATTTGTCAGATGTTATTTTTTTCTTTCAAACGCATATTCACAATATTGTCTACTTACTTATTAATTTACAACTTTATCAACTGGTTTTCGTAATAACTATTTCAACCTCAGTTAAAAATTTTATTACTTTTCAACCTGTTGATGGATGCTGCTCATAATAGATGTGAATAAATTTACCTTTCAAAAGATAAAACTAATCTTTAACATTGAGTATGTACGAATAGGCTTTTAAACAACAGTACACATAAAAACTACTAAACTTATTAGTGTATTAATAAAAAAACAAATAAATTTTAAAAAATAATTTGGCTCCTCATGAGTTCACTACTTTTTTAAAATTTTACAGCCGTATGCATAACAAAAACTTAGAACGAGTTTGACATAAGTGCAGAAATTGAGCAGGATTTCAGTGTGTTTTGCCATAGGGCCAGCTACTTAAAGTTATTGTAGATAGTTAAAATGATCCGTAACTACATTCTAGAACTACCGCTAGTTGCAAATTGTGAGAAGGGCCATGAAGAGACCTTGCTTAATTTCAGGAGTAATGCTAACCTCATGCTAACTTTTTGTTATGCATAAGGCCGTTAGTATTTTCTACAAAATCTCTTCAAAATTTTTCAAACAATATCCATATTGACATAATCGCACTCCTCTATGGAAAGTTTAAAGGTACATAACTCAAAAAATATGGGCTACTGACTATTTTTTCACTAAATTTTTTTCGATTTGCAACATTGTTTTCATTTAGAAAACAACTTGTAAATATTTATTAGCGCAAAAATTAAATTTAATTAAAATTATCAACTCAAAAACTGGTTTTTTTAACCTCTAAATTTGCTTTTGACTATTATATGTCAGAAAAGAAAAACTATTGTGCCAAATTTGAGCAATCTAAATTGTTCGACGGGCCTTCCAAAGGTATAAAAGAGAAGTTTCCACTAATAATAGTAAATCCATAGTTTTTTAACAATAGTTATTAGGATTAATTGGTTAAAGTTCTTCCTGCACTCCCAGCTAATTGCACCACTTGCGAATGTAAAAACGTATCCGGTATATGATTTTCTATCGTCGACGTTTGAGCCTCAGTTTGCATCAGCATATCCTTCTATTCGTTTGTTGGCTGAGTATACAAGTCCAGTATTTTGTGTATGCTTCAAGTAACGAAGTACTTTTTAGCTGCTATTCAGTGTCCTGTTCTATAATTCGTATTAAATTGGCTTAATATGCTAACGGCATGTGCTATATCAGGTCTAGTGAAAACGGCAAGATACATAAGAAACCCGATCAAATTCTGGTATGGATACTTTTCTGCTTGATTTCTTTCATTTTCTTCTTTGTGACACATTTCTTTACAAAGTTTTTCACTTACATTGATTGGTATTTTCACAGGTTTGCATTCTTCCATTCCAAATCTTTCTAAAAGTTGCTGAATATATTTTGATTGTGACATGGAAATTGTTCAATTTAATAGTCTTTCATCTCGAAAGATTTTGCCAATTCTTCTTTATTATTTCTTATCATATTTTGGTTATTTGATAGTACAACTAGATCATCTACGTAAATTGCAATAAGTGCAATATCGGGGCCATTTTTGCGCATGTATACACATGGATCACATTGTGACGCAACCATATTCATTTCTTTCAAGTTTTCTGTTAAATTTTTCGTATTATAATCTTCCAGATTGCTTCAGGCCGTAAATTGCTTTCTTCAAAAGACATACTTTATTTTATATTTTAAAGCTTCCTCAAGGTGTAAGACTTGGTGCAGGTCGTTAGTCATTTCCATAAATATTTTTTTTATGACACCCACAAAATCGAGCTAGTGATTTCATTGTAGTCGATACCAGGATGTTGAGTGAAGCCCTTTGCGACAAGTTTCTACAATTAATTGAACCATCTATTTTGTATTTTGTTCGTAATGTCCACGAGTATTCGATAATTTTTCTTCCTACTGATCTATCAACTGTTACCCAAGTTTCGTTTTTTATCAAGGTTTCATATTCTTTTATCATATCTTTACGCCATTTTTCGGCTTCGGAACTGTTAAGAGCTTTGGTACTAGGTTTCGGATTACTAGGTGTAATAAGATTTGCTGAATGGTATTCTTCGTCGTTTGTTTCAACGGACTTGTCCCTGTTGTAATCGTTATATTTTACCAAACGCTTAGCCTTTCTGGGTCTGCCTCTTTTTCCACTTAAAATTTTCCTGGGACGACCCCGACCACTTGCTTGTCTTTTTCGGTTTCATTTTTCTTTCGCTATCGTTCACCTGGCTTTGTTCTTGGTATTGGGTTGGGAGATTTCGTTAGTTTTGGTTAAAATGCAATTCTATATCACTTAAGGTGAACTCTTCGTATTGGTTCTTATTTGAGGATGGCATAAATATAACGTCACGGCTACGACGTATTTTTCTGGCTTCATTGTCCCATAATCAGTAGGCTTTGGACGTCTCGGAGTATCCTATAAAAGTACATTTTATCGACTTGGGATCGAATTTTCTCTTACCTGGTGTTTTATCCAGCATGTATCTGTAGAACCGAATTTCTGAAAATGACTGACGCTCGGAGTTTTACCTGTCCAAATTTTGAAAGGAATTTTACCGCTTAAGCTTTGAGATGGGCAACGATTTTTTATATACAGGGTGGCTGATGAAAGCCGAAAACAAAAAAAAAATGTAATAACTTTTTTTCTATTTAATGAATGTGGCCAATTTTTTTTTATTTTGCAGATTGATTGAGACTTGTAAACAATTTTGCCGAGCATGGGACATTCAACAAAAGACCTTACCATCGAAACCCTTCAGTCGAACGGAGGAAATAATCGCTGCTGTAGCTGCTGCGATACAACACAATCCAAGAGTTTCGATAAGAAGCTTATCTGCTCAAATGGGTATAAGCAGACAGTCATTACAGTCATTTATGCACAAAGATTTGGACTTAATCCCATATAAAATTCAAATGGCCAACAAACTGAACGCTGCAGACTTTGCCGATTCGCTTGGAATTTTGCCAAAAGATGCTTCAAATGGTGGAAGAGGATGGAAACATGTTGAACTGTCTTCTCATGTCTGACGAGGCCCATTTCGATTTAAACGGCAACGTAAACAAACAAAATTGTCGAATATGGAGTGCTTTCAACCCACAGACACTCCATGAGACGGAATTGCATCCACTTCGTGTCACAGTGTAGTGTGCAGTTTCATCACGTTACATTGTCGGGCCCTACTTCTTCGAAGAAATCGGTCACCCCGTTACGGTTACTGGAGACCGTTACTTGAGCATGTTGAGAGAGTTTTTCTATCCAGAATTACGCCGAAAGAGAATTCCTTTTAACTCTGTGTGGTTTCAGCAAGATGGTGCACCTCCTCACAACCTGTTATGACACAATTGCGACGAAAATTTCCCAATAAGCTGATATCCAGAAATCCCAAATTCCGTTGGCCACCAAGGTCGCCTGACCTTACTGCACCTGACTTTTTCTTGTGGGATTATTGCAAACAGGAAGTTTACAAAGCAAAACCAACAAATTTGAATGAACTAAAGCAATCCATTCGAGCAACAATTGCGGCTATTCCTGCCTCAACTCTCCAAGCAGTAATGAAAAACTTTTTGCTAAGATGCCGCACATGCGTCAACGAGCAGGGGGGGCATAAAAATTCCATTATTTTTAAAACAAATTAAACTATATTTAATAAAACTGAATGAGCTTTAACATGAATAAAAGAAAGATGTATTCCATACACTGCAGAAAAAGTTATTTGAGTTTCTTAATATTCATCAGCCACCCTGTACTTTGCCGTAAAAACTGCTTCAGCCCAAAAACTTGGAGGTAATCTGGACTGGATCAGCATACACCTTGCCATGTCTAATAAAGTTATATTTTTCTCTCTGAAACACCATTTTGCTGTGGTGTATATTCAACGCTTAATTCGTGTCGTATTCCGTGGTTCTTCAATAAATCCTTCATATGGTTTTTGACATATTTAGTGCCATTATCAGTGCGGAGGCACTTTATTTTCATCCCAGTCTTTCTTTCAGACATATTTTTGTATTCTGTGAATTTTTCTATAACTTCGTTTTTGTGTTTCATAAAATATATTTCACACCATTGACTTTTATCTTCTATAAATGTGACCAAATATCTGTTACCACCAAATGACTTTACTCGCATTGGTCCACAAACGTCATGAATCAAAGCTAATTTTTCCTCACTTCTTCTAGTAGATGGCTTAAATGGTATTTGGGATTGCTTCCTCCGAATACAAATTTAAGTTGAGAAATTTGTGTTCTCTGTTGTCCGCATGCCGATGACCTTTTCCTTTCTCAACATTTCTTTTAAATCTTTTTCATTGAGGTGACCAAATACCTCATGCCAATCTTTAAAAGTTTTTTCTCAAAACTCTCGTTTACGTAAAATAAATTTGTATCACGCTTTGCGACAAATAGCTTTTCGTTATTTTTAAGATCTCGAACTTTGGCTTCATGTCCTTAAAAGTTACTTCCAAACTATGCTGAGTGATTTTAGAGACAGATAACAAATTTGTTCTTAGATCTGGCACGAACAGCATTTCATTTAAATTTATTTTACAATTTAAACTTTCTAACTTCATGCTGCTAAAACTCCGAATTTCGGTTGTATTGTTTTTTGCCAATGCTAGGCTAGTGTTTTCGTATTTGTGTTAAAAATTTCACTGAATTTACTTTCGTCATATGTAGCACATATGCGAAGAAGCGCTGGAATCTAAACACCACTTACCCTAATAGTCTTGTACGTTGTTAAGTACCTCGCTTATGTCACAAGAAACTTCTTTTGTGCAGCTTGGTTTCTTCTTCACAAAGTTTTTAGATTTACAATCTATGTAGTGCTTTATGACCAATTTTCCCACATGTGTGACAGGCGTATTTAAACTTAATTTTCTCACTGTTGTCATTTTTATTGTAGAAGTTTTCTTGTTTTGGGATTACATTGCACCCTCGATGCTTTCGTTACTATTACGTTTGCGTACCTCAAATTCTTAAGAAGTTTTACTTTTAGGACTTCAGTTGTTGGCAAATTTTCCTGTGATTCGACCGCAATTCGGAGAGTCTCGTATTAGTTCGGAATGATGTACAACAAAAGTATGGTTAATAGTTCATCTATTATTACCAACTGCATTCCTTTAAGTTTATCAACTATTTCGAAAAATCTGTGCACAAAATCCCTCATATCATCGCCGCATTTCATCTTAGTCAATATAAGCGACTTTAACAACATTGCCTGACGAGCAGGGCCACGTGAGTGATAAACGGAATGTAGCTTGTCCCAGACCTCTTTTGATGTTGCACAATTTTTTATTTCTTGCAGTTCACATGGACTAATTGATAATATTAAGTCCGACTTAGCCTTTTCATCGTTTTCCTGCCATAAAAGAGCTTCTGTCGCATCTTTTGATTTTACACATTTGCCACAGACGTATTTCCATGCTTCGTTTTTCACCAAAAGCGCTTGCACTTGAATTTTTAAAGTATCAAAATTTTCCTTATTTAAAGGTTTGATTTTAACCGTCGCATAGCTCATCTTCTGTTTTCTGCGACGTTGAGTATTCGATTTATTTAAATAAAAATTCTACTTTGCTTTCGAAAAATTTTTAATTCTTTTAATTTATTTTATATTTTTACGGTTAAGAATTCGGCGCAGTGGAAGCGTGCTGGACCCATAACCTGTTAGTTTTATTTCAACGACAAGACTAATTTCACAGTAAAAGTATTCTTGTGTATAAAGAATAAAAACTATTATACTAAATGACAGTTAAGTAATTGCTACATGAGAAATAAAAATATGATATCATATTTGATAAAGTATTTTTATTTCAACACAAACTTTTTGTCTGACTTAAACTGTTTATATTTTTAAATGGTGACTTAAGCGTCCATCATACCAATTGGAACTGTTTTTCAAAAAACTCTGCTAGTAAAGTACTTTAAATGAGAAGACTGCTATTCTGATCTACGAGGAAGGCACCCTATCAAACTCTGAGTTTGTGGGTGAATTCTTCGAGAGAATGGAGGAGGCAGTTGACGAGGACGCCCTCTTGGACTCGGATCAAGATGACGCCAACGTCACAATCGTATCCGCAAACAGGGATGGTGAAGGTAACTCAGGTAAATCTTCACCACTCTAAAGCAGCTTCCGCTACACTACTCCTCCGCATCTCAGAGAGAGGGGAGGAGCTTGTATTAGCCCAAGAACCATGGCTTCATCAAGGCAGGGTTTGCGGGCTCGGTGTTAGAGGCTTCAAGCTGCTATACATGAATAGTCAAGGTAAGATCAGATCATGCATAGTGGCTAAAAGCAATTAGAATATCTTCATTCTCTCTGATTACAGTGATGAGGATACGGTAGCAGCTGCTTGGGAGACAAACAAGGGCACGGTCATAATTGTCTCCTGCTACATTGGACTTGAGTGCCAATCGCCCCCACCAATGTTTCGCAGAGTGATTAAGATGGCAGCTACACGAAATCTGCCGGCTATTATTTGAGCGGACACCAATGCACACCGTGTCGTGCGGGGTAGCTCTGATTCCAATGCAGGGGGTGAGTCTCTTTTTAATTTCATTCTTTGTAACAATTTAGACGTTGTGAACGTTGGGTCAGAACCCACTTTTGTTGTGAATAGAAGGGAGGTTCTTGACGTGACGCTAGTAAGTACTAAGCACTAAGATTTGATTAGGGCATGGAAAGTCTCTAGTGACTGGTCGTTCTCTGATCATAAGTTTATGAATTCGATGTGGTAATTCGGGTACATGGGATCATGCCCCGACGAAACAGAAGGAAAACGGACTGGGAGCGACAACGGTCCCTCCTCTCAGATTTTCTTTTGAGTCCACCGAGAATAGAAAATAGGCGGGACATTGAAATTGCGGTGAACGCATTAACCAATGCGTTTGAACGTGCGACTTCGGAATCTTGCAGAATGAATATCTGCCGAGGTAAGAACAAACCACCCTGGTAGAGCTCGGTTATTGCGAAGGCATGTAAAGCTTCCCGTAGGCTTTTCAATGAGGATAAGAGATGGGGAAACTGGTCAGCTTACAAGTCCTCTGTGAATAGATTTAAAAACATGGTAAGAAATGCAAAGCAAAGGTCTTGGAGATACTTTTGCGGTGCAGTGGAGGGTTCTTCCGAGGCGAGCAGACTTCGTAAAATCCTATCGCCAACGCCCATTGTCCCTAGTTTCATAAAGAAACCATGTGGCAATTGGACCTTGAGTGCACAGGAGACCCTAAAGGTTCTCATGGAAACTCATTTTCCGGGCTGTGCTCCTTTCAGGGGAGAAGACTCAGCCACCCTTGACTGCCGCGCATCAGTTCCCTTCCCTATAAATAGGGAAGGACTTATGTGGGCTCTGGGTAGTTTTGACCCGTTTAAATCAGCGGGTCCTGATGGCATTATACCGGCTGATCTACAGCATAATGCGGATATTGTTTTACCATGGTTAATTCGGATATACACAGCATGCATTGCATGATCGTATATCCCAGAACCGTGGACTTTTTGCTCCGTGGTCTTCATTCCCAAGGGAGGGAAGACTACGCACACTGAACCGAAGGACTTTAGACCTATAAGTCTATCCTCCTTCCTCTTGAAAACTTTGGAATGAATAATTAACCACCATTTGAGGAGGACGATTAATCCGGACCGACTCTCCGCCTCTCAACATACATATGTCAAGGGCAGATCTGTTGAGAAGGCACTATACACGATTGTGGGGTTTATTGAAAAATTCCTAAAGCATTAAGGATATGCATTGGTTGCCTTTCTAGATATAGAAGGGGCCTTCAACAATGTGAAACGGGAGGCCATTACGATGGCCCTGGAAGGTCTGAACGTAGATCGGTCCATAATAAACTTTGTATGGAATCTATTGACGAATAGGGTCATTACCTCCAGTGTGGGCCAAGCTATAGCTATGGTACAGGGTAGCTAAGCGGGGTACACCACAAGGGGGAGGGGGGTATTATCTCCCCTTCTCTGGAACCTCGCCATTAACGCATTGCTGACAGAAATGGACAGCAAGGGGTTCAGGACTGTGAAATATGCGGATGACGTTGCGGTTGCAGTGTCAGGAAAGTATCCTGAAATACTATTACAATGTCTGCAATCAGCGCTGGGTTGCGTCAGTAGCTCTTTCTGGGAATAGAGCGGCTATTTTTGGCAGTCCGAGACTGCATGGTCTTGCAGACTTATCGATCTGCAATGTTCCTAGGATAAACTAGTTTATCCGGTCCTCGGGGTGGTTTGGATATGGATCTTTGATGGTACCGTAGGACCTGAGTCTGATCCTTGCACATCCTATTCTAGGTGACACAACGGGACCTTTAGGACCCAAGTGAGTCGGTCTCACAACGCCGACAGCCTGTGCAACCTAACCTAACCTAAAGTACTTTATAAACATTGCACAATGGGGCAGAATCAAAATATTTTGGAAATAACTCAGCCATTTGTAAACGGCTAGACCGATTGGTTTAAAATCTTACACGAGCATAGCAGAAGAGTATTTTAACTTAAGTTTTGAAGCTGGGTACCATCCACTTTCCAGAAATGGCGCTATTTTGTCTAAAAGTTGAATGCCTCGCATTTCTTCAAAAAATTATAAGTCTTAACAGCCTATTTATTATCTTTAAAATAGTGCCTTAATCTACATGTTTATGTTTTAAAATGATTGATCATAAGCATTTTAAAAATAAATTTTTTAATTTTTTGATACCCTGTGCTCTAGTTTTTTTTTTCAAAATATTGGCTTCATTTTTATTTATTTATAAGCATTTAAAATACTTTATTAACATTTGAAAATCAAACGATAAGACATAGATTTGTATAGTTAAAGACCCTTTCGATCCTAAAATGTTCGGTATTTCCAATATTATATGATTGAACCTCTTTTACGTAGGATATTTGCACTATTAAATATTTTTGCGCTTTTCTTTTGACTTTTTGTATAAAGTTTATAGTACTTAGCTGAGGTCTTTGTTTTATATTAAGCCATTTAAGAGATTTTAGCATGAAGTTTGTTTTGCAATTTTCGAACTCTTTAAAAATGGTGTGTCGTGCAGCATGAGTATGAAATAGTTAAACGGAATTGGAAATGCAGTTTTACTGTTGTATTATAAATATTTACTGCAGTTATAGTAGATATTTGTCTTCTTATTCGTTTGAAAAAGGTGACTTTTTACCGATTTTTTTTTACAGATATAGTCTTGGTGATTGTTCAATTTTAAATTTTCATCAATAACTAAAGCCTAGATATTTTATTTAATTAACTTTTTCTATTTGTTTATTATTTTCTAAGTACTTTGTTGCTGCTAGCGTTAATTTTCATTGTTTTTGTTTCACTTTTGTTAAATTCAAATTTGTTCATATTCAGTCAGCTGTAATTTTTTCTATATCTTGGATTAGATTTCTGTAAATATCATTAATGTATATTTTAAATAAAAGAGCACCTAAAATCGACCTTAGTGATACACCGTAATCGTTGTTAACTACTTTAGGTTGTTAACTGGTCGAAACTCCAAATTTTTTAGTGTTGGCAAACTTTTCTATTGGTGTTACCATTGATGTCTTCCACTTTTTTAGCGATTCATTTATTATATGAAGCACTATTTCTCCACTTGTATTCGAACTACAGTAGCCACTCAGAAATTCGAATTTCTGGACATTTTAGCGCTCTAAAATTAAAATACAAAATTCAGATTTCCAAACGGCTTTTTTTTTCTTTTTTGTTGTAAGCACTAAAATTTTGACAATTTAGTTTAACCGAATACAAAGTTAAAATGGGAATCCCATTTATTTTCTATTGGTGTTACCATTGATGTCTTCAAATTCTCAGGAAATACTTATTTTTTTAACGATTAATTTATAATATTAAGCACTATTTCTCCAGTTATATTCGAATACTCAGAAATTCGAATTTCTGGAAAATTTTGCGCTCTAAAATTAAAATACAAAATTCAGATTTCCAAACGGTTTTTTTTTTTCTTTTTTGTTGTAAACATTACAATTTTGACAATTTAGTTTAACCAAATACAAAGTTAAAACGGGAATCCGATTTTATTAGATGATTTACAGATCTTGTTGATGTTGTTAGAGTTTAGGAGTTTTTTAAGTGTTTGTACGTGTACATATATGGTTCAACATTTATTAAAATAAGAAAGTGGACCTAAAATGCCAATAAAACGTAAGAAAAACACTTTGTCTTTACATAACACATAAAAAATATCAAAAAAAAAAAAAAAAAAAAAAAGATTGACAAAGGCGTTTAAGGAAAGCGTTCAGCACTGGACTTTAATGTAACCACTTCTACCATTAGCTAATTGGCTGTTACCAACACTTATTAATACGTATTCAATAAAAATTTACATAGCACTGAAATTATTAAATATTAAGGTATAATTCTACCTAAAAATCTTTTGCTTTAAGAACATGCTAAATACATATCTGACAACTCAATTAAGTGTGGATGCGCACTATATCCTTTACTAAACAGGAGATCAAGACTTAACCTAAACAAAATGTTGTTATACAATATTGACTTATGGTTCCCAAGTCTGTTTTAGCAAAACTTCTAAAGCTCCTTAAAAGAAGCTTTAAATCATCCAGAATAAAAATTTAAAAATATTAGACAACCTTTTCCGTAGATTCCCCACTGACTTACTACATTCCAATTTTAACACAAAATAATAAATTTGGGGAAGACTGATGCTGCCATTTAATAAAAAACGCAGATCGAATAATTTTTGAATTATAAAAAATTACTAAGATTCTCTTAGAAATTTGATTATTAAACAAATTTCCTAATAAAAGTGAAAAAAGGGTATATCCATTTCCGATCCCACAAAGTATATACATTCTGTGTCTTTATGCATAGCGAAGTCGATTGAGCGATGTCCGTCTCTCCGTCAGTGGGTAAAACACCTACCTCTAATTTTTCTATATTATGCGGAACAATGATTTAACTCAAAAAAAAAACCATATGAGGCGACAGAGAACTAAAAAAAAAAGTCGAGTAAAAAAATTGGCGCTCGTCTATATTTTCCAAGTTATGGAAATCTGGACTTTTCATAGAGAAGTACGATTTTGCATCATGTTTCTTAATACATCAATATGGATATTACCCCAATACTTTTTTTATTGGAGTTACTTCACTAAACAAGATTTACATACATGGTGAAGGGTATATACGATTCGGCATAGCCGAAACTCTCCGGAATAGTCTCTTGGTTCAAGTATTTAATTAAGTAATTTGTAAATGTTGTATTATTTTTAAGTAATATCTCAAACTATTGTACCTTATACAGCTGCGGTCAATATAATAGCACCACGCACAAATTTATAATGACTCTGGTTACATCTAGACCCTTTCCATCAAAAAGAACAATTTTGGATTCGTCAGCCTATACTTTACCCCACTTTTCCTTTGGCCAATTTAGATGTGCTTTAGCAAAAGACATGTGTTTAGCAAATTGCTTAGAGGAAAGAAGCGACACTTTTCAAGGACTGCAGGCATTGAGGCTGTTGTCTCGAAGTCTGCGGCGAATAGTTTTCACGCTTGCCGGCACATCCAAAGTTTTCGGCGAAATATGCTTTCCGAGACCCATAAATATGCAATTTTTATAAAATTATTACACGATTTAATACGAAGTATATTAAAAAAAAATTACTACATTCCGTTTTTACTTATTTTTCAAAATTTTGCAAAACAAAAAAAGACTTCTGGTGCTATTTTAATAACTGCACAAAATGATGTGTTGTCAAAAGATCTTCTATAACTGATTAACAGTTACGAAATTTGACAACAAATGTACACTCTGAGATAGCAAAAAAATGTAACTGGTTTGTACACTAAAAAAAATTATATAAATTTTTATATCTTTCAAATCAGAATATTGCAACTGGTACTATTATATTGACTGGCACCGTATATTTTTTTTTATTAGGTTTTTTTATACCTACTAGCAGTGCCCACGACTTCGTCCGCGTGTCATTAACAATTTTCTAAAAATTCAAATTTAGAAAAATGTGTTTTTAAAAATTTATTATATAGATCTGTAAACAGTGTTACAAATTTTCCATCTATAAATATAAAATGTGCTAACAACTGTTTTAGTACCATTTTACCGATAAAATTGGGTGACGTCACATTTGTATCTCTATTTTCTCTACGAAATTTCTTATTTTTACGATACAAAAAGCAAGGTTCTAAGGGACCTCCACACAAAATTTTAATCAAACCCATTCAGCAGTTTTTACGTGGTACGGACAGACAAAAATTCCAAAAATGGGTGTTTTGTTTTATTTTTACAATTTTCCTATTTAATTGAAAAGGCCTTGAATTCCCTTTCAAATGATACCCATATTGCCCCATTTTACAATCGAATGCTCAATATATGCCCTATTAGGTACAAAAACTTCGGAGGTCCGTAACTCCGAAACTAACCCTACAAGAACAGTGACCATCATTTGATCCATGAAATCCCTACAAGAACAGTAACCATCATTTGATCCATCAAATGACAATACTGATGATGGAAATATCCATCACTGCGTAGAACAAAGTTTCTATCACATTCTTAACGGAAAAATGAACAACTTGATGGAAACTTTTGTGTACATGTGATTTTGCATCTCCCTCTAACTAATTAATCTTTCCATTATGAAATACATATATCCGCACTGATGACAAAAGTACTTATCACACTTGATGGATTTACCCGTCACGATTGATGGATATACCCCCATTTGAAAAATCTAACTTTTATTAATAAAACAAAATTTAATATTTTCTAATATATATACATGTTACTTTTTAATATCTAAATAACATTTTACAGTATAAAAAATGACTTTATTTATAAGAAAATAATTAATTCTTATCCCTTTAAATATTTTTTTTTTTGTTGTAGTCTGTAGTGGCTTCGCTATACTGACTTCTTTATACTTTTTTCAAAATCAAACGCTCCTTGCCTTTGGAAAACACCTTAAAGTAAAAGAAGATATGTATACATTTATGTATAAATAATTTAATGCGCAATAAACAAATAATTTTTTGATTGACTAATCTGTAGTACCGTCCTCGTGGTACTACATACCAAGGAGAGGCTTCAGAGGGCTTGCTTATCCCACCTTCCATCCCAATTATATTTTTCTAGTAGGTGGTCGGTAAAAATTGAGCGCATCACAGTGCTGACATCCTGCGATGTCCCCTTAATCATATGTAAGTGTGATGTCTAAAAAAATATTAATGTAAGATTATTAAAATACTTTAAGCATGAACTTAAGTTATTTCCATTGCTTCATTGAAACCTTTTGTCTCCTCCAACTTTCTCTCCAACTCTTTCACCGCTAGAAGGTTTTGCAAAGGAAGCATGCTGACGACTTCATCAAGTTTTGAACACAATCTCTGTAATTCAACTGCTTACAATCCCAAATGCAACTTACGTTTCTAATTTCACGTTGAACTAGTATATTTATTTTAAATTCTTTGTTTTTTATTTATTTTTTCTTAAGTTTTTGCTTTTAATAATTCACCATACCACTTTTATAATTACTTGATAAATGCGTAATTTTCTTAACGTCACTAAAATATATTAGTTGTTTCACTCTTGCATATGATTTGGCAAACAACATTGCAACTGACAAAAAAATTTCTCTTCCTTATTTTTTCTTTAAAAAATTACAAAAATTTCTTAAAACCGGCTAAATTTTTACAACAAAATTAATAAAAATTTTGTTTAACCTTTGGCGCAATTTTAATTACAATACATTTTTTAAGCTGTATTTTATAGTTTGCTGGACTATTATCTATAAACTCAAAAATAAGATTTAGTCTATTAAAAAAAAAATTCATCCCAATTCAGTACCAAAAACGCTAAAACGACAACGCTGTGCAATATAAAATTGTTGCAAATGGGTTAGTGTACAAATTGTGTTAGTATTAGTTTCTGTCAAGCATTTCTTGCTGGGATTGATAATGGAAATATGGATCACTTCGTAGAAACTTGATGTAAACATTTGTATACGTGTGATGTCTGTAGCAAACAGCGTTACCAGTGACTTTTTTTCAAAGAATATAACGAAAACTTTGCTTGATTTTTGAAACAGATTTAATTAAAAAACTTTTCTTAAGCTATATTTCGAACTTTGCTAATCAAGTTTGAGAAAAAACTTAGATTTAATAAACAAAAAATTCATTTAAATTTTATACGAAAAGCCGTACAACGGCAACGCTGTTTTAGTATAAAATTATTGCAAATGTGTTAGTAGATAATTGTGTATGAATAAAGGTCTCATTAGTCTTTACTTTCTGTTGCTGTTCTGTGCCGTGCCGTTCTGCTTTTCAAATTATTGTAATTAGTTTTTCTGTAACAACAAACCAGCTGTTTATAATAAACAAAGAAAACACAATATACGACACAACAAAAACAACTACAATTGCAATGACAAAAATGGTTTGTTTACAATATTGCACTCACACTACCAAACAACTTCCAAGTAACTTAACGTTGAATTCTATTTTCTACTGATTCGAACGGAACAGAACAGAACGTCAAAGTAATAACAAACCACAAATACATATTTTCCATTTAACAGAAATTGATCAGCTGATTCGTCACGGAACGGAAAGTAAAGACTAATTCTGCCTTAAGTTTCCCTCACTCATTTTTTGCTGGGAAGGGTTGCCGCCAATTTTTTCACTTTACACTTTTTGCTTAAAATTGCATTTTACATCCCGTAGCCAACTTTTTTTTTAATTTGGAGCGGTGCCCGTAAACTAGATTTGTTCCTCAAATTTTTTCTTATTTTTTCATTCTCCACGGGGTTACTTCAATAAACTAAATGTTTTCCCAATTTGTTATATCTTGAGTACTTTTTTAACTATTTATGTATGTATATTTAAGCATAAAAAGTATACGAATTAACAACATTCTTATGGGATCGAATTGATACAAATTGAAAGATTCGCTGCTGCCTGCCCCTGTATTATATTAATGTTTTATAGGCCTAATTGTGATTCAAGATTGTATCTCCCTTTAAGGGCGGTTTACATGGTCATAGAAGTCTTACGACATGTCAAATTTTTGTGCAGAATAGTACCAGTGGAATCGTTTAAACCAAATATGTAATGAATCTGCACAAATTAAGAGAAATTACGGATGAAAATTTGACAGTCGTATGGCTCTCTGTTTTCTGAAAATGTTCAAAAGACAATTACGAATCATTAGATCAGGGATGCATTTTTCTGCAAACCGCCCAAAAACCTGTATATACCAATTGTGTAAACGCGAACAAATCTGTCGTAAGATTTTTACTTTAATTTTTTTAAATACGGTTGGATTTTCATATTATTTTCTCTTGGATTTTACGTACGTAAGGTCGTACCGTCTAAACCCCCCTTTACTCGTGACGTTTTTTTATACTGCCGCAACCTACTAAAATCATTTTGATCACAACTATAAAAAACATATGTTTCATATATATGACTCAACCACTTAGTTTTATCGCACATACACATGTGTTTTAATAATTTCACAATAAAAAAAATGTATCTATGAAATACTTTACATCGCAGTTTATAAAGTTGTCCAAAGTTCAAATTGATTGGATTTTGAATTTTGTTTATTCATTCTAGCCAGAATTTGCAAATAATTAATGTATAATATATTTATATACATATAAACCAACATTTTCTAATACTCACAATCAATATTTAATTCAAAACTTTATTGTCTACTATTTCTATTTGACTTATGAAATCTAAATTTGCGACCGGCAACTAAACTGGAAGTACAATAATAAGGCGAATCAATTGCATGGTTGCAGCGCAAGGCGAATTGATAAATAAATTGATGGCCAAGGCGAATCAATCTACCAGGTGGCAGCGTAGGCGAATTCAGTATTTTTTGCTGGTATACACGACTGTCAAACTCCAAATATAAAAAATATACACAAAGTTTTTATATATGGAGTTTGAGAGTGGTGTACGCCAGCAAAAAATACTGAATTCGCCTACGCTGCCCCCTGGTAATCGATTAGCCTTGTTCATGACCATGGTGAAATAATACAGGTCAAGGCGAATAAATTACCAGGTGGCAGCGTAGGCGAATTCAGTAGAATTCAATAATTTTCGCCAAAATCTGATATGTCAAACTCCATATATAAAAAATGTGTAAATTTTTTTTTGTATGGCGTTTGACACGTAACGTTTCGGCGAAAAGCAATGAATCGCTATTGAGACCATCTAGTATTGTTTCGCCACGCTCACTAGTATTTGAATCATGGTAAAATAATACTAGGTAGAGTCAATAGCGAATTCATTGATTTTAGCCGAAACGTTATAAAAAACTATATAAAAGTAAATTACACACATTTTTTATATATAAAGTTAGACATTTCAGGTTTTGGCGAAAATTATTGAATACGGGATTGCGACCACCTAGTATTGATTTGCCTTGGCTTAAACGTCTGCTTTACAATCATAATTCGGAAACCGAAGCAAGTGCTTAATTTTTCTGTAAAACATGCCATCAAGGCCAAGGCGAATCAATTACCAGCTGGCAGCGTAGGAGAATGCAGTATTTTTTGCTGGTATATGGTGTTTGATGTATAGCATTTCGGCGAAAATTTATAAATTCGTCATTGCAACCACCTAGTATCGATTTGCTTTGATTTCGCTGCCACCTGGCCATGGTGAAATAATACAGGTGAACGCACGGGCGAAAAAGCTCATCAGCTGTATACGTTGTAGTTGTCAAGCCGAATTGTGCTTGTTTATGAATGTTGTTAAAAAAAATTATTTATTAAACAAAATTTTAATGTATTTTGATTTCTAATAAAAAATGAAATATTTAAATTCATTAAAAAATTTGTGCGAAACAGAATCACATTTTGAAACTTTTAATTTTAAGAAAATTAGAAATGGAACGCGGAGGATGTCAAGGGAACTGCAAGTCGTAAATAATTTTGTAGATGCACAATTTGAGAAATTCTTTGATGTCTCCCTACACAAAGGGCATTCATCGCTTTCGTCAAACCAATCAAAAATACAGTTCCAACGAAACAAGTGGCCACAAGGCGTTGAACTAGTATTATTACGTGTTTCCTAGCACAATATACACTGGGGAACATTTCTTTCATTTTCTATTTTTCTTGTAAATGTCTGCTTATGGAAAAATCGTTTAAGAGACCTTTCAAGCTCAAAACGTTTTCTCTTGCGTTCCTTCCAAGTTTCGTATCTTGCTGTAGAAAGAGAAAAACTCACTTGTAGAAAAGTAACAATAAAAAATCTTATAGCCATACAAGAAGAATTCTGGCTGTAAGCAATATCGAATAAGAACATAACTGATGCCAGTAGCTCGTTTAGAAATTTGATATTTATCCGCACGTAGATAGAATAAAGGTTTTCAAGTAAGTGGGTGAGCATTGCATTAAGTTTGAAACTGTTTTTGTTTCTTTTTTGTTTCCGGTATTATTTCATCTTGCTCTTAAATATATGTATTTTCTCCAGTTTTTTTAAGACCTTTAGATGTAATGCAAGCCTACACGTTTCGACATGTTGTACAACTTCGATAGTAATAAAGTTGGGTGTTTTGTCTATAAATTATGCAACAATCGCCAGGCACAACTTTATTTCATATAGAAGCTATAACAGTAAGGATGTAATCCGATATGCTTTCGTATGTTGCAATCGATGAAGTGTTTGAGTAAGAAGAAAAAGAATGCAAACAAAAGTTAAGAAGGAAGCCAAAGTCGTCAAAAAATTGGTTAATAAAAAAGAAAAAATATTCTAACAACAAACTTTTAAAAACCTTGCACGCATTTCATCTAAATCCTCCATTTTAATTCATATATTAATTTTCTCTAAATGTATAGATTACTTTTGCGCTGTGTATTGCTATGTTGTCATTACGAAAATGAAAGGTAAAATAGAATAATGTTGTACGACATGTCCACTAACGTTGCCAAGAAATCAAAACTTCCTTTCGTACAACCAACACGCAACTTTATAAAACTACACCACAAATATTGCAATCTGTTGTACATCCTTCTCAAGTTGTACAAAAGGTCGCAAAGTGCAGTTCTTACATAATGCATCACCGCCGAATTCTGGTAAAAAAAATTTTAAAAATACTTGTCTAATTTTTTCCAATTTCTAGTTTGTTTTTTAATTTCTTCTTTTGACAGCATACATAAATTTTGTAGCAACAAATTCCGTGCAATCACCTGTATTAATTCGCCTTGCACCTGGCAATTGTATATTTCAAGGCGAATCAATACCAGGTGGTCGCAATGGCAAATTCATTAATTTTGCTCTAAACCTGAAATGTCAAATCCATATATGGTGTTTCAAGGCGA
This sequence comes from Cistogaster globosa, assembly GCA_937654795.1. Classification (NCBI taxonomy): domain Eukaryota; kingdom Metazoa; phylum Arthropoda; class Insecta; order Diptera; family Tachinidae; genus Cistogaster; species Cistogaster globosa. Next base: position 57,256,537 of record OW569405.1, read on the forward strand.
ATTAATTTACCAGGTGGCAGCGTAGGCGAAATCAGTATTTTTTGCTGGTATACACGACTGTCAAACTCCATATATAAAAGGTGTACACATATTTTTTATCTATGGAGTTTGACAGTCGTGTATACCAGAAAAAATACTGAATTCGTGTACGCTGCCACCTGGTAAATTGATTCGCCTTGTGGTGTTTGATTTTTATCATTTCGGCGAAAATTAATGAATTCGCCATTGCGACCACCTAGTATCGATCAAGGCAAATTGAATACTAGGTAACCGCATGTATTTTGTTTGTGTAAATTTACGTTTACGTGTCAGTAACCAGTGATGAATAATATAAAATAACAGAGAAGAAAAAGTAATTTACTGAAAAAATTCTACTTCATTTTATTTTTCCTCTGGTGTCTTTCGGCATAATGAACAAAGTTCCACTCCCGCACTTCTTATTTTGCAAACCACTCAAATATTTCTTCAAATATTTTTTATAAATGTAAGTACACGCTCACATAGCTTATATTTTGATGAAAAACAAAATAAACAATTTTTAATATGTTTCTTAAAGAAAAATTCTTTCTTTTTAATAAATGTTGTTTTTTACTTGCAATTGGGCGCACACGCTCTTGCTACTTATCACACAATGCTTTATTTTCACATTCACTATTAAAAAAAATTAATTATAAAAAAAATTTTACCCGATTTTAAAATTGAACATATTTTCGTGTTTTTGATTAACGCGTCAACAAAATGTAAATAATTTTTGACTTTGGTTAAGAAAAATTTGTAAAGCGAATTCGATCACCTTTCAATTTTACCTAGTATTCAATTTGCCTTGATATCGATTCGCTTTGATTACGCTGCCACCTGCAATTGTATATTTTTTATATATATTTGGAGTTTGACAGTTTTGTATAAAAGCAAAAAATACTGAGTTCGCCTTCGCTGCCACCTGGTAAATTGATTCGCCTTGAACAGTTCATTATATCAAAGGCAAATTGAATACTAGGTAATCGCATAAGGACAAAAACAAAAAAACGCGTGTATTTTGTTTGTGTAAATTTACTTGTACGCGTCAGTAAACAGTGACGAATAATATAAAAAACAGAGAAGAAAAAGAAATTTATTAAACAAATTCTACTTCAATTAACTTTTCTTTTAGTGTCCTTCGGAATATCGAACACAATTCCACTCCCGTACTCGTACTTATTTTTGCAAAACGCACAAATATTTCTTCATAAATATTCAAATATTTTTTATTCATGTACATACAGACATACATACATATTTATATTTTGTTAAAAAAAAACAATAAAAAAAATTTCAATGTCAAACATGTTTTTTCAAAATACGTTTTCTTTTCAATAAATGTTTTTTTTGCTTCTTTTGTTTTATATTTTAACTTCACTTCTTGGGCACACGCACCCTTTTCACTTTTTACACAACAGTTTATCCGCACATTCACTTTTTTATCTATAAATTAATTATTTAAATATATTATTTCAATTGAACACTTTTTCATTATTTTAAATGGCGCGTCATCAAAATGTAAACAAATTTTGACGTTGGTTAGGAAAAAAATGTAAAGCGAATTCGATCACCTCAGTTATTAATCTTACCTAATATTCAATTTGCCTTGATTAAAACCAATGGTAGCTTCCAAGGCGCATCAAACAGGTGACTGCATCCGAACATGTGTTCATCATATGTTTTAGCGTTTGCGTGTATTTTGTTTTTGTAAAAACTAATTCGAGCTGTCAAAAACGTCTAGTAATGTGTGTATGTATTTGTGAAAAATAAGAAAGCCACTAAAAATATATTAGAATACATACACACATATTGCCAGACGTTTTTGACAGCTCGAATTAGTTTTTACAAAAACAAAATACACGTAAAAGGTATTGCATTCACCTGGTATTATTGCGCCATGGGTAGCTTCATGCCGAAATAATTTACCAGGTGGTGGCAGTGGCGAATTTCATTCATTTTCGCCGTCGCAGAAAATTTCAAACTTCATATAAAAAAAATTTTCGCCGATTTTTTATAAATGGAGTTTGACAGTCGTGTATACCAGCAAAAAATACTGAATTCGCCTACGCTGCCACCTGGTAATTTATTCGTCTTGTTTACTATTTTGTGACATGAAATATTTTGCAGTAAATTGTGTTGCATTTAGTTTCCATTTGGATAGATTTTAAGGAAATTGTGTTTAGCAGTATGTATTGAAAATAATAACATTAACTAATTAGTTAAACACAAACTATTTGTATTTTGATCTCATATGAGTGTTTTTTTGAGTAAATTGTGGAGCGACAATTATATTTTTGAAAAAGAAAGCGTCAAGACGAGCATTTTAAGAATTAACTGAATAAGCCGATATTTTCTTTATGTGATAGTGTTCAAACGCGAATTATATTTTACGTAATGACCACAAAACGAAATAACACAATCTGCTTTCTATTTTTCTTGCTGCTGATTCTTAAATGTAAATGTTTAAACACCTCTTGATCCTGAATATGTTATTAATAGGAAAGTAAGGGCTTTATTACCTGTGGTAAGCCGCTTGTGGATTAACGGTTATTTTGGTCTCCTGCCCAATCAGCATCAGCAAAAATTCTCAATTCCAAGTTTGATTTGGAGCCTACGCGCAACTTCAAGTCCTTGGTGCTCTTAAGATTTCTTATCACTCGTTTTAATTCGGTCCAATCATTTTCGTTTGGACTGCTTACTTTTCTGTACAATATTGATATAGCTACAGCAATATCAGGGATTGTATTTGAAATATATAACAGTGAACTAATCGCTTTCCGATATAAGTTATTGTCTTCAAGAAAATTTTCACATTTTAATTTGATGTACCCAGGATCAATGGGAATGAATGAAGCCTTTGCTTCTTGCAGATTAAAATCATTTAATACCTTGTTAATGTATCCTTCTTGTGCTATATTTTACAGTTACCTCAATACCTAGATATCGCTTTAAATCGCCCATATCAGTAATCTTAAAGTTAGATTCTAAGACACGTATAACATTATCAATCTCCTCGTTACTTCTTGATGCAATAAAAACATCATCGACATAAATCAAGACGTAAGTAATTGAATCGCCGCAACCTTTGACGTACAAGCAGTGTTCGATCTTTCCCCTTTTGAATCCCAAATCAGTTAAAACTTTATTGATTCGGAGATTCCAACACCGTGCCGACTGCTTGAGACCATATAAACTGTGGTTCAATTTGCATACAAAGTTTTCTTTTCCTGGTATAATGTAACCCTCTGGTTGCTACATATAAATTTCTGTGTCTAATTCACCATAGAGAAAAGCAGTTTTAATATCCACGTAACGTACTTTCGTATTTTTGTAACTTGATATTGCCAGCAAGCTTCGAAACGTAGCTTGTTTTAAAACTGGCGCAAGAATTTTGTCATAGTTTTTTCCGTATTAAAAAAAAAAAAAACTCTCGCGACCAGTCTAGCTCTACATGTATTTTCGCCTTTGACCAAATGTTTAGTTTTGTAGACCCATTTGCAAATAACCAGTTTACCACCTTTTGGTAATTATACCAAATTCCACGTATTATTTTCTCTGAGCGCCTTCATTTCCTCATCCATAGCTTCTAACCAAAACTTGCGTTTCGTTCGAGATATAGCATCTTTAAAACAAACTGGATCATTTTCTTCATATAGGTACTTTGTACCCATACCTTTTAGGAAGTATGCCTTTGTTGGTTGATTTTCTAGAAGAACATTAATCCCATTTGGTAAATTCTCGGAATCTGATGAAGATAAATATTCCTCCGCAGATTCAAAACCATAAAAATCATTAGTGCTTGCTTTATAGGTTTCGTCATTTTTTTTTTTTTAATATTTATTTATTATTATTAGTAGTATTTAAATACTTTTGAATTACATTTTGTAAATATTTATATAAATTACTTGTTAAAGCTCTAATTTGAATTTTGATTTCTAATAAAATTAACAACTGATTTTCTAAAACTGTTACTATTTTTTATTTTTTAAATTATTTGGCATTGTATTATATTTTCTCAGTCCTTTGTAGTATAGCGATCGTTGCGTTGAATTTGTATCCGATCGTTGCAATCCGAAATCTTGGTTATTTCTTAGATTGTGTGGTTGAACTTCAACAACATAACTTATTTGCTCTATCAGGTATTCAGTGGCATCACCTAACTCCATTTTCCTAATAAAGGTTAATGTGCTTAGCTCCAATCTTTGATGTTTATTCATCCATCTTATCATATCAAGCATTAATTGTATTGAGGCGAAACGATTGCTTTTTAGAATGGCTCGCATTGCTTTGTTTTGTAATTTTTGTAGTCTATTCATTTGATTTTCTGTGCAACACGTATATAATATCGTAGATCCACATTCGAAATAAGGTTTAATAATCGTATTATGTAGATTTATTGCTGTTATAATTGATAGTTTGTTTCTAATTCGTTTAAAAAAGCCCATTTGCTTTCCGATCTTTTTACATATATATTCAAGATGTTCTTTAAAATTTAATTCGTTATCTATTATAAAACCAAAATATTTTATACTATTTAATTTCTCTATTATTTTATCATTTATTTTAAAAGTTATGTCGTTTTTCATGTTTATTTCTATTATTTTTGTTTTATTTTCATTTAATTTTAGTTTATTCATTTTCAACCATGTATTAACCTTATTCATATCTGTTTGTAGGTTTTTATAACAAATTTCATCAGTTACTGCTTCCAAAAAAATCAAAGTATCATCAGCATAGTGTATTATTTCACAATTCTCCAAAACTTTTTCCATATCGTTAATATATATAATGAATAACAGTGCCCCTGGAATTAAACCTTGAGGTACTCCATAGTCGTTACCTATTTCACTTGATGTTACATTATTAACTTTTGTCATTTGCCTTCTGTTATTTAAGTATGACTGAAACCATTTCAGCTCATTGTCCTTTATGCCGTACTTGTATAATTTTTTTATTAAGATATCACGATCTACTGCTTCGAATGCTCTTTTAAAATCCAAGAATAATGCTACAATTTTATTATTTTTCTTCATAAACTTCCATCTGTTTATTACATAATTTAAAGCAGCCTCACATGAGTATATTCTTCGAAAACCAGATTGGAATTTCGATAAAATTTTATGTTTTTCTATATAATCTTCTAGTTGTTTTTTTACGACTTTTTCGAGCATTTTTTTACATGTTTTTAGTCCATTTATAGCCGGTATTCTTCACACTTTACTGAGTTTTTTACTTTCTCAATTGGTGTAATTATCGATACCTTCCAATTAGTTGGAAATGTTCCACTTTCTAGTGAATTGTTAACTATTTCGAGTATTTTATTGCCTAATATGTCCCAGATATCTAATATTATTTTATTATTTACTGTATAATAGTCGGGGTTTTTATTTATTACTTTACATATAATTTTTAAATCTTGTATATCTATTGCAAGAAACTTAAATGTACTGTCTACCACAGATATTATATCATTATATTGCACATTATCGATGGATTTATTAATATCTTTAATACTATCTACAAAATAATTATTGAAATTTTCGGCTATTTGTAAATTATCATTATATTCCAGACCTGGGGGAATTCAATTACATTTCAATTACAATTACACGTAATGTGTAATTGCAAATTTTGAATTACAAATTACAAGTAATTGTAATTGAAATTAGGGACTAAAATCAATTACAAATTTATGTAAATGTAATTTAAAAATTTTCAATTAAAATTACTTGTAATTTGTAATTTGTAATTCAAAATTTACAATTACACATTACATGTAATTGTAATAGAAAATTTTCAATTACAAATTACAAGTAATTGTAGTTGTAATTAGGCAATAATCATTATTTGTAATTAAATAAAATTCAATTATATTCCTAAAAATAATAAGTATAACCAAAAATTCTAAAAATGAAGTTCTTAAACACTTCGGATAATTTCAACAATTTTATTAATATTTTTATTGAAGAATATTAAACATACTCTTTTATGTGTAATTTCCAAAAGATTATATTTCAGAACTATTTCTTGTATATTATAAAATATACAATAAATATTATACATAGTATGTACATACATATGTGTTCGTAAAATACTTTTATTTATAAAATCAATGGCGCATTGAAATTTCAATAATTTAATGAAGTAAAATTTTTTCATATACATTTTTCAAGTTCTAAACGCTGTAGAAGCTTATTAAGGCATAATAGTGTACCTGTTTGGAATATTGAATATTAAAGAAATTTTGTTGAATTTATTCAAATAAATTTTAAGAAAAACCGTTTTATTTAGTAAAATATGGATTTACTTTCGCAAACAACCACAACAAGTTCGACATGTGAAAGTGAAAAAAATAATGCTCTTTTAAGTGAAATATTTGAAATAAAAGTAAGTCAAATTTATTTTATAAGAAGTGATTATTTTCATAAATAACACAAGTGTATATTTGCATTCACGATAACTTCCTTGCAATAAAAACTCTAACTTTTAAAACTTTATTTAGAATTCTGATGATAACTCATCATCGTCTGAATCAAATATTGAACAAATATATGCAAAGTGCTTATTATGTATAAACAAGACAACTATAATAAAAGGGTCAAGAGGAGTGACTTCAAATTTTATAACTCATCTTAAAAGAAAACATCCTTCAGCCTATGACAATTATTTAAAAAAAAAGAAAAATTAGTTCAAAGGAGAAGAGGGCCGAAACTAAACAAGAATTATTTAACGCAGATGTTCTTAACTTCATAGTCCAAACGGCAACACCTTTTTCAATAGTAGACAATCTTTATTTTCGACGGCTTTTTGAACAGCGCGTATGTCTTAACATCCCAAGCCGCAGAATTATTTTCAGTGATTTAAAGCAACGTTTTGATACTTTTAAATTCCAAATAAAAAAAAGTATGAAAGAAGCTAAATAATTTTGCACGACAGCGGATATCTGGTCAAATAAACATAGGAGCTTTTTTGGATATACATGCCATTGGTTAGATAAAGATTAAAAAAAAAATATCTGCAGCCTTAGCGTGTAAAAGATTTAAAGGAAGCCACACCTTTGATCGAATTGCGGATTTAATTCAAGAAATAAACAACGATTTTGAATTAAACTCATTTAATACAGTTGCAACAATAACCGACAATGGTTCAAATTTTGTCAAAGCTTTTAAAGAGTACGGAGTAAGAACTTATATATTTAACGAAACAGGCGCATCAACAGAATCGGAGAATGATATATTAGAATCTGTTGAAGACAGAAATGATTACGAAGAAATAGAATATGCTGATTTTAATGCTTTAGCTGAAGAAACCTTTCTACCGAAACATTATCGCTGTGGTAGTCACATTATAAACTTAATTGCAAGTACTGATTTCAGCGCTGCTATTAAAACGGATAAAAATGCCTTCACTGCACACTCACAGGTACATACACATCTCAAAAAGTAATTCCCTATATATGTTAATTTTTATTTCAACATATATTTTATTATTACAACCTCAAAAAAAAAAAAAAAAATTCAAAAATCAAAAATTCAAATTTCAAAAATCTTGCACAAAAATTTAATTACTTCTTAGGCTTTCTCACAATGTGATGCTCTTTGGAAAAAGACAAACAGGCCAAAATCATCACAGACAATAAAAAATATTCTGGGATTTTGTCTAAAAACCCCATGCGTTACACGATGGAATTCTTTGTACGATTCTATCCAACATATTTTACTTAAGAAATCTCTTTTAAACGACCTCTGCACGGAATTGCAAATAAAGAAAATTACGGTAGCGGATTTGAATTATTTAGAGGAATATTGCAAAGTCATGAAGCCTTTTGCAGAAATTTTAGATTTTTTACAAGGCGAAAACAACGTATTTTATGGAATGTTAATCCCTTCATTGGTTACTCTTAAAGTCAAAACCGATAAATTAATAAATGAACACCTAACATTTTTACAACAAGCTGCAAAATTGCTTCAAGAAAGTCTTTTTAAACGATTTCAGCAATTTTTCAATTTAACTGAAGAAGGTCACGATGCAATTGTTGCTTCAATGTCTCACCCAAACATAAAATTGAAATGGTTTAAAGCGATTAGTTTTATATCCAATAAGACTAAAGAAGATATGGAGAGCATTTTTATTGAGTACTGCAAAAAGTTTAAATTAGTTTCACCTAACAGTACTGTTCTAACAAGCAATTCAAAAACTGCTTCCATTTTCGATTACGGTGAGGACGTTAATAAAGGTAATAATCGCTTACGAAAAATTAAAAACTTTGAGTTCGTTTATATATTCTTTTATTTTATATTTATAGTCATTAATACATCCGATTGTGAAGAAGAAAGTAGTTTAAAATTTGAACTTAACCTTTACTTGCGTGATCTTAATTCATCTCTTAAGTGCCTCAAGAATTATCCTACAATACTAAAGGCTTTTCTAAGATTAAATACTCCCTTGACATCTTCAGCGCCAGTTGAAAGGTTGTTTTCATTCGCTAGTATAATTTTAACACCTAGGCGACAAAGCTTCACAGATGAAAATTTTGAAAAAATGGTTCTATTTAAAGCAAATAAAAATTTTGTTTAAATTTGCACTTTTTTAGTATGTTATGTATATACATATGTATGTGTTATATCTTCCTTTGTATTATTTGCTTCATTGTGTTTTTCCTTTTTTAAATATAATGCTTAATTTATTTTTTTTATATAAGGTTATAATTTTTTGCATGTATTATGTGTATGTAATTGATGATTTTTGTAATTAAATATTTTTTTACTAAAAATACTTAAAAAAGTATTCATTACACAATTTTATTTCAATTATGTAATTATGTAATTGAATTTTTCAATTACAATTACATGTAATTTGTAATTGGTTTTTTTCAATTACAAATTACAAGTAATTGTAATTGAAATTTTTCAATTAAAAATTACATGTAATGTGTAATTGAAAAAAATCGATTTCAATTACAAATATGAAATGTAATTGTAATTGAAAAATTCAATTACAATTACATGTAATTAAGTAATTGCATGTGTAAATCATTACAAAATGTAATTGACATCCCCCAGGTCTGTTATATTCTATATCTTTAAATATCACAGTTTTTATCACATATCTAGGAGTTTTCAATACGAATTTTTTTAGTTGTCTCCACATTTCTTTTTGGTTATTAGTATTACTTATTTTGTTATTTATGTATTTGTTTTTTTTTTTTTTCATTTTCTATTTTAACTTTATAACTATTTCTAATAGTTTTATTTATATCCCACACCTCATCAGTATTTTCAATAATTGCTCTTTGATAACTGCTAAACCATTTACTGCTATTATTATTTTCGTTGATTTTCTTTTTTATTGTTAACTTTTTTCTCGCTTTTTCTAAAATTAAATCAAAATGGTTCATTACACTCTAAAACTGAACATAGTTAATTTCTAAATCGATTTCTATTATATTTGAACACCTCCTTTTCTTTTATTTCTCCATTAAATACATATTCATTATTTATAATTATGTCAATTGATTCAAGATCGGATATTTTATTATTTGTATTAATTTGTTTCATTATGCTTTCCAATTTATTCTTATAAAAATCGTTCTGCCAATCTATATTAAAATCTCCTACTATTATAATATCACAGCTTTCTTCACTCACTTCTTCTAATTCTCTTGAAAATCTTCACAAAATTCTGCATTTTGGCTACTTGGTGATCTGTATACTGCAGTTGTTAAAAATTATGTCTTTTCATACTTTGCTTTATAAACACTTATCCAGTATTTTGTATCTTTTATACATTGGTTAATTTTCTTGACGTTCCAATGTTTTTTGAAATACAAACTTACTCCACCAGTTTTATTTGACTTAGATAGTGTAATATAATGATTGTAATGTTTTAATTCAAGCTCAGATTCATCCACTGCCTCTGTTAGATGTGTTTTAGATAAAACAATAAAATCTGGTTTAATTTCTTCACTTACAATCTCTAGTTGATTAAAATTATTAACTAACCCTTGTATGTTAGTATACATCTCTTGCAATTTAGTTTTTATTTAGCAAGTAATTTATTAGGCGACCCAAGTTTATATAGTTTTGTTGATTTAGAAATTTGCTCCACAATCAAGGGATGTGAACAACCTAGGCACAGGGGAGGCAAGACCGCCTGAGGCTGCTGTAGTCAAAGTGGTAAACACGTTGACTACAAACCTGGTTGTTCAGGGTTCGAATCCTGCGGCAATCAAAATACAAAAAATGTTTTTTTCTGTTTAATGGTATAAAAACATATTCAGAATGAACAAAAAAAAACGTGCAGTCTCCTTCGTCGGTACTTTCTCATAGCAGATTCGCCGACGAAGTAAAATAACTATCTATCTTTCTCCTTTCACCACCTGTCTTATCTCTTATCTATCCCTTTCCTAAAGAATGTAGCACGGTTACGAAAAATAACTAAATAGGTTTTGATTCCTGAAGTGCTACTTCTCTTTAAAAAAAAAATTTCTTTCGTTGTTAGGCCTCGAGACCCATCCTTCTTTTTTTAAACTAAGTTTATTTTGATAAACCGGACATTCTCTATTATTTGTTCTGTGGTTTTCATCCAATCCTAAATTGAGCCTTAGGTTTTCTTTTACGCAGTTAATACATTTATTTACAGTTTCTTTATTGCATTCACTACTTTTATGTTTTCCATGGCATTTATAACAAATCTCTTCATTTTTACAATCAGAGGCTTTGTGATTAAACCCCTGGCACTTGAAACACTGTATAACACTTGTACCATCGAAAATTCTGCTATCCCACCCAACATTAATTTTTTGTTGTGGCATAATTTTAATATATGATTCATTTTCAATTTTTAATTTGGCAACATTTTTTCGATTTCAATTTTACTATTTATTAACACTTCGTTTTTTTTTTTTCTAATAATTGATTTTCTGACATTTTAAAATGCATGTCCGTTACGATTATTTGCATCTCTAATTCCTTTCGAATCGTTATTTCATAGTTATTACTAATTTCACTTTGTATAGCTTCTTTAATTTTGTCTCTTTCCTCAATATTTTCACTCTGGATTACTAAAGTTCCATTTCTTCTATTCTCAACATTTGTTATTTTAAAGTTAACTGGGTTTACCTTATCATTTAATTCTGATTTCGTTTTTACTACGCTTTGTTTTTCTTTCGGACTAATTATTAGCGGGATATTTCTTGAAACATCTGGCATCACTACGCTTTTTGCAACTGTCCAGACCTGGGGGATGTCAATTACAATTTGTAATTAATTACACATGCAATTACAAATTACATGTAATTGCAATTGAACTTTCTTCAATTACAATTACATATAATTGTAATTTTTAGTCCCTGATTTCAATTACAATTACTTGTAATTTGTAATTGAAAAAATCTAATTACAAATTACATGTAATTGTAATTGAAAAATTCAATTACATAATTACATAATTGAAACAAAATTGTGTAATCATTACTTTTGTAATTATTTTTAGTCAAAAAATATTTAATTACAAAAATCATCAATTACATACACATAATAAACATGCAAAAAATAATAACAAACTTAAGGAAGATCTAGCACTATATACATAACATACTAAAAACAAGTGCAAATTTAAACAAAATTTTTATTTGCTTGCTTTAAATAAAACCATTTTTTCAAAATTTTCATCTGTTACGCTTTGTCGCCTAGGTGTTAAAATTATACTAGCGAATGAAAACCACTTTTCCAACTGGCGCTGAAGATGAGATTGGAGCATTTGATCGTAGAAAAGCCTTTAGTACTGTAGGATAATTGTTGAGGCACTTAAGAGATGAATTCAGATCACGCAAGTAAAGGTTAAGTTCAAATTTCAAACTACTTTCTTCTTTACAATCGGAAGTTTTAATGACTGTGGAATATAAGATGATTAAATATAGAAACAAAATCAAAGTTTTTATGTGTGAAGATAAATTTCGAAATTTATTTCTCAGACACAAACCAATTGCGTTAACATAGCTATGCTAACAGGTTAACATAGCGCTGTAAAGCATATAAATCCTGAGGGTTATATATTCAAATTGGACCTGTGGCCACATTTTTGGATCAAATGGAACCGAACCAAAAGCAAAGAGCTGCCTGGGTTACTGCTTTTCAGCAAACATTGTAAAACAGCCTATATTTTATGAAATTATTAAGGTTTTCACATGTAAAGTTTTTTCTTTTTTTTAAAAAACGAATGTAAGTTCCAGGAGCACTGTAGAAGATGGGCGGATAGAAATTGATGGATTTGATAGAAATAATGCCCTTTTATGATTCCTAGTACTTCATAACTATAGAAAATGGAATTTTGATAGAAATTTCTGAAATTTTTAAAATTTTAAAATTTGAAATTTCTTTAGAGGATGAACTCCAGGAAAACGGTAGGAGATGGACGGATAAAAATTGATTGATTTTATAGAAATTATGCCCTTTTATGATTCCTAGTACTTCATAACTATAGAAAATGGAATTTTGATAGAAATTTCTGAAATTTTTAAAATTTGAAATTTCTTTAGAGGATGGATACCAGGAAAACGGTAGGAGATGGGTGGATAAAAATTGATTGATTTAATAGAAATTATGCCCTTTTATGAGTCCTAGTACTTCATTACTATAGAAAATGGAATTTTGATAGAAATTTCTGAAATTTTTAAAATTTTAAAATTTGAAATTTCTTTAGAGGATGAACTCCAGGAAAACGGTAGGAGATGGACGGATAAAAATTGATTGATTTTATAGAAATTATGCCCTTTTATGATTCCTAGTACTTCATAACTATAGAAAATGGAATTTTGATAGAAATTTCTGAAATTTTTAAAATTTGAAATTTCTTTAGAGGATGGATACCAGGAAAACGGTAGGAGATGGGTGGATAAAAATTGATTGATTTAATAGAAATTATGCCCTTTTATGAGTCCTAGTACTTCATTACTATAGAAAATGGAATTTTGATAGAAATTTCTGAAATTTTTTAAATTTTAAAATTTGAAATTTCTTTAGAGGATGAACTCCAGGAAAACGGTAGGAGATGGACGGATAAAAATTGATTGATTTTATAGAAATTATGCCCTTTTATGATTCCTAGTACTTCATAACTATAGAAAATGGAATTTTGATAGAAATTTCTGAAATTTTTAAAATTTGAAATTTCTTTAGAGGATGGATACCAGGAAAACGGTAGGAGATGGGTGGATAAAAATTGATTGATTTAATAGAAATTATGCCCTTTTATGAGTCCTAGTACTTCATTACTATAGAAAATGGAATTTTGATAGAAATTTCTGAAATTTTTAAAATTTTAAAATTTGAAATTTCTTTAGAGGATGAACTCCAGGAAAACGGTAGGAGATGGACGGATAAAAATTGATTGATTTTATAGAAATTATGCCCTTTTATGATTCCTAGTACTTCATAACTATAGAAAATGGAATTTTGATAGAAATTTCTGAAATTTTTAAAATTTGAAATTTCTTTAGAGGATGAACTCCAGGAAAACGGTAGGAGATGGACGGATAAAAATTGATTGATTTTATAGAAATTATGCCCTTTTATGATTCCTAGTACTTCATAACTATAGAAAATGGAATTTTGATAGAAATTTCTGAAATTTTTAAAATTTGAAATTTCTTTAGAGGATGGATACCAGGAAAACGGTAGGAGATGGGTGGATAAAAATTGATTGATTTAATAGAAATTATGCCCTTTTATGAGTCCTAGTACTTCATTACTATAGAAAATGGAATTTTGATAGAAATTTCTGAAATTTTTAAAATTTTAAAATTTGAAATTTCTTTAGAGGATGAACTCCAGGAAAACGGTAGGAGATGGACGGATAAAAATTGATTGATTTTATAGAAATTATGCCCTTTTATGATTCCTAGTACTTCATAACTATAGAAAATGGAATTTTGATAGAAATTTCTGAAATTTTTAAAATTTGAAATTTCTTTAGAGGATGGATACCAGGAAAACGGTAGGAGATGGGTGGATAAAAATTGATTGATTTAATAGAAATTATGCCCTTTTATGAGTCCTAGTACTTCATTACTATAGAAAATGGAATTTTGATAGAAATTTCTGAAATTTTTTAAATTTTAAAATTTGAAATTTCTTTAGAGGATGAACTCCAGGAAAACGGTAGGAGATGGACGGATAAAAATTGATTGATTTTATAGAAATTATGCCCTTTTATGATTCCTAGTACTTCATAACTATAGAAAATGGAATTTTGATAGAAATTTCTGAAATTTTTAAAATTTGAAATTTCTTTAGAGGATGGATACCAGGAAAACGGTAGGAGATGGGTGGATAAAAATTGATTGATTTAATAGAAATTATGCCCTTTTATGAGTCCTAGTACTTCATTACTATAGAAAATGGAATTTTGATAGAAATTTCTGAAATTTTTAAAATTTTAAAATTTGAAATTTCTTTAGAGGATGAACTCCAGGAAAACGGTAGGAGATGGACGGATAAAAATTGATTGATTTTATAGAAATTATGCCCTTTTATGATTCCTAGTACTTCATAACTATAGAAAATGGAATTTTGATAGAAATTTCTGAAATTTTTAAAATTTGAAATTTCTTTAGAGGATGGATACCAGGAAAACGGTAGGAGATGGGTGGATAAAAATTGATTGATTTAATAGAAATTATGCCCTTTTATGAGTCCTAGTACTTCATTACTATAGAAAATGGAATTTTGATAGAAATTTTTTAAATTTTAAAATTTGAAATTTCTTTAGAGGATGAACTCCAGGAAAACGGTAGGAGATGGACGGATAAAAATTGATTGATTTTATAGAAATTATGCCCTTTTATGATTCCTAGTACTTCATAACTATAGAAAATGGAATTTTGATAGAAATTTCTGAAATTTTTTAAATTTTAAAATTTGAAATTTCTTTAGAGGATGAACTCCAGGAAAACGGTAGGAGATGGACGGATAAAAATTGATTGATTTTATAGAAATTATGCCCTTTTATGATTCCTAGTACTTCATAACTATAGAAAATGGAATTTTGATAGAAATTTCTGAAATTTTTAAAATTTGAAATTTCTTTAGAGGATGGATACCAGGAAAACGGTAGGAGATGGGTGGATAAAAATTGATTGATTTAATAGAAATTATGCCCTTTTATGAGTCCTAGTACTTCATTACTATAGAAAATGGAATTTTGATAGAAATTTCTGAAATTTTTAAAATTTTAAAATTTGAAATTTCTTTAGAGGATGAACTCCAGGAAAACGGTAGGAGATGGACGGATAAAAATTGATTGATTTTATAGAAATTATGCCCTTTTATGATTCCTAGTACTTCATAACTATAGAAAATGGAATTTTGATAGAAATTTCTGAAATTTTTAAAATTTGAAATTTCTTTAGAGGATGGATACCAGGAAAACGGTAGGAGATGGGTGGATAAAAATTGATTGATTTAATAGAAATTATGCCCTTTTATGAGTCCTAGTACTTCATTACTATAGAAAATGGAATTTTGATAGAAATTTCTGAAATTTTTTAAATTTTAAAATTTGAAATTTCTTTAGAGGATGAACTCCAGGAAAACGGTAGGAGATGGACGGATAAAAATTGATTGATTTTATAGAAATTATGCCCTTTTATGATTCCTAGTACTTCATAACTATAGAAAATGGAATTTTGATAGAAATTTCTGAAATTTTTAAAATTTGAAATTTCTTTAGAGGATGGATACCAGGAAAACGGTAGGAGATGGGTGGATAAAAATTGATTGATTTAATAGAAATTATGCCCTTTTATGAGTCCTGGTACTTCATTACTATAGAAAATGGAATTTTGATAGAAATTTCTGAAATTTTTAAAATTTTAAAATTTGAAATTTCTTTAGAGGATGAACTCCAGGAAAACGGTAGGAGATGGACGGATAAAAATTGATTGATTTTATAGAAATTATGCCCTTTTATGATTCCTAGTACTTCATAACTATAGAAAATGGAATTTTGATAGAAATTTCTGAAATTTTTAAAATTTGAAATTTCTTTAGAGGATGGATACCAGGAAAACGGTAGGAGATGGGTGGATAAAAATTGATTGATTTAATAGAAATTATGCCCTTTTATGAGTCCTAGTACTTCATTACTATAGAAAATGGAATTTTGATAGAAATTTCTGAAATTTTTTAAATTTTAAAATTTGAAATTTCTTTAGAGGATGAACTCCAGGAAAACGGTAGGAGATGGGTGGATAAAAATTGATTGATTTTATAGAAATTATGCCCTTTTATGAGTCCTAGTACTTCATTACTATAGAAAATGGAATTTTGATAGAAATTTCTGAAATTTTTAAAATTTGAAATTTCTTTAGAGGATGAACTCCAGGAAAACGGTAGGAGATGGGTGGATAAAAATTGATTGATTTTATAGAAATTATGCCCTTTTATGATTCCTAGTACTTCATTACTATAGAAAATGGAATTTTGATAGAAATTTCTGAAATTTTTAAAATTTGAAATTTCTTTAGAGGATGAACTCCAGGAAAACGGTAGGAGATGGGTGGATAAAAATTGATTGATTTTATAGAAATTATGCCCTTTTATGATTCCTAGTACTTCATTACTATAGAAAATGGAATTTTGATAGAAATTTCTGAAATTTTTAAAATTTGAAATTTCTTTAGAGGATGAACTCCAGGAAAACGGTAGGAGATGGGTGGATAAAAATTGATTGATTTAATAGAAATTATGCCCTTTTATGAGTCCTAGTACTTCATTACTATAGAAAATGGAATTTTGATAGAAATTTCTGAAATTTTTTAAATTTTAAAATTTGAAATTTCTTTAGAGGAGGAACTCCAGGAAAACGGTAGGAGATGGATGGATAAAAATTGATTGATTTTATAGAAATTATGCCCTTTTATGAGTCCTAGTACTTCATTACTATAGAAAATGGAATTTTGATAGAAATTTCTGAAATTTTTAAAATTTGAAATTTCTTTAGAGGATGAACTCCAGGAAAACGGTAGGAGATGGGTGGATAAAAATTGATTGATTTTATAGAAATTATGCCCTTTTATGATTCCTAGTACTTCATTACTATAGAAAATGGAATTTTGATAGAAATTTCTGAAATTTTTAAAATTTGAAATTTCTTTAGAGGATGAACTCCAGGAAAACGGTAGGAGATGGGTGGATAAAAATTGATTGATTTTATAGAAATTATGCCCTTTTATGATTCCTAGTACTTCATTACTATAGAAAATGGAATTTTGATAGAAATTTCTGAAATTTTTAAAATTTGAAATTTCTTTAGAGGATGAACTCCAGGAAAACGGTAGGAGATGGGTGGATAAAAATTGATTGATTTAATAGAAATTATGCCCTTTTATGAGTCCTAGTACTTCATTACTATAGAAAATGGAATTTTGATAGAAATTTCTGAAATTTATAAAATTTTAAAATTTGAAATTTCTTTAGAGGATGAACTCCAGGAAAACGGTAGGAGATGGGTGGATAAAAATTAATTGATTTTATAAAAATTATGCCCTTTTATGATTCCTAGTACTTCATTACTATAGAAAATGGAATATTGATAGAAATTTCGGAAATTTTTTAAATTTTAAAATTTGAAATTTCTTTAGAGGATGAACACCAGGAAAACGGTAGGAGATGGGCGGATAGAAATTGATTGATTTTATAGAAATTATGCCCTTTAATGATTCCTAGTACTTCATAACTATAGAAAATGGAATTTTGATAGAAATTTCTAAAATTTTTAAAATTTGAAATTTCTTTAGAGGATGAACTCCAGGAAAACGGTAAGAGATGGGTGGATAAAAATTGATTGATTTTATAGAAATTATGCCCTTTTATGATTCCTAGTACTTCATTACTATAGAAAATGGAATATTGATAGAAATTTCGGAAATTTTTTAAATTTTAAAATTTGAAATTTCTTTAGAGGATGAACTCCAGGAAAACGGTAGGAGATGGGTGGATAAAAATTGATTGATTTAATAGAAATTATGCCTTTTTATGATTCCTAGTACTTCATTACTATAGAAAATGGAATATTGATAGAAATTTCTGAAATTTTTTAAATTTTAAAATTTGAAATTTCTTTAGAGGATGAACACCAGGAAAACGGTAGGAGATGGGCGGATAAAAATTGATTGATTTTATAGAAATTATGCCCTTTTATGATTTCTAGTACTTCATTACTATAGAAAACGGAATTTTGATAGAAATTTCTGAAATTTTTAAAATTTGAAATTTCTTTAGAGGATGAACTCCAGGAAAACGGTAGGAGATGGGCGGATAGAAATTGATTGATTTTATAGAAATTATGCCCTTTTATGATTCCTAGTACTTCATAACTATAGAAAATGGAATTTTGATAGAAATTTCTGAAATTTTTAAAATTTGAAATTTCTTTAGAGGATGAACTCCAGGAAAACGGTAGGAGATGGGTGGATAAAAATTGATTGATTTTATAGAAATTATGCCCTTTTATGATTCCTAGTACTTCATTACTATAGAAAATGGAATATTGATAGAAATTTCTGAAATTTTTTAAATTTTAAAATTTGAAATTTCTTTAGAGGATGAACACCAGGAAAACGGTAGGAGATGGGCGGATAAAAATTGATTGTTTTTATAGAAATTATGCCCTTTTATGATTCCTAGTACTTCATTACTATAGAAAATGGAATTTTGATAGAAATTTCTGAAATTTTTAAAATTTGAAATTTCTTTAGAGGATGAACTCCAGGAAAACGGTAGGAGATGGGTGGATAAAAATTGATTGATTTTATAGAAATTATGCCTTTTTATGATTCCTAGTACTTCATTACTATAGAAAATGGAATATTGATAGAAATTTCTGAAATTTTTTAAATTTTAAAATTTGAAATTTCTTTAGAGGATGAACACCAGGAAAACGGTAGGATATGGGCGGATAAAAATTGATTGATTTTATAGAAATTATGCCCTTTTATGATTCCTAGTACTTCATTACTATAGAAAATGGAATTTTGATAGAAATTTCTGAAATTTCTAAAATTTGAAATTTCTTTAGAGGATGAACTCCAGGAAAACGGTAGGAGATGGGTGGATAAAAATTGATTGATTTTATAGAAATTATGCCCTTTTATGATTCCTAGTACTTCATTACTATAGAAAATGGAATATTGATAGAAATTTCTGAAATTTTTTAAATTTTAAAATTTGAAATTCCTTTAGAGGATGAACACCAGGAAAACGGTAGGAGATGGGCGGATAAAAATTGATTGATTTTATAGAAATTATGCCCTTTTATGATTTCTAGTACTTCATTACTATAGAAAATGGAATTTTGATAGAAATTTCTGAAATTTTTAAAATTTGAAATTTCTTTAGAGGATGAACTCCAGGAAAACGGTAGGAGATGGGTGGATAAAAATTGATTGATTTTATAGAAATTATGCCCTTTTATGATTCCTAGTACTTCATAACTATAGAAAATGGAATCATGTGCTTTACATTCCCTCGTTTAAAGGAAACTTGTTGTCTGTTAAAAGTTATCCATTAAAGGATTTAAATTTTTATTTTGCGGCACAAGCTGTAAAATTTTCGATTTAAATAATGCAGAAGTAGGTGTCGCAAATTGTGTTAACAATTTGTATCAGTAGGAAACAACGCAAGATCAAATTGCAATGGTTGTAAATTAAATAAATGTCAACATTTTTACCACAAAGTGTTTGGTCACAGAGATGTTGATGCCATAAAATCCATGCAGTTTGGTAAGTTTGAAAAAGATTTTTATATTGCTGATTGTGGTGTTCATGGTACTTGTGAGGTTTGCGCCAAATGTAAAATGAGCCAAAACCCATTCCCTAAAAAAGCGGAACACAAAACTGGGGAAGTACTTAAGCTGATTCACTCTGATATTTGCGGTCCCATGCAAACAATTACACCAAGTGGAAACAGATACTTTCTCAAATGGTTAAAAATAAACTTGGAAAATTTCCTATTGCCCATAACAAAACGGTGTGGCTGAAAGGAAAAATGGGTATTTAGTAGAAATGGCTCGTTGTATTCTTGAAGAAGCCCAAAACATACTGGGAAGAGGCAATTACATGCTCAAATTATTTGCAAAATAGATAAGTCACAAAATCTATCCCTTGTACACCTTACGAAAGATCAGAAAACCGTAAACCAGATATGAACAATTTTCACATTTTTGGCATGAAAGCCTATCTATTACTTTCTAACATAAGCCGCAAGAAATTGGACAATAAGTCAGTTTTATTAACTTTTATGGGGTACGACGAATAATCAAAAGGCTTGAGATTTGTCGACACACGCACAAATAAAGTTACAATTAGTAGAAATTTTAAATTTATTTCCCCTAATGATAATGTAAACGAAAATAAGTACAAAAATTCAATTACCGCTGAAAACAATGTTTTAATGTTCTATCAAAACGTAGTCAACCAAATCTCGACATTTCATCAGATCAATTATCAGACGCTGATTCATACTGCAGTGCTGGAACGGGCCTTCAATATTTCGAAGCCGACAAACAAACAGACTATATTATCAATGAATTTACTGAAGAAAACCTACGCAGATCGTCTAGACATAATAAAAGTGTTATTCCTAGAAGATATGCACAATTAGCAGAATGTGATGATTTAGTTGAACCAAAAACGTATAATCAGGCCATTTCATCCAAACAACGTTTCGAATGGGAGTCTGCTATGAAGGAGGAGATTATATCTCTCACAAGGGACAAAATTTTGGAATTAACTCATGCACTACCAAAAGCAAACATCGTCGGATGCAAATGGACGTTTAAAATAAAATGCGATTTTAATGGGAGACTCCAATGTTTCAAAGCTCGTCTGATCGCACAGGGCTTCAATCAAAAATATGGCTGTGATTACGACGAAGTGTTTGCGCCTGTCGTTTTTCAAACTACTTTCCGCTTGCTCCTGTCTGTAGCAAGTGCAAAAAATATGAATATTGAGCATATAGATATCAAGTGTGCGTTTCTGAATGGCCACTTAAAAGAAGAAATATTTATGAAACAACCGCCTGGTTTTGTTGTAGGAGATGGTAGTTTAGTGTGCAAACTGAAACGAAGCCTTATGGTCTTAAATAATCTGCGTGTGTTTGGAACAGAGCCTTGAATGTCGTGTTAATTTCTGGTGGTTTTGCTCAAGGTAAATCTGACTCATGTCTGTACAGTAAAATCATCAATGGGGAAGATGTTTACGTACTTATTTATGTGGATGATTTGATGGTTGCGTCGGTAAGTGCAAAGAAAATTCGAGATGTTTTTAATGTATTAAACCGAAAGTTTGAAGTAAACAAACTTAGCCCTATTTCGCATTACCTTGGAATCAAAGTGCCAAAACCAAATGGATCTTATTACAAAGTTCGTCAAAAACAATATATTGAGAGAATTCTGTCAAAATTTGGCATTCAAGATGCAAAAGCTTCAAAATATCCACTTGATCCATTGTATGGTAAAAGTGAACAACAGATTTTAATGCGAAATGATGAATACCAAAGTTTAATAGGCTCATTACTGTATATTGCTGTAAACACACGTCCAGACATTTCTGCAAGTGTCTCAATCCTCGCTAGAAAAACAAAAAACCCAAGCCAGAAAGACTGGAATGAGTTAAAACGTGTTGCAAAGTATCTAAAGGGAACTGCAGACCTATATTTGAATGTATTTCGAGAATGAAAAAATAAAAATGAACTTGTTGGTTATGCTGATGCAGAGTGCAGAGTAGACAGAGTAACTTCGGCTACATATTTTTTCTCAACGGAGGTGCAGTCAGCTGGGCCTGTAAAAAATAAAGCTGTGTTTCACTATACACAACCGAAGCAGTGTTAATTGCCCTATCAGAAGCAGCAAAAGAAGCAGTTTGGTTAAGAAACGTTTTGTGTGATTTAAACTGCCCACAGGATCGCCCAACAAAAATGTACGAGGACAGCAAAAGTTGTTTAAACCTTATAAAGGAAGAAAAACTAAGCAACAGATCAAAACATATTGATACTAAATTTCACTTCGTAAAGGACTACGTTAAAAAAAAGGAAAGCAGCTGTGACAACAATCTCGCATTACTTAATAGCTTCGTAGTTAGTAAAGTTTTTGCTGGGAACTATTTATTTATTTTTTTAACGCATCACATTAGTCAGTACGTGCGTGCGAAGTATTATCTTTTATTCGCTCAAGTTACTTAGACCCATCATCATACATGAGATAAGTATTATGAAAAAAATATATATTTACCAAAACAAAAGGTTATGAGTTTTAATCCCAAACATTATTTTAAGATAAGAAATATTTGTTTAGTCCTTATGATAAACATATTGTAAACATAGGAACAACATAAAAATGTTTTTTTTATTAGAAAAAAACAAGTCCTTTAATTGGCTTATACCTCAGTGGCATCTATACTTTGCACGTACAGACTAATAAGTGGAAATAGTGGTTACAACATATTAAGTGGAATAGTGGTTACATTTAACAAAATACAAAATTAAATTTTTGTTAAACAACAAAACATACATATTTATTTACAAACTAGCAGTGCCCACGACTCCGTCAGCGTCTCATTTCTACTTTAAAATTTAGAAAATGTTTTCTACTTTTTTTTATTTATTGTAAAGTTCTATAAACAGTGTTAAAAAAATAAATATGCTGACTGCTGCTTTAGCACTCATACGGGTAAATTAGATAGTTTCACATTTGTATCTCTATTTTATCTACAAAATGATATATATTAGGAAAAAAAAGTATTCTATATTGGAACCAAGGTTTTAAAAGATCTCCTCATAAAAATTTGTTTAAATCCATTCAGTAGTTTTTGCGTGATGTGAACACAGACAATTATACAAAAATTCCAAAAATAGGTGTTTTGTATTTTAAATCGATTGCAATCTACACCAACAACAAAATTTTCTATATCACCACAACGACTTTGAATATGATAACTACCCAAATCGCTGACGGCCTTAATGTGCAGAGCTCATGTCAACGCACAGTTGTGGCTGCCTTAGATTATCTAAGGCCTTTGACACGGTCGCTCACTCTATACTGATAAATGACATCACGAACTTCACATTTCCCAACGATATCAAACGCTGGATAGCTAACTACTTAAAAGGTAGACAACCGTTTGTTAAGAGGCCAGAAGACTAAATTCCGCAAGGTAAGAATGAGTGTGCCACGAGTAGGAGTACTATCGCCTATAATCTTTAACACTCATCTTAAAAACTTCCTTCACAACCCCAAGATGTCAAGATGATGTGGTACGCCGATGACTGCACTCTTTACTCATCTGGTGTTAAAATTCTCGACATAAGTGCAAGAATCTCACAATACTTGGCCGCCATCTCAGAATTTTTTTTGGAACGTATTCTTCAGCAAACATCGATATCACTTTTCATTTCGTGGACTAAAGAAATAGGCATGGAATTAGACATCTAGGTCAAAGGCTGTCGTATCCCTACGGCACAGAACCCAAAAACTTTAGAAGAATTCTTCGACACCCTGCATCACTTCTCATCGCATGCCACCCACATCCACCATGAAGTTAAAACTCGGAACAAAGTCCTAAAAGCACTTTTTTACACCACCTGGGGAATGACTAAGGAGACAATAGTGACACGTACTAAGTAATTGGTCGCTCCCTCCTTAACTATGCTGCCCAGATTTGAAAATCATTCCACAGTGATACTATTTGCGAGTTTTACAAACTGCAGAAAATAATGCACCCAGAATCGCTACAGTATATTTTAAGATGATCATTCAACACATGTAGAAAGGGTACATTTGTAAATTATTTGAAAGTTGATTCCAGAGGCTTATAATAAATATAAACGTTTGACATTCAGAGGCATGATCTCGATGATGAAACTGAATTGTATATCTACGTCTTTGGGATCTTGCAAAATTTAAGCGCTCAAAAAGATAGGATGGTACCTTGAACTTATAATTTTGTGTAAAAAGATTAAATTTATAATATTCAAAAAGTAAGGAAAAGATATATTAAGTACACGGCGTAAATATGGAGATATGCTTCTAAAAATATGACGAACAATGTTATTATACGTGGTTTTAAGTTTCTTCATATCCCGCAAGTTACAGCCAGCAAAAAATTCAGAGGCGTATACAAATGTTGGTTGAAAATAATTCTTTGCAATTAAGTTTCTTATTTTCGATGGTGGAAAATATTGTTTGAGCCATAGACCACGTTACGTGCCATAAATCCACAAGCCTTATTAATATGATTTGACTAAGTAAAAGGCGTTTTAATAGCCCAAATTGTTTGCCATGTTAACAATTTCTGGAGTCTCTGATATATACGTATATATTTATCTCATCCTCTATTCTGACACTCTTTTTGCTAATCATTAAGAATTTTGATTTCTTTTAAGTTTTAAGACGTTAGCCGTAGCCCAGACAATAACTCTTTTCAAATCGAGATTTAAATTTATTGCTGAGAAGACCGAATTTTTAGATCTACCAAAGTACAACTGAACATCATCAGCATACATTTGTATTTTAGAAAAGCGAAGCTGTACAAGAAGGTCATTGGCATACATTGAATACAATAGTAGTCCCAGAGCTGAGCCCTGTGGAACACCTCTAATAACTTCTAACAACAGATTGGGTTCTGTTGGATAAATAGATACTGCCAGTTTCATGATGTCGCAATCGTTCGTTCGATCGCACAATTATATTTAAAACAAAAACATTTTCTCAAAAATTGTGAAACTGGCAGATGGACACAAGTTTAACTGCAAAACAAGAAAATTTAAATAATTTGGATAATTTAAGGTCAAAAATTAATTGGTCAACCGTATCAAAGTCCTTTGAGTGATCTAATAAAACCAAAAACGATATTTTTCCAACATCCAGATCTTCTCTTATATCTTCAACTACGTCAGAAAGCGCGGTAATACAACGACAGTGAGGTCTGAAGCAAGATTGGCGATCAGTCAAAATACTGTCATTAACAAACTTGTATATTTGCTTATACAGGAGATGTTGAAGGACCTTCGATAATAAGCTAGTATAGCAATTGGTCAGTAATCATTTCCTGCCTTTGGCGCTGGTATAATTTTTGCGTGTTTCCAATCATTTGGAAAAGTGAAAGTAATAATTACAGAACTAAAAAAATTCGTAAGGTGCATTGAACAGGTGACTGCATTAGATCATGCTGTCAACATATGTTTAAGTTTTTACGCAAGGCATAATAATACAAGGTGAATGCATAAGCTTTTGCGTTTATTTTGTTTTTGTAAAACCTAGTTGAGGTGTCAAAAACTTATGGAAATATCTTCTATTGGCTTTCTTATTTCTCACAAATACATACACACATATTGCAGACATTTTTGACAGTTCAACTAGATTTTACAAAAACAAAATACATGTAAAAGCTAAAACATATGTTGACCGCATGACCTGATGCAGTCACCTGTTCAATGCGCCTTGCTTTTGCGTGTATTTTGTTTTTGTAAAAACTTTTGAGCTGTCAAAAACGTCTGGCAATATGTGTGTATGTATTTGTGAAAAATAAAGCAATTAAAAATATATTCAAATACATGCACACATATTGCCAGACGTTTTTGACAGCTCAAAAGTTTTTTCAAAAACAAAACACACGTAAAAGTTTATTATGCATTTACCTGCCGTTATTGCGCCATGAAAATTCATAATAAAACTTATTATCCATGGATAAAAAATTTTAAAAAATTTTGGATCTACATTATATCTATGGAATTTGATTTAATAGCATATTAACCTTCCACAACATCCAACTCATCAAAACATACAAAGTCAAATTCTCTAACAGAAGAGCCATTTGATGTATGGTAATCATAAAAATCAGCATTTTACTTAGGAAATCAAATATTCACGATATTTTCGTTTAATAGATCACATCAACATCCACTTCACAAGCAGATCTACTAATACCAACATTCTTGATTAGCTTCCAGGTTTTATTACTTCCTGTAGCATTTTTTAATTTGTTAGAATAATATACACACTTATCATACCTTATCTCGAAAGAACAGCCCTTCTAGTCGAGCGATATTCTATCAAGTGCTTTGGTGTTCTATATCGCTTCAAATACGGTACAATCTATTGCGACGTTCACTTAGTAACCTTGCATCATTCGTAAACTATGGGTTCAACCCCGTTCTTAATTCTTTAGTCCTAACGCCTATATTGTTATGTGTATGTTCGTAAGATTGCCTCGTTCAGAAAACACAATTTCTCCTCAACCGTTAGTAAGTAATAAATAATACCCCAATCAACAGTGGTAATATCGCTCTGCAAAGACAATTAATATTTTCAAAATCACGAAAGCTGTACTCCCGTGCTGGGTCATCGGAGACAAAAATTGCATAATGTTCTGAAGGAGCGGGTGCTGCTAATTGATCGTAATGCAACACTTTGCTTACGAAAAACAAATCTAACAATGTGGGAAAAATGGATGTTAAATGAGTGGGCGTGGAAATGTTAACAGCAAATAAATTAAAAGGAGATATACTTGTGGTGAAGTCGTTAGTTACAAGCAGATTGCTATCAAAGTCTCCGACAATAATAACTTCGGATTATAACGCTGACGGAATACCCAATTTTTCAATAAGAGTGTTTAGTTTCATGTTCCTATCTAGCCTATAGACACATCCAAGAAAAAAATTTCCACCGCGATAATTCATATCGAATAAAAAAAAAACCCCTTTCAATATCATTAGGTTCATTATATGACAAAACCAGTCTACTGTTAATATTATCCTTAATATGGATCGCAACACCCTCACCATTTCGACGTCTGTCAGATCGAAAAATGTTATAACCATCTAGACCATACAAATTATAGTCTATTTCATGATTAAATCATGTCTCGGAAACACAAACGAAATTCGCCAATTTTGGGTTGTAAACTCTGAGTATTCATGTGAATAATACTAAAGCCTTGCCGTTGGTTACACAACAGACGTACCATATTGTAATTACCGTCTCTGGAAGTGTATCAGAATGTACATTACTCATATTTAGAACAAGATCAACGCAATTAAATTTATAATAATTTGTACATACATAAATAATATAATTTATTAAATGTTTTGCATACTTCTTGAAATAAGGTGTCATATTTGAAAATTTCGCATGGAACTCGTATCACCGCATGGTTCTTTATTTGCCTTAGTCTCGTTGGGAATTCTTTTTACTTCCCATAGCGACATTATTTTAATAGCCTCATATAAACTTTGCACAACATTTTCTTTTAAATCGTAAGTCGAAAGTTATCTCTTCTAATTTCTTTTGCTAATTTTACCCAATTTTATCAATCTTTTATTGATTTCATCTTCTTATTGCGATCTAACCAAATTTTTGGATCAGCATATTGCAGAATTTTCCATTGTACGTATAAACGTATATTTTATTAATCATCTCCTAATGTTCAGCCGTATAATCAAAAATATTCCATATCCACCCACAGCTCCTCTGATTTAAACAGGTACAATATCTAATTTCAAGGATCTGCATATTGTTAATTCTGCTATACAGCTAAACAAAATATTTGTAAGCACTTCCATGAATTATAAAAAATGGTTTAAGAATGTTTTTGGAAAAGATATTATTGTTAACGCTTTCGAACTGTAATATAAAAAAATATAATTCATTTAATGTGAAGGCTTCAGCCATTTAAAAGTCCTTAGTCTACATTTTACTCATTTAAAAGTCACCCTTATTCTCTTTGGCGTCATCAACACAAGACGACGTCGTTTTTCTTCGTTTGTTGTAAATCGGTATTCCCGGTGTCAATATTGTCATAAATCGATGGCTGTCGACATATGTTTGGTATTCCCTAAGAACAATTGATGTTGATGTTACCGTTTAGTTTGTCGTCGCTATTTTTGATGTTGTTTTGTGTGTGCTAAAGAAATAAAATAGAAAGCGTACGGCGATATTAAAAAGCCAAGTAAAAAACATATAAAATAACATTAAGGAAATGTGAAACGCTAAAATTATTAACCCCTGTCAATTTGAAAAATGGAAGAGTTAGTAAAAGTCTATTCCTTGCTAGAGAATTTCGCAGGGGCATTATTACAACTTGTCAGACTTATAAATGGATTTGCATATTAAAAACTTTACTTATTTTTCATCCATTAAATAATAACATTAAAAATTTAAAGTTTTATTAATGCAAAGCTCTATATCAACCTGCTAAAATCATTCCTTTAACTAACGACAAGTTGCAATAATGGCCCTTAGACTATTTAATTTAATTTTTTATGAATTTTTCTTAGAAAACTTAAACTTTCCACAACACTTTCTTAACATAATAGAAAACAAATTGAATCATCTGTCACAAATATTAGATATGTGTGTTTTACTTATTTATATATCGATAAACAGTCAGCGTCGTCATTAAGCTGTTAGGGAATACCAAATTAGTATTGATGTTGTCTTAAAACTGACGACGATGTTGGCGACGCCAAACAGAATAAGGGTGAGTGTTTTTTATGTATGTGTACGTGTCTTTTAAAAAACCAAAGATGATTTAAGTACATTTTTTCTTTATTTTAGCGGAGTCCAAGAAAACAAAATTTTTCAAACTGATATTTGGAAGAGATAATTGTTAATCTTAAGATGCACCGCTGTTTATTCGTAAAATTGTATTTACAGGGATTTTGCTAATCATCAGCTGCATGCACTTTATTTAACCTTGTTATAAATTTGTTATTTCGCATTTTATTTACCAAGATTCGGAATATATGGCTTCCAATGCTAAAGTTGGAGAAGTTGTGCTTGTAATCGCCGTGTCCATATTTTTGTACTATTTCTTCTGGGTATCAATATTGCCTTTCATGCTCATAGACGAAGGTAAGTGTCTTCATTTTACAAATATTTTTTACCTTTTAAGAATAAAAGGATTAAAGTGCCATTTGACTGCAAATGACACATTAGCTAAAAGACTTTTTTAATTTGACTATGTATTTTTGCATTCAATAACAAAGTTTTTTCATCGCTTTAATGTTAATAATTAATACTTTTACTTAGTTTTCTAAGGAAATTATAATAATTAAGATCAAGTTTCATTTAAAAATTTTGTTTTGTAAGGATTTCGGTCCACTTCCTTTTTTTTTATCAAAATTTTTCAAGTGTTGTGATGTTAATATTCAGAAAATCTACTTGTATACGCATTATCGTTCGTATAGATTTACAGAACACAAAAAAGTGATTTGTTTTGAAACCTAAAAGTTACTTGCATTTGATATTAGTAATCATTTTTCGAAGCAGTACAAAGTGAAAATAGAAAAGCTCTTTTGAAATTTTTAATGTATTACAAATTAGCAGAATGAAATCAAACTTTTCGAAAGATAAAAAAGTATTAGTTTCAAAAAAATTTGAAAAAGCAACTAAAAGAAAACAAGTTAATGTGCCGAGTTTCATGTGACCTTCACTAAAGGAAAAGTAGCGAAGTCGATTGAGCGATTTATGTCTTTCTGTCCGTGTTTAAATCAACTTTCCAAGGCACTAGATGAGCTGGAGATAATTAAAATACGCTAATCGATCAGACATACTTTCGCGAATTTTGGTATCGAAATCGGTCCATGTCCTTTGAGGCAGCGGCCAAAACATCACGCCTGCCTCTAATTTTCCATATCTTTTGGAACAAATCTAGTTTAGTGAAGTAACTGCAATCAAAAACAACTGCATGGGGCGATAGAGAATTAAAATATAAGAAGCTCATATTTTCCGAGTTAAAGGCCTCTGCACCTTTCATAGAAAAGTACGACTGTCAATATGGGTATCATTTAAAAGCTTTTAAGAATATCTTTAGGGAATATTTTTCAAAAATCCTTAACCCAATAAGAGCCAATGGTATTTTTCAAAAATCCTTAACCCAATAAGAGCCAATGGTATTTTTTATTTAAAACTATATTTTTGTTTCCTATTTTTTAATTCTCTGTCGTCGTATATATATATATATATATATATATATATATATATATATATATATATATATATATATATATATATATATATATATATATATATATATATATCTGTGGTCACAAGAAATACCAGCTTAACTCGTTTTTTGGAAGTTTTCAACAACAATTTTAATTTTAATATTGTTGCGCTAAATCAGGGAATATCGACTTTAGCTGTTTAGATTTGAAGGTTAAAAATACTAAATTTTCAAGCTACGAAGATGAAATTTGACTTCCATTGCAGATTGGAGTGTTAGAAGTAATATTAGCAATAACTCGATTTGTTCTTAACTCGACTTTAGCTGTTATTTATATATATATATATATTAAATTTCAATATATTGTTACGCATACCTTTTAAAAATTTTCTTATTGACCTAATATAGTCTAGAAATAAATATTAATATTATTTCTAACATTATGAGTGCGTTCTTGTTTATTGTGTGAAGATGTCTGTTGAATTACGAAGTGATAAACAAAATATTTACCTTATTGGACTGCCAAGCTACCAGATAAATGTTGCAAAATTACCATCTAACCGACAATTTCCCACCGTTTTGTTTTACAATATTCGTGAAGTCAGGCTGACTGTTAGCGAAAGTGCGAATCATATTATAAGAGAGTGCATTATATTTTGTTAAAAAGCCGAAATTTCTACGAAGGCATTTTCTAACTGCGTAAAGAAACTTGTTGATTTATATTATGTTTGGAGGAAGCTGCAAAAAAAAAACGTTAAGAAAAATCAGGTGAAGTTCAAGAACCGTAAAAATATTTTTGTAAAAGACCTTGATAATTTATTTAATATTGCACATGCTGATGCCTTCGACAGAATAAAGATAGAAGAGACAAAGAATTTTTAAGGTATCAGAGAGAGCCAGGTCGACCCGGTTGCTTAGGTGGAATTGACAAAAAATTGGCGGAGAAGGAAGATTGGATTGGCGATTGGAGGAACAGGAAAGAAAGGTAAAACAAAAAGATACCCCTATTACGGTTTATAACTCAACTCGTTTGGTCATCTAAAAGACAACTCAACTTTTTTGGTTGTAATTGTTACAACTGCTACCGATGAGTTGTAATTTTTTTCAAACTTTTGTCAACTGTATTAACAAATAGTTTTAAACGGTAATGCCACAACAGAGTTGAAACACAATGTAATTTCCACTTTAAATTTTTTTGGCAGGTTGAGTTGTAATTGATAATACCAAATTTCAACTAAGGTAGAGTTGAGTTGTAAACCGTAATAGGGGCAAGAGTTATTGGCTGTTGCACATATTTCTTCGATAGATAGCTTGGAATGTCTTGAGAATTCGGATGAGGAACAGTTTTTGAACTCTGAACTTAGTTCTCAGAATCCTTTCCCTGAAAAAAGTTCTAAAAAAAGCACGAAAACCTTCATAACTCCTAAGCTGGTAGCAGCAGATCGATGCCAATTAAGCATAAGGGACTCAGTTTAAATTCTCCATGTGGTTATAGAAGCGCTTGGTCTGAACAGCGATGATTTCCCTATTTACAAATCCTCGATTCAATGAATTCGTACTCAGGCGAGAAAATCCAGAGCAGAAGCAATAAAAACTGTCTTTCAGAATGATTTGCCTGACTTAGTCACAGTCCATTGGGATGGAAAACTTAAAATTACTGCAAAGGACAAAAATGCTCTACAAGATGTTTGCTTATTTATCGTCACCTTGTATGCTAAACCTTGGCTCGAATGCACACTGGCAATTAAAGCACCTAACCAAGACTTGTGCTTTTTGAAAGCTCTAAAAGAATATGAAAAAGTAGACGCGACCAAGTTCTAAGGCATTCATAAGCAAGTGTGCTCATCATTTATGGTATTTGTGTGAAGAAACAGTCATGTTATCACTCTTTGATGAAGAAGTTGATTCCAAAACCAAGACAAAAATGATGAATAATTTAAACAGAGACGAAAGTTCAGATTCCGCTAAACGCTATCTTCCATCAAAAGAAGAAATTGCGCAAAATTTGTTTAGTAAGCCTAATATCTTTTTTCTTTTTTCAAAGCTTCTTGGCTTAGTTTTTGCTTATTTAAACAGTTTTTTCTTTCTTTCAGATAAGGCGCTGGATGATATTGTGACTCAAAGAAGCAAACAATTTCTATCTCGACTGCAGGTCGAAGACAGTTATTTTTGGGAAGATGTATCTTCTTAGTGTGACAGTCCTAGTTTTTTTAAGCTAGAAGACGAATAAGTCGTATGAAAGTCGTAAATGACACTGCTGAAAGAGCTGTTAAATGTTTGCAAGATTTTGATGGACTTATCACGGATGAAGAATAGCAAAAACAGTTTTTTTGCGTTGTGTTCGGGAACATAGAAATCTGTATGCAGACTGTAAAAAAAACTATACTAAAGAGATGTAACCCTTATTAATTATATTATAATTTGTATTTAAATAAAATTTTATGTTGATTTTATTTTATTTTTACTCATATTTACCAAAAAACACCACTTTTTATAATCTTTGGGTCGGCACGGGTTGCAATCATGCGAATTTCTAAATATATATATAGTTAATTATAGCACTTTAACTTGCTTACTATTGCATACGGTTCAGTATTTCAAAAGATACACTAATACATTATTAAATAGTACAAAATTAAGGATTATATCAGAAAACATTTAAATAAAGATGTTTTTATCAATTTGAAAAACTATGTTTCTATTATTTGAAAAGATGTTTTGAATAAGTCGATCGCCGATCACTCTAATTAAAACAACTGAATAACATGATGTATACAGCCCATAATAATTCTTTGACACCGGATTTAATTTCAAAGAATGTATTTCTTTAAAAAATCGCTTATTTTATGTAACAAATAGCGCTTTTACCTTAAAATTCGAAAATATATATTTCTTCATTTTCTGAACTCCTTGCTGTACAAAAAAATGGCTTAAAAATTTGTTACATTTGTTCTTGCAATTTGTATCAGCCACCGGATGATCACGAATGCAATTTTTTATTTTTATTCATTCTCACTTGCTTACTTCACAACATTATAAATGTATAAGCGTCGTGCCTTGCGTATTTTATAATTTGATGATACTGAAACAGCATCTATAATGTTGTGAAGTAAGCAAGTAAGAATGAATAAATATAAAAAATTGTATTCAAGATCATCCGATGGCTGATACAAATTGCAAGAGCAAATGTACGGACAAATTACAAAGAGAACAGTAAAGAAATAATTTGGTTTGTGTGTCGACTTCGCCTAACCAAATTAATATTGATATGAATACTCCTCGTATTCTTATTTACATATTTAGTTAGTTGAATAGATGATGTTTACAATGTACACAAATTAAATAGATAGATGCAAAGAATGCTGATGATGGATTTGACGGTCCTGAAAATGCGGCATTACATTCTGCCAACATCTATTTTCTTGTTTTCTTTGGGAAACGTCCGCATACATTTGTAATTAATTTCTCTTTCTAAAATTATGTTTAGAAATTAAATTAAAAATGAACCTTAAGCCAAAAAAGTAAGATTCTATTAAATTTAATTTATTTTGAATCATATACGAGTAAAATTGATATTTAAGCAAATAATCTGTGAGAATATAGCAAAATGTATGTTTTTTTAGGAATCAAGAACGATTAGCATAATAATTTAAAAAAAATTTGCAACAAGTGCGTCTTAAAAATTAAAACTTTTTTCCATATTTACTCTCAATGAAATTTTTGCTTATTACAATTATCAATTATCATAAGTTTTTTATCCTCATTTGGAAAAACTGATTTTAATTTTTTGTTTGCTTGGCAACATTGAAATGAAAACTGAGCAAAAATAAAATTTAGCTAAATCCATAGGGTATACAGAAGTGAAACCCTTGGCACTTGAAAAACAATATAATCAGATTTTCTGCACCTTCTCAAGACAGAGACAAATATAGTGCTGTTTTATTATGAACAAGGGATAATAAACAAAAAAAAACTGGTTATTTTACAAGAAAGCATAAGGCACAAAAAGTTTTAGTTAAGAAAATTAATAAATTTTTGGTAAAAATAAAGAAATTAATTATTAAATTATTATAAAAATGTGATATGCTGTGATTTTACAAGAAAATTTCAGTATACGCAAGTGAAAACGTCCGTAAATCTGCAGTGTATTTTGAACGCAGAAATGTGATTTGTGGCAGAAATGCACCATCATTATTGGTGTGTTAACACATAAAATTAATCAAAAATTGAAAAAAAAAAATGGATTTATAAAAACATGAATTGATTTTAAAACAATGTATTTACACCATTTGCATAAAGATTTTGATAAAAAAAAATATACGTAGTTTTCAAGATGTTGGATAAGGTAGTAAAAAACATATGACGATTATTTGTAATTTGTAATTTGTAACACATAAGGAATTAGAAGAAGTGGGTTTGGTACATTTAAAAGGCATCAATTTATTAAAAGCTTACATGCATGGGTATGTAAAAATTTTCTATGACCAAATGGCAGATATAATTCTATCTCCTGATTTGTTTAACAGTTTCTTTATTGATGCTCGTTTGTATAACAAGGCCAAGTCCATTGTGAATTCCCTTCGAAAGTGAACGTAAGCCTCGTTTACAATTAAAATAAAATGCTTATCAGCTAAACAAGCTGCAAGATAAGTACTACATATATATTGAAAGACAATCGTTTTAAGGCGTTATTTGAAAATGCTGACTTTAGTGTTAAAAAAAGCCGAGGAATATAAATTATTGAAATTTGGAAAAATCTAAACATTAAAAAGAAGAAGCGCATAGAAGTAGCAAGAGTTAAAGAACTGCATGAAGAGGAGAATAAAACCTACGAAGAAAGTGATGATGATGAGGAGTGATTCTTTTTATCCCATTATCCGAACATTTGTATTATTTTATATTTTTATAAAATGCAAATTATAATATACACAATATTATTACCTTAAGTTAACCTTCATCTAAAATTTATATTAAAAACAATTTAGCATGTGAGTTAATGTTTTTATTGCAACGTTATTTTCATTTTTATTACAAAGTTATGTATTTTATTTTACAATAATACACTATTTACACGATAAAGATTTTACAATAAAGGCTTTACAATATTTGTGTTTTTTTATTTTACATTTTTTACATTACAATTTTAATATTTTATTTACAACTAGCAGAAAAATGTATTTTTAAACATTTATTGTAGAGTTCTTTAAACAGTGTTAAAAATTTTCCATCCATAAAAGTAAAATGTGCTGACAACTGTTTTAGTACCATCTTACCGATAAAACTGAGTGACTTCACATTTGTATCTCCATTTTCTCTACGAAACATTGATGACCATAATCACTATCCTATGGAATCTTATCTGATCATATAAACATATTTTCATCGGCCGAGCGCAAGGATTTTTACCCCTTTAGTATGACCAATACCGGCTTCGCTTACTAAAGATTTTCTGAGTAGCCAGCCTTCGGCCGGGCGCAAGGGTTTTCTCCTCTGTGGTATGACCACCACCGGCTTCGCTTAGAAAAGATTTTCTGCTAAATTTTTTTTTCGTATAATATTGTCAATAAACTTAATTTATTTGATAAAGGAATTATGTTTGTATGAAAAAAGCTTTTTTTTGGTCGTGTCCTGTTTTTATTTTTTTTTTAATTTTTCTTTTCAATTGAATAGATATTAAAATTACCTTTCCAATGATACCCATATTGCCTCACTACACCACAAAATAATCGATATATGCCATACTGTACATACAAACTTTAGAGGCCCGTAACTCCGAAAATAAGGATCAGCCCCAAGTTTTCCGTTTTTACATTTTTTGCTTGAAATTAAATTCCACACCCTGTAGACAACTTTTTTTTTAAATTTGTAAGCTGCGTCCGTAAACTAGATTTAAGCATCCATTGGGAAGATAAAAAGGTTCTCTTTTGGTGGACATTCTTGTATGCATCGTAAACTCCTGAAATTTAAAAATAAGTTGACTTAAACAGATAAATTTCAATTTTTGTACGTTGCATACTTACATGATGTTTGCCAATTGTAGTTAGCTTCCTGCACAATTCAAAAAATAGTATTAAAAACACACTCAAATGTTAATATCAAAATGTACTTACGTTAACAATAAACACATTTGCTTTCTGCTACAAATAAAAAAATATAAATTTAACTTATTTTTGTTAATTTTATTATTTATTTATTATTTTATACATACTTTATAAACTAAATTCGCAATGATGTTGCAAGCTGACCCATATCTTTGTAAGATTTTTGTGAGTAGTGCAGTCCAGAATATCACTTAATGGTAAACCAATTCCTGAAACTGGGCATTCCGTAAGGATGTGTGGCACAGTTAGAATAACGTTACAAAAGCTGCATACACTTGAGTTCGACCTATCATAGTAATGCTTCGTAGTGAACAGTGTTTTTCCCACCCTTAAACGGCCTAACATAATACACTGCGAACGTGTGAGATTTTCGCTATACTTAGGTCTTCTTGTTTCCGGGTACTGTTGTTTTCTTATTGCCCAAAAAGGATTCGAAATAGCTTTGGGAAAGCAAGGTATAAAAGTTATTTCATTTAAATTGAGAGCATTCTTAGCGGCCCTATCCGCGACCTCATTGCCAGCAATTCCAATGTGTGCAGGGATCCACAATAATAATAGAGTACCTAATACGGGAAAGTTAATTATGTCATCATAAATTTCCTTGTGGTTGACTTTAATTGCCTTTCTAGCACTTAGACTATCAGTGCATATAATGCTCCTTTATCCTTGTTGCAACGCATAACTCACTGCATCCTTAATTGCAGACATTTCAGCTACAAAAACACCAACATAGTCCGGCAACCGTTTTTCAAAAATTACGTTAAAATCCAGGTTATCCTTGCTTTTAACCCTTGAACAAGTTGATACACCATTATGAACAGAGCCATCAGTAAATAAAAGCAATTTAGGCGAAAAATTAGCTATAATCTCCCTCATAATTTTTTTGAAGCAAACAGAATCAGTGTTGTAAAACGAAAGACTTTCATCAATTTTCAAAATATTGCCAGAAAAAACAGAAGTAATAGATTTGGCCGGTATTAGGACAGCAGACTGTCGTAAAAGATTGATTATTCTTCCTATAGCAGTTGGCGGTATCGTTGTCAACTCTAGGCTTCGCCAAAAAGTGCTATGCAACCCATCATTGCTGTTTGTAATAGCTTTTGAGGCCATAGCAACTGAACTTTTATCAAGAAGAGATTCAAAGTCCTTAAAATCAGTTTCGACTCTTAATAACTTTAATGGTGTGGTTCGAAGTAAACCTGAAGCAGTTCTAAATCAGTTGTTCAGAGCGACATTTAGTTTGCTTATATTTCTCTTAGACGTCCATCCATATAATGTTATACCATGTTAAACAATGCCAACTGTAAGAGAACGGCAAATACTCAGAGCTGTCTCCATATGCGGACCCTTGTTACGGCAACATATCAGCTTTAAAAGATTATTCATTTTTGAAAGTTTACTGGTCAAGTATTTAACATGCTTATTCCATAAAAGATTTCTGGTGAAAAATATACCGAGTATTCTCATTTCTTGGGTTATTTTAACGTTTTCTTCCCTTATGGAAATGAAACTGTCATTACAGTTTCGTTGTCTGCAAACGTGAAATATCTGTGTTTTATCTGCAGGTACAACTGCACCTGTTGTAGATGCCCAATGGTTAATTTTGCAATCCAGTTCTAAAAGGTTTTGACGTACCCTCTCGGGTTCCCCAGAAGCAACCGCAAAAATGTTTCTGCATAAATGCCAATGTAGTCAATACCTGGTAAATTTTCTACAGCCTTTGCCAGCGAATTTACGTATATTGCATAGAGGACTACCGATAATGGCGATCCCTGAGGTAAACCATTATCAAGTGAGTAGGATGATGACAGGAATCCATTAACTTTAACTTTGATAGCACGATTAACGAGGAAAGATTTTAAAAGCTTCATAACTTGTAAAGGCATTTTCCAGTCACTTAGCTCAAGTAATATGGTTGTTAATACCACCCGATCAAAAGCTTTTTCAAGATCTGACGACAAAACCAGAGTGTGCTTTTTATGTTTTAAATTCATTCGCAAAATTTCCTCTAATTGATGACAAATAGAGTGAACACCTCGTCTTGGTAAAAAAAGTATGTTGCATAACATTAAATTTGTTCCAAAATAATCTCCAAAATCTTTTGGAAATAATCTTTTCCAAAACTTTGGAAATGACTGGTAAAAGTGATTGTACGATAGCCCTCAAGTCGATTGGGATTTTTATTAGGCTTTGGAATTGGTGACAGTGGGGCTATTTTCCATTGATGTGGAAAAATCCCATTTGCCAATATAATATTAAACAAACCACAAATACGCATTTTTAATTCAGCTGAAGAATTCTTAATCATGGAATAAGTTATTTTGTCACTTCCTGGTATCGACCCTTTTAGTGTTCTTAAAACCTTGTTTAATTCCCACATTCCTATTTCACCAACCATTCCATTAAACTCAGAGTCAGGATGAGACAAGTTAGCTAAATCCAATTTTTTTTACGTGATATAACCTCCAAATCAAAAGCATTATCGGAACTCACCGATGACCAGAAACTACCAAAATAATCTGCAATTTGCTGTGGGTTTGAAAAAGTATCTCCTCCCATAAAAATTGAGGGAAAACTGTCGGTCTTGTCAGTTCTTAAACTTTTTACTTTACTCCACAAATAACGAATATCCAGTGATGGGTTTAATGAGTTAAGAAAATTCTCCCAAATACGTCTTTTAGTAGTTTTTCACTCTCTTTTAACTCTGACACACGCCCTTCTGTAATCTAGAGCATTTTGTTGGTTACGACACCTTTTAAACTTAGAAATCTCGGAATTAAACCATATCGGGTTATTTACCTCCACCGGCTTACGGTTAAGAGGAATAGATTCATTAGCTGCACTTCTTAGTATACGATTTATTTGAGCCGCTTCTCTGTTTATATTTGCTGATTTTTCAAATCTTTCAAATAAAAAAACAGTCTTCTTACAAAAAAGTACCCAATCAGCCTATTTATCATTAAAACGGGGAACAAATTTTCTTGCTGTTTGTGTATTTGTGTTGCTTTTAATCATAACAGGAAAATGGTCACCAACCTCTGGCAGAGGTAAACAACTTCAAGATAAACTAGGAGCAATGTCCACACTACTTTTTGTCACATTAACTGAAGTTAAAGTATTTCAATGAAAATTTAACTTTTTCGGCTTTGGTTCATTTTTAATTTAACTTTTATTAAGAAAAATTATTTTTCAAATGTACGCGGACGTTTTTCAAAGAAAACAAGAAAAATTAGACGCTGGCAGAATGTAACGCTGCATTTTCAGGACCGCCAAATCCATCTTCAGCATTCTTTGCATCCAACACCTTGATTTGCGTATACTGTAAATATCATCCATTTAACCAACTAATCAATATTAATTTGGTTGGACGAAATTCACACACAACTCAAAGCATTTTTTCTCTTGTTGTCTTCTCTACAACACGTCTTGTACATTTGTTGCAATTTTGTACTACACCGTCGGTATAGTCACGAAAATGCAAATTTTATTTTTAATCATTCATACTTGTTTTTCTCACAACATTATAGATGCTATTCCAGTATCATATCAAATGTTGATGAGTTACGTATAAATGTTAATTCGCTGTGCCTTGCGTGTTTTTAAAATTATTTTTAATTTTTAGTCCCAGTATTTCTTGTATTGAATAATGTAGGAAATCCATCATTAAGTATAACCAATTCTCGATCATCCGCAAATTTTTCCCATAAGCAACCACTAGGAGAGTTAACAGCAGAACCCCAAAGAGAATGTTAAGAATTAAAATCGCCAAGCACTAGGTGATTACAGTTATTTCTAAGAGAAATGTTATCAACCATTTGATTATTTAAAACAATGTCACATTCTTTATAAACGTTTGTTATTTGTAGATCTATTTAACATTTAATCAATATAGATTGAAAAAGAATTTCGTTATTTGAACGAAGATGCAATGTAACATTAATGTTGTTCTTAACGAAAATTGCTATACCAGATTTAGCATACGTATAATCCTTGTTGTGATGATATATCTTAAATCCAGGAAGATGCAAGAAGTGTAATTTATTCTCAGTAATGTGTGTTTCTTGCAAAACTATAATGTTTGGCTTATGTCTAGCCACTAACAGCTCTAAGGCATACTTGTGAACTATTAATCCTTGGATGTTCCACTGTAATATACTGATATTCAGACCAATATCCATTTTAAACTATCTTTAAAAAAATTATTTTCTTTTACTATGTTTCGGAAGAGTTTCTTTAAACGTTTTTGGTGTAATAATAGTACTTAAAGCAGGAAAATTTTACAAAAAACCTACCCTTATTTTTGCCTGTAATAAAACGTTTACTATTTTCTTCCGCTAGAAACACAAATCAAAACAAAAGTAAAGTCGATAGGATATCAAGAAAGAGATGCACAGAGAAACACAATTATAGCCGTCTTGCGACATCTCTGTATACTCGGTGGCTAAAACTTTATAAATTTACCAGAAATAAATAAAAGGTCAAGATTTCATAAAAAATAGATTATTTTTCTCAAAACACATCACGTGAAAAAAAATTTGTTAGATTTTGGAAAATTGCAAATTGTGGAATTGTCAAATATAAAAAAAAAACTTTCTTAGATGTTCTTGATACATACACTTGATAGAAAAATTGTGCGTAAATAAAGTAATTTTATTTTATAATTTAAAGTATGTAAATCAAAATTAAATTTGAAACCAAAACGTATTTTTTATTTATAAATTGACTTCTTCTTGAATTTTACAATTGAGACCACAAAGCCATGTTATGAAAAAAAGAAAAAATTCAAACACAAAATAACAATTCATTATTGCACAGAAAAAGTGTGCGTACAAAAAATATACTTCTAACAAACAGGTAGACACATTTAGTAAATTTTATTCGCAATTCTACATTAAAAAGTTTTTGATTGCATACAGAATGATTTGTAAGACAATACGCTATTTTTTTTTTGTACAATGCCGCCTAAAAGAAAAGAAATTTCTATTAGTGAACGAAAAATCATTGTTGATTTATGGGAAAAAGGAAATACTTTTAGCAAAATATGTTAAATCGTTGGCAGAACATCTTTTTCAGTCCAAATAGTGGTATATAATTATAAATCAATTGGAATATCGACGTCGAAGCCTCTATCTGGACGACCATCGATACTGGCAGCAAGAGAAACTCGAAGTTTAATCAATACTGTGAAAACAAATCCTCGTGTAACTGCATCATAATTGGCAAGGGCAATTAAAGATAATTTTCAGAAATCTATCTACGTTGATGCTGTTCTAAAAATAGTGAAAAAGTATGACTACCATGGCCGAGTTGCACGCAGAAAATCCTTCATTTCCATAATCAATAGAATAAAGCGAATTGCCTTTGCAAAAGGCCCCCGAGTTCTGAAAACAGGTACTTTTCTCGGATGAGACCAAATTTTCCATTTTTTGCATAAAAGGTAGAAAAATGGTTTGGCAAAAACCGGGTACAGCCTTAAATAAAGAAAACCTTTTGCCTACTGTCAAACACGGTGGTGTGGGAGTAATAATTTAGGTGTATGGCAATTAATGGTATTGGAAATATGGAGTTTTTGAAGCGCAACTTCAAGCAAAGTGCTGAGAAACTCGGTTTGGGAGGTCAATATTACTTTCAGCATGACAACGATCCGAAGCACACCTCAGAAATTTTTAAGCCACAATTACCCGATCTAAGTCCGATCGCACATTTATAAGATTTGATTGAGCGCCGTATCCGCCAGCAAACTAATTCTTCAAAAGATATGCTTAAAAGAATCATAAAAGAGGAATGGATTAATATAAGTGCCGAAGACACTGCCAAACTAGTCAATTCAATGTATAAATAAAACACTTTTTAATTAAAAATTTAATTTTTATATACTTTTTATTACCAAATAAGAAAATATTACTCCGTGTACGCAGACT
Source organism: Cistogaster globosa (assembly GCA_937654795.1). Classification (NCBI taxonomy): domain Eukaryota; kingdom Metazoa; phylum Arthropoda; class Insecta; order Diptera; family Tachinidae; genus Cistogaster; species Cistogaster globosa. The sequence continues at coordinate 57,298,575 of OW569405.1, forward strand.
TTTTCTCCTAAGTGTATGTGCATATATGTAGATAAAAAAGTTTCCTTTTAAATTATTTATTTAAATTATTCATTCATCTGAACTGCACTTTAATGTCTCAGTTTTAAAAATCGTTTAGTTTATAAATTGTAAAATAAATTAGGTTCATTTTAAATATAATTAGCACGTTAATTTTAAATTATTGAAAATAAAAGAAATAAAAATAAATTTGAGTCCAGTAGTTTTTATTTTGAAATTCATAATACTAATTCGTTGACATCCTAGAGCAATAAAGTTCTTACAAAAAAATTTTTAACTATCGAACTTCAGCACTCACCTCGAAAATTATCGCACCATAAATATAAATTAAAGGAATTTAAAATAAGTATCTATTCTACCTGTGGTCAGCATATTACTAATATGTATTTTTTATTTAAACAGGCAACTTGATACATTCGTTTTTTCCTCCACTGGAGTACGCTTTTATATTGCCCGCCGTTTTTGGTGTCATATTTCTGGGCGGAGTTGTCGTTTTTACCCTGTATCATATCTGGGATTTTATTAAGACGAAGAACGCAAATTGAAGATTCTTGATAGAAAAATAGAAAGCAAAATATTACAATTTTCTTTTAAAATACAACATAAAAGCTCTTGCGCCAAACTATATAATTTTTGATTTTTAAAGCAGAATCTAACATTTCAAAAAACAAAAAATGCCTCAGTGGCTGGTAATTGGTATTTCAGGTGTAACCTGCGGTGGTAAAACTACATTAGCGCACAAGTTACGAGAATATTTTATTAATCAACGCAATGTTCAACTTTGGAATACTCCATACACAATCAATGACGTTCAGTTAATTTCGCAAGATGACTATTTTCTACCTGTTGATGATTTGAGACACAAATGGGTTGAACAATTGAATGCAATAAATTTCGAAGTTATTACCTCCCTGGATATGAAACAGATGATTTCCGATATAACATGGACTATGAAGGGTCGTTATTTAGCCGAGGATCCAATTGACAATATTGATTTTTCTAACGACATGTCTCCATACAATGGAAGTGGTGAACATATTATTGCTCACCATGCATCACATTTCAGTAGCATTCAAAATATGTCAACCAAATCGCAACAAAACAAGCATCATATGCATAGTCAGCATTACAACCATCATTATAATCAAAGCAGTTTAAGCAACCACAATCATCAACACACAGCTCACATTTTTCGAGTCAATTCGCAAATGGCTGCCCAATTAAGCGACACTAAAATAAACATTTTAATAATTGAAGGCTTTATGATTTTTAATCAATCTGAATTAATAACTCTCTGCAACATTAAATTTCATTTTCATTTGCCATACGAGAAATGCTTCGAGCGTCGGCGCAGGCGTACCTACGATCCTCCTGATGTTACTGGATACTTTGAGATGTGTGTGTGGCCGCACTATGAAAAGAGCTTTATGGAATTTAGGGACCGCAAGGATATAACATTTTTGAATGGTGAAATCAGCAAAGAAAATATCTTCAAATTTGTCCTCAAACGCATCGTCCAGTATTTTGAGGAACGGTGTGACGTTGCTTGTCCGCCACCTCATAAACTTTTAGGAATTCCAAGTTGTAATAATGGCAATACTGTAACCAGCCCCGCATTGCAAATATGTCCCATGGAACAACAATAAGCAAAGTGTTGTTTCTATTTTATAACATTTATGCCTACGGGCAGGCTTGCGTTATGAGATTGCGTATAAAGAGGCTTTATATCAAACACACTTTATCCGTTCAATGGAAACGGATTTATTGGTACAATTATTCTTATACAGTGTATTTTAATTTGTACGTAAATGTTAATTGTAAATATGTATAAATTTATCTATTTATTGTTATAATTCCTATATTTAATTGGAAATTTTCTATGTTCATATGAAGTCAAAATCGAATATTTAAAATTTTAAAATTTTGTATGGAAAAGGGTTATATCAAGCGCTTAAACTATCATATGTACATATATGTAGATATTTGTATAAAAAGATGGTGAATGGAATCAAAATAAAAATTAAATATGAATGTATGCACATATATACAAACAAATACTTAATTTTGTTAACGGTTCAGAGGAGATATTTGTTATTTTATAGGAAGAAATTTTTTGTTTATTGAAATTTGAAATTATAAAAATTTTCATTTAAATCTTCGTAAAAAGTGCTTCAACGTTGTTTATTCAATAAACAACATATGTATTTTACAGCAGTTATGCTATTTATTTAATATTTTTCCATCTTTGATAATGTGGAACTATAAAAGGAAAACGTGGCGTATCACAACATTGAAAACGACTTACTTAAGATCAATGTTGCCAGTTTGTTTTTTTTTTTTAAACTTTCCAAATGGTTTGTCGAATATCAACAATATATTAAATTATGTTATATTAGTTATAAAGTCATTTCTATTTAATTTACCTCTTTTATCATAAAACATAAAAATTGCATTGCTTATAACAATATAAAAAAATATATTTAAAAAATAAGGAATTAGTTTGTAAAAAGTACATTGGTTTTATATAACTTCAAACATAAAAAACAAAACTTAATAAACAACTTAGTTAAAAAAAAGTAAGCTTAATCAATGTGTTGGATCTTTGTTATTATTATAATCACCCTTATCATGGTTGGCGTTTTTGTGGCGAAAGTTAGTCGTTTTTAAAATATTTTGTAATAGATTTAAGATAGCTCGTAACAGTTATCATTAATCTATTACAAAATTTTCGTATTTAAAATACGCCTCCGCCAAAATAAAAGCTTTAACCTCGAGATCTAGTGGTATATTAAAATAATTTAATTAATGATAAAAATAAAAATATTTGTTTACGATCTTTCATACACATTTTAATCAATATTATCATTGTAATTTGTATCTACGGTACATTTCATTGGTTATGAAATCTACTAAACATATCTTTCGTGTTACAACACACATACTTGATAGATATTCATGTATGATGATACTATCAGTAAAGAATAGTGACGTTCATATTCAGCTCTATTGCGAAAGACGTCGTCGACGTCGTTGTCAATTTTTAGTCGCAGTCAAATTTGGTCGACGCACAGTGGCTGAAAATCGTTTTTCGTTGGCCAAAAGTAAATTTTTTTTTGTCACCGATTTTTAAAATTTTTACGTCATTTTGTAGTTAATATATCCAAATTAAGGTAGCCAAAAAATTATGTTAAAATATTGATAATTGTGGGCGTGGCATGCTGTCAAAATCAACTTTTTTTTTAATTTCAGAAAAAGGTGTTTTTCTTTGGTTTTTTACCAAAATTAAATGGTTACTACTCGCAAGCTATCATCGATAATGGTCTGCGGTTTTTTTTTATAATGTTGGTAGGGTTATTGTCCTTAGTTGTTGTAAGTAGGCACAGCTCTAGCGTTTAATATTAGGGGCGTTATGAAATATTTATGAAACTACTATATTTTCCTCAAATTTAAACTTTAGTGGAATAGAACTTCTAGGGAACAAAAGGGAACAAGAAACGTATACAACCACGAGAATGGTGAAAGTGTCCTCTTTAAGGCGGCCACGAGCCGCCTGTAGAACACTTTTTTCATTTTAATGAAATTACTCGAAAAAAATTCATATACAATGGTGTATTAAATTTTCATTTTTTTGCCTAAAAGTTTATTTTTTTTTTAGTTTAGGCTACGTATAACTAAAAAAAAATAAATATAATACCTTCAAAAGGGGTTAATGGCTTTGTTTTGATCAGCAAAAAATAAGTAATAAAATTATCACAATGGGCTCTACAGGAAGCATATGATCTCTTTCTAAATTTACCTGTTATCAAATGTTAGGGTCAACCAAAGTCATAAACAATTTTATAACAATAATTGCGACATTAAACCACTAAAGTTAAAAAACAACCCCATATTGACGCATGAGTGCAGTTTTGTTCAATTTAAGCGCTACCTGCTATGAAATTAAAGATCAGTGTGTGAAGAACATGTATCTAAAAATTTATAAAGGTTAAGGGATTACTCAGTAATAACTTAATCCTTTAAGTGTACGGATAAAACATAACAAACGCAAATAAAAATACTCAGAAGAAAATGGAGAGCTTCAGTTATAAAGAACTGGCCGAAGTGTATTTTTAAAACAAAAATCAGGAAGATGTTCTTAGTTACGTTAACATAAAATTAAACTTAAATTCGTGTAGCACCGAAATGCAAGAGCAATTATATAATTTCGTCAAAGCACTAAAAAAACGCTACAAAGAAGTTATGTAAAGTAAACAAAAATTTTATATAAAAAGTGCAAAGTGGTTAGAAGGTCAACTTACTGTCGCTGCAGAAACAGCAAAGCAAGATAAGGCTGGAAGACCACGCAAATCATTAGTGGACAACTGCAGCGATAGATCTAAGAGGCGGAAGCTTAAAGATATTAACGATGCCTTTGGTTCTACAAATATAAAAGAATCTTTCCTATATCAATTACGATCACAGAACCAATTTACAAATGTGGATATCATTGAAAAAGAAATATGTCTGCAACAGTTCACAAAATCCTTTATCATGGTGAAGATGTCATTAAATATCATTTGGTGCCACTTGGAGATCTATCAGAGGAGGCTCAGGAAAAAAGCAACAAGGATTACATATTTTATAGAGAGCACAATACTAGGAAAATTTCACGGAATTCAACAAATGAAGATCTATTTAATATATTGGCAACGTCAGATCCGTTCATATCCAGTATTCGAAATCAATGGAAAGTGGACCATCGGGATTTAGATGAAGAAGCCAAAAAACTGCTAAAGAACAGAAATAGCACAGAACAAAATATGGAATATTTGCAATTAATATTTAAGTCATACGAATAAAAATTATAATTGCCTTTCATTATTCTTTAAGTACGGAAAACATTGTATTAGTAAAAAATAAGTTAAAACGTTATATTCGACCGAGTCGAATCTTAAATACCTTCCAACTATATAGGATGATGGAGGGGTAAGGGGGTGGTGAGGTTAAGGTAGCGTAGAAGATCAAATTATATTTTCTTGTTGCTTAACCAAAAAAAAATTTTTTTTTTTGGGGGGTGTGGGGGTGAGGTGAAGGTAGCGCAGAAGATCCGAGTACATTTTCCATTCGTCATGAAACTTAAAAATTAATTTTTTATGCAATCTAGGCTTAGGTAATACAATTTGTTAATTATTGACACTATTTTTCATATAATATGCTATATACACGCCCACAAAAAGGGGGCGGGGTCCAAAAATAAATTTTTATGATTTTCTGGCTCCAGGGTAAAGACCTTGAACCTTCTTTGACATAAAAATGTTTGATTTGCTTAACAAATAAACAAAAAACTTGTAAAAATGTGTAGTTTTTCAGGGGTTGGTTTAGTACTTCTTAGGGGAATTTTTTCCCCCTGGTCCGACTTGGCCCATTTACGAACTTACCCTGCCCCATCCTTCAAGATATATATGTACCAAATTTCAAGGGCCTAGCTCTTTTCGTTTAGACTGAATCGTGTTCATACAGACAGGCGAATGGACGGACTGCCGGATGGACGGACGGACGTATGGACAGACGGACATAGCTATATCGTCTTAGATTTCATCACTGATCAAGAATATATATACTTTTTTGGATCTTAGAGGGATATTTTACTATGTTACACACAGAATAAACCCATATTTCACTCTGAAAGTTAAAAAAATTAAAATGTTCAACTTTGACCTTGAATTCCTTAAAAAGTCCTCAATCAATTTTAATGTAATTGAAACTGAATTAAGCTGAACTAAATATCTATCCATTAAAAAACCGATCAAAATTATTTCAATATTTTGATCGGTTCAAAAGTTACAGAATTTTGGCCAACGAAAAACGATTTTCAGCCACTGTGCGACGCAAACGTCAACTCGACACACAGTTGGTATTAATTTGCGCGCATGTGTTGACGTCGACACGTTATCGATAAAAATTGAAGAAAAAATATCATCTCCATTTATTTTGGCAGTTAGTAAACTTAATTTTTTTAAATTTTTGTAACAAAATGTTTATATCTGAATCAAGTGGAAGCAGTGATAAAGAAATGCATAGGGTTCGGAGAAAAGTAGTGAGACAAAGATCAAACATTTTTATTTTCCCGGATAGCACGTTAATAAGTGCACTTTGAACAGTTTTGTTGAATATTGTTGACTGAATAAAACAGCATTTAAATTCGTATTAAGAAAAATGAGCTTTTAATGAGAAGTGCCATTCGTTCAACATCAATTTCCAACACGTTAAAGTAAACAACAACATTGCGGTTCTCGGCTCAAGGCTTAAGCTAAGATCACACGATTGCCGTAATGCACCAAATTGGCCCAATTTTTATTGTGTAGATATTGTGCACAATACTAAAATTGTTCCAATCAAATTTTCTGCAGTCACACGATTGCCCCATTTTATTGAAATTTTATTGGTACAAGTTGGTGAATAGTAATTTTGTGGCAATAAATTGTGCCTGTCGTTCATACGATTGTTAAGCAATGCGGCAACACCAAGAATCAGCTGTTGTAGTTTCGGGCAAATATACATAATATTAGTTCTGTTCATTTACTTTACTTGCAGGAACTTGCAACGAGAGAGTAAGAAAGAATTTTGCGAATTTGCTCTCAAAAAGTTAAAAAAGTAAATGAACGCTTTACTAGCAAAAATTAGCATAGAAAATTGTTGTGGCTTCAGGAATGATATGTAAGACGTAAAAACTGTACGGTATGCACACAAATTAGTACTATTTTTAAAGCAAATGTACAAGAGTGCCAAAATGTATAAAACAAAGACCACTGAAAGCCAGCAAACTGGTAACCACACGAAAAAAAAAATTAAAATAATACTCCAAGTACCAAATAGCAAAAATATGTAAAATGCTTTAAATATTCTTTTAAATATTTGGTAATTTGCAAACGGTAATTGTTTAAGCTTATCATGTATAGAATTTTTTTCTACAGTTAGTTCAAATAAACATTCTCATTGTAATTAAGATTTAAAAATATTTATATTAAAAATAGTTTTAACATGTATGTAACTTATTTATAATTATACATAAGAATTGTACAACCCTTCTTTAAATTGTACCGAAAAAAGTACATTGCATTGAATGTTTCATCACTGGCTTGTTTACTTTTAATTCTAAAAACAATAGAAACACCTGCAAAGTTCGAAGATTCTAAACCAAATTTCTATTGTTTTACACTACTTTGATTTGTACTTCCATAGCTAAATTAAAGAAAAATTACAAAATAATATTATTTTTATATTCTTTTAATTGCCAAGTACTCGCATTTTCTTTAATGTTACAAAAATTTATTTTATCAGCATTTTTAAAGTAAATTATTTTGTAAACAAAAGTAAGAAACAGCTGTTTGGCTAATTCTTGCAAGTAAAAATTTTTCTAGTAAGAATTTGCAAGATATTTATTGTATCTCATTTTTTTACTCTCTGTTTACACTCTCTCGTTGCAAATTTTTTGGGTTAATGAACACTTTCCAGTAACAATTGTAACAAATTCGTAACAATTTTTAGTAAATGAACAGACCTATTATTTGCAAACTTTGTATTTTGTTTGTTGTATTTGAAATGTTATTTAAAAAAAAGCTAGCGGCTGCTTTTAGTGTTTTTTATATACTTAAAATACAAAAACAAATATAAAAAATAAAAGAATTTAAAAAAAACGAACAGTATGGGTCCGAGATTGACTGAAAAAGCGGGCTACTGATGGTGCATTCCAGAAGACTCTAAAAGAGTTCCAAGAAGTAGACAACCAAGTTTTTTTGCTAAAAAACTTTATTCGAATGGATGATGAAACGTTCAATGAGTTGTTGGAACTAGTGTCACCGTATATACCTAAATATATGTAAATAAAACAAAAACTATTTATAGTTGTACATATACATATACATATACATATATATATATATATATATATATATATATGTACTTACAACAAAAAACGGGCACGCTGAAAAAAAAAAAATATATATATATGTATATATATAAATGTATACAAAAAACTTGAAGGCACTCAACAAAATGAAAATATTGACGCGTATTGGATACTTTGTTTGCCGCAAAAAATCACAATAAATATTGGTACATTTTTGGAAGTTTTATTGCCGCACAGTTGCATGTCAAGTAGTCACACGATTGCCGCATCAGGGTTGCATTTGGTTGGTAAAAACAAGCACAATATTGACCGCGATTGCCGCATGAACCAATTTATTGTACAATCACACGATTGGCATACAAAAAATGGTAAAAATTGGTGCATTACGGCAATCGTGTGATCTTAGCTTTATACCAATCGAGTGTTGATTTTAATCTTGGATTATCGCAATCAACTGTATCCTTTTTATTAAATTTGAAATGGCTGAGGAAGAGATGGTTGAATGGAAGTAGTATTTCTTTAAGAAGACGGGATAGGCTGCTAGACGGCAAAATTGAAGCTTCTAAGAAAGATGATTAAAATATGTACTCCTTCGAAAGGTTTTTTTAGTTTAAGTGCCCCGCTTGTAAGATAGAAAAAAAAACAAAATTTCACTATGTCGACGCTAAAAACTTTGTTGACAAAAACAAAGTTAATTCCAGTCAACGTCGACATAATATTGCCTTCATTAATTATAAAAATTCGCCACCGATAACTCTCAACTACTCTCAATGTTGACGACGACAATACAGTGAGGGTGCTGTCGACATCACTTGTAACGACGTTGACATTCGTAATAAGGGTGATTGTATTTTATTTTTCAATTTAGTTTTCATAGAATATATTACTGAAAAAGTTCTTTCCACACAAGAAGTACTTGTGGGAACAATCGATATATGAAGAACGTTTATCAACAACTCCAATTTATAAAAGGGCCCAGTGACTAATATTTCAAGTAACACAAAGTTTGCTTTCGATTACTTTAAACTCTACAATGTTCATGATACAACAGTGCTATAGACAGAGAGAAAATAAGCTAAATGTGGTATAGAATTGAGTGTAACATACGCTCACACTTAACTAAAGCCCCTTTCACACTATAGGTCTGTTCAGTAACAAAAAATCGTTAATTTTTACTAGAACGTGTTAACGTACTCGAAAAACTTGCAAGTAGAGAGTGAAAAAGAGCGTAAAAATGTGAGAGAGAAAAAATTTCTTGCATGTTTTGGCTAGTAAAATTTTTACTTGCAAGAATTAGTCAAACAGCTGTATTTTACTTTTGTTTACAATAAATGAAACATTGAAGGAAATATAAGTATTTAGCAATTACATGAACATAAAAGTAGTATTACTATGTTGTTTTGTTAAGTTTTTTTTAAGTTAGCTAGGGGAGTTAACAGTAAAGAAGTTTAAAACAACAGAAATTACGTTTAGAATCTTATTTGCTTTGCAAGTGTTTTTGTTTTTTAAGACTTAAAGCAAACAATTAAACATTCAACGCAATGTACTTTCTTCGGTACAAATATAATAAGAATTGTACATTTTTTATGTACAATTATAAACTTTATTTATAAACAGTAAAATTTAGATTAATATTGATGTAAGCATTTTTACATTTAAATCATAACAAGAATGGTTATTAAAACTAATTGCAAACAAATTATTAACGATATATGCTTAAACATCATAAACGCTTTTGAAAATTACCAAGTATTTTTTTTTTTTTTTTTTTTTAATATGAATTTTAATGGCAGGGGTACAAAACCACAGCGCCAGGGCAACCCATAAGTTTTTAGTTATATGGAACTTCTCTACAGGAACTGCACATCGACCTATGCCTTTGTATAGAAAGTGAGGAATCCTGAATAGGATATTTGTATAGACAATTTTTTTTAATTGTTAGAACGATGGACACTATTAAGTGCCAGTTGAAAAAAACACGTGCGCGTTGCGACTTTAATTATAACCTTACTTTTTTAAAGAATGAAAATCTGCTTGCACACAGATGTTCCTCCTTCAAAATAAAGTAGCAAACTGAAAATTACCAAGTAATTAAAAGAAAATGTAAAACATTTTATACACATATTTTTGTTATTTGGTTACTTAGAGTATTTTTTCCAAATTTTCCTTGTGATTATCAGTTTTTTTAGTTTATTTAGCGGTAGCGAAATGGCCATCGAGACGTGCTTTCACCTCCAATAATCAATATCGGGAAAATAGCACAATAAAATTGAAAGTTTAATTCAGAAAGAAATTTGAAGTCCCATAATACCGAACCATTTTTAGAAATTTTTTTAAACGCTAAAGGTGAAAGTACATAACACCCGTTGAATCCATCAATGCGTTGCAAACTTTGTATGCTTTTCACGCTTCAAACTTTTCAAATTACATTAAACCCAAAAATGAAAGAAAAGACAGCTGACGAGATGTCATATTACATACAATGCGCGAAAAGTTGAAAGTTATCCAAATTCATGCGCCAGAGACGTTGCAAACTTATTTATGTACCTTATACCATGAGAATATTCTATTTCAACTTTATTTTACAGAAGTGTATAACGCGTTGAAGCGCTCACCTTAACACTTCATTTTATTAGGGTTTGTTTTTTTAGAAAGCAATTGAAGATAATAAAACAAAATCAGCTGTTGAGCAGAGAAACTTGTCACTTATATACAGATTTTGTTTACAACAAATTACAAATAGCTGCTATTTTTATAACTTTTTTTAACTTTGTATTTTTATTTACCAAGAAGCTGAAAGGCCAAAAATTGTCACTAGGCTGCACTTTCGCACCATACATAATATTCTTCAGTCGCCGTGTCTTAAATGTCGTACCAGCTTGGTAGTTTTCACTTTATTTTTAGTGTGATAGTATGAAAGCAAAATGTAATGTTACGTTAGATTTCTTGACAATCACAACAACTCTTACTTGATTTCCTTCTTACAAAATTTAATGAAAATCTTAATACTCAGTATTATAGTGTGAAAAGGGCTAAACTTAATTAGCGCTTAAGACGCGACACAATTTAACGCATGGCTTTTACTCTGAAATGACGTACATAAGTAAAAGCGCAAAGTTGTGTTATAAATTGTAATATTAACTAATCATGTTTGATAAAACCCAATAAAATAAAATGCTTTACAGTGATAAAAACGCTAGAAACACCAAAAAAAGCTAAAATGTCATTACTGTTTTAAAATGCCAATTGCAATTCTGAAGTAAACAAATAAGAAAAAATATTTAAATTACAGTAGCTTGCAGCCAACTGCAGTACCTTACTCGGATTTTCCAATTGCTCAGCGTTGACGCCGCGCAATTATGGTTTGCTTCATGCATTTTGTATGTACATGAGAATTTTTAACAGATAGATTTCGTCGTACGCGCTAATTTAGGTATGGCTGTAAGTAATATGCAGAAGTGCCTTTGCTTACCTTAAAATGTACAAAGTGAGTGTGGGTATGTTGTTGAAAAATTAAAATTAAGTTAACAAAAATTATTCTTTATTAAAAACCAACATTATACTGGAAGAATTCAGCAAGCGTCATCTTGGCCGATTGGCAGCGCAGGAGAGGAAAAAAATGTGTTCCTATATTGATATTTTCAACAATTAAAAAAAAATTAGTGCTTTATGTCGGCATTGATGGACTTCCGCTTTCAAAGAGTCCTTCAAACCTTTCTCAAAGCTTCATACCTTAAGGATCATTATCCAAATAATATACAGTACTTTTCGTTTATAGTCCATTCCTCTTAAAGGCCAAAAACGGATGTAAGCCAAAACAGTACTATTCACTTGCAGGTTTTTTTTCGAATTTCATACAAATTATTTGTTCTTAAGTCCATTTCGCCTATAGTCCATTTTCGTTTAAAGGCCAAATTTTCTTTGCATACATAGCTTATATTGTATAGAAAAAAACTTTCATATAGTCCACACTGTTTTTTTTAATACTTTTTTTAAACAAACTATAAGCGAAAACTACTGTAGTAGCAAGGCATATTAAACCAGGTGGCAGCGTTAGAAAAATTAAAACAACAATACAACAACACCAGGCATTTTTGTTTGTGTAAAATGTATATGCCTGTCAAAAACATCTGAGAATTAAAGGCATACATATTTAAAAGTTTGTTTACCTTTTCGTCTTAATGATGGCGACGGGAAATTTCTTTGGCTTAAATTGAAAAAAGATTGTAAATACAATATGGAATATATCGAGTATTTTTTGGTGGAATGGGGCAATATGGATATAATTGAAAAGGTAATTTAAATATCTACGCAGAAAACCTATAGTAATCGAAGCCGATGTTAATATGCCTTGTTTCAGTACTTTGCTCAAATATCCTATTTATCAGCACATTATATCTGGAAGCACTAAGCACTTCTCGGTGTCTGGAAGCATTTAGTTCGTCAGTTGCATGATCTACTGAATACGGTAAAAAAAACTATTTATTTTATAAGCTGAATATTTTGTGTAAATTGATAGATCTTTTTTTAGTTTTTTCTAGAAGTCTTTTGAATAATTAAAGCGGAATTTGTTATAATTAAATTTTTTATAATAAGGAAATATAATGGATGACGAAATACCATATTTTCTGCGTAAACATACTGTTGAAACTATTGTTCTCAGGCCAATGACAGCTGAAGATTTTGTTATTACGGGAATTTCACCTCAAGAACTATTTGGATTCATGCAATTTGACGTTAAAGATTTGGTAAAGGAATTTACTATTATATGTCCTGACTTTTAAAATAAATTGCTATGGGTAGAAGAAAAACCCATGGTCCTAGAGTTCGTGATGAAAGTATTATTTGATTTAGGACCAGAGATTAGACGAGTTCTTGGAACCAATAGCAACAAACGATGGAGTTTTGAATTCTTCACAAAGCCAGAAGAAGGAAGAAAGCTAAGTGGAACGGTCATTATATGTACCAGTGCGTCAGAGCGCCAGCAACCTAAAACCACAAATGGTTCTTTAGTTTTGTCACCTAATCATGCATTTCTGTTGGCAAACTATAAGTTGGTGGATATATAACGGTTCAAAAGTCCGGCCACATACACCATATTATATCAATTATTGGGACACCCGTTTATTTTTAAATCCAAATTTTATACTTGTTGTTATAGAGGAGTTAGTAATACGGGTTATAATCTATTTGTGAAATAAAATATATGTATATTTGTTGCTAAGTATTATTAATATATTATATACAATTATTATATATTATAATAATATATTATATTAAATATTAAAAATATTTCTTCTCTTTTTCAAATATTATTGGTGGTCCTGAAAAGGACCGATTGACTTAATTTAATTATTTGAAATATTTTTTCTCTTTTTAAAATAAGATCTTGTAAATAAAAATTAAATATTAAAAAATTAAAAATAATTTAATTATTTGAAATATTTTTTCTCTTTTTCAAATATTATTGGTGGTCCTGAAAAGGACCGACTGATTTAATTTCTTTCCAGTTGATAGTTTTTTTGTGCCTGTAATGAAAATATTTGGTAAAGATATTTAATGGTAATGCATTTCTTTTATAATTTATAATATTATATAATTTTTGAAAATTAAATAACATATTACCTTAGAAAGCTAAACCTTTACTTTTAATAAATTCTTAAATCCCAATATGTGCTGCTTCGATTTTTGAATTTTCAATCGTTTGTTGAGGTTTTTTACTCTAAAGTATATTCGGCATTTAAAAAAGTATTTTTTTACATGCTCTGGCAAGTCAACAGATGAGCTTTCCTCGACCAGGTGTCCATGGATGTTGCGGCAGTGTGAAATACCAACTCCATTCACTTTGTAGAAAATGGATTCCATCTCCTTGATTTTCAAAACAAATAGATTTGCCGGCTTTTTCAAAAATCCTTTCGAAACCTGGTCAACCCACGTATAAGAAACTTCATGACATTCGTATTCTACTAAATTGAGCCTTCGAATTATATAGCCTGCTATATATTCCAAGGCATCCTCTTGTAAAATACCAATGTCATCAATGTTCGAATCGTCTAGGTCACTGAGTACAGCTTCATGCGATTCCTGAAAGACACCTTCATAAAAACCACTTTCACCAACGCTGTTTTCATCTAAACTTTCTTCGTAAAAAGCTTCAGCGGAATTACGACAATGCTCTGTGAAAGACATGTTGACGTCGCTAATATTAAGCCAGTCAGTGTGGTCATTCTCTACATTGCCTTTGCCGTTTAAGTGTTCAGTGTTTCTTGCTTAATAAAAAGAGCATAACCAAACCAGTCGTTTACTAATTGAAAGAAGGCGGCTGTTTCAATAGGCTGATAAACATCTAAGCCAAGTGAGTAGCACCGCAAAATGGCATTGGCAGTGGTATTTGGAAAAAGCTGGGCAGCTAATTTAACCTTTTGCCTTCCTGAAAGTGTATTGCAAAGTTTTTGTTTTTAAATAATAATATAGCTAAGCAATGTATCTAAAAACTACTGACATACCTGCGCCTTTAACGGAAAGGTGCTCTTCACTTAGCTTAAAAGTGATTGAAACGTCGGACCTAGATGTATGTGTCAACAAATCTGAAATGGTTCTCCACTTGACAATGCAGTTATTGTAAATTAATCCGGTATCCAAAAAATGGTTTCGGATTAATTTTAAAAAGTGGGGTGCATCCAAAAAGGTAAAGACTTTTTCTTCCCCGTTTGCAGGACTTGGAAACCATGGTTTGCCTTTGGAAATAAATAGTACAATCACATCGTTAGTTTATTAAAACAAAATGTTTTCGTGTAAATGTTGTTTTACGTGTTTAAAATTTATTATATTTAAACCTAATTTTATAAATAAAAAAATATTAAAAAGACTTTTTTACTCCCAAAACCATTTTTAAAAATTATGATATATAAATAAAATTAGTATTAAAATTATTTTAATGTAAATTAAATTGGTGAATTAAATGAATGGAAGTTAAATTTATGAAATTGGAAAAAATTAATGAATATGTAGTCCTTATGACACTTAAAACAAATTTAAATACTAATTTTTTAATTACCCATTTAAAGGAGATCAGAATTGGAAATTCAGATTGCCTTTATTTATCGATATTCTCACCGGTAGCCAGAAGATTCGTTGTTCCGCAAAAAGTCGTACATTTGTAATATAAAGGTGTAGTAGTGTGTTATTGTGGTGGTAGGTGTTGAGTGTTGAATATATAAATTTTTAACTTACCTGCTGTCACACCCAACTCTTTCAACAACTTACGGTTTGTTGGACCAAAATCAAAAACCACAGCGACTACAGGGAAACCAGCTTCATGCAGTTTCAGTATGATGGAATGCAGCAGACATTTAGTCATTTTGCAGTCAAAGTCGTAGAAGACTGGCTGCTTCCAAGACTTCGTCAAGCCTCGTGCCATAACTACTTGTACGTAGTTAGCAGGTTTCCTTACTACATCTTCTGCCGGGTCATACTCATAGGTCTCCTCTACCTTCATTTCATCGAATGACAACACACATATTTTTTCTTCCAAACTTAAATATGTGGTTTTTTTCATGAACTCCATAACGCTGTGTAGAATTCCTGGTTTAACGTCCACTTTTCGACACCAATGTTGCAATGTCGTCACATGAGGTAGAGGATACCCTTTCTCGTACAAGTGAGTATACGCCCTCGGCCCAGATGCGTGAAGACAAATGGCACTAGAAATGTCGTTCCACTTCCATTTAACACTTCCCGGCAGCATTAACCAACGTACTTGACCTTCAGTAAAAATTTTGCGCATGGAATCAATCGCTTGGTTCGCCTGAAGAAGCTGGAATTTTAATTCTTTATTTTCGGCTTCCAATTGGCGAATTTTTTCTTTATAACTTCTTGTAACCTCATCAAAAATGGACGGACTGCATTAAAAAAAACAAATAAATATTAAATTCTTTCACTATTTATTTAACAAAATAAAAGAAAAAAAAGCTGCAAAAAATAAATATTTTCTAAGTAAGTAAAAATAATTACAAGTTTAAAAAATTTTGAGTAACTTACTCAGTTTGAGATTCTTTTTCTTTGCAATGTTGTTCTGCAGACTTTGAAGCTGCTGTAGTTGTTAGTTCTTTCATGGTGAAAAAACGTAACCCCTGCGGTGGTGTCACAAATGTTAATGTCGCAGGATTTCAACTGGATACAAGTTGCTTAAAGGCACTTCACTGCAGTGCATTGGCACTTCATTACAATTCATATCTATTTGGATTTCATTACAATGCATTGGCACTTCACTATAACTCATGTTTATTTGTGTTTCACTTTTTTGTGGTTCTGGTTCTGGTACTATTGGAAGAGCCTTGGGCATTAAAAACAAGCGTCTTCCCGCAGTTATAATATCGGCTTCCGAAAAATGGTCAATACATATACGGCTTCTTTTCTTCAACTCTTTTTGGCAAATCTCACTCCACTTTTCTCTTTGTTTTTGATCTTGAGGAATGCCAAAGAAAGTACCACTTCCGCGAACACACTTTTTAGGACATAAAACACAACGCATTTTAAAATATATACACTTTTCCGCACGTTCAACACAAATTATTTTTATTATTATTATTTAAAAACTTTTTCACAAAAACGCCACTATAAACTATACACGTTTTTTTATTGTTGTAAAACAAATATTTTTGACGTTTATATACATAAACGGAAAGTGTAGCAAAATAAAGTCACCTGCCGTAGCGCTGCCACCTGGTTTAATATGCCTTGTGTAGTAGTATATAGTTATCAAATAGTACGGATGAAAACAGATGCAGATTTTTCTATTAGACGGACTTTTAAAAAAATTTTTTTAATAATAATTAATTAAATTTTTATTATATATATTCAAATAATTTATATTATTTTGCGTAGCCATTCAACTTGTATGCAGAATATAATTAAATAAAATATGTTTTAAAAATTTCTATTAAATAATTTAACAAATAATTCAATTTTTATATCAAAATAAAATCAATAGAAATAGAGACTTTTCATTGCGTTTCAATAAAATGCTTTTTAAGGGTGTTTTTCTTTTATGTGGATTATTTATGCTAAACAAATAGACCGGTACTTAGTTGAAGACATTTGGTAGTGTTTGGCCATACTTGTTCTTATGACGTTTTACTTTATTTCAAAATCCTAGGAATAGGAATGGTTTCACAGTTTCCCATCGATTCCATACATAATTCTAATTTAAAAAAGGTGTGGTTTGAAAGGTTCTAAATTTAATTCTCAATAACAAATGCTGAAAATTCAAGCTTACGAAGCAAGCTAAAACAGAACTTTCTACCCGTGTTGCACAACTTCAGTCTTATGTTCTATGTGAGTTTGCCAGAAAACCAAGGGATTTTACTGTAGTTGGCAGGTGGAAGTGGAATTTAGATTTTTTATACTCTGTCATTGGTGTATTTCATGACCTGTTCCATCCGATAGTTAAAAACCATTTACTACTGATTCATTGTGGATATTGAATTTTATTATCCAAAACTACCTATCTAAAGAATCTTGATCTTGTTTAACGTATGTTCGAAAGTTCCGTCTGAAACTTAAGATTGATTCCTTATTCAGAAAAATATATGTCATATAATGTATACAACGTTCTTCCAATCACACAATACGTGTAAAGGAAACTGGTTCTACACAAGACTTCTCGGCTCATAAATAAGATTTTTTTACAATGCATAAAAAAAAACGTTTTAGTTTTTTTAAGCCTTTGGCAGAAACTTTTTTTAAAAAGTACTTCAGTATGGGTTCGTAAAAGGAAGTGGCGAAATTAATTATTATTGTACTGAAAACTTTTCATTATGTTGGAATGTTTGTTCTACAACAAGATACCGTGAAATCCAGCATCTAAAATCTTATAAATGTGAAACACCAAATCGTTTTCTTCAACCGTTTAATTCAGTAAGTATTTATACTAAAAAAATTTGTAAGAACAGAAGGTTCTCGATATATTTAAAGTAAAAAAATAATTAACCATATCTGCAGTATTTTAACGAAACAATTGGAATTATTAAAAACAAAGAAAAAAAAAAACAGTGTTGTAAGTCCACTTTTACATTAATCAATTTTTGTCGCTGCAATTTTTCTCTTTTATTCTTTAAAATTGCATTCGCGTTTACATTGTACAATTTTTATTGCAGCAATTTTAATAGATGTATGCATGTGTGTATATATTTGTTAACTTCATATTTAAAAACAAAACAGGGAACAAATCGAATTGCAAGAGTACGCGCATATGTGTACCCATTTTAATTCCTCTCTCCCTTCTCACCCATAAAATTTGAATTGCAGCGACAAAAATTGTCCAATGTAAACTGGGACTAAGCATTTGAATTGTATTAGGGTAATATCTATTATCAACAATCTCCGCCGCAAGTCAAATGCCTCTTACTATATATTTGAATTACATTTTAATTCTTAAAAGGTTACAGCCATAAATATGTCTCTCTTTTGTTAGACATTGTGTAAGTATATCAGCAACGTTTTCATCATATGTTACATATTTTACATTGATAGCACTTTCGTCATATTTCTACTACATTAGAGTAGTGATAACGAATGTCTATATGTTTGCTTTTCTTTTGAACTGCTTGATTTTTTACCATAAAATTAGCACCCTGATTATTACAAAAAATGGACGCAGATTAGAAATTTAATCGTTGAAACCCATTTCTCTTAAAAGACTACGATGAAATATAACTTCCTTTGTCCCTTGACATAAAGTAATATACTCAGCTTGTATTGTACTCAAAGCCGTGACATTTTGCTTTTGGGTTTCCCATGCAACAGGACCACCAGCCATGAATACAACATGTCCAGAGTAAGGTCATCGGTCATTAGAATCACATCCCCAGTCAGCGTCTGTGAAGCATTCAAAATTTATCAAATTATTAGAATAACAAATTTTACCCATAACATTTTTCTTCAGAGATGTATCTTAGTACATGTTTTGCTATTTAAAAGTGTTAGTTATGTGGATGAGCATTAAACTGAGACAACCTCGACACCACGTGAATCAGATCAGACCTCACTGCTAGGTACATCAAAGCACCAACTTTAAATTTTTTTTGTATCTTAATCTTTACACTGGGTATCACATTTTGTCAACCCTGTTCCATTTGCCTATGGAGCTGCAGCCGGCTTGCAGTCTGCTATACCCTACTGATTGAGAACTTCCTTAGTGAATTTCTGTTGATGTACTGTAATATCGCCTCTTAAACCATCGCGGATAATTTCCATGCCCAAATAGAACGATATCGAACCGCAATCAACGGCTTCAACATATTTATTTAAATTTAACATAGTTTTTTTCATTTCATGTTCACTAGAAGAACCTAGCAGCATACCATCGACATATGGCAATAAGACATATATTTTCTCCATTTTTTTCATATAAACACAAGTATCTGATTTGCACCTTTTAAAACCCATTTGCGTTAACCTTTTTATTTTATTCGCGTCCAGCCTGTTTCAAGCCGTATAATGCCTTTTTTAACTTCCAGACTTTATTTGGGTTATTAATGTCTTTAAACGTTTTAGGTTGTATCACATAAACATCATCCCCTAAGTCGCCATTTAAGTAAGCTGCCACAATATCTAAATGGTTTACTAATAACTTATGTTTAGCTGATATTGCTAACAATAATTTTATCGTCGAATGACGTACCACCGGTGCAAATGTTTCTTGGTAATTCACGTTATACTTCTGCGAACAACTATGAGCCACTAGTCTCGCTTTAAATTTCTCAATGGAACCATCAGGAAAACTCTTTAATGAAAAAACCCATTTGCACCCAAGCAAATTTTTTTGGCTTATCCACTAGCGCCCACTATCTTCGTTGCCTATTCCACTTTAATTTATATTCAGAATTCAATGGTTCCGCCACTGTCCTTGAATTTTCGACAGTTGCGTTTAACATTTCGATACTATCTGCCATACAATAAACTTTTCTCGGTATCCCTTTACCACCAGCTCTTTTAAGTCTTGGTCTGCAATGTTTTCTTTTCTTATTACCAACAGGTGTATCTTCTCTTTCAGTTTACTAGTGTCAGCACTCTTCTCCCCCTCGGACTCTGCAACATTTTGTATATCTTTATTATTATCATCATCTGTGGCCACAGCATCGTTATTGTTTAATTTAAAAAGTTCAGCATAAAAGATTTTGTTTTTATCGTTTACATCTCTACTAGCAAAGTTCTCGAAAGATTTCTCAAGAAATATTACATCACGAGCTATTTCAATTTTTCTTGAACTGGGATTGTGCAGACGATATCCTTTTGTATAAAGTTGGTAACCAACAAATTTAATTTTTTCACCCTTCGGCATTTATTTATTACATTTAGGCTTAGAACCCTTTTTAAATGCAACTACTTTACAACCAAACGTTTTAAGATGTGACACCGACGGTTGTCTACCACACCATTTTTCATACATTATCGAGAATTTTTGGTATAGCACGATTTCTTAGGTACGTCGCTGTATTATTGGCTTCCCCCATAGACTTTGTGGCCATTCAGATGATTCCAACATACACCATACCATTTCAACAAGAGTTCTGTTCGCCTTCTCCTATACACCATTCTGTTGAGGCGAATAACTTACTGTTGTCTGATGTTGCTTGAATTTAGAATTTATAAATTCTTTACAATGATCGCTGCGTAACATTTTTATTCGGCGGCCTGTCTGCTTCTCCGCGAGCTCAGAAAAATGAATAAGTGCATCAAAAGTGATTTTTGTTTTTTTTTTAAACAGGTATATAACGTGAATAATCGTCAATAAATGTCATAATATATGACGATCAGCTAACAGATTTGACAGCAATTGGTCCGCACAAATCAGTATGCACCAATTCCAAAACATTCTTCGTTTGAACATCTCCATAACTTTTGTATGGTGTAGCAGAAATTTTGTTAACACCGCAGGTTACACATTTAAAATTTTTAGGCATTTTTATATATAAGCCTTTTACCATATTTTTTGCTGTTAATTTTTTTAAATCATTTATATTAAGATGACCAAACCGCTGATTCCACTTTCTCCCAATATTTTCGTCAATAGCTCCATTTACAATTTTAGATTTTTTTATCTTTTCAAAATTTGCAATAAACATATTGTTACGTTTTTCACTTTTAGAACAGACATACGGATTCATTTGATTGCAAATACCACTGTGGCACACTATAAATAAAAATATCATTTACGAGGTCAGCTGTAAAAATATTTTTATTATTTCTGCTCTTTATAACAGCTTTATTTTCGGCGAATTGGACAATATGACGAGCTTTAACTATTTTTTTAATTGATAAAAAGCTAGAATGTAGTTGGGGTACATACTATACGTTTTTTAAAGTGAGCTTGCAAAACTGTGTTGTTATTTTAACACTGCCAAAACCTTCTGGGTAAATGCTCTCTCCAGATGCTAAAATAATTTTTTGTTTTAATTCTGTTAAAGTTTCAAATTCCTTTTTAGTTCTGCACATATGCGACGTCGCTCCACTATGCAGTATCTACAACTCTTGTAAGTTCGATGTAAGCCAAAACAGTCCTATTCACTTACAGGTTTTTTCGAATTTCATACAAATTATTTGTTCTTAAGTCCACTGTGTTGTTATTTTAAAGGCCAAATTTTCTTTGCATGCATAGCTAATATTGTATAGAAAAAAACCTTCATATAGTCCACCCTGTTTTTTTAATCCCTTTTTTAAACAAACTGGCAACCTTTTTTATTTAGATTTCTGGCAACTTTTTATTACAATAAGCTTTTAAAGCATTTGAATTACAATAAATAATAATATGTAAAGGTTTTTGTTTAAACAATTGATTTTATTTAAATCAATATTTGCTTATATTTTAAATAAAATTTTATTTTGTTAAAAAAAAGTGGTTTTATTGAAGAAATTGCATACTTTGTATATAGTCCAAAATGTGTATTATATCTGGATTCAGTCCATAAAGTGGCTTAAAAAGAAATTCGGTTATAGTCCTAATTCGCTTATAGTCCACAAAAATTGTGCAACTTTAGTTGTGGAGTATAAGCGAAAACTACTGTATATTATTATTATGTTATTATTATAATTTGTTCTTCTAAAATTGCTGCTATTATTAACATTTTTCCTATTTCTTTTAAACTCATTTCGCGAATTTGTCGCAAAAACAGTTTAGTTTGCCAAATTATTTTTGTTACCTTGTCGCATTTCTTCTTCTAGTATTTTTGAAATTAATTTTTCATACTTTGGTAGACTATCTCTGCTTTCTATAGCAACTACAAAAGATTCCAACTCATCGGGAAGACCACACAATAGTAAAACGGACAACAGATCATCATTTAAAGTGACTCCATCGACCGTACAGCAAAAATCGTTGATTTGTGGAGAAAACTTTTCATTGGCGTATAATTTGAAGCCAACCAGTTTCTAAACATATTAACCTTTTCGGATGCGGTGTCTGCCTGCTAGAGTGAATTTAAAACATCCCAGGCACCCTTTGCTGAAGTATAATTCTTTATATGAATTAATTCAGTCGTTTTTACACTTAATGTTATTGTGGCCAAGGCCTTGCTATCAGCTGTAACCCATTTTGCTTCCATTTCCCCCTATTGGCGCCAAAAACAACTTAAACCAGATGTAACAACACTTTTCCAAACAGACTTTTTTTAAACGGGATATCCGATTCGCCTGGGCCCATAACCTTTGTTGGAATGTTTGTTTTACAACAAGATAGCGTGAAATCCAGAATCTAAAATCTTATAAAAGTGAAACACCAAGTCGTTTTCTTCAACAGTTTTATTCTGTAAGTATGTATACTAAAAAAATTTGTAAGACCAGAAGGTCCTCGATATATTCAAAGTAAAAAGGGAATGAACAATATTTGCAGCAGTAAACGTATCTAAACTATGTGAAGTTTAGGGATTCTGAAGGTCACACAAGCAGTTTCATAACTAGAAGAAAGTAGAATGACTTTATTATTTTTCAGTTATTACACAACATATAATAGCTCCGTTTCCGTACTTTTTGGGTAAAGTTTGGTAAAATGAGAGAAAACATAAATTATTCTCAATTAAAGAGAAAAATGCCCGAAAGTACGGGAACACAAAAAACCAAATTTCTATCCCAAAACAAGATGTCGAGCAAAATATACATGCAGTTGTTTATATTAAACATAAGAACACAAATATTTTGTATGTTCTTGAATTTATTTAATATTTATAGGAATAAAACTTACAAATAACAGTTTTGCGAAACATTTGCGTGTATGAAACATAGAATTTTTGTATTTGCTACTGTTTACTTTTCAATCAGCTGATTGTTTTTTAGTTTACACAAACTTACCCAAAGAAAAAGTCTGGGATGTTTCGTGCAGAAAGAAGAAGAATTTTATTCTCTCAAAAGCTCTCTCTTCTACCCAAACTTGTAGTACGGGAACAGTTTTCGGTAACATTGGGATCCCGCGGGATCCCAAAACTGAGTACGGGAACGCACCTAATAAATAAAAAATGATAACTACCAAATAAATACAATTTTAAAATAACAATAAAAATGGATCTTTCGAAAATTCTGAAACTGAATACGCTGTGTTGTCAGCTGAAATGGCTTCAACTAGTAGTGATGAAATAAAAAAACTAAGTGGTATTTCTGAATTATTTCCTTTTTAATGTACATATACTTAATATAAACTTTCTACTTTTTTTTACAGAAAATTAACATAATTAAACCGGACCCGGACACAATGTAAAAGGATCAAGAATCCAATAAGTTCTTACTTAAAAAAGTGCTAGATAACCAAGCCAAAATTCTTTTGCAAACATTCAAAAAGGGCATTTCGGAGTATCATACAATGTTTCCTCTTGAAAATGAAGCCTAAAAGGTAGGTTCAAAGTTTTAACAAATTGTGCTATGTACATTTTTTTCGCATTTACTCTTTTTAATTATTGTTGTTCTTTCTTCCAGGTAACTTTTATAAAGCAAATTTTTAATCCTGGGGGATTACGTGTGAATTTACATCGGAGCATTTTCCAACTTTCTATTGACATAGCTTTTTCTTAATATGGATTCTCTAATGCACCACTGAAAGATTAAAAAAGTTGTAACAGCATTAAATTGCTTAGAGAATTTAATAACACAATGCCTTAATAAAAAATGTCCAACTACAAAACTGGGTGCAAATTACGGCTTTCGATATCGTTCCAAATTTCTATAGAATTTAAATGTAAATTTCGATCGATATCGAATGCCGTAATTTGCCCCCTGTACTTTTTATCCAGTTTTTTCCTTTTCCTATATTAAGGTAACGATATACTATAAACAAAGCACTTAATTATAAGTTTTTTTATTGAAATTTATTGAAAATCATTTTTAAATATATATAATAGCCCATTCAGGCTGACACGAAATTAAGTCATTTCGTGATTTCGGCCGAAATCAACTTGAAATTACGTAATTTCGCATACATTTTACCATTGCCCAAATTATCTCATTTTACTTAATTTCAACGAAATTAACTTGAAATTACGATAGACAACGCTGTTTTTGAGTAAAATACTACTTTGTGTGCAACCATGAACTTATTTACAGGAATACACGTATGTACATACATTGATATATACAAACATGTATGCATAATAACCATAATGATGGATTATAAAAACTGCAAGAACTTAAACATTTTTAATTTATTTTTTGATATTTTATTATTAATAGCTTCCAATTTAATTAATATCAAGTGTTTTCTTCTTCTTTTTTTCCATTTTGTACAAAACTTGAATGCAAAAGAATAATATAGTTCTAACATAAAAACGAACAGCTGTTTCTGAAATTAACTCAAGTGTCAAATAACTCACTATAAACACTCTAGATTTCGTTCGTAATTTCAGTTTGAAATTACATAATTTCGTGGCAGCCTGAACGGGCTATAAGGTACAATAGTGTGGGAATTTACTTAAAAGTTATACAACATTTACAAAATGTATAATTAAATATAAAAAACTTTTAAAAAGACAGTGTTAAGGAAAAGTTTAATTCAAAAAACCTAATAAAAATTTAAGATATAATGAAATTTGTTTAACCAATCACCAACTAAGATTCTTTCTTTCCAAAAGAATTTCAGTGATTGCTTAGTAAATTTCTTACAGTTTCATAATTAGACAATCTGCATCTTTCATTAAATGACAACGTCAAGTCCGTTACAAATGAACTATGTTCAAAATTTGAATGTAATAAGTCCGCGGGGAATCTACGGGACAGGTTGTGTATTATTTTCAAGTTTTTATTCTGAATAAATTAAAGCTTCTTTTTGTGAGTTTTAGCAGTTTTGCTAAACTAGACTTGGCAACCATAAGTCAAGACCGGGCGGATACACATTTTGTATAACAATTTTTTGTTTTTTAGGCTAAGCCTTGACATCTTGTTTAGTAAAGGATATAGTGCGCAACCACACTTAATTGACTCGTCACATATGTATTTAATATGTTGTTTAAACAAAAGCTTTTTAATAATTTACTTTAATCGTGCTTGATTTCTTCAAATATAAATATTTCATGATATTCTCATGAAATATTTATTATTTAAAACTACAAAATGAAATATATTACTGCGGGGAAAGCATATCCATATGGCCATTTCGCTACTGCAGCTCATCAGTGGATTTTACCTTAATTTTATATTCAGTATTAACATTTTATATCTATTCGAGATTTCTCTCTGCCATGGATTAAATACCTGTTTGGCAATAGAACATTGGGTTATACGCAGAAGTGAAAGTATCGATCGTCTATTTATGAAAACTTGTATAGAACTGTTCTCAATATTATGAGTTTCAATTTTAGCAGAGTATGTATTGGCTCATACTACTTTACTAATTTCACATGAGTGAGAATCTGCTTTGCTTTTTTTTCCTCACCGCACATTTGAGAGTATGTGTGCTTTTTTTCTTTTTCTTCAAATGATAAATTTTTTTGCTCATTTTATTTTGCTCATGGATGAGAAATGAGAATATTTTATTTTGCTCATCGTCATGTGTGACAAATGTGCAAATTTTTTTTTTGCTCATGGATGAGAAATGTGAAAATTTTATTTTTCTCATCCTCAAGTATAAGAAATGTGCGTTTTGGCAGAAACATAATGAAGGCAAGTAGGTATTAAGAAAAAAATATTAAAATTCCTTAGGTAATGAAATGTGTTGGATTCTACATACATACGTATTTTTTGGTTTATTAAATTATTAACATTTATATGACATTACTTTAGTAAATGAAATTTTGTTATTAATAAATGTTTTTTGCTCTTTATTATTTATGAATTCTCATCAGTGAAAATGTGCAATAAATAACACTGCAAAAAGTGAGGATTAAAGTTAATGATTTTCTTATTTTACAAGAAAACAATTACACAGGGGAACAAAAACAAAATTTTTGTTTGGTGCCTAAGATTTTAGAGCTGATTTTAACTATATTTGGGAAGCTAAATCTATAGGTGCAATCCGTTTTACTTTATCAGCTCTACTTTTTTAGATACATAAATTTATCTACACATCTGGTTTCTATGCAGTTTATTGGTTTCTGAGAGTTCTAAAATTATTTTAGAATCATTAATGTAGGTGCAATTGTGTTATTGTCAGTCTGAAAATTAGTAAATTCCAGGTAAATCTATAAATAGTGGAAGCATTGCCGCCCAGGTACCTGAACTGACCCTTTTATACCCCTAACTCAGGTAAGTCTCGTCAGTTTGTGCCGTCTTGCTAAAGAGAGTAGATCGAATTCGGCGTGTTATTTTGTGTTAAGAAAAGAGTGTTGAACAGAATTAAAATGAGTTCAGCGTCCAGTTCAAGAAGAAGTTGTGTCAATCAACCTGATGTGTTTTGTTATATATGCGGGGAATACATGTTCCAACAAAACAGACGAGCTATTACTGAGTTTGTGAAGCTAGCATATTTGGCATACTTTGGAGTTAAGCTTGGTGATCAGGACAAAACGTGGGCCCCGCATCTCGTATGTAAAACTTGCACAGAGCAATTACGGCAGTGGACTATCGGCAAAAGAAAATGTTTGAAATTCGGCGTACCAATGGTGTGGAGAGAACCAAAAAACCACGTCGATGATTGCTATTTCTGTTTAGCAAATATTAATGGAATCAATCGAAATAACCGCCATCAATGGACTTATCCCAATTTAGACTCGGCAATACGCCCTATTCCGCACTCAGATGAAATACCGATTCCAACATTTCATGAGCTACCAGATATCTCCGATAACGAACATTGTCCCTCTGATCGCTCTTCCCATACTAATGAAACTAACAGTGACGATGAGTGGACGTCTTCAGTTCCTCAACGCTTCAATCAAAACGAATTAAATGATCTCACCAGGGATCTCAATTTATCGAAAAAAGCTGCTGAAGTACTGGCTTCTAGGTTAAAAGAGAAAAATTTACTGGAACAAGGAACCAAAATTACCTTTTACCGTACAAGAGAAAAAGATCTGCTACCATTCTTTTCTCAAGAAGACAATCTTGTATTTTGTCACGAAATTAGGGGACTCATGAAAGAAATGGGACTTTCTGCATATATTCCAGATGAATGGCGCCTATTTATTGACAGTTCAAAGCGAAGTTTAAAATGTGTCCTTCTACATAATGGGAATAAATATGGTTCAATACCGATAGCTCATTCAACGAAACTGAAAGAAGAATATAACACAATAGGTTTAGTCTTGCAGAAGATAAAGTATCACGAACATCAATGGTTGATATGTGTAGACTTAAAAATGGTGAACTTTCTTCTTGGGCAGCAAAGTGGTTACACAAAATATCCGTGTTTCTTGTGCCTTTGGGACAGTAGGGACAAAACACACCACTGGCTTAGAAAAGATTGGCCTCTGAGAGAAAACATGGACGTTGGGGAAAAGAATGTCATTAAGGACGCTTTGGTTGAAAGAGAAAAAATCATTCTTCCTCCGTTACACATAAAGTTGGGCTTAATGAAGCAATTTGTAAAAGCTCTTGATAAGGATGGGCCTTGTTTTAAATATATAGGGGTAAAAATGCCTCAGTTGAGCACAGAAAAACTCAAAGCAGGGATATTTGACGGCCCACAAATAAGACAATTAATTAAAGATCCTGCCTTCAAAAATTCAATGAATGAAGTTGAAGGAGAAGCTTGGACATCATTTGTTGCAGTTGTAGAAAATTTTCTAGGCAAACATAAAAGTGAAAACTATGTTGAAATTGTTAACAAGATGCTGAACAGCTTTAAAGCATTAGGGTGCAATATGAGTATAAAACTACACTATTTAGACAGCAACTTGGACCGGTTTCCAGAAAATTTAGGAGACATGAGTGAGGAACAAGGTGAAAGATTTCACCAAGATATAAAAATTATGGAGGACCGCTACCAAGGAAGATGGGACATCCACATGATGGCAGATTACTGCTGGAGTTTAAAGAGGGACTGTTTGCAAAAACATTCAAGAATGTCGCGGAAAAGAAGTTTTAGAAGTGTCGAGTGACTATATTTGATTTCTTTAATGTTTTTTTTTTTGTTTGTAACTTTGACTTAAGATTGTATTTGGTATAAATTAAATAAAAAATTCGAATCTACTTTTGTTTATTACACTTTAGATTTAAGTTGAAATCATAGAACTCATATTTCTCTCAAATTGTATATCTTACAAACTGGAGCTGATAGGGAAAAATGAATACGATATTTGAATTCAGGACATCAAACTGATATAGAATCAGTTCAAAAACCCTCGGCACCAAAACAGCTGTTCCCCAGTGTTATATATTGGGAAGGGTTTTTTGTTGTTATTGTTATAAACTAGTTTAATTTCGTATTAAATTAATTGGATTTATTCCGCCAGGAAATATAATACTGTTGTCATAACTTTCGGTGAAGACCAAACCAGTACTTATCAAAACGCGGCTTGAAAATGATGTCTTTACATCGAAAGCGCTCGCCAATCGTACAAAATAAACAGCCAGTGACACGGTCTTCACCGAAAGGTATGACAACAGTAATTTATTTTCATTTGGTCTTTTTTCTTGTCTAATTGTTTTTATGGTCTTTGTTTTTGCACGTTTATTTGTTGTTTTTCGGACTAGAGATTTTACTTGTGTATTTGTTATTGTTTTATTACTTTTTTGATGCAAGGAAAAAAATAAATTGTTGCACACACCATTATTAAACAAAACCATTCATTTTTTGGTATTGTTGGTAAAACCAAACTGTTCTAGGTAAAATACGCAGATAAGTAGGTACATATGTATATGTATGAATAAAAATTTGTATTACTGTTTAGGAGTATGCGCCTTTAGTGCACTAGCACTTACATTAACAAAATTCAGAAAAAATTAAATAACGATACTTTAAATATTTTATTGATAAGAAAACCGAAATATTTTAAAATAAAACTTCCTGATATAAGTATATATCAAAATTATAAACAATGGCCCATATTCATAGGTAAAATAAAGTATACTTTAAGGTAACTAAAGTCGGTTTTACTTTAGAGTCGACTCTCACTCATTCATAGACAATTTAAAATAAATATACTTTAACGCCAATAAAGTCAATTCTAAATTTAAAACAAGCTAAAGCTGTTTTTAACTCATTTTTCCATAATTATTTTTTTGGTTTAAGAACACAATACTCTTTATCTGATTTTTAAACCAAAGTGAACAAAATAACAACAGGATTACTTTTTTCTAATGTTTGATTAGAAATTGTATGAAAACATTTATCAAACTTAAGTCGACACCCAGTTTAAGCCTATTCGACTTAAACTGCCTGGCCCACGATGTCGATTGACAACTAAAGCGAGCGACAACAAGTCACTCGTTATCGTTCTCATACGGGCCCCACTATCTTTCGACTTGTCGGTCGCCAGGAATTACGTTTTTAACGTAATCAATTTACTTATTGTCAGTTTTAAAATTTAAAAAACAAATAAATAATTCAATTTTGTTTATTAAAAATTATTTAAAAAAAGTAACAAAAATTATGCTTTTATTCTTTTGCATATTTAAAAAAAAACTAGTAAGTAAACAAACAAAATAATATTCATTGCACAGTAGAATAGTGATAAAAATACAAAATTTGACGATATTAACAAAGAGTAATAAAAATAAAGAAAATTTGTAAACAGTGACTTAAATTAAAAATATAAATAGCATTATGGGACAAATTTAAAAATATACAGACTTGACAATACCGGTTAAATTTCCCTATTATAGGGTAGTAAAACCTTATACTCGGTTTGACAAGCTTAGGGGTTTTATATGCTTGGAAAAAAATTGCCTGCCAAGCTTGTCAAACCGAGTATAAGGTTTTACTATCCTATATTAGGGAAATTTAACCTATACTTTCAAGTCTGCATATTTCTAAATTTGTCCCTTAATGCTATTTAAATTGTTAATTTAAATCATTGTTTACAAATCTTATATATTTTTTTCCGCCAGCAAAATTGTTATTGTGTTCAAGGACGACAAAATTTTGGCTTGGATTTCGGCGTTTGTTTTAGCAGTTGCAGCTTGAATTTCTACAGCATCGGCTATTCTTTTGGCCGCATCCGCAAGAGCTTTTGTGGCTTCAGCGAGCGTAACTGCAGCATCTGAATGTTGTTTTGCTACAGCAACTGACTGTTCTCCAACCCTTAATTGTCGGCGAATGAGGCCGATTTGCTCTTGGCCAACTAATTTTTTTTTTGCGGACGAGCAGCTGGGCAAATCAGTTTCTTCTTCTTCGTGGTGTCGTTTTTGTTGTGTCTTATACTGCAAAGAAGGGGAAAGGACAGCTGATTGCTGAGTAGGCTGCTGTTGACTAGAAGGTGAGACAACGGCTACTGATTTGCTACTCCTGGGTGGTGTATCCACTAACAGTGAGAAGCAACTTTGGATGGAATCTGCTTTATTCGGACTTGCTATATCTAAACCAAATACCTTGCCGCTAGGTGCTGCAGCTTTGGATAAAAACAAAGTCCGATCCACAATTTTTTCCAATTCCGAAAGTGAGTTCATTCGGTAGACACCACCACCAGTTTCACACAAACTTTTCTTATTTTCAGCAATTTTTTTTTTTTGTTCGCGATTTTAAATCAGTCCAAGTCTGAAATAACACAAATATTAATGGTGTTGTTCAATCAGATATAGTCCTACATTTCAGAGTAATAATACACAAGTTTTGTAAAGTTGCACCCAAATTTATCTTATAAAAAATTGAAAGATTTATATTTTTTTAAAAATTGTTATAGATATTTTTGGCTGTGTTTTACGAACAATTGGGCGCAGCTAATTTACACAGTTCCTTACCTTTTTCCACTCAACAACGCTACGCATTGGTGGCCCATGCGAATTTAGTTTCTTAGTGAGCTTTACCCACTGCTCTTCCATTGAGAGTTTGTTGTTTCCATAAACAGCAGATCCTCTTGCGAACTCTGGATTTGCTTCCATATATTCTACAAGAACCTGCAGCTGCTTCAAACTTGATTTTTTTATGCTAAACAAATAAATTTTGTGGGTTTAAATTGTATAACATATTACTAATTATATATTTACCATTTATTTTCCATTATAAAATTTTTAACATAAACAATAAACTATTTTTTTGGTTTGTTTCGTTAAATTTTTTTTCCTTTTATGTCTAACGACAACCACAACACAAGTGATTGATTTTGACATTTATGATCGCATGACATTTCATATTGGGGCGCAAAATTGTATGAAAATGATTACGTTTTTGTACGCATTTGTTGTCGATCGACTTGTCGTTTTGAAAACTTTAAGTGGGGCGCAAATCAGCTGTTTGTCGTTGAAAATCCATGCGAACGATAGCAGTCGATATCGTGGGCCAGGCAGAAAGTGTACTTTATTTTCGACTATAAAGGAAAAAAGATAATAAGAACTTTTTAGTTTAGAGCAACAGTTCTCAAATGGGGGTCCGTAGCAACCATCCGAGGGGTCCGCATGAAGAACCGAAAAAATAGTGTTTTCAAAAATAATAAAAGTTTTATTTGAACTTGGGCTTAAGAGGGGTCCGCAAAAAAGAATTTGTTTACTAGGGGTCCGTGAGCAGGAATTTGATGAGAACCCCTGGTTTAGAGTATACTTTAGCAAGAGTCGACTTTAGTATATGACTATGAATATGGGCCAAGGTTACTTTTTTCTAATGTTTGTTTAGACCAACGGTTATCAAATGGGGGCCCGTAGCGACCATCCAAGAGGTCCGCATGAAGAACCGAAAAAACAATGTTTTCAAAAATAATAAAAATTTTATTTTGAACTTGAGCTTCATAGGGGTCCGCGAAAAAAAAAATAGTTTACTAGGGATCCGTGAGCAGGAACTTAATGAGAACCCCTGGTTTAGACATTGTCTGCTAAACTTAAAGTATACTTTATTCTTGGCTATGAAAGCAAAAAAGATAATAAGAGCCTTTTGTTTTAGAGTATACTTTAGCAAGAGTCGACTTTAGTCTATAACTATAAATATGGGCCAATATGTGTAAAAACTATAATAAATAATTTTCTTTTTTAATTTATTAACCAATAGGTCAGTTTTTTAAAATAAAAATTTGTTTATAATTTGTATTAAAAAAACATAATTTAAATAACTTTCAACCAACAACGAAATTGTATTTTTATTTTAAAATATTATTGGGATATTAGCATAATATAATTAAAATTCCCAAAACAATTTTTAATAATTTAAATAACTTTTTTTTCTGTTTTCTGAAGATGCCATCCAATGGTGTGTCGAAAAATTAAAAAAAAAAACTAAAAATAAATAACAATATTTTTAGTTTTAAAAACTGTCATAGTGCTTAAAAAATTATAAAAGAAAATTTATTATTGTAATAAACTCAGCTTTGCAAATAATAAAACACACAGAGTTTATTATAATTAAAATAATATATTTAGTTCAAACTTTAATATAAATTCTGCTTCATTTGAAGCTTTAAGGCCCAACTATAATATGCATATACTAGCTTATGCCAACTTATGCAACTGTGCAAATACATGTAAATCAAATGTGGTAAACTATAATGTACTTGAGAGAACTTTTCGTCAAGTTTCGTCAAATGTCATTTGCTTAAGCAATGTACGAAACTGATCGCACATTCCGTATAGAAACAGCTGATTGCGCTTGCTGTATACAAACATAAATTGATAAAGAAAAAATTGCAATGGAGAGCGATAGTGAAAAAGATTTTTTTTTAATTTAATAGAAAATGTAGAAAAAAGTGTTTATATGAGAAAAAGGACTCGTTTTATTATAACAATTCGCTATAAAATTTATTTTTTAATTGCTTTCGAATTAAATAATGCACACCGTTGCATCTTTTGGTACTTTTGGCTAAAAATACATAGAGAAAAAAACACATGCCATTTTTTATCAAACTTTATTGAATACTAGTAAAAAAAATGTACACTTATTTAGATCAATGTTGTTAAATATAAATTATGTATTCTTTCGATGCCTTTTTCTTTGCAAATTTTATTTATTTAAAAAAATATATTTTTTGGACAAATGCGATTTAAACATAAATGTGCAACTGTGGGAAATTAGTTTTTAAATTTATGTAAGTACATTGTAGCCACATAAACTCTTTAAAGAATTACCTAAGCATTTGACAGGCTTTTCGTTGGGTTTTTGACATAAGCTCAAGCTAGCTTATGCACATTATAGTTGGGCCTTTAAACATGTTGCTTAAGGGATATATTAGGAATGAAAAATATGTAAAGACTACAATACTTATTGTACCGCTTTTATTATATAATTTGTAAAAGACTACATTTACATTCGTAGCTGTTCATATGTACATACTCTTAATGTAAGTGGATCGTATTTACATACAAACATTTAATTACTCTAACACTGTCAAAGTTAATGAGTGCCGATACATACCTACATTTAATATACGTGGATCGTATATACGTACATATCTTGATACCCTACAACTATCCCCTTCATAAGTTTCATAACTAATTAAAATAAGGTTTCTTAATTAGTTATGAAACTCTTAAAAATCCAAATATGTACGTATATTTAGTTAAAAAATAAATTTCATTACGTTTGATCACATAGAACTACTATATTATCATGTTTATTTTTACATTTACATCTTATTTATAACTTCCTTGTTTTTCTCTCTCCTAAATTATATTTAACAATTTTATTTGGTTTTTCTTTGTTATTTTGTATTTCTTTAGTAGTTACAATATTGTCTTTTTCGTTAACTTTCATGTTATTATTTACAACTTGATCTTCAATATTTTGTTGGATACTTGGATACATTTTTTGCCCCAGATCTGCCACGGTTGTGGGAATTTCATTTTCTTCGTTTAGAGGATCAGTGCACGAGATAATTTGGTTTGCATGCCTGTTCCAAATTTTATTATTTATTGTTTTAATTAATTAGGTTTGCTGACCAAGCTTCTTAAGCACTAACCCTCTAATCCAGGATACTTTAGCAGGAATCGAATAATCTTTGCACATAACATTATTGCCTTCATAAAAAATATTTTTCTTATTACCTTTATAAAATTTCATCTGATTTTTTTTTGCTTATTTTTTGCATATAAATTAACTTGATATTTCTTAATTTTTTTCACCTGTCTATTTGGATTAATTAAATCAAGTCTTGTTCTTAGTTTGCGTTTTTTAAACATTAATTGTACCGGAGAAACACCAGTACTTACATGTACTGTGTTCCTGTAGTCAAATAAAAATCTGCATAGGACATTATTAAACTCCCCAATTGGTACATTATTTAAATTTCGCTTTAAGGCATTTTTAATGGTTTTAACTGAATTTTCAGCCTGTCCATTAGTAGCTGGGTTTCCTACAGGAGTTGAATGTGTTTTATTCCGTTGCGTTTCAAA
This sequence comes from Cistogaster globosa, assembly GCA_937654795.1. Lineage (NCBI taxonomy): Eukaryota > Metazoa > Arthropoda > Insecta > Diptera > Tachinidae > Cistogaster > Cistogaster globosa. The sequence goes on from OW569405.1 coordinate 57,333,364, forward strand.
AAAAATTTAAATTCATTGGATACAAAAGCTGTACCATGATCCGAAACAATACATTTTGGTAATCCAAAACGAGCAAATATTTCTCTTAGAACCGATATAACCGCACTACTAGTTGTGTTTGTACCCATATCAACACATTCAGTCCATTTGCTGGTGCTGTCCACCAAAACTAAACACCAACGTTTTAAAAATGGTCCAAAAAAATCAATGTGCACTCTTGACCAAACTTCGCCTGATCTAGGCCACAGAATTAACTCTTGCTGAGGTGGATTTGGGCGCGTCTTTAAACATGCGTCACATCCTTTAACAATCATCTCTAAATCTTTGCCCTGATTTGTCCACCAACAACATTCACGGGCCATCGCTTTCATTTTTACTATACCCATGTGCGAGGCATGTAAAAAACTAACAACATCACCTCTCAAACTACTAGGTGTAATAACCCTATAACCCAAAAACACACTGTTAGCTTCAATAGACATTTCATTTCTCTTTAAAAAATATGGAATCAATTCAGTTTCTGAGCACCTAGCAGGCCATCCTGATTCAATGTAATTGCGCACCTTTTGCAACACCATATCTTTTCTAGTTTCTAAACCAATGGTTTCAAAATTTAAAAATGGATTTTCCTGTTGGATTTCATTCACGTAATTTACATATAACTCTTTTGGGAAATCATCAAGAAGCTCATTTGATTCTTGAGGATATCGTGAAAAGTAATCAGCTGTGTTACTTTTTGATGTAATATGGGAAATATCAAATTGATATCTAAGGCGACACGCTGCAACCTATTTGATGCCATTACAGGGATTCCTTTTTTTGGATTAAAAATATGCTGTAAAGGTTTGCTATCAGTTACTAACGTAAAGTGACGCCCGTACAAATACTGGTGAAACTTTTTGACTCCAAACAAAATTGATACTGCTTCTCTATCCAATTGAGAATATCGTTTTTCTACATCTGTTAACGTCCTAGAAGCGAATTCAATAGGCCTTTCTTCACCATGATCATCGATTTGTGACAACACAGCTCCAACTATTATGAGTATTAAAATACGCTAAACAAAAAAAAAAAAACTATTATTAAAATGGAACAATCTTGAGTCCATTTAAATTTAGTATCAGATCGAAGCAACCGGTGCAAAGGATGCAGCAGTTTACGACCCCCAAAAACGCTTGCAACTCTTTGACATTTCTTGGATTTGGTATTTTAGCAATGGCGCTAATCTTTTCAGGGTTCACGTGAAGTCCGTTTTTGTTAATTAAGTGGCCTAGAAATTTTATTTCTTTACAGAAAAATTCACATTTAGCTGGGGACAATTTAAAACCTACATCGTTTAAAATATTTAACACATGTTCGAGACGTTTAATATGAAGTTTTCGGTTTGGAGCGCTTATTAAAATATCGTCTAAGAACACAACAACTCCGTCCAACCCTGCTAGAAGAGAATCCATAATTCTTTGGAAAATCGCGGATGCTGAAGCTAAACTATATATGAGCCTTGTATATTGGAAAAGACCTTTGGACGTAGAAATAGTTGTATATTTGCGAGAATCCTCTTTTAATTCTATTTACTGGTATGCCATACTTAAATCAAGTTTTGTAAATTCCTCGCCGCCATGTAATTTAGAAAAAATTTCCTCAATCCGGAGCAAAGGATACTTTTCTATCATTAAATATGGGTTAACCGTTACCTTAAAATCTCCGCAAATTCCCACACTACCGTCTTTTTTTAATATTGGTACTATTGGTGTTCTCCATTCGCTATAATCAACAGGTTTTAAGAATTTCATTTTTACCAACTCTGATAATCCTAATTCTACGTTGTCTTTAATTGACAACGGTAACGGTTTTGACCTAAAAAATTTTGGAACAGCGTCCTCTTTTATTCTTAAAATAGCTTTACTCATTCTAAAAAGTCCCAAGCCACCATCAAACAATTTACTAAACTTTTTTAAAATGGGATTACTATTTATATTAGGCATTTCCGAAGAATAATTAATAGGTCTGTTTCTTTACTCCACTTTGGGATCCCGTGGGATCCCAATTTGCACGAAAAGCGTTCCCGTACTTAAAAATTGGGTAAATGAGAGCGGTTTTGAGAGAATAAAGTTCTTCTTCTTTTTGCACGAAACAGCCCAAACTTTTTCTTCGTGCAAGTTATTTTTATTTGTGAAACAGCTGTAAAACATAAACAAAATAAAAACAAATAAAAAAGTCACTAGCAATATTTAAAACAGAGTAAAATAGTAATTCTAATATAAAAGACAATTTGTAATGGCAAATAAAGACGAGTTAAAAAACATTGTTGCAGATTTGGTAGAGAGAGTTCAAGTGATTCTAGTTATTGTGACGACATCCTAGACCTTATTGAACATGATTTCGACTTAGAAGAATAAGTTTTGTAGTTTCTTTTTGAAATTTTTAAATGCCAAAAGAGGAATAGCATTCCAAATTATTTGAATGAAATTGTTATATGAGAGTTATATTTAAATTTATTCGCAAAATTTGCAAAAGGCCACACATATGCTTCTTTGCGAGCTGACAAACGCAACAAATTTGTAAGAACTGTTCCTATTTGTTTTTTTTTTAATTTTTTTTTTAATTGATTCTTTTATTGAAACAGTCAAAACACTATGACGTTTTAATTTGTGTTTAAAATTTAAATTTTGTGTTCCCGTACTTTTATACAATTTTGTCTCTTTATGAGAGAAAATTTAACTTGCTCTCATTTTCACGAACTTTACCCAAAAAGTAAAGAAACGGACCTATTAGTTATTCCTATTCCAAATGCTTTTGAAGTTTCTACCTAAAAGTGGCGGTCCACCATTCTTAATCACAATAATTGGAATAAGTTTCCTTTTATTCTCAAACTGTACTAACACATCACAAACTCCCATATTTATTATATTTGTAACATTATAAACTTTCAATAGCATCGTTATTTTACGAAGGTGATAATTACTAAAAGTAGCTTTGTATGTTTTTTCGGAGATAAAATTATTTTCTGAACCGGTATCCAACTCCATATTAAGAGGTTTATTATATATGATAACATTAATTTTATTTGGCCCGTCTTGTAGGCTTGTAAAAGAAAAAAGACTTAAATCTCTATCAACGTTTTCTACAAAATTAAAATTTCTTGCTCTGCACATTTTTTTAAATGCCCTTTTTGATGGCAGTTGTTGCACTTATAATTTTTAAACTTAAAATTTTGTAATTCTTAAACCCGCAGACTTCACAAAATTGATCCCCCTTCTTGTAACGTTGTTGATTCACCTTGCTTGAAGCTTCTGTTTTACCTCTGCCGCCACCTGCTTTTTTGATGAAATTGACTTGGTCTTCTTAATTCTACTGTGTCATATTGATACTTTGCATACTCTGTATTGTTAGCAATTTCTACTACTTTATCAAAAGAACAATCAACCGACTCCAAAAAGATTTTATCTCGGGCAGGACCTTTCTCCAACCCCATTACAAATTTGTCACGAATGGCTGTTGATAAATTTATGCCAAACTCGCAGTTTATTGCCAATGCTAGAACACGTACGGCCATTCATTATTATTCTCCGTAGATAGTTTTGATGCATTGTAAAACTTAAATCTTTCAACAAAAGCAGATGTTGGCGACTTAAAATGCTTTTTCATAACCTCCACACATCTATCATAAGTTGTCGCAGCATCCTCTATTTTTGCCGGACTTAATAAATTTTGCAACAGCGTGTATGACATGGCACATAATGACGTCAGCAAAATTACCTTCTTTTTAACTATATTGGTAATATCATTCGCCACCAAAAACTTCTCCATTTGATTTTCGAAAATTGACCATTTGCTTTGCGTGCGTTCAAAGCTTGGCACCCTCCCAACAATAGAATTGATTTGTGTAGCCGCCATCACTTATTTGGCCTTTTTTTAAATAAAAACTTATTTCTACTATAAAACTTTTCATAAAGCAACAATTTTAAAGCAAATTTAAGTCCTCGTCGCCACTGTAATAAACTCAGCTTTGCAAATAATAAAACACACAGAGTTTATTATAATTAAAATAATATATTTAGTTCAAACTTTAATATAAATTCTGCTTCATTTGAAGCCTTAAACATGTTGCTTAAGGGATATATTAGGAATGAAAAATATGTAAAGACTACAATACTTATTGTACCGTTTTATTGTATAATTTATAAAAGAGTACATTTACATGCGTAGCTGTTCACATTTAATTCCTCTAACACTCTCAAAGTTAATGAGTGCCGATACATACCTACAGTTAATACCCTACAATAATAAAGGTAAAAAAACTGTGATTTGTAATATGCACGTAGTATATAATAAAACATGTTCACTAAACAATTTTTAACAAAGCAGAATGCACTAGTCCGAAAAACAACATTAATAAACATGCAAATTATAAGGCCATACAAACAATTGGACAAGCAAAAAACCCAAACCAAAATAAATTAATTTATGATAACAATAAACAACAAAAAACCCTTCCCAAAATATAATTGTTTTCTTGCAAATAGTTGAAAATAAATAAATCATTAACCTTAAACCTCACTTTTTGCAGTGTTATTTATTGCACAATTTCACTGATGAGAATTCATCTAAAATGAACTTTTACTTGAAAATAATACACAACCTGCCCCGTAGATTCCCCGCGGACTTATTACATTCAAATTTTGAACATAGTTCATTTGTAACGGACTTGACGTTGTCATTTAATGAAAGATGCAGATTGTCTAATTATGAAACTGTAAGAAATTTACTAAGCAATCACTGAAATTCTTTTGGAAGGAAAGAATCTTAGTTGGTGATTGGTTAAACAAATTTCATTATATCTTAAATTTTTATAAAGTTTTTTGAATTAAACTTTTCCTTAACACTGTCTTTTAAAAAGTTTTTTATATTTAATTATACATTTTGTAAATGGTGTATTACTTTTAAGTAAATTCCCATACTATTGTACCTTGTATATATTTAAAAATGATTTTCAATAAATTTCAATAAAAAAACTTATAATTAAGTGCTTTGTTTATAGTATATCGTTACCTTAATATAGGAAAAGGAAAAAACTGGATAAAAATTACAGGGGGCAAATTACGGCATTCGATATCGATCGAAATTTACATTTAAATTCTATAGAAATTTGGAACGATATCGAAAGCCGTAATTTGCACCCAGTTTTGTAGTTGGACATTTTTTATTAAGGCATTGTGTTATTAAATTCTCTAATAGTATGTTTCCACGGCACCTGCTTCGCTCTCTATTCTTGCTTCACACTCCAATCATGAGCGAATCTACTTGCTTCGCCATACAAAATTATGAGAGCGAAGCTGGTAGATTCATATTGAATCTACTTACGAAGCATGAAAAATTTATGTCTTCTCTAATTTTTATCGCAAGTTTATCTGAACTAGCTGTATAAAATGTAAACAAAAAGAGAAAAACAATGTTTAAAGTGGTGTGTGGATATGTGTAATATAAAACACAATTAATTTCATTAAAATTTTAAATGTAATAAATTACAAACAAACAAAATTAAAAAGAAAAATAAAATTTTTGAACAAATTATTTGAGAGTTATTTCAGTTTTTGTGCAGATGTCCAATCGAAGCATGTAGCATGTGTCGTGTAAACAGCGTGCTTCGCAATCATGATTCGAAGAGCGAAGCAAGTGCTTCATTTTGCCGTGTGAACATGCTATTATGTATATGTATTAGATATTAAATTACAGATGTACTGTAGCATGGCCAGTGATGTTAACTTTAGTTTTTTTTACTGCACATCACTAACAAATACCGTTTTCCCAACAAAATTAAAGTTAGTGTACTGATTAAAGTAACAAAGATGTTGTAATGAAAATAAAAACAAAAAATAAGAGCAATATAGAATAAAGCACATCCACAAATTCTATCTACATATTTTTGTTATTCTTTCACAATCTTTGTTAAGTTAGAAATTATCGTACCGTACAGTTAACATCACTGAGCATATCAGTTTCTTATCGTTGCTATAAAACGAATAACGTGAACAAAACACATAATTTAATTTTTTTAATAGTATGTTTCTACGGCACCTGCTTCGCTCTCTATTCTTGCTTCACACTCCAATCATGAGCGAATCTACTTGCTTCGCCATACAAAATTATGAGAGCGATGCTGGTAGATTCATATTGAATCTACTTACGAAGCATGAAAAATTTATGTCTTCTCTAATTTTTATCGCAAGTTTATCTGAACTTGCTGTATAAAATGTAAACAAAAAGAGAAAAACAATGTTTAAAGTGGTGTGTGGATATGTGTAATATAAAACACAATCAATTTCATTAAAATTTTAAATGTAATAAATTACAAACAAACAAAATTAAAAAGAAAAATAAAGTTTTTTAACAAATTATTTGAGAGTTATTTCAGTTTTTGTGCAGATGTCCAATCGAAGCATGTAGCATGTGTCGTGTAAACAGCGTGCTTCGCAATCGTGATTCGAAGAGCGAAGCAAGTGCTTCATTTTGCCGTGTGAACATTCTATAAGCAATTTAATGCTGTTACAACTTTTTTAATCTTTCAGTGGTGCATTAGAGAATCCATATTAAGAAAAAGCTATGTCAATAGAAAGTTGGCAAATGCTCCGATGTAAATTCACACGTAATCCCCCAGGATTAAAAATTTGCTTTATAAAAGTTACCTGGAAGAAAGAACAACAATAATTAAAAAGAGTAAATGCGAAAAAAATGTACATAGCACAATTTGTTAAAACTTTGAACCTACATTTTCAAGAGGAAACATTGTATGATACTCCGAAATGCCCTTTTTGAATGTTTGCAAAAGAATTTTGGCTTGGTTATCCAGCACTTTTTTAAGTAAGAACTTATTGGATTCTTGATCCTTTTACATTGTGTCCGGGTCCGGTTTAATTATGTTAATTTTCTGTAAAAAAAAGTAGAAAGTTTATATTAAGTATATGTACATTAAAAAGGAAATAATTCAGAAATACCACTTAGTTTTTTTATTTCATCACTACTAGTTGAAGCCATTTCAGCTGACAACACAGCGTATTCAGTTTCAGAATTTTCGAAAGATCCATTTTTATTGTTATTTTAAAATTGTATTTATTTGGTAGTTATCATTTTTTATTTATTATATGTTGTATAATAATTGAAAAATAATAAAGTCATTCTAAGAGGGTAAGCAAACATACTTTCTTCTAGTTATGAAACTGCTTGTTTAGATAGTTTAGATACGTTTAGTATAAAAAGACGTTGCACCCAAGAGTATTTTTCCAATAATAAATCTATTTAAACGTTTTCAATGATTTTTTTATTTTAATAGGAATATTTGGTTTTATACAGCAAACGTTATCAAGATAGTTTGTAGATAATGTATTGAAAATAGAAATTGCCCTAATACAATTCAAATGCTTACAACACTGTTTTTTTCTATATTTTTTATAATTTCAATTGTTTCGTTAAAATACTGCAAGTATTGTTCATTCCTTTTTTACTTTGAATATATCGAGGACCTTCTGGTCTTACAAATTTTTTTAGTATACATACTTACTGAATGAAACTTGAAGAAAGCGACTTGGTGTTTCACTTTTATAAGATTTTGGATTCTGGATTTCACGCTATTTTGTTGTAGAGCAAATATTCCAACAAAGGTTGTGGGCCCAGGCGAATTTGATATCTATATTAAAAAAAGTCTGTTTGGAAAAGTGTGGTTACATCTGGTTGAAGTCAAAGAAAGGAAGAAAAAAAATTTATAATTGTAGATGTTGCGTCTATAATAATAAAACTCAAATGGATTAGAAAATAGAGCAATTAAAACTTGTAATATCTATGATAGGTACTTTTTTATTTTGGGAATTCAATTGCCAAATGCTAAATGAAGAAGGGATTAAAAACTGTTTTTGGGTATATCGACTAACATTTCACGTAATTTGCAACAAGTTGAGATGCTTGCAAAAATAACAAAAGCAATTTCGAACGACAATATTACTGAAAAAAAAGTTTGTATTCTCTTCCGCAGAGGATCCTAAAGAATACACACTGTTTGTGCACGTTCGCTAGAATGTTGCAAAACAAATTGGAAATTATTAAGCCCATTTGCGATGAAGCAAAAATAAAATATAAAAATTAAATTTATTTTTCTGATTGCAAATTAATGTCTTTAAAAATGTGTTTGAATGTTCTAATGTTGCTTGCGCTTTTCGAGACGACGCTTAATTTTTGATTTGCCGCCATTAAAATTCCTGGTCAGTGCAACGCCAAAATACAAAAACCAACTGAACTCACTTCCCGATTATATCTGAACCCTGAATTTGAAGTGTTCTGGGACGAGTTTAAATCAAAAATACGTCAGTTTCAAGTGTTTTGCAAGCCAAGCCAAATGTATGGGAATACATCTCAAAAACAACTTGTTTTGCACTTAAACACTTAAAACTGGCTTAAACACATAAGTGTGAAGGCCATATAAGGAAAAGAAAACCGAATTTAATTTATCCCTCTATCATTTTGTACTTTAAATGAAGTTATACCCAGTGGGTTTCTTTATCCTGTATATGCAGCAATACCTCACATTTTATGTTTTGGTTTCAAAACTTAATTTTAAATTTTCAAATTATTAAAAAAAATTTTATTTTTGAATTTATTTTAAAATGTTGACAAAAACGTCGCACATAAACAAAAAACATCTGGGATATTAGAAACACCTGGTAAATTATTTCGGCTTAGACACTTTAATTAAAAAAGAAAACGTTTTTTTGAGAAACATTTTTAAAGATTGTTTATAGTTTTTACCAAAATACACATTTATTAAAGATATTTGAATATTTGTAAAGAAATATTTGTGTGGTTTGCAAAAAAAAAAAAAAAAAAAATACGAATGTAGGGGTGAGACTTTGTTCGATATGCCGAAAGACATTAAATGAAAAATGAAATTAAATAGCATTTGTTCAATAAATTTATTTTATTTCTTTGTTTTTTATATTATTCTTCACTGTTTACTGACACGTATCCGTAAATTTACACAAACAAAATGTACGCGTTTTTTGTTTTTGTCCTCATGTGACTACCTAGTATTCAATTTGCCTTGCAATCGGTGTATATCGTACATCAATCGTGGAGCGAAGGTCTTATATATGCCCCGCAAGCTTTTCCACTCAATTTGTATCTTTGATTAAATAAATCTTAGATTTGACTTATAAATTATTTTGAGGATAAAAAATGCTATAGGTATCTTATTACCTGACATAATAGTTTGCTTTCAATATTTTCCAAATTTTTTTTCTTTATGTTCAATATCTTTCTATTTGCTATTACTTTTGTCATGAATTCTAGTGAGGTAGCTCCAATTTTTTTCTAATAGTTAAAAAATGAGAAAAAAAACATATGTACATACAGGTAGGGACTAAAGTTTAAATACACCCCACTAATTGTATGTTTAGAGAAAAGAAAACGTTTCAAAAATAACAAAAAACCATAACAAAAAATATTAACTTCGTTAAAAACATAACGGGAAATCTCATAATAACCACAAAATGCAGCAGACAAAAGTTTAAATACATCTTGCAAAACAAAGAACTCTCTCTCATTTCTTAAAAACGAAGCACAGTTATATTTTATATTTCAATGAAATTCTTTATTAGAAGCCAGCACTCGGTATTAGTAGCATTTTTACCTTATGATTAGTGGTTTTTTTCGAAAATTATGGGAAAAGTTATAGAAATTGAGCCCAACATCAAATATTTAATAATATCACATTTGAGCGAAGGAAAATCCTATAAAGAAATAGAAAAATTATTTTATTTGCCATTTTTAAGTGTTAAAAATGTAAAGAAAATGGTTCAGTTGCAAAAAGGCACAGAAGCGGTCGTCCGAAAAAACTAACCAATCGTGATGTTAACCACATAGTAAGAGAAGTGAAGAAAAATCCAAGAATAAGCGCCCCAAAACTTGCGGATGATATCGCTAATAACTAAAACAAACATGTTCACCTAAGAACTGTTTAAAGAGCATTGCGAACAAATTGATACAAACCCGATTTCCCAGAAAAAAGAAACTGATAAGTGAAAAAAAAAACAACAGAAAACTAAGACTGAAGCTTGCACATGCACATAAGTATAAAAACAAAGACGCTGAGTTTTGGAGAACAGTTCTATTTACAGACGAGTGCAAATTTAATTTGTTTGAACACTGCTCTTCAAAAGCAAAATTTGGTTCCTACAGTAAAACATGGAGCTGGGAATGTTATGGTTTGGGGAGCTGTTAGAGCAGCGGGGGTTGGAAATTTGAGAGTATATTGGAAAGATCCCTAACCTTACATATAGTTATGATTCAGTTACAATAAGAAAATTATATGCTTAACCTTAACAGATCAAAAGGGTTTGATTACACATCTCTGTCTCTAACAACATGTATGGTCTCTCTTTTAAAAAATACGTACCCCTTTATTTCTACATAAAATAATTAACACTAAAACTCATAGTGGTGTGTATAACCAATTATAATTTTTACAATCACTACGTTTCCTGTCTCCAAAAGAAACTTTTTTGTTAACAACAGACGTTTTTGGAACAACCCTCCACCAAATCAACAAGAAGGTAGTGACCAAGGCGCATCAAGCAGGTGACTGCATTCGATCATGTGTTCATCATATGTTTTAGCTTTTGCGTGTATTTTGTTTCTGTAAAAACTAATTCGAACTGTCAAAAACGTCTAGTAATGTGTGTATGTGGGTCTATGAAATAACTCCCACGAAATAAGTCCCACTTTTAAAAACGAAATAAGTCCCACCAAAAATTGCTTAAAAATAACTCCCACGAAATAAGTCCCACTTTTGGAAACGAAATAAAACCCACAAAAACGAAATGATTTAAAAATTTACCTGAAATGAAATAACTCCCACTCAAAATGAAATAACTCCCCCTTGAATAATATATTTCTTAAAAGAATTAAGTCCCACTTTCATAAACGAAATAAGTCCCACTTTTTCACTGTTTAATGCGATTTCAAATAAGAAGTATTTGGCTCTTCGAAAAAAACACATGTCGAATAATATGAATAATAAAAGCAGAGGAATAATAAAGAAAAATCGTATGCAAGCTTGCAGAAGGCTTCTTAATGGAATGGATATTACGAATTTTGATAGAGTTCCAGAATTTATTATTAATTCTTTTTTCGGTCAAGGAACTTATAGAGAACGCTTACTAGTAAATGGATTAAGTACAGATCAATTGTTCTTATTATTAAGATGGAAACCGTTTCGGAAGGACCATCAGATTAAAATTATCGCCCTTTATAAATGGCTTGAAGATCCAGTGCATGGTAGACGGTATTATAGTTTTAACGTGGCATTGGGATTAGTTGTATTTTGTAATGGTGATATTAGAAAACATGGAACACGAATTCCAATTTCCTACTAAAAATATAATAAAACACATACATACGTAATTACGTCAACAATTTTTTTTAATATTGTTTATTCAGTAGTTAAGTTCGGTACCTATTTGTACACATTTCTTTAAAGTTTTTTTATAATAGTAAGTTTAAAGTAATTAATAACAAAAAAAGGAGAGCCATAAGAGATAAGGACAAAAAATTATAGTTGTCCCTTTTACGAAATGTCCAATATATACCTTTTTGCATAAAAAAATGAGAAATAAAGCCATTATATTTCATGGCTCTATCGCACCTCTCCATAAAAAAATCATTTATTTATCAGATAAATATTTGAAGTGTTTCATGAACTTCTGCACGACAGAATGGACATACTAGTTTACTGGTTTGATCAATTTTGTGAGTTTGCATTGTGAGACAGCATTCACTGCAAATTTTCAAGTGCTTACAAGGAAAAAATAAGATATTTGGCTGCTTTATGAAACAAACCACGCACATATTATTATTAATTGTATTCTGGTTGGTTTCAATATGGTTTAACGACTCGTCTTCAATGTCCTCTTCCAAATATGATATTTCTTCAAAAAGATCTTCATCAGGCTCCATTTGTACAATTAAATTATTTTTGGATAACACCAGTTGGTCAAGGAATTTTGAAGGAGTTATAGTACCTTGTAAGAGATCATTCTTGAATTTCGAAATCATATCTGCTTTCAAAACACAGGACTTTTTAATACGCTTTTTTCCCACACTACCATTGGTATTCATCAATAGTTTAAATTTTCTTGCTTTTTCAAATTCTTGCATCTGTAAAAATGCTACAAATTTGAAAAAAGTAGCTTTTTTTGGAATGATTTTTCCTATGACGCTATTGTAAGCTTCTATGGCAGACGTAGTGCGGATTTCAGAATCGAAAACTGAAAAGTTATGTGGACCGATCTGTAATAATGAAATCATAACACCTTTTTGTAAATATTATGTAAAAGGGAATATTGTACCTCTTGCATCCATTGATTCTCAAAATATTTTATAAATGATTTGAATCTATCTAAAGCGTTAAATTTTCCTAAATCTTCGGTAAGTAGTTGGAAGCTATCCGAAATCTGCATTCCAGGTAATAACGGAAGAGGTAGAAATTTGTGATAAATTTTAGACGCTTCTTTATTTTGCCGAATATATTGAGCGAGCCTTTTGTCCTTCATGGTTATAAATCGACGCAACGCCTGGCAGTAATGGAACCAGCAACCAAATATTTTTGAATCAGGGAAACTTTTTTCAATTGCGCTTCTCAATCCTATTTCATAATTTGTTATAAAAGTTGCTTGTGACAGATCAATAATGCTCCTTTGTATATAACTTAATAAATGCTGATATGCTTTTAGAGACTTTTTGGTCATCAGTACGAAAAGAAAGGGAAATACCTAAAATAGAAAAAATAATAAATATATACATATGTATACATAATATAAATCTATATATAGTTATGAATGAAATTAATTACCGAACCAAAGTATTCACAATGTAAGATTAATAGTTGTTTAAAGCTTCCTAGAGGAAGTACAGAAAAAGTACCATCAATTAAAATGTTTCTTTTTGAATTAACAGGAATGCATTCTTTCATCAGTTCAACAGTTCTTTCGGAACAAAAAACGCAATACGCAAAGTCTTTTTCTTGGTAGCATGTGTTGAAAAACTGCCATTGCTTATTTCCATTTAATTTGGAATAACCGAATTTATCATAAACTGCTGCGTCTTGGAAAACTTCCTGCACTTCTGCCGGTGTTTTGGGAGAATTTTTAAAATTTTTATTCGCAATATACTGCAAACTCCGCTGTATTTTATCAAAGACAATATTTTTGCTTTCGTTTTGATTTCTGTAAAGACTTTATTAAGTACTTACTTAATAAATAATAATTATCATGTGGGTGGTACTTACTCCATGCTAGTATTCACAAAAATATTGCGAATACTTCCAGCGCAATTGTTTTCAGTTGGCTTTTCATTAAGATGTGCGCATTTTGTTTTTACATTATTTAAAAATTTTAGTTCTTTGTACAGAACCTCTTGATTATCGTGATTGTGCGCTTTATAATTTTTTGCTTTAATGCACTCGCTGCCAAATAACATTATTCGTGATGGACAATCCTTTACATAACAAACATAAAAATGTTTTTCTAATTTAGTGCACTTTTTAATATATAATTGTTTTTAAAAAAAAATATAAAGAAGCTTGCTGTTATTCCTCTTCCCTGCAATTATTTCGTATGTCACACTCATGTTTACTATTGAAATTTACAAACTTAACTAATAAATATAATGATAAGGTCTTGTAAACTAGCACACTTAAAAACAATACCATTCATTTAGTAAAGAGCAAGAAATAACGGAACTTTTCGAAAGCATATTCTACAATACAATAATTTTTTTTTCAAAAAGCAACAAATAGGACATTATAAAATTCAATGAGAGACAACGTGAAGAGCAACAAATAACGGCAAAAATTATTAAGCATTCACCTAAAATGCAAAATTATGAAAATGAAATAAGTCCCACTTAAAACGAAATAAATCCCACTTAGTCCAGATTTACACTATGCAATTTTTTGAGGCATTTTTTTCTCAATTTCTTATTTAACTTGCAGCGGTATGCGTTATTTAAAAATAAACATAAACAAAAATAATATACCATCAAAATCCCAGTAATACCATATTGCTTACTCCTCTTGCTTCACCAACAAGCAAAAATTTCATTCAAGTTTCATGAAAAATTGCCTAGTCTAAATGCGGTATAAAATATAAATTTAGGGGTATGAAATAACTCCCACTTTACAAAACGAATTTATTCCCACTCAAAACGAAATAACTCCCACTTAAAATAAAAACGCGTAACGAAATAAGTCCCATCAATTGGCGAAATAAGTCCCACTTTTAAAAATGAAATAACTTCCACTTTCAAAACAGCAATTTTAGTAGGACTTATTTCGTGGGAGTTATTTCATAGACCCGTGTATGCATTTGTGAAAAATAAAAAAGCCACTAAAAATATATTGGAATACATACACACATATTGCCAGACGTTTTTGACGGTTCGAATTAGTTTTTACAAAAACAAAATACACGTAAAATGTAATGCATTCACCTAGTATTATTGCGCCATGGTAGTGACGCTAATAGTTTTATTACTATTGGCATTTTTAGTACTGTTGGCCTAAAATAAAAAACACACAAAAAGTGTAAGTATGTAGTATATGAAATTTATATGTATATGTTCAACTGCTTTTATTTTTAAGTTTTGTTTGTTTATAACGAAATTATTTTTAGCAAAAGCATTTGACAGGCTTTTCATTAGGTTTTCGACATTGGTTTAAGCTACTTTATGTACTAAAAGGTGTTTTTTATAGACGTATAGAACTTTAAGTTTTAACTGGTGCGCCGGTTAATAGCACCGCAGTGGTCAAATGATTTATGCTTCGTTTATTTTGGCATTCTGCTTCTAAATTGTCCAAATTTATTTTTAAAATGTTCTTATTTTACGATCAAAAAAATTGTCCATAAAAAAATTAACTCTATTAACTATAAATAGTTTGGTAACCGCATAGTTTCTCGTTTTGAACCAATGAATTGGCTTCTAAGTTCTTGAGATTTAACGCAGCTAGACTATTTTTTGTGGAACTATATGGTGACTATTCTACGCTGATAAGCTAAAAACAATTGACCTGTTGGAGAATAAAATTCGCCGCATTAATGGCCATAAACGACCACATATGTTGAAAAAGTGAATCATAAATTGTAGTAGCAGAAGATTATCTTTTGAATCAGGTAAATTTCTTGTCTATTTATTAAGCACTAGGTCAGATTTTAAAATAAAAATATAGTTTTTTATTTTCTATTTTTTTTTTAATATTTCGCTACACCGTTGGGTGGCGAAATATTCTGTTTCCCGAAGAAACATTGAAAAAAAAAAAAATAAAAAAAAAACTATATTTTTATTTTAAACCTGACCCAGTGCTTAATAAATTAGAAAAGAAAATTAATTATAAAGGTCAAAAATTATTTAAATTTAATTGGCATTATAAAATACTCATCTTTGTTTTATTCCATTACATAGTTCTTTACTTCTGTAAAAAAATACTCTTTACGCTATAGCTGGGCCTTTAGTGAGTTTTTCGTAGTTAATAGAGACGCGAAATTTACTTAATTTAGCCTTTGCGTATCATGTTTTAGACCCGTTTGTTAAATTATATTATGAATTTTACGTTCTGCACCATACAGTTGATTAGGTACAGGTTACTTTTTAACGTTAATAGAAAAATCCTACCGATGATAGACTCCTTAAACTCTCTAAAAATGTATTAAATTATAATAACTCTTTAATTCAGTTGACATTTATTGTGTATTTATTTGGGACACACATTTATATGCATGTAGAATAATTGTATTTAGGAATTGTATATAAGAACGTTAAGTATTTTCTACATATACTTTTTATAGACACAAAAAGGTGCGATACGATTTATCAAATATTGGACGAAAAATGAGTAAATACTTTTTCTACAAATCATTATTTCCTATTTCGAATGACGATCTATAATATAATAAATTTGATATCTTACCATGTATTTTGAATAGGATCTTATATTTCTTAATATTTTTAAGAAGGAAAAAATTCTTTCCATAGTTTAGTGGTTACGTGTTTTTGGTCAAATATTTGAATAATTTGACCGTACCATAAAAATACAAATTCAGAAAATATATTTTATTTGTTTTCAAACCAAAATTTAATTAAAGTTTTAATCGACTCAATTATAAACTTGTAAAATAAATACAAAATTATTGACTGAAATAAATATTTGAACTAACATTTAGAAAAGAAGTCATGGAAGTAAAGCTGGCTTTAGACGAAATGTTTTTACATATGACTTGTCAGATTTTTCGTAACAAAATACATATGTATCGTGTAAAAGGTTTAAAACATTTATGTTAAATACATATGTAAAAGTCATATGACAAATTTTCATTTAGAGCGTCTGACTTTAAGTCGTGCAACTTATTCTTTCTTCAGTTTTAACGTTTTTAAATCACCAAAAATATGAAAAGCACCAAAATGGGTGAAAACACAACAAGTTGTCATCTTTGTTAGCATTAGCTTAAGGAACAATTTCCTTTATTAAAATTGTTTGCGGAAAAAAAAACTGCGAAATCCTCGTTTAGATTACATGTACAAGTCATATGGAATGTCAGATTTTCCATATGTATATCAATATAAATAGTGTAAACCTCATGATATATAACATATGTATGTTATTTTCGTATGCGTATGCGTATGTATGTTAAAACATGTGTAAGTTTTTTTATTTAGAGCACGCTCTAAATATATATGTTTTCAACGATGCTTACTTTTAGTTTTAAAGTTTCTACTCAAAATATTAAGACGATTAAAGCTAGATTTCTAAAAATAAAAAAATATTTTTTGGACTTTTCAAATAATATATCAAAGTATCGTTGGCTAAACAGTAGTAGAAAAAACAGAAACCCTTAATCCTGTTATTATGATAAAAAATAGAAATATTAAAATTTAGTGTTTGGAGTCTATAGTAATAAATAAATTTAAATCTGAATTATTGACATTACATTTTAATTTTTTTTTGCATTGGTAGAGTACTTCAAAATACATACATGTTTGAGTTTTGTTGGTGCGAAAAGTATTTGGAAATAATTTTACAATAATTCTTGAAAATAATTAGATTTTATTAATTTTTAATAATTGTATGTGCATTTTTTCGGAGTTTGAATTTTTCCAGCGTTCTATGGTTATTTTAAGATAAACATGTGTGCGAATATTTAGGTAGCGAAAGCTTTAAGGCCCAACTATAATGTGCATAAGCTAGCTTGAGCTTATGTCAAAACCCAACGAAAAGCCTGTCAAATGCTTAGGTAATTCTTTAAAGATTTTTATGTGGCTACAATGTACTTACGTAAATTTAAAAAATAATTTGCCACAGTTGCACATTTATGTTTAAATCGTACTTTCCCAAAAATATATATATTTGTAAATAAATAAAACTTGTAAAGAAAAAGGCATCGAAAAAATATATTATATATATTTAATAACATTGATTTAAATAAATGTACTTTCTTTTACTAGTTTTCAATAAAATCCAAAAAAATGGCATGTTTTTTATCAGGCATGTTCTGACAATCGCAAATCGCTTAAAACTTGCGATGTGAGTTGAAATCGCAAGAAAGGTGTTCTGTAGTTCACAATCGCAAGAAATTTGGCGACTTCAAATCGCAAGCACTTACTGAAGTGAAGTTATGAATTTTGCTTAAAATAAGCTTGAAAACAACAATAAAATTATACACAAATTAAATTTAATATGTTCTCTTTTATTTTTAACAAAAACTAATTTTGTTTTTACACAATTAATGTCGTAAATAATAAATTTAAAATATGTTCTTTGTTTTATCAATTGTTTGTTTTGATTGTTTTCTTGAGTACTGGCGATTTCATAAAAACAGCTGTTTTACTTGATGTTCGAAAATATACTAGTATTAGTGTTGTTGAACGTATAGTCGGTAATCAAATAAATATGGGGTTTTTTTAATTTTATAGTCTTATAAAAATTTTTGACGATTATTAAATGCGCGATTTAAGTGTTAAGGTACCTTAAAGGATTAATTAAAAATAATTTTAGGACGATCTGACTTCCGAACGTGTATGTTATAATTAACAAAGTAAACAAAAATCCCTTTTATGTACTGATTACTTACGACGTAAATAATCGTTTACTTCAGAGTTGCTTAATGTAATATCACTAATAGAAAATTCATTTGCCAGCCATAACATTTCTTGTTGTTTCCTTTTTTTAAATTAATAAAAAACAATTTGTTTACATACATTTATCATTTTAAACATTAAATTGACATATTGTGATTAAAAAATTAAACTTAATGTAAGTACGCAAAAATCTTTTTAAGAAAATATAACACATACATTCTTTTTTATACAGGGCGCCACAGAAGTCTGCCGAACAATGTAAGGTTTTTTTAAATTTTATGGAAAGACACCCAGATATCGCCAAGGGGTTCTCCAAAGGGGACAAATTTAAACAGGACGAGCTATGGAGTGAGCTGGCACGCGAGCTTAACGCCTGTGGACCACCTACAAGAATTTAAACTGTGATGAATTAATATGTTTTTCTTTTTTTGTTTTTTAATAAATAAGCTTTTAATTTTAAGATAATTAATTTTAAGATAGTCACAAACTGAATTTTTATATCTGTGATAAATGAAATATTTTATTTTTGTTTTTGAATAAATATCTTTTTTAAACCAACGACCTTGCGATGTTGTCTCTTATTTCCGCTCCTTCGTTATTGCTTTCAAGTTCGTTATTTTCTTCCTGAATTTCATCATTCTGGGCAGGGGAAATATCTTCGTCTTCTACTGGAACATTGTAATACTTACAAATGTTATGCAAAGCGCAACAAACATTTGTAATTTTTACCACTTTGAAGGGGCTGTAGGGAAGGCACATTTGGAGGCACCTAAAACGGCTTTTTAAGTTGCCAATCGTTCTTTCCACTATGTTTCGGGCCGACGAATGTGCCATGTTAAATTTGTGTTGCATGGATCCAAATACTGAAGATTTATACGGTACCATAATGTAAGGTTGTAAAGCATAAGCGGAATCAGCTAACAACCAGCAATTACGGGTACCACTTTCATATTTTTCGGCAAAGTAGGTGTGAGCATCACTCAAGTTCCACACAAAAGCATCGTGGCATGATCCAGGCCTTGATGCATCGACAGCACGTATGTTCATTTGGAAGTCACAAATCTATTACGATTTAAATTTAAAAAAAATATATGTATAAAGGCTGAAAATCAAATTACTTACGATTAACACATTAACACTGTAATATCCTTTTCTGCAGTAATAGACTTCAGAACCGGATGAAGGTTTAACTAGCCTAACATGCGTTCCGTCGAGAGCTCCAACAACACCGGGAATTTTGAATTTTTCATAGAAATGCACTTTTGATGCTTTTAATTCTGCTTCGGTCATCTCCAGTGTTATCCAAAGTGGGCAAAGTTTATCTTCAATGATATTTAAAATGTCCCAGAGGATTTTACAAAACGTTGTTCGACCCATACTGATATTTAGGTCATTGGCTATTACACCTTGAAAAGAACCGACTGCTAAGAATCTTAAAGTGCTGGCTAGTCGCACTATTTCAGGAATTGAACACTTTTTCATATCAGCAGAAATTTTATTTAAAATCATTGTAAATGAACTCTTATTAAGTCGGTAGAGAGCTATGAAACTAAAAGCATACAAAGAATGAATTTTATTTTTAAAATGTTTATACGTATGTATATTACATATGTATGTACTTACGCCTGCTCCGGAATATCCATCGGATTAGAATAATCTCTAAGTGTCCGTTTTTTAATGCGTTCTTTTTTAAATTGCATTTTTTTTAAAGCAATTATTCTAAGCAAGAAAGCTGCTGGCATTTTGCTTTTAATTTTATTTTGTTTGTTTATGTTTTGCGCCTCAAAAACATATGTTTTTGTTTTTCGAACATAAGTTAGAAAAAAAGCAAATCGCAAGCAAAACGCGTGAGTTTCAGAACATGTAAAACAAAATTTGGCGTTTTTGAAATCACATGCGATTTCAAAAACTTGCGAGTGTCAGAACATGCCTGTATGTATTTTTGGCCAAAAGTACCAAAAGATGCAACGGTGTCACTGATTTATTTTGAAAGCAATAAAAAAAAATTATAGCGAATTGTTATAATAAAAACGCATCATTTTCACTCATGTAAACCCTTCTTTTTTTGTACATTATTGAATTTAATTTAAATTTAATATTTTTCAATGTCGCTTTCCACTGCAATTTTTTCTTTATTGATTTATGTATACACCAAGCGCAATCAGCTGTTTCTGTACGGAATGTACGATCAGCTTCGTACATTGCTTAAGCAAATGACATTTGACGAAACTTGACGAAAAGTTCTCTCAAGTACATTATAGTTTACCACATTTGATTTATATGTATTTGCACAGTTTTATAAGTTGGCATAAGCTTGTATATGCACATTATAGTTGGGCCTTTAAAAAGCACCCTAAAAACGAAGTTGTTAATTTCAAATATGAAATTAACGAAGTACCTGAAAGCGTGTTGTTTTGAGCTTGTGTTCTTTTAAACGAACTTAGCCAAGCACCTAAAGATGTGTTTACATTATGTGTACAAGTCATATGGAATGTCAAAATTGCTATCCATATGTAATTTCGTGTATGTCAAAATCAGTGTTTAACATACGGTTTATAATTTTCATGTTCAAACTTGCATTTGCTATGAGCATATGACATAACCTCTTGTCGTCAAAAGAAAACATAAATACTAAAAACAGTGATACCAAGTAATAAATATTTTTTTGCGATAACTATTTAGAACTTTACAATTTAAGTTTAAGCGCAAGACTCTCTTTCATAGGTACTTGGAAATGCTCGTTTTAAAACACAAGAATCCGTCGACATCTTAGGCCTTGGACCTCATTGGATTTTCCAAGAGGATAACGATCCAAAGCACACTGCACTTTCTGTGAAAGAGTAGTTGCTGTATTATGCTCCCAGACAGTTCCATAGCTCACCCCAGTCACCAGATTTAAACCCAATTGAACAAGTTTGGGATTATATGAAGCGCAAATTACCATCAACTTCAGTAACGAGCAAAGATTTGGATAAAGAAGCTCTTAAAAAAATATAGTCAGAAATATCGCCTTCTGAAACAGAAAGCTTAGTACTTTCTATGCCACGCCGCTTGCAGTCAATTATTGATAGCCATGGCGGCCCAACAAAGTATTGAAATGTTTTCCTTTTTTAATTTATTTAAAAAATTTGCTAACATTCAAAGATGTATTAAAACTTTTGTCCAGTGCATTTTATCGTATTTTTAAGGGTTACAGTCATGTTTTTAATGAAGTCTATATTTTTTGTTATTGTTTTTATTTATTTATGAAACTAAACAAAACTACATACTTGAAGTTTTTCTGAAACGTTTACTTTTTTTTCTAAACATACAATTTTTGGGGTGTATTTGAACTTTATATATGTATGTATAATGCACTATATTTTATTAACCGTAAAATAATATTTTTTCCTTGCTTAAATATTTGTCCTTAATGATTTTGTTTACAATTTCCTTTGAAACTAACTTCACTGTTAAACGCATTGTCAAAATCGGATTTTCCAATTTCAAAGGGTTGCCGCCGCTTTATTTCGGATGCTACATACAAATTTTTCTTGCATAAGAACATGGCACAATGATACCAGGTGACTGCACCAACTTTTACGTGTATTTTGTTTTTGTATAATCTTGTTGAGCTGTCAAAAACGTCTGGCAATATGTGTGTATGTATTTCAATAATATATTTTTAGTGGCTTTCTTATTTTTCACAAATGCATACACACATGTTGCCAGACATTTTTGACAGATCAAAAGTTTTTACAAAAAGAAAATACACGCAAAAGCTAAAACATATATTGACCGCATGATCTGATGCAGTCACCTGTTCAATGCGCCTTGTATAAGACCTTTTCGCTCTTGTTTAGATGTGGTTACCATATTAAATGCTTAAGAAATGGCAAAGAAAAGCGCTAAATATTTTTATTTAAATTAATTCTCTCTCTAAATAGGAATCAGCTTATTAGCTAAAAGGTCTTCAAATAATTTTAACATGTTTGAAAAAAAAAAAAATTATATCTCTATATAATTCCACCTTTGTGTAATCTCTTCGATTCTACGTAATGTCTTCGATTCTACGGAGCAATCGATGCTCAAGGTGTAGGAGGGCATTAAAGATGAAAAGAATTATTTTAATTAAAAAAATGAACCAAAGCCAAAAAAGTAAATTTTAATTAATTATAATTTAATAATTATATTTTTTCTAGTTGTGTATACGCTACACACTGGTTACCCAGTGTTTTCCTAATGAAATTTTATAAATTTAATTTATAGTTAAATTAAATAAAATATTTTTAAAATAAAGAATTATAGTAAAAAAAAAAAAAAATAATAATAAATAAAAAAAAGAACCATAAAGAATTGGTTGCGATTATATCAATTATATTCAGGTGATAATTATTAAATATATTTTTACATTAATATGTGTTGTCGTAACCTTTTTCAAATTAAAGTTCGAAAAGACTTCTTGGTGGATCTTGTATTTATAAATATCAATGAATGTATTATATTTAAATATGAATCCTTAAATATAGTAAAGTTACGATTTAACTTTTAAATATTAATTTAATTTCGCAATGTTTCGAAATGGTACATTTATATCTTGTAAAATAAACCAATATCAAAATAAAAATATGTAAACACTAGTACTCATGGACAACAATGAGCAAAGTAATTTTGTTGCTTTGAACATGTAAGATACAAATATTTTAAAACAGAACACAAGCAATTTAAAAAATTTAAATTAATTTACGCCAATCAAATAAGTACTAACGTTTCCATTCTACGAAATATATATTTTGTTTATATTATGAAATTATATTTAAATTAATATGTCGATAGTCTTGTTATATGCTTTTGAATGTCATTTTGTCCATATAGTCTTTACATGATAATTTTTAAAAGACATCATGATGTAAACTTTATTGCTCCAAGTATTTTAAATAGAAGTTTGTGTTGCTTCTTTAAGGTTTGCTTCAATAAAAGAGTGGTTACTATAAAATTTTTATAATGAATCTATTTGCCACTATAATCTGTATCCATTTAATTGCGAAATATGTATACCCTGTAAAGAAAATATAAAAATTTCAGTTTATTGCAAAACGTACATACAGATTGATCGAAAAAGTAAAGATTTTTCTTTTTAATTAATATTCAATAATATAGTGAACAAAACAAAAAAAAAAAAAAAAAAAAAAAAAAAAAAAAAATAGAAAAAGCTGGGTCTCACGTACATCGATTATTTATAAAATTGTAACTGCATCATTGCTTCATTGATTCATTTGCGCATCAAGTGAACACGAAACACATTTTACATAATTCACGTACATACATACCAGAGCTGTAAACGAATCATTCTTTTTTTAATCATTCCTGCGAATTATTTCGACATTGAATGCCGATTTTTTGAATGCATTCATTCCACACAAAAATGAAATGAATTAAATTTTGAATGCATTCACAATGAATTAAAAATCTTGATTGCCGTTCACTTGCTCACATAAAGTCGATGAATAAGAATTTAGATTCCACCACAAGATAGCTCTTGTAAATACATTCATTTTGTCAGCAAAAATCAAATTAGAATTTGAATTGATTTCTTATGAAGATAAACGTCGTGAATGCATCCAATTAACTGAATTAGAATTTGAATGCATTTATTGGGAGGAAAACAATATTGAAGGCATTCATTTTGTTTACAAAAATTCTTTTGTTGTTAAAAATTTTACGTGATTGTTACTACATCGGCTATGGTAAACGCTGTAGAAAAGTTAAAGGGTAATACAAAATTGACGTGATTTTGAAAAATATTTATTAGCGTATGTTATTAATTCGGCTATGATAAACGCTGTAGAAAAGTTAAAAGGTGCCACAAAATTTACGTGATTTTTACGATTATGGTGTTATCTTTTGAACTATAAAAGATAAAGCTTTAAATTTACGCAGTGTATGTTACTAAAACGGCTATGATAAACGTTGCAGAAAAGTTAAAGGGTGTCACAAAATTGACGTGATTTTTACGATTATGGTGTTATCGTTTGAAGTATAATAGATAAAAACTTGAAATTTAAACAGTGTATGTCACTACATCGGCTATGATAAGCGATGTAGAAAAGTTAAAAGGTGTTACGAAGTTGACGTGATTTCGAACAGTACTTCATGCTGATGATACCACCTGGTTATCAATTCGCGTTGTTATTGTGAGTAAATAATGCCAGGCAAAATATTATCGAACGACGTGATTCAACGAAAAGAGAGCGACTTGTTTAAAAAAACAAAATGTACAGAATAATCATTCAAAAGCTTGAAATGAGACGAAATAAAAATCTTATTTTTGTTATTTGACATGCTTAAACTTTAATTTTTGTCTTCACTTTATTGTTTAGAAAAATATCTTTAGTTTATTTAAAATATTTGTGAGAAGTTTTCTGAAGAGCTAAGTGAGCGGTAGCGAAATGTCCATCGAGACGTGCTTCCACCCTCAATAATCAATATCGGTGATTTATTAATGTAATCGGGATAAAAAATAAGACGATTTTTAAATTAATTAATATTTATATTTGTTGTTAAGCAGAGTAAAATGCGTGTGCACTTGTTGAGTGTTACAAAAGAACTAAAACATTTATTGAATTCTCTTAACTTACTGTTACAAACTACTGAAATAAACTACTGTGTATAATATTAACAGATATGGTATGAAGTAAATGGTTATTCGATTCTCAACACCTTCCCTGAATAAACCTTTACTTCAAATTTATAATAAATAATAAACCAATTAATTCACAAAAAAAAAAAAAAATAAACTTTTTAAATGCAAACTTATTCAAATAAATACTTTAATCCAGGTCAAACTGTTGAATAAAATTCTTAAATTTATCAGCTGGAACACCTTTGGTAAATATGTCAGCTATCATTTTCGTGGTTTCCAAATATTCAAGTTCAATTTCTCCACTTTCCAATTTCTCCCGAATAAATTTTATTCTTATGTCAACGTGTTTGGTTCTAGAAGAATATGAATTGTTCCGTGCAATTAGAATAGCGCTCTTGTTGTCACAATATAATTTCATTGATGCAGGAGGGTTTTGAAGAAGTTCTCGTTCCAATCTATGAAGCCACACAGATTCCTGAATCGCAGACACTATTGACATAAATTCAGCTTCTGTTGAAGAAAGTGCCACAGTGCGTTGTCGTCTTGAGCCCCAAGAAACTGCTGCGCCTTGCATAGTAAAAATATACCCAGTTGTAGACCGCCTGTCATCAATGTTACCTGCCCAATCAGCATCACAATAACCAATAAGCCCATCAGCATTGCTTCTGTAGACAAGACCTTTATTAATCGTGCCCTTTAGGTACCGCATAACTCTTTTAACAGCCAACCAATGAGCCTTCCCTGGATTTGTGCTAAACCTGCTGAGAATATTCACAATATAACAAATGTCAGGCCTTGTGTTCTGAGCAGCGTAAAGTAGACAACCAATTGCTTCCATATATGGAACATTTTTCATATCCGCTTTATCTTTTTCAGATACCGGACACATCTCGAGGGAGAGTTTTTGATTCATGTCCACTGGTGAACAAGCTGGATTACATTCATCCATTGAAAATCTCTTTAACACATCCTGAATGTATTTTGATTGATCTATTTTTATTGTTCCATCAAATTTTTGTATACGCATTCCCAAGACTGAAGATGCTTCTCCCAAATCTTTCATACGAAAGTGTTTTGAAAGCTCATATTTAAGCTTATTTGTGGTCCGAATGTTATTAGAAAATACTAACACATCATCAACATAAATGGCCACATATATAATGTCATCTGTGTCAATGCTAAAATATACGCATTGATCAGTTTCGCTTCTTTTGAGGCCAAATTTTATAAGTACATTATTTAAAGTTGTATTCCAAACTCGACTTGATTGTTTAAGTCCATAAAGGGCTTTCTTTAGCAAACAAACACGGTTACTTCCATCACTGTAACCTTTTGGTTGGTCCATATAGATTTCTTCTTCGAGATCTCCATTCAGAAATGCTGTTTCTGCGTCAAGCTGGTGTACATTTAGATTAAATTTAACGGCTAACGCAAGTAGAAATCTTATAGATGAGAAACGAACTACCGGAGCAAAAGTTTCATTATAATCGATGCCTTTTTGTTGTCTAAAGCCTTGTACAACAAGTCTGGCTTTCTGCCGAATTTTATTACCACTGGCATCGTATTTCGTTTTGAACACCCATTTGCTTTTTATTATTTTCTTATTATCCGGTAATTTTACTAATGTCCATGTGTTATTTAAGGCTAAAGATTTCATTTCTTTGTCCATTGCTAAACGCCATTGTGTTGCGTCTTCTGAGTTTAACGCTTCATCAACTGAAACAGGATCCTTTGATAAAAAACTAGTTGCACAAAAATTTATTTCACGTCCACATTTTGCAGCTAGACGCTCAGACCGTCGTAATTTAACATTTTCTTTCGAAAGGTCATCTTCACAATGCTTTTCAACTGCATCTTCAATACTGAAGCTGTCTTCGGATTTGCAATCATATTCCACTTGAAGACTATCAGTTGAAATATTCTTAATGTCATCAGATGTTGTTTCTTCTTTGATATTAGCCGGGCCTTCACCAACGCCTCCAGATGGAAATTCATTTAATAATCGCCCCTCTGAATTTACATCACTTCCAAGGACATCGACTATAAGGTTTGGAAC
The DNA here is from genome assembly GCA_937654795.1 of Cistogaster globosa. NCBI lineage: Eukaryota > Metazoa > Arthropoda > Insecta > Diptera > Tachinidae > Cistogaster > Cistogaster globosa. Next base: position 57,360,213 of record OW569405.1, read on the forward strand.
ACTGTTAGCAGAATTTATACTATTACTACGTACCTGAACCTCTATAAAAACAACATCACGGCTGACTATTATTTTCTTTGTTGCTGGATTATAAAGTCGATAAGCTTTGCTTTCTATACTATATCCAACAAAGAAACATGGTATAGATTTTGCTTGTAGCTTGGAACGCTTCACCTTTGGAATATGTACAAACGCCTTGTATCCAAAAACACGAATATGGTTAAGGTTTGGTTTCTTACCCGACCATATTTCTTCCGGACAAAAAGTGTTGTTTCTACACGGTATCCTATTCAACAAGTACGCCGCTGTCACAGCTGCTTCAGCCCAAAATTTTTCATCGAGACCGGAGTCAACTAGCATACATCTTACCCTGTCTACTATTGTTCGGTTGAGACGCTCGGATACGCCATTTTGCCCTGGTGTATATGGAGCTGCTTTTTGATGTATTGTTCCACTTTGAGCTAATAATTTCTGGAACTGACTGTTTATATACTCAGTGCCGTTGTCTGATCGAAAAATCTTTATTTTCTTGGAACACTGATTTTCAGCCGTTCTTTTAAAATTTTTGAATTCCTCGAATACGTCGGCTTTGCTTGCTATAGGTGATAGAAATACCTTTCGAGAGTAGTCATCCACAAAAATTACAATGTACCTCGCACCGGAAAAAGATCTTGTGCTAAAAGGTCCCATTACATCTGAATGAACTATTTCTAGAAGCTCCTTTGCACGATGACCAGATTCTTTAAACGAATTTCTTACTTGCTTTCCTTGAATACAAATTTCACATTGAGTAGGATTGAGATGAAAACTTAAATCGTGTTCAATTTTAATCTTCTTTAGATTTTCATTGCAAATATGGCCAAAGCGTCTGTGCCGTAACTGCGCATCATTTTTTACAATCAGTGCTTTCTGCTTTGTGTTCTGAGAAACGCAATCTAATTTGTATAAATTGTTATGCAAGCTTGCTGTTGCTATCAGTGCATGATTACTGTCCAAAATTTTACAGCTATTCTGCTCAAAAATTACTTTTTTCCCGTTTGCGGTTAATTGCCTGACTGACAACAAATTTGTGCACAGCTGCGGCACGTATTCAACATTTCTAATAACGGTTTTTGTTTTTTCGTCAATTAACAACCGTACACTAGCATCACCAACACACTCAACTGTTAATTTGTTGTTGTTCGCTACAATTACTTCTTTTCCCTTTCTAGCTTGAATGTTGTGAAGTATTTTTTTTGAGTTCGACATGTGTGTTGTTGCGCCTGAATCAACATACCACTCATCTGCGCAGACGTCACTTGACGTAAACAGTGAAGCTAGCAGAATTTTCTCGTTAGGGTTTCTTACTTGTTGCTTTGAACCGTTACTTTTGGTTGACTTTTTATTTTGTACATTTGGACAATTCCTTATGAAATGGCCTTCTTTTTTACAACCATGACACTTAAAATTTTTTTGCTTATAATGCTGTTTGTTGGAAACAAATGCAGTTTCCTCTTTCTTTACAGGGTTATCAAATTTAGCGTCCTGCAATAGTAAATTCTTTACCATGTCCACACTCAACTTTGTTTTTGAATTCTCTACAGCCAGGACAAGTGAACGGAATTCCTCCGGCAATCCGGCCAACATCAAGGATGCCACTAATTCATCTTCTATATTCAAACCGGTGTTCTTGACTTTGATAGAAGTCATCACCATTTTGTTGATATACTCTTCCATTGAGTCAAAATCAACCAACTTTAGTTGCACCAACTGTTTCAATAAGTCAACCTTTCGTGTCAAGCCCTTGTCTTCAAATGCACTTATCAACGCTTCCCAAGCTTGCTTTGCCGTAACCGAAGTCGCTATATGTGCAAAATTATTAGGCTCCACCATTAGGGTTAACTCTGCTAAAGCGCGTTCATTTGTGTCTTTCTCAACTTCACTTGAATTTTCTTTTAATCCAACTTGAACAATTTTCCAGCAATTTTTTAAAACTAAATACGATTGTGCATGGCGCTTCCAAATATCAAAATTTTCGCGACCACGCAATTTTTCAAATGGAAATGTTAAACTCGTTGCCATTTTACAATCGTTTTTCACTTTATCAGATAACAAAATTACAAATTGCTCGTTTCGAAGAAAATTCTTTAGTTTTTAATTTAACTGTGAACAATGGCCCATAACCTGTTGTTAAGCAGAGTAAAATGCGTGTGCACTTGTTGAGTGTTACAAAAGAACTAAAACATTTATTGAATTCTCTTAACTTACTGTTACAAACTACTGAAATAAACTACTGTGTATAATATTAACAGATATGGTATGAAGTAAATGGTTATTCGATTCTCAACAATATTTTTGTTTCCTTTTTTCCAACGGTATTGCGAAATATTGAAAAATTATAAACAAAATTTTTATTTATAAAATAATAATAATTATAATGTCAAATAAAAATTAATATTTAGTTTTAAATTTAGTTTTACAATTGAAGGAATCAAGCATAGTTAAAGTAGATTACAATTTTTAATAATAAACTATTTTTTATAATACTGTGAAAAAACTGAATTCGTGTAAGATAAAAACTTTGTATAAAATTAAGTTATCTTGGCAAAAAGATTTACGTCTTCTTATCCACAGAACTTTAGACAGGAGAAATCCAGATTATATATGACTTTGGAAACAAATACAAAAAATTATTATAAAAGAGCAGGTTCAGATTGCTGAAGCTGAAATTTTTAGCACTCGTCTTTCAAACATCAAGCCTGGACCTAGTGAATATTAGGAAGTTTTGAATATTTTAGGAAATTCAAGGAAACATTTTCAAAAATATTAACGATTTGGAAATCACAGTTATTTCTAAAAAATTATCACTTCTCCGTCAGCAATTTTCATCAATTTACGCTGCCTAACAGGGATAAATCAGAAATTGAAAGCTCTATTAGTTTTAACCTGTCACAAATTCCAACTTCTTTATTTAGTTTTGGTAATCAGTTTCCTTCGCCAAATATTCAGAACGATCCAAAAGCTTTTCTTTTTTTCAAGTTCCAATCAATCTCCCGGCTTGGACGGAATTTCTAATTTTATTATAAGGAAACTCCCCCTGCTAGCTTTTAAGTCTTTAGCAATAATTTTTAATAATTGCATAAATAATAGTTACTTCCCTAACGCTTGGAAAATTGCTCAAATTTGTCCAATTCCAAAAACACAAAATAGTTTTGATATAGACAACTTAAGGCCTATTTCTCTTTTTGAAAAAGTAGTTAAAAAGAAGATAGATATTAATTTTAATTCTTCATACAGAATTACCTTACACCCATCTTAACAAAGCTTATAAACTTAAGCTAAGAAAATGGCGTCGTACCAAATGTTCTTAAAACTTCTTTAATAGGACCCATTTATAAAAGCGGATGTAAGACGGATTTCAACAACTACAAGCTATTGCTAATATAGCTATTGAGAACGTGTTAGAAGAAGTCGTTGTAAGGAGATTAACTGTCTTTCTTAACAAATAAAAATATAAATACATTACTGGGAAACTTCTCAAATTACATTAATAGCTGTGTCTTGGTAAGCGAAACTTGGACCGATTTTATTTATAATATATGCTAACAAAATGTTAAGCACACTTCAAGGAATTCAACGTTCGCTTACGCAGATGATACCGCAATAGTGGTCTCAGACAAAAAAATTGAATATGCCACGGAATTGATGCAAGAACTAAATTCAACAACAAAACGGTGTGACAATAACGGCCTAGTTGTAAATGCAACCAAAACAAAAATAACGCATTAAAATGCATAAAAAGTTAAAGTTAAAAATTCATAACTACGAATGTCTTCACAAGAAAGCCTAGTTGAAACCTACAAATACTTAGTATATGTGGATAACAAATTTAAGTGGAAGCCTTCTATGATAAATCTACTAAAGAAGCTACGGAAATCGGCGTATATACTCTATCATTTAAGTCACTGCTCTACTTACGATGTACTGAGACAAGCATATTACTCATTAGCTGAATTATACATAAGGCAGAGGGGAGCTTCAACATATTGCAGAGTAATACAAAATAAGTAAAAACAATTGCTAAAAATTCTTTTAAGAAGCTACAACTTTTCTTATAACATAAACAACAGCAATCATCTAAATAACGTCAGCAACAACGTTCAAAACAACACAACATTTTACCTCAATACGTCAGTCAATAACATACTACCAAACACAATACAACGCAACATTTATGTCACTACAATCAACAACACGTCTTCTAACAGCAAGGAACAACTCATCAAGAACAACCAACAATTCCACAACGGAAAAATCTGTAGAAACAAACATAAGAACGCGAACAACAAACATAACACCGCCAACAACAAATGCAAGAACGCCTTCAACAAGCACAACAACAATCAATTCAAATAATATTGCCTCGAGACGATAGTAAACGAATTTTTTAAAGACAACAGATTTCTCAGTGTCATAGATCGCGGGTATAACACAATACGTCAAGCTCAAGAAAAATATAAGGTCAAACAATTTTATTTAATGAATGCGGCAGAAACGAACTAGGCGTCATCTTACCAACAATTTTTAATAATTAACGAAAACAATGAATTTAAAAGGAAGAAACTTTTGAAACAGTATTTTCTAAGTTCGCAATGAAATAATTAATTTATACTTATGTATTTAAAGAATTTTAGTTAATTACCCTGCTGTCAATCCAATGGCTTATCGGGTCATATTAATTGTATTTTTTGTGATAAATATGATAAAATTTGAGAAAAAAAAACATGAATTTCATGGATCTGCGTTTTTTTTTTTTTTTTTTTTTTTTTTTGTTTTGCAGATAATTCTTTACTTTACTACAAATTTTGGGGAACTAAAATTAATGTTTTTAAAAGTAAAGCCATTTGCTTGAGAAACGCATCTGAAAAGTGCAAAAGTTTTTTTTTTGCTTCAGAAAGTAAGGAGCTTAAATGGACACGAGATTCCATTTGTAGACAGTTTAAAATACTTAGGTGTCCATTTTACAAAACTTTTAAAGTTTAATTTTCATGCCAGGATTTCTCTTGATAAAGCAAAGCGTATAAGAATGTCTTTTGCAAGATTGTTGAATTCTAAGTATTTACCAAAGAATACAAAGTTACTTATATATAAAATGTGTATAAGGCTAGTCCTAATCGTGCGTTTTCGATTTAGTTTTCCTTTTTATCAACGCACAGTGGCACATATTTTGAGAAGGCGGCCAAAAGTATTTTTTTTTTTTTGTGGTTGCCGATCGTAGTGTTTTATTAATCATTTGAAAGTAAATACAAGTAAACCTGTTCCAACTATAACACATTGAATAGGGTGATCCAAAATAGACTTTCCGAATATTTTGTTAAAATTAACTTTTTTTTTAGTAAATTCTAATTTTCAAATTAGTATAACCTTTTGTTTTAAAAGATATCAAATCAAAATAAATTTTCTTTAATTATACAGTTTGTTAGCTATCAGTGCTAGCTAAATAAAGTCGTTACCTTTTTTTAGAAGTTGTTAAACATTTTGTTTTTAAAAAGGTCAAAATTCTTCAAAAATCTCGTGCTAATTGAGCGTAATTCCCTCCCGTCAAACCACTTTAAAAAGATATTTTCCAGCGTTATAGCTCAAAAACTCCCGTACACACCTATTCCCCATTATATGTGCGCCAGGTTGCGACCTTGTGCACCAGAGCAATTTTTCTAACCAAAATTCAGGTATTTTGTACAAAAATTGTAAATTCATACAAAATTTTTCAAAAAAAAAAAAATTCCACAGTTATTTTTGAATTATTTTAACTTTTTAACACAGAGGTAAAGCTAAATTTTTTCAAATCTTCTGAAAGATGGCGTTTATAACTTTTACGATGGAATCTAGTAATATACAAGTGCACTATATTGTACCTATCACATTTGCGAAGTCTAAATATTCAATAAAATTTTGCATATATATCATAAAACAACAAGATCATAAAGAATTATGAATCCAGAATAATGAAATAATCAAAAAGGAAGTCTTCAATAAAATACGTTAATGCACATATTTATTATGGCATTCTTTCGAGTGTAAGTTTTATTATTACATATGTAGGAAAAGGAAATGTAAGCTTATTCCCCTCTTAACTGAATAATACAATTTTGTACACAAAAGATGTGCGCACACTGCATGGGATGATCTGTACCTGATTATTGGTACTACCTGTTTATTTTTGGAGAAAAACGAAAGAAAAACGAACAATTTCACCAACCTAAATAAGCAGAAAAAAATTCGAATGATTAAAACACTGCAAAGATTTTTCCGAACTAAAAACTGCAGCATCTAACACAAGTATAGATTATGAGTTAATAAGACGATTCAAAATCATATTGCAAGTCTCAGCATGCAGCAGAAAGATAAATGCAAAAAAAATTGGGTGTTTACGCCACCTTACAACTCTTAGTGATACATGTCTTCAATGGTTCATAAAATTTTGTATATTGAGAACCAATCATTCAACATAATTTGATACCAATAGGAAATCTGTCTGAAGAAGCGGAAGCAAAAAGGAACAACGACTATAGATTCTTTCGCGAACATAGCACAAGAAAAATGTCTAGAAGTTGTACTAATGAAGACCTTATCACCATTTCGTTGTGTATTTCAGATCCATATATGTCAAACGTTCGACAAAAATAGAAAACAACTCTAGTCTGGAAGAGGAGGCAAAACAACTATTAGAAGTTAAAAATCAATGCTATTTATAAGAAATTTTTACTAAAATTGCTTAATGTATAGTGGCTTTTTGATTTGAAAGTATACGTTATATTTAAAAATAAAACTTTAACTAAAATAGGATTTTTTCATTAAAACATTCCGTTATTAAGTAAATTTTTACTTTTTAAAAATTTTACATTTTTTATTTCAAAAGAATGTTTTAAAAAACCAACCTTTGGCCCTTGTTGCTTTTAAGCTTAAAATTATTACAGGGGCCAAAATTTGGCGTTTCCTGACAATATTTAGTTTACAAAACTATTAATAATTGTAATTAGTAACAATAAGAATAGGGCATACATATGAAAAAAAAAATTAATGTTTTAACACTTGTCTTTATTTTCAACTTCAATTAATAATGGTAACGAATATTTAATTATTCGTAACTTTTTTTTGTCGGTCGACTTTTATGCTTTTTATCAAAAAATTAAAATTTTAAATCTAAATTCTGATCCAATCAATAGTTACCGATTTTTGACCGCCTTCTTGCCATTTGTGCGACTGTGGAACGGTAACGAGTGAATTTGAAATATTTAGTCGTAAAATTGTTATGCAGTGGACTAACAAGCACTTTCAAAATACTAACAAAATTTTTCTAATCAATATATTTATGGGTTTGCAAAAATTAAGACTTTAGCTTCTTACGCTTTTGACTTAATGAAAAAATTTCTTAATACCCTAAATTTTCTAGACAATAATTTAATTCAGGATGTTTCAAACGATCTGGTCGGTCTGAGTTGGTTAAATACCACTTACTATTCAACATTAGGTTATTTGGAACAGGAAATCGTCTGCGTAAATAGTTAAATGCCAAAGTTTTATGTTTCAAAATTCGAGGTTCCCATGGAGGGTGATTATTTTTTTTGTTTTTTTTTTTTTATGTAGGTTTAAGTATAATTTTTTAATACACCATAATTAAATTTTTAAAGATGTTATGTCGGGAGCAAGCACTATTTGTTAATATTTTTTTACTCATACTCTTTTAAAAATAACAAGTTTGTTACTGTTAAACATATAATCTTATTAAAACAAAACATTATAGTAAGTTTTTTTATGTAATTGATCGTTAACATTTGTTTTTTTTTTATATATATGTATGATGGTTTCAAAGTCTTAAATAAGCTTTAACTTTATAGTAAATCCAATATTATTAGAATTCAGAAAACATCTTAACTTTAATTTAAAAAATAAATAAAAAATAGTTTTAATAAAAGCTAGATTTTAAATAATTTATATTCAAAACTATCTTTAAGACAACAAAAATTGGCACTAAATAAATTAGCTCTCTAAGTAAAAATGTATAAACCGATTAAAGGAAAAACACATGTATATTGTCTTTGATTCTTCGATATAGAGTGGCTCTTTAGTTATTTTAATACTTACTTTTGTATTGACTGTTGTTTTAGAGAGCATCCCAATCGGTTTGATTGTTATATACTTCCTCTTCCAACCATAGCGAATAATTTGCTTTAAAATAGTCTGTTAATTCAACTTTTCGATCCCACCACCCGGAATGGCCGAAGAATGCAAAGTCTGAATGTGTAAGAATTTCATCACTCGGAAAACCTCCTTCAATGCCATAATCTTGTAACTGCCCACCCACTCCCGAGGCGATACCATTTCCTGAAGCATAACCTCCACCACCAATACCGTCAACATTTCCACTAGCAACATTGCCAGAGGAAGAGTTGTCAGAGTTATTAGCAGAGTTGCCATTGTTGCCACCTGCTCCACACTTTTGGGTGGCTTCGGGATACCTCCTAAGATTAAATCGATCCACGCATGCTCGCAAAGTACATTCTTCAGCTTGAAAGTCCCATGGACGAGATTCTAAATCATTGCCAAATGCCCAATCATCGTTAAGCCGATGACGCACTTTCGAGTAAATAGCGCTCATTGTCTTCATATTCGATTTTCGCCATTGTCGTCCCAGATATTTTGTTTGCATTTTTAATAGTTTTAAAACATACAGTTGCATCATTGCATGTCTTACCTTAAGAGTCTTTTTGAGAATGGGCGCCGATTTGAAAACGACCAACATCATGACACGTGAGTGCTTCCACTTTATAAGTTTATTTAATATGCGAAGCAAATTTATGCATGAAAATACATTTCGCCATGAATATGGTTTGTCTGTTACATCACCACTGTAAACGAAACTTTCTCCCGACAAATCCGGTTGTTCTCCAATTACACATGACGGAAAATCTAGTAGTGGAATTGTATTCTTCATGCTGACAAATTCTGTGATATTTTGGTTGAAGAATTTCAACACTAATGGAATACAGTTTGCAAAAACTAAATGCTGGGACATGAACTCGAACTGGTAAATATGATTTAATTTAAAATGTTTCAAATAAAGCAGAATAATAGCTGAAACAGCTTTGACAATTATTTCCTTGTGGCGACCCATATCAACGGTCAGTTTGGTAGATTGTGTAGCCGTAAGTGGCATTTTCTTGGGTAATACATCAGCCATTATATTGATACTTTCTGTTTTCGACTTTGAAGTTGGCGAAGCAGCCAAAAGAACTTTAAGAAGAGCAATCATATACTGGGGCAGGTTTGGTAGTATTGCTTGATAAAGGACCTCAGCAGGAGTCATTAGAATTTCGTCTTCTTGTGTTGAAATAGGATTGCGAGCTATTTCTTCTTCCTTTTTTATTTGAATGTCTGCGAGACTAACGTACATGTGACGTCTCAATGTTTCCACGCCTTCATGTATGGGCTGGGGCAGACCAGCTAAACTCTCATGATCGTCGATCAAAGAATAACCAATGAACTTATTACGAGATATATCTAAGAACTGATCAATATCCTTCTGACGCACTTTAGGAGTCCAGGGCAAACAAGTTGTTATTTGTTGTGCTTGCACTGATGGTTGCGCAGTATAATTGGGCAAATTGTTAGGATTTGCAGTTGAAATGCCAGATGTGGTTGAAGAAGGATCTTCGAACGGCCGATAATAGTCATCCTCACCGTTATGATTACCTCCAATACCCACGCCATTTCCAGAACCATTATTTCCTCCGTTTGGTGCACCTTCATTGCCAGGAGTCAATTCCATGTCCATTTGTTCTTGTTCATCTAAAAATCTTTGTTTCATTAGGGACCTTCTGAAAGCATTACGCTTCAAATTTTGATTATCCAAGTAGTCAGCTGCGGTGGCAGGTGGAGAGCTGGCTCGCATGCATTTCGTTACTTCCAGTGTGTCTTCTGATACTGGTGGCAAGCCTGCATTGATTCTATATTCGTTTTTTAGATTCTTAAGAACTTCCATACCACCCAGTCCCATAAGTGATATTTTCCAGAGTAGCAGGACTACCTTTTTCATCGGAAAATGTGGTGCCGCACCACTACAGAAGCGAGTTATCATACCAAGAAGCTTTACCGATAGCAGGTCTCCATCTGGTAAAGGACTGTTTATGTCCTGAACAAATGATTCAGCAATCTTTCGATAATCTTCACTTTCTTTATCTTTTTCATTGCGAATGGTTTCGGTAATTGTGTAAAGCACTGATAAAATTACACGCAAATCAGCCGAATCGGCCAGGGTGACGTTAGTAATTTTAACAGCCACTATATCAGGAGAACACGCACTCTCGATTTCCATATTTAGTAAATCAATAAATGAAGAAAAAACTCCCAATTCATACAATACAATAACATTTTCCCTTGTGTTAAGGAATTGTTCTTCATCCGACTGAACTTCAGCCCAACATCCTTGAGCTAAATATAATATACATCTAGCAGCTTGCATACGGAATGAGCGATTTGAAACTTCCAATTGATCTATTAACTTCATAACAATACCTTTCTGTTCATTGGACTTTAATTTTTGCCAGTTAGGCGGCAAATTGTACATTTCCATTTGGTCTTCAAATGCTTTCACGTTTTGCTGAAATTCACTGAACTCTGTATAGCTATATAACTCAGCAATTTCATTTTGATAGGTATCAACGTCTGCATATATAAAATCTAAATCAGGACCATCACAATTAGCATCCGTGTCATGTGTGTCCTGCTCAAAGGAGTTGTTAATCGATGAGAGCATCATTTTGTTACTGTTTTGTTTGTCTGGAGATATAGACAAAAATTCTAGTAAAAAATAAAAGTAAAATCTTTTTCAAAAAAGTTGAGGTCTGTAGACTGAATGTGCTTATTTGATCAGTTTTATTATAGAATCTACATTTATTGGTCGATCACTATAATCTTCCCATTAAAAATTCAAACCCCATTGTAAGATATTAATTTTCCTTAAACTGCTATTAAATGAATTAGAAACGTTTTATTACTATAATTATTTTATTTTAAGCTTTCCTTTTTGTTAACTCAGTTTCCCAAGGAAAATTTTGTATTCACTTAATTGGCATGTCAACAATTCAAGCAATAATAATTAACAAAAACAGCTGTTCCTATTTACAAATTTGGTGGTGAGTTAGTGTGTATTTATAACATATGAATCAAGGCAAATTGATACCAGATAAACTGAATGGTGAATTCGACGTCAGCTTGTTAAAATTTGTTAGTCAAATTTGTACTGGCCGTTTTGTTTTTAATGTTTGTAAAGACGCAAAAAATGTTTAACCTTAGTACATATTATGGCTTAAATCTAGTTTACGTACGCAGCTTAAAAAGACCTTTTCTACAGGTGTACAATTTAATTTTTTATTGGAAAATGCAGAATTGAGTATTTTTTGGTGGAATGAGGCAATATGGGTATCATTGGAAAAATAATTTCAAGGTTCATTTATTAAAATATTATTAAAATAAATGTACCTTGGGTAATTTCAATATCTATTCAATTGAAAAGGAAAATGGTTAAAATAAAGTCAAAAAAGGGAACGACCAAAAAAAAAAAAAAAAGCTTTTCATATTAATACAGCACTAATATCATATAAATTAAGTTTACCGGCAATATCATACGAAAAAATATTTGGCAGAAAATCTTTTTGAAGCGAAACCGATGCTGATCATACCATTAAGAAGATAATTCAGGCGCCTGACCGAAGGCCAGCTACGCAGAAAATATTTAGTTGGCGTAGCCGGTGTGAGTCATATCATACAGGAAAAAAAACTTGCGCCCGGCTACGCAGAAAATCCTTAGAAAGAGAAGCCGGTGTTGGTCATACCATAGAGGTGAAAATCATTGCGCCCGGCCGAAGGCCGGTTACGCAGAAAATCCTAAGTAAGCGTAGCCGTTGTAGGTCATACCATAGAGGAGAAAATACTTCAGCCCAGATATGCAGAAAATCTTTAGCAAATGAATAGATATTGAAATTACCTTTTCAATGATACCCACATTGCCTCATTCCATCACAAAATACTCGTTAGGTATATGCAATACTGTACATAAAAACTTTAAAGGCCCGTAACTCCGAAACTAACGGCCAACCCCAAATTTTTCATTTCACATTTTTGCTTAGAATTGTAATTGTATAAAAACTAAACTTTCAATTTTTAAATTAAAGAAAAAAAATTTTTGTGTTAAAATTACTAATATACAATGCGTATGTTATGACAAATTAGACCTTTTGACGTAACCAAAATTCATTTGGTTGTAGTTCGGTTGTACAAGGCATATCAATTTCTGTGGACGTTTAAAAGTCTTGACCTTACATAATTACACTATTTTTTGTGTGAAACACTACGTCTTCAGCATTAAGGTACAGTAAATGTTAATGTAGTTGTGCTTATAGAATGTGTTAAAACGTGTCATGTGTTTTTGACATATGCAACAAAATAAAATAAAACTCTGTTATTAATTATTGTTGTCGATTCTCAAAAACGCGCCGTTGGGGGCTTTCACACAAGACTAATTTTTAATCCGCACATCTTTTGTTCTTTTGTATTCACACTAGACTAATTATGCTGGCATAAAATTGTGCACGTATACACAGCTTTGTGTGTGTTAGTATTTTCTTTGTTTATTTCACGTTTGCCTTTCGTTCGTTAAACACATACATAAATTGCGGAAATATGGCTGAAATAATTGATGATGAATTGACAATAATTTTAGGAGATATTTCTAGTGCCTGTAACTTGTAACTTTTAGGAGATATGTCTAGTGCCTGTAACTTTCAAGCTGCATCATCACTCCTAGAAGCTGAAGATTTCAATTAATATATTATTCATAAAAAGATGAAGATTTCAATTAATATTTTATTCATATTTGACAAAATTTCGTTCTAAATTTTTTCCCTGTAAAACACATATAAAAACCAACTCAAATTAACTTTAAACTTAATTTCCCTTGATAAAGTATTATAAGAAAATTAAATTCAATCATAATAAAATTAATCATTCATATATTCATCTTTACGCGTCGATGGACAACTAACAGTCCACCCTAAATACGAGTGTAAGACGTTATTTAACTGTCAAAAATTCTCATGCCCAACCCACCCATTACAGCGTAAAAACTAGACGCTAAATTACGTCGTGCCTAACGCCCGTATTTAGCGTGGACTGTAAAAACTAAAAATCGCTCTGCAAAAAAAAAAAACGCAGAACCTATGTTTTCATAAGTGTGTATGTGTTAGTTTTGTTCTGCTTGTGCGGGGTTGAAGCTGGTTAAAAAATTGTGCCAACCAAAAACCACTCTCTTAACCGAAAAAACCAACAAACTGCAGTTTTATGCCAGCACAAATAGTCTAGTGTGAAAACCCCCGTTGAAGTGAAAATTTAATGGAAAACAAAGAGGTGATAATTGTTTTTATTTTCTTTGCATTACCAATATTAAATAATCGCGAGAATTTGGTATGAGGAGTTTAGCCTGTTGTTTTTGTAAAATCTTTTTGAGTTGTCAAAAACGTCGGGCAATATGTGTGTAAAAATAATTGTAAATCATCCTAAGATATAAACTGTGCAATACTACTTAATTATATATAAGAAGCTTTAAAAAACAGTGTTAAGGAAAAGTTTACTTCGAAAAATTTATACATATTTAAAGTTATGATGGAATTTGCTTAACCAATTATAATCATAGATTTTTTTTTAAGGAATCTCACTGACTAATTTTTTTATAGTTTTAAAACTAGACGATTTCTATTTTTCATTAAATGACAGCGTCCCTTACAAATGACCTAATCATTTTATGTCAAAAATTTGAATATAGTAAGTCAGTAAGGAATCGACGGGGAAGGTTGTTATTATTTTTAAGATCTTATTCTGTATAATTTGAAGCTTCTTTGTGTGAGTTTTAGTAGTTTTGCTATACCAGACTTGGCAACCATAAGTCAAGATCGGGCGGATACATATTTTGTATAAAAATATTTTGATTTTAGACAAATCCTTGACTTCCTATTTAGTAAAGCATATAGTGCGCAACCACACTTAATTAACTTGTCACATATGTATTTAATACATATGTTGTTTAAACAAAATCTTTTATATAGGATAACACCTAAATATTTAATATTCTCACCAATAGAAATGACGTTAAGAGCACAAGTTTTGTGAAGGAATACGTTTTGGCGACTTATTGTATGAAAATGTGATAGCTTTTGTTTTGTTATCGTAAACTTTAATTTTCCATTTATTGACATATTTTTGGCTTGAGTTTAGAGCCTGCTGCATTCTCTTGACTATTGTTTTTGATACCTTGCAGCAACATATGAAAGCACTGTCGTCAGCATAAAAAGCTGCTTCTTGAATTCTGGGAATATTTATATCCGAGGTATATAGTGAATATAGTACGGGAGAAAGAACGGACCCTTGTGGTAAACCTGATGGTACTTGCCTTTCCATAGAATAATTCATATCGACGCAAATTACAAATGATGTATTATTTAAAAAACCATTAACTATTTTTTGCAATGAATGAGAAAATTAAAACTATTAAGCTTAGTTAAAGGAAGGTAGAATTTTAAAATTGGTCTTATTTGGTATACCTCAATTAACAACTGAAGTAATTGGGGATGAATTTGTTAAGTGGCACAATGTAAAGCCGGTAAGTGTAAAGGAAATTATGTACAACTAAGCGATCTAATGAGGATGATGATTTGTATTTAATCGAGTTTGACACACAACTTGTGCCAAAAAGTGAAATTATGAAAATAAAATATTTTTGTAATATATCTGTTTATTTGAAAAAGACCACTTCAGGGAAATGAAGGCCCTACCCAATGTACCAGATGTTCAATGTATGGTCACGGTGCAAAAAACTGTAACCGGATCAATGTCTGCTCGGCCTATGCACGTAATCACTATTTCTCTGCTCAAAATGGAAGCGTAACGGAAAAGTGTTATAAATGCACTGAAAAGAATCTTAGAAACGTTAACAACAAGTCTATTGACTCAAAGTGCCCCTATTGCAAAAAGTATTTAGAAATACAACAGCGTTTAATAGCCAAAACTGGAACGTCTAAAAAGCGACAAAGTTATGCAAGTTTTAATGCAAACTTTTTTTTAGCTATCAAGTTATGAACATCAATGAAATATTTGTTATACCAGCTTTCGCAACAAAAGATTGTACTTTGAAGTTTCGAAAGAAAACATCTTGTTAACAACGGTGTATGATATTTTATTATTATTATTAAAATTTATTGAAAATCAACTTAAAATAAATTAGGTACAATAGTATGAGAATTTACTAAAAGGTAATACAACAATTTCAAACTGCTTAATTGAATATAAGAAACTTTCAAAAATACGGTGTTAAGGAAAAAATTATTAAAAAAAAAACCTTATACAAACCAAAGAGCTGTAAACGAATAATTCATAATTTGCTTTTAACTTACCGTGAATTAAAATTTTTGAATGCATTCATCTGTTAAAAAAATTAATTTAATTAAAACTTGAATGCATTCACAATGAATTTGAATTCTTGAATGCCATTCACTTGACCACACAAAGTAAATGAATTTGAATGAATTTATTATTCAACAAATTTGTGTGAATGCTTTCACTACACCGGCAAACATTTGAAATATAATCTGAATGGATTTCTTATGAAGATAAACGTCGTGAATGCATTCATTCGCCATCCAATTAAATTAATTAGAATTTGTATGCAATAATTGGGAGGAAAACAATATTGAAGGCATTCATTTTATTTACAAGTGTGAAAGCAATATGTTATCACAGTATGAAACAATATGGAAAGAAATGTGACATCCCAGTTTTAAAAATGTTTCTAAACGCTAATACTTTTCATTTTATCAGGCTTATTTTTTCAAAAGCAAATGAAGAAAATTACAAAAGCAGCTGTTGAGCAAAGAAACATTCCGTCTGCATCTACGCTACCTTTTCTTTGCCCTGAACTGCTTAAAATTGCCCCTATACTTGTCGCTTACATATGGATTTTGTTTACAACAAAGTACAAAAACCTGTAACTTTATATAATTTTTTTATGTTGTATTCTTATTTACCAAAAAGCTGAACAGTCAAAAAAGTCATGAGGCAGCATTTCCACACGGTACATAATATTCTTCAGTCGTCGTTGCTTAAATTTCGTACCAGCTTAATATTCTACTCATAATTTTAATTTTATTTGAAGTGTGATAGTGTGAAAACAAAATGTAATGTTACGTTAGATATCTTGACAATCACAAAAATTCTGATTTGATTTCCTTCTTACAAAATCCAATGAAAATCTCAGTATTATAGTGTGAAAGGAGCTTAAGAAGCACAATTTAAAGCCGGTAAGTGTAAAGAAAATTACAACCAAACGATCTAATGAGGACGCTTTATATTTAATCGAGTTTGACAGACAACATGTTTCGAAACACGAAATAATGAAAATTAGACATTGCTAAAATTTACGAGATGCCAGGATATAAGTTAGTGCATTGTTGTCGATCTGATAGTTATGGAGGAACATTTTTATATATACGGGATACGTTAAATTTTGCAGACGTTGTATGTTTAAGTGAAGGTTTTATAGATTATATCGTTCTAAAATTGGATGATGGGTGGATAGATTGGAAACCAATAACAATTATCTCGATCTATAGATCCCAAAAATGTAATTCATCGCATTTTATAGATTTTTTGGAAAATTTGCTGATTTCTTATAGTAGAGGCCCTAGTATTCTTATTGGTGATACAAATATTGGTGTTTTGGAGGTAACTTCCTTTAACGATGGAAAAAATCTTTTGTTATATTATGACTTTGACAACTGCCATGAATTAGTTACACGTCCCCTAAGCAACACACGTCTTGATCATGTATGCACTGATAAATCTTAATGTAATTAAATGTAATTTGTTTGAGCACAATATAATACACAGTTCAATTGATATTTTCAAATTTTTGATGTTGTGCAAAAATGTTATTCTGTTTGTGATTATGGAAAGTTGAATATATGCTTACGAGAGCAGCTTGAATCGTTTACATATTCACGTGATCCTTCACTTGATAAAAACAATTTTTTGGCATATATAATCAATACAGTGGAAGCTCACAGTCTTAAAGAATGAAAATGTCGCATTAAAACGCAAAGTGACACCTTGGGTTAATGGTAACTTAAGTAAATTCATTGCTTATAAGAATAAATTGTTAAAACTAAGGAAACTATATGTCGACAATGAATACATTAAAAACCAACTTAAAAGAATAAGCAGAATAGTTAAAAAAGCTCGTAAGTATTCGTTGAATAACTACTATGCCAGTAATTTGACAAGCCTACAAAATCATCCTAGGAAAACTTGGAAGTTTATTAATGATACCTTGGGCAGAAATTAATCTAAGGAAATACATCTTAGAGATTGTCATGGCAATGCAATTTTATATAATGCTATTAAGGCTAAAACTGCTAATGCAAATTTTTTAAAATCAGTGCAAAATTTGAAGCAAGTAATTAGTGACATTCCAGCGGATGACTTTAATTCTCTGAGAACATTACGTCTTCATAATAATTCTTTTGTTCTTAATTTCACAAATTCCGAAAAAGTTGAAAGTTCAATTTTAAGTCTCCAATAAAAGTTGTGGATACGACAACATATCACCTAAAGTTTTCAAAAGCTGCAGTAGATATCTTACAACTCATTTGGTTGAAATTTTTAATGAAATAATAGATAAAAAATCTACCCGGACGCCCTGAAAATACATAAAATGATACTGATTAGTTTTGTCTTGTAACGATCTTGTCACTAGTAAATAGTCTTCTTGAAAAGATTATACACAACCAATTAGCATCATATTTTAAAGAAAATAACTTGCTAACTGACTATCAGTATGGCTTTCGAAAAGGATGTGGTGCCGAGGAGGCAGTTATTAATGTCCAGAATCACATTTGCAAATTAATTGATGAAGGTAACAATGGAGCTGTCGGAATTTTCTTTGATCTGTCAAAAGCTTTTGATGTGATCGATCATGAGATCATGCTATTTCAGTCTTATTTAAAAAATAGAAAGCAATTCGTTCAACATATTAGACATCTTAAATCAAAAAAATCACTTGCTATTGGATTATTGTATAAGTTTAAATATAAATTTGATCAAAACACTAAGTTAATGATATATCAAAGTTTAATACATAGCCACGTTAACTATCTAGCTTTAATTTATGCACACAAGAAGAGTACTGAAATCATTTCTCTACAACGTCTACAGAATAGAGCATTAAAAGCTGTTGCGAACTTGACAATGAGACATCCAACAAGATCTTTGTATACCGAACATTTTTCGTCAATTTTGCATGTATGTGAACCTTTAAATTACAAATACTTTTGTACGTATACAAATGCCTCCACAATATAGGTTACCATACAATACTCGTACGTTTCGCCGAAGGTCAAAATCCCTATAATACTCGTAATAGTCGACAGTTACGAGTAGCTTTTTGCCGTACAGAGACAACAAAACAACGGACTTTTTAAATTAAGTATCGAAAATATGATTAGTAAATAAAATAAATAAAATAAAAAATATATTTCTGTTCATTGTAAAAGATCGTTCCGTGGAAATAAAGGCCCTACCCAATGCGCAAAATGTTCAATGTATTGTCACGGTGCTAGGAACTGTAACCGAGTCAACGTATGCTCGGTGTGTGCGGGTAGTCACGATTTTGCTGTTTGCACATTAAACAAAAGCACTCAAGATGGAAGTGTAGTGTACAAATGCTATAAGGCTGATGACCCTAAGTTCCCTTGGCGCAAAGAGTATTTAGAGATATGACAGTGTGTAACGTCTAAAGCCAGAACGTCTATTAAGCGACCAATTTACACAAGTTTTAACGTTGATGAAGCAAACTTTCCTCAGCTATCAAGTTTTAAACATGAAGATAATATTCATGATTCAAGCTTTCGCAACAAAAGACTTTACTCTGAAGTTTGAAAAGCAAACCTCTTGCTAACAACGACGATGATATTTACAACGAAAGGTTACTGGAAATATTCTTCGACGCAGTTGATCCACTTTAAAATGTCAAAACAGTTTGACAAATTAAGGGTATTGGGTATGATGCTTAAAAATGCCATATAATTCAACAGGTCTCCAGAATGCTCATGTTATGCACTAGATTGCAAAAGGCATAACGATTGATTCAGCAGCCTCACTGCTCGAACTAGTTCTCCATGAAAAAATGTTGATATTCTTCTGCTCAACAAAACGTTTTTAACACCGCATCATAAACTTCAACTTGGAGGCTACAAAATATACAGAGAAGACCGGATTACTCACGGAGGAAGTGTACTAAAGTAATATAAACCATAAGTTATTACCTAAAATTAAAATTTATAATATTGAGAACATTTCTATACAAGTTTTATAAATAGACGATCGGTTATTTTTACTTCTGCGTATAACACAACATACACTACAAACTTTAGATCTGACTTAAATTTTCTAACTAATACCTTAAATGACTTTTTTTTTATTTGGCGACTTAAATTCCCATCACACCCATTAGAACTGTGTATTTAATAACTCTGCTGGTGAAGTATTTTATAAACATTGTCTTTTATCTAAATATATTATATATTACCCAGAGAAATTCAGTTTGGTCAAAATGTTTTACCTGTTCAACCTTCTTTAGCAGACATTTTGTTATCGAACTTCTGTGTACGTTTTTCGGCATCCAATTATTTTCAATTCATACTATGTTTCAATTTCATGTTTTATCAATGGTCATTTTCAATTAAATACAATTTATGTTCCTTTGTACAATCAAGCCGATTGGCCAGTCATTAGGCGTCACGACATTAATCAGCTCGATGATAACATTAATAACATAGATTTGACATTCCAGTTATGTTTAATTTTCAAATAGATAGAAAAAATCCATGGAAAAAATAAATCTCAAATACATCTAAAATGTTAATACTGCAAAGAAATTCAGACGTAAATTGCAGAGATGTGGAGATCCAAGCTATAGAACCCATTTAATGAGTATTCTGAAGCAGTTGAATAGACTAATAAATTATTATATAAACAGGGATAGAATGAGTCTTGGTCAAGATTTATTTCTAAGTTGCTTTCCGGCTCTAAAAAGTTTTGAAAGCTTACCAAAGCAGTTAAAGGCAAGAATTTACGGCTTCCTGATCTGCATGTAAACGGCGACATCTTAAAAATGGGTGTAGATAAATCTAATGAAATTGCTAAGCATTTGCTAGCTCTCACACTAAAACAATAAGTAATCAATCTATTGATATTGGCATCATCAGATTTACCAAAAGGGTCCGTTCTTTCTCCTACACTATATTCGTTATATACCTCAGATACATATAAAAAATCGCAGAAATCAAGAAGCAGCTTTGTAAAAAGAAAGAATCTATGACAAATTTCATTACAACTTTTAAGTTTGTATAAAAATTTTTAAAATAAACTAGATATACTTTGTTGTATACGTTGTTGTTGTCAAAAATAAATTATTAAAAAAATTCAAACATTTGATCTGATTGCAAATAAAAAACAAAATAAAAAAAAATTGTTGATGTGACAACTAAAGGGCGGGGCACATAGAATCCGTCATATGTTAAACTTTGACAAATTCAACAAAAGTCAAAGTAACGACGGATGATGTTGGCACAATGAATACTTTGCTGACGGATGTTAAACCAAAGCTTGCTCTCTATTTTTATTCACTTTTAAATTTAATTTGTATATTATTTACTTTTTAAATTAATTAAATTTGTATTTTATTGTTTGGCACCGAAATTGTTTTATTAAAATCACAAAACACAATTGAAACACAGCAAGAGTTAAAAGAAAACAGAGAAGAAGAAGCAGTTGATATTTGTCAAAGTATTCAAAAGTTAAAAGTTGACCAACTTTCGTACTTTGCGTTGACGGACACGTATTGATTGTGACAACGCTCATAAGAAAACATGTATTTTAACTTACTTGTCAGTTGAATTTGTCAAAGTTTAACGTATGACGGATTCTATGTGCCCCGGCCTTAACACTTTTCGATTGATAGACGATTGTGTGGCCGCTTTTAGGTAAATATTGCAGACTAAACTGCTGTATGTAAAATGAAAACGTCGTTTGTTGAGTTTATAATTTGGCTACAATTAACATTCAGATACAGAATATTGTTTTCATACGCAGTTTCTGCAGAGTTTCTTATGGTTGTGATAATCACGTTTAAGATTTTATGCTTGCTATGGGAGAACCTAACTAGGATTGACTTGTTGTGGAAAAAGATGAAAGATGGGGACTTTAACTACTCGTCAACTTGTCAACGTTATTCAATTATCAACTAAATAAAAACAAGTTTTGAAAAGTGTTAAAATAACTGTTGTTTCTTTTTTTCTATAAAGATTAAAAATATGTATATTTTTGGAACATATTCTCTAAAGCAAGAGGAATAGTTTTTGGACTTTTATTAGTCGGCTGCTCCCTAGGCGCTAATGACTTCTTTGTGGCTTTTTTCTGTAAACAGAGTTGACTAAAGATAATCGGAGATCGTGTTGGGTCTTGCATCACTCAGCCAAACGCTCTACTTTAAATTATATAATCGAGGTACGTCTTTATTGTTAGCATCACATCATTCCAAATAAATAGTTTAAATAGAAAAAATATTATTCACGGATTTAACTTCAGTTCCGCTGATCAGTGGCGCGGATATTTACATCATAGGCCGCTATATAATAACCATCTAATAATCACTAACGACTTTCGTATAATATCAGCATCGCACGGAAACAAGGTAAACTAGTGGTGCAATATAAATTTGGTCTTAATTTGCATGGGTTTTAATATTTATATAACTTTATTTTTGTAAAATTTTATAATTTTTAAAATGGAGCCAATTTTATTAATTTAAAATAACATTTTTTTATTTTGCTTTTTTTTTATGATGTAAACAAATTTTGGCGTTGGTTAGAAAAAATTTGCAAAGCGGATTCGATCACCCACGATATTAAGGCCTGATTAGTTTTTACTTTCTGTTGCTGTTCTGTTCCGTGCCGTTCTGCTTTTTAAATTATTTTAATTAGATTTTCTGTTACAACATATCAGCTGTTTTTAATAAACAAGGGAAACACAATACAGAAACTGATCAGCTGATTCGTCACGGAACGGAAAGTAAAGACTAATTCTGCCTTTAGTTTTACCTAGTATTAAATTTGCCTTGGTATATGATTTCGCCATGACTAGGTGGTCTCGATCGCGTATTTATTGATTTCGGCGAAACGGTAAATGTTATATACCGCATGAAAAAATTATACATATCGTGTCATAACCGCCAAAAAAGCTTAAGTGACAATTTTTTATTATTTTGTTTTTTTGTTATAAAAATCGATAACTTGTGATTATTTGCACAACCTCTAAGACTGTTATCTCTACTCAAAGTACCGTTTCAATTTTACATCAAAAACAGTTTTAGCTCAAGTGCACGTTTTTTATTTTGTCATTTTTGGTGACAGCAGCTTGTTACTAAAGCTAAAATTCTTTTAATAAATAATAAAAAATAAGTTAATAAACTTGTATTTATATTCAAAATATTGTTAAAAATTACTTAATTTTCGCATTTGTAACACGTGAAAAATATGGCAGAGGTAAAAGTGTATAATAATATATATACCATATATAACCGACTAGATTAGACACGGAAGGATAGGTGGAATCACTTAGTTAACCCCTTCGTTCATAGATAAACCACTATTATGTCTGTGATATATACACTTGTGCTCATATAAGTCCCAGTTTACATTAGACAATTTTTGTCGCTGCAATTTTTCTCGCTTCTTCTTTAAAATCGCATTTGCGTTTATATTGTACGATTTTTGTCGCAGATATTTTTATTGATGTATACATGTGTTTATAATTTTTGACATTTTCTTTTCAAGTTTAATCCTACAGCAAAAAATAAATTTGCGCTCAAATTAAAATAGATTTTGTGTAGAAGTAAAAACTTGTTTAAAGAGTGATAAAGTATTGTTTTTTCAAAATGGATATGGATAAAAACCAATTAGTAGCTGAATTTATTGACTGCATTAGAGAAGCCACAGAATTGGATTCTGAGGATAGTGATAGAGACGATATACTCATTGGTAAGTTAGACTTATGTTATAAGTTTTAAAATTATTGACTTGAGTTCTTTAGGTCTGACCGAATTATGTTTGAAAGCCACAAACCTTCCTACTAAAAGAAACAAAAGACGTTGGGTAAAATCTTGGAGGAATGCTAGAAAAGAGCGTGGCTCATTTGTCTTTATTACAAAGGAGCTAGAGTTAAGTGACGAAGCTTCTTATAAAAATTATTTAAGAGTTTCAAAAGCTGAATTTAAATATTTGCTGAATTTAGTACAACAGGATGTGCAACGTAAAAATACGCTATTTAGAGAAGCAATTACAGCAGCAGAAAAGTTAGCATTGACGTTGCGTTTCCTTGCAACTGGTAATTTCATATAAATTTTTCTTAAAATTGCATGATTTATTTACTTTTTGCAGGCGAAACATTTCAAAGCCTTGATTACCAAAGCCGAGTTTCAAAGTGTACTATATCTAGTGCAATTCCAGAAGTTTGCAAAATACTTTGGGAGAAATTGAGAGCATCACATTTAAAGGTAAAATATGCATATTTCTTTTGATAAGCTTTTAATAAAATGATTAAACTGTGGTTAAATTTTTTTCTACAGTTCCCCAACAAAGTAGCAGAATGGGAGACTATTGCAAAGGACTTTGCAATAAAATGGCAATTTCCTAATTGCTTGGGTGCTTTAGATGGCAAGCACATAACCTTCCGACCACCACGTAAAG
This sequence comes from Cistogaster globosa, assembly GCA_937654795.1. Taxonomy (NCBI): domain Eukaryota; kingdom Metazoa; phylum Arthropoda; class Insecta; order Diptera; family Tachinidae; genus Cistogaster; species Cistogaster globosa. Next base: position 57,384,101 of record OW569405.1, read on the forward strand.
ACGGGGCTTATTTTCACAACTACAAGGGAACAAATTAGAGGTGGAGAAAACATCGACGGTACTATCGATGTATCGATGTTTTTGCATTTTTGTTAAACATCGATGTTTAATGACAACTATCGATGTTTCTTTGTTATATCTAAAAAAATTGACAAGTTGAAAGAAAACACGCAAAAGGTGAGGATTAACTGAAATTTTATTTATTTCTAGTTTATTACTTTTACTTAACATATAGGAAATTTGTTTCGTGGTTTATAATATAAAGTGTTGGTGGCAACCGTGGGGTTATCTATAAAAAATGGAGAAGCATCTTAAAAGTAAGTAAAAGTTAAAGCTAACGTGTGTGCTGCAGAGTGGTGCGCGGGAATTTACTTTTTAGGCCGTCAAATTCCAGCGCACATTTACGTCCGACATTATATGGCTATAATGTTATTTTTTCTTCTTTACAGGAACGCCAGAGGAAGTCAGTGAAGCTGAGTCCTCAAAACGCAATCGGGAAGGTTCGTATGTTTGGCAGCATTTTCAACGAACGAAGGAAAGGACAAAGGCTACATGCAATCATTGCGGAAAAGTGTTAAAAACGGCTGGCAACACGACGAACCTTATGGATCATCTGAAACGCATGCATCTTAATTTTCTAAATTCAAAAAATCCTCCTGAACCAACGAAATTGGATGCATTTTTAGTCAGAGATGTGCAGTATCCAGCTGATTCAAAGCGTAAGGTAGAACTAGATGAATATGTAATGCGTATGATTGCACTAGACGTGCAACCATTTAGTATTGTCAATGACAATGGATTTCGTGCATTGATGCAGAAAATGGATCACAGGTATAAATTACCTAGTAAAACCTACCTACGAGATGTATCGCTTCACAAAGTTTACGAGACTTTAAAAGACCAACTTCGGTCTGCATTGGAATGTGTGAAGTATGTCGCACTCACAACAGACGGTTGGACTTCAAAAGCAAATGAGGGCTATTTGACTATAACTTGCCATTTTATTAATTCTGAATTCAAGCTTATCTCACCCGTTTTGTCAACAACTACCCTTTTAACGCCCACCAACCACACTGCTGCAAATATTGCAGCCTCAATTCGCGAGGTTTTGACGGAGTGGGGTCTGATGCAAAAAGTTGTTTCTATAGTGACCGACAACGACTGCACTATGAAGAAAGCATGCGAGCTTCTGGAGATTAAGCATTTTCCATGTTTCGCACACACCATAAACTTGCTAGTTCAAGATGTTCTTAAACTTGAAGTACTTGTGCCCATTTTGGCAAAATGTAAGTACATTGTTTCCTTTATGAAACGCAGCACAATTACAATGGCCAAATTTAAGCAGGCCCAGACTATTGAAACCCCACTTGGTCTGATTCAGGAAGTGCCAACTCGATGGAACAGTGCTTTCCAAATGATAAAAAGACTTTTAGAAACGAAAGAAGCACTATCATCTGTTTTATTATGTACGTCTAAGGCTCCGGTTCCATTTTCCGCAGAGGAAATCGATACTTTGAAGGAGCTTGCAGAACTTCTTACTCCATTTCAAGATGCAACTCTGGCTATTTCTGGCAGCAAAACTGCAACAATTTCTCTAGTCATTCCTCTAAGATGCGAGCTACATCAAAAATTGCAAAACTTAAGACCTAATCTTAAAACTGCAGAAGTTGTCTGTGCCTTCGAAATGTTAAGTAGCCGTTTAAGTGATAGATTTGCACACTATGAAACAAGGACTGTTCCCCGCATATCAACCCTAATAGATCCTCGATTTAAAAAGGATGGTTTTAGCTCAGTTTCAAATGCAGATCAGGCAGTTAAGGCTTTGGAGCAGGAGATGTATACCGTTTTGTCAAGAACTCCACGGGAGCAGCCAATACCAACCGAATCTTCTCAAAAACCCCATTTTTCTTTTTTGCAAAACAAAATTAAGTCAAAAATAAAGTCATCGCGAGCGGATGCCATCGTAATTTTGAGACAGCACCTGGAAAGTATAAATGAACCAGAAGAATGCGAACCTCTTTCGTTTTGGAAGGTAAATTTAATTAAAATTAATTATATTCTGAAAATAATGAACCTTTTTTAGACGAATGCAGAAAGTATGGTGGCTATCAAAGAGGTAGCAAAAAAATATTTATGCGTGCCGGCAACTTCCTGCGAGTCGGAACGAATGTTCAGCAAGGCTGGCCAAATTATTTCCGATCGGCGAACACGCCTCAAGCCGCTCGTGGTCGATAAACTTATGTTTATTAACAAAAACCAGTCAATTTTTGAAAATTTGTAAAGTAATTTTCGATCTCTATTTGTTTACACGATCTCTTATTTTTAAATACTTTTGTAAAACGTATTATTATTTTAACCTATGAATTTAAATGTTATGTTTTTTTATTATTTTAACCTATGAATTAAAATGTTGTTTTTTTTTTTTTTGTATTTTAATAAATAACAAAATTTTAAATTTATTATTTTCTTTATTTTATTTTTAAGTATTTTAACCAGTTTGGTGTATTTCATTTGCACGTTCATTTTGAATACTTTACAATAATATGTATATATATTTTCTTTAGAAACATCGATGTTTCATCGATGTTTCGCTTAAAAACATCGAAAACATCGATGGTAGCAAACATCGATGTTTCTCCACCTCTAGAACAAATAGCATAATTTTAATGGCGCTTGTTGACGCCAATTGCCGATTTATTTATGTCAACATTGGTTTTAATGGGCGTTGCAATAACGCAGGTGTATTTTTGCAGAGCAAGCTGAGCAATATTTTACAAGAAGGGAAAGATATACCCCCTGATGCAATAGTTGGCAATGGTAGATGCCTTCCATACGTGGTGGTTGCAGATGATGCATTTCCTCTGCAAAACCACTTATTAAAACCGTATCCATTTCATACAAATTCCAACGAAATGCAAATATTTAATAAACGCCTTGCTCGGGCTCGGCATGTTGTCGAACATTGTTTTGGCATTCTTTCTAACAGATTTCGTGTTTTTCTGTCACATATGAACCTTAAAGTGGAAACAGTGGAAATAATTACATTTGCTTGTTGTGCACTGCACAACTATTTGATCCAAACGGACGATACCTATGCAGTAAATACGTCGCAATGTATATCCAACGAAAACAACAATAATAATGACAACCCTTATAATCCTCGAAAGGGTCCGGCAGAATTTATAAGGCAAGAATTTATGGGTTACTTCAACAATGAAAGCAAATTGGATTGGATGTAAAAGCAGTTTTAAGGCTAAGTTTTATATTTGTAAAATATAATATATTGAAAAATATAATATAAAAAATAACATTCGGAAAAAATATTTTTGCATTTTGTAAGCAAAAATTTTGAAAATTTCGTTTAAAACATTACAAATATGTATTTCTTAATATACATATATTTAAAGTTTGTTTGCTCTGTTTTTAAAATCGGTAAAAAATATATTTTTGTATTTTGTAAACCAAGAAGTTTTTCGTTTTTAATTTCTGATGCCTGTTATAAATATACAAGTGAGCTATGAATATTGTTCCCATAGATTAAAACAAAAACGTATTTCAATTTCAGTTTTAATAAATTTATGTATATTAAAAATTAAAAAACAAACCCTTTTGCTTACAACTATAAAAATTTCATAAGTTAATTTAAAAAGAAAGTAAGTATAAAATGAAAATATATTAGGTCGTTAAATAATATTACATACATACATACGTAAATTAAAAGTATTCGCAAAACTTGAGAATAATTTGTTTTTTAACAAATATCTAAATAACCAAAAAGTATATACAACAAAACAAAAAATATTACAATTCATTTGTATTACTTGGTTAAATTAATAAATTAGTTACTAATTCGTATTAATATATTAGTTAAAGTTGTCATTATTAAATTCATTTTAAATGAAAAAATATTTAAATAGTTTGATTGATTAATAGAGTGATTGAGCTGGAAAATATAAATTATATAGTTGTTAAAAAGAAAACACGTTTTGAAAGATATATTCGTATATATACACCTTACAGTGAAGTCTTAAATGAAATCCTCTTCATTGAAAACACCATCCATTGAGAGCTCTAAAATATCCTTCGTAGATGAGGAAGAACAACTGCAACTCTTTTCTTTTTGCGCTGAGTTGCTTGTTAGCTTTCTTAATGAACATTGAACCTCCCAGGCAGCATCAGCTTGTTCATCTGGATGAATTTCATCCATCTGTGTGGCTACAAGCGATCCCAACCACTTTTTTTTTCTTTCAGTTAAATTGTTTTTAAAACTAATAAGGTCATTCCTCAATGAGTTTATATTTCCGGCACGCTAAAAATTTTATTTACTTGATTACTCAGAAGTTTAATGTATCACGTTTAATAAACTACCTTGAATCTTTTCTTAGGCTGCTCTTCCAACTCTACTCCATCTGCTAAGTCAAATGAGATGCTGTTGTCTTCCTCTAAATTAATTTGCTGAGACTTTTGAAGCTGTTTTGGTAAAAATAGTTACTTGTTCACTATTGTTATTGAATATTTAAACTGACATATATGTATACCTCTACGTTTTCCTGACCTGTTCTCATTATAGTGTGTGTTTTTAAAAATGAAAGCTGGTCAAAACACCATAGCTTGGGTACATGGATATCAGATCTACCAGCCCCACTTTTTTGTGAGAGACTGACCAAGCGCAATTCCTTCCCAAATTGTGTTCTAATGTTTCTCCATTTTTTCTTTATCTCCTCCAAAGTAATTAAGTTGTTAGTTTTTTTCATTTCTTCAAGAATCTCGTTCATGGCAAGCGCCTTTTTGGTCCTATCCAAATACTCTTTGGACTTAATATTATACAGGCAAGGATTTTCTTGAAATAAAATTATAAGCTTTTCTATATGTTCCCGCTTCCAATTTAATGCCATTATAAATTTTTGTATTTATAATATATATATGTATGTTTATGTCACAATCACAAAAGAAAAATAACAAACACTATTTTTATTTTAAACTTTAGAAGTTTTCTTGTTTTTATTATTTAATTTTTTATTTATATTTTATGCTTCATTTGCCGCTTGAGCGCGAGTACATACGTATATGAAAACAAAACAAGTGTCAAAATATAACTGCAGCTAACTTCACATATAAAATTACGAATTGGAGAAAAAACGAATTGCAAGAGTACATGCATATGTGTACCACCTTTAATTCCTCTCTCTCTTCTCGTCCACAAACTAAGAATTGCAGCGACAAAAATTGTCTAATGTAAACTGGGACTAATTAAGTCACAAGTATGTATTTTTAGGTATTCTTTAAAGGTGTGTTAACATCAAGGCGAATTCACATAAGGTGGCAGCGCGGCTACAACAATACAAAAATAAAAAGAAAAACAGGCATTTAAGTGTATGATTAACTTTAGAACACACATGATTACTACACTTTTTTCTTACCCTTTTCAATAAAGTTTTTTACTAAGATTCGCTTTTTAAATTGATTTAAAACTCTTCTTACCATTCTTTTTTAACGAATAATAAAAAAAGAAATTTTGTGATATAAAATGATTCACTTTTGACAGCTATTCTACACGTTACAAAATTAAACAAAAAATTTTTAGCTGCCGCAACGATGCCACCTGGTTAAATTAATTCGCCTTGGTAAACATTATGTGTGAAAGTCATATGGAATGTCAGATTTTCCTAATGTAAATCAATACACATAGTGTAAACTTCATGAAACATAACATATGTTATTTTTCTATGTGTCATAACATGTGTTAGTTATTTATTTAGAGTACGCTCTATTTGATATGTTAAACCATGGCGCAATAATACCAGGTGAATGCATTACCTTTTACGTGTATTTTTTTTTTGTAAAAACTTTTTCGAGCTGTCAAAAACGTCTGGCAATATGTGTGTATGTATTCCAATATATTTTTATTGGCTTTCTTATTTTTCACAAATACATACACACAAAATACACGTAAAAGCTAAAACATATGACAAACAGATGATCTGATGCAGTCATCTGTTTGATGCGCCTTGTGTTAAACCCATGGCGAAACAATACAGGTGAACGCACGGGCGAAAAAACTCATCGGCTGCATACCGTGTAGTTGTCAAGGCGAATTGTGCTTGTTTATGAATGTTGTCAAAAATAAATTATTTGTTAAACAAAATATTAATATGTTTTGATTTTTAATAAAATATGAAATATTTAAATTCCTTAAAAAATTTGTGCGAAACAGAATCACAGAATCTTTGATGTTTTCACAAAGGGCATTCATCGCTTTCGTCAAACCAATCCAAAATACAGTTCCAACGAAACAAGTGGCCACAAGGTGTTAGATTAGTATTACTACGTGTTTCCTAGCGCAATATACACTGGGGAACATTTCGTTCATTTTCTATTTTTCTCGTAAATTTCTGCTTATGGAAAAATCATTTAAGAGACCTTTCAAGTTCAAAACGTTTTCTCTTGTGTTCCTTCCAAGTTTGGTATGCTGCTATTAGAAAAGAAAAACTCACTCGTATAAAAATAACAATACCCAAGATCTTATAGCCATATAAGGAGAATTCTGTTTGTAGCTCGTTTAGAAATTTGATATTTAATTGCACGTAATTAGAATAAAGGCTTCAAATAGGTGGCTGAGCATCGCATAAAGTTTAAAATCGTTTTTAGTTTCTTTTTTGCTTCCAGTACTATTTCATCTTGCTCTTCAATATATTTTTCCAGTTTTTAAGACCTTTAGATATAATGCAAGCCATGCATGTTGCGACATGCTGTACAACTTTGCTAGTAATCAAGTTGGGTGTTTTGTCTATAAATTATACAAGTTACGTACAATTGCGCAGCACAAGTTCATTTTATATAGAAGCCATTAGAGTAAAGATGTTTTCCGATATTGTTGCGTATGTTGTAATCGATGAAGTGTTTGACCAAGAAGAAAAAGAATGCAAACAAAAGTTAAGAAGGAAGCGAAAATGGTCAAAGAATTGGTTAATAAAAAAGAAACAATAAACTTTAAAAAACCTTGCGCGCATTTCATCTAAATCCTCCATTTTAATTCATATATTAATTTTCTTTAAATGTATAGAATACTTTTGCGCTGTGTTTTGCTATGTTGTCACTACAAAAATGAAAAGTAAAATAGAATAATGTTGTGCGATATGTCCACTTACGTTGCGACCGAGTTGTACAAATTGCCAAAAAATCAAAACTTCTTGACTCCTTGACCAACATGCAACTTCATACAACTACACCACAAATATTGCAGTCTGTTGTACATGCTTCTCAGTTTGTACAATAGGTGGCAATGTGCATTTCTTGCATAATGCATCACCGCCGAATTTTGGTAAAAAAAATTAAAAAATACTTGTCTAATTTTTTCCAATTTCTTATGTTTGTTTTTTATTATTATTTATTTTTTTTTTTTTTGACAACATACAAAAATTTTGCGGCAACAAATTCCCTGTTGTTTTTTGTGTTGTTGCATTATTGTAGTCGTGCAATAACCTGTATTAATTCGCCTTGGTTAAACCTTTTGACCAAGGCTCATCAAACAGGTGACTGCATCAGATCATGTGTTCATCATATGTTTTAGCTTCGAGCTGTCAAAAATGTCTAGTAATGTGTGTATGTATTTGTGAAAAATAAGAAAACCACTAAAAATATATTGGAATACATACAGACGCCTTGACAGCTCAAACTAGTTTTTACAAAAACAAAATACACGTAAAAGGTAATGCATTCACCTGGTATTATTGCGCCAGGCTTTTGACAACAGATGTTTTCAGTGATGCTAACTTTCACTTTTAAAATTTCTACTCAAAATACTAAGATGATAAAAGCTAGATTTCTGAAAAAAAAACTATTTTTTTAACTTTTGTTGTGATAATCGGCTAAACTTTTAAATATAGGCATTTCCATGAATACGACAACCACGTCAGCCAAACTCAGCTTAAAAGTATATAGTAAAATGTGAATTGAAATCTGAATTATTGCCCTTATTACCTCCTTTTAATATATTTTTTTCTTAGTGAAAGTGTACTTCAAAAATCATGATCACTTTTTTTGGTGCGACGAGTAATTACAAATTATTTTTAAGTATTTGTATGTATGTAAAGGAAAAAAAAAAATAATTTTAAATTTTATATGTAAATATTTTAAACAAATAAAAAAAGGTTTCTTGGATATAAAAAGCTTTTATTGGTTTTTATTATTAATTATATATTGGTTTTTCAGAAGTTTAAATTTTTTTGCGTTCTATAGTTTTTTTAATATAAAGGTGTGTGTAGATCTTTCAGGTAGCGAAAACTTCAGAAAACATCCTTAAAACAAATTTGTTTCAACAATCCTTTCTTCAATGGAAAATTTTAAAATATTTTTCTTTTTTACAACTTACATATCAATAACACTTGCATACTCATGTATGAACAATGAGCAAGAATTGTATGTTAATTGCTTTCTTAAGGCAATTAACAATTTCAAATACGAAAAATTATTCGAACTACGCCACGTACCTGAGAACTTGTAGTTTTGAGCTCGCGTTTTTTAAAACGAAAATAGCCAAGTACCTCTAATATACATTATAGCCATTTTTATAAGGAAAGACAGTCTTGTGCTTAATATTATGTTGTGAAGTTCTAAATAATTATCGCAAAAAAAAATTTATTAGTTTTGAGTATTTATGTTTTCTTTTCGACGACAAGAGGTTATATCATATGTACATAACGTATGCAAGTTTGAACATGAAAATTATAAACCGTATGTTAATCACTGATTTTGACACACGCACGAAATTACATATTGATAGCAATTTTGACATTCCATATGACTTGTACACATAATAGGTCTGTTCCAGATGCATTACAAAATAGTCCGGACTTTTGAGAGTAAAGAGGAAATTACTCTCTGTACGTGACAAAGTAGTCCGAAATTGCTGGAACGCAAAAAACCACAATTGAACATCCTAAAATGCTAATGGTGCTGACTTAATTAAATAAATTTTATTTTAGTGATATTAGACGCCTAAAATGAAAAATGTTTTAAAAACAAAGCATTTGCAGCATTTCCAACAGCTGTAAAAATACATTGAATAATGTTTCCTAAATTCGTCCTCTGTGTATTGAGACACTTCAAAAGCAGCAAGAATTTCAAAAAAAAATTTCTTCCTCATCAGAATCTTTAGCAACTAAGTCCAAAATTTCGTCTTGATCAGACTCACTTGATGTGCATATAAAAAAGCATATTTTATTAAAGAAAGTGATAAATATCCACAAATATATGCACAAGTACTTACAACTATAAGTTTATTTTAAAAGTCATCCATTTTGCTTTTAAGTAACAACTTTATGTATTCATTTAAAAATTATTTGATTTTTAAATGTAAACAGAAAAAAGCTGATAATTTAATTCTAGTCCCAAAAAAAAAAAGTTCGTACAACTTTGTACAGGAAATGAAAAATTTTACTCTCGCATTTTCTCTTAAAATTGTACAAAAATTGTTATCTGGAACGCTTTTGGACTAATTTGTACTAGTGTGGACTGTTTTGTTATGCATCTGGAACAGACCTAATGTAAATACACCTTAAAGAAGTCTTATGTACATTTTTATCAACTGTAATAAATTTTTACTGGGAAGTACTATATAATATTTGTGAAGGCTCACACAATTAAGTCACTTTATTTCTGCAAGTTATATTCACATATTATTAAAGAAAATATCGAAATATATATAAATTTAAGTTAATTTTAAGAACATGTGTGGTTGGAATCGCACCGGGAAAAAACAAATCATCAATTTGTGTTGAGAGAAAAATCATTTGGGAGGCATATAAAAATATGGAAACATTGCGAGAATTCACACATTTTGCATTTTTTTCGTGGTAAAGTCACCAATGCTGTACAGCACTTTAAACAAATAACACAATTGAAGGTTTGCCACGTAAGAAGGCAAGAAAAACTACCCCTACAAGAGATAGGCACTTGGTGAGATTAAACAAAAATGATCCTTCCCTTACCTCCAGCGAAATTAGGGCGCAATTAGAAAGATACAATGGCATTAAAATATCTGCCTAAACCGTAAGTGGGAATGGACGAATAGCTAGAAAAAAACCGAATGAATCGAAAAAAAAAAAATCAAGCGAAGAGCATATGTATGTGGAAAAACGTAAAATTTTTGGAACTGGTGGTTTGAAGCGACGAATCCAAATTTAACGTGTTTGGCAGTGATGCTAAACCATATGTTAGACGTCCTCCACGGCAAGAAAATAAACCAAAGTACACAAAAAAAAAAAACCGTAAAGCATGGTGGCTCATCTGGGATAGTGTGGTGTTGGTCCGAATACAAGTATTTAAAAACACTTTGTGACCATAGGACAATACCAGACAGATATCACCGAGAATTTCTAAAATACAATAAATCTGTAAATGATTTACTATGCGAAACTGCAGAAGAAGATTATATCTAATTAGATCGTGTTAAAAACGTATGTATATATTTTTAACACTTACAAATTATTATAGTTACAACTCTTACTTAGAAGTTAGGTTTTGATGAAGCTACCATTGTATTGAAATAAATATGCTGTAATTTCCTTTTGTTTAACACTACATTCTTGAATGAATTCAAATCTAATTTTTAATACCCCTTTAGCGTGACAGCAAAAAAAAAAACTTAAGGGACAAAAACGACCCTTAGGTCGCTAATATTAAAAAACCTTTAATTATATTTATCAGAAAAAACAATGCTTATGTACAAAATTTAAATGTAATAACTATATTTTTAGCGAAGATAATTACAAAAACAAACTTCTCCTTTAAAGTTTGGTTTTTTGCAGTTAAGCTTTTTCCGCCGTTATAACACGATATATTTTATATATGGAGTTTGAAGTTTAGCATTTCGGCGAAAATTAATGAATTCGCCATTGCGACCACCTAGTAATATTTCGCCATGAAATATTTTTTTAATATATTTTTTTAAAGGCAATATATCTTAATATAAGACAATAAGCAAATTAGAAATTATTTTAAATTATCATGGAGAGTTGAAATATTTCGGGAAATATGTGGCAATATTTTTAGGTGAGTGAGAGACTAAATGTAAGAAAATAATAAAGTTCTGTGATATAGTTTTAGGTTGATGTTGTGATTTGTTTACTTTAATTATTTATTTTATTTATTATTTTTAATTTTGTGTCGTGTTGTTCATTAATTTTAATAATGATAACTAAATACATGATTCTGATGTAAACTAAATCAATTTAATAAAATCTAAACTGCTCCTGAAGAAGTCGACAACCTTATCGACGAAACGTTGAGTGAAAGATGAAGTAAATTGTTTTATTTACATTTAATTTCTAATGACCATAATTAGCCCAAAAGACTATTGTCTTAACTGTTAAAATAATAAAAACCGACAAGAAAATAAAATAAATTTTATCTCAGCGGCATTGCCGTTAAACGGTCACTTACGTCAAATTTGTATGAAAATATCGTTACCGTTGTGTGTTGTGTTTTTACACTTATAGTCAGAAAATTTATATTAAAAATAGTTCTAGTTGCACAAACACAAAATCGAATTTTAACTGCCACTCAACCACATGTGTGACTTCAAACTCAAATATTAGCTGCTCGTGTTGCAATAGTGTAGAACATTATCTTACAACTTGTTCTTCATTTTTGTCGCTCGTAGTTTCGAAACATTTTAACTTTATAAAATGTAATGGTCACTGCATAAATTGCCTTCGAAAGGGTCGAAATGCCCCTCTTAAAGTCGTTGTTAAATTTGTCAGTCTACTTATCATACCAAGCCTCATATTTTTAGTGCCTGTAGAGTCCTCGTCTATGCTATACCTAATAAAAATCATGCTGTGTCATTAGTTACTCGTTCATCTAGAAAAGCATTAATACCAACTGTCGTTGTTTTCATAAAGGATAATTTTGGTTCTTTTCGACCGGTAAGGGTACTTCTTGACTCATGTTCAGAAATAAATTTTATTACTGAAAAAGTTGCAAAAAAACTTAAGCTTCGCTTTCAATCAAGTCGTCAACAGGTTTCTGGAATTGGTGGCGTGCACACAAAAATAAAATTTTTGTTGCTGCTTCGATAAAATTTTGGCTTTGCTTCTACAACTTTTCATTAGAATTCGCTGTAACAAAATCAATTTATATTAGGCATCCTGGGTAATCCAGTAGATTTAGCAGATCCATTCTTCTACAAGCCACAACGAATTGACTTGCTGATTAGCTCAAAAATATTTTTTGATATGTTGCTCGATTTCGTTGGGACTGGGTAATTACAGCCAGCAAAACCCGTCGCCAGTTACATGCAACTTGGCTACCGATTCTTCAGTACAAAGTGTAGAAAGCGCATTAAAAAGGTTATGGGAAGTTGAAAAATATGACTGAGATCCTCCAAGTCCTTCAGAAGAAGAAAAGGAGTGTGAAAAACATTTCATTAAAAATACTAAAATTGACAGCAATGAACCTATTCAAGTTCGGCAGCCATTTAAACAAATCCAGATTGCTCAGGTGAGTCTTTTGAAAATTGTAAACGTAGTTTTTTGTCGCTCGAACGTAGATTGGATCGCGACTTTACATTAAAATCTATGTATGTCGAATTAATGAACGAGTATATGTCACATGTCACTTTACAGTGGCCTTATATCTCGTCCATATTGTATCATACCTTATCATTGTGTATTCAAGCCACATAGTAAAAAAAAAGTTTCTCGTAGTGGTTGACCCAACAATACAGCAAGATTTAGTTACTACTCCTTTTTTGTTTCGATCGAATAAATTCGCTCTGACTTCTGATATATCCAAAATGTACCGCCGGTTTCTTGTCAACGATCGTGATACTAAATTTCAACTGATTCTTTGAAGATTTTATACACAGGATGAACTTAGCGTGATTTATCTGAACACCGTTACATATGGGGTCTCAGCGGCATCGTTTTTGGCGATAAGAAAATTGTTCTTTATAGCTGATCAACACAGGTCTACTTTTCCTATTGGTTCAAAGGCACTTCGTAAGGATTTAGATGTCGATGATGTTCTCACTGGCGCTAATAGGCTCGAGATGTTAGCAGTTAAAAAAGCTGAAACAATAAAAGTTTTAAGCGCTCATGATCTTCAGCACAGTAATTGTCCAGACAGTGTCAACCACAACAAAAAAGAAGTTGTGATTAAAAGCTCTGAAGACGATATCACAAAAATACTTGAGAATGCATGGAATCCTAACAAGGATATATTTTTGTTTAGCTACAATCTGTCGGATATGCCAAAATATTTGACATGCTTGGTCTTCTAAGCCCTCTAGTCATTCGATGTAAAATTCTTCTTTAAAAACTATGGGTCCAAAACATTAGTTGGGATGATCCCCTCATTCCAAACTTGGCAAATATGTGGCTCAAAATTACAAGCGATTTTTAGCACATTCGTTACAATTATGTACCTCGTTACGTTTTCACATCAAATTAAATTGGTTCGTGGCATATCGTGTTTTGAATTGTAGCAAGTATATTATATAATATTATAAAATTCTTCGAATTCTTAGTTATGCTTTCCGTATTTCTATAGACGTAAAGCAGATCTGTCTTAAAAGGACCAAGACATTATTCACCTCACACCTGATGAAATGAAAAATACTTTTTGGAGAACAGTTTCGCATATCCACAATACAGAATTTTAACCCTCTATTCAAAAATTAGCTACTTTTATACAACAACGCTCTAAATGGTCTAAAGCGCAACCAGACGTTAAAACTGGTGATTTAGTTATTATTCAAGAAGATAACACACCTCCTCAAAAGTGTTACAGGTGGACATGTTCGATTTGTCGAATTAAAAACCGCCATTTGCTCATGTCGACAAACAATTCACAATGTAGCACCTCCTTTCAATTCTAAAGATTGTTGGGGCGCATACCTTTCAGCGGGGGGATAATGTTCGAGGAGATCACCTGTCGTCACCTGCCCATCACAGATGATTTTTTTGTTAACCCCTTTGTTTGTGTATCCGCTACATTGTTGTTGATTAATATTAATATTTACATGCATTTATAATTTTTGAAGATTAAAGACAAGTCTATTGGTAATGCCCCTCTTGAGTTACGAATGCAGTCTTTTGTCTATCTTGGATTGTTAATTGAATTGACCAGAACGAAGAATTATGTCTAAAATTTAAACATTTTTACAGTTTCCTCTTTTTACCATAAGATCTTATTTCAAAGGAAAAATCTGTAATTGAGGGATAATAATTTTATTTAACTCTTTAAAATTTATACACAACCTTGATTTTTTTGTTTTCTTCTTTTTTATATTATTTCCTTTAATTTTTTTTAGCTTTGCCAGTTGGTTCTCTATTTTTCTTCCATATTCAAAAGTGCATCTGTTAGGATGTTTATAACAATATTTATCTACCATCAATTCAATGTGAGCTTCATAGTCTGTTATAGTGCCAATATTATATTTATCTTTTGCAAATACTCTCTTATATTTTTCAATCCATGTATCAATTTCCACCTGATTCTTAATATCAAGAAAATTATGTAATATTTTAAAATCATTTATTTATAGATTGAAATTTATTTCACATTTTTTATATTTTTGTTTACAATATAGAAATATTGTGTAATGCTTATTTATTCCAGTAGTTTTGCTTTCTTTAATTTTCCGTGTTTTATTTTCAGTAGCTTGGCGTTGATTAAATCATTAATTGCATGGACATCAAAGGTGTCATTTAGGCGCAACTTGATTTTTATTAATAATTTTTTACGTCGACACCAACATTCACCTTTTCTCTCCTCTTTGCATATTCTACATGGTTTTTTAGTTTTAAATGTTTTTACTTCCTTTTCTTTTCTATTACTTATCCTTTTTACAAAGCGCTCTGATTCATTAAAAAGATCTTCTGTTTCGTTAAAATTTTTTATATTTTAATACATACATACATACATATACAAGTTTAGAAGTGGCAATTTAATCTATTAAAATTTGTTTTTCTAGTGATTTGTTTACCTCCAATAGCATCCTTTCTTTTTTTAGTGCGTAATCTAGCAGATAATCGTTTATTTATTTATATTGGATGGCATATCTCATTAGAGTTCAACCTTTGCCTGCTAAAGTGTCACAAAAAGTGTTTTTCCATTGTGGTTATCCACTGTTTATTATGCATTTGATGAACAATTAACTATACCAGTCAACGCAAGACCCTTTAAAAAATAATCTTAGCATTTAAATTTTGTATGCATCTTGGTCTGTTTTCAATCTTAAACATTCAAAAATTTTTATTCATTGTAAAGCATTTTCATTCTTTCCTGTGAACTTTTCTATGACAAGCTTTTTTGGTGTGCTTTTATGCTGTGCTTTTATGCTGTGTGCTTTAAGCTCTAGCTGAACTAAATTTTTCCAAAATTTGCTGCAAGGTTTCTGTTAAAATTTCATTTGCATTAGTTTGGGTTTTATCAGTTTTCACTTGGAATCATAAAAACCTAAGTTTTGTCTGTTTCGATTCGGGTTATGGTGATAATGTTGGTCTTACTGACGCTTTGTGATGCTTTTACAATAAACTCAAAAAAAAAAAAAAAAAAAAAAAAAATACAATTTTGTCAGTTGTTCCAACAACAATCTGATTCGTAACCATCAGTTAGGTGACAGGCATACTTGAGCCATTTTCTTTACATGTATTCGAAATCTCTGTAAGTTTGTTGTTGCGTCAATTACGGCTAAACGGCTGAACCAACTTTTTGGATTGTGAAATACAGATATCTGTTTGGTGCATTAGGATATAACTTGTATATAACTTGTATTATTCATATAATTTGTATTCAAAAAGTGGCATAACTCCCTTAATTTTTAATGCATTGACACAATTTTTACAAAAAATAAATATTATAGTTGTAGAACGTTCTGCGAAAATATATGTATACCTGATCCGCTTACTTTTACGCTCATCTTCCATAGAAAAAACATGTATAAGTAATTTAAGCAAAGTTTTTAATAATTTTTTAACCTCATTATCGTAGTCTAGATTTTTTGATTTGCAGCTTTGAACGAAATCTTTTTATAAATCGGTCTGAAGACGATAAAAGATTATGCATTACATCTTCATTAGTTGCTACACGTCCAATTCTTCACGAAGGATGTAATCTATAGGTTCTATAGCCTTTATTCCTCGCTTCCTCGGACAGCATACCTGATACAAATAATCAATTAAAATGAAACAAATTAAAATTGAATCATTGGATCATTGAATAAGGGCCTTTAGATAGAGACATATGTACCTATTAGCAGAATAGCTTATGCATTAATTTTGTTACCATTCACCAGAATCTTATGCACAGTTACAGTCATGAAGTACCAGCCATAGAGATCAACAAACAATTTGACAGTATCATGGATATATCGAAATTTGTTAATATCAATCACTGCATTACAACTTATTGCGGCTAAAATAATTTTAAAACTATGTATTAACTATTCTTTTATTTTTTTTTATTAACATAATAAATGAATGATAACACAGCAGCTAATAGTCTATGGCATATAATGATGTTTGATCTATCGTTGTTATTAAATAGTTTCAGTAAACATCAATTTAAATTCAATTGAAGCTTATGCCGTTTTCAACAATGAAATATATAACAATTAACACTTTTGACTAGTATGTATTAAAATATGTATATTACATTATGTAATAATTTTAAACAGTAAAGAATTATGGCAACAACACATGCATAAACGAAAATTCATGTTTTGTTTAGCGTGCCTAAATTTTCTCTAGCTAATGGATATTGTAGAAATTACAAACGAAATGGAAGCCTTAGATATACCTTTTTCCATTTGTGCTGAAGGGTATAAAAAAGATATAGAAAAATTAGAGGCCGGCGTGGTGTTTTGCCCCGTGACTAATTTTTTCTAGCTCATCTAGTTTTTTAGCAAAGTTGATTTCAACACTAACACGGACGGACAGACGGACATCGCTCAATCGACTTCGCTATGCATAGGAACTTAGAATATTTATACTTAATGGAGTCGTAAATGGATATTGTACAAATTACAGATGGAATGACAAACTTGGATATGCCCTTTTCCCATCTATGTAAAGGGGTATAAAAGAGATATGGAAAAATAAGAGGCAAGCGTGGTGTTTTGCCCGCCGACTCAAAAGATATAAGCCGCTTTTGCTGATTTTCAATAGCAAAGTTTTCGATTTTATGTGTGATCGATTGGCGTATTTTAATTTCCTCTGGCTCATATAGTTCTTTAGCAAAGTTGATTTCAATAAGAACACGGTCGGACGTAGCTCAGTCGACTTCGCCATGTATAAGATCTCATATATTGATACCTTTAGGGTCGGAGATGCAAAAACTGCAAACGAAATAACAAATTTGGATATAACCTTTTTCTAGTTGTGGTGAAGGGTATAAAATGGTGAATTCATTTTATTATTTCCTAATTTCTTGTCACCTACACCACATTTTTAAAGAAAACGGATCACATGGCGAGTATTATGAAGATATAATGATTCTGCATGTAAAACTATATCTGCTACAAGTAAACGTGATCGACCTTCAAAAAGGACCTCACAAGTTTCGAGTGTGGATTCAGTAGTCTGAAATACGGCATTCTATAGGTGATATAATCTAACCGCAAACGAAGCAAGATAACGCAAACGTAATGCGCTCGAATTGGAACATTCACGCTCAGAATTGTTAAACTAATGACATCTACGTCATATCGTCAAGCACACAATCCGTTTTAAATTAATGTTTTTATATTAAACTACTCTTTGCAAGTTCTTCATTTATTAATAAACATTTTAGACTCATTAATTTTGCTGGTTTTAATTATATTATTAAACGTAGAATTTTATTACCTTTAAACAACTAATAAGTTTTAGAATTGCAGAATAGTCTGTGAGCTAAATTAGTTAAATATTTGAAGTTGATAACCTTCTGTAAATTCCATTGTATTCTAATTCATATGATATTAATTTTTAACGCTTGCATTCACGCTAGCAGGGTAATTTATCACAAAAATAACTTGTTGTACTAGACCATAAAAATTGAAATAAAAAAAATAATTAAATTAATAAAACTGGTGCTCACACAATAACTTGCAGCACACATGTTGTTCATTATTTCAAATACTGGATTTCAAGCAATCATAAAGAGTTGCCTGAGTTATGCTTCATTTTAAAATAAATACTTTTGAATATTTGTAGACTATAATTCAAGCATTAAGTGTTTATTCTAAATACATGTTTTATCTCCACTTAAGATTCACTTTCCTCTCATTCGTACATAAAAAGCTCGTTTTTTTGTTTTAAATTTATCTAAGAAATATAATTTATGTGGAATAATTATTATTATATACATATGTAATTAAATTTACGTTATTTGTGCTTTTCTCTCTCTTTAAATATATGTTTTATGATATTCTCATAAATTGTTAATTATCAAGAAATAAACTTTTGGATTACTGTGGGGAAAGCATATCTATATAACTAGTTTGTTGGTACTCATATAAATCAATTTTGAATATAATTTCCAGAATCTATAATCCTGAATATCCTGTGTTTAAAGCATTTTCTTGAAGATTATTAAGTAAACATTTTTCTACCTTTTCATAAAATACCATTTTTTATAATACATACATAAATATTGAGTTGCTATAGCTTTAAATCGTTTCAAGGAAAAAGTGGTAGTTATACTGTACAGTATATATTTATATTTTCATTTAGTTTCGAAGCCAAAATTTTTATATTAAAGGTATTGCATAAAAATATTTAGAAGGGAAAGGATCTGTTGCTGTGTTCCAAAATTTTTAATTTATTTTAGTTGGAAAATCCAAAACTCCCGAGCCTCTCTGTTATTTTATAAAAATAATTATACTTTAAATTTCTTAAAGGCATTTGATTGCTTGATAGGTTAAAAATTTTCACCCTCATTCCGCATTTTGATTACGTTTCCGCATTAAGTTACGAAAGAAGGTATTCCAAAAAAAAAAACAACTCAATTTTAAGAAGACCAAGTGTAGTTTAAAACCAGCTGTTTCGCTGTGTAATGTATAAAATAGCAACAGATTTTAATTTTAATAAGAAGTTGGCTAAACTTTCTGCAATAAAACAGAGATTCAATAATTTAACTAAACAAGAATAAAATATTGTGAGAATTTTATTAAATAAAAAATCAGTTAAGTACGGAAGGTGGTGGTATTTGTGGCAGACAATATTTTTTCTGTATATTATTAAAAGAAGTTTTATACCGAGTACAACAATAAATTCGTCTACCAAAGGCTTGACGATCACATTAAAAGTATTGTTACCTTTATCCCTTTTTTGGATAAACGTACGGATTCTTTTGATTGCAAATACCACTGTGGCATATTATAAATTCGTTATTTTCTTAATTTCTTATGGCTCTATCTGGCTACATACTAGATCCTGATCCTACCCGTCTTTAGGATCCCATGGTGTCTTATTTACTAAATATGCGTTGTTACATACGCAGCCATCCACGCTACACTACTGTGTTACTCCGGCGAGACATGAACCACTCGATGCCTTGTTTAGTAACCTCAACCATACACAGATCTCTCCTCCTTGATTTACACCCAAGCCACTCATCCCTATTAATCCAATAGCCACAACTTAACACCTGCCGTACACTAAATCATTTTAGTTACTTCCTTCCGCTAGAACTCTTTCTCTTTCTTAGAAAAGCCGTCTTGAAAACTATCTACTACTATTTTTTTATTAACTAGACGTCTCCACTAATTTATCTAGCCAAGGCTTCACACAATAGTTGTCTTTCTTTTTCCGGGAGGTTTGTACTGCAGTTTCTTAAGGGTAATTGCCTTACACAATTATTATTCCTTCTTTGTACGCATGTCTGAAGATGGGCCCGAACTCACTCTGTTTTACAGCACGCACCTCTCAACGCAGCCATTGCGGTTGCTCAACTTGTGCTAATTGTCGTATTATTCAATACACAAACCCAATGGTGCTGGAAGTAACTTTTTCACCTTCTATTTTCTTACCAATCACATACGGACCACAACAATAGGCGTTGCCAGATCTTAGGTTGGTAACAGTATTGACAAAATGGTTCGTATCATAACTAAGTTAAAAGTCCGATAAAATCACACTTTGTATAGAATTCGTTCTAAAATACATTGCCTTGTATTACATGTAGACGATGACTTAAAGAGAAAATTTCACATAAAATCAATTGATTGGCTTTCAGCATATCAGACTTAACATATGTAACTTAAGCATTTCAAAACAATTTTAATTTAATTGCAGCATCATAAGTCATTCATTCATCTGGTACCCAGTAAATTGCCAACTTATTAAGCTCAACTTACTAAAAACCTTAAAAATAAGTTACTAATATATGCGACAGATATATTTCATTCGAAATATTAAATTTTTATATTGATTATCTTCTTGTTTTATTTTACTGGATTTTTCTTTTTTTGCCTCTATTTTATCAGGAGTCATAGCTTTTCTTAATTGATTTTTGTTGATTTCCTGCAGTGCAGTGGTAGTTTTTATTTTATTCAGCTTAACTAAAAATAAATTAATAAAATATAATTCTTGTAACTTTTGGGACACCCTTTAATTTCCAAATCCAAATCTTATACTTGTGGTTATAGCGGACTTAGCGGTACAGTTTCTTTGTAAACGAAATACTGGAGAACCCTTTAATGTATAACTTTGAGAAACTATACTTGTTGTTATAACGGTCATAGTAATCGGCATTTTCTCCAATTATCAAGCGTTTTCCTATTGAGGTTTAAAAGTTCAATTTATGTCATCTATGGGGACACCCTTTATTTTTAGATTTATTTTTTGCTACTGAGAGCTATATTGATACTCAGTTCTTTTAATTTTAACATGGTGCCCTTAACGGCTTATAATACAAGTAAAAGACATGTATATTGTATGGGAACACCCTTTAATTTTAAAATTACGAACTGTTTTAAGACAGCAACGGTAAGCGTCGCCCTTCAAATAAAGAAAAAAATTCTAAATCGGTTTAGAAATGACTCAGATAACTCAGTCACAAAAAAGGAACAGGCAGTCATATTGATAACCTCCTTTTTATAAGTAGGCCAAAAATAGAAAATGTTTAGGATAAATAAACAAAAATCAACATCTTAATACTTAAATACTTTTTTATCTTACAGCTTAGCAGCATTATTATTTTTTACCTTTTCTTTATTCTACTTTGACGTTTAGGTCAGTTCACTAACTAAAAAATGTTAAACAGTTTAAACATGGATTGCCAAACTGACTATATGGATGCAGGAATTATGCATTAAAAACCTCATACCGCACTTCTCACATTTGCAAGAAAAAATTCTTAAGCCAAATATTTTAGCTAATAAAGAAAATACCGATAAATTAGCAAAATAAAATTAAAAGATGAAATTCTTTTTTGAATATACATACATTTGTAGATAAGATTCATTTTGGCATATAACTTTAAACTGAATTGAAGAAAACAGTTTTAAATGTAACTGATACATTAATTTAAATGAAAATTGTTTTCTATTTATAAAAAGTTGCTGAAAGAAATTCTTGGTCGGCTTCCTACAAAACATATTATCTACGCATTTTTGAAGTTTATTGTCAATGAATTGAAATTTTATTTAGCTTAAGTTATTTTTTATATTTCTAAAAACCTTTTTTAGAAAGCAAAAATATTAAAAAAAAAAAAAAAATTAAACACCAGCAAAATGTAATGCTGCATTTTCTGGACCGCTGCATCCTTCATCAGCTTTCTTCGTATCTATCTACCTTCGGTTGTGTACATTATAAACATCATCTATTTAACCAACTCATTTTGTAAATAAGAATACGAGGAATTTTTATATCAATATTAATTAGACGAAGTCGTTCTTTACTGCACATTCGTTTTTCCAAATCATTACACTACCACCAAATACTCTCTTGTTAAAATGTGAAACATTAAAGGGAATTATAACATTACTTGATTTGGTTTTTTTCTAAGGTAAATCAATACCAGTTGGGCGCAATGGTAAATTCAATAATTTTCGCCAAAACCTAAAATGTCAAACTCCATATGTAAAAAATGTGTTTAATTTTTTATATGGTGTTTCACACAACGTTTCGGCGAAAATCAATGAATTCGCTATCGAGACCACCTAGTATTATTTCGCCATGTTTTTTTTTCCAAACAAAATCAAATCAAAACAAATAACGGTCGATTGTCAACATTGTTATTATGTCAACAAAAAAGACATAAATCACAGTTGTGATTCATTCATCATTGTAATGAGAGAAATATAAGGATTATTCAAAATATGTAAATTTTAAACCTAATATATGCGTGTGTGTATGCATTTTGAAAGAAAAAAATGCGGTTTTAGAAATAAATATATGTAAATAAAAACTTAATATGAACTTTTTAAATAAGTTTTTTGTATATTTAAAATATTTTTTTATTGTTAAAATAAGGGTTTTCCAACAGAAGTGCCAAAAAGTAGCTTAAAAACGTATTCTTACGTAAACATACATACATACATATGTACATAAGACTTTAGATTTAATTTTTATATTTTATGTTTGGATGTACATACATCTATATAAATATATAAAAAATTATGATTATATAAATAACATTATTATCAAATAATATCAATTACACTGTTAAAAAAAAAACAGTTTTTGTAGGTAACATGAAAACTATTGTCTAATTATGTTTCGAACAAGGATAAGGATAATATAAATTAAATCAAAATGTTGCAAATACGAACAATTTTTTTGTAATTGAATTTTTAAATATTTTAGAAAATTTCAATATTTATCGACAAAGTGAAGTTATATTATATTATTATTATATTGCAATAATAATATCGGGATAACCTTAAGATTTTCTTTTATATTTTGCTTCAGGGACGTCTCGTTGTAATATGCAACAATAATCCGCCAGTATACGTGGATTCCACTTACCTTGATATTTTTTTTTCTATACTAGAAATATCTTAGTGAAACACTTCACCGTGTTTATCGCTAACGGCGCCCAGATTTTCAGGAAAGAAGGTTAGATGTGAATGTAGAAAATGTATTTTCAACGACATATTACACCCTAAAGCCTTATATGCAGATAAAAGCTCTTCGGCAATACTTTCATAGTTATTCGATCGGTGGTTTCCGAGAAAATTTTGAGTCCCTTTCATGAAGGATTCCCAAGCTGATTTTTCCAAATCACTTAGTTTTTCTTCAAATATGTTATCTTTCATTAATTGCCTGATTTGAGGACCAATAAATACATCTTCTTTAATTGTTGCTCCGCTCAGTTTAGCGAACTTTTCTTTTAAATATAAATAACCATCACAATTCTTATCCATAGCTCTAACAAAATTGTTCATGAGCCCAAGGTTAATGTGTAAAGCTGGTAGAAATATATTATTCAGCTGCACTAAAGGGAGATTTTTTATATTTTTTGTCCTGGAGTAAGGGAATCCGGTTTAGGCCAGTCTTTCTTAACATAATGATTTTTTCGGTCTCTGCTGTCCCACTCACAAATAAAACAACAGTATTTTGTGTACCCTAGTTGTAATCCTAATATTAGGGCAATTACCATGAAACCTGCACAAACCTTCCAGTTGTGTTCGTTATATTGAATCTTTTCCAAGATAAATTTAATAAACTTATAAGACTCTTTCATATTAGAAGCCTCCCCCAGTGATATAGACGGAAGTTCATTTCCGATGTGTAAAAGAACAGCGCTTAAACTTACTTTTGATCCATCTATAAATAAACGCCATTCTTTCGCTTTATATTCTATATCCAAAGCGATCATTAGGCCACAGACATTATTGCAATAAGCCAACTGATCATCTTGTGAAAAATAAACTTTAAGCGTTTGATACCGATGGCGAAATTAACATACTTTTGTCTTTGATTGTAATAAATTCCATCCCTTTAATCGAGAGCCCAAAAGTTCTGCCTGTTTTTTGGACAAATTTAAGTCACGTACCAAATCATTAAGGTCTCCTTGAGCTAGTATATGTGGCTCATTCGATGAGGAAGCTTTTTGGAAGTCAGGATCTAAAATTTCGGATTCAATTGTTTCCGGTGTAGCGGGCAGATCGGAACTTTTAGGTGGTTTTGGTACGGGTAGTTCCTCACTGTGAGGGACTAGTCTTTTTGCAGATGACAGATTAGGATACTTAATTTTACTTTTTGTTTTAATTGTAATACCTTTTATATCAGTTAAACAGAAATAACAATCAGATGAGTGGTTCGTTGGTTCCGTCCAAATCATCGAAATTTTAAATCGCATAGATTGAGATCGTTTTTCCCATCCAGTAAGATGACCCACATAACATATATGTGGAACCCAAGCTTTGTTTTGTTGTCCGATAGAAAAGCCAAAATACTGTTCATATAACTTAGTTACTAAAGGTGTCAAATTTCTTCGCTGAGTTTTAAAAGTAATGTCTCCACATATATAATAAAACTTGTCATGATCAATTATACACTTTCTTGACATTATATAAAAAATCACTTAACTCAAAAAACAGTGAACAAAACAACGCTTTTGAAATAGTAAATACTCCGAGTGAAAATAAAACTAAAGCATGCTTGATCTTACATTTTGCAGGTAGTAGCTGTAACACAAAAACAAGACCTGATGGAATCAAAGTAAACATTGTGTTTATATCAGGGTAGGTAGGTAATTCAAAATTAGTAAGCACCTTTCTTGTTACAAAATTGTGTTGCCCAGTGTTGTAAATAACATCATTTAAAAAATTATTTTTACAGCACTAGTGACGCCAAAGCTTCATTAGTAAGTTATAGTTTAAATGTGCGGCTTAAAAGTGTCTATAAATAATAATAGATATTTCAATTAACCAAAAAATGTTTCTTCATGTAAATATAGATGAAAAAGATTTACAAAAAGAGGAGAATCTGTTTTAGTATCAAACGTTAAGAGCATGATATTTTTTATTTTTTAGTGTTTCTTTCATTTTCAGTTTAAAAAAAAATTAACAACTCTTTACTTATCTTGCATGTTGTAAGGTCAAATGTTGCAGAAGGCTTTAAACTGAAAATTGAATAAAATCCTAGTATCTACATGCATATGTACATATACCTGTCTTCATTTATTCTTTTTTATTTATCCCGGAACGGACTTTAATACAAATGGTTGAAAAGTAACTTATTTAGTGAAAATATCGTAATGTGCTACGGGAACACAACACATGTACGAAGTTTTGCAAGAATCGCTTACATATAATAATTACAAGAAGACCTTACACGTCTGACCTCGT
The DNA here is from genome assembly GCA_937654795.1 of Cistogaster globosa. NCBI lineage: Eukaryota > Metazoa > Arthropoda > Insecta > Diptera > Tachinidae > Cistogaster > Cistogaster globosa. Next base: position 57,409,383 of record OW569405.1, read on the forward strand.
CTGACTAAAAAATAGATTACTACTAAATATTATAGAAACTGAACAGATGTGTAAGTTCTCATGCGTCGGTCAATCAAAAGATGTTGAAAAGTAACTTATGCAACTGCCCTCGTATCCAGTGTGGACGATGTGGCCTAGGACCTTTTGATTAAAAATATTTTAAATATAAATACATCTGGGCAAATATATGTATGTATGTATGTACATCTACATAAATAAAAATTAAAAACTATACATTTTTAAATGCAAAATAAAAGCTCTAGATCTTTATAAAAGCTTTAAAAAACATACCATACCAATAATTTTTTACTCAAAACGCAATAGTTTATAAAGTAAAAATAGCAATATTGCATTGTTCTTTTTAATCTGAGTCAAATGTACTTATAGAATTTAAAATGATTCGTTAATTCAATTTTAGTGATTCATGTTTTGTTTTGATTTGGTTCGTAACAGCCTATTTGTCAAAAATTCTCATAATTGCACAGCGCATGGAATATCCGATTTTGACAGCGCGTAAGGGAGTGAAGTTGGCTGCAAGGTAATGCTGTTTACATATTTTTTCTTATTTGTTTACTTCAGACTTGCAACTGGCATTGTAAAAAAGTAATGACATTTTAGCCTTTTTCGGCTTTAACTAGCATTTTTATCACTGTTTTGCATTTCATTTTATAGGGTTTTATTAAATATGATAAGTTAACATTAGATACTGTTTATAACAGAACGTTGCGTTTTTCTTTAGGTATGTCATTTCAGCGTTAAGGCCATGCGTTAACTTGCGTCTAATTTAGGTTTGTCAGTAATGCGTGATTTGTTTCATTAGTTTTAAAAACTTCGGCAAAAAACAAATGTGACATGCAAAAGAAAAAAACGAATCATTCAAAAGGGCTTTTGAGGAGTTGTCGATGTTCGTTTTTAATATGTTGGTTGTTCCTATAAGCAATGCTTGTGTCGATGGAACTTTTTCTGGTAGTAATATCGTTTATGAGTGTTAATATCATATGACTAATATTACACATTCACTCCATCAAAAGTTGTTAAGTAGATTTAATAAAAATGAATTGTAGTGTAGAAAGGATACAAGAAACAATAATGACATTGCTAGAAAATCAATATTTTTACTTTTGATATTTACTAAAATATTTTGAAATACCACTTTGATTCCGAATTTTAATCTTTAATTATAACATTTACTGTCTATTGATTGTCCTTACTTTTCTCGAACTGAAATATTTATTTTTATGTTGATTAGGTTTTGTCTTTTCTTTTTTTTTTTTTTTTTTTTGATTATTATACTACTTACATGAATACTATTTTGGTTTTGTACCTTTTACAAATGAGTTTCATTATTTACTTTTTAAATTAATATAAGCAGTGCAATTTTTTATTAATTTTCTATATGTATTGGCGATATCCGACAAGCCACTTGGAGAGAAAGCACGAAAAAAAAAACTGGCAACAATGCAAACGTGTTCACGTACTTTAAAAACTTGCATTTAGAGAGTGAAAAACGAGCGTAAAAATGAGAGAGAGAAAAAATTTGTTGCAAGTTTTGGATAGTAAAAATTGTACTTGCAAGATTTAACCAAACAGCTATTACTTTCTTTGATTTACGAAATAATTTGCTTAAAAAATGTCTGATAAAAGAACGCAAGAGAAGAAAACAATTTCTGATTATAACAAACTTCTTTAAAAGAGTTGCAAAAAAAGTATTTTTGTTCTTATTATAACATATAAACAAAATTTGAAAAAAATACGCGTTTTTAGAAGCGGTCACAATTCGTCAATTTTTAATGAATTGTAAAATAAAAAGGTCTAAGCTTACAGAATCAGATTTTCTGGTTGTTATTTTCACTATTTCTTAAATGAAATCCAAACCGACAATCGATACGGGCTAAAAATACATTTTATATGTAGCTCGTTTTTTAAAAAAAGTTAAGGCTTAATAAAAAAATTGTTCAAATATTTAAGTTTAGTTTTTCGCTTATATCCCAAAAACTATTCCAGGAGATGGGAAAAAGGAGAAAATAAAAATGGTCATTTAAATAGGAATATGTATATGTATGTTTTAATCAAATAAAAATTGCTGTTGACGACAATATTTTTACTGTTTTATCAATTTACTTTTTTAACAATAACCAACAATATGTAATTATATTTTGTAAACTTTTCGTTTGTTGTACCTCCTTCTGGTCTATTACGTTTGGGTGAATATGACTTGGAATCATTTGTGAGTCAATGTATAGAGCAGCCGGTTATATGGAACACATACCACACTTCATGTTAAGGTAAGAAAATCAATACTTTTCAATTTCACGCAATATATATGTATTTGATGTTTTAAAGGTGATTCTGGTGGTCTTAGGTATTGCAAATTGGATCTGATAAACGTTTTTAATTATGTTGTGTCATTTTATGGGGTATTGATTGTGCGGAACCGGGTGTCTATACAAGAACTTCCGAGTTCAGAGACTGGATTAAACAGATTTTACAATTTTAGTAAATAATTATATGGAACATTTATTACGTGGTCAAGTGATTACAGTTAAGCTTGGGTAAGACGGGCCTAAGGCCCATTTACAAGTTTATCTTGCATTTTACACATATAGTTTTTAAAAAATTGTTGTATCTATTGTTAACTTTTTCTTTTTCTCTACCTGTATTTGTATTTTGTATATCGCGATATTATTTAACTTTTATATTAATATTTTTAATGAGTTCTTTATTGAAATATAAAATATTTTTATCTTTAATTTCATGATTTAATATTTATGTGAGGTTTTCTGTGTTCAACGAAAATTTATTTGCAATATTTTTTCTTCTGTCATAATTTTCATTATTAATATTTTATTTATTTATAAATGTACATACATATGTATATTGTTTTATTTTTTATTTTAAAAATGATAGTTAATTATTGAAATTGTACGAGTACAAACCATTTATGTACAGCACAATTTTAAAAAATTTTTTTGTTCTCTTTATTTCAGGATAAATGCAATTATAATCAAGGTAACGACTGGATAATAATGCAATACACGAGGAAAACGTACTTTATTATTTCACATATTTAGATGAGTAAAAACGAAAGAAAAATATATAATAAAATTTTTTACGAAAGTAATTTTTAATACTTTCAAGGTTTGATTAAGAATTTAATGGATAAGTGGCACAAAGTAATGTAAATTTTTACATTGTTATACTATTTGTAAAATAATATTTCAATAGAGTTAAAAAAATGGTTTAACAAAACTCATGAATTATTTTTATGTTTGGATAAAACATTTTACTATCATCCACTTTGTCCTAAAAAGCCATTTTTTTATACAGCTCTCGTTTTTAAAATATCGCGGTTCTTATTTTGTAATGCTTTTTTACATTACAAGTCTCTTTTGATCTTTTGATTTTAAGGATGTAGTTTCCAGAATATTTTTTTTACTGTTTTATTCTTGTAAGTTCGCCGCTTGTTAATAAGATCAAAACTGTCTAACAATATAAGGCAAAAAATTAATAATTCGACAAAATTATTTAGATAATCATTTAGCGTTTTTAAATTTTACCACAATGTCCCTGCATGATTATACTCAAATGTAAGATGTTTTTATGAACAAGAGCTATGGATATACCCAGCAAAAAACTTTACTTACTAAGAAACTATTTAGTAATGAGAAATCGTTGTCGCATCTGTTTACAATATGACTAAAAGAACTAATTATTTTTGCTCTGGATGTCGCGAAAAAAATCTTATACATATTAAATAACTAGTTACAAATTTACTTAAAAATATTCTAAGATAAGCTTGTTACAAATCAGACCTGGGGGATGTCAATTACAATTTGTAATTAATTACACATGCAATTACAAATTACATGTAATTGTAATTGAAATTTTTTCTATTATAATTACATATAATTGTAATTGATTTAAGTCCCTGATTTCAATTACAATTACTTGTAATTTGTAATTGAAAATATTCAATTGCAAATTATGTATAATTGTAATTGTAATTGAAATGTAATTGAATCCCCCCAGGTCTGTTACAAATAACATTCGAACATAAAAAAGACACTAGTGAGTGAAAATTCTATAGGAAGCGAAGATATAATTTGTTACTAAACAACTTGCTTAGTATCCAAATAAAGAGCAAAATTTAAATTTAAAAATATGTTTATCAATAAAACAAAGATATTAAAATTCACAGAAAACAAAATTAAATGATTTAAAAAATGGTTACATGTACAGATATGAGCCGTTTATTTTGAAAGTGGCATAAGTCACTTTGCTTGTGAGCTGTTAAGCATATTTAAAGGATTGTGTTTAAAGGGCTTTGTAGGTATTCAGGCTAAATTTCGAGAAAACTTACTTGCACTTCTATCTCAGGATACTTATTACCCAATAAAAACTTCGGTCATCATAAAATCGTAACAGCTCTTAACATTTCAATTTCTTTATTTTATTTAAAAAAAAAAAAACATGCTACTTTCAAAATAAACAGCTCATATGTATGAAGATAAAAACATAATACTATGTTTCGATTGACTTAAAATCAACTAGTTTTGAGGAAAACACTTCGAAGTGTTTCCATTGAGCAAAACTGTTTTGTATATTCGAATTTGTGACATAACACTGACACTTTTCTCCGTTAAAGAAAAACAACCCCTATTTTATTTTTGTAAAAAATCGAGTTCGTGCTTTTGTTTGTTTTTGATTTTACACATACTTAATTATATGTTCTTTTAAACACAATTTTTGTACCATAAAGTTTTTTTTTTTTTTTTTTAAACTTAAAATTAAATGTCTCTTTTTCGATAAAAACATCCAATCTGAATAGATAACACGGAGCTAAGCTTGAATATCCCAGACACAACACAGTGTTGCAAAGATAAAATCAGTTCGAAAAAATAAATTTTCGACATGATTTGAAATAAATCAAGTGATTTAAGTGGTTTTGGTAGCATGAAAAATATATGGGAAATCAAGTAGCAAAACGCTTGATTTGAGCAAATCAAGTGTTTTAGACGAAATCACATAAATGGAAACGCACTATAAAACTATTAAAAAAAATTATATTAATTGAGTCAAATCGTTATTATTAGCATTATTTGGTTTTTCTTTATTTTCAAACAAATATCTTTAAAATTTCGGATTTTAAAATTTTTTAAAGCATGTTGTCTACCGCAGTTGACGTATACGATACTGAAATTAATTTATTATATATGTATATAGGTATGTATGTATATAAAAAAAATGTTGTAGCTTACAACAGAGCACATCCAAAATTTTTTAAATGTTTTTATCCATTTCTTATTATGTATTCCATTGAAAATATCTTTAAATTAAACATTTGGGCAAATTATAAAGCGGAGCACTATCATAAGCCCTTTCTCTCCCATAATGGTGGTCACAGTTTTTATCTTTAATAATAAATATAACATATATACACTTGCTTAGATAAATAAATTATGGCCTTTAAGCTATCACTGTGATCTGCTTTTAACTGCATCTAACAAGAAGAAAAATAAAAAATAAAAACTTTTAAAAACAGTTGAAATATATTTCTTTTAAATACCTAGAGTAGGTTTATAATTTTGTGCTTTGTTGTTCTCTGCTAATAAATCTAGAAAAGAAATAAGAATATACATAAACATAATTGTATGTATGTGCATTAACGAAAAATAGTATTACATATCGTCATATTAAATGCAAACGGACGTAACTACACTTTTGGTTTTTTTACAGGAGAAGCAAAAAACCTTCTAAAATCCACAATTATAAAGTATGTTTTAAATTTTTTTTAAATTATACTTAAATTATGGAGCTTTATTTGTTGGTGGAGATATTTTTAATTTTTTTTTAAATATTTACGTTTTTATGTTAGTTACGTCCTTTTGACTTGCTATTTTTTTGAAACAAGAGGACGTAACTACAACGGTTCTAATTCATTAACTTATAAATTACCGAACGGATTTTGACGAAATTTGGAGAATTAGTAGAAGAGATGCTTGTCTTCCAAATTGATATTGTGTATTTCAAGAACAGTGGGATTTGCAGTGAAAAAAATTTGCCAAATGGGTATATGAAACCTATGGTCCGTATAAGTTTTTGGCATGTTTTTTTTTTCATATAAATATTTATTTGGTAATACGAACATTTTTAGTTGACCAGAAAACCGCCCAAAAATCTTACATATTGTTTTGTACTCTACCATTATAACATTGTTCATGGTATTCGTATATTAATAAACCGTTAAAGCTTTTGAATAAAAATATATTTTTTTTATTAAATTTTTTAAAAATAAAATAGTTATGTAATTCATTTTTAAACTAAAAACTGCAGATATGTCTCAAATTTACATATATATTATTTATATTTGGAATGTTAAATTTTTTTTCGGTTCGATATTAGTGATCTTCGATTTTCAGGAATTGTTTGTATACAATGTAAGCCGCTGCTATCAATCCAGCCTCTCACCATTTTTTTCGATAAGCCTAGAGTTGAGAAAAACATTTTACTACAAACTTGAACTCGGTTCGTATTGAGCTTTAAGTGATAGCGCTTTGTATTCAATCGTCTTGAGCTTTCTGCACAAATACGTTTTCTATTTGAGCTTTCAATAAGATTTATCACATAAAGCTTCTTCTGTTCCCAGGCCATTTTCCAGAAAAGTGAAAATATTTCTCTACACGTGTCTTCAGAAAATAATGCAGAATGTCTAACAAAACTTTTTAGGCAAAAGTTAGATTTATAAGTTTCTCCCATCTTTCTCGGCATTCTTTCACAGGTAACATTTCCTTTGGACAAACCTTCATATTTCATTCCATTCATTCTATTTATTTTATTTGAAAGTCTCTTATTTTTAGTAATTTTCGCCAAATTATTAATTGTTATGCATATGTATGTACGCATGTGTCACTAAAACTAACAACACCTGATTCAAACGATAATTTATGAATGAGAGAACATACAAAAAAACAAAAAAAAAAAAAACTCAATGTACCGTTAGTTAACAACCAGGGCTACCATTAGGAATCATGTGGTTTGGGAGTTTAAAATTCCAAATGTTGATAAATCCCGGAAATCATGTAATTTTCAGGATCAAGGCTTAAGAGTTGGCACCTCTATGTAAGGTTTTCATATAAATGTGTAGTTACGTCTTCCTGCATTTAGAAATACACACGCCCGTAGTTACGTCAGTTTGAATTTCGTAAATAAAGTCGCCACTTTTGATCGTAGGAGTCTAAAATTATGCATGAACATGTGTTTTAATAAAACGAACCATAATCGATGAAAAACTCAATTTCGAATTTTTGTGTAGTTACGTCCGTTTGCATTTAATATGACGATATATTAATGATAAAGACAAAGCTTTTATCGCATTTAGATTTACTTATTTAAATATATTTAATATATTTTCTATTTCCTTGCTTGCTTCTGAAATTAAAATAAAATAATTTTTATAAGTAAGTTTTAGGGCTTTCGCAAATATGTTTTCAAAACAATAAACATTTTCTTCTAGCACATTTCCCTCACTCAATGCAATATTCAAATCTAATGAGTTTAAAGGATAATTATAAAAATTTTTAAGACTTATGTACCGTTTTCCCAGAAAAGTTTTCTTATCAATAATTCTTGTAATTCGCAGAAATATTCGATTTTGCATTAAGCAAATGTTATTGGGATATTTTTCACAAGAAATACTCGATCTTCCATATCTAGTCAGCCAAAATCGAATATCAATTGCATCTCATAATAGGGCCATAATTATTTATTTCCTTATCGTACGCGGTCTTGCGTGGGTCTAATTATTTAGGGCCTTTCTAGGGATTGTAAAACATATTATAGTCTTGTTTATTTTGTAATCGAAAGGCAATTTCGGAGATAACATATTAAAAATCTTAATGGAGACGATAGCTATCAGATCCAGACCAAAGTTACGCAAATACAGAATACGTTCAAAAACAGTATCACACTTCTTTTCATTTTTTTATGAAATTATTAGTAAATTTTTTGAATTTTATTTTGTTCTGTCATTAAATCTATTTTTTCCTCATCAAAAGGTTCTTTCATTTTAACTAATTTTTAAAGAAATTATATTCACTTAGTAATTTTACAAATATTTCTAAATGTGTATTTCTAATTTAACACAAAACCAATACAAGTATTATAACAGTTATAAATTTTGTTTCAATCCATTGTAATTGCCGTTTTACGCAGTGGTGATAAGGTGGTAAACACGTTGACTAGAAACCTGGTTGGCCAGGGTTCAACCCCTGCGGCAATCAAAAGAATAATTTTTTTTTGTTTAATGTTATAAATACATATTCAGAATTAACATTAAAGCGTGCAGCCTCCTTCGTCGGTACTTCTTCATAGCATATTCGCCGGCGAAATAAAATAACTCTCTATCTTTTTTTTTCACCACCTGTCTTATCTCTCATCTTTCCCTTTCCTAAAATAATGCCTGAAGTGCTACTTCTCTTTTTAAAAAAAAAATCCTTTTAAATTTTGAACAAGGAGCAGAAGTATTAGCCGCATTTTCTTACTTTTAAACTAATTAAAATTTATACTTTTAGGAATTTTTAAGATTTTTAAGCAAATCTTCAAAATTCAAAGGTCGCCGAGGAGATAGGAGATTAACCAAAGGAGGATGGGTAAGTAAAGACACAATGAAAAGCAATGGGTAGCAGTGCCAACAACTTCGTCAGCGCGTCAAATTCAAATTAAGAAAAATGTGGCGCTCGCCCATATTTTCAAACTTGTCCATTAAATTTTTTATAGAAAAGTAAGATTGTGCAGTAAATTTTTTAAAGGTATCGGTTTAGAGCTTTTGAATAGATATTTCAGGAAAGAGTATTTTTTTAAATATGATTAACTCGTTAACTCCCAAAAAATTTTATTCAAATCTATCAAGCAGTTTTTACGTGATGAGAACTAAAAAAGACACACAAAAATTAAAAAATAGTTATTTTATATTCCATATCGATTACAATTTATTCAAACAATAAATATTTAAAAAATATTTAATGTACAGAAATGATAATGTTGCAGTTTTATAAAATGTATAGATTTTATTTCCCTTCTAGTATGGCTACCGTGAAAGCCGCTTCCAACTAGGCTAACAGCAAAACTATTGGCAGCAGCAGCAACAACAAGATGCTGGCAGCAACAATAAAATTGGGAGCAAGAGCCACAACAAAACAACTAGCAACAATAGCGAAAAACAATTGGCAGCAACAACAATTCTACAGCTGACAGCAACCGCAACAATTTCCATATGCTCAGCAGGCGCCACTTTGGTAGCAATGGGCAAACACCCAAGAAAATATGCCAGTGGCTTTAGCTTCTACAACCGTCGCTCCCCAACCGTCAGTTGCTGCAACTACAATAACTGCCACTCCAGTACCGCCAGTTGCTCTAGCTTCAATAACTTTCGCTTTACGACCGGTTGTTGCTGCGTCTACACCACGGCCAGTTGCCGCCACTCCATCACCACCAGTTGTAACCGCTACGTCTGCATCAACACTAGAAGATTATGAATATTGGTCTCATTGCAAAAACTACTTTTTAAAGTTTTATATATATATGTACTTATATAACAATGGTGAAAAATAATTCTATTTCTTAATAAAATATCGGCACATAAGAATAGATTACACGACATTGCTTGGAGTTATTTAACCTGTATTTAGTAGTAACCGAAGACATTAATATCTGCGGTCAACATGTTGGAACGCAGAGTTGAAAAATAAAATTCCATTAAAAATAAGTTAAAATAAAAGAATCAACCAATGCAAATACTAAGGTGAAAAACTTCTGATGAAGAAAAAAAAGGTTTAATGACAGAACTTATGTATGTATATTTACATAATTAACAAATAAACTAATAATTTCTTAAAAAAATGAAAAAAAGTGACATTGGTTTTTAACGTATTTTGATTTGCGTAATTTTGGTCACAGAATTTTGAGATAAAATAGACAAGGCCTATAAAGGGCCCCATTATGAGATGTATTTGATATTCGATCTTCGCTGACTATAGAAGATCGAGTATCGAATACCGAATTCTTATTATGATCTGGTTAAATTGTCGAAAATGTCAATGTTTATTGTTTTTTCTTGTACTTCTAAAAAGCAACATATGATTATTAAAAACCAATAAAAGCTTATTATATCCAAGAAACCTTCTTTATATTTGTTTAAAATTTTTACATGTAAAATTTAAAATTATTATTTTTCCTTTACATATATACAAATACTTAAAATAATTGCTAAATACTCGTTGCACCAAAAAAAGTGATCAGGATTTTTGAAGTACACTTCCACTAAGAAAAAAAAATTTCAAAAAGGAGTTTACCAATAATTCAGATTTCAATTCATTTTTTACTCTATACTTTAGCGCTGAGTTTGGGTGACGTGTTTTCGTATTCGCGAAAATGCCTATACATAACTGGTTAGCCGATTATAGGACTGTTCAGTAACTAAAAATCGTTACTAGTTGTTGCTAATTGTTACTAGAATGTGTTCACGTACTAAGAAATTTTACAAGTGAATTAAAAAAAGAGCGTAAAAATGTGAGAGAGAAAAAATTTTGTTGCATGTTTTGGCTAGTAAAATTTTTAATAACAAGAATTAGCCAAACAGCTGTTTCTTACTTTTGTTTACAAAATAATTGACTTTAAAAAAGTCTTATAAAGGAATTTTTTTTTAAGATTAAAGAAAATAAAAATATTTGGCAATTAAAAGAATAAAAAAATAATATTATTTTATTATTTTGCTTTAATTTTGCTATGGAACTACACAGCAAAGAAGTGTAAAATAACAGAAATTTGGTTTAAGGTACCCATACACTTGCAATATAAATGTGCAATAACTGATATTGTACAATAATATGTATATTATATTAGCACTTTGCACAATATATTTAACAAAATCAAAAGTCTTTTGATTTAAATTGCACAAAAAAGAATGTTTTGTAATGTATTGAAAATATTGTACAATGATAATTGCTAGTTAGACTAGACTCTTCTTCATTAATGTCACTAAACGTTATTTGAATTATCAAATGCCAAATAACTTAATAGTTTTAATTTAAAAAAAATTTTGTAATATGAAAAAATATACATATCTTTGTGTGAATAGTTTTGTTTACTTTTCACACATGTATATAAAAATTGCCCAATTTTTGTTTTAAAATATTTTAATAAATTTATTGAGTAGTGTGAATCATAACGACAATAATTAAAGCAATAAAGTACGCAATATCATTATGTAGTGTATGGCTACCCTTAGAGTCTTCGAGCTTTGCAGGTGTTTGTTTTGTTTTTAGAATTAAAAGTAAACAAGTTAGTGATGAAACATTCAATGCAATGTACTTTTTTCGGTACAACTTAAAAAATAGTATTAAATTTTATTTGTATAATTATCCATACAAATGTATGAAGTTATTATTATTATTATTATTATTATTATTATTATTATCTATAATATAAATATTTCTACAACTAAATCACAATAAAAATGTCTTTTGGAACTTGAGCAGAAAAAAAGTTATGTTCATGATGCGCTTAAGCATCATAAACGCGTTTGAAAATTACCTATTAATTAAAAAAAGTAGGACATTTGATGTACAAATTTTTGCCATTTAGTTACTTTGTGTTTTATTTTAAATTTAAAAAAGGGAATATTTAATGGTCATACCGTACAGTTTTTAAAACTTACAAATCACAACAATTTTTTTTGCTAGTATCATTCACTTTTCATTTATTTTTTATTTATTTATTAAACCTTCATTTATATAACTGAGCCTATAAATGGCCTTATATAGTCTTATATATTATAAAATAAAAGTACCTACAATAATTTACGTAGGCACGCTACGAAGAGTGGGTTTCGCTAATATTGTTGTAATTGGTTCTGCTACACATTTTTCAAATTAACAGGTAAAATTTACTTTAGCTAAAAAAGTAATTGCGATATTAACAGTTAAAAGCTAAATAAAAGTTGAAGTCTCCATAAAATGAAAATATAATACTTTTTTATATAATTACATTGTGGGCGGGCTTTAACGATGAAATTTTTTATGCCATCGGCTTTTTAAATTTTGTTTTAAATTTGAATTCAGTTTAAATAGTAATTTTTAAGTGAGCAGACTTAGTTTTTTGTGTCTAAGTAAAAGAAAGAGAACTTTTATTGCAAATTAAATTTATTGAAATCTAATAACTTACGAACTTTTTTATTGTGGTACATCAGTCTTTCGTTGACTTAGACCCCAAGTCTAACAATAATGAAATTTATAATATAAAGAAGCACCAAAAAAATTCAACGAAATTGTTCATATTCATATGTGTTAAATGTGGACTAGAACATCCCATCAATAAATGCACCAAGCCATCAACTGCTCCACCGCAATGTGTTCATTGTTTAGGGAATCATACTGCGAACTATAGAGGCTATATAGTTTATCTTAACCTGATCACTAAAAGCAGAAATATAAATAAAAGAAATGTGATAAGTGAAAACTACAATTTTAACCCTAATATTCCTGTTGCTACCCAGACTAGTGGTCAGTTGATATATGCTCAAGCCGTCAGAGGTACAAATGGTGGAGTAAATAATGACCTACAAAAAATTGAGTCGATGTTAGAAAAACAAATTGACAAATTGACATAATTGCAGAATGGAATGCTAATGACATTTTGAACCATATAAATGAAATATTAATATTCCTAAAAAACAATTTTATTGATATTTTGTTAGTTTCGGAAACACACCTTACCAGTAAATTCGTTTTTCGAATAAGAAAATTCGACTTAATAACAGCCAATCAACCAAATGACAGGTCTCATGCTGCAGCAGCTATCGTCATAAAATCCACTATGAAATATTAGAACCAATAACTGAAGTATATATGCAAGCTGCCCGAGTTAAAATATTTTGTGTGTCTATTTATTCTGTCTATTCACCGCCAATATACAGTATTGTGATCAATATGAAAACTTTTTAAAAGCATTGACAATAGATTCATAGTTGGTGTAGACTACAACGTCAAACACACATAGTGGGGATCCCGTTTAATTTAACCAAAAGGTAAAGAACTTTTTAAATGCATAACCAATAACAATTACAGTTCGTTATCGTCAGGAGCACCCAATTACAGACCAGCTGATAATAATAACATACCAGATCTTGTAGATATCTTTGTTTATAAAGAGATTTCTCCTAACTCCCTTGACATTGTTTCTAGTGATGACTTAAGTTCTGATCACAGTCCAATTATTGTAAGCTTTTCAAAAATACAAAGATTATTTCTCCACATGGCAATTGAAAATTTTTCAAAACTTATTCATGAAGCTTCCTGTGTATCAACTCCACAAGCTAACACTCACACCTCGGTATGAAAAGAAGGCTACGTAAAATCTGGAAAAGAACGAGATTACCTTTAGGTAAAACAAGTTTTTATCATGCGGCTAATATTTTGAAAAAAAAAAAGGATTAAAAGATTTGGTAAATATTTAAATAAATTAAGACCAAATCATACAAATGAATACAATCTTTGGAAAGCCACAAAATATCTGAAAAGCGCGTAATGTTTCAATAAGTTTAGTTTAGTGTAGATCCGATCATAATAAAGCTGCTGCTTTTAAGGATCAACTCGAAAATACATGCGGAAGTCAATAATTTTTTAGACGTTGCATGTCAAATGAGTAAACCAATGAAGACTTTCAGAAATCGTAAAATCGAAGACGAAATTAGTAAACTAAATTCAAAAAAATTTCCAGGTTATGACAATATAGATGCCAAAACTCTTAAAACTTTACCTAAGAAGGCTATGATTTTTCTCACAGTTGGGTTTAATGCTAATCTGCGACTCTCATATTTCCCACCTCAATGAAAGCACGCTAAAATTATAATGATACCAAAGCCTAACAAGCTTGAAAATTCCGTTGCATATTATAGATCTATTAGTTTGCTACCAGTTTTATCGAAATTATTCGAAAGATTTTTTTAAAAAAGGTTAACACCTATACTTGAATCTCTACAAATTATACCAGATCATCAATTTGGTTTTCGAAACAAAGGACTCCTAAGCAGTGCCATAGAGTTGTAAAAACAATAAGAGACTATCTTGAAAAGAAACACTTCGGTTCATCAGTATTTCTTGATGTAAAACAAGCATTTGATAGAGTATGGCATAATGGCTTTTTGTGTAAATTAAAACATATGCTGCCAGCTCCATTTTAAGTACTGCGCAAGTCCTATCTTAGTGATCGTAGTTTTTACGTCAACATAAATGATGAAGATTCAGAAAAAAGGTTTAATAAGGCTGGTGTACCACAAGGGAGCGTATTGGGTCCAACTCTGTACACATTATTTACTTCTGATATGCGGATAAGTAACGATGTAGTAGTTGCAACACACGCTGATGATACCGCTATACTAGCAGCCAACGAATCCGTAACCATCGCAACAAATCTTGTTCAACCGTAGCTTGACTTCGTTGGTAATTGGCTTAAAAAATGGAAAACTTACGTAAATACAGAATACACATGACATTTACACTTAAAAATGGTGACTGCCCTGGTGTCATCTTAAATGGTGACGTAATACCGAAGTCAAATGAAGTCAAACGACGTTTAACTTGGAGAACGCATATAAAAATAAAACAACTGAAAATAAAAACAAATAAAATGTACTGGCTTCTTCGTCCAAGATCGGAGTTAAACATAAGTAAAAAATTACTATTATATATTAAAACCGAAATGGACTTACGGTATTCAATTATGGAGAACTGCTTCCTACTCCAACATTGATATAATTCAAAAATATCGGTCAAAAACTCTTAGATTAATCAAAGGTGCTCATTAGTATATAAGAAACACTTCAATTCATAATGATTTCAATATTCCAAATATAAAGGATGAAATAAAAAATTACAGCTAAAATTATTTGAAAAGACCAAGCGACCATCAAAACATTATTGAAATAACTCTTTTAGACGACAGTGATGAAGTTAGACGATTAAAATGAATGCATATATTAGATCTCCCCTTTAAATCTTAAACTGTAATAGTTCTTTGAATGTATAAATAATATACGAGTAACTTTTCAATATTAATAAATTTAAATTGTTAAATTTAATTATTTATCATTAATGTATTTATTAAATATTGAATACACTCCAGTTCATTTAAATAAAAATAGCAAAAAATTTATATGTTACTGCGAATTTTTAATCAACCAACCAGGAGAAAAAGGTGCAATAATTTTTTTTAAATATTTTGTTTTATTGTTATATTTATTTATTATCGATATTTTTTTTAAATGTTCTTGTAATTTATTTATTAGGGCGTGTGTGAAACGGTAACAAAGTACTATGGGTAAATTAATTTTCCTGTGGTGAAAAATTTTGGTATTACTGCTGTGTGTAATGATATTTTTATTGACAGTATAAAATTTTGACGTTTGTATAAAAAAAGGAAATGTTTACATTTTTAAAATGAGTAAATTAAAAAAATATATTTCGTTGCTTATTTCAATTCTCTTGGGAACGACATCGTCGCAAATATTAGATATTTTAATTTTCATATCAGGAAAAAGACAAAACCAACGGGTAAGAAAATTCAAACTAGTTTTTAAGAGTAAAATGAAAAACAACTTTGTTTTTAAGGTAGTTTTGTATATGGAACCTTCCGGTTACTCCAAAGTAGTAAGCGCAATCATGAATGGTGATAACAAAGTAACCAAGATGCATTTGAGAATTTCATCTAGTTGCTTTAAAAAAATAGGCAACTATATTCCAAAAAAACATCACGGATGGTCAGTGGAGTGTGAAGTGATATATTTTCTCTATTGGATTGCATGTGGATGCAGCTATCGAGTGGTTGCAGGATTTTTAGGACTGAGTCGGTTTACTGCACGAAGCATCATTCTAAAAATGTTAGATGATTGTATGAAATTTAGCCTAAAGGCAGGGTCAAATGCTTTTAGGCATTTTGTTGGCGCAATAGACGGTACTCAAATAAGGGTAAAATGCCCAGTGAACAAGCATGATGAATAGTTCTACCACAAAAGTTTTTATTACATTCAAGCGCAAGCAGATGTGGACAGTTAATATTAATTAGCAGACGTGTTTATTGGATACCCAGGTTCAGTTCACGACACAACGGTATTCGTCAATAGCCCACTGTACACTAAAGGGAAGTACCCGCCTTAAGGTTGGCTTTTAATTGGAGATAAGGGTTATCCATGATAAACGTCTCCAATGGCTGTCATCACCCTATTCAAGGATCCCTTGACACCAAATCAGGATAAATTCAACGCAGCCTTTAGCACAGTAAGAGTAACGGTAAAATCAGCCTTTGGAGTTTAAAAAAATCGATGGAAAAATATTTTTAATAAGGAGCTGGAATTTAAATTTGAAAATTCTGTAAAAACATTGTTCGCAGCCTTAATAATCCTTAACATTTGCATGCTTCAAAATGATTTTGGCCCGTCCATATTAAGCGAGGAAGAGTGTGCAGAAATTGAGATTTCGGAACATGGCATATTAGTTAATGACACTGATAGCGGCATAAGAGAACGGATTGAGATTTTCAATGAATTTACATACATATGTATTTACATTTTTTAACATCCTTTACTATTTTATAATAAATTTGAAATAAATAAAGATATGTTTCCTTATGAATTTAACACTCAAAATCAAATTATGAATTGCGGGTTTAATTTAATAAAACGGTTATTTTCAGAAACAAGTAGGAAGCTGAACCATTTTTCTAAACTATTTTATAAATAAAAGTTTTTTATTCAAAAACTGAATGATTGTTTTGAATGATTTCGAGGACTGGTATTATTTCTTAAAGTATACAGTGTTCACATAATATCCACAATTTATGAAAAAATAAATCATTTTTGATTTAGTTTGTAGGATTACATCCTTCATTAAAAAAATATATAATTACGACAAAAAGTATAACAATAAAAAAGCACAATTATAGGAAATTGATTTCAAAAGCAATCTTATTAAGCAAATTACATTGGGTATATATAAATTTTTATTCATCAGAATCTGAGGATACAAACAGTGCGAATGCATCTATGTGTGGGTAATCAGCTTAAACAACCTGGCCAAATACAGATAAAAGAGATATAATTTTTTCTCAATTCTTTTATCACGGCTTATTATGTGGTATTCCAAACGTTTAAATTCGTTACGTGCTCTTGAAGTTCTTGTTGGTGTAGATGATGATGAAGCCTCTTCTGGGTTTATTGGCAATGACGTATGATTTTCATACTCGACGGAAGCTGGACAGGAGTTCGAGTCGTTTTTTGCTTGTATGCCTAATATACCGTCAGTGCTATCCATTAAAGAGGGCGGATGGTAGTTGCCTTCTTTAGAGGCATATGCGTGCATCTTTTCGGAATATACCCAATCTTTGGCTTCATCTAGCATTGCCTCTTCTCCAGTGCCCTCACTAGAATGATATTTAAAAAAACTTTTGTACCTTTTTACTGAAGCATTCCATTGTGTCTTGCATGCAGTTGCAGTTTTGTTTTCAGAAAATCACATCGAAACTCTTCAGCAATTTTTTTGTAGAACACAAAAATTTTAAGGCCAAAATAAATAAAAACTGAATAATATACCTACCTCTAACCCTCATTACTATTTGCGTTCTTGCCGCTAGATCACACATCGTTTTGAATTCTCTTGTCTACCAATAAGTGACGCTCTAGGTTACTCCCTGCGAGAATAAATTTTGAGATAAAGGTAAAAGCGAGCCACATTACTTACATGTAATCTAACATTTTTTTAAATTTTTTTTGTTGGTGGCTCTGCTCCATTTTGTTTAAAATAAACGGTTATATTTTTTGAATTTTTTCTGCCTATTTTTAAGATTTTAACAAAAGTATTTAAATTTTTTGCGTTAAAAATTTCTACGCTTTTGTCAAAAATTCCACTATCACCCTAAAGTTTAAAAAAACTGCTGCAAAACTGAGAAAAAAATACTTTAATTGAAAAACAACGGCAAGGAAAAGTTTGAAAAACATAAAAATTATTCACTTAATTAGATTTTATTGTTAAGAACTATTTGGTTTAAATTGTTGTCTAATGCTTAGTAATGAGCGTTGCCTCCATTATGCTTTATAACCTTAAATATGCGACTTGGAATGGAATCGTAGGGAGTTTTTAGGTAATCTAAGAAAATTCCGTCCTAAGCGGTCTCGATTGCACTGATCAACGATGGAACGTCTTCATATTGTTTACCTCCTTCATAAGCTTTCCGTGAAAGCCATCCTCAGACGTTTTCTACCACGTTTAAGTCTGGTGAGTAGTGTGGCCAGTCCATCAGCGTCACATTTTGATCACTTTCCAGGCTTTCATCGCTCTGGCATTGTGTATCGGAGCGTTATCCTGTTGAAAAATCCAACGCAATGGTCCAAAAATGTTACTGCATTCCGGAAAAGCTCGTTCCAGAATGTTTTTGTATTGTTCTTTGTTCAGTTTTGTCGTTTTAAATTGTAGTTTAATTTGGCCATAGTATGATACGGCACCCCATACCATAATTTCTCCAATTCGACTGTGTCGACGGCCTAATATTACTTCCTCTTTTATAATATCATGGTAATAGAAGTTATACCTGCCAGGACCATCCAGCTTAAATTTCTTTTCGTCAAAAAAGACAACCGTGTGCCATTCGGCATTCCACGTCATGTAAACTTTAGCAAAATCCAATCGTTTTTCTTTGTGAATGGATTTTAACACAGGTTTTTTTAAGTTTCATTCTGCGGATATGCGGAGCATCCACAATCAAGCGCCGAACAGTCGAAATACTAGCAGAAACTCCTGCTTTCGCCTTAATTTTTGGTATGGAATCAGAGGAATTAGATGCAAGCTTGTCTGTTGGCGATAAGATGCTTGCTGGTCTTCTTTTCATGTTTTTCCCATAGGAATTCCGATTTTTTATGTAATTGAAGATAACACGAGCACTTCTGCCGATTTTCTCTCCAATTTTTCTAAAGGATAACTTTTGCTCAAAATAGGCTTAATTTTTTTTCTGTCGTTTGATGATAATGGCTTTCCTCGTCCCATTTTTAAAGAGTTATTATTGTATGAGGTGCAATTTATCAACATGATTAAGACTGAAAAGTCTGCGTGACACAATCGCTCAAAAATATCAAAAACCAGCAAGTGTTGTTATTCATATGAACTGTTTTAAAATCAAATTTTTTTTGCCATTTTAGTAGGCTTTGTACGCTGCATCGTAATGAGACTTTTTTGTTCTTATTTTGTACATTTTATTGAACCAGTTTGGTCACCTATTATAATATGTTAGCACATACAAATCGGTTTTTTGAAATTACTATCACTGTTGTTGTTTAAATGAACTAGAGTGTATATAATTGCAACTAGGGGAAATCTTGATTGTAAATACTATAACACGTTAGCTCATTGTTTGTCATCGGTACTAAAAAAGTAAAAAAATAACAGTTCAAAACCTCAATACTTTTTATACAGTACGTTCATAAATAATAGCACATTTGCTAATCTGTAAATTAATAATTCATAAAATTTTAACAGGGCATGCTATAATTTTCATCTCTTTGTGTAAACTTTATTAATATGTTCTCTTTTCAAAATTGAGCTCATTTTACACAAAACTCTCAGGAATTACAAATACCGTTATCAAAATTGCTTACATTTATATATTTAGCATATTTAAGCGTTCAAATTGTATAGCACAAATGCAAAAAATTCTTTGTATAAAAAACTACAGTTTTAAAACAACATATTGCATTCAGTTTTATTAAAAATATTAGTTATAAGCAAAATGCCACGCGAAAAAGTACTTAGCGAATTTGAAAAAGGTCAAATTTTAACATTGACAGAAATTGGTGCGTCGAAAGCTGAAATTGCAATTCAAATCTGCAGAAGTCGAAAGGTTGTTTATAATTATTTGGCAAATATTGAAAATTGTGGCAAAAAAAAAGCAGTGGTAGAAAAAAAAAGTTGAATGAACGCGAGCGCAGTCTTATTCTAAGGACAGCAAGCAACAGTACCAAAAGCTGTAACCAACTTGCTGCATGCGTTTCCAACAAAGTGTGCAAAACGACCATTTGGAATGTTCTAAACTCTTCCAAACATATTCAAAGACAGAGAATGAAAAAAGCTCCTCGCCTTTTGAAACGTCATATCAATGCACGTTTGGAGTTTTGCAAAAATAATATGAATACAAATTGGTCAAATGTAAGTTATTTAACACCTTTGAGTTATAAAATGGTTAACTTATTTATTTCTTTTTAAAGATAATTTTTTCAGATGAAAAAATTTAATTTAGATGGCCCTGACGGCAATAATAGTTACTGGCGTGACTTACGAAAAGAACCCCAATGTTTCTCACGAAGAAACTTTGGTGGTGGTTCTGTTATGATTTGGGGTGCATTTACTGAAGAATGCTGTTTGGAGTTGCAAATCGTACCAACCAAAATGAATAGTGAAAAATATTGTGAATTGCTTAAGTGCAGTTTATTGCCATTTTTACATAATAATATAAATAAGAAATATATTTTCCAGCAAGACAATGCAGCCTGCCATGCCAGCAAATTTACAAAAGAATGGTTAAGCTCAAATAATGTCGATGTTTTGGAATGGCCTTCTTGCTCTCCAGATATGAACCCTATAGAAAACATATGGGGAATTCTCGTCAGGAGAATTTACGCTGGCAATCGTCAATTCATGAGTGTTAATGAGCTCAAAAATTCAATTTTCAAGAAATGGGAGGCACTGGATCAGGCTCTTCTGAAAAAATTAACAAGTTCTATGAAAAAAAGAATATTTAATTGCATTAAATCGAAAGGTGGTCTAATAAATTATTAAAAGGTTTTCTTTTATTGTTTTTGTTAAATAAATAAATGTAGTTGTTGTTTAGTCTTTGTTATACAAAGAATTTTTTGCATTTGTGCTATACAATTTGAACGCTTAGATATGCTAAATATATAAATGTAAGCAATTTTGATAACGGTATTTGTAATTCCTGAGAGTTTTGTGTAAAATGAGCTCAATTTTGAAAAGAGAACATATTAATAAAGTTTACACAAAGAGATGAAAATTATAGCATGCCCTGTTAAAATTTTATGAATTATTAATTTACAGATTAGCAAATGTGCTATTATTTATGAACGTACTGTATATGTAAAATATTTTTTGATTAAAGATATCAAACTACATACATACGATATTAATCTACATACATACATACGTATTCAACAAATTTACCAAATGAAGTATTGTGTCACGATTTATAAACTCCCCAGCAGACGATTACAAGGGCATAAACTTGTATTGCTAGTAGGTTAATCGCTTAAATTTTACTAGCGTCAGAAAGTGTACTTTCAACCATGGCGAAATAATACAGGTGAACGCACGGGCGAAAGAGCTCATCAGCTGTATACGTTGTAGTTGTCAAGGCGAATTGTGCTTGTTTATGAATGTTGTCAAAAATAAATTATTTATTAAACAAAATTGTAATGTGTTTTGATTTCTCGAAAATAAAATATTTAAAAAATTTGTTCGAAACAGAATCACATTTAAAAAATTTTTATTTTAAGAAAATTAGAAATGGAACGCGGAGGAAGTCAAGGGCACTGCAAGTCGTAAATAATTTTGTCGACGCACAATTTGGGATTTTTTTTATGTCTCCCTACACGAAGGGCATTTATCGTTTTTGTCAAACCAATCCAAAATACAGCTCCAACGAAACAAGTGGCCAGAAGGCGTTAGACTAGTATTATTACGTGTGTCCTAGCACAATATACAATGGGGAACATTTCGTTCATTTTCTATTTTTCTCGTAAATGTCTGCTTATGAAGTAATCGTTTAGGAAATCCTTCAGGTTCAAAACGTTTTCTCTTGTGTTCCTTCCAAGTTTCGTATGCTGCTATAGAAAGAAAGTTTCGTATGCTGCTGTAGAAAAGTAACAATACACAATATCTTATTGCCATATAAGGAGAATTCTGGCTGTAACCAATGTCGAATAAGAACATAATTGATGCCAGTAGCTCGTTTAGAAATTTTACAATTTTCCGCACGTAGATATAATAAAGGCTTTTATGTAGGTGGGTGAGCATCGCTGAAACTGTTTTTAGTTTCTTTTTTGTTTCCGGTACTATTTCATCGTGCTCTTCAATTTATTTTCTCCAGTTTTTTTAAGACCTTTAGATATAATGCAAGCCTACACGTTGCGACATGTTGTACAACTTTGCTAGTAATAAAGTTGGGTGTTTTGTCTATAAATTATGCAACTTGCATACAATCGACAGGCACAACTTTATTTTATATAGAAGCCATTACAGTAAAGATGTAATCCGATATTGTTTCGTATGTTGTAATCGATGAAGTGTTTGAGCAAGAAGAAAAAGGATGCAAACAAAAGTTAAGAACAAAAAGAAAGTGGTCAAAGAATTGGTTAATAAAAAAGAAAATAATATTCTAACAACAAACTTTTAAAAACCTTGCACGCTTTCACCTAAATCCTCCATTCATATATTAATTTATAGATTACTTTTGCGCTGTGTTTTGCTATGTTGTCACTACGAAAATGAAAATAAAATAGAATAATGTTGTGCGACATGTCCACTAACGTTGCCAAAAAATCAAAACTTTTTGACCTTTCGTACAATTAACACGCAACATCATACAACTACACCACAAATATTGCAATCTGTTGTACATCTTTCTCAAGTTGTACAACAGGTCGCAACATGCATTTCTTGCATAATGCCTCACCGCCGAATTCTGGTAAAAAAAAAAATAAAAAAATACTTGTCTAATTTTTTTAAATTTCTTATGTTTGTTTTTTTTAATTTTTTCTTTTGACAACATACATAAATTTTGTAGCAACAAATTCCCTGTTGTTTTTTGTGTTGTTGCATTGTTGTAGCCGTGCAATCACCTGTATTAATTCGCCTTGCTTTCAACAACAACAGTATTTTAAACGTCTTTTTTTCCAAAGAAAGCAAAAAAATAAATTATTTTCTATTAAAAATTAGTGAAAAATTGGTGAAAAAAAAATAACGGAAAGAAACAAAATCGCTGTTTATATTTAGCAAGGATATTCCTATCCACTTGCCCGGGGTTCGGGCGGTTACAGAGCTGTGTTCGGATTCTAAACAGATACTGAAAACTGTGCAAAGAATTAAAAAGGAATGATTCTAACCTCCTTTACTCCAATAAAAAGTATGTATTATCCTGGTATCTAGGCAAGTATCTTAATGGTAAAAAGAGCCAACATAAAATGTGAATACCTGGAGCTAAAAAAAAACGCCGCTGATTATTTTACGAAAAGAAAATCAATTAGAATTTACTAGAGAGATGTGACATGGGACATTTAAATAAGAACTCATGTTAATAATTCGCGTACTGCGGTCTTTAATGATAAAAAAATAATATTTTAGTTGGCTAAAATTGATATTTTAGCGACACGGAAAAATAGCACCAGGAAGAGTGGATTTGTGATTTATGGAGCCATTACAGTTTACGACAAAATCGATCTAGAATTTCAAAGTGTAAAAATAATAGTGGCCTTTCCGCAGGTAGTAAAATTATAATTGTCACTTGAAAAAAATTAAAAAGAAATGGCTTCCAAAAACAGACATTTAAGTGGTCTCATCATCCTTCCGAGGATGTTAATAAAATATATTCAGCTGATGAACTGGAATTACATGATAAAATATTGTGTCATGCTAAATATGAAATGATGTCTAGCCATCAATTCTAAAAGACGTTTAAAGATATTTTGAAGATTATTTTGCACATAATTTTACTTTTTTATAACAATTTTGTTTAATCGCTATGGTCAAGTCAAACAAAATGCATCTTTTTTTATTTCGTTAGATGTTAAAAAAATAAAAAACCTGGAATTATCGAAAATCACTTTGTGAAACATCGTTAGTATAATTTGCAAAAATGTTAAACAGGTTATTAGAACGGTATTTGAAGTCTGCTACTCCTTAGCAACAAAGAAGTAACACTTTCATAAAATTTTGTTTTAGTTTGCGGTTATTACCCTTTCTAATTTTGTGGTCAGCCTCGAAACTCTTTAAATAAAGACATACGTATGCATGTATGTATTCAATAGCGAATAGCAAGAAATCTTCTTTTTTGCAAAATAAAACATGTATCCAGAAAATCATCAAGAAGAGCAAGAAACATGCAGATTATTTATTGTTTAAAAACACCCCGTCTAACAACAAAAAAAAAACATTCTATAATAAAAAAATATGATAAAACAATATTCGGCTATGCCAAATCTTATATACCCTTCACCATGTATGTAAATATAGTTTAATGAAATAACTCCCATCAAAAAAGCAAATATTGGGGTGATAAAAAATTGAAAAATATGAAAAAAAATTTAAGCACTATGTATACATAGTTTTACATAATAAGGACATCGGCTCTTATTGGGTTAAGAATTTTAAAAAAATTTTAGTATTTCTTGAAAGATCTCTTTAAAAGCTTTTAAATGTTACCCATACTGACATTTAAAAAACTTTTGAAAATTTCGAAAAAATGGGGAAGCCCCAATTTTTTTACTTGATGTTTTCCTTATCTTTGAATTTTCTATCTCTATATTTTTGATTGATGTTACTTCATTGTTCCAAATGATACGGAAAAGTTAGAGGCGGGCGTGGTGTTGGCCTACTGCCTCTAGGGACATGAACCGATTTTGCTGATTTTCAATAGCAACATAAATAAAAATCAACAAAAACTTATATTATTTAAACAAAAAATGTTAAAAAGAAGGCGTAAAAATAAAATAGATCAGGATCTTAATGACATTTTAAGAAGTTTAAGTAAATTTGTTAAAGTAGCAAGCAGAGAATGTAGGAATAGGTATTATGTCAAGATTTAAGCAAGTTTGGAAATGATCCGAAAGAAATTTGGAGATTCATTAACAATAGTCTTGGTCGTTTAAGAAGTAATGAACTAAATCTTATAGATTATCAGGGACTAAGAGTAGATGCAGACCTAGCTAAAGCCTATTATTTTAATAATTATTTTATAAAATTTGTAGTAAGTCTTAAGGAACGAATTAAAATTAAACAGGGTGAAATATTTAATTTATTAGAAACTGTTATTAGTATACATTACCGTTTTAAATTAGAAAAAGTAACTATAAATATCTTATATTATTTATACTTACTTTGTCTAAATTAAAAGATAACAAAAGTCCTAGTTGGGATAATATATCACCTAAGTTTATTAAGAAATGTGCATATGAACTTGCGCCAATTTTAGCTAAAATCTTCAATAAAATGTTAGAATCCTCTGTCTATCCTGATATTCTTAATATTCAAAAACCAATTCCGATACCAGAAGATGTAATAATTATTCAATAGAAAAATATCGTCCAGTTTCTGTACGTTCTGCAATTGATGCACTTTTTGAAGCTTTTATCTTTTGTAGAAGAATTCAACATATTATATGAATTCCAGTTTGGTTTAAGAAAAGGGTAGTGTTCTGGATGCTTTTTCTGAATTGCGCTGCGCAAATGAAATGAGATGCAAAAGAAAATTGGTATACTGTTAGACTTTCGTAATCGCAATTTATTTCAAATCGTGGCAACGCTGCTCAAATAAAAGTTAAATTAAAAATTAATAGTTTGTGTGTTAGCTATGAAAATTGTTTATAAAATTTATTTGAGAAATTCTGTAAGAAAAAAAAAAATAATAAAAATGGATTCTATAAGGACGAAGGCCGCTGCATATTAATATGTAAATTTATTTTCTATTAATAAATAAAAGTAAAACAAATAAATAAAAATGGATTCTGTGGCACTGTGGTTCCACAAAGAAGAAGGGCATGAGCAAAACGAAATGATACAGAGAAGATTGCTTAGAAGCAAATCCGATATTCTAAGCTTAAATAAAAAAGGTAATTTATTTTTATGCTTGCGAAAAATAAACGTTAACTTATGCACAATATTTCTTTTCTCAGCTGTATACAAAATTTTAGATTAAATAAGGATCATTTTTATATGTCTCAAATAATATTAGCTCGGAATGCGATACTATGAAATTAAGTGCCGTTCCGATAATTATCAAATAAGCGGCTGCGTTAAAATTTCTTGGTCAAGGTGGCTACCAACACCAAATTGGTCAAGATCATTTCCTCGGAATATTTCAGCTAGCTATGACGCGATGTTTGGAGGAAGTGTGCATAGCAATTGAAAAGATTCTATGTCCTAAGCACATTCAATTTGAAATCTCCGAAGACGAAAAAGTAATATTCTTGGTGTGATTAGAATAGAAGATGGTACACACATTCAGATGATATGACACAGTGAAAATGAACACTTATATCTTAATAGGAAGCTTAAGCATGGCATGAATGTTATGGTTGTAAGTAATCTTTTGTTTGTTAAAAATAACATTTTTATTAAGGGTTTGTTTTAGATATGTGACAAAAAATGATAATTAGAGCTGTCGATTGTAGGTATGGAGGGGAAAGTCACGATTCCCATTCGTGGAATCTCTCCAATGAAATACAAATACTGAAAACAAAGTTCGACAGTGGAATAAACGGAACTTGGATCCTTGGTAAGTATTTTTTTCTTCTTATTGTAATACTTTTATAATTTGACAACTTTTTATGCGACTCAGGATGTCCATTAGAAAAATGGATCTTAACGCCATATCGAAATGCTGCAGAGGCTGCCGAATGAAAAGTTCAGTAAAGCCAGATCATTAATTAAAAGAGTACTTGGTGTAATGAAGGGATGATTTCGGTGTTTGCTAGCGGTCCAAGGTGGTACGCATTATGTATGTTTGTTGCGCGTTGCACAATATTTGCTGCAAGTTTGACATTAAACTGCCAACGGAGAAAATAGTTGACACCGAAGATCGAAGCAACAATTAACAAACATCGCTAGAAATATTAGAGATGAAATAGAAAACAATATGATTTAAATTTATGTAACTTTTTTGTTTAAAAAACTATTTTCATTATTTTTAACTACTAGATAGGTAAAACGGTTTTTAATATTTTAAAACACAAAATCACTGCATTGATAAAAAAACTTACAGTCTAATATAAAAAATAAAAACAAAAGATAAAAACGCTCTTTATTGCATAACTTATCACTTGGCAGTTTTTTGCGAATTAATATTAACCAAGAACAAAAATACTACATACAGGTACATATATCACATTAGTTTCATTTTTTGCTCTTCAATATCTAGCGTCATATTCTTTAACTTAAGTTTTTGTTTTAGCAAATTTCTCTTTTCGATTGCATTTTCTTCTTCAAATTCAAATTTTTGTCTTGCCAGATCCAATTTCTTTTCTCTTATTTCAAAATCCTTTCTCTGATATCGACTTAAACTTTTCATATTTTCATTTTTTTGCTTTAATGAAGCCAATTTGATTTTCAACTTGTTTTTAAGCAGACTTTCGCTATCATAGAAGCTTACTGATCGTGAATGTTTTTTTTGATTACGTTCACAGCTTTGGAAACGTACATTTGTTGCCTCCTCCGAATTAACTATTGCTTCCGTAGCTAATTCTTGTAACGGCACTTCGTCTAAGTGGTCCATCACTGCAATGTGATCGCCATTCTTTTCAAAATTTTAAGCAGTTGTTGCCTCGAAGGAAAGTGCACCCGGTAATCCATTTACGTAATCCGTCATGTTTAACAATTTCGGCACTTGCTCATCTAAGGGTGTCAATTGATTATATATTGATGGGACACCGCCAGTGCCGCCAATGTCGGCTTTATTTCGTCTAAGCTTCTGTTTGATGTGTACTTTAAAATCGGTCCAAACCTATTAAAATTAAAGTTGAAGTCAAATACATATTTTTGAACTGATTTATAAATTTCATAACTTTTTCCATCCTGCAGATTTCCTAATATGTGGTCCATTGATATTTAATTCTTTAGTTAACGTTTGCCATACTTTGTGGCCAACTGAAGTGCATTTGGTGTTTTCAAATGGCCTGTTGCCAATTGGCTGTGCTTATTCATAAATTCTATAATTTTTTCAAATTGACGCGGTTTGGTGGTCTTAGTGCTTGCTTCCGTGCGATTAAAAAAGAACTTTGCGAATATCGCGATACAGAATAGCAATTGTTTGTATTTATGTATTTTCGCATCGATTGATTTCCTCAATGCAATTCAGAATAAGCCTCCTAAGATTGCAGTTTTAAGCGTATTGATATAAAGGGCCTGTTCGTAAATGCATCACTGCACTGCAAAATAGATTATTCTGCACTGCCACTGCTAATCAAATGTTTGGTATGCTTTGTTTTGCTCTCCTTAGTGTGCATTTACGAAGAAAGAAATACTGTGAAAATGGAAAAACTAATAATT
Organism: Cistogaster globosa; assembly: GCA_937654795.1. Classification (NCBI taxonomy): domain Eukaryota; kingdom Metazoa; phylum Arthropoda; class Insecta; order Diptera; family Tachinidae; genus Cistogaster; species Cistogaster globosa. Next base: position 57,437,746 of record OW569405.1, read on the forward strand.
AACTCGATTTGTGAACTACACGATACATAAAATGATAAGAATTTGTATAAAAATAATAAAAATATTAAACAAATAAATAATAATAACTAAACAAAATTTATACTCACGTTTATTGCATCAGCATTTTTGCATTTACAAACGTACTGCGCCTCATATTCAGTGCAGTAATGCGTTTACGAATAGGCCCATATTTGAAATTGCTTAGATGTTGGCTTTAGCTTTTAATGCTTTTCAAAGTTATTTAACGAATAGGTAACAATACGTTAAAATTAACGAATGTAGTAGTTCCCTTGGCCCCGTAAACTTTTATGTTTGCTGATGATGTTTGTTTATTTTATCCCTACAAGGATGATTTAGTATTGCGAACACATACTGAAAGAGATATTGCCTTGGTTTCTGAGTTTGCTCATTTAATCGACTTGTACTTTATCCTGACAAGAAAAAACTGATTCGTTTTAGGCTAACTCATCTCGTTGGAGAGCCTTTAGAAGAAACAAACTTAATTAAATATCTTGAAGTCACAATGCATAGCAATCTTGAATGGGACTTACACATAACAGAACTAAAAATGAAAATTTCTCAATGAGTTGAAATCTTATATAAGTTTGAAACAAATTTAATGTATGAATTAAATTGATGATATATCAAGCTCTAATACAATCGCATTTAAGTTATATGAGCGTTGTGTTGTAAAGTCTCTTCCATGCATGCAAAATAAAGCATTTAAAATAGTTTTTAATTTAACAATATCTCTGTATAGAGAAATTCGTAAAACAATATTACTAATTAGGGGGCTGTATGAATATCACGTTTTGAAGTACGTATTTAGGTCGATACATAATGTTGGCCATCGAACTGTATCTTCTGTTCAAAATCAATCACATTCCAATTTGAGAAATGCAAATAAATTACAAATTCCAAGGTCTACATTTTGACAACATTGGTAGTATAAATTATAATAATTTACTCTTGGATCCGAAAATGATTAATAGAATTTCAATATTTAAGACTAAATGTAAAGACCATTTGTATGGAAATTTTTAAACGCTTTTGTAATTTAAACTCACAATAAAAAAATTATGTTAATTTTTTACTATTTCAATTTATTTTACATTCACAACTTTATTTATTATATTTATAACTCTAAGTTTTAACATTGTACATTATAAATAAAAATACTGACGAAAAAGCCTTTAAGGTGCTGAGGCCTTTACATAAATATGTACACATAAATACTCGTATGTACAATATAGAGTTAATTAATAAATAATAAAAAAAAACTCTTGCGAAACTATGTCTGATCGATTGGCGTATTTAAACTTTCTCTAGCTGATCTAGTGCCTTGGAAAAGTTGATTTCGACACAAACACGGACGGACAGACCGGCATCGCTCAATCGACTTCGCTATGCAAAAGGACTATAAGGAAAGGAATATATATATATATATATATATATATATATATATATATATATATATATATATATATATATATACCTTATGGGATCGAAAACGGATATTGTAAAAATTACAAACGGAATGATAAACTTAGATATACCCACCCTTCACACACCACAAAAAGTGGAAAAAGGGTGTATCAAATGTAAAAAAAATCTACGACAACCGCAGAAAGGGAGGAAAATTTAGCTTAAGGCCGAAAAATCTTTACGCTTTATATTTATTGCAGTTTAAAAATCAACTTTCATATCACAAACAAGAGGTCTAAGACTTTTTTATTGTATTGTCTATTTTGCCGTTTAGATCAATATTCTTTTTTCGCAAACAACTCATTAATTACGGGAATAATATTTGCAATGAGGGCAAACAAGGCGAAATCAAACAGGTTACTGCATTAAGTTTTACGTGTATTTTGTTTTTGTGAAATCAATTTGAGTTGTCAAAAACTGCTGTCTGCTTTAAGATTTTTATTACAGCAGATAAGATATTTAATGTTTTTGTGTTATTTATAATTGAATTTAGGTTCGGATTTAGGATTTCACTAGCAAATATTTTCAATAGACTTTAAAAATGTTGCCTGCAACTAAATTTCGTCAAGTTTCCTGCAACCAGGTGCTGCCATAACATCTCCTTTTCAAGCTCAAAATCCAATTTCTAATCAACTGTCTCAATCGTTATGCTGCTACTACAGGATTTATACCCATATCAAGCTAGTAGGCCTGGTTCTTTTTTAGATTTCAGGGTTTCTGTGATTTACAGCCATTATGGTTAACTGGTGTTATACTCTTTCGAGACTTGTTTCATATTGTTGCTGGTTTTGTTATACGTTAAATATAAGCAACTAACAGCAGTAGGTGTTATTTTCGGTGCTCCAGTGTGGCATTATATGGGTAAGACTTTTCAAATCAACATGCTTTAAATTCAGCATCATACCACTCAATGGATGATACTAGAAATCGTTTTGAACTTCAGCCAACAGACAAATTAATTAGCACTGTAACAGGAGATGTACTGTCCCTTTCTAAAACCAATGATCATTCATCAACAATAGTTATTGAAATAAATAATGATAATATGACACGAGCAAGTGGCGATGGTGAAAAAATTGGTATTAATAGTGTTTGCACACCTTGCTCTTGATTTTGATTTATTAAATGCAAATAATATATTTAATGCTGATCAAAATAGCAACAAATGATATTGTTGAAATATATGATAGAACATGAGATAAGCTTGTGACAATATTTAAAAGGAATATCCATGAGGAATCTATTCAGTATGAATTTTTTTGTTGTTCATCTAAAAAGTTATTGTAAATCATCAACTTGTAATTTGGTATCACTTGATAAGGCCGACTCCAAACCCTGCAAACCGCCGAATACGAAAGAATATGTTGAATTTTCATAGATATTGTTAGAATTTCGTTTGATATACTCTCAAACAAACTTGTAGTAAAGGTTTTGTTGAAATTTTGTTCGTTTGCCAATAAGTAAATGCTGTAAAATAGTACTTTCCTTTTATCGTGTTCCAAATAAAGCGTATTGTCCAACACCAGGAGGCACTAGGGAACAATTTTTCTAAAAAAATAAAGAAAACAAATAAAAATTAGAATTTTTAATAGGCAAATGCTGTAAAATAGTACTTTTTGTGATTGATTTCATTCATGGAAGCTTTCTGTAGTTGCCTAATAAAAGGTAAAGTATTGGGCAAGAGAGATAATATGTTTCCAACACGTACAACGCTTGTTGTCGCCATCGCTGCATCCGTATATTTACTCGCCTTGATACAAACACTAAAAGTCTTTTTATAAACGAACGAAAAACGTTTCACTGTATTCAAAGCTCATAACAAACCTTGATTCACAATGGTAATGAAAAGAAATTCGAAAACTAGGAAAAGTAAGTCATAGTAACGCTAATATTAGGACTCATGCCGTTGATATAAACACATTAAACTCTAAATTTGCAAATTTTTATAAAAACTTTGATTTAAATACAATCAAACAAATATCCAAATTAATCCACTTTACTTGGGAAAATGTATTTGAAGCATTTTCCCATATCAAATCTAAAGCTGTTGCTTATAATGATTTTTTAATTTTATTTTTTTTATAAAGAGAAGTAGCACTTCAGGCATTATTACCTATTTAGTTATTTTTGTAACCGAGCTACATTCTTTAGGAAAGGGATAGATGATAGATAGGACAGGTGGTGAAAAGAGAAAGATAGAATATGCTACGAAGAAGTACCGACGAAGGAGGCTGTACGTTTTAATGTTAATTCTGAATATGTAATTATACCATTAAACAGAAAAAAACAATTTTATTTTTTGATTGCGGCAGGGGTTGAACTAAGTTTGAAGTCAACGTGCTTACCACTTTGACTACGTCATTTAACTTATTTCTTTATATAAATTTTTTATACACATGCGTTACAACATAATCATCTAGAAATCTAGAAGTTTCTGTCGATATGAAAAAGTAAGAATCGAAAAGTTCTCAACTTTTTTTCATGTTCGTTAAATAGAAAACACTTTCGATAAAGAATTCATGTAGCTACAGTTCGCCTTGTGATCAAAATTTGACCAAGTTTATTATTGAACACTCTTTTCTTTGTTTATTCTTTGTACACACTAATGTTTTTAATATACATATATTTGTATTTTTTGCTTGTGTAGTGGTAGCAATTTAAAGGGTCATTTATTTTTTCAATACTGAAGCGAACCAAATGAGATGAAGACGCCCAACTAAAGCTCGACAATACCTACAAAAATATTAAAGAAAACCAATTAACAAACAGAGAAGAAAAAGGAGCAAGAAGTTTTTTGTTTGACTATTAATAAGTATATACATACATAAATTAAAGCGAAAAATGTATTATATTCCATTAAAAAAAAAACATTAAAAAATTAATTTATCTACACATTATTTTCTGCATTATAGTTTGAAACATTAATATTTTAACTGGTTAAAATGAGCTGTTTACGCACAAGAAATTAAAATTGAAAGAAAATTTAAGCCTAATTGAAGCGAAGCTTTCAGATTGGTCCGATTAAAAAAAATCATGTCATAGTTCGTGATAACCAACCAGAGAGTGTGCTTTAAGTAAGAATGTATTAATGTTTTTACGTCCGAAAAAACGTTTACCTCTTGGCGAAATAAATACAAGGTGGTCGCAATGGCCAATTCGTTCATTTTCGCCGTTGTAGAGCACCACGTTGATTTACAAAACAGCTGACTACGCAAAAGGAAGCCGAATTTAATTCATCCATCATCATTTGTTACATTAAATGAAGTTGTACCCAGTTGGTTTCTTTATCCTGTATATGCAGCAATACATCACATTTAATTTTTTGGTTTTAAAATTTAATTTTATAAAATTTTTAACTTTTTACATTTTCAAATTATTTTAATTTTTTTTTTTTTTAATTAATTTTTTTAAATTTTGACAACAACGCCGAACATAAACAAAAAACGGCTGGGCTATTAAGACCACCTGGTAAATTTTTTCGCCATGGTTTGCCTTAAATAAATAATTATTCAAAAGTTTAAACTGTCATATTGTTTTACATCAAAAACAAACACATAAATATTGAATATTAAATTATTGAATTATTGAAAAGCTGGATGCATATTTTTATGATTGTTATAGTTAAAAACTTTTAATAATTAGTAACAGATTTTTATGATTGTCTTAAAATGTTTAAAGTGTACTTATTTCTTTGCCTTGTGCAACACTGATTTTTCCATTGTTGCTTTACGTTCATTAAATCTAATGGCAGGATTTTGTTTTCTATACTTTTTTTTTCGGGGTACGACTAGTATTTAAAATATATAGAATATTTCGCGCATGGAAGATAATCTGTCTCAAATGGAAGATTATGTTATAAAAAATTAAGAATTTTGTACTAAAGTACTCGTATAAAGAAAGAAACATCTGTGGTTATTATTATTATTTCCGCCGAAACTGCTGTAAATTTTGCCTTGGGAAAATTAAAATAAGTCGTATCATAACCGATTTCTGATATGATTGGTTATGCGATCAGATGTTGTTACAAAAAGAATTTTTTAGGTTACAAAAATTGTGGGTTTCGTTGTTCTTCAAAAACCTAACAGGAGTTCCTCACGTGCATTGATATTGTTAAAAAAATATATTTCCCTTACTGTTCTGTAATTAATTTTACTTTAAAGTACAAAATCTTGTAACTAAAAACTACAAATGAAATGTGTAATTATAAGATTTTGTTCTCTCATTTAGGTTAAGTTTCGTTTACAACTTTTATACAATAAAAGCCACACAAAATCGAGCCTTCTTTTGTTAACTTATTTAATACTTTGACTTTTGACCAGCTCAAAATTGATGCAAGATTAAGTCATTTAGTTTGGTTGGCTAATACGATAATATCCAAAATGAAAAATGTAGTGGTATTGGTGGAAAAATAAAGTTTTACTGGGAGAAAACGTGAGTTATTTAAAAGAAATACTAATATTATTACGTTAGGTATGCAGTATAAATAAAAAAATGTTTGCGCACGATAAATTTATCAAAATTGAGCTTAAATTAATTCTGCAGAAGCTGAGTAAACAACACAATTGTTCTACTGCTTTCTACTTTAAGCAACTATTCTCTCAATTTCTGTAAACAATTAAATGTGTTCTTTAAATTGTTTTTTTTTTTCTTTTCTATTAAATTAATACATGATATTACGAAAAGAATCAACAGCCTCTTCAATAGTTAATATTCCCTCTTTCCTTAATTAATTATGTATAAACATAAGGATTTTTAATCATAAAAAACCGTTCGCATTACATCTTTAAATTTTGTTTAATGCACCCTGGAAAATGTGAAAACATCCTTTTGGCAATAGATTTCGTTCCTGTTTCAGTAAAGCCTAAGCAAAAGAGGTTTATAATGTGATAGACAAAACAGAAGTACATTAAAGTACGTACAAGTTTTCAAGAAGTAAAACATTGGAACGGAAACAGGCAGTACCTTTTGAAATATTACAATGCAGCATCCATAAAAAAATCAGACAATTGTTGGAGCAATAATTCTGGCAAAAAAGCCATCTTCAAAACAGACAAATCTAAAATCATATTTCTTTAGGACTGTTATTATACATTAATAATATTATACTAGATTCAACAAGAAAATTCAGCAGTTATGTGGTCACCCTTTATTTTTTTATTTTTTTTATTGTTGGCACAGACTTGTTTAAATTCTAAGCGTTAGTTTATAACTGTTCAAAAGAATGGCCATATACATCATATTACACCCATTAGGAAACACCTTAATTTCTAAATTTAAATATTTAGACTTTTTTTATACTTGATATAGTAATTGATATTCTGTCTAATTTTAAAGAGTTTGTCTGTAACGGTTTCAAACATAGGACCACGTAGGAACACTCTTTAATATCTTATTTCAAGTTTACTACTTGTTATACCGGACTTAGCGATAAAGGTTCTGTGCAAATTTCAGCTGTTTTTCTATAACAGTTCAAAAATTTGGCCAGATACATTAACTTACATCCACTATTGAGATAACCTTTAATTTCCAAACACAAATTTTATACTTGTTATTATAGCAGGCTTAGCAATAAAGGTTCTTCGTGAATATCAACTATCTAGCTATAACGGTTCAAGAGTTTGGTCAAATACATTAAATTACATTAACTATTGGTTTAGCCTTTAATTTATAATTTTGAATGTTTATACTTTATAACGTTCATAGTAATCGACATCCTGTCCAATTTTTAAGCGTTTGTCTATAACGGTTAAAAAAATAGCCGCATATAAGTCAATTTACGTCACCTATGTGGACACCCATTAATTTTTAGATATATTTTTGTATTCTTTTTTTTTCTATTGGAAGCTATAGTAATACGCATTTTTTTAATTTTAAAGAAGTGCGCTTTACGGTTCATAATACACTTAAAATACATGTATGTTGTATGGAGACACCCTTTAATTTTTAAGAATATTTTATGAATAAAATAAGAAAAATTTTTACAGTCGGTTAAGAAATAACTGAGTTCTGCAGGCTCAAACATAAAAAAGCACCATTCATTCGAATTGATAACCTCCTTCTTTTTTTGAACTCGGTTAAAAAAGACAACACAAATTGCAGCAGAGTACTGAAAGAAATGTTGTTAAATTTTTCAAAAGCTTGTTTTGTGATAATTTTTCAGTGAAAACTTCTGAAACACAATTTTAAAATGTTAAACTTTTTAAAATAGAAATAATGTTTTGAAGTAAAATTGGCAAAGTTTGTAATACTATCGCGACAGGGTTCAAAGGTGAAATTTCCATATTCTATTTTTTGTATTTCTGAACACACACAGAAAAAAGATTGTGAAAAAATCTTTTGAAATTATTAAAAATTGACCACTATCATTATATTAATTAATTTATTCCTAAAAATCTGTAATCTTGATATAAGTTCTATATTAAGAACAAAAGAATTATATTTGTAATAAATAGTCGATCGCAAAAACCGTTGAGAAAGTTAACCCGATCGATTTATGTAGTTACTGTTATCATTTCTGTTATTTGGAAGAAGCAACAAAATTATTTCAGCACATTAATACGGATACTCAAACATTGGTAGTAAGAATTAAAAAATCAGTTATGTTACTTCTAAAAACGAAAGCTCTTTTGACATTGTAAATAAAAATAAAAAATTAATTTATACACAAAAAAACAGAAATAAAACAAAAAAAAAAAAACAAAGAATAAAACGATATTACAGATAAAAAAATCTCAAGGAACTGATGAAACAGGGAACAAATTAACCAAGTTTGTTAAAAGGTAGGTCCAACTTGAGTGAAAAAATTATTTCAAATAATAATAATTTTAAAGCATTTTGTTTAGTTAACATTTCCGAATGGAATGAAAAATGGAAGAAGTTTGGAAAAACAAAAAATCTTAAATAAATTTTTAAATAAATTTTTATACCAAACATAAAGTATTTTATTTAATTCACAATAATTTTTCCTGGTGACTGCCTTCTTTCTCGAATCATTTTTTAAAATAGTTATGAGTACCATATTCATTCAGTCATTTCAACTGAATTTCAGATAATACTCACAACCGACAAAATTCGATTGGCAACAAATCCGGTTATCACAACGAATCTCTTTTCTCTGTGCATGTGTTATTACTTAGATTCTCCTTCATTTTTACACAATCAAAACAAAACGAAGTTTAGAAATATTATTTTTATGTTTAGGAATGTATTTTCTCTCTTTCTCTTACTGATGCCACAATTAAAAATTAAATCAAATATGTTTTGGTATTAAAGCGCAATTAAAATTTCAACGTGACTTTTATAAGACAGTTTTCTAAAATATTTTTTAAGGTATTTTTACTTTAATTTAAAAAAAAAAAAAAACGTTGATTCTAGTTAATTCACGTTTTCAAATGAATTTAATTTTCGTGATAAAGTGTTGATCTAATACGAATAAATATTATTAACAAAATAATAAAATTTTTTATTACCGATACACACACAAGCAACACTTTTAAATCAAAAATATTTTTCATTTGAAATTGTTTTCAATGCTAATAAAAAAGCTATTGCAGTTATTTATTGTTAATTGTTCCCAAACATTGCTTTATTTATACACCTGACAACAACTTCTCATAGTTTTGGACTAGTCTCCTTTCAGTTATTTTCTTTTGAGGGCATTGATCCTGGGCTTTAAGATATGAATTTTAAGTAACATAAAATAATTTTTGGAGATTAAAAAAAATATATGTATAACAAATACGGAGAGCTATTACTAAAGAACACAATAGAACAGCACAGAACAAATATATCTTGAGTATAGTTTTGATCTTTGTATTGAATAAAATTCTACCAAAGCATTCAGTAACTGCGCAAATATATCGTGAACAATTTTCGTTCTTTACACCTGAGGAAACTTATTCAGTTTTTCTCAAGTTTAAAACTAAATTGCAAAAATAAACATGCCGTCAATATTTTATTGTTCAACTGTCAGACTTCACTTACCTTCATTGGTTGGACCACAATAAACATGGAACACAAAAATATATGAACTTCTTCGCAAGTTCGATGGCATTCGAAAACTGCGTTTCCCTTTCTGTGTAAACAGACCACATTTGTTACCCTTGATTAAATTCTTAAGGAACTGCTATTGTGAAAAAAGTGTAAACAATAAAGTATTAAATACATTTTAAATGAAATCTGGAAAAGTTTTCTTTAATATATTTTATTTACTTTTTGAATTGTTAAAAAATTACAACGATCTGGTAACATGATAAATCATTTGATTTCTTAGTTGAAACAGTTTAATTGCTATTTACAGTGCATAATTTTAGTAAAATAATATCGCTGAAATACGACTCTGAGCACGTACTGTTCAGTCAACTGCATTTATACAAATACACATTCATTCATGCCTATGAAAATATATATTTTATATTTTATATACATATATACACATATATAATAAATTATTCTTGCAATTAAACCGACTTCAAAAGAGACAAACATAAAATCATGTTTATAATTGATAAAGAAAACATTGTTATTATCCTACATGTGGGATAGCATTTTAAACGCAGCATAGTCGATTGTACATTTTAGATATGAATTTATCTTTTTCAAACTCCAGTTCTCTTTTTTCACTGTCTTTTAATTCTTTTATGTCCTGTGTTTTGAAAAGAGACAACCTTTTGTAACTTCTATAATAGGCAGAAATCAGTTAAACCGTAGAGCTGTTTGTAAAAGGAGCTGTTTGTTTAAATTCCAAGTATATGGCTATGACGTTAAACAAAATACTTCACCTACGGGGACTACGTTTATTTTTTTGGATACGACTTTTAATTTAAAATTATAATTATTCATAATTGTTATTAAAGCGAACACATTTTGTGTAAATTTCATTAAACTACATTGTCTTTATTTCTTGTACTAGTTATTATCGCCAATGTAATATTTCCGATGTTTAAATTTCGCTTTTCAATCTAAAACGATTTTCTAAACGATTTAAAAGGTGCGGCATACATTTAATTTTATAAGCTACAGAGACACCCTTTTATTGCTAATGTCATAGATAATACATATCAAGCACCTGTGTACATATAGAGGTGAAGCCACATCTGTAAGTGAATTTACCTTACCTACACATATAGCCTTTCTTTACGGTTTTTTGTACTTGTTATTATGGGCGTAGTAATATTCGCTGTTAGGATTTCAAGATTTTATCTTTAAGGCTTCAAAAGATAATGTCATGTAGACCAAATTTAATTAACTATAGTTACACCCTTTTATTTGAACCTTTATACTTGTTTTGTAGCGGACATGGTATACATAGTACAGTTTAAGTTCTGTGTAAATATCCAGTATCTCCCTATAACTATTCAGCAGATACAACCATAAAAAAATGTCACTCAATTTTTTTATATTTATTTTTGCCGACACGTAAAACAAATATTTATCCATTAGTAGCAGCGGTGGCCATACCGAAGGTTTGTACGAAGCAAAAACAAATGTTCAAAACGAGCTACAGAGAGAACAACAAAGAAATGCTTTAAGTTGTGTGTGAACATCGCTTAACCAAATTAATACTGATTAGTTGGTTAAGTAGATGATTTTACAATATACCCAACCTAAGGCAGATGGATGCGAAGAACGTTGATGAAGGTTGTAGCGATTCAGAAAATACTGCCCTTCATTCTGCATATGTTTGTAAATAATTATTTTTTAAACAAATTTTAGAAATTAAAATTAAAAATGAACCATATGACGATAAAGTAAATTTTAATTTATTTATAATAGGTCTGTTCAGTAACTTTACTAGCAAATACTATCAACGAGAGAGTAAAAAAGAAAATTTCACAATTATTCACCAAAATGTAAAAAGTAAATGAACGCTTTACTAAAGAAAATTAGCAAAGAAAATTGTTGTGGCTTCGGGAATGATATGTACGGCTTAAAAAATGTACGGTATGACCATTAAATAGTACCATTTAACAGAAAATGTACTAGAGTGCATAAATGTATAAAACAAAGATCATCAAAGGCCAGCAAACTAGTAACCACACGAAAAAATTCAAAATAATACTTCAAGTAACCAAATAGCAAAAATATGTACATCAAATGTTTAAATTTTTTTAATTATAACAAGGCGAATTAATTTATAGGTAGTCTTAATAGCCCAGCTGAGTTTTGTTTATATTCGACGTTGTTGTCAAAATTTTTATATAATTTAAACATAAAAAATTTTCAAACAAATTGAAAAAGTCTGAAAATTTTTTAAAAATAATTTTCAAACCTAAAAAGAAGGAAACCAACTGGTATAACTTCATTTAAATTATAATACAAGAATGAATTAAATTTGGCTTCTTTTTGCTTTGTCAGCTATTTTTGACATCAACAACTGCGAAAATTAATGAATTCGCCATTGCGACCACCTAGTACCTGATTCGCCTGGTTCTAACAACATTCTTTTTGTAATTTAGATGTAAAAATATTTATATTAAAAATAATTTTTACACTTATGAATGTGTAAGTTAATATATCACAACTTTATATTCCCTTATTCCTTTATATTTAACTTTTTCTAGTTTTAAGGATTAGCTTAAGATTAGTATTTTACTAGGCCTACACAGTAGGTAAACGATTATAAAGTTAGAATAAGAATTGATTAACCCTACATAGTAGGTGGTTCTTAAATAAGTTATATTAATGATAATTATTGTAATGGTAGAAACAATAATAATTAAGTTAAATGAAGACAAATATTTTTTGTCTCTTATGATCATTTATTTGCAACCGTTAAATTAGTTCTTTATATTTTTGCCTTCTGTAATTAAAAATAAGAAAGTAATGTAAATTCTACCAACAACTAATTTCAAAGTCATTGAAAGTCATTCCACCCGTTAACTTTCAATTGATATATTACATTTATGTTGTTGGTATTCTTCGACCTTCAATATTTTGTTTTTTTTTTTTAATTTCTTTCTTTTCTGTTTTTGTAAAATTCTTTGTTATTGTTGTTTTGTTAATTTCTGTCTTAAAATTCCGCTACAGCAAATAAATGATCAGGGTTGAAGGAGTAATTAGAATTAGGATTTTATCATTAATAAGATTGGCTTCAACGGTTACAAACCATAGTTCGGAAGAGAGTTAAATCGTAAAATTATTTTTAAGTTAATAAAGGTTTTTTCTTTAATAATAAATATAAAGCAAACAAAAATTGTAAAACTTAAAATTTTAATGAAAGAATAAAAAATATTACTAAAAAAATCAAAGCCGTGGAAATTCAATTAAAAATAACTTGTATAACTTATTTATAAGTATACATAATAATTGTACAACTCTTCTTTAAATTGTACCGAAAAAAAGTGCATTGCATTGAATGTTTCATCACTTGTTTACTTTTAATTTAAAAAACAGTATAAACTTCTGCAAAGCTCGAAAATTCTAAACCAAATTTCTGTTGTTTTACACTTCTTTGTTGTATACTTTCATTGCTAAATTAAAGAAAAATAACAAAATAATATTATTATATTCTTTTAATTGCCAAATACTTCCATTTTCTTTCATTTAACAAAAATTGCTTTCATCAGGCATTTTTCAAGCAAATTATTTTGTAAAAAAAAGTACGAAACAGGTGTTCGGCTAATTCTTGCAATTAAAAATTTTACTAGCCTAAACTTGCAAAAATTTGTTTCTGTCTCTCTCTCGTTTTGATGCTCTTTTTCACTCTCTACTTGCAAGTTTTTTGAGTACGTAAACACGTTCTACTAACAATAAGCAACAATAAGCAACAATTATTAATAATTTTTATTTACTGAACAGACCTAATGTTCACGTTTCAAATCCTGATTTGGGAAGAAAATTAAAAAAAATATTTGAAAATTTCATTTATTCAAAAAGTACTAAGTTATTAGTCTTTTCTTTGGCTTCTGAAATGAGAGGGATATTTTTTTTTTTAAATTGAAAAAAAAATTAAAACCTTGCTCCCGTCCGAGAGACATGAAGATTTTACTTTGAGATATTTTTAAGAAAGTGGAAAGATTTTATGGAAAACAACATGTTAACACTTAATCGAAACATAAGATACTATTAATTTGGCCTTGTTTTGAATAAAAGCTTATGAGCTTTGAGAACCTGCTTTCATTTTGTTAAAATTTTGATTACTACCCCGTGTTTTATCAAAAGTTTAATTATGAAAAAATAAAAAACTAGAAACTTTTAATATCACTTTTCCCTAAACCTTATTTGATTAAAAATAAATTATTATGTTTTCCCTAAGTATTGCTCAAAAAATATGGATCATTGGTCCCGCATCGAATTACAAAGCCTTAAAAAAATATTGGTCTCATTAAGCTTTGCTGTGCTCCTTTATAAAGTATACTTTAGTAGCCAGTTATAAGAACAGGGAGTAATTACAATTCAATATTATGATTTGTTCTAGTGATTGTAGAAATTTACCGTTAATGCAATTTTTCTAAACTTTAAAAACGTAAGTGAGTGTTAACTTTAAAAAAAAAACTTTCACATTAAATTATGGAATCATCAGCGCTGTGAGCATTTCGAAAGACTCTTAGAAGAACCCACCTAGGAAGCTTTTTCTCAGCATGCCGTAAAATGGATCATGCCATGACACCTATATGACACTAAAATATGTTTTATTATCGGAGCTATAAACATAACAGCTCTCTTAGAGACAAAAAAGCTATCAAAAAAAGTATATTCTGCTTAAACTGAACCAGTTAAGTAGAAAAAAGCTCTAATTTCTGAAGGTTTTCGAATGGAAACCGTGTTTTTTTTACTTTTTATGAGCAATAAAGCTCCGCGAAATTATCTAGTAAAATTTCCTTTCTGATTCATATGCTTTGCTGGAAATTTTCGTTCTGCTTCAAGTGTGATATAATAGAAACAAAATGTATTGTTACGTCGGAATTTTTGACAATCCAAAAAAATTCTCAATAGCTTTCATCCCTACAAAATCTAATGAAGATCTCAAGAGTTGTATACGAGTAATAGTATGAATGGGCCTTAAGCCGTAACAGAACCGTTCTTACATGGCTATTGACCCACAAGGACACTTTACGCAGTGATTATTACGTTGCAAAAATAATAATTTTTGGTCTAAAGGTACAATTATGCGAACGTCCACTTAAGCTAACCTAACGGCCGTTTGTTTTTAAATATACTAAAACAATGCAAACGCTTACCGAAATTAACTGTCACGTTTCCGGAACGCTTCAACCTGTATAAAATAGGTTTTGACGGCGTTGTTACGTGACATTCGTAAGACAGTGCTGGAATTCTATGTGTTAAGTACCATTGCGGCACATTTGCCCGTCTTAGGTACTTTTGAAGTAATTGATAATAATTGTATCATTCATCAGTTTTTATCATTTTGCTTAATAAAAGTATAATAAATAAATAGTTATATTAAATACATAATAATATTTTTTAAAATAGATAATTAAAGTAGTCAATATATTGCACATATTGCAATGTAAAATATCTTTTGAAGCTAATTTAGTACTTTTTCCAACTTTACATGTACGGAACAGTGCCCGCAACTATGCCACAAGTCTCAACACTGTTCTAAACAGCTGCGGCAAATTAAAAATTATTGTGTTCGGTTTTGTAATTTAATTTTTTAGCTTTTATAGTTTTAATAAAATAATAAATCGTCAATATCCATTTTCTTTTCGGGCTTTTGAAATTAAAATTACAAACAAAATTTTAATCACACGCGAACAAATTGTGCTCCACGATGTTTTGTTTTTGTTTATTTTATTGACATGCGGCACATTTGTAAAGTTTCTATAAGTACATAAACGACCGTATGTTAAAATACGTTAAGTTTTTCTTACATCAACGTTCGCATAACGAGGCCTTTACAAAGATATTTCTAATGGTTAAAAATAACTTGAATTTAAAACCCCTGCTACAGCATTGTAATAGAAACTATGTAAAAATCATAGCCTTTGGTGTAATGATATTCTTAAAATGCATAAGGTATATAAAACACATCTTGTGCTCCAAATGATATTCTTATAAGTATCTAAGTATAGAAGATGAATACCGCTTTAATATTAAATGTTAAATTTATATTATGCCATTTTGTTCTCTCATTTCCTGAGTAAACTAATATAATCTTTATTACCAAATGTAAATAAAATCAATTAATTTAAAATTTTTCTCTTTATATTTTCCCTTATAATATTTTTTTATTTATATAACAGATACACATATGTATTTCAAATATTTTTAATATAAACGCTATGCAATATATGTATAATTATATTAGGTTTTGTAGTATACTTTTTCAAGCCAGTATTAGCGTTTAAAATAGGCATTTAAAATGGGAGCTATGTCTAATAGACCTAACATGTCGGACCTAAATTTATGTCCTTCCAAATCCAAATCATCTAAGACAGATGTCTTCGTGATGAAATAAGTGGGTCTGAAGAGGCCGCCAACGTATTTAAAAGCTTCTTATTGTGTTTAATTTATGAAATTTTGCAGCTGTTTCTGATCTTAAGTGTTTGTTGTCTCTGATTTTGTTTTCGTAGGCTTCTTTTGATAGCTCTCTAACCATTGATATTCTATTAAAGTTTAACCATGAGCTAAAATCTTATGTACCGTAGGAGTAAGTTTCTTTTCAGTGTACATTTGAGCCAAGAGTTTAAAAGTTTTTAAAATTTTAGTTTTAACCTGCAACCTTTTTATAATATAATTGTGCACCCCAGTAATTTGAGCTGTTATTTCAAATTAAAAAAAAAAAAAATACCATCGTTAGTATTTCCAAAACTCCTGCTTTGGGCAGGAAATTCATTTTGCATGTTTTTTCTTTTTAAATTCACAATCGATCAAAACGGTTTTTTCATTCTTCATTTTAAAAACATAAGGCTTTAATTTAGAAATTTGCTTTGTTATAGTTTACTGCAGATGAGATTATTGTTGAAGACTCCGTTGCGTATTGAAGAAATATCAGAGGGTGAATTTGAACTGTTGATTTCTAATGCTCACCTCTAAGCCGTAAGGAAACTACAAAAGCCATATACATATTTGCATCTGTAATAGTTGTATCATTTGTCAATATTATTTGTTCGTAAGCACTTTGATCGGATGATCCATCACATCTGGAAGTAAGCTGCATCCTTTTTAGGAAAACTTTGAATATGGCGTTTGTTTGTATAATCCACTTTGTCTTACAGTTTAATCCCTCACGAGACGTCAGTAACCTTTACAGTAAATGGCACCGGTTCTTTTTTGGCAGATGTAACATTTTTGTATCCACTCCATTCCCATTATGATTTTTTAAGAAGATTCGTAAAATGTAATGTGAAACTTAGCTTTCGCAACTTCAGAACTTGATTTATTGTAATCTTTTAAATAATGAGACATAAAAAATAAACTTTTTATGACATTTAAAAAAATTATATGCCTGAGGTATCAAACTTTAGGGGCCTAACCAGAAGCTCCCCTTTGCAATATGCGATTCATGAGATAACGAATTATGTCCAAAATAAATCCTTTTCAAAATGCTGTGGATGTTACTACTTTCTTCATATTTCAAGGAAACCTTTTAGTTTCTGTGACTAAATTTAGTTATTTATATATATTTATATTATTATCTAACTATTCAAAGTACTGTAAAGCAAATATGCTAAGAAAAAATGGTTCGGATAATTTTTTGGCGATTTTTAGATATGCTCTATTTTATTTTTAATAATCTCAAAAATATAGGGTGTCTGAAAAACTGCAACTGCCTCCAATAAACATTTTATTATTTTTTTTAATAAAAAAAGCGTACCTTTAAAATGATACTAAAAAAGTAATAATCAAACTGCAATGTTTCGAACACTTCAATTCTAAAATGTACTGTTTTTTTAGATCACCTTTTTTACTTAAAAAAAAAATAAACTATTGACTTTAACAGCTCGACCAGCAGTTATTTTTATCCAATTGAGAAACATGTTTTCTAGGTGGGATCAGTAAGAAGATTTTTGTACGATGCGTTCATTCATTTTACAAAATTTTTCCATCAAATTTTGTATTTTTGCCACGGGTTTTGCGAAAAGGAGCCACAAGTTGACAGTTGTCTTTGTAACTTCTCATCACTAAGCAAATTTAATGTACGAAAAGCATTTTATTTTGAGTCAAACTTGAAAATGTTTTAAATAAATTTAAAAGCATGAGATGAATATAATTGAGCAGAAGATAGATATCAGATTCTTAAAGCAGTTTTTTTATCTAAAAATTGAAGCATTCCTGTAGATAATTTTATGTTTTGTAGAATTAATTAAAATAAAAATATAATATAAATTTTTTTTGTTTATTTTTAACTAAGTTCCACATTTTGTTTTTGAATTGAATATTGTGTATTTTGAGCCAAATTTCTCGTATTTACACCAAAATCTGATTAAAAAAATATAGTCGTAAGAGTGATTGACAGAACAATTTTGGAGAAATTAAGAGGTTGCCTGCCAAAGGTATAACATATTTTACTTTCCAAGTTTTTTTTTTAAATCTTTCACTTTCTCAACACCAAACACCAATAACACAAAAAAGAGCACTTGGTAGTAGCTGATATTAAAAGAACAGAATCTTAAAACAATAAACAATATTAAAAAATAAATTCCAATGAAGAAATTAGGGGCGAATATGACTATAACTTTTAGTAAAATACAAATACAGATATATAAATTTAAGTCCAAACTATTAAATTGGGAATATACTTACATATGTATAATATAAAGCACAAATTAAATTAAAAAGATTAAAATCATTTTTACAATTTTCATTTTGATTTATTTTAAAATATAAACATTTTATAGGCTTCTAATTTTTATAAAGTTACACTTCCTGTTTCACCTTTTTACGCTACAGGAATCAACTAATAAAATGAAACTTTTTAAAAAATTATTTATTGTTAAACAGCATTTTTGGCCTATAATAGCGACTATCCTTTTTCCGAAAAATATCTAGAACCAAAGGAAATTAGCTGTCTTTTTATTGCAAATAATTCAGGTTGGAGGGCAGTTAATTTATTTAGGAACCTAAATTAAATTTTAACACCCATTTAGCCAATGAACGTATGTATATTCCTCTACAAATTCCAGGCCCTTTTTTATAACTATATCCCGAAATCTGTCAATAGTTAATGCAAAATGAAAGTAAGCTTAGGTAGGCGTTGGAGGTAGGATAGCGTGGCGCTACTTTTTCTTGATATTTTTATAGGTCGGGCAAAATTCTATTAAATTTTCTTTGTGTACATACATACGTACAAATATATATAACTATTTAAATTTTAAATAATGCATGCAAATATACGATTTTGTTCTACTTTTTTCATATTAAAATTCTAGATTTTTTGTCAGTTGTTTATAGCACGTAAGATAAAATTTTGGTTAACAAAAACCCACATGGCAGTACAGATATCTTTACATAATTGTAGAAATTCATTTAGCTGACTAATAATTGTGTCATGGGCAAACTATTTATTTGTAATCAAAAAAGAATTTAATTAAGCTGGTATTTCCGAAAGCAAAATGGCAAAAAGTTTAACACTGTTACCCACTAAAAAGATTTGCTCAGGTTTACAGGATAATGATAAAATACAAATTGTAAGTTTTACTTATTTTGTATGTATGTACCGGGTGCTCTAAATTCAGGTATCTGTTTAAATAATTTTTTATTTTGACACAGATAGATTTTGTTTTTGTAGGAATTAAAAATCCGCAGATCAAGAAAAAAGAGTTAACGTTTGAACAGCGTTGGTAAATAATACAAACATTTTTCCAAAGTCACTGCAGAGTTGCCTAACAGGAGACTTCTTGATTGGGTCAATAACAGAATTAGAATAACACTGAAAACATTTTTGCATATTTCTTCAATTTGACTTCGTAAGATTCAAAATTAACAACTCTAGTGATCTCGAATATGTTTGGCTTTTGGCCAGTGGGAGAAAAAGTTAACTTCCATATGAGAGTTTACGACGCATATATTTTGTTTCATATATTTTATAATTAAGCATAGATTCGTTTACATACATACGTCTACATATGTGAGTTTTACATGCGTAAAATTGAAAACTTATAAAAATAAATCAAATTTACCACTAATTAATTATTAATTAATTAATTATTGAGCAATAAAAAACTTTCGCACATGCGTCATTATCATTATCGACGCAAGCTTTACTTGTACACACATTATTTGATTACGTATCAAGAATTCTGTTACTTCAATGATATCTTCAGAGATAAAATTTAAGAATGTACGAAAATACCTGGTGAAATTGTAAACGTCCACACGTATGTGCGGGAAAATGTATAAAAATAATTATAATTGTTAAAAAAATCGATACAAGATTAGCTCTCAATTCTTTGTTTTAATCGAAGATCCTAAATATAAATAAAATTAATACAACACGGACAACTTAGGGATTTCGGTAAAAGATGTCTGGGGAAATATTTATCTTTTTTTAAATAAATTTCAGCATTTAAATGAAACTTAACAAATGTTCCTCCCACTTGGAATAAACTAAAGTTTTAAAAAAATTATGCCAAATTGTTAAAGCAAATTGTTGTTTCACCAAAAGGGTAGTAATTTGAGTGTTTGTTCGCTCCTTTAGCTAATCGCGATAAGTTTTATTTTTTATTTTTTTGTTGTTTGTTTTTTTTTTTTGGTTTGATGCATAACTTTTAATAATATTTTAAGTTGAAAGGGGTTATTATTCAAAAACCAGTTTTCTTCTAAAAATATGAAACATATAAAAAAGAAAACGAATGATTGTTATACTCTAATTAACGGGTTTCTTTAGATTGAAATACCATCAGTTTAAAGAAAAAAGTCTTTTCTAATTTGTATTTATTACTATTTTTTATAAGTGCTGTACGAGGGTAATTCAATTTAATTTTAACTTAAATTTTAAACCAGAGATATCGAATGGCTCAGGCAAGTTTTGCAAACTTTAAAAATAAAAGAGAAAAAGCATGACTGATTAAACAAAGAAATCAGTTAAAAAACGCCTACAGGTTACAAAAATTAAAGAAAAGAAAACAGATTTTGTATAAGTAATTTCGGTAGCGAAAATGAAAGTATTAATTTTCGCTTTCACTTTATTCCTCAATCCTTTTAATTTTTTTTAAACTAAGTGAAAGCAGCCAAAAAACTAAAAAAAAAAATATCAAAATTTCTCCAAAAAATCATGCTGAGGACTCTCTTACCTGGTGAAACACTGGGAGAAACCAAAGTGTGTCTCGTGTCTTTTAAACATTTAAAATTTCATTGAATAATTGAGATATAAAAGCTACAATACAATTTGTGTTTGTATATCAAACAGGTTTAAAAATAAATTTCGGTTTGTATACACGTCATTTTATTTGTGTTTCGAAAATTGAACTGCACAGTCAAATAAATGAAAAAAAAATTCTAACTAAAAATAACTTTGTTCCCTTCTAGGACAAACGAGTGTCCTTCATCCTTTTTACTCTTTTTTTATTTACGTATGAAGAAAAAAAAAAACAAACTGCTGCTTTAAATTTAAAGGGCTGATGGTATTAGGAAAATGACCTCTTAAGTATTCTTATTTTATTCGAGCTGTTTTATTCAATCTCTGATTTGTTATTGTTTTGCTTAGAAGGGGATAATTACAATGGAAATCAAAGATATTTTGCTTGAGTTCACGAAAGCATCTGTGACTCAGCTGACGTCTCTAATTTTTTACCTTTTAAAAAAGTATTCGAGTTGACGACGTTTAATAGAACAATCGTCACTGTCTGGTTGCACCGATTTCTGCACATTTTTTTATAGGAATTTTATGTGTTTGATTTTTTTTCTATTTTTTAACGGGCAGAAATAGTTTAAAAAAACCTGCATTTTAGTTATTATTTTGACAAAAATTGTTCGGAATTATTAAAAAAGACTTTTCAACTTTTCTATCATAAGCGAATACGAACTTCGACACTTGAGCAAACTGTTTGAACGATTTTGACACAAAATCAAAGTTGAAATAAAACTTTGTTTTTAGGTTGTAAAAAAATAATACAATTAAAATCGGGAACCCTTGATATGAACATGTATTTGTGTTTCATTATTGATTTTGATACATCAAAACGTTCTTGATATTTTTGGAATTTTAAATATCGACACTACGAGTACAAAACATCATCATCAGTTAGCGATCTTTTTTTAATTAAATTTTGATTCTCTATTTTGAATTGCATTGTTGTTGTCTCGTAAACTTACTCTCATTCGCTTAAAGTTGCTGTTGCTTTAAATGTAGTACTTCAGACACCGGTCAGCAAAATGATCCTGCTGTTGGACATGTTGATATAAAAAGCTCTCACCTGAATATAATGCTTTCATTTGTTGTCAATATTCATTTAACAAAACAACATCAAACAGACTTTTTAAAACATTTTATAAAGTAATTAATTTTGTTTTTGTTACAAACATTCCTTTCTCGACAGAAAATTCGTAAATTTACTGCGATATTTATCTAAATATTGGATGTGCTTTCTTCTAGTTCATGTGCTTAAATATAAATAATTAAATTCATTTAAATAAGAAAGCTAAGATATAAAGCAAATTATAAATAAATAAATAATTATAAATAAACTATTTTAAAGTTAAACTCATAAATTTAAAAAAGTGAAGTGTACTAAAATTAAAATCAAAATGTTCCTAAAGGTACGTAAAGGATTTAAAATTTACAAATATTGTTACTTTTATTACAAAAGTGGGACCTTTTTCTTATATTAATTAAACGAATTAAGTCCAGCTAAAAGCATTTTAACTAAAAATAAAATATATGCATTTCCGTATTTAAACACACGATACGTGTACACATACACTCGTACAAATATATCTTGTTTCAAGAACGTAACATTTTGTTACATAATTCTCTTTTTAAATCGAAATATTTGTATGGATTGAAAAACGTAAAGAACAAAAGCAATACAAAAGCAAAACTAAAGAAAGATCGATTTGAAATTAAAAATTATATTCGAAGACAAGGTTTTATGAAAAGAAGTGATCCCCGAGAAGTATTTTAATAAAAAAAGCTACACGTAATTTTTTTTCCCTTGCTTTACCCGCTGGCTGGGTATTAAAACAATATAAATATGGAGGTTGTGGTGCTAAATATTTCTAAATTGAGACCAAATGTTATTTCAATTTAACAGGTGGTTGATTAAATTTGCTAAATGCAGCAGATTAAAATCTTTCTCGATTTTGGTAACGTATTCTTTTAACAAATCAGTCTTTGCACAAAACACAAATTTGCTTTTTAATCAAATTTAAAAACCTGAGTTCCTAAACAATTTTCAATCGAGAGCAATTAAAAACTATACCATGGATTAACTGATTTTCATAGGTTCGACCATGGTTAAAGTTGTATAACAATAATCTTAATTTCAATTAGTTGCCACAATTTTCTGAACATTTTCCTTTTATTTTTTAAAATGTAATTTATTTGTTTTTGATTTCGAATTGATTTTTTAAAAATCATTTAATTATGAATTTAGTTCTGCTGATTTATGCGAGATATTTTGGTCATAACAACCGTTTAAAAAATTAATTTGTTTGTTTGTATAAAAAGAAAACCCTGAGAGGCTTCAGACTAGCGCAATTTAATCACCAAAAATAATTCATTACCCACATTCTTAATTTGTTCCAGGCTTAACAAAACATCTTCAGAATAAATATTTTATAATTAATTTCCAATATTTCTTAATTTTTAGAAAAATACTGTAACTTCTCTCTTGGCAATTTGCTGCATTTTTGCACTTTGTTGTTCGGAAGCATCGGCAACATATTGCTCGTTGGATCGAATGAAAAAATTTGCAATGGAAGCTTGTGAACATTTATTTGAATTAGAAACAGAAGTTAGAGAAAGACGCTCTCTTGACTATGGCTTGAAGAATCATGGGGACTATACACATTGTAAGTATAAGAAATATTAAGATAATGAAAATGATATTTACACGTCGACTGGATTTTTAAATTTTTACATTAAATTTGAATTGACAACTATTTGGTTAGAAAAAAAATGAAAAATTTTCGTAATTAAACTTTTAAATTTTAGCATAAATCACTTAATTAAGGATAAACATTTGATTATAAATTTGTTTGATATTTTATATATCTTCTGTTTTGTTAAGTACAAAGTACTATTTTGTGCTGATATAGCACTTTCGAATTTATTTTGTGACATACTGTAACTTGTTAATAAGGTCACAAAGTCAATTAACTTGCGCAAAATATCGTATTTTTTAAATTAATTACAGTTGCACTCATAAAGGTAGCTCAACTTAAATTAGTGACATATTCAAGAGATTTTATTTAAACCGTTTATTTGTTCCTCAATAATTTAATGTAAAATAAATATAATAATAATACTTTAATGCCACTTGAATAATTTCGTCATGTTAACACTTTAATTCTTTTCAATTGTTTGCAAAAAAAAAAAAAAAAAAAAAAAAACAACAAAAAAACAAAAACGTATAAAAATAAATAAAATTAAATTATTAATTCTACAAGTGAAGCAAGTTTTATTAGTCAATTTATTAAGTTAATCTATTTTTGTTGTTGCAAGTATAAGTATAATAACATAAACTGTTGTTGTTGCTGATACTTAAAATAACCGGAAACTATGCACAGATTGAAACTTAAATCTTATTAAATTATTATTCCCACATTTCCCCTGTTAATGCGTATCGAACAAAATATATAAATAAATTATAAAATATTTAATTAAATAAATAAAGGTGTCCTCAAAACATACATTGACCCTGCGTGCGTGTAAAACTATTAACAACTGACTGAAACGAATAAATGAGACAGGCCGGAAATAAAAAATAAAAAACTTGCAATAAATTGATTCTCTTTATTGTTATTTTTTATTTAAATAAATTTATATTGATGTATTTTTCTATTGCAGCATCAAAATATTGGCTAAATATTAGACGCAGCATTTATCCCGTTGGCGGCTATTTGAAAGTAGGCCAAGAACACTATAAGAAATTGAGTCTATTGGATGTGAGTCCCCGTTACAAAGCCAAAAAAACAGCCCATATTATGAACGAGAAGAAGTTGCGCAACAAACGTGAAGATAAAGAATTTCACAATTTCAGCAACAACATATCCTATTGCTGTTACCACAAGTGCGAAGAAGACTTTTTCTGTTGATCATACTCGTTTTGTTGTCTGTTGCATTGTAAAACATTGCATTAATTAGTCCAATTTAGTATAAATATTTGCTCAAATTAGAATCACATCATTGAGTTTACATAAATGATGCCATCCAATTCGAATTGTTCGGCTTTGAGTTGAAAGAAAGAAAGAAAGACTTGTCCAGTATATGTACCTTATTGCCATAAAATAATTTATTAATTTATGTACAGTTATATTTATTTATAATAAATAAAATATTAATTGTCAGTATAAGATTTAACAAATAACTTAAGTATCACGCAGCCAGTATTAAGTATGCAAATTCAATTTGCCATTCCCACCAAACCCTCGCCTAACCAACGTTGGAATATTTCCAACTCATTCATTCATTATTTCAAAAACAAAAACAAAAAGAAAAAGAAAAAACAAAAAACATTTTGTTGTTCATATTAGGTTTATTAAATTGAATTTAATCATTTATGTATTTAATTTTTGTACCTATTTATTAATTATATAAAACCGATTTTATTTTTTGTTTGAATTTGTTGTTTTTTTTTTTTTTTAATTTAAAAGTATTCAACATAAGTTTTAGATTAATAAAATCTGTAAAATACATCTACTTGTAGCAGCTTGTTTTATTCCAAAACACTTCAAAAACAGATAAGTATGTATATATGCGTTAACTATGTAAAAGAAGATTATTTTCGAATTAAAAATATTTCCAGGTCTTAACCACAAAAAAATTATAAATTCGCTAAAGTTACTAAAGGATAAGTACTTTATAATTGATAACTAAAACAGGATTTTTATTAGAATATAAACAAGAAAAACAAGAAAAACAACATTAAAAAACTAAAGAAATTCGCAAAAAATATATATTAAATTAAGTTTAAAATTAATGATATGAATCATTTAATCGGAAGCAAACGTATTATATTTATATTTATGTTTTAAAGAGATTCTCATGTAAATCATTTCGTATACTTTGAAGACTGAAATATGCGACAAAAAATTTGGACTGTATACAGCTGATTATGTGTGGTTTAAAGCAAAATTATTTACAAAAGGAGCATGTTTTCTGCTTCATTTGATTAAGCGAAGGTCCACGATACTGTCATTTGTTTCTTTTTTACTGTTGTCATACCTTTCGGTGAAGACCGTCGTCATTGGCTGTTTATTTGGTACGATTGGCGAGCGCTTTCGATGTAAAGATATCATTTTCAAGCCGCGTTTTGATTAGTACTGGTGAGATAGTGTAAAGTGTTTGTTACTAGTGGTGGGTTCAGGTGGTTTTGTCGGTTAGGATGGTGTCTATTTAAATGGTATTATGCAGGTAGATTGCCTGATATCTGTCATGTTTATTGAAGGTATATAATTTTAATATTTCAGTCTTTTATTATTGGGTAGGTAAGTGTGGCCATCTGTGGGTGTTTTGCGTTTGTAAGTTTGATTTAATAGTTTTAGTGGTGTAAAAATTGTGTCGGAGGTTGTACTTACCTGTTCGTTAATAATATCTCCGTTAAACGTTCGTGTTTTGTAAATTTCCATGTTTTCAAGAATGTCCAGTGGTACTGTCTTAAGTATGTGAATCATATGTCTAAATGCTGCGAGTTTATGTTGGGTGGGATGGTTTGAGGAACTGTGGATAGTTATCTCTGTTGTGGTTGGTTTTCTGTTAATGTCAAAGTCAATGAGTCAATTCCTCGTGTTATTGTTATGTCAAGATAATGTTCCGGCTTTCTCTTTTTCCATTGTGTATGTGATTTTGTTATGTATTGTGTTTAAATCCGTTAGAATTTCTTGTGCGTTTTCCCTTTCTAGGATGCATATTATGTCGTCTACGTATCTGTAATAATGAGTTATTTTATGTTTTTCCATTAGGGTTTTAACGTGTAGTTGTTCTAAATGTTGCATAAATATCTCTGTAACAATTGCGGATGTCGAGTCTATCAGGTAATTTATAAAAGTTATTGTTAAATCTAAAGTAGTTTTGCTTTAGTATCGTTATTGCAATATCCATTATTTCGTTAATATATTGATTTTCGTATAAGTTGAAAAGTATGTTACGTAGAATTGTTAACGTTTCTTGCGTGGGTATTGATGTATATAAATCCTTAATGTCGTAGGAAACAAGTCTCGTATTTTCGGTAATTTTGATGTCCTTAAGTCTATTGATAAGGTCTTGTGTATTGTGCAACATGTATATGTTCTGCAAATTTATTTTCTCTTTCAATAGTAATTTGCTGTTCGCTAGGATTTATTTTTGATATAGTGTGTTCTTTTATTGTTTTTTCGAGTACCGTACGATTCAGCGACAATGAAACAAAGCTAATAAAGAAGGGACTAAAACATAATCTACCTTTTGACAAAATACAAAGAACAATTGAAACCCAAATTGTAGACGCCGAAGCTACTATAACACACTTGAGACACAAGACAATTATCATTTTATTCTTTATTATTCATTATATTTATAATAATAATAATAATATTAATAATAATAATAATAATAATAATAATAATAATAATAATAATAATAATAATAATAATAATAATAAGCAGCAGTTTTTATTATAATTTTTTAATTACAAATTAAATGTAATGTATGGTTAAAAATTTAAATTCCAATTAGAACAGAGTGCGTAATTTATTACCAATTATAATTGACATCTTCTAGGTCTGTTTCTTTTAAGATTTTTTAAATTTTCGAACTCAAAAAAACATGCAACCATCTGTAAATTTATTTCTGCTTTGTAAAAAAGTGGACCCACCGCTGGATATGCTTTTAAAATAAGTTTATGTAATATAACGCCTTCATACAAAATGTATGTAAAAAAAACTTGAAAAAAATTTGGAATAAAAAAATATAAAAAAGTTGAATGCAACAATAACATATATTAATAAACATTATTACTTTTATATATTTCAAAACGTTCCGTGCATTCTATATTTTAAAATAAAAATCCGCATACGTTTAATAATTTAGTTCCATTAATTTATAATAGTGCACGGTGGGAAATAATTCAGCCATTTGTAAAGGGCTTGGCCGATTGACCCAAAATTTGGCAAGGAGCGAAGGAGTACACAAATATTTGAATCTGGATACCATCCACTTTCCAGGAATGGCACTATGTGGGCTCAAAGTTGGGTACCTCGAACCTGCACTTCTTCAATTTTTGTCTAATTTTAAAAAATTATACAAGGTCCCAAAGGGCTTATCAGTACTAACAAAATGGTGCTTTAATCTACATGTTTATGATTAAAAATTATCGAGTTATATGGTCCAGTTTTTCAAAATACTGGATACAATTATCAACAAATTTATTTAAATTTGTTTCTATAGTTATCGAGCAAAATTTAAAATACTCTGGAAAAAGTTCGAATTTTATATCTTTTCTGGCTTAAAAAGTTTAATGATTTTCCATTCACAAAATCCAAAATTATTGCATTTTTGTGTATTTTAGCCTAAAAACGGCCACTAATCGAATTTTTATAATAGAAAAAAGTTTTCTAAGCAATATATAAAAATTTTTAATTTTTACGTGTGTACGTTTAAACTCAATTTCGTATAAAATTAGTCTTGTAGAAAATAGAGGTCCTTCAATTTGACCTATGTTGCATCGAAATTTTCAATTTACCCTATATTTTCTAAAATCCCAAAGCTGTGATCGGAAAAAGAAAACTACTTTAAAAAACCTATATATACTCCGAATTATTGGTAAAAGTATTTCAGGAGTCCTAGTCTATATGTGGACTTAATGGGCTAAAAATCAAAAAATTAAAATTTCGGGACAGATTATTTTATAGAAAATAAATAATACTTTGCGGAAAAAATACTTTTAAGGAAAGAAAAAGTAACCGAAAAGAGTTTATTTTCATCTGAAGTTTTTAATAAAGATTGTTAATTTTAAATATGCCTCGTGGTAACCCATTATCTTTCATAACATACATTTTTAAAACATGAGATGTATATCGGAACACTCATATTTAAGAACTCATCATTATGCACGTAAGAATGATATTGAGGTGAACCTTTTTTTGTTTGATAGAAAACTGTGTCATCTATATTAAGATACATAAAAAAATAAAAAAAAAACACAACATTTTTATATATGTTGCTGACCTCTAAAAATTTCAAAAAATTATTGGAAAAACGGTCCAACTTGCGAAAACTAAAAATATTAAATATGCAATAAAATTTTATAAATTAAGCAAGTCAAATAATATACTTGTGTACTTGGCCAACCAAAATCAAATGGCAAAAGATCTTCAACATTAACGTAAAGGAAGTCCTACAATTCACAAAATAAAGACCAAAAATCCCAAGATTGGTATTTTTTGCATTACATTTTTTAAAAAACTTTCAGCAACAATTCGAAGCATATGTAGTTTTTCATAATTTCTTTTTCCAATTCCAGCTTTGGGATTTTAGAAAATACTAGATGACCCGTGCGAATATTTCGCAGCGTTAGTTGTCATTTTTTTAAAATTAAATGAAAATAAATAATAGAAATTTTAGTAACTTCAATACATTTTATTAAAAGTATAAAAATATTAGAAATCATAATATATCATACATATTTACGAACATACACACATATGTTTAAATGCTTTTATAATACTTCTTTGAACACAATGTTAGAGGTAATGACATGATCATCGTTAACTTTTTGCCCGTACGAATCCCTAATACAAACAATAATGTGTTTAAACGTATGCACTCGAGAAAAAGCCACGTATAACTGTCCATGTGAAAAGACCGGTTCTGGTATAAACAATCCTACCTTTTGAAGGGTTTGACCTTGTGCTTTGTTTATTGTCATAGCAAAAGCAACTTTCAGAGGGAATTGTTTTCGTGTCATTCGGAATGGCACAGTTGGATCAGAAGGTGTAAGATTGATTCGGGATATGAGTACAGTTTTATCGGTATGACTAATTTTTGCTGATATTACTTGTTTTAATCTAAATGCACGTTATTTATATTCTTAATTTGCACGTAATATGCATATTATATATAACTGACTCAGTAAATAGCGGTATTGCCAGAATGGATTTTAATACATACTGTATCATGTAGAACTTCGTTACCACACTTGAACAAAAATATATAATCATAATTACAACAGTATTATCATGCAGAAGCGACCCTGTATTACCACACTTGAACAAAAACATATAATGATGGTATTATCATGCAGTTCTATATAAAATATAATTTTTATCAATGAAAATATTAATTTTTAAATTTCTAAAAGTATTTCAGGAGTCCTAGTCTATATGTGGACTTAATGGGCTAAAAATCAAAAAATTAAAATTTCGGGACAGATTATTTTATAGAAAATAAATAATACTTTGCGGAAAAAATACTTTTAAGGAAAGAAAAAGTAACCGAAAAGAGTTTATTTTCATCTGAAGTTTTTAATAAAGATTGTTAATTTTAAATATGCCTCGTGGTAACCCATTATCTTTCATAACATACATTTTTAAAACATGAGATGTATATCGGAACACTCATATTTAAGAACTCATCATTATGCACGTAAGAATGATATTGAGGTGAACCTTTTTTTGTTTGATAGAAAACTGTGTCATCTATATTAAGATACATAAAAAAATAAAAAAAAAAACACAACATTTTTATATATGTTGCTGACCTCTAAAAATTTCAAAAAATTATTGGAAAAACGGTCCAACTTGCGAAAACTAAAAATATTAAATATGCAATAAAATTTTATAAATTAAGCAAGTCAAATAATATACTTGTGTACTTGGCCAACCAAAATCAAATGGCAAAAGATCTTCAACATTAACGTAAAGGAAGTCCTACAATTCACAAAATAAAGACCAAAAATCCCAAGATTGGTATTTTTTGCATTACATTTTTTAAAAAACTTTCAGCAACAATTCGAAGCATATGTAGTTTTTCATAATTTCTTTTTCCAATTCCAGCTTTGGGATTTTAGAAAATACTAGATGACCCGTGCGAATATTTCGCAGCGTTAGTTGTCATTTTTTTAAAATTAAATGAAAATAAATAATAGAAATTTTAGTAACTTCAATACATTTTATTAAAAGTATAAAAATATTAGAAATCATAATATATCATACATATTTACGAACATACACACATATGTTTAAATGCTTTTATAATACTTCTTTGAACACAATGTTAGAGGTAATGACATGATCATCGTTAACTTTTTGCCCGTACGAATCCCTAATACAAACAATAATGTGTTTAAACGTATGCACTCGAGAAAAAGCCACGTATAACTGTCCATGTGAAAAGACCGGTTCTGGTATAAACAATCCTACCTTTTGAAGGGTTTGACCTTGTGCTTTGTTTATTGTCATAGCAAAAGCAACTTTCAGAGGGAATTGTTTTCGTGTCATTCGGAATGGCACAGTTGGATCAGAAGGTGTAAGATTGATTCGGGATATGAGTACAGTTTTATCGGTATGACTAATTTTTGCTGATATTACTTGTTTTAATCTAAATGCACGTTATTTATATTCTTAATTTGCACGTAATATGCATATTATATATAACTGACTCAGTAAATAGCGGTATTGCCAGAATGGATTTTAATACATACTGTATCATGTAGAACTTCGTTACCACACTTGAACAAAAATATATAATCATAATTACAACAGTATTATCATGCAGAAGCGACCCTGTATTACCACACTTGAACAAAAACATATAATGATGGTATTATCATGCAGTTCTATATAAAATATAATTTTTATCAATGAA
Source organism: Cistogaster globosa (assembly GCA_937654795.1). Taxonomy (NCBI): domain Eukaryota; kingdom Metazoa; phylum Arthropoda; class Insecta; order Diptera; family Tachinidae; genus Cistogaster; species Cistogaster globosa. Next base: position 57,469,139 of record OW569405.1, read on the forward strand.
AATATTAATTTTTAAATTTCTAATTATTTTCCGTCATTAGTGTTAGAAATAAGCTTTAAAATGAGATATCATTCATTAAATTTGATGCGGTGGTATGGGAGATATTTGCAACCGACAAAAAAAGTGCTTTAGAAATAATATATATGATGATAGGGTGAAATAAAATTTCGATATAAAACAGGTCAAGCTAAAAGACCTCTTTCTTCTAAAAGACTGAACAATTTTATACCAAATTTGGTTTGAACATACACATATGTATACAGTTAACTTAAACATTTTTATGTATTCCTTTTGAGGCTAAAATACACAAAAATGCTATAATTTTGGATTTTTAAAATTGAAAATCATATAATTTTTAAGTCAGAAAAAATATAAAATTAAATTAAAATTTTTAATTTTTAATTTTTAAAATTTTTTTCCAGAATATTTTAAATTTTGTTCGCAAACTATAGAAAAAAATTTAAATAAATTTGCTGAAAATTGTATCCACTGTTTTCAAAAGCTGGACCAGGGTATCGAAAAATCAAAAATTTTAATTTTAAAATGCTTCTAACTCGATTATTTTCAAACATAAAAATGCAGATTAAAGTACCATTTTATTGGTATTAATTAGCCATTCAGGACCATGTACACTTTAAAAAAATCAGACAAAAATTAAATAAATGCCAAGCATTAGAAAAATTTTCAGGTGCAAGGTAGCTGGAAAGTGGATGGTACCCAGATTCAAAACTTAAGCTCGTCTACTCCTTTGCTATGCTCATGACAAATTTTGGATCAAGTGGCCAAGCCCTTTAAAAATAGCTGAACTTTTCCCAAAATATTGTGATATTGCCCCACTGTGCGTGTCTCATTGAGGTCTGCAATAGGTTTGCAATTTTAATTTTACTTAGTTCCAAGAAAGACTAGATGAAATAAGAAGTGGTTTTGATAATTTTAACTAAGATGTGGTACGGTTGTGAATACCTGGTTGAATAGTATTGTAGCGATGAGTGAAGAAAATGTTGTAAAGTTGTTAGACAAGAGATATTGGAGTTTGCTGAAAGGAAAGTAGCTAAAAAGATATTTGTTATGATATTTCTGGGTAATGAAAAACATCTTACAGGAATCATTTATCCTCCTTGTACTATTTACTAGTGACCCAAGTATTTACTAACTCTATTAGTGTAAGAGTGTTTTGTACCAGATCCAATTTAATTGTCGTTCAGAATACCTAATCCACCCACATGAAACCCTACCGTTATGGTTTTTTACTTTTTTATTTCAATCCGAAAATAAGAATTGACAGTTTTTTTGCTGATTTTTGTAGAGTATGTATTTTAAATAATTGCAACAAAATTTTAAAGTTTTGATTAAAACATAAATTTAGCATCATTTTTCAGCTAACAATATAAAAACTAAAATTATAAAATATAAATTTTATTTCAACCTGGTTCTAGAAAGTGTAAAATACAACAGCTTTGATGTAGACTTTGGAGAAGCTTTTAGATGTGACCTTGACAAATCTAACAATTCTATTGTAATGACTTTTTTTAAGTAGAGCTTTTGTTAATGATTAAACATTTTGATACCCTTTACCGCAGGTGAAAAAAGGGTAAAACTAAGTTTATCATTACGTTTGTAGTTTTTATAATATTATGCATAGCAAAGTCAAGTCTGTCCGTCCGTGTTAGTGCTTATAGCAACTTCACGAAGGCACTAGATGAGCTACAGAAAACTTAAAAATTTTAATATAAAAAATTCATGTTCTTCCAGTCAAACGGCAAAATATTGCATCTGCCTTTAATTTTTCAATATCATTTGGAACAAATGTAGTTTAGTGAAGTAACTGCAATCGAAAAAAACAAATATATGAAGCGGTAGATAATGAAATAATTAGAAAAAAATGACAAGTAGAAAAATTGGCGCTTGCCCTGATGAACCCTTAATGATAAAAATAACACTAAAAATTAAATTTTGATGAAAAACTTTTTTTTATTATTTTCAAATCATTACGAATAGACTCACGCTTGAACAACGCTAATAAATCATAAAAGTTTACTTTGAAAATCAGTTATGAACTCGAGCAAGCCATCCGTCAAACTGTGGATAGATTTCGCAGCACATACTCTCTTGAGGATGCAATAACACCAATAAATCGAAGGAATGTGCGTACTGAAGAGAAAGCCGCTGCTGTAAACGAAAGTGTGGAAGAAGATCCAAACTTATCGATTCGTCGTCGGTCGCAAAAATTGGGGCTCTGTCCGTCCACTACGTGGAAAAGTATAAGATCAAGCTAGTGCATGATTTAAAGCCACAAACCGTTATATGCGTCGTTCTTTTGCCGATTGGGTTCTAGAGCAGTTAGAAGCTGACCCGTTGTTTAACCGCCAAATTGTGTTCCGCAATGAGGCTTATATGGTTTAGCGGGTTTGTTAATAAGCAAAATTGCCGCTTTTGGAATAAGACCAATTTATAGCATACACTACAGACTCTATTGCATCCAGAAATGTACACCGTTTGATGTGGTTTACACTCTGATGGCATCATCGGACTTTATTTCTTCAAAAATGAGGCCGGATCTTACGTTACAGTTAATGGAGATCGTTACGGCTCCATCACTAATGTCTTTTTGTTTGAAAATATGGATGACATAAAACCGGACGAAATGTGGTTTCAAAAAGATGGCTTAACGGGCCAAGTTGATTTTGAGAAATGGCCCATTCAATTGGCCTCCAAGGTCGTGCAATTGGACACCTCTCGATTATTTCCTGTGAGGCCATGTGATGTCACTGGCTTATGCTAATAAATAAGCAACGAATGACGCTTCGAACGGAAGCGCTTCGTCGTGAGCAGCCACGGTGGCCATATTCTGATCTTTCGTATAAAAAAATTCTTCGTTACAATTTAATTTTTTGTGTTATTTTTTTACAATTTGTAGTTCTATCGGGCTTTAAAAAACATCCTTTATAAACATCTTATTAAAATGGCGTTGGTTCAGATTAGGCTAAGACTTCCTTTTATTTTCTCACAACTCATTTTCTGTTTTCATTCATAACAAGCATATTCATAAGTCTTTAGGAATGTATATTGACAATAACCTTAATTTGCAACATAAAGTGACCAGTACTTGAGTAGATCTAAGACTTCAGTTATTTTACGGAAGCTTATTAGTTTGGGCAATTTTCTGCTTGTGAATTTAAGGAATGTTGTAGCGATACTTAAAAAGTGATTCGTTCATATTAAAGAAAATGGAAAAATTTTGAGAGAAGCATTTAAATATAAGGATGCGACAGGCAATTGTCTTTAGATCAAGTGTCGGGTTTTCATTGAAATTTTTAGTTTTACTATTGCCGTGCGAAACACTTTCCAGACAAATGAATTTAATATTAATAAAAATCTTAAACCTACTAACATGGTTTGGACCGCAAGCAACACAAGGTATGTCACAGTTTTAAACCAGACCAGATTATTAAAGGCCACAGCCAACTTGGGTCCATTGATTGGTCCTTTTGTGTTACCTGCTGTCAGAAGGGAGAGAGAAGAAGAAACAGAGAGAGAGAGAAGATTAAGACAGGAATTAGGGATGAAGAGATGAGAAGGGCAGAAAGATGAAAGGGAGAAGAAAGAACCACGGGTCCGAGAATACGAAAGATGCCGGAGAAAAATGCAGAGAAGAATCCGCTAAGTGAGATCAGTCGACCAAAGTGTGCGCTCGTCCCCTAAATGAGTCACGGTGTCTGTTTGTGGGCCGGTAAACCACCCATTGTACCTTAAAAAGGAACTAATCCTACCTGGACCCATTGACGATATATCAGAAAGGCCCTCATAGCACCGCTGACCAAGATATCTCAGCCGTATACACCGCAGCGCAGGGCATTGACAGTGGAGGTGTTCTACCGTCTCCTCCTCCTCCTTGTCTTGACAACTTCTGCAGAAGTCGTTAAAAGGGATACCCATTCTCCTATCATGGGTCCCGATAGTGCCCAGTGACCGCTGCCACCGAGTCACGTAGTTTAACCCTGGGTAGCTGCAATAGTGCAGCCGCCTTGCCGCGATCCAAAGAGAGCCAGATTGTTCTAGCGGTCGAACATGTTGACCCTTTAGACTATTTGGTTTGGGCCAATACGTAGATAGCAGCGTCGATGCGCCGCCCGCAAGCAGAGAGAGGTATGTTACAGAAAATGTCAATGTCACCCTCGTCAAGCATTGTCCCCATCTTCGCCAGTTCATTGGCAACGAGGTTGCCCAAAACGATCCCATGTCCCCTCACCCACTTAAGGGTGTCTGTAGAAATCTCCGTTATCCCGTTAAGGGATGTCGGGCATTTAGAGACAAGTTCAGATGTGGCGAATACACCTTTGAGGGACGTAATTTCGGCTTTATTGTCGGTACAGAAGAAAATATCGCTGTTGGATATGTTTTAGTGCCTCAACTAGCACACCTCCTTTCTAATAGCAGATATTTCTGCCTGTAAAACATTACAATCATTTGGGAGTCTAAAAATCATCCTTATCCAAATTCCTCAATATATATCCCACCACCAAATCTCGTCCCTCTCTTGGAGCCATACGCTTATACACAGAGTAATCGAAATGAAAAAGAATGACCTTCCGTCAGGTCAAAGAGAAATCTTCTTGTGAGGGAGGGTTCGGGGTGCGGTAATCCACTAGAGCAGGAATATCATCCGTGATCCGTACTACGCTAGCATGTCCCCATGATTTATGGTTTCATGCGCCTAAGACATTCAGTCTGACTTCCGTCCTTACCGCAGCCCTCTTGGCCTAAGGATCCATGGGCAGCAAGTTAAGCATGGGCGTTGATCTAATGGCCCCAGCCATTAAGATCGCCATACTGTGTAGCACTTTCTCCAAGTTAGAGACATTCGCTGCAGAGTCCAGTGCCTTCCACCAGACAAGAGTTCCGTACAGCAAAATCGGCCTAATCACCGCCCCAAGAAGCCAATTTACACCCCTTGGGTTGATGCATAAGGTTTTACCAATTGCCCTCCTAAAAACGTATAATTCCGTAATGGCATTTGACGCCCTGGCCTGAATATTCATTTTCCAAGGTAGCTTACTATCCAAGATGACGACCAGAAACTTCGCGCTTTTAGATAGATTAAGTGGAACCCCAGGTAGACCAAAAGAAAGAATTTTGTATTTCCTAGAAAAGAGAACAAGTTCCGTTTTTGTTGGATTAACACTCAGTCCGCTCCACCACCCCCAGCTGCAGACTGCCCTGAGCGCTGTTTCCAACCTTTGTGATACCGTATCAGCGTGTATCCCTGACACTGCCACCGACACGTCATCCGCGTAGGCGGCAGTCTTAATGCACATTGAATCTAGTTCCATAAGTAGCCTATTAATCGCGACATTTCACAACAGCGGAGACAAAACTCCGCCCTGTGGTGTGCCCTCTACCGTTATATTAGTGACACTCGCTATGCCAGAAGTGGTTGTTATTATACTGCAATTCAGCAGGCGTGTTACGAACCCGATTATCGACTGGCCGACCCCCAGCTCTCTGAGAGCCTGAGTGATCGCAGTCGGGTCGATATTGTTACAGGCCCCTTCAATGTTCATGAAGGCTACCATGGTGTAGTTTTTATGCTCGAGTGAGTTCTCAACCGATCTTCTCAACCGATCTACCTCTTGTGTATGCATGCTGAGATGGAGAAAGAAGGCTTCTATCGATTTTCATCCTCAAGTGGATCTCGGGCCCTGTACAGTCATAAAAGCCATTGGGTGACCAGATCCAAATTGTTCTGAAGATCGGCCGGAATAATCCCATCCGGGCCAGGAGACTTAAACGGATTGAAAGTCTTAATGGCCCAGTGTGGTCCATCCGTATCTATCTGTACAGAGTTTTTCACACTGTCCATCCCTATAGGTTCATACTGCTTTTACATTGTGGAGTGACAACCCGGGAAATGTGTATCCAGAAGGACCTCCAGTGACTCTTGTGCACTGATTGTCCAAGTGCCGTCAGCTTTCCGAATGTACCCCGGAATTGATGCTTTGCAAGTATTTTACGCAGCCTACTCGTCTCTGAAGAGCCCTCTATCCCACTGCAGAAGGCCCTTCAGGATCTGCGCTTTGCATTTCTTACTAAATTTTTAAACTTGTTCAAGGAAGTCTTCTATAGTGACCAGTTTCCCGACCTCTTTGCTTCATTGAAGAGCTTGCGGCTATCCCAGATGTGATGGTGCACATTTGCTCTGATCATCCTCCTGATCAATGAACCAGGTGGAGGACCCCTCTGGTCGTACGGCATAAGGATGGAAGAAATCCTCATCGCGGATTCCTTTGCCTCCCATGCCACTGTCACCGAATCTTCATCACTGTAATCAGATAAAATGAAGATATTAAATATTTTAAATTGACCTTTTTGGTTTACTTTATTTTGGGTTATATAGTTTTACCTATATTGGGCTGTCAGCTTGGGTTTCCCCTGCTGACCTCCTGCCACACTAATTGTGTTGTTGTTTTGTTTTTTATTAAATTTTTTTCCATGTGATTCCCACGAGTGGACTAAGCAACTAGAATTAAAACGAACCCGTGCCTTGGCTTCGGAGGGGATTTGTTAGGAACTAGTCATCTTTAACCACTAACTGGCCATTCAGGTTCTCGGCACTGCTACCAACCACCTTAACCTTACAAGTGGAGCCAGTTTTAGTCCGCGGGTTTGATTGGAGACAGTCACCGCCTGCAGGCCATCACCTGGTACCATTTGTGCAATATTTCCCTGGTATTGGATAGCATTCTGGCGAGACATCCAGGCAATGCACCATCAAGGGTGGATGTATGTATTACCCGGAGGATGCCAGGGTCAGAGATTGGTGGATACCTTCGATGATATATCACACCCTCAGGACCACTTGTGCAGTGTGTGCTGTGATGTAATATGCACATAAGCAATTGCTCAGCCATGGCACCACTTATAGTGTGTTGATGCCCTGACAAGACATTTGCTAGAAGGGGGCCCCCACTCCTACAAACCTGGGATTGCCAGGCCGTGTGAGATCACGTAGTGAAAAGCACACTATGTCAGAGGCCTAAGACCATAGTAAATATGTGTCATAGGTGCCTGACATGCGCTCTCCCCTATCCGCCACCTGGGGACGCGTCCGATAGAAGTCTTACAGAACGGACTGACAGAATTCCACACAGTGTCTAACGCTTCAAACGGAAAGCGGAAGCCAAACGGTAAAGGCTGGGTTTATGTTAATACTTCAAGTTGGCCTTTTTAACACATATATTTTTGGCATTTTTTGCGAATTATAAAATAGGCTGTAGCAAACGTGTTAATTTTAAACCTCTAGTTTTGATTTTGCTTTCTCTTAATCTCTTAAAATCTCTTCACTTTTTAAAAATTTGGTAAAGTTCCGGTTATCGCACTGTGGTCAGTGAGGGCAGTTTTCTGGTAAAGAGCTTTTGCTTTTAAATTAAATTTATTTGATGCTAATCTTATCATTAATTTTGTTCTTGTCGTGCGAATATATTTCGTGCATTAAGTGAAACGTACCCACTTTATTTAATATTGTCTTTATGTACTTTGTTAAGCAGTTAAATATCGTCTTGTTTGTTTTAAACAGAATTGTAATGTAATAAGTCAACTTAACGAAAAAGGGGCTACAATACACAGCTGATAGTATATAACAATGATATCTGTTTTTAATAACTTTGAAAAGACATTTTACTTATGACTACACCGACATTACCTGGTAGGGTATTAGTTTTACTCTTACAATTTTGACGATCGAATTTCTTTTTTCCAAAGAAATGTGAGGACTTGTATGACCAGTGAGTTTAATGTTAAGATTTTCTACCGCGATTTAATGCTGGATGTTTCAAAACTGACGATCTTAATTAAAGCAATTCTCAGATCTGCCCGCAGAGATGTTACAAAGTTTGCATTTTTCCATTAAATGCATTAAATCTATGAGAACTTCGAAAAACCTGATGAAGATGAATATTAACGATGATTAAATAGATTTTCTTACCTCAGCGTCTAATCTGGGAGTAGTTTTCAATATAATTTTTACTTGGCCTAAAGATATAAACAGTTTTGTTGTCGTAATTGATTACGATTACTAGTAATAGGATAAATAAATAAATAAATTTTCTTTGTAAAAAAAAACTTTTTTAGAAATTAAAATAAATGAACTAAAGCCAGAATTAATTTTCAATTCATTTTATTTTTTACTTCTGAATTAGTTTTCATATTCCTTTTCTGTTCAATTTTTTAAAATTTTATATAAAGCTTATTCTGTTTGTTTGATCAATGGCTATTTCCGGTGTGTTTCACCACATGATTCGAAAAAATCGCACTAGAATCACTCATCGAATACAGCCTGTTTTTTATTTTACTATGCACAGTAATATGGAGGTTTCACTTTGTATGGGAGGTACCACCCCTCTTATCCAAATAATCTTGTATAAATCTCTAGATAAACGATAATAAATTTCACTTTGTATTGAAGGTGACACGCCAACTGCATTAATCTAAACTATTTTGCTCCAGCTATGCGTTTAATAGCAAACTTACTCTCTTTCAGACTTTACTTGTTGTAGTACTCTAGATACATGATAATAATCATTCAGTTTTTAAGAGCTACTTAGTTTATTATTTCAATCTCATCAGATTTACGCTAAATTGCACAGTGGACCAAATTAAAAATATTTTGTAAATAACTCAGCCATTTGTAAACGGCTAGGCCAATTGAGCCAAAATTTTACATGAAAATAATAAAGGAGTATTCAAGCTTAAGTTTTAAAGCTGGATACCATCCACTTTCCAGGATGACGCTAACTGGTCTTAAAGTTGGGTACCTCGCACCTGATAATTTTTCTAATGCTTGGTATTTCTTCAATTTTTATTGATGATCTTAGATTCAATACCTACAAAATAGTGCCTTAAACTTAAACTTGAACAGTTTTTTCAAAATATTGGGTACAATTTTCAACAATTTTAAATCTTCTGTCGCAGTTGGCGTGCAAAATTTCCAATATTTTGGAAAAAATTAAATTTATATCTTTTCTGACTTAGCATTAACTTAACAATTTCAAAATTATTGCATTTTTGTGTATTTGAGCTTTAAAGGGGCCATCAATCTTTTATTTTGTTATAGAAAATTTTTTTTATTATTTTCTTCAATTCCTTCAATTTGACCTATTTTACATTGAAATTTTGTTTTTAGCCTTTATGTTCTAAAATCTAGAGCTATATAAATCTACTGCAAATTGTTGTTAAAAGTAATTCAAGGTTCTGTAAACTTTATGGGCAAAAAAGTAAAAAATTCCATTTCATTTTTGTATTTATTTTGGGAATTGTGAAATTTCAGTCATTTTAATGTTGGAGATTGTATCGCCATTTGATTTAAGCTGACTAACTAGACACGCACGAAAAATTTCATGTAATTTGCGTAATTTAATATTTTTACTTTTCTCAAATAGAGCATACAATTGCCTATCAAAGAAAAAAGGCTTACCCCAATAACTTTCTTACATGCAAAACTATGTATTTTTTAATATCAGCGTTTTAATATGTATCTTACTTTAATGAATTTGTATTACGAAAGTATAATAATCGAAACACAAGGGAAAGGAAAGGACTTACCATTGGTGACAATGTATTTTTTGAAAGTGTAAATCCGAAATAATAATTGCTTATCACAATACTTCTATATCATATATTGTATAGAGCTTAATTGATGAAACTTATAGAAGAAATAAATAACTTTCATATTGAACTAAGAAAACAAATTTTAATTCTGAAACCACAAAAAACGATACTGCTGTCAATATGAGCGGAAATAATCGCATAAGAAATTAAACTAATTTATACAAATCCTTGTAAAAACTTTTAATTAATTTTATTGACGATATTTTTATTACATTAAAATTCTTTATATAAATCAAAGTATACATTGATTGAAAAAAAAACAAAGCAAAAGTTGAGTAAAGTAAAAGTATTAAATATTTATAATACTCTTCATACAATCAGATTGGAAAAAGCAATATAAACCTTTCATTTCATTTATACATAAACTCATAAAAATGTCTTTTGTCATCTTTCTGGGTCTTGACAATTTCACATTTTATTTAGAATAAAACATTTATTTGCATACGCAAGGCAGACTAACAAGTTATGAACAAATATAGGAGTCATTTCGGGTATACATTTTTTTATCGTTGAGTAATTATAACAAAATTTTAACAAAGAAAAAATAGTATTTTAAATACAGGAAGGTATCTTGCCAGTCACTATTCTAAAATTTTCGTCATCATAAACGATTTTTTATTGCCGCTTTTTGTGGTCAAAATAATCAACGATTACTTTTAGTTTTCTTTTTACAAATCGAATCACCTTTTTCTATATAAATGCACTGAAATTTAATTTATTGTAAAAATTCTATAGGTCAGAAAAGATGTTAAGTCAGGTACTACAAATGCGATAAATGGTAATCCGCAAAGCTGAAGTAAAAAATTTAACCGTTTTTAGTGACGCAAATCTTTTTTTTACAATAAATTACAAAAAAAGAATGTTTCAAACAAGGAAAAAGTTAAAACTTAAAAGCCTTAAATAGATTCGGAAAAAACATGTGAAAGTTTTTAATTTTCCTTTTTATTTATTTATTATTTTCTTAAATGCAGTGCAGTTTTTATAAAATAAAAACAACAATGTAAAATTAATTTTCAGTTGACTATGCTAATACGTCGATAAATATGCTTTTATTTATAATAATTACATATTCTTTCAATAAAATTTCTTAGATTCCAACGTAGCACAGCACAGTTTGTAAAACAGGGAACTTATTTTTTTAATGTTTCATGCGGCCGTGGCACCTTTCATATAAGGTATAATTTCTTACCATATTACTTGGTAACTTTAATAGACAGCACCTTGAAATATTGTTCAAATAACTGTCTTGTTAATATGAATGATGGATAAATTTAAATAATGGCCGTGATATCCTCCATACAAAGTGAATAATTATTATCTTGTATCTAAAGGACCGCAATAGGTTGAGTCTAAACATTTTTCACTAGTAAATCTGCTAATAACTACATGTCTGGAGCATAATGGTCTGAATTGAAACAGTGAGGCGTGGTACATCTCGTAGAAAGTGAAAAATTATAATCGTGGATCTAGATAATTATAATGCTTGTTCTATAAGCCTCCTTATTAATATTCATAGTCTTGCGAAATTGGAACATTGGGGCGTGGTATCACCCATACAAAGTGAAACCTTATTTTCGTTTACCTAGCGAACTGCAAGAGGAAATATCTTTCATACAAGTAACTTACATATTATTTTGCACAGTCTCATAAGAAACTGGCTGGATTAGAAGAGTGGTTTTGGTATGATTATTCCACTTCGGTTAGTAAGGAGCACTGGGAATAGCAAAAACGATATATGTATTTTTATGTATTGGCGATGTTCTACAATCCATATAGAGAGAGAAAACAACAAATCTGGCAACACTTTTCAGCGGCCATTAAATTTTTTTCTTTAAAACTTTTTCCTTAAAGTTTTTAAATCAGCATTGAATGGCAAGTCTACTCTCAATATTCAAACAGAAAAAGGAATATCTACAAAATAAATAAATAAATATATATATATATATATATATATATATATATATATATATATATATATATATATATATATATATATATAACAATCTAATTTTACATAAAACCAATATGAAATGGTTTTCAGTATTTATAAAACCATAATTTTTAAAGTTTTTAGTAACTTGAAAATTTATTAGATAATATGTACAACTTAATACATAAATGTATCAAGAGAAAATTTTGAAAAAGAGCTTTAAAAGCATTCTGCACAGGGCTGCCAACAGTACTAATTTTTCAGAATTCTGTCGATTTTTCCATATTGTCAATGATGTTATTATACAAGTCTTAAGATTTGCATTAGATTTTATAAGAAAGAAATCAAGCAAAGAAAACCTTACTAGCCTAATTCTCGGAGCTTTTACACTCATAAGGAGTACCAAAACCAAAATAATAGTTTTTCTTTTAAACTGGTTCATCCTTAAAAGCTCTAAATTCATTTCAGAAAAGACCATTTTTTGTTAGCATGCTCAGAAAAAGCTCCCCAGGAGGGTTCTTTTATAAGTCATTCTTGCGAATGATCATTTAGTGGATGGCTGGGTTGTGAGCAGCAAGACAACCCTGATAAAATGAAAAATAAGAGTTCTTAAAAATTTTTTAAAATAAATCTGTATTATGGGATGTCAAATTTCTTTCCGTGTTATTTGACAGGTATTTTATACTTGCTTTCACACTATCATCCTTTTTTGAAATACTTAGGTATTTGAAAAATCTTAGTACTCAGTATAATAGTGTAAAAGGGGCTTAAATAATATACCTTAGATGTCTTTTTCTAAGGTAAGAAAGAAAGAGATAAAATCAAAGACCGCTTATTGAAGATTTTATTAGCTTTGAAATAAAAAATTTAGATTTTTCTTATTCTCTTATATTTTACTAAAATGATGTATATATTATATATATCCCACATTACTAAGCGAAGATACATTGACAACAAAAAAAAAGTGAAAAACGATTATCCAAGCACGAAAAGGCATTTCAGTTAGGTAGTGAAAAATCTTTTCCTTAAAAATTAACATTATATTTGAAAATAATTATTTTTAATAAGAATATAAATTTGTGATTTTTATATGCATTTTTTAATATTTCTAAAACGTAAAAAAGTACTTGCGATTGTTATTTTTGTTGTGTTTTAAATAAATTCATATTTTAAAAAATGCTTTGTTTTACATATTTGACGATATTTTTTAAATTGGCGATTGTCATCAAAATTTTTCGGCATCCCTGATTATTTATTGTGTACAGAAAGCTTTAATTTTATTTTACAAAAGCTTTCTCTCGTTTTCTTGTTTATAAATGGAGTTTATTTCTAACAAGTCCATTGGTTTTATATAATATTAAAACAAAAAACATTTAAATAAATAGGTAAAAAATAAGTAACTTAGTTAAAAAATAAGATTCAAATAATCTTTGCAAATAAAGCATAGACCTCGAGATATTACGATATTCTTTTAAAGGTTAAAAATACAAAAGAATACAGAAGTTACAAGGCGAATTAATAACAGATATACTCACGGCAATAATGAATACAACACTGCAAAAGAAATATGTACATTTTGTTTTTGTAAAAACCGCCTTCGGCTATCAAAAAAAAAAAAAAATAAATAAAAAATAAAAATTAAAAAAGAAGTACAATAGCAGATTATAACTTTTGACATTCGAAACAGGAAAAATCTCAAAATCACCTGAGCTGTTAAGGCCATCTGGTAATTAATTCGCCTTGCAGAAGATATTGAGTTTTAATGTTACTATTGTTATTGCATTCTTACTGAGGTATTTAAATTAATAAATGTTAGTACTACTAGTAAAGAATTAAAAAATGTTTATTTCATTTTATTTCACAGAAAAGCTTTAAAAGAATTCATTATTTCAAAGCTTTTTTTTTTCATTTAAACAGCTCCATATAAAAAATGAAGAATGCTGTTGAAGAATGTAGCGATCCAGAAAATACTGCATTTCATTCTGTTAGTGTCCAATTTCTCTTACTTTCACTGGGAAACGTCGGCATTTATTTTAAAATAATTTCCTTTTCGAAAAAGTAAATTTTAATTTATTTATAATATCCACGGTAAAGATCCTTATTGAGAAAAAACCAAAAACGAATTTTTTAAATGCATTTCCTCTTTAAAATTTTTGTTTTAGTTCATCACTGTTTTTCATTTAATTTTTAATTGGATTTTTAATAATCAGATGTACACTTCCCATCTTCTTTTAGGGACTTTACCATTTCACATTTTATCCTAATTTAACATTTTATCTCCAGATTTACAAGTTATCTATAAATATAGGAATCATTTTTGGTTCAATTTATCTTTTTTTAATGCAGTGTTATCGTATAGGAATTAAAAAACGTAAGAGTGCTATATTCGGCTATGCCGAATCTTATAAACCCTTCACCATTTATGTAAAGTTACTCCAATTAATAAAATAAATTTTGGGTTGGCTGAGAATTAAATAATAAGAAAAAAATTAAGTACAATATATAATTTTATATCAAAATGTCATCGGTTTTTAATGCGTTAGGCGTATTTAAAAAATTTTAGCATTTCCTAAACGATCCTCTCAAGAGCTTTAAATGATGCCCATATTTATCTGATATCTTAAAATATTTGGTGCATACTTTGCTATAAAAAGCTCATTGGCTCATAAAGGTGTGTTCACATTATGTTTACAAGCCATATGGAATGCCAAATTTTCCATATGTAAATCAGCACACATATTGTAAACTTCTTGAAACATAACATTTGTTATTTTCCTATGTGTTATAACATGTGTTAGTTTTTTATTTAGAGCACTCTCTATTTGATAGGTAAAACCTTATGACAACAGATGTTTTCAGTGATGCTAACTTTTACTTTTAAAATTTCCACACAAAATACTAAGACGATAAAAGCTACATTTCTAAAAAGCTATTTTTTAACTTTTGTTGTTATAATCGGCAAAACAGTATGGGCGAACGTTATTTTTTACTTAGTGTTTTTTTATATTTGCTTTTTTGATTGGAGTTACTTCACTAAACTAGATTTGTTCCAAAAATATGTAAAAACTAGAGGCAGGTGTGGTGCTTTGCCTGCTACCTAAAAGAACGTTGACCGATCTTGCTGATTGTTAATAGCAAAATTTCGAAATCTTTGAGCGATTGACATATTTAAGTTTTCTCTAGCTCATCTAGTGCCTTGGCAAAGTTGATTTCAATCTCTAGGCCGAAAGTAATAGTTTCGCTGACAACTACTCCGCTTAACGGTAAAAAATTATTGTTCATTCGTATTTTTTCTGAAACAATTTCGGAGTTCAATGGCTTGAAAAACTCATTATTTTGATTGGTTAGAACTATAAATAAGATAAAAAACAAACAACAAATCGTACGAATAGAATAGCATAACAAAAAAAAAAAAAAAAATAAAATAAAAAAAAAAAAAACAAAAAAAAAACAAGCCTAAAAGCAGATTTTTCATATATTAGCATTTATAATTAATTTTCCAGTTGTTGTTAGACGAAAGTTAACTTTATTCATTTTAAAACGTGTTCAATTTTACTCAACATAAATCCAGAGTAATTAAATTTTTTTTTCATGTTAAACACTTGACCTTAAAATTACTTAATTTTCTCCAACTCAATAACTTCACGTTTAAAGTAAAAATAAAAAGATGTTATAAAATGGTCGATGTTCAGGGTAAATATGTCGCAACCAGATCAAAATGTTCAAGTCCTACATACTCGTTTTATTTGCACAACAAAATTAAGAACATAGAAGTGAGCAGTGGTATTCTATTTTTTTAATGAAATTAAAATTCTTGTGACTATCCAGAATTATAGTGAATTTTTTATTACTTAACTATTTTCTCAAATGTTAAATCTAGGTGGCAAAAATAGCAATATCTTTAACTTCACCGTAATACCACTTTAATTATTATATCTTGTGGATACAAAATTATCATTTCTTTTTTTACGTTTATAAGAATTAATGTAAAACAAAACAAATTTCGGAATTTTTTTCTTCTTTTATTAATAGAAACTTATTTTATCTGAAATGGGACAATACTTAATTTTTATTGTCTTCATTTTCAGCGGTCTTTTTTGATTATCAGTGTTTGTAATTTATTTTTCTAAAACTATTTTGGGATGGTATAGTAACTAATAGATTTTTGTCCTTAATTTTGCAACTAAAAGTTTTATTTATTTTCAAACCCTTCATTGAAAGGCTTTAGCAATTTGAAAAATTGTTTATTATACTGAAAGCATTCAACGTGAAAAAGCAAGGTACATTTATTTTACTAGGTAAAAGCGGTTCTACAACAAATACAACATTTGTAAAAACAACATGGCATTTTATTGTTGCTTTGTGAGTGGAAATGTCAAAAATAGAAAAATAAAACAAAAGAGAATTATTTTAAAAACAAACGCTCTCTTTGTTCTGCATATGCTTGTTGTTAGTGTTTTTTGAAATTCGTAAACAAAAGTAGGAAAATATAAACAACTTTTGACATGTCCAACTATAAACCAGCTGGGCGGACGACACTACCTAGTAAAATAAATGTACCTTGGTGAAAAAGTAACAGAGGAAAATAAAGTTTGTAAATTTTCAACATACATAGTTTTTTAAATATAATTTTTTAGAAAGTTGACGATATTGTCAGCAGAAGAAAAGGTTATTGAAAATGTCAACGACATATTCTTAAGGATGAGATTTGATTTAACATTTCAAAAATTTTGTGATATTCAAACGTAAAAACTTATTATTGCGCAGGTCAATGAATGCAAAATATTTTGAAACATTCATTGAGAACTTTTTTGTTTGGCTTTCACATGAAGACGAAATGGGAATGGAGCAATAATTCGGCACTCTGTTTTGTTTTGTAGATAAATATTTTCCGAATTTTCCAAGCAACAAATAAATAAAAAATAGGCAAACGTATACAAAAACACATACAAACGTACACATGTGTGTACTTACATCCATCCATAGGAATGTGTTAAATTTTGATATTTAGTTTTTGCCTTTGCTTTTGTATTAGTGTCATATATTTTGTGTGCGATTAAGCAACTTCGAAATAAGCAACAACAGAAAAATTCTTGTATATACGTTTCTCAACGGTCACAACGAACTGCACGCATCAGAATCAAAAACGGGAATTGTGAACAAATTTATGAAAAAAAAAAAATTGTGAAAATATCAATTTCAAATAAAATAAAATTATTATTTTTTACACGAAACTAAAGAAATAGAAAATATAAACAAAAATAATTTCTTTGGTGAGTGAATCACTAAGAGTTTTCAAATAAAATTAATTGATTTTTTTTATTTAAATAAACATTTGAACAATTTCGATAAAATGTGATAAAAATAGTGTATCAATATTTTAAGAAGAATGAATAAAAAAGATTGTAAATTTGGCAATTATTTTTGGTTAAATGAAAATCCGTAATTTTTCTTAGTAGTAATTTACTATGTGTGTGTGTTTATGCTTATCAGCTCGAAATAAATATAACCTAAATAGTTTAATGCAAAATATAAAAAATAATTTTTCTACATCTAAATCATGTAAAATGATAACCGAACTTGATATTATTTCTGGGCATATTTGTAAATTTATAAGCGTATGTATTTGTGTTTGTAGAATTTTAAACATCAATTCACATCATCATTTTTCCAATCACCATTGGAAACTTTCGTGATTGTCCTACTCCTACAATATGGCAGTGGTTGTGTGTTTAAACAGATACATACAAAACAAGTTTAAAAAGTGTGTCAGTAGGTATAAAGATTTTTAAATGAACGAAACAGGAATAGAAAGAAAAGGATAAAGTTGAAAATTGCCATAAAATAATGTTTAAAAACATATACGCATACGCCAACATTATCAAACGTGCTCCCACATACTCATATATTTCCGTTATTCTATTCATTTACTAAAGCAATCAGTTACCATTTTTCTTGCATCGACATACAAATCCATTGTAGACATTTTCTATCGGATTTCAGAAAGTATACTAATGAATATTAAATTCCTTCACTTTTCATTGCATTTTGTTAAATTTTATTATTTTCTCTATCATTGGAAATAAAGCGATTTCCTATTAAAGTTGTTTCACATTTTTACGAACGAAATTAAAAAAGTAAAATATATATGTTTTGAACCACTATGGCCCATTTTTTTAGTTATAGTTAATGTCAAGCTAAAATTAACTGACAAGAGAAGGAACTGAATGAGATTTATCATTTAAAAATATTGTGTGTAGTTGTGCTATGACTCTCAACTCAACTCATCTCTATTTTCCTAAAATGTTTTGCCTATCAATTAAAAATTTTTTATGACAACACAAAATTCATTTGAAAGCATTTTAAACTCTGTAGGTCACATGTGAAGATCACTAAACACATTTTTTAGTAATGAGGCGAAACTGAAAAAGACTGTTTATTATTAAATGTTTCTGCTCAAATTGTTAAATAATCCCTGTAATAAATTATTCTTAATAAAGTTAACCCAAAGTTTTCCATCAATGAATGACTCAGGGTCGTCTTAAAAGTTGATTACTAGATTTTAAAAGGAGCACAGTTTTAGCGTGTTTTTATACCACTTCTAAATTCTAGATATATAAACATCGAAATATACTTAAGACGATTTCTGCTTCTTATGAGAACACGGGCAGATACGTGATTGTTACGTTCCAGAGAGCTAAACAGACAAACTTGTTAAAAAATATAGTTAAAAAAGATGATATAAAAACTTTATTAAAATATAACTATTTTAATTATAAAAAATATTTTTATGATTAATTTAAAATGAGTTGTAAAGCAGTTGGAGGGTTTCAAATAAATCATTTTTCCCTCACGAAGTAAAACTCTTTCATAATGATGCAAAATTCAAAGAAAACTGAAACTAAAGCTGTGTATTTTCAATAAAAATTCTTAGCAGTTGATTATAAAACTTGTACTTAAAACTGTATTAAAAAACTATTGTCCAATTTTTTTTGTTTAATATAAGCTTTACAACAATCTTTTTCTTCTTATTGAACCTAACCTAACCAGAACCTAACTAAAATCTCATTAACGGAACTACAAACATAACAAGGAATTTTTTATTATATGCTTATTAATGACAGTTTATTCTCTATTTTATCGTGCTGCTTAATAACGTAACACTTACCAAATATACTCTGAACTTGATAATATAAGGAATCGAATCGAATCGTATTTTTACGCTAGTAGCGATTTTGTGTCATGCAACCAAAAAAAAAAAAAGTATTTGTTCATCGTATAAAAACAGGCTCTGATTCTGGTGGTTAAATTCCGGGAATTTGTTTTATTAATGTCACCCTGAGATTACATTTTACTACTTTTTTAAAGATATTTAAAAATGTCCTTTCGAGTTAAGATACGAAAGGTGAAGCATATGAGCTGGTAATGAAAACTAAAGTGCAGTATCAATTAATCATGTTACTGAAATTTTGAATGCAATATAAATAAATGCAGTGTGTTAGTTAATTGCAGAAAAATTTTAACAGTTTCAGAAAATAATTATGAAATGATTGTGATGATCTTCTGAAATATGTAGTCAAAGTTCTCAATTTGTAGTTATTCGTGCAATAAGGACTTTATCCACACCATAAGTAAAATAACAAGCGAAAAATTTTAAAATGTTCAACATAAGGAACTGATGTCCATTCATAGCACAACGGTGCCACCTAAATTCAGACACAAATATTGTGTCATGTTTCACTGCACAAAATTTTAAATTCAAATGCGTAAAGTTATTCATATCTGAAAATATAAAAATATGTGCTTAAAAGGAATTTTGTGCCGTTTCATGATTATTAAATAAATCTAATGGGAAAGAACTAGAAACCCTATTTAAGAAACACAAACCAAACCAAAACAAAAAAAAAAAAAAAAAAAACAAAAAAATAATAATATGAAAATGGTGGTTGGTTGAATTCGAAAATAAAAAAAATTAAAAATGGAAGTATTAAGCTTTAAAAGTTTAGAATATTGCTTATTTTACGTACTCAGTATTTAAAGGTTTTTGTTTTTTTTAATATTGCATCTTAATATGGTTTTCAATAATAATTTAAAACTTTTACTAATAGTTTCATACCCTTCTCCACAATATTTATTTCCAACCTTTTGAAGTATTCATATGCATGTATATTCATAACATTATCGCCTATATTTAACCAAAAATATTAAACGTTGCTAAAGTTTATTTTTTAATTAAAAAATTAGAAATTTCATTTAAAAAAATTTAGCAAAAAATTGGAATTTCACTAGACTAATAAAATTTCACCAAAATATTTATTTCAACGCACATTCACCAAAAATTAATTTTTTCAAAAAATTGTATTTGCAATAAAAATGTAAAATATCATTCAAAACCAAAAATGCACAAAAATAATTAAAAACTTTCAAAATAAAAAACACCCATGTTGTTGGTAAAGGATAATTAAGTTCAAATTTCCATTGATTGTTTAATTTTTACTGTTTTTTTTTTGTTTTCTATTTAAGATAATTTTCAACATTTTTTTGTTGTTGTAAAAAATATACATGAATAAAAGCGAATGACTCAAATTCTTTCAGCAAAACGATTTTGTGCTGACCAGGGCAGTGGTTGTAATAATTTTTAAACAGTGTTGTTCTAAACACAACAATCGAACACATGTTTATTTATTGAGTATGGGTTTGTTAGTGAGTAAATATGAGTTGCCTTGCCAGATGATTTTGATAAGCACAAACTGTTTTTAAAGAATAATTTTAAAAACTTTTGTTTTTTTTTTTTGATAATCTTGTAAATTTAATAACTAAATAACTAAATTTAAATAATTCTTAATTATTTTTCAGTAATATTCGTGTTTTCGATTAGTTTTTCAGTTACAGTTTCAGTAGATTAAAAATTACATGTGCAAAAATTATACTTTCGTATCAGCTTTATAAAAAAATTTTCAACTTTGATCTTTTATTTTTCTTGCATTTCCATATCGGTTTGTTGTTTCAAATCATTTCATTTTAAAATTTTTGATAAATAAATGAAAAAGTTCAACTGAATTGATTATGATTATTATTTCAGACAAAAAATTTTTTTAGATAGTTTCTGGCAACACTAAAAGGAAAAACTTGTTCGTTTAGTTTATTTATTATAGAACTTTTGTTTTTCCAAATTTTATTGATTTTTATTATGTTGTTTTTTTTTTGCTTCTGTACTACTTGTTCCCTTTTCAAAGTTTGTTTTTGTTTGTTTTTAACATGTTTTTCGTTGATTTTGACTCTCAATTTTTATTTGAGCTGCTTCAAATTGGTAAAACTCTTAACATTATGGGGGTTGAATGTTTTTTTCTGTTTCCTTGTATTCTTAGCATGTATGTTGGTGGTTGCTGTACATACATACATATATTGTGGTGTTTTATATTCGTAATTGACCACTGTTTTTGTGCCAGTAGTTTAAAATGACATGAACTTATTTGTTGTGTTAGGCAAAACGGATTACCAGCTTTTTGAAGTAGCACAAGAAAACAAAAAACTGGGTGAAATGCAAGAAATGAAAACGCACACACATGAAAAAGTTAAGAATTTTGTTTGTTTGGCTTTTGAACTTGAATTGCACCTAATTTCTCTTGCTACGAATACAAGATTGGTGTCAATCGCATCGCAGAGTGTGTGACGACGGTTATTCATGTCTGTGTTTCGAATGATTTACTTAAACTTTTTATCAGAATAAATCATACGTTTAATGTGATGTAATAAAAAATAATGAAATTTGCAAATTTTCTTTTCCATTTCAAATTATTTTTCTTAAGAAAAAAATAATTGAATTAATATAAGATTAACATAATTAAGAGTTGTTACTTGTAATGGCTGTTAGAGTTGGTATTATAAACGCAACATTTTCCATATGCTTTCCCATGATACATGTTGAATATAGGAACAAATATTCAGTTTTTCAAATATCTTATCAAATGCCCAATTCACCTGGAGTTTTTGGAATTTTTAATTTCCCCAGTTATTGTTATATATTTTCGTTTACTATGATTCAGGTAGATTAATTAATTAATTTGTTTGTTATTAAATAAAATTGGGATGAATTTCATGCGAGCAAAAAAGATGTAACTGATAATCTTTCATCACGTTTTTTAAAAGCACTCGTAATTACAAATTTTTTTAAAATTATAATTGAGACTTAAGTTTCTTCTCTCATTATTATTATTTACTTAGTTCAGAAAACTTATCCTATTAACTTCTCTATTAAAGCCTCCCATAAATTTTCTAAGAAAATGAGATCAAGAAATTGTCTGAATAATACTTAGAGCGAGACATTTTAAATATATTTTGTTCCATTTTTTTTTCAGAGCAAGAAAATCCACATAAAATACTTTTTGCAATATTTAAAATTTGCATAACAGAAATTCAGAATTTGGACTTTACAAATTCACAATTAATCTCTATTCAGCTTGGATAAGCATTTATACAGATCGAAGAAGTTGTAAACATAAAATACACATTACAGTTCGTAAAAGCAGATATAATAAAGAATTTTATACTCTTGGAGAAGGAAAAAACAAAACAAACTTTTACACTACTAATCTGTATCACATTTTTTTTTAACCATAAAAATTATTATTGCTTTTCATAACTCAATATGAAAATTATTATTTAAAATTATATTTGAATTTTGAAAATTTTTCAATTTTTGGTAGAATTCTCTGATGAATTATGTGAGCAATACTGAATCTGCGATATGATATGTTCCGCCAGTAAATATTATACTGTTGTCTTACCTTTTGGTAAAGACCGTCGTCACTGGCTGTTTATTTGGTACGTTTGGCGAGCGCTTTCGATGTGAGAAAATCATTTTTAAGCCGCGTTTTGATTAGTACTGGTGAGATAGTTTAAGGTGTTTGTTGCATAGATAGTGGTGGGTTCAGGTAGTTTTGTGCGTTAGAATGGTGTCTATTTAAATGGTGATATGGAGGTAGATTGTCTGATATCTGTCGTGTTTATTGAAGGTATATAATTTTGATATTTCAGAATTTTATATTTGTAAGACTGTTTTCGTAGTTTTAGTGGTGTAAAAATTACGTCCGAGGTTGTATTTACCTGTTCGTTAATAATATCTCTCTTAAACTTTCCTGTTTTGTATTTTTCCATGTTTTCAAGAATGTTAAGTATTCGTCCTTTTTTACTAGGATGTATTAATGTCATATATTCATCTATTTCCTTTGGCTCGTATTCATGCGTGTTAAGGTATATTGCGAAGTTGGAGTCTTCTCTTTTCCGTCTATATGATCGTATATGTTCTGTGAACCTTGTTTTAATGTTCGTCCAGTTTGTCCTATGTATGTATGGCTGCAGGTGCAACTAAGTCTGTATACTTCGTTGGTGTTAAATTTATCGTTTATTTCTGTTGATGTTTTGAAATTGTTTCATAGAGTGTTGCTCGTCTTTAGTGCTGACTGTAATTCTTCTTTCTAAAAAAGGTTAGTTAATCTATATATTTCTGGTCCTGTGTAAGTAAAAATGTGTCGTCGTGTTGTATCGATTGTCTCCCTGTTTTCTTTCTTTTTGTTTTTAGTGTAGCAGTTTGGCGATGGTAGTGCAGTTGTAGCCATTATTTTTAGCTATGGTGTAAATTGCGTCAAGTTCTTTGTTATATTTGTCTGGAGAAAGTAGGACTGTCTAAGTCTGTGAATCGTATGTCTAAATGCTGCGAGTTTATGTTGGGTGGGATGGTTTGAGGAACTGTGGATAGTTGTGTCTGTCGTGGTTGGTTTTCTTTATATGTCAAAGTTTAAGGAGTCAATTCCTCGTGTTATTGTAAAGTGAAGATAATGTAAAGTTCCGTCTTGCTCTTTTTCATTGTGTATGCTTTCCCTGCAATAATATTTCACGAGGATATCATGGAATTTTAAGGTCTAAACATAAGAAACTTATTTGACTTTTTTTCAGATAAATATCAGAGACCTTCTAATAAGTGTAGATTGTATTAATTTGTCGCACCACATTTAGTAAAACTGGAGACTGCATTTCTTAAAGGAACAGAACTTAATTGTACTTCTGGCTATTGAAAAATTGTTTTAGTTTATATCTACATTTAAAACGGAAATTATCTAAATAAAATGCATTTTTTCTTAAAGAAACAAGTTTTTTTTATTTAATTAGCATTCATTGGACTTAGGATGGCAGTTGACTGCGATGTCTTATCATTGATTCGCTGCACTGATACACACAGAAAACAGTTTGGTAAAAAATCGTTTGAAATTATTAAAATTTAACCACTAATATCATAATTTAATTTGTATTCCTAACAATCTATAATCTTAAAATAAGTGCTATATTAAGAACAAAAGAATTATATTTGTACTTAATAGCCGGTCGCAAGAACCGTTAGAAAAGTTAACTCGACCGATTATGTCTTTACTGTTAGCATTTCTGTAAACTGGAAGAAGCAACAAAATTATTTCAGCACATTAATACGGATACTCAAATATTGGAAGTAAAAATTAAAAAATCGATTAATCAATCAAGGTACTGATGAAACAGGCAACAAATTAACCAAGTTTGTTTGTTACATAAGCAAAACGAATAATATTTCCGGATGTAAAAACAAGAATCTAGAGGAAGTAGTAGTGCTGAGGTGTCCATCGTATGTAATTTCTTATATTCGTATGAGTATCCGTTAAAATTATATCTTAAATAAAGTTTTATGTCAAAATATAAAGTTTTTTTATTTAATTAACAAAAATATCTTCTGGTGACTGCATTCTTTCTCGAATCATTTTTCTAAATAGTTGTGAGTACCATATTCATTCAGTCGTTTTAACCGAATTTCAGATAATACTCACAACCGACAAAATTCGATTGGCAATAAATTCGGTTGTCACAACGAATCTTATTTCTCTGTGTATTAACTGCAAAGAAAATTAAACCAAAGACGAAAACCTGGAAATGAATACACGACTAATCAAACGTGTCATTATTGCTAACAATTTTTTTTACACCGTTATAAAAAGCAAAGCGTCTGACGAAATTTCGAACTAATACAAAATGTTACCCCAATATAACGAAAAAGTAGTATTCTTATTCTGCGATTTCATTTTAAATTTGCTTTCCTTTTTTTCTGCAAAATAGAACGAGTTTTTTTGGTGGAGTTTGTATCCACAACCTGGTATTAAACTTGCAAACGCTTATAGCTGAGTTAGTAACAATTACTGTTTTTGTGTTCATGTTATCGGTGATTTTTAACTAACTCACTTACTAACGCGGCTATACAATAATTGTTTTCCTTCGAAACTGCTTTTTTATTTAAAATAGGTTATTTTAATCATCTCACTGAGTGATGATTGCTAAGCGCGCTGTCGTTGATGTTTAGCTGGTTAATCTTTGGAAACAAACATTCAGTCAGCATGAAACAACAGCGGTGCTATTCCATGCTTTTCACAAGATTATGCCGCTAGCATGTAAACCGCATCAAATGATCAACTTTAATAGATAAATTGGTGATTCTTTAATGTGTAGGGGATTGCCTTCGCTTTAAACACGGCAAATTGGCTTATTTTAGTTTTATCAGTAAACAAAAAATGCAACGCAAACGATAGACTTCTACGAGTGTAAGTAAAGATATTTCATTTAAATAGTTCAATTAGCCGAATGACAAGGACCGACAACTTGAAAAGCGAAATCGGGCTGCAGCAGCATTATTCTTTTTAATACGCACATTTCTTTATGTTTTTGATGGTTTTGAATTGGTTTGAAAACGATAAATTTCTTGCTTAATAGGGGCATTATATTGATCGTAAAATGATCGAAATTCTCTACAGAACAGAAATTTCAACAGACGCTTCTAACTTTTAAGCCGTATCGATAGTTATCATGCAGTTAAAAAACAGTTGATTTATAATTTTAGCTAAAATTTTAAATTTCATGTAAAAAGTCAACTTTCTTTAAAATTTAAAAAAAGTTTTGGTTTTCCATAGTTTTTTTATAGGTTCAGAATTTCAAGTGCATCAAAACGGAAGTGCTCATAACGTTTTTTCAAAAAACTATGAAATGGATCATTTTAAATAAATTTTGAATTTTTAACATTTTAAGGGATGTGAGAGCATACGAAATGTGTATAGAATATTATTTAATTTAATTTTAGAGTTGATACTTTCATTTCTAGTTTGAACACTGTTAAAATTTATTGCAAATTGCCCGATTATTTAAAAAAATGATAATTTAAATTTTCATGCCATATACCTTCAACGTGAAATTAAATAACTTTCGCTTCTATTATTGTTTTTGAGTGTGTTTACTTTTTAACATAAATATGTTTTATAAATTATTCTTCAAATGTAGACAGTTTATAAATTTCTTAGAGGTAAAAATTAAAATCTAATAAATTATTTCCTAAGACAATAAATAAACAAATGCGCATATTTGCGTTGTGAAGCTCTGTAATATAGTGTGTAGTTGTAGACACTTGTTTATCTTAACATAGGGGAGCAATGAACAAAAATTCATGTTTGGAGCGAGAGATAACATCTACTCGTAAAATTGTAACAGGGCGATAACAAAACATATAAGTGCGAAGGTAAAATGTGTGGATTTTCAACTTAATCTATAAATAATTTATAACGCAAATTTGAATGTGGACCATTAGGTACAATACGCTTCTAAAGTATGACGATATTTACTCTCATCGCAACGTATGCGTATAAATACGTTTCTGCAACGTACACTATAATAGAGTCTAAAATAAAAATATAAACAATGAACAGAGAAATTAAAGAACATGCTGATCGTTTTTATTTTTATTTAATTTTCTCTGATAAAACGATCTCTTTTTTAATCTGTTTTGCTTTTTTGTTGTGCTCTCTAATTAAAAGGCCTTACTTTTGAACTAAATATCTTCATTAATGCTATTCATCTAAAAAATGGCATTTCATAACTAACAATATTTTTTGTCAAACAAAAAGATTCTTACGCGATGATCCAATCTAAAATAAAAATTCAAATTGGACCAATCCGTGAGATTCATAAAAGAGATTGTAGGAGTATATTTAAACAACCTACATACAATTCGATAATCGACTACAAAGCTTTACTACAATGTTAAAAAGCTAGGATATACATGTTTTTTTTTTTTTTTTAAATAATTTCCTCGTCTTTTTGTTCATTTCGAAATCATGAATACTAAGGAAGTGGCTAAAGGGCTTTAAAATTTTTAATCAAGCTTAACAGATAACCCATGTATTTAAATTACATGAGTATATTTTTCATAACATCCCAGCAAAGAAAATAGTTCTAAAATCATTGCTTCTCTTGCACTTATTCTCGATAATGCATTTTAAATGAGTTCGTTTATTCTAGTTAAGCTTTAACTTTTAAACTTATGAAAAACTGAAGAAAGTTCATATAAATTCCGTTATTAAAAACTTGGTTAAAGACTAAATAAGATAAAATAAGATGTAATAAGAGTCCCAATAAAAGTTTAAATATATAGCTCCATTTAATAAAAACAAATAAATAAATATTAAGGAAAACTACTCAAGTTTATGATAATTACGAGTTGCTTGCACTTATTTTAACAAATTATAAAAAAATATGAAAAAAACGTTTCCTAGTCATTGAATTTTCACTGGTTAAAATCGTGCGTTTTTTACTTAACTTGAACCAGTTTATCAATCATGAATTACCTACTTCTTTTTCGTCTTTTTTTTTTTTTTTTTGCTGGGATAGTACAAATACAAAAAGAGGATAATAAAATATTTTTAAGCATAATTTAATGATGCGTATGCAAGCTAATAGTTAGTTATTAGCTGAGCAACAAACGTAAAATGTCATGCATAGTTAGATAATTGACTACTGCCTGGGCCTTACAATATTAAGAAAGTAAGTTATTTTCATTGATTTGATTTTTCATTGATTGCAAAATAGTTAGCTCCAAGTGATTTAATAGTTAGTTGAGGTCCCGATAGGTTCAAAATTCTTCCTCTTATATTTTTAAATAAAAGCTTATACTTACACAAGGGTCACTCTTTACATTTTAGTATTATAATTTTTTTTTAACTTTTTATTATAGTTATACACACTCTGTGCAATTTGCAATTATCTAAATATTTAGCTCTCTGTTATACTCTCTTGAATACTCTTTATTTTATGAATGTATGTTATTGATACTAAAGCCGATATAGTAACGCGATTTATGAAAATTTCAAATTCTACCTGCTGAAAATCAAATGACAAGTCCATATACATCAACAAAGTTTCTATGGAAACACACTTTAATTTTTAATATGTGTTCAATACTGGGTTTTAAAGTGGATATACATACCTCAATACAGGCAATGTAAATATCATGTTACTACTTATAGCGGTTTAACATTCGTCAAATTCACATGTCAGTTGACAAACTCTTCAAATTCTTTGATTGTCTGCTAATTACGCTTCTAGAGATACTAACTTTCAATTTTTATACTTTTAAATTTCTTTACCAATTTGCCTGGATAGACTTTTCATTAAAAACACACAAGAATTGACAGACTCCTTCCTTCTGTATGAAGTCAGTTAACAAACACAAATGACAGATTTATTACAGAAAGAACTTAACGGTTTTTTCTCAAATGTTTTATTACCTCCTTTGTTTTGATTCACTTTTAAACTACAGTAAGTTGTTTCTTTATTCTCAAAGAATTTGTAATAAAAAAGTAATAGTATCAAAATAACAATAACTGTATGTAAATAAATTATTCAATACTGAATTCAACATCTCTACTATCTGACCACGAAAAACAATTTCCAATGCACTACAATTTCAGTGCTGATAACGCTCTTGTTTGATATTTGCTTATTTACTTTTATGCTTGTCGTATCTACAAACAAAGTGTATCTACTAACAAAGTGTCTTATTTATTTCCAGATATTTAGTCTATCCCGCAGAGTAAGACTTACGTCAAGTGCCTCTTTGTACGTTTGCACTAAATTTCGTATAAAATTGATCAGCTTTGTAGAAGATGGTGGTCCTTCAACCTGACCTATTTTACATCGAAATTTTAATTTTACCCTTTATGTTCTAAGATCCCAAAGCTAAGATCGGAAAAAGAAGACTACAATAAAAAAGTTATACATACACTCCGAATTGTTACTGAAAGTATTTCATGAGCCCTAAACCAAATTTCGGGATTTTTGTCTCTTATCTTAATGTTGCAATAATCAAAGTGTGCAACAGCTGCAGAAATATTTAATAGAGAAATATTTTACTAAGTATAAAAACTCATTACCGTATTTAATGATACTGAGTTTGTGCTCACTACGAACAGTTTATGCAGATATGTACTTAAAAAAAATCAAATCAAAGTAACAAAAATATTAACAAAAACAATTCAAATAAATTGTTGTTCATTGGATCAGCCTGAAAAACTACTTATGTAAAAGTAATGTGTGGATAGCAAGTGTGTTAAAAAGCATTTAACCATTCCTATTTCTGATGTAAATTAAAAAAGTTTAGTAAATGGAAATGTGTCTAGCTTAGATTTTCATTCAATCAATTTTATAATAAAATAAAAAAAAACATTCTTTCAGAAATTGTTTAGTTAATAAGAAATTTCCTAATTTAATGAAAAAACTGTTGTTTCTAAACTTTTACTATATTTTTTGGGAAGTAATAATGAACTCAAATCTTATTAGAATTGCCGAAACCTTACCAATTGCTTTTAATTAAATACTTAAAAATTAAACTAAGTAAAAGCGTTCGTTCACTGAACCTGCTTCAAGGTTAGTTCGACAATAATGCTATTTAAATCTTGCTTTGCTTCGATTGTTCCTATGGATGTAATGACGGCGGTATTGAACTTGTCACACTCAAACATAAATAATCTTATTATTTCTTTTCTTTAGGCATGTCTTATCGTAATTAGTGTGTTCAAATATTAACTTTAAGTATTAATCATTTCCTAATTGATTTTTAAATTACTTCTATCTACTTCAACAACCAGTTTGAGTGTTAGTTGTCAAAACTCTGATAGAGAAAATAGATACATTATTTATAGACGCCACGATATTAATAAAACAAATAAATATGAGAAATAAAAACGAAAAATATTTGGAGCAGAAATTGATAACTAAATCACATGCATATAGTGGTAGTCAAAATATTGCAGACATGTTTAAATATCTTATTTTAGGCAAATTTTTTGTTCTAAAGTTAAGCTAATTATTATCACCAGAAAAAAATCAATAATTTTAAATAAGAACAAACAAAACAAAAGAATAATAATAAATTAAAATAACAATTAAAAATTTACTATTCTTCGACATTTTCATGGTTTACAATCTTTTCTTTATATTCATTATTAACAGGGTTTATAAAAAAATATAATAAGTTATTAATAAATAAATAATTCATGCAATAAATAAATAAAACAATTGACCATTGATTTCCTATTTGACAACTTTATCAGTTCAAATTGTAATAGAAACTTTTTTGAAAAATATATCTTTAAAAAAGCAGCTAAAGAACTTGTTCTAAATTTGATGAAAATTGATAAACTTGGAATTTTTCTTCTGGGTTCTAACCAAAACTATGAGTTTTTCTTGTGGAAAGCAAACTTTAAATATAAGACAAAAAAAGCTAAAGCGGGAGCAATTGCAAGCTACATGGAGAATACCTTCCAATTCTACTTATCAAACTAAGAAAATAAGCTGCACAAAGTCTCCAAGCAGCGACAGTGTAGATTGAAAAGTGGTCCAAGCTGACACATACAAATTACTTTGTGCAATTGAAATGTTCAGAGTTCTTATTAGTTGTCAAACCAAATAAGCCAATATAGTGTTTATCGTGTTGCCAGCTTCAAACGAACGTCTACCAAATTACATAAGAATTATGTCTTCTATCCTAATTGCACCAATCGAGTGTAGTGTGTTTAGGTATTGACAGCACTGAGTCGAATCTGGCACGAGGCCAGCCATATTTCATTCGCCAGTTCTTATTCAATAATTAAATATTAAACTGGTTTTTAATGGTGTTATCGCAAACTAGCTTTTTTAACAATTTCACAAACGGTCAGTTACGTTTTTTCTTTCACCCATGTTTGACTAATCCGAAACTGTATTTGTACTAATCAGGAATTGTATTTGTATCTTAATTTCTACACGCTACACTTACATTACGAAGATAAAAAAATATGTAAATGAGGAAAACACACTTTTCGCATTAACTAAAGTGCCTTCACTTATTATTCGTTTTTCTAAGTTTCAGCTGTATGTATTTATTTCTACATTTAAATAAACACATAGAAATACGTGAATATTTTTTATTGATACAGAAGTTAAAATTTTTGATAATTTAATTAAATTTTCTGTGTGTTGTTAAATATTATATTTATAAATATTTGTTAATGTAATTAACGTCCAAACGTATGTAACACATATTCTTATATAAACAAACTTGTTATCTGTTATATGAATGAACAAGTAGGTAATAAAGTAGTGGGTATAAACAGATAAAAGCAGTAAGAACAAAAATCATATTTTTATTTCGATGTCTCTTGGAATAAAACTAATTGTTTATTATATGTTTTCCTATATTTTGGTTTTTAATATTTTTATATAAAGTATAGTTGGGCAAACGCTTTCATGGGCACAGAATTTTTACTATTTAGTAATTTTATGCTAATAACGAATATTCTTTTCGAATTTAGTAGGATATTTTTCGTCTAGTCATGTGGTGGGCTAAACTTTATTTAAGTCGATTTGAGAAATTGTACCGTATTTATTTTAGGAAATTCGGAACACTGCTCCTCATAAAGTTTGTCAGTTCTTGGCTGCCAATGTCAAAGATTATTGGTGTCAAGGCTATAGAATGAACTCAATAGATGAAACTCGACTATATGCATTCGTATAAAAATTTTGAGTTTTTTAAAGCTTCTTTATGCACTAAAACAAATCCTTTTTAGAAAAAAATATTTCTTTCAACAGGTAATAAGATTTTCTGTTGACTAATTGAACCATTATAAACAATAAAAAGAAAATTTAGGGTGGTTGGAGCCTTTTGATTGGTATAGCATTTTGTGTTGTCTGTTAATGATAAAGGTAACGAACTAAAGGCACATAAAAGAGCAACTTTACACGTTCAAAGCGAGAACAGTTTTTTAAATTGCGAACAACAATGTTAGAGTCAAAAGTTTAAAACTCCAAGCTCACATACTTGTTATGTTGTGGATATCACGTAATTCACCATTTTTCCTATGGAATACTTAATAGCCTTATTGGTTGACTGTTGTCTAGATTCAACTATAGCAGAACTTATAAATTAGATGACTACATCAAGAAGTGAAAATCTTATATCTATCTAAAAAACAGAAAATGTTTTTGGGTTGTTAATGAAACCACAGAAATGACTTTAGGACAAAGGATTGTTTTGTCATCTTAGGAGATATTTTGTTTTTACTAAATTTTCTTTAAAAATCGCATTCACACATTGAAATTTTGTTTCAACAACTCCTACCTTAATTGAATTAATTTTGTTTAAAGTTACAAATGCAAAACAGCATTGCAACTTTTTTTCTTTTTTTTAACGGCATATTCGTCCTTATCGTGGTTGGCGTTTTTGTGGCGAAAATCAGTCGTTTTTAAAAAGTTTTGTAATAGATTAAATATAGCTCGCAACAATTATCATTAATCTATTAAAAAATTATCGTACTCGAAACACGCCTACGCAAAATACGGTAGAGGTGATTGTTTTCTTTTTGGAACAGTGCAGATTCGACGTTGAATGTTTTAATGTGTCAGAGAGCGAAAGTGGTCATTCTTTAAGTTTTTTAATTGAATTATTCACAGACTTTATTAAAGGTTTGGAATTAATTTTCCGGTTTAATATATTATTTTGATATAATGAAGTCAGTACAGCGGAATACATTTATTTTTATATGTTTTTTTGTGCGCTTTTATGCACTTTTATGTGATAAAGAATAGGTATCATAGAATTTGCATGATAAAACCGCAGATTTTTATAAGGCATAACAAAAACAAGGCTAAAAATAGAATGGGTGCTTCTGCACGACAAAATTTATTTTGTTCTTTTTTTGAAGAACTTGGAAACTATAGAGAAAATATAAAAATTTTGTAAGGAAGCTTCCCCTTAACAAAACATTACCCTACAACCAATTCTAAACAGAAAAATTTATTTTTGAACTTTATGATGATTATTATTTAGAAACTTAACCTTCTCTTATTTGGTTAAAATTACTTAAATTTAATTTAATCATTTTATAAAAAATGTACTAAAATGCATACAAAAATATTATTTCAAACAAATAATATAGTGTCGACGCTTTTGAAAACAAGTTACTTTGTTTGCAAGACAAACAAATGTAAGAAATCTGTAAATAACTTAATAGTAACCGCCTAAATTTCTTAAAGTGTTTTATTGGAGAGATAATGGAAACAAATACAACCATTAAATTAAGTACACACATGTTATGACTACTCTGCATTCGATTATTTGCTGATAAAAGTGTAATATTGTCTTCTAATTTTTTTTTTATAGCTGGAGTTAAAAAAAATGAAATTATAATAAAATAACAGAACAGAACAGTAAGAACAACCAACTACAGCTTTTTAGAAAATTATTGATAACAGCATTATTCAATACAATCACCCAGTTTTTAAAAGCAGAGCAAAATAATATTAATCCCAAAGAATTGATTATGAATTTAAATTTATTCAACAAAGTTGACTTATTTGTTATTAATTTATTATAAAATCGTAACTTCAATAAAAACAATAAGAGTGTTATATTCGGCTTTGGCGAATCTTAAAATAAATCTATCTTATTGAAGTAACTGCAATCAAATAACAAAAATTAGGGTGACAGAGAATTAAAAATAAATTAAGTACTACATATATATAATTTTACATAAAAACGTCACCGGCTCTTAATAGTTAAGCATTTTTTTTTTCAAATTTAGCATTTCCTGAAAGATCTCTTCAACAACTTTTAAATGATACCCACGTTGATGTTTTAAAAAATATGGTGCACAATCGTTCTATGAAAAATTTAGAGGCCCATAGCTCGAAAAATATGGGCGAGCGCCAATTTCTTTACTTGATTTTTTTTTATTTTTTAATTCTCGATCCCCTCTTATACTCGGAATTGGAATTACTTCACTTACCTAGACTTGTTGTAAATGATATAGAAAAATTAGAATCACGTGTGTTGTTTTGCCAGCTGGACCGAGAGACATAGACCGACCTTGTTGATTTTTAATAGCCATATCTGATCGATTGCGTATTAAAATATTATGTAGCTCACCAAGTGCCTTGACAATGTATATTTCAAGCTGAACGCGGACAAACAGGTGAACGTTATTTAGTCGACTTTGCTTTGCATAAGGACTCAGAATATATATACTTTATGGAAACGAAAATGGACATTGTAGAAAAAACAAACGGATTGGCGAACTTAAAAACACCCTTTTCTGCCTGTGGTGAAGGATATAATAATTGTGTAGTAATTGAATAGCGTAGAAATTATCAGCAGAATAGCTATTTCATTTTTATTTGTGGAAAGTCTAATAAAACCCAGCAATTAGGCATTTTGAATAACACGTCGCTATACGTCTGTGAGTATATTTTAAAAAGAAAAAAATGCAGGATAGTAATAAAATTTCACTTCTCGAAAACGGTTCTGCAGGAAAATCGAATAATGCTTTTTTTACCTACTCGTGATAAAGACGTTTTTCTCGAAAATTGTTTAGTGGATAATTTTTATGGCTGTCATATTTTTGTGCGGGATTACAACTAAAAAAAATAATTTGAAATTTATAAATAATAAATAAACAAAATAAACTTCAACAGCAAAACCCACTTATTTTTTCTACCAAATTAACATTGAAATTAGTGGCAACTGCAGCAATAATTTATTTATTTACATTTATTTACATTTTCTTTTATAGCGGGGGATACATGACAACTCCTAGTTAAAAATTAAAGCCTTATGATAACCGAAAGTGGTTGTCTATCCGATAAAAATCTACCTTTAGCTATTTCTTAGTTTTGAACAGCTCTTAAAGTAACTTAACATCATATTTCCTTAGGACGCTTCTTATACATTAATAATATTATATTCGAAAAAGATTGAGACCAAATATGAATGCAGATTAAACTAGAAAATTCAGCAGTTATGTGGTCACCTTTTATTTTATACACTTTTTATTACTGACACTGTTCAACAAAATTTGTTTAAATTATAAGCGTTAGTCTATAACTGTTTACAGGATTGACTATATACATATCTAATTTGAAATACTTACACTTGTTATTATACTTGATATAGTATTGACATTCTGTCTAATTTTCAAGAATTTGTCGGTAACGGCTTCAAAGAAAGGGTCATATAGGTCTAAGTATATCAGTTAAAGGGACACGCTTTAATTTCTAATTTCAAGTTTGTTACTTATTATAGCGCACTTAGCAATAAAGGGTCTGTGCAAATTTCAATTAACTGTCTACAACAGTTCAACACTTGGTGATATACATCAAATAACAGCAACTATTGTAACACCCTATAACTTTACATGACAAAGTTGTGGACATTCTGTTTAATTATCAATTGTTTGTATATAACCTTTCAAACGATAGGGCCAAATTGGTAATTTACTTTAAATATGAGAACACCCTTTAATCTCTAAATACAAATTTAATAATTGTTGTTATAGCGGACGTAGCAACACAGGTTCTTTGTAAATTTCAGCTGTCTGTCTATAACGGTTCAAAAGTTTGGCCACATACATCAACTTAAATTACGAGTAACTATTGGGATAGCCTTTAATTTATTGCTTTGAATGTTTATATTGTTATTATAACGGTCATGGTAATCAACATCCTGTCCAATTTTCAAAGGTTTGTCTATAACGGTTCAAAAGATAGGCGCATATTAGTCAATTTACGTCACCTATTGGAACACCCTTTAAGTTTTAGATTTATTTTTGTATAACTTCTTGCTATTAGGGCTGTAGTAATACGCATTTTCTTAAATTTTAAAGAACCGCACTTTGCAGTTCATAATACATTTAAAAACATGTGTGTAGTATGGGGACACCCTTTAATTTTTTAGATTATGAACAGTTTTTAAAGCGCGAAAAATCTATAAGCATAATCTATCAAATTACAAAAAAAATTCAAAATTGGTTGTGACATGACTGAGTTCTGCAGACACAAACATAAAAAAGAGCAACATTCAGTCGAATTAATAACCTTCTTTCGTTTTGAAGTCGGTTAAAAATGGAAAATCGAATTATACTCGCTGCTACTGTACAAGTGGTAAAATATTGTTCTCCTTAGGAATTTTGAAATTTTTATTTTGTTGTAGAAAATTTAAAAGCAAATAAAGGCTGTTCATATTTTCAAATAAATTTCACATGATTTTAAGAGCACTGTTAGAGTACTAGTTCTTCAACATTATTCCATTTTTCATGATAATTTCTTTAATCAAAATTTTGACAGCAGTTAATTTTGAAAAGAATACCAGCAACATCTCTTAAAAATTAGACAAAAAAAAATTATGAATGATATAATTTTCTTAGTAAATTTAGTAATTAAAATATACGTGAACTTAAGCCGGATTAATATTATTTAATTGGTTGAAATAACCACTTATGGAATATTTTTTATCTCGGTAAGTTGATTTTTTAAATCACGCAATATTGTGACAACTTAACATTCCGTCATATTTGTTAAAACTCCAATCCGTGCTTCTAGGCGTTATAATTTTTATTAATTTTGAAGCAGGAATTTTTTCATATTTGCTGCCTTTCGCTTCGTATGTAAGAGGCGTTGTAATTAAAAGAACGTTACCGACGATTGCATATGTATGAACATTAATATTTTGTTTCAAGATCTCACATCTCGTCCGTTTAAACTGCTAACATTAATTAATTTTAAGGGACAAAGTTATGTAAAATATGAAAGTATATTTTGGCTTAAAAGTGTAGCGCTAGCAACTTGAAAAACTTGCCGCTTTCCCTCGCATATATATATATTAACGTCTATACATAATTTAAATGTAAATGTAAATACATTTAAAAATACAACTAAAACAAAATATTGGATTCGCTTTGAAAAAAACTCTTGTATAATAATTCTTTGACAATAATTGTATAAAAAACGGTTATTTCCACATCTATAACTATGTGTAGTAGTACGTGTATCTGTGTGCCAAATAAATATTTGCAATGAGACCACTGTTTGTTCAAAGACTGTTGAATAAAACTATAAATGCGTTCGAATTTTTTGTAAATCCAAATAGGAATATAATTTAATTTTTACGTTTTGTAAGCAAAAGCACCCACGAAATTAAAAAGTTAAATTAATTTTAACACGATTATTATTGCGGGAATGTAATTACTCATAGAAGAAGAATAAAAGTTGCTAAGTATTATTCACAGTCGTAGTTCTTCAGTTGTTTAGAAAAGTTCGATTTCTATGTGAGAACTAAAATCAAAGCAAATTCTGGCGCACTGAATAAAGTTCTGTAAAATTCATAAATTTAAATTCCTTTAGGAAAATCCACGTTAATTGTGATTGATTGTTTAAAACATAAATTAACCTGATACTAAGCAAAAAATTTCATACTGATAAAATTTCATTATTTATAAACAATGTTAAAATATAGAGTTGGAACTTTAACATTTCTCCTGAGTGATATGAACGAAATAAATAATTTTCAATAAAATTGATTGTTTATTATTTTATTGGCAAAATAAATAAATGTAGAGAAATCGTGTAAGAAAAAATTCGGTTTACTCCTCAACAATAACTAAAGTGAAGTTTCAAAAAACAAAAAAATATCGGCTGAATTTTATAACAAGAAACCATTTTAGTTTAGCGTTTTTTTTAAATCTTATTCAGTGAATTGTGCTAAAGTTTGGTCAAATTTGATATGAGTTGTTGGTGTAAAGGGAGTGAAATTGGTTTACATTCAATATCAATTTTCATTAAAAAAGAAAGGAAAAACGTCTACCGAAGCAGATATTTATATAAGTTTTCTCATTGGATTTAGTTTTGTTATTGACTAATTGGGAAAGTTGTAAGTACTTATATAAATATATAAAATAATATAAATAATAATGTGATGTTTATAAAAAAAAAATAATTATAATAATAAAAATAGTGTTAGTTAAAACTTGAAAAAAGTCAACAAACAATTTTATAACATGCATGAGTACAACAAAAATAAAAATAAATAAATTACAACTGCTAAAATTCAAATTAAAACTGAGGTGAAAGAAATTATAACCTAAAGATATAAACGCATTTTGGAGCGAATTTTGAATTATTCTGCTCAGCTTATTAGACATTTTATACTGTAGGGTAATATTATAAAACGAAACTTGAAAAAATTGTAAATGTGCCGCTCTTTACTCTTATCGTTTTCTGCTTTGTTTTGTAAAAAATCCTAAAATAGCAATGGACCATACCGTGTATACTTCTGACATATTCGGTTAATGGAACTGACAAGATTGGAGCAGAAATGGAGTACCACGTTTCCTGAATTTTGTGTCACATAAGAAAGTTTATACGTTCTAATATTGCTTTTAAGAATTCCTCAGAGGTGCTCTATGGAATTAAGATCCGGTGATCCAACCCATTTCACACTGCAGGCGGCATTTCAGCAAATGTAAGCATTTTGTTTTGCAGTATATCTTAATAATCTACAGCGGTCATTTTTCCTTGTACCCAGAAGATTAGATCTACGCCAGATGAAAAACACCCCTAAATCATCATGTTGTCATGTTTGACGGTCTTT
The DNA here is from genome assembly GCA_937654795.1 of Cistogaster globosa. Lineage (NCBI taxonomy): Eukaryota > Metazoa > Arthropoda > Insecta > Diptera > Tachinidae > Cistogaster > Cistogaster globosa. The sequence goes on from OW569405.1 coordinate 57,507,526, forward strand.
TTTGTGTACTTTGGATGAAACTTCTTATTGGCAGGGTGACGTACAAACGATTTTCCATCTGATGCAAACAAATTTAATGTTTGTTTCATCAGACCAGAGCACATATTTCGCTTGTTGAGGAGAGGATCTTTTCTTGGAATCCTACCCATAATTCCAACTTCTAGTAGTCTAATTGTTCATTGTTATGTTGGTAATTTTATCTTTCAGTCTTTGTGTTAAATAACTTTTTCTGCAATCTCTGTTGACATAACTTTACTTGTTAATACCTCAGAACCTTCCTTAAAACCATTTTCATAGTCGCGTTATTTTTTGGTTGCAATAATTAAGTTGTCTTTTTAATTTTTAATAAAAAACATTGTTCCATTGAACACGATAGAGGGAGTATATTTAACAAAATAATTAAACTAAAAATAAAACTTTAAATTGTTATTTTCTAATGTTGAATTGAATTGCACAAAATATTTTGATTATAGTTTTTCAGAAATTTTCAGAAATGTTAAATTTAGTTTATAAAGGGCACCCTCAGATAGAACGATCACATATGTTTGTATAACTTTGATATTTTTCCTCAAAGGTTTAAATTTATGTGCATATGTATACTCCTTCAATCTCATTTTAGAAATAATATATTATAAAGCCCTCGCTTTTTAAGCGATGTACTAAATTCTCGAAAGTAAGAAAAAATCATACATCACAAACAGTATTTTTATTTTAATAACAACAGGCGATTTTTTGGATGATTAGTAGTTTTAAGGTATTGCATGTCCCTCACTGAGGAAAAATAAAAAAATAACGAAATCAAAGAAGAAATGCATGTTTTTTTGGTTTTGTATCACAGCTCGACTAGATGACAAGAATTTGACACTGGCGCAAAAAAAAAAAATAATTATAATTAAAAAACGCATTGTGTACGACTGTGTATATGAAATTAATTAATTTATTTTATTTTATCCTTTAACAAAATTACAATTTTAGTCAAGTAATTGTTAGTTAAATATTTTTTTTTTTAATAAAAAACAAAACGTGTTTTAAAATTTTTCGTCTTTATTGATTTATTTCAGTCGTTAAGTGTTAAGGTTTAATAAAAGCCATCATTAGTTGTTACTGATGCGAAAATGAATAATCCTGAAGGATTTCCCGTAAACCAAATGCTTCATTTGCCGCATAGATAGGCATTTTTCAGTACCAGTACTTTTTCAGTATTTTCTTTTTTTTTTTTTACTGATTACTGAAAATAAAAATCAGTTTTCAGTAAATTTTACTGTTTACTGAAAAAAAATTAGTATTCAATAAATTTTACTGGTAACTGTAAAGAGAAATCAGTAAAAAGTACTGATTGCTGTAAATAAGATCAGAATTCAGTAAATTTTACTGATTTGTGTAAAATAATAAGGGTTTCAGCATCCGGTACCTTTCCGTATTTTACTACATACGTATTTAACATTTGTTTTACATTTTCTTCTGTTTTTGATTTTGCTGTCTCTAGAAAAGGTTTTCAAAATCGGAGCTTTATTTCCGATATAGTTACCGCCGCAATGATAGTATCCAAGCGTCTGGCTGTATTTTAAAATATTTTTCAAGCCTTACCAATAAAGTTTCTTTCATTTTTTTTATCAATGGTGATAAGTATTTTAACTTCGATTGCTCTAAATGCGAAAATTTTAATCTTAGGGAAACTATAGTGGAAACAAAGTAACCGAAGTACATGGTCTCTTCGCTCTGAAGGTAGCCAATTGCCTCTTCTATAGGTTTCATTACCAATAGAAATTCCTGCAAGTACTCTATTTCGTCCGCAAGAATGGTGGCGATAGAAAGCCGGTGGCAAAGTTCCGGCAAATTGTCCTTATGCTGCAGCAACCTTTTTACGGAATCGCAAAAAAAGCTCCACCTAGTTATACATGGGGTCAATAAATTGGCATTTTAAACTCCACTGATGATTTCTTCAGATTTCGGTCTGTTGCATTTGTTCCAAATCTGTGTACATCTATAAGCATAATAATAAAATATAGATCAAAGCAGTTTGTGGTATGAATTTTGTCAATTTTACCTGCTGAAAGATCTTTTATGAACATCTCTTATATCGTGACTTTAGATGTCCATTATTTTATTAAAATCAGTTGTAGCCAAAAGGTTTAGTGTGTGACTTGCACACGAAAAGTGCATAGATAACCGTATATTTACAGTTTTAAACTGGGGTGCTAAAATATTTTCTTGGTTATCCGAATCAGATCCAGAGTCTTAATCACTCTAAATTTCATTAGATATTGCTGAATTGGAGAAAATTAATAATATAATTTGGAATAAATATTTATCCTTTACTTAAATCAACACCAAATTCCTTAAAAACTTAAGGTCAATGGGTATTTTAAATTCTTTATTGATTGCGCATATCAACTTCGTGATGCGATCAAAAGAATGGGTTCCTTTAAATCGACGACAGACTAGTGCTGCTGATTTCCTCTCTAAATTATTTGTATTAAGCCAGTAATACGTGTATCCAAAAGATGATTTTTTTCCACTGGGCCACACATCAGCAGTCATACAGACGTATTCAACTTTTTCTAAGTTAAATATAATGTCTTTTATATATTTGTTCTGCGTATCTAAAATCAACATTGATTTTGTACGTCTGCTTGGAATTTTTTTGCCGGAAAATAAATTTTTGAAACTCTTGTCATCAATTATGGACAATGGAGAGGCAGCATATAAAATTCAAAATGTCCTCAAGGAAGGAGCCTTCGCGACCTCTAATCCGCCTGTTCTCGTCTTTTCTTGCTTTAAAATCTTCAAGTTTTTGTGGATGTTCTGTTTTTAAATGTTTAATAAAATTGGAGCTCACATGCAAGTACCCTTTAATTTTTTTGCAGCAAACTTGGCAAACAGCAAATAATCCGCCCATTTTCCGTTGGCGAGGAGTTTTGTCCATCTTAGTAAAATTGAAAATCAATAAATAACAAGTGAGAATCATACATATCTAATATATTCTTTCCGTTTTATTTTAATTGAATTTAAAAAATTTGTTTTAATATCTTAGAAAATCTTAATGTAATAACGTTTTTTGTCTCTCTTGTAAACTTATGAAAAGTGATGTTATGTTATTTTGCAATTTAGGTGACGATTTATATATATATACACCCTTCACCAATTGTGTTATGAATTGTATTTTTTTTTTCTAGAAACCCTCTCAAACTCGAATTTTCTATAACCTGAACCAAAAAATTTATTTCTTTTGGCAAATATTTATAAAAAAACACATTTTCTAGAAGGAAAATTTGAAAAACGTTTTACAGTTTCTAAATTTTATAAATATAGTTAGATTATTAACTAATATTACGGTTAAGACTATAACATATGCTTATGTATACCATATTTTTTATTACCATTTCAACAATTTTAAAAAACTCATCACTAAAGAGAATTTTATTAACACCATTGAGTTCTTCTGTTTTAAAAAAATCGTTTGTGTCTTTGGGGGTTTCACTTAAAAACTTTGTAGACCTTGGAAGATCTTCTTCATACAAAAAATCCGGATCTCTAACCGAGTCATCACTATCAAAATAGGAAGTATCACTCATTTTTTTAATATTTTATTTTCACAACAAATAGCATTTTAGAGAAATTTCAAATATCTTTCGGACTTCTAACTTGTTTTTATGTTCTTATTAGTTTCAATTTTTTCAATTAATAAAATAAATTATAGAACAGGGTGGTTCACTTATATATCAATATTAATTTAAAATTTATATATAGTCCACAATTCCGTAAAATTAACACATATTTATAAAGTTCGTTTTTTCAGTTATGCCACTATTCATGTAAGTAAGCAATGTGAACATATCATTTTCAAAACACACAGTATCTACTATCAGTTATTTACTGATTACTGCATCTTTTTACACAAATCAGTAAAATTTACTGAATTCTGATCGTTTTTTCAGCAATCAGTACTTTTTACTGATTACTGATTTTGTTTTTCAATAATCAGTAAAATTTACTGAGTACTGATTTCTTTTTCCAGTAATCAGTACTTTTTATTGAATACTCTTTTCAGTAACCAGTAAAATTTACTGAATACCGATGTTTTTTTCAATAATCAGTACTTTTTACTAATTACTGAAACACGTAATGCAGTATGCCCATGTATGATTTGTTGAGCGTTTTCACCATAATATTCGTGCATCATCTAAATTTTGCTGACAAATTTTTTCTAATTTAATTGTTGAAGAATCTTCTGTCATTGTTTAACAATGCTGCTATAACTTATTGCTGTGTGTAAAATGTTCTACCGGTTCGCCAAGATTCTGAAAGTAATTTTGAATATACATCTTGCTTTCGAATATGTATTTATCTGATAACAAGGTACCTGTATATGGGCGTATTAAATTCGAAAGCAGTTGGAATGCAAATAAACTCGTTCTTAGAATTCCTGCGATACTTGGGCTCCGGTAAGCTCCTACGTCAACAGATGGGAATGCAAACCACCAATAACACACAATATTAAAGCGTTTCTTATAATTAAAAAATAAAAAGCCACTTTTCTTTGGCAATGTCGAAGATCAATTGTATAATAAAAAGGAACTTGAGATTTATGTCTAATCGATTTTATTTGGAATTGTCGTACAAAACTGGTACCAATTTTTCCCTTATAACTTCAGAGGCTTTGTAAACTACATTTCTTACTTTAATTTTGCAAGCCCATTTCAAAACCTGCACACTGCAAAAATTTCATACATATACTTTCAACAATAGCAATAACAGTACTTACTTCACTGTCAACCACGTTTACAATTTTTTTTTTTAATTTTCAATTTATTGTTAACTGACATTTTATAAAATTGTTTCAATATATTTCAATAAAACACACACAAAATTAGTAAACAAACAACAAAAAAGTGTAATTAAAGTCCATATCCATCGCAACACCTCATTTTATTACTTTTTTCTCAGAGATTCGGAATGTGGAGATGAGTCGTAAGGTTGTATTTCTACTCCAAGTCATTTGGAAAAGCTACTTATTTAAAAAAAAGTCTTAGAAAGTTATGTTTATAAACTTTTTTTTAAAAAAGCGCTTGAGTCTTGTTATCGTAAATAACTCCTTTAATGAAATAAATTTCTTATCAAAAATTCATGGTATGTACGCATTTCGAAGTCAATAAATGACCCAAGGAAAGTGATTGCCTCTTATTAAGAGAACAATTTTTTAATTAATTTTAAAGCCTAAAATTGTTCTCCTGAAAAACTTTAAAATTAGACTTAAGAATTCCTACAGAAATAATAAATACATTGCGTCAAAGAATGATCACCCTTATTCTACGTTTCGTTTCGAAATTAGAAAGTTTGATTTTCTGTGATGCGTTCCGTTTTATTTCATTATAATTAGCACCTAATTCGTGTAGGTAGTTTTCTTCAGTAAAAAAAATCAAAGCGGTGATAAAGATGCATATGTGGTTGGCTGTGTTTAAAACATACTTCAGCGTGGCTGCATTGAGGCGAAAGTTTTTTGTTTAATCTGTAAAACTAAAGTAATAAGCTTAAGTCCCACAATTTATCAGTCATCTCGAATCAATTATAAATTCCCCTTACTCACGTACATTTGTATGTTTCCACCAGAGTTTGAAAAAAAAAAAAACAGTACACTATCATAACGTACACAAACAATATACCGTACACAACGATTGTATGCTGATGATCACAAACACAACGATTAGAGTATTTTTAGTCAAGAAAATGATTTTGTGTACTGATCTTAATAAAATTCGGTTCAGAACACTAACGTAGTGTACTTTAGTGTTTGTTTTCAAACGCTGGTTTCCACACATTTTTATTCGTTTTTTTTTTTTTTTTTGCTTGCATATTTTATATATGCGTATAAATTGTATGCACTAAATTTGACTTTCTGTTAAACTGTTTACTTTCTATTTCATAGGTTTCACAGTAATGAACTTAATTTAAACATACTCTGATTTTCTTCTTTTTTTGAAATTGAAAATTTATTATTTGGAATTTTTTAGTTAATCTACTTTAATAGTGATTGATTTCTTTAAATATAAATATTTTATTATATTCTCATGTAATATTTTATTTAAATTAGCAGTGCCCACGACTTTATTAGCGTGTTATTTCTAATGTTCTTAAAATTCTAATTTAGAAAAAAGTGTTTTTAAATATTTATTTTAGAGTTCTGTTAATTTTTCATCTAAAAAATAAAATGTACTGTTTTAGTACTATAATACCGATAAAATTGGGCTCTTTCACATTTGTATCCCTATTTTCCAAATAAAAAAAATTCTATATTTGAACCAAGGTTCCAAGGGATCTCCTCACAAAATTTTATTCAAATACATCTAGCATATTTTATTTGATGCGAACACAGGAAAAAAAATTAATAAGTGTGTGTTTTGTATTCCATATCGATTTCTTACTACACCAAAAACAAAATTTTCAAAAAATATTTCATGTAAAGAAATGATTCTGTTAAAGTTATACGTAAGCTACTGCGAGAATAGCATATCCATATGGTCATTGCGCTACTGCTCAATAATCTTTTATCTGCAGCTAAATTGATTAAATGGAAAATTTATTGAACCAGCAGCGTAAACAAGCAATAAAAACTCCAAAATCGTTTATACAAAAACACAGTTAAGAAGAATAATGTTAATAACAAAATCTCTGATCACAAAAGTGATTACAGTCGTATGAAATCAAACTGTAATTTAAGAACCTCACATAGAGAAATATATTTATTAACTATAATGTTTTAGAATGATTAATAATTAAGATAGAGAGAAAGATTTAAAATGCAATTGGAATAATTGGCTAATGTTGGCTAATATGAATAAGAATATGAAAAGACTATTTACGATAAAAAATATTGTTATAGAAAAAAATAAATTGATTGAGGCTTAAAATTTAAAGTTCATGTGGAATATAAATGCAAAAAATCAATGAAGAAAATATATTTTAAATAATAATAATTAAATTATAACTTTAGTAAATATTTATAACACCATGAAATAATCTGACTTTGAATACGGCTAAACAAGAATGCTAACCTGCTGCACAGATCGACAGATATTAAAATTACAGAAAATACAAAATAATGCTATAAACGCAATTTTAATATTTAATCGTTGTAAAACTAAAAATTTCAATAAAATCGAATAATATTTGTTGTTCACAATAAAATAAAATATTTTTGCTATAAATGCTAGAGAAGGAACATGTAAAGTCGAGTAATTTACCTCGGAGACTATTTCGTAAGCCAAAAATCACTTTTATCAAGTAGGTAGTTTAAGACTTACTTAAAATAGTTCAATTATTAGTGAGTATTTGCTTATACGATGGATGCAATGCCCAATTTTAATTTTGGAAATAGCTTTCATCTGTTTGAGAGTTCAGTCTAATTTTGCTGGAAGGACTGTTTGAAGTCGCATGAGTAATTGCGGTGATTACTTGGAATACATGTACAAATGTATAGATACAGATTTCCAACTTAAAATACAAACTTAGATGTCAAAATGCCGAGAATAGTTTTCACAATTATGTTTTTGGTAAATTTCAACAAACGTCTTTTTCAGGCAAAACAAATTTAAAAGCAAAACAAAAATAAAATATCTACTGATTATCATCGAACGCTCTTTTTTACATTTAGAACCTTTTTGGTTCTGACTTAATTAAATTACTTGCGTAATCGCTCACCAAATGGAACACGGGCGTATTTTGTTCTTGCAATTACTACTTGTGTTTCAAGTTTACATATGTTAAAATATTTACTTAACTTATTTTTTTATAATAATTAATTCAAATATTTACAAAGTTAAGGCCAAAATATTATAGTTTTGCTATTGACCAACAGTCAAAAGTTATGTTACAGATGAGTGAATATATATGTCTATAGTATATCCACACACATACCTGGTAACTAATTTAATAATTTGTTTTAACTTTATTGCTATTGTTAATTAATAAATATATTCTAATGCAAACAAGTACATCAACATTGTATTTTATACGAGAAGTGTTTAGAGAATTTATTACAATTAAATTAAATAAAAGTTTCCGCTATTCATGAATCCGATCTCATTTACTACTTTTTAAAAAGTTTCTATAGTCGATGATGATGGATGAGTACTTTTTTTTATTAAAACGAAAGAAAAACGACGAAAAGTTACTTGGTCGAAAAGGGCCGCTGACGAAATATAAACTGTGGTAGGATTTTCAGAAATGACAACAAGTACTGGGAAAAATGTAATATAACGATAATGTTAAAGACAGGTGGCATCTTAACGAATTCTTCTCTGTCCCTTTAAAAAATATTTTATTTCGTTCGTCACAACTTTTGAACTTTGAAAACAAAATAAAACTTTTATGTCGTTTAACTTTGTGTGATTCATCTGACATTTGCTAAGATAAAAATCTCCAATATGTTTTTAGGTGTAGACCTTTTTTATGAAAATACTTTCTCAACATTTACCGAAGAGTGAGTGATTGTTAATCAGAAAGCAATAAATTTATCAAATGCGTTCTAAATTTGTAAATATATTACATTTTAAAGTTTATCAATGAAAAAAAATGACTTTTACTAAATTCTATTTATTGTTTGAACGCTGTTAAATAAAACTAACAACTAAAGAATTTTCTTTAATGTCATGTACTTAATTATTATTTAAAAATTAAGAATTGAAACCCTAAAAGTTGCAGCAATAATTTCAGCATTTATACTGCACATCATTTTAGTAGTAGCATTCAAAGGCTTTAAAAATTGCTTAGTCTTACTTTGATTTTAGTAGATAGAATAATAATAAGGTTTGCAGGAGTTACAAATTTGATCTGCATTATCTGGTATTAATAACTTGACTTTGACATTTTTTTAAAATGTAACACATAAGCATTTTATTTGTATACAAATAACAATTGACAGGAAAGAATTAAAACCAAAGAGAGAGAGAGATAGAATTTATTATTAATTATTCAAGGAAATATTAACTAAAAACCGCAAAATTTCAATTTTTTATTTTTTTAATTTGTTTTTAACTCAATCATTCGAAATTCTTTATTTTGTAATTATAGCTGTAGGACAAAGTGACGCATATAAATTGTAACGCAAGATTTGTCCAGTACAAAATCAGCAAACTACTCACTTAAAGTACTTTCTCTGGTTGGCGACGCCGCTTTAGAAAAGAATTGATTAATTTTTTACATTTTTTATATTTATTTATTTTAATTTTGCAGTATTCAAAATAAGTAAAAAGATAATTTATTAAATACACCAATAGTTTTTAGTTGTGTTTTTGTTAATGTTTAATTTTTAAATATTAGATTTTTTATATGGTCCCCCTATCAGTTTGCAAAAAGTAAAAAACTTTCAAAATTACAACAGCTGTGTTTTTTCGTCGTTACTAACTTCATACGTAGAATTAAAACAGTGAAATTTTGTCGACGACTTCGTTTCGTTGGACGAAAATTGTCGCTTGTCTCAGTTGCGTTCCTAACATTACACGACAAATAAAAATTTAAAAAATTTAAATTTTCAGGCTGAACTTAATGTAAGCAAATATATCATAATACATTTGAATGCTTCCTCGGTGGCTTTAGAACTGAGTGACCAATATGATCAAGAGGAAAAGGACATTTTACGTTGCCAGTTGGCAGCTAAGAGGGAATATATTTCAGTTTCTTCCGCTGTTTTTAAACAACATTTGACATGTTTAAATGGATTTAAAACAAAAAGTCGTATTAACTTATTGTTGTTAATAAAGGAAATAATATTAAAAAAAAGATAATTGTAATGATTCAGAATTAAAGTAAGAAAATCTTAAAATACAGTCTATGCACCCTATATTTTTACAAATTTTATTTATACCTGTTTAAACTTATGATCTAGAACTGTTAACCAAACTTTGCAATTTTTGCTGGGCAGGTATTGTGCCTTTTTTGTACGAGAAGAATAACGAAACTTGTTTTGTCATTCGTATCTAAAAGCAAAAACGAAATCGCAGCAACCTAGACAGGAATGTTTTAATGTTTGTACAGAAATGCAGTTTCTGAAGAGAATTAAAGAAAATTGTAAAAATAATTATTGGATGTCTGGACGGGGGCCTAAAAATATAAAATTAAAAATTAAGGTTATGTTGCTAGGGAATTATTATATTCTCGGCGTTACAAAAATTGTTTTGTTAACTTGTTGAAAAACAAAAAATGTGTTATTTTTATTTTCATTAACTTTTTTATGTTATTCTTATGAGGTAAGCAGCGATGTTAGATTTTACCCTAATTTTAAAGATTTTTTAATCAAAACAAGATTTGATAATTTTTCTTCCAAAATTGGGATTTTTTTTGATTTAGTTGTTTGAAGACAAGTGCGCAAATTTTTGTTAAAATTTAATAAATATTCTTATTTCCCCATGGCAAAATCCTGTGCCAGGTGGTGGCAGTGCCGAATTTTAATCATTTTCGCCGTTGCAGGAAATATCAAACTTCATATATAAAAAATCAGCGTCAAATTTGTTTATATGAAGTTTGACATGTACTGTAACGGTGAAAATTATTAAATTCGCCATTGCCACCAGCTGGTACATGAAAATGTTACAGTGGAAGAGTTTTGGCACACAATGTCAAGTATTTCTAGAGCTGATGAAAATGTTGTTTTCTAAATTAAGATTTTTTCGATAATTAAAGATTTTTCTGTGAAAATTTCTGTCACCACTACAGGCAAGCAATATTTTTTTTTGGTAGGTATGCAAACGTAAAGATTTTTCGGCGTTATGACTCTAGAGCAAGAAACTTTAGTATTATTGGCCGTGCAAAAAAAAAAAAAAAGATTTTTAGCTTAAACCAGCAACATTTAGCGATTGGACTTGAACCTGGCAGCTAAAATCTGTTTAAAATAGAAGAGCGTTTCATTTGAAATCATTGAAATTCGTGGTATCAGCACATCTGCTTTCTTACATTTGGCCTTCAAAAAATTTGTTTAAATATTTAAAAATTTAAATATTCTAAATTCTGAAATTTTTTGTGTGGAAAAAGCGGAAAATTGACTTCGTAAATGAATCTCATGTGCCTAATGCACGTAAGTCACATTTTGGACTAACTCGTTTATTTATTAACTTAAAAGCATATATATTTTTGTCATGACTCCAATTTTTTAAATTCAAATATCCGCATATAGAAACGAAGTTGGCACTGATGAACTTGAAAGCAATTTAAATAAAATGGATCATTGGCAGAAACTCTACTGCCAGCTTAAACTGCAAACTTCTACTTATAATGCTCTAATTCACCAATACAGTGTAACAAAATTCGGGTGTGGAGCCAGTCCCTGTTTTAAACTTAGATCAAATTCGAAGGATCCAAAACAGCATGATGCAAAGTTTAAAAGTAGCCTACAACACATCTAAACTGACTAGTCTGTGTTTAGATGTTTGTGACTAAAAAGGACAAACGGCTTTGGTAATAGTTACACCTGTTATTAAATCGCCGTGGCTTCGATTCTAACATTTTATACATTTTTTAACCTTCTGGTTTACATCCAGTGCACATTTAAAATAGACTTGTGTAGTTCATAAACGAACTGGCTCAGTTCATTTTTGATATATACTTTGCATTTGAATTACTAGACAAGATGAACTAGAATCGATGGCTGTGTTTTCTTGTTGACTATTTCGAACATGAAATTAGTGCTGCCACGCATTTTATTGAACATGCGTTAAGCCATCATATTTTGAAAAGAACATTTGAACAAAAAGAGCTTTTGAACTAAGGAAAGCGTTTGAATTTAAAGTTGAAAAGTACGAACAATACATCAACAGAACATTTGAACTAAGATAGATTTTAAACTAAAGAGAGCATTTGAACTAAAATTTGGACTAGTTCATTTTCAAACTTTGAACTTAAAAGAGCGAGCACTAAATTAACCTGTATGGCACAAGTCTAATTTAAAGCCATGATTTCGCTATCCTATACAAGTGATTTAACCACACAAAAATCTGACAGAATTCTGCCCTACTTTAAAAATCGTTTCAAAATGACGTCACAGGTGCCCCACTATTATCCAAAAAGTATGCAAAAAATATATGGTTAAAAAAAAACATTGTATGAATTATTTTAAAAGATTATAAAGCGTACACATCTGTCCACAAGTCTGTCACACAGATACACTTTCAATCCACACTATCATAATTTTTGAGTACACAAGCATTTTTTGACAGATCGTACGACTGAGGACGATATCGGTCGAAATTTCTATAAAAGTAAAAGTAAATTTCGATCGATATCCAAAGGCGCTTTTTACACCTGGCCTTTAAAACTTATTTATTAAAAAAAAAAACCTCCAATTTTAATTTCGAGAGAAATTACAACTTCACGCGACTATATTTCGATTTTTAATTACGAAAGGAATGATAAGTGAAATATAATTAGTTTATGAAGAGCATGTGTTCCCCTTTCTTAAGATTGAAATTAATTTCAACAAATCAGTTCCCCCATTCTGTTTGCCACCTCATATCTAATTATGGGTGATATATAAATTAAGGAGTCAGAAGCTCTCGATGTTCTTGGCATGAAAATTCAATGCGATGTTCGATGGAATAAGCATATTTTTCATGTCGCAAAAGAAGCATTCAAGTGCCTAGGTTTTCTGAAACGGTGTAAGAAATACTTCACTCAATCTGATCTCCTTGCTATCTATGTCACCTTTATCACACCGAAAATGGAATACAACTCTCATGTATGGGCCGGTGCTTCAAAGTATATTTTGGAGTTACTCGACCACGTACAGAAGAGAGCAAAGAGGCTCATTGGTGACAGTAGGGTATCCAGCGTTATTGATTCACTTGAGCATGGACGCAATGTGTGGTGTGTTTTACTGTTTTATCGTTACTACAAGGTAATGGACTCTTATGAAAACAGGGACTTTTCCTGAAAACCGTAATTTCGTACGCGCAACGCGCTCTGCATCAAGAGTGTATTCCTTTACAAAGAAAATTCCTTTTTAGTCGAACAGTTTGTATGTGGAATAAACTCAGTTCAGAGGTCTTTCCTGTAACTTTTAATATGCAAAAATTCAAAAATTCCTTCTATCCCTCTTCCCACAATCTAATTTCATAGTTCTGGCACAATGCATTGAAAACTTCTTTTATATGTGAAAAATAAAATTTACATTAAGGTTTATATATGATAAAAGCGCGGCGAAAAGTTCTCAAATGTAAATATCATTTGTTGTATGTGAATTACCTACTGAATATTTATAGTGAGTACTGCTTAGGCTGCTATTACATCACGGAAGTTGCAAGACAGACATTTCAAGTTTGAGGAAGAGTGTACACGTCTGTCTGTGCTACACAATTTTTGTTTTTACTTTTCACCACTGTCAAAAATGTGCTTCACATGATTTTTTCACATTTTAGTATTGTTATCCATGTCTTACGAAGTTATTAAAACATGCAAATGAAAGAAAAATTCGAATTCAATAAATTTCTGTCCGTCTTTGAACAGAGAATTGAAAAACAATGTCTGCCTTTCGATATAATATTTTATGTTTAACAATTTAAAAAGCAAAGTTTTACAATATGTAAAAGGTATCTTATGTATAAATTCAAAAAGTATCCTTTTAAGGTTAACTGTGCTAAAAAAATCGAAACCGGAATTTTGGACAAATTAACTGAGGAATCGGCTTCCGGTCTTGAGCAAGAGTGTAAATTTATTATTTACTTATTATTGCTTTTAACTTATCTTTGCAGACTTATTCAACAACACTGCCCTTCATGCCAAGATACTTCTAAATAAATTGAAATTTGTTCACAATCCCTAGTCAAGACGGAAGCAATCATTTTAAAGACTCTCTTAAGTTTAAGTTAAAAGAGCATTTATTTGAAAAATAAAATGGTTTTACCATTTGGACTGTCTTCTGATGGACAACACAATCCAGACAGTAGCAAAGTTGCTGGTGAAAACGGTGGCGTTACCGATTCGATCACGCCAAATCGATCAGTATCTTATACTCCAACGGCACCCCCATATTTTTTGCGACCACACACAAATGTCTCAACCGGAATACCAATTATTCCCAGTCCATATATTGATTTTATTGTAGTCAATGGTGATGATCGTTCGATGATACGATGTGAACGTAAAGCTGTGCTGGAAAACAGTGTAGAACTGGCCAAAATTATACATGCTGGACCGAATAGCGGACGAAAAGGTGATAATCATTTTCAGATCACAAACGTAGATAAACATGATTTTGAACTTGTCATACGATTTTTGGAAACAAAATTTGTCAGATACCGCGATCATTTACATATTTTGAAAATATTAGAATTGGCTGACCGTTACAATTGTCCCGATTTGGTATGTCTTACTTTTTTATGATTCTTTAATATCGTAATCATTGCTACTTATTTAATAAACTGTATCTTTTTTCTATTTAAAATTCTGCTTATTAGATTATCCATTGTATTCGCGAACTTGATCTACAACTGAGCAGTGCTACAGTTATTGATGTTTTCCGTTCGCTTTGGTTCTATCAGGGCATTTCCTCAAATAACCAACATCAGCTGGGTGCTATCATTACAACACAAGACTCTGCTGCAAGTAAGAAAATCAAGCGCAAGGCCATGCAGGCATCCTCAAATTTAAGCGTGACATCTAACACTAATTTAAATTCTTCGAACATTTCTGCCCCAAATCCTAATCCTTTCACCGCCGAAGACTATGGCGTTGCCCTTTTAAACAACGCTCTCCAACTGATAGATATGCATGCCGAGTTAATTCTTTCCAAGCCAGAAATGTCTGAGTTACGTTTTGAAGAGTTGGAAATGATTGCAAAACGTGATGCCCTTCAGTTAAGTACGGAGCTGACACTATTCACCTGCCTTGCTGATTGGAGTGTAGCGGAATGTAAACGCAAAAAACTGGAACCAACTTCAGAGAATAGACAAAGAGTGTTGGGACCACTTAGCTTGACGCCACGTTATTGCCTAATGACTGCTTCAGAATTTCGGAAGGCATGCGACCGTGTGGAATTATTGAATTCAGTGGAAACATCACTTGTTCGCGATTGCATTGAAGGTAGGTCACGCTTTGGTTTTAACAAGGATACATTTACATATATCTAGATCTATTTAGTTCTGGATTAAAATATTACAATTTGAATTAAATGAAAGCTTAAAGTATCAATAATGCTTTATAGAAACTGAACAGCAATGCGTTTTTTATTCCTAAGAATGTACTAGAACAGCGATTCACAGTTTTTTACGATACTGTTCTAAAAATTTTAAATTATTATACAATATTTGTATGCTCTAACGAGATGCGCGTTCCACCCCTTTTCTTTCCTCAAAAAAGACTTTGTTCAGCCAATCTAGTATAAATTTTTAATAGAATAAAAAATAAAAACAATTAAGAGTGCTTTATTCGGCTATGCCGAATCTTATATACCCTTCGCAATACATGTAGAACCACATGCTGGTATAAATCGGCATTAGAAATTCTTTCTTCTTGCTAAATTTTCTGTTGAAAAAAGCGTCAAAAATTAAGAGTTTTTTAAGATGGTTGTCTCCACTACTTAGTACTAAAAGATATGGAATAATTCTTGCAAAAAAATAATTATCTTCAAAACAGATTTCAGCTATCTGTCTAGAATGATGCAAAAGTTTTGCAACATACATCAAATAACATTAAATATTGGGACACTCTTTAATTTACAAATCAAAATCTAATGCTTGTTATTTTAGCGGACTTAGGACTACAGCTTCTTGTAAATTTCAACTGCTTGGCAATATACATCAAATTACATTACATAGGGGCACCCATTAATTTCCAAATTAAATTTTTATACTTTCTATTGTAGCAGACTTAACCATCAGATTCTTTGTAAATTTCAACCATCTGTCTACAACTGCTCAAAGTATGGTCGCATACGTTAAATTAAATGAACTTTAATTTATAATTTAGAATATTTGTACTTGTTATTATAACGGTTATAGTAGTCGACATTCTGCCTAATTTTCAAGCGTTTGTCTATAACGGTTCAAAAGATAGACCCACATATGCCTATTTACATTACCTATTGTGGCACCCTTTAATTTTAAGACCTATTTTTGTATTACTTTTTGCTATTAGGATACGAAATTTTTTTAATTTTAAAGGGTGTTCTTTACGGTGTAAAGAGCTTTAGTTTTTTAATTTATAACTGTTTTTAAAACGGGACCAACCTGTTAACATAACTTTTCAAATATTTTTTTTAATTGGTAAAAAAATATTAAGTTCTGCGCGCACAAATATAAAAAACAACATTCAGACTTGGACCGATCTTACTGATTCTTAACCTTATGGTTTTTGAAACTATGTCTGATCGATTGGCCTATTTGATTTTTTTAGCTCATCTAGTGCCTTGGCAAAGTTGATTTCAACACGAACATGGACTCAGAATATATATACTTTATGGGGCCGGAAATAGATATTGTAGAAATTACAAATGTTGAAAGGTGTAACAAAGAAAAATAAATTTAGTTTTGTATTTTTAGGTAATTTGATCACATTGTACTTATTTTATACATAAAAATAATACATTTGTTAGATGCAGGAACACTAACTAAAAAGCAAATAAAGATAACGAAAAATAAAAAAAAAATAATTGAATATTTCCGACATATTTTTTATAAGATTTGTTCATAGAACTTTTTTTATTTTTTGTTGTAGTCAACATAAAATGTAACGTGAAATCAGTTTAAGAAATTCGGAATTAGGAACAATGACGGGGTTTCTAAATCGTTACCTTATATTTCGAAAACTCAAACTCCGATTTAGATTATGTGGCCCTGAAAAGCTTGATTCATTTTAAACTAACCCGAAAATTTTGAATTAAAGTACTCATCATGAATCTAATAAATTTAATTAAAATCATTATTTTCTTAGATTTTTTATGCCGCAAAAGCTTTTTAAAATTTTATAAACAAATAATAGTTTTAACAAATTAAATTATAAAAGCTGCAATTTTAATAGTTTTTATTTTATTTTATATTTTAACAGGTAAAAAACTTAAAAATCTAACAACGGAACAGAGTCAATTAATAGAGAAATTTCGCACACCACGACCGGATTTTGCAAAAATGCCAATTCACTTAAGTGATCGCAGTAATCCGAAAAATTATCCCAAAAAAATGAGACGGGCCGAGAAGGGATCTTCCGAAGAAAGCTGCTGGGAAAATTTTGGATTAAATTGTTTGGCCGTATTCGCCTGCATATTTGATTGAAACAAATAATAGTTCCCATAACTTGGGTTCCTTCTACGAGTTCCACAATCCTTTAATTATTAAGTTTTCATACCTTTTCTTCCTCATTATTATCATTAAATTTGTTTAAAAAACATGTTAACGACAAGAACAGTTATAGGAATCGTATTCATAGGTACGTACTTTTATACATTCATCGATAGATGTGCAGAAATTACGCAATATATTTCTTAATTTATTTTTTACTTTCGATTTATTAAACGGAAATTCACTTTTTTGCATTCCGTTTACACAAGGCAATTCTTACTTTCAAAATGCATACATACATACATAGTATTGATTTAAATAAATAAAAGATAATGATAGAATATGACTGTTAGTTAAATTCACTAATTAGAATATGGATTTTAAACGCATAAATTAATTTTAGGAATTAATTTGACAACCGATTATTCGATTTTGTCTATTAAAAATTTATTTGTTGAAACGGGTTTTAGCAAGGCAACAACAGAATCTTTATTATTAGTAAAAATACTGTTATCGATTAAATAGGTATCTTTATATTTTTGTACTATATATTAGGAACTTAAATCCCACTTGTCTCGCAAAGTAATGTAATCACTGGTTAGTAAAAAATCAATTGGAAAACTAATTTGCATGAAATATAAAATTATATTTTACGAAAAACCAATTTTTGTTGGTCTTTCTGAAATAAACAGTTTATTTACTTACAAAGCAAATGTTTACATGACAAAAAAAATATATCTGTATATAAAAATATACCTACATTTCGTATAAAATTATTTTTGTTCATCTATTGAGTGATTTGAAATCTAACGTTTATAATTTTATTACTAGTGAAATTTGTTATTAATGGATTATGACAGTCAAACGGACAGCTAATTATATAATTCGTCAATGTTGTTGCTGTTTTTAGTTATTGCATATTTAAATGTTCATTTTATAAAACTGTTACCGACATACTTATGTACATGCAGATGTATGTACATATTTATTAAATTTGTAAAAATATTTAAAAATTTATTAAATAATTGCATAAATAAATGTTAACGAATGAATATAATTACAAATTCATAATTAATACATTAAGTAATAGTGACTTTATATAATATATTAAACAAAAATACAGTTCAATAATACATTTAATAAAACATTTTGTAAATAAAAATTCATAATGAGCTTTCAAGTAAAAAGAACTGTTGTATTATTTGATCTACATTAAACTAAAAAAAAATTTATACATATCTTAGCGCCATCTATATGACAAAGAAAGTAAATGCAAGGTTTGTGTCTGCAATAGGAAAAATATTGCCAACTGCTACATTGTAGATGTGTATTAAACTTATCCGAGATGTTACGGTCGCCAGCCAGGCGAATTGAGTTTGGCTGAAATTCTAAATATTAGTCACAAGCATGGTTGCCAATTCAGCAATTTTCCGGCAAAATCTAGCAAATTTTTGCTATAAAAAGGTATTTAAATGCAATGTAGCCAGAAGATTTAACTATTTCTTATTGTATGAAATGAGAACATTTTATTTTTTTTATCTTTTTACTCTTAAAGTATCTAAACTTCATGATATTCAAATTACTCTCATAAAAAGTGTTATTAAAAAAGATAAATTTTAATTTTGTGTTAACTTAAAACAAGGAATTAATATTAAGGTAATTAAGAATGACTCGTTTAATAATAATTAACATTATCCACGCATTTTCTTTTTATTTTACTTTTAGATTAACTGAAAACTTTTATATATTGAGACAGATTAATAACTTAAGGCCGTGTCAGATAGAACTTTTTCGCTTTGCGTGACGTTTCAAACTTTGAAAAAAAAGTGTAAAACGCAAGAGGTATGTCACAATAAAAACTTTGACAGCGCTTAATTATTGTTTGTTTACGTTAAAAGTGCATAGTAGTTTTTATATTTTCATTAAAATAATATTAAAAAATGTTATTGGAGGACATATTGGAATTGGTTCTAATCCTAATCTTAATGAATGAAGCATTTTTATATAACTACATGTATACATAAGAATATTAAAATAAACTATTTCCTATAGTTAAAATAATTTGTTACAAATTAATACTAGAAGCCTTTTTCAAAAATAATAAAGGAATAATATTTAATAAAAAAATTACATTTTAAAATACTTACCTCTTTTACTTTAGATTTTGCAAAAAATAATATACAAATGTATAGCAGCTAATTGTCAAAGCGCGCCAAAAGATGAGTGTTGACCAACTTTGCGCTTTGCTTTGCGTTAAAAGTGCTTTATGTGACATGTTTCATATAAGTTCATACATTTTATCTTAAATGTCAAAGCGAATTTGCAACGCAACGCAAAGCAAAAGTTTTATCTGACACGGCCTTTAGGCTCTGTACAAATGGATGTCAGATCTTACAATATTGTTAAACCTTACAATGTGCTGACAATGACTTGGCAAAGAAAATTTGACGCAACAACGTATATTGTCAGACAACAATTGTAAGTTCACTCGATTGTTAGGTGTTTTCTGCAATTTTATCTGACAATATTGCAAGTGCAGACAACCGTCTGTACAGAGCTTTATCTGTACAAAAGGTGCTTTCTGCTAAAGAGGAAGAAATTGATTTTATAGTTAATAATAATTGTAACAGCGAAGGCACAAAATACAAAATTGTTCACCAATACAATAACATAAACTTAATAAAATGGGTTCATATTGATAATAATGTTAAGGTTTAAACAGGTTTCTGATTATATATAATATATAGATTGATTGAGCGACGTCCGTCTGTCCGTCCTTGTTAGTGCTGAAATCAATTTTGTGTAGGCACTAGATTGCTAGAAAAAATTTGAATAACCCAATCGATTCGACATAGTTTCGGGCAATATCGGCCAAAACACCACGCCTACCTCTAAATTTTCATATCATTTGGAACAATAAAGTAACTCCAGCCACAAAAGTAAATATATGGAGCGATAGAGAATTAAAAAATAAAAAAATACATCAAGTAAAAAAATTTGCGCTCCTCCTTATTTTCTGAATATTAGGCCTCTGAACTTTTAATAGAAAAGTAAGAAATTGCGTTATATTTTTAAAGATATCAATATGGGTATCATTTAAAAGCTTTTAAAAAGATCTTTTAGGAAATACTAATATTTAAAAAAAATTAAAATAGTACTTAAAATAATATGGTACTTTATTTTTTTCACATTTTTTTAACTTTGTCTCCCCAATATTTGTCTTTTTAAATTAACAAATATGGTGGAGGGTATATAAGATTCGTTTTATATTTTATATTGCAATTGACTTAATATTGAAGGAAATTACTTCTCATATATTAAGTCAAGAGGCATTTTTAAAGTTGAAGCAGTCAGAAGAACGTCGATGTAATTTGAGAATAAATTTTAAAATTATTTTGTCTCTACTTATATTATATTGTGTTATTTCCTATCACTTAACTAAATAAAACTAAAAACAATTTTATAGTTTTAAATTACATTGATATTTTTAATAGAGAATGTCAGCCAGCGTATACTGCCTAAATTGGATGGATATAAAGAGTGTTCAAGAAGGCTGTAGCGAAAACGCGTTAAATTCTCCTAGTGTCTAAATATTATTAGCCTCTTTGCAAATTAACACATTAATCTGATGATTTGAAACAAATTGAAAAGGTAACTATTGTAAGAGCGCCAACTCGTTTCTATGGTGGGAAAGTATTCAGTGCACATCTCCATTATTACTGCCCAGCAAAAAAAAGGTGCCATGTCATGGTGACCAAAAAGAAATTGATAGTATTTTTGTTATTTATTAACACAAAAAATCACAATTTTTTATTTACTGCGTTTAATTTAATTGAGATTTAAACAGGCTGTAACCAAAAAAAAGGTTTAAATTTAAACGCTTTTAGTTTGGTTGAAATTGCTATGAAACAATTGACGTGGGAGTGCGATAGACTGATAAAGATCAGTGTAGAAATAAAAATCTTCAGATAAGCCGGCGTTACTTCTATGTGTGTTTGTACCCTAAAAAATTATGTCCTAAAATTGATACATCAAAAGATGCCCCATCAAATAACCAATAGGCGATAATAATTAATATTTAATCGACTAACGTCCGCTTTTGCATGTTCCCAACAGCTAATGTTAAGAATTTATAGAGCATAATCAGGTTTTGGTTAGACTTTTAACTAAAAGATATCCAAAAGATAAGATCGGGTGGCTGGTCAATACTTTAAAGTTTACCTCAATTTTAATATAAAGTATGCACCAAAATGGTATCATTTGTCTCACAAAAACCTACACTTAATTTTTAATGTGTTATAATAATTTAAACACGTATTTTCCTTTTATATATTTACTAGATTATAGTAGCCGGTTTCCTGTGTCTTTCCCAGTTTCTCTTCTGCTGGTCCGCTATTTGAAAATATAAATATCCTATTGTATTTTCCAGACAAATATCTGCAAAATTGCAAGCTTGCTTACTTCGTAAGCATATCTTACCCAATTTTCTTCAAATTCAAATTTAGAAAAATGTTTTTTTTTAATACTTATTTTAGAGTTCTGTACACAGTGTAATAAATATTCCATCTTCAAAAATAAAATGTACCATTAAAACAGTAAAATTAAGTGCTTTCATATTTTGATTTCATTTTCTCCACAAAATGATTTAATTTTACGAAACAAAAAATAGTCTATATTTGAACCACGGTTCTAAGGGAACATGATGCGAACAGAGACAGAAGGATAGACAGACAAAATTTATAAAACTATGTGTTTTATATTCCATAGCGATTACTATCTACACAAATGTATAGATAATATTAGACTAGATATACATAGATAAATGTTTTCTAACGACATCTCTCAGAAATTGCAACACTTACAATTAGACTTTTGTTTAAACACAATCAAGTCCACCGACCATCGACTACAAGATGTCAAAAATAGAATACATGTGTGCTTATGAAAATAACTCTTTTAGCCGCTACACGAATACCGAATACACGGCTACTTTTGTAGCCTGTAGCCAACTTAGGCTAATTTCTTTTTTTCTTGACTACAAAAAACAGATTAATGCTGCCAATACAATAAATGCATGAAATGGTGGTTCTAAAAACGCAATACATTAAATATCGCTATTAAAAACGCGAAAAACTATTACAGTGCACCATTGAAAAATAATAATCATCTGTTCATTTGTTTACATTTTTTATTTACTTTTTGTTTGGCGCATTTTTTTGGTTTTTTTGGTTGTTTTGCTTAATCAAAACAGATGTTTATTTTTTGTAGTTAGTGGTCGGTAGTCGTTAAAAGAATTAATTAGCTGGCGACTTGGCTATTTTTGTAGCCAGCTACTTTTGAAGTCGGTAGTCGATGGCCGGTAGTCTTTGATTGTGTTTATAGCATTTGAATGTTTTCCGACTTAGTTTCCTAAGATTTTTTGATGAATGAAACATAAGACAAAATAAGAAATCCATAAAAAACAATCGGCTCTTAAGAAAGATTGTAGTGACAAATTTTAATGATTCTAATATCCTGTATCATTTTGCCAACAATAGGCGAGCATTTTTATTAAATTTCAAGAGTACATTTAAATTTATTTTAAGTTATTTCCGTCATAACTAAAAGCAATTACAACATTGTTTAAAGGAAGTCTTAATTATTTCCAACTAATTCCCAATATTTTTCAAAGCATTTCGTAAATAGATTGCTTTACTAAATATTAAATTTCTTAGTAAATCCAAAATGCTTCTAAACTTGATGGAAAGCTTAAGTTATGAGCATTAATTATGAATTATAACAGTTATTAACTTGAAAAAATAAGAGCGAAAAGATGTTGTAAATATAGGAGCCAATATCGAACCTTGACAACAACCAGTGTACAAAGCTAAAATCAAAAAACAAATTATTGAATTTAGCGAAAAATGTTTTAGCAAGCAAACAAACAGTGATTACGGTTTTCACTGAAAGGTATGACAACACTATAATATTTACTGGCGGAACAAATCCAATTAACTAAATGCCAATTATAGCGCAGATTATTAATATCTATCTGCTTTGTGAGGCCACGTGCAAATACAAATCTACATATTTAATAAAACAGTAACGAGGTCATTTCTGTACATGAGATATTTATTGAAAAATTTGTTGTTGGTGTAGATAGTAATCGATATTGAATAGGAAAAACCTATTTTTTGAAATTTTCTCGTTCTTTCTGCGTTCGCATCGCGTAAAAACTGCTGGATGGATTTGTAAGGAGGTTCCTTAGAATCTTGGTTCAAATATAGAATACTTTTTTTTTCATAAAAATATGATATTTCGTAAAGAAACCAAAGATACAAATGTGAAAACACCTAATTTTACTGGTATAATGGTACCAGAACAGTTGTCAGTACATTTTATTTTTGTGGATGGAAAATTTTTAACACTGTTTACAGAACTCCACAACAAACGTTTAATAACACATTTTTCTAAATTTTAATTAAAAAAAAAGTTAGAAATGGTATGCGGACGATGTCGTGGGCATTGCTAGTACATAATATGTTTTCCATTCACTAGAAAAATATAAGTTGAAACTGAAGTGATTGAGGTTATTTTTTATTTCTTTACTTAGAGTCTATGAATATCATTTGCTTACATTAAAAATCTTTATTGCACGGCAAATCGTCAATGAAAAGAGAAAATTATACGGGGCTAAAGGTGGCTTTCTTAAAGAACTCCAGAGCTTACAACGATTTTCCTAGAGACTGTATTATTGAAATAATCTCTTTGTGCTCCGTACACTAAATAGGATTTAATTCAGCTTAAATTATTCTAAGAAACTTCTATTAGGTTGTAACGTAACTTTCTCGCAGTTTGCTGAGGAAGGCCCAGGGGCGTCTAGGCTCGTTCATACAAAAAAAAAGTAAATAAATCAAATTCAAGAATCAAAGGTTTCAATCTTTATTGATCGTCTAAGGCTGTGCTTTTGCTCCCAATACCATTTTCTCAAAAGCTCTGACGGCCCTCTTGTGTGGTTGTTGCGTTGACTTCTAAGTCGAGGATTTTTGGTGACTATATGATCGGTTTCCCGTCTTGTAATTAAAAAAAAGAAATATGTGTCTTACGATAACAGATGCTTCTGCCACTTTAATTCTGCCAGTCAATTATACTCCGAAGAAGGGATCAATTCGACCTCATGTTGCTTTTTATACCCTTTACCACAAAAAGTGAAAAAAAGTGTAACTAAGCTTGTCATTCCGTTTGTAATTTCAACAATATCCATTTCCGACCGCATAAAATATATATTTTCTGACCTTTTATGCATAGCGAAATCGATTGAGCGATAATTGAAACTTCGCGGAAGAAGATAAAAACGTTTCTAAAGTTAATATCTAGTAAATAAATGTTTGTAAAACCGGTATTTTTGATAGCATTGCATTTAATTTTTGAGTGAATGTGTTGAATTCACACAATTTCGTAAAAATTCAAGTTAGGTCTTTTGTACATGATCGATTTCACAGTACAACAGCCAATCTGAGGGGTGAGCAATTCCAAGTCAGGGTGATGGTACTAGGTCAGTATAGTAAAACCCTCAAAGGGTTTGGCGTTCATATGTGTCAGTTTTTTTTATGACCTTTTAAATTTTTTCCTTATCTTGATGTTTTTGCGCTTAGTTGTAACATTTTGGCAAAAACGTAGTTTAACATAACTCGAGAACCACTTGTCCGATTTTGATGAAACAAATTTTGAAAAATTAAAAATTACAATTTCTTTAATCCGTTCATGTAACGTTTTTCTTTATAATCAACTGTTTTGCCGGTAAAAATAAATTTGTGGAGAAAAAAAATATTTTTTTGCCTAAAAATTAAAAAATTTTTTTTTCTAAGTTCCTAAAAAATCCAAAACGGAAAAAAGGATAAAGTGTTATTAATTTCATGTAAAGTCACATAACCTATAAACAAATTGCGATATAGATCATAGAAATCGATTTACGCGTTCTGCTTTTATTTACAATTAAGTGAAGGTATCCCATTTTGACAAGAATATTGATATTTGTTATTATTCAAAAAAGTGTCATTTATCGCCTTTTTTATAAATTTTCCCCAATAACTCCAGACTTCTGGCCATAAACTACTAAAAAATAAAGTAAACATTTTTAAAATTTTTTATTTTATTTATTTATTTTTATATATTTTAATAAATATTGCCTGGACTTTTTCGATGGTGGTTGTTCGGGACTAACAAATTTATTTTTACCGGCAAAACAGTTGATTATAAAGAAAAACGTTATATAAACGGATTAAAGAAATTGTAATTCTTAATTCTTCAAAATTTGTTTTATCAAAATCGGACAAGTGGTTCTCGAGTTATGTTAAACTACGTTTTTGCCAAAATGTTACAACTAAGCGAAAAAATATCAAGTTAAGGAAAAAATTTAAAAGGTCATAAAAAAAAACTGACACATACGAACGCCAAGCCCTTTGAGGGTTTTACTATACTGACCTAGTACCATCACCCTGACTTGGAATTTCTCACCCCCCAGACAATAATCTCAAAAATGTTCCACAGTGTTTGTTTCCCATCAATACTTTTTGATTTTTTGAAACGACAAAACCACTATTAGCGTTGCTTTGTAGAAATAGAATAATTCGATGAAAATCTGCTCTTTTTGATGACTTTACAGAAGATAATTTTTCTAAATTAACATAGATATTACCGGGTATGGCCTAAGTAGGTTAATGACCCAACAAAAAAATACCACGAAAGGTAATCAAGTAGATAATTAAGCATATTTGAAGAAACTACTTACTACTCGCATTACCTAAACGATTATTTTTTCAAAGCGTGAGACTAAAATTATGTATTTTTTGTAATCAATAAAAATACCTTAATATGTATGGAATTAGCCTTTTTTAGTTCGAAGAACTAGTTTTTATTTTTTGACCAAAAGCTCTTCCTAAGAATTAATTATATTTTTATATTTTGAACTAGTTCTAAAACAAAATAAGAAATACATAATTTAATTTTTAAACTAAGCAATAATTCTATTTTTTATGTTTTATTTAGAACTAGATCTGCAAGAGCCTATGAATTCTTCCAAACACACAAACTTAATTAAATTTAATTATTTATATAAACACTTTTATTGTATTATTTGAAAACATAAAATAATCTCAATTGCCTCAGAAAACTTAATAAAACATTCAGTTCATATATCATGACAGTATTCTCGCAGGCTGCCACATCCCTCCTAAACTTTTTAGCTTCAACGTCAATTTAGACCTGGGTCCGTTCGGATCAATATTCTGTGATGTTGATTTTAGTTCCGGTGATAGCTCATTACCAGGAAGCCCATTGTTGTCGGAATCTACGTCTTGTTGAAGTTCAAGATCTCATGGATTTACAACCGAAGTCCTAGAAAGTTTGGCTAACGATGGCAGCGATGTGCCAGCTGGAATTTTCTTATCATGAGTAGTGTTTCTAAAATACACTCTACTTTCTCCTGATATCATGACATTATTTCCCTTCCGATCTGCTACTTGATATTCAGTTTTCCCAAAAGTTTTAGATAATTTATTACGAAAAACAGTATTTCTAAGCAGTACCTTATCCCCAACTTTGATATCACAATCGATCGCGTTGATGTCCGAATCGGCACTTTGTTTCCATTTTTCTTTATTAGCAATGACATTGTCTTTGGCCTCAGAGTCGATAACATTATCTTTAACGTCATTCAACGATGGAATATTGTCTCTAATGACTCGATGATTAAAAATAAGTTCCGATGGAGCTTTCCCCTTGTACCATGAGGGGTGACGATGTACATGAGTGTAAAACTGCGAATCTCTTTTTTTTATAGTCCAAACCCTGCGAGTAAGCAATTTGAAGACGTTTTACCAGAGAACGGTTCAAGTTTTCGACCTCTCCTTTGGCTTGGGGCCAATAAGATGGCGATGTCATCAATTCAATATTATTGTTGTTGCAAAATGCCTTGAATTACTCGCTTACGAATAGGCGACCGTTATCAGCTGTTATCGATTTCGGATATCCGTGTCGGGCAAATATCTCCTCTAGAAAATCAATAATTTCTGTTGATGTTATCTTCTTCATTAATTTAAGTTCATGGTATCGCGATTGATTACTATTCAATTATTAAACGTGATTCTGCAAAGGGCCTAATAAGTCTACTGCTACACAAGCCCAGGGACTATTTGGCATGATTCGTCTTTACATGGGCGCAGGTGGGATCGGTAAAGACACCAACATACATTCACGACAGCTCTTAACATATTTTTCTATATCTCGATAGAACAACGGCCACCAAATCTTTGCTCGAATTCTGCGCTTCATTACAGTTTCGCCTGGATGGCCTTCGTGCGCTAAATCTAGCACTTGTTTTCTCAGGCCCCCTGGAATCACGAGTTTCGTACCTCTGAGCAACAAATTTCTAAAAATACTGAGCTCAAATCGATATGGATAATACTTGTTCTTAATTGCTGTACTCCAGTTGTCGTTATTTATACATTCTACTGCCATCAACAGTTACTCATCTTTGCTTTTATGGCGTACAATTTCCAAAACGGTTACGGCCTGCGGAACTGAATTTTCTATGAGAGAACAAATGCTTAATTCGCATGGCTTGTCAAAGGTTACAGCTGTATTCACATGGAAGAGTCTGGATAACAAGTCTGCAATATTTTGCTTTCCTGCTTTGTAAATAATTTTGTAGTTAAACAACTGCAGTTGTAACACCCAACGTTCGATACGAGCCGGCGGTTTCTGTTTCTATCTTAAATTGAATCCCCGCTAAGTAGTAGTAGAACCTCTCTTTAGCCCACACCAGAGCGAGGCTCTCTTTTACCGTTTGTGAATAGCAACGTTCAACTTCAGAAAGTGCTTTACTGGCAAAAGACACAACATACGGAGTATCTTCGATGAATTGGATGAGGATCCCTCCCAAAGCTACAGCGCCTGCGTCAGCAATCAATCGTGTCGGCGCTTATGCCATCTGGTGACAGAGTATGGCCCAAAAATTTAAAATTTTGTTCCCTCCATAAACATTAAGAGCATTTTCCAAGTGTTTATCATGTTCCTTTTCAGTTGAGCCGAAAACTATTATGTCATTCAAATAGTTTAATGCTTTTTTACATGAAGCCAAATTGTTTTCCATAGTCTTTTGGAATATTTCCTGAGCTGAATTTATTTATTTATTTATTTATTTATTTATTTACTTTATTCTGTAATATAGAGCCAAACACGGCCAAAATAAAAATATTACATAGTAATTAAACCTGAGATAATAAATTTAAAAAAAAACTGACCATTAGAATTTGTCAATTTGTCAATGGCACCCCAGCCAAATCATTTAACTAAAAAAGTAAGAAAAAAAAAAATTATTACACACAGGTGAGAAATTCATCAATGCAAAATAAAAATAATAAATATTCTGTGTGAAAAATGATACGATTAAAATTAAAGAATCCAGTAAGTAGTGTCAAATGTCAATTAGTTACCGTTGGCATAAAGGGTAGAAAAAAGTTTACGACGAAAAACATTATTCGAATGTGAAAAAATTTTTAACTCGTAAGGCAGATAATTCCAGCATCGTGCTACTCTAACTAAGAATGATTTTTCATACAAATAATAGGAAATTTTAGGTATAATAATTTGAGGATTTCTAGTTGATCGGGAGAAGGTAAAGGTTTCATATAGTGGACGAGGACGACGATCTTTTATTATTTTATAAAATGACAAAATGCAGCGCATTTGTACAAATGTAGCAGTAGAGCAACCTAGAAATCTCAGGGCGTAACCAGAAATATGAACTCTCCAATTCAAATTGTAAACAAAACGTATTATCCTATTAAAAATACGGTATATATTATTCATGTAGGTAGACAATGTGCCAGAAAAAACCTCAAGTCCATACGTTACATGAGGAATCAGGCAAGCATAAGCCAATCTATGTCTAATGAAAAGAGGTAGGTACGTATTAGTAGAATATATTTTACGAAGTATAAGAATTATACGGTTTGAAATTAAATCAATATGGAACCTAAAGTTTAGTTTACTGTCTAAAATAACACCGAGACACCTCATTTGATCAACAAATTCCAACCTGAAACCGCCTAAAAAAATTTTAAGATCGATAAAAAAGTGATTATTAGGTCCAAAAATCATTGCCTTAGTTTTACTGCAATTAATGAATGAATGAATGAATTCACACCTAATAACGGTCGTGTTTGTCTAAATAAGCCTATTGAAGTTATAAATGTTGTTATATACCGGCTTTCCTTTTCCAGCTCCAATTGATGATAGGCATTTTTCAGATCAAGCCTTGAAAAAAATTTAGCTCCATGCAATCTCGTCATAAAACTGTCGAAAGCCGTATTTGCACGTCTCATGTCAATACATATCCGAATGTCCCAGTTTCCTTTGAAGACAACGACCACTGGAGATATCCAAGCGCTCGGCCCAACAATCGGTTCAATTATATCCAGAGTTAGTGCCTCATTTAGTTTCGCTTCAACCTTATCCTCAATAGCAGCTGGCATTATACGCAATAGGTTATGGAGGTATCGATAGGTTTTATGGAGGTATCGATGGATAAGCTTAATTTAATTCCAGCAATTTTATAAAAAGGTTCCAATTTCTCCACATGGTTTATGCCTATACCCAACTTCAATATGCCCAGTTTTATGGCAGTATCTTTACCCAGAAATGATTGCTCATAACATAAAATGTTGAAATCAAACTACAACTGCTCTCAATCCCAATAACAGCTTCAAAAACTGCTTTTATCTTAAGTGGCACGTTACTAGCGTATGCTTTGAATTGCTGATCCGATTCAAACCGAATATTTCACATGACTGCTTTTCCGGTGTTCAACATATTCCAATCATCTTCACAAAGGAGGATGTTTTTTTAAACCTGAATCTTTCAACATACTTATCTTTGTACCGCCTACAAAACACGGTATTATTTCGATCGCAGATGCTCAAATATTTTAAAAGAGCAGTTATCATTTGAATTAAATTGGCCATCAATATATCTTATCTTGGAACTACCAGTCTCGATGATTCGGATCTCTGCTATGGAATGCAGAAACTCTCCGTTTGTTTGAGCCAGTACGGCATTTCCGGGAAAAGTGTCCCAACAAGCCACATTTGTTGAATTTCACTTTCCTGGCTGGACATTGGTTTTGATTGAGCATTAATTTGCTCATGGACTTGACAAATTTCAATAATTTATTTCAAGGAGTTCTCTTTTTTTCCAACAACCTCTTTTTTAAATCTGCAGATGCCCAGGAGTCAATAAGTTTGTCTTTAATGCTAATTTCAAGAATATCATTCTTTGTTTCACCAAATATACACCTCGAAGCCTGTTGCCGCGTCCTCAATAAAAATTTATTAAAGGTTTTACAATGTTGTGCCTTAAACAAATGCCTCTCAAATGTTGAATTTCTTTCCGGGGAAAAAAATATTAAGTCAATTTGTCAAATAATATTTTATAAGCATCTTCTTTTTCCCCACAAGTAAGTGCACCTGGAATGTTATATGAAACTTCCTGCAATTGAGTTCCTCCATTCTTCTTATTGACAGAATCTGATATTTCTTCCGCCTGAATGTAGAAAGTATATGCTCGTAGCCACTTTGCCCACTCAGTTCGAATTAGCGATTTGTCAATCGCTTCACAAAGAAATGGCATAATTCCATTTGTTTCATTCATGTTTGGAATCAACATCACTATATCCTAAGCAAACAACCTGTGTTAATACAATCATTGGCAGTTCGACATAATATTTCAACTTACGACTGATCGTCTTGTATTTTTATTTGTACTTTATTTACCCAACTGGCTCAGATCTTATTCCAAATGGATTTTCCAAATTGGGAAACAGATTTTGTACACCTCACTAGTGCTTGTTCTTATTTTAGTTCCTAGAGCTAAGACACGGAATTTATTTGCCTAACTGGCTATCTGAAATCAAAAATGAAACCATTTACGTAAATCAATTTGTCTTCTTTCCAAAGATTTTTTTTAATGTGTGCAAACGCTAGCTTTTATTTCTTCCATATTTACCTCGTCGCCAATGTAACAGCCTATGAACTCTTCCAAACACACAAATTTAATTAAATTTAATTAATTATATAAACACTTTTATTGTATTATTTGAAAACATAAAATAATCTCGATTGCCTCAGAAAACTTAATAAAACATTCAATTCATATATCATGACAGCATTCTCGCAGGATGCCACCTTAGCCGGGTTGCCACAAGTTCCAATTAGGATTTTATTTTATATTAGAATTAGTTCATATGTATTATGTTTTACATGCACATAAATATATATTACACAATATTAGAAGACATATTAATTTACTTTAATTGTGTTTGATTCCTCCAAATATAAACAATTCATGATATTCTCATGAAATATTTTATTAAAATATTCAATATGAAATGTATTACTGCGGGGAAAGCATATCCATATGATCATTTCGCCACTTCTCATATATGTGAAGCTCATCAGTGGATTCTACCAAAATTTTGTAAAGAAACCCAAAGACTACATCAAAAGCCAACTTGACTAAATAAGAAATCCATTGAATTAATACAGCAAAAAGACAATAAAAACTCAAAACTCTTTTTTACAAAAGCACAGTAACTATTTTTATTTTTTATTTCATTTTTCTGTATAAGGGATCCCAGTGGGAACCAATTATATAAACATACATATGTACTTTATAAATTCAATCCAAAATTAAAATTGTAAACAATTTTTCTTAATACAAAGGAATAAAATTATATGAAAATTTCATTATTTGGAATCTTTTTTGTATTAATTTGATTAAGGATGATTGCTGATTTTCAGTAGCAAAATTTTTGAAACTATGCCTGATCGGCTGGGGTATTTAAATTTTCTCCAGCTCATCTAGTGCCTTAGCAAAGTTTATTTAAACAACACGTACGGATAGACGGACATCGCTCAATCGACTTTGCTATCCATAAGAACTTAGAATATTGTATGTGCTTTATGGGGTCGGAAATGGATATTGTAGAAATTGCAAACGGAATGACAAAGTTTTCACCTGTGTTGAAGGGTATAAAAATTAGATTAACGAATCGCTATCATTTTCCAATTTCTTACATTCTAAGCATTCGTTTTCTGCAGCTTTAAAATCAATTCTCTATAAAAATCAATCTTTGTACTAATATTTTTCTTTCTTAATTAACCCCATAAATCAGCTGTGGCTTGAAAGCGTAAAAAGGGCCGGAAATAAAACGGAAGAGTCCAAAGCATAATTTACGATTGGTGATAACGTACCAACCGCTGAAGTTATATGACAAACCTTGTGTTCAATATTTTAGTAAGTATTCAACACAGCATTTTTTTAAATTTTCATTTAAATACATTTTTTGTAGATTTAGATTCACATTAACTAATTGGTTCTTATTTAAAAATGTTAATAAGGCATTACTCAATTGCTTGTTTTCCTCCGTAATGTGGGCAAGAATTACTACCTTTTTTCGCTATATACAAATCAGTTCCCGCTGATTCTCTTCACATTTAATAATATGTTCCGCTATATTCATCAAAATGCTGTCGAACTTCTGTAGAATTGTCTCTGGAAAATTAAACTTTTTTTCTTTTTTGCAGGCTTCCACGTACTCAGACCAGGTGAAGGAGAACATGGCGATAGTGGTGATGATGGTGACATGGCTGGTGACGAATTAGAAACATCTGTATAAATGAAGATAACAATTAATAATATAAAATAATAATAATAATAAAAAAATGCTGCCGGTAAAAATTATCCTATATTTTAATTTTTAGGGTCATTATTATAACAGATAAAGGCAGGATTTTGTTAGACCGATGAATTGCACTTACCGTAAATATTTCCTAGGGCCAAATTTGGTGCACAGTTTTCAAGTGCAGTCAATTTGGAGGTGATTCCCCAGAGACGCCCATTACCTCCTTTTCCTTTCTGAAGAAAATTAAGTTTAAATAAATAAATAATGTTTTGTCTCAAAGCAAAAATCTAATTTGTTAAAACATTATGTTAGTTATAATGTTATTAGAATATATTGTAACTATTAATACTTGTTATATATGAGTTATATGTTTTATATAATATGTTATTATTTTATAAAAAACCTTTGTATAACAAACATCAAAATTCAACTGATTTTGGGCCCAGAACACATCTACTAAGGATATATAATTAAATCAAGACGCCTAGAAGGATTATATTGGGAAACATTGCTTTGACTAAAAAGTTTTTAATTATCTTAAGATGCCTAATAACAAGTTAAGTATGATTTTAAATAATTACTCAAGACGCTTGGAAGGATATTCAAATGGTACATTTAATAGAAATCGTAATTATATCTTAAAATGTTTTGAAGGTTTGTTAAGTTTTTATTGAGTTATTGTTAAAAGAAATTTTAGAAAACAAGTTTGTATTTATTGGAGGAATAGATTGTGAAAAGAAATTTTGTAACTATTTAAAAACGAGTTTTATTAAATATGCATTTTAAGATTGAAAATCTACACGGAGCTGTGGAGTGGAGTTCATGGAAATTCCAGATGCAGACAATAATTTATTTATTCAAAATTTACATAAGTGGGAACATTAAGGCACAAAGAATGATTATTACATCCCTTGATAATATAATTTTAAAATATTTGATGTGCTGCAAAGAAGCTAATGATATATGAAAAAAATAAATTGTATACATGAAATAAAATCAGAAGTAAGCATTCATTTACTGCAACAGCAATTTTACGAATTTCAAAATATTTCGGGTGATTCTATTGAAATACATAATGCCAAAATTGAAGAGCTTGCAGAAAAATTAAAAAATTTACTGATAATATGATTGCTACGAAGATACTAATGACTTTGCCGCCATCATATAATCATTTGTTACTGAATAAAACAAAAGAAGCAGTTTAGGCATTTAACACAAAAACACAAATTCTAAGCGAAGAAAGGAAAAAGCCAGGTAAATATTTTAAATGCAAATGCAAGAAGGACATTGGAAGAAAGATTGTCCGTTGTGGAAGAGAAAGAAAGGTTATAGGTCTTACAGCTCAAAATCCAATGCTTTTATTGGTGGAAGATCAAATAATTCCGAAGCAGATGAAGTCTGGATGGTTGATTCAGGAGCTTCTGAACATATGACGTCGCATAGAGAGTGCTTTTCAATCTATCATCAGTTTGAAACACCTTCTAAAATTAAGATTAGAGATGGAACTATTTTGAATGCAATTGGCGAAGGAAATACTAACGTTTTAGTTAATAGTAATAGCGGATGGAAGGAGAAATTTTTGAAAAACGTACTTTATGTACCAAATATGAAAGATAATTTGTTTTCTACAACAGCAGCTACGGATAAAGGATATGTTATGAAATTAAATAAAAATCACTGAACTTTTCTAACAAATAACAAAGTTGAAACTATTAGTAATAGCAAAGGCATCTTGTTTAAATTAGAAATAAAAGTTTTGATAAAAGATAAAAACGATTATTTTACAAGCTGTATTTCCAACACAGTTAATATATGGCATCAAAGGTTTGTTCATCAAAATATCAAACATGTAAAAGAAATTTTAAAAACAATGAAAATTAAATATGAAAATGATGACAAATTTCCCTATATTCAGAGCAACAACAGGTCAAAAGCCCCTGGAGTAATAATTAATGCTGATGTTGTCTCTGGGCCTATGGAAGAAATGTCAGCTGGAAAATCACGGTATTTTTTGATGCTCAAAAATGGTTATTCTAGATTTAAATGGGTTTATTTTTTGCGTCATAATAGCGAAGTTTTTAAAAAAATAAAAAATTTTCTAAATAAAATGAAAAATTTAAATATAAAATTAAATATCTTTATATCAGATAATGGCAAAGAATTTAATTATACTTATTTAAATCAATTGTTGAAAAATTATGACATACAACATCAGAGATCCGTGTGTTACACACTAGAATAAAATGGGTCAGCAGAGAGAAAATACGAACTATTATTGAACTAGCAAGATGTATTTTACAAACTAAACGTTTAAAATAGTTTTTATGGGCTGAAGCCATACACCATGTTGTCTGTGTATTAAACAGAACTGGACCAAGTTCAATTAAAGGAAAATCTCCAATTGAAATATGGTTTAACAAAGTACCTAAAGTTCAATACCTAAAGGTTTTTGGAACTCAAGTTTTGCTTATATTCCGAAACAATTACGGAAAAAGTGGGATACAAAAAGTAGGAAAGGTATATTTTTTGGTTTTGATTTAAATGTTCAAGGATACCGTATATTTTTTGAAAACAGTAACAACATTGAAGTATACAGAGATGTAACTTTTGGAGATGAACTTGAAATAATTTCAAATAATAAAGATAATTTTAATTACAATATTTTTCATTTAAAGTCTTTTAATAAAGATATAGATTAGGAAGAAACCTAAATCTTAGAATCAAGAAATAATATAGGACAAACCAAAGAAAATAATCAAGAAATAAGCAAAGAAAATAGAATTCCACAATCAGATATTTTAATTAATGATAAAAGCACTTTAAAAGAAAATACTCAAGTTTAAAATACAATAACTTCTCAATCTGAGACTATACGAGACCAAATAGTTTATATAGAAAATCAAAATCGGAGTAACTTTAGAAAAACTCATCAAAGCAATTATAATTTAAGACCTAATCCTAAAAAAGGTTAACATCGACGAACTATTTCTTTCTGTAGTGGAACAAGACCTAGAAGAGCCAGCTATGTATGAAGATGCCATTAAATCTAAAAGCTGTGATGAATGGAAAAAAGCAATGAATGAAGAATATAATGCATTGATGAAAAACAAGACATGGAATCTATGCAATATGCCTCAAGGAAAAAAATTAATAGATTGTCGCTGGGTCTATAAAATAAAATAAAATACAAATCTGATTCCACAGTCTAACGATATAAGGCACGCATAGTTGCTAGAGGTTTTATTCAAGAGTATGGCCTAGACTACGAAGAAACTTTTAGTCCAGTGGTAAAGTATGATTCGATCCGTCTATTACTAGCTGTTGCAGTGTCTGAAAAATGTCTATAAAGCAATTTTATATAAAAACGGTGATTTAAATGAAGAAATTTATATGCGTCAACTACCTGGATATGAAAAAGAATTCCAAAAGGTATGCTTTTAAAAAAAGTATTAATGAAATAAAAACAGCATCAAGATATTTTAATAAAAAGTTTAGTGAAGTTCTTGACAAATTTAGTATGAAAATTAGTAACTCTGATACAAGTTTGTTTTTTAAAAATTATAAAGAATCGAAAGTTATAGTGGCAGTATACGTCGACGATGGGTTAGTAATATACAATGATGAAAAGCTTGCATGTGATCTATTAGATCATCTTAGTAAAAATTTCGAATTAAAAGAATGTCAATTAAGTAAATTTCTTTTAAATTCAATATTTTTGCATCAACAACAATATGCGGAAAAATTCATTTAAAAGTTTTCTATAATTAATTATAATCCAGTGTCTACTCCTTTATAACCAGGCTGGATTAATAATCATATCAATGTATCAGAATTAAATATTAAATTCCTTATAAGGAATTAGGTGGTTCATTAATTTATTTATCAATTATAATTAGACCAGATATATCTTATGCAGTTTGTGTATTAAGTAGATACATGGAGAAACCATGTCAGGTACATATAAATGCAGAAAAAAGAGTTTTAAGATATATAAAAAGCACACTAAATCATGGTTTGGTTTATATAACACAAAAGAATTATATTGTTACGTTTTTTAAAATTTATAAACTTCTATTTTATTGAGTTCTTTTATTGCAAAATAAATAAATACAATTTAATTACTACTTTGATTAAATTACACTTTAATGAGGCGATTATTTACTTATTCGCGATTAGTACACAAAAATACGCGATGGCAACTTCACCACTATTTAACATAAGATATTCACTGGTTGATGTTTCACTAAGAATGAAATCAGCCTGTATGGCCGTTGCTTTTATATACCCAATGTTAAGGCTCTTGAATATATCTGAACTTACTCCATCTGTTGGTGGAATATTTCCTTACTACGCATTTATTATTTGTGACACATGATGATTGTTATTTGATTCCAGAACCTTCTTCCATTATTATTTTGAATTTACATGCTGTCTATTTTTATTAGTCGTTATGTAGGTGTTTGTGTAGTTGTATGTTGTGTTATTGCCTTACGGTATTTTATTTGTTTTCGTTTTGTGATTAAAAAGTTTTTGTAGAAACTTCTGCCATTGTAAACATACACTATAGGTCATTTCGTTTTACTTTGTTGGTGACAATTATTTTTATTTCTTTTATGACCTAAATAAAGTATCTTCGCAACACTGCCGCCCACTTAAGCCTTTTCGTCCCTAATAGGCTCAATATTACCTTTCCCATATTTGGCCAGCCGTTCCAGGTGAACAACTTTCATTTTTGACCTCGGATTATGGTATCTCTGTATCCGGTAAGCCACATCATTCAATTTATTGATCACCTTGTATGGTCCCTCCCAGTGGGTTTGCAGTTTAGGAAACAGTCCTTTCTTGCGTTGTGGGTTATATAGTAGAACCATTTGTCTTTCAGTAAATCCCTCCGTGTTTGTTGCTCGATCATATCTGGCTTTCATTTTATCGCTGCACATTTTAATGCGGTTACGGACAAACTCATTAAGCTTATGCAGGTCCTCTTTTGCTTGAGGAATACTTCCATTATCTTCGTCTGCGGGTCCCGGTTAAATACCAAGTTCTAAATCTTCTGGCAGTTTTAGTTCTGTCCCGAACAAGATTTTTGCTGGACTACGTGAGGTTGAATCATGTAAAGCTGACCGATAAGCTAGTAAGAACTTTGGTATATGCTCATCCCAATCCTTCTGGTGTACACTGACCACTTTTCTGAGATATTTCTCTAGGGTACGATTAAATCTTTCTTCCATGCCATCAGACTGTGGATGCAGCGGTGTCGTTCTCGTCATTTTGATACCATATTCATCACACATCTCTTTAAATATGGCCGATTCAAAATTTCGTTCCTGGTCTGAATACAGTTCTAGTGGAACACCGCATCGACACACCCAATTGTTAACAAGAGCGTCCACTACTGTTTTGGACTCTTAGTTTGGAATGGCATACACTTCAGGCCCTTTGCTAAAATAATATATAACAACTAGCACATATCGGTTGTCAGCATTACTAACAGGGAATGGACCTGCTATATCAATAACTATCCGCTCAAATTGGGCACCTGCGTTGTATTGCTGAAGCTTGCCACGACTCTTTCTTGTAGGACCCTTGGCCGCTATGCACTGTTCGCAATTTGCTATCCAATCGGCCACAAATTGTCGGCAGCCTACCCAGTAACATCGTTGCTTTATCTTTTCCAGCGTTTTTGTTATCCCAAAATGACCCCCACTGGAACCATTATGAAACTGATTCATTACCTCAATCCTTTTAGTAGTTGAAACGACAATTAAGTCTGTTGTTGTTTTGCCATCTGTGCTTTCCCAAGATCGGTATAAGCGGCCATCTACCACTTTCAGGCTATTCCACTCAGGCCAGTACGGTTTTGCTAGACGCCTTTCTACCGATATTTCATTATGATTCGGTCTTCTGTTATTTTGCTTAGCCAATATAATATTTGCCAAAATTGGGTACTCATTCTGTGCCTTCGACCAGGCTTCGCTTGAACCAATTTGGGTAAGACGCACGTCAATGATGCACTCCTTTTTCTCGACATTTGTGCAGTGCTTACACTCTACACTGCATGGCGGTCTTGAAAGGGCATCAGCGTTGTTGTGTTTTCCGCCTTTTCTATGTACAATACTAAAGTCATAGCTTTGCAAACGTTCAACCCAGCGTGCGAGCTGCCCTTCGGGGTTCTTAAATTGCATCAACCAACGAAGTGCGGAGTGGTCCGTCCTTAAGATGAAATATTGACCATGAAAGTACTTCGGGTAATGTTTAACACACTCCAGCGCTGCCAAAAGCTCCCGTCGTTTAGCGCAGTAATTTCTTTTTGGCTTCGGAAGTACCCTGCTGTTATAGCCAATAACCTTTTCTGTTCCATTAATCTCCTGAGAAAGTACTCATTCTATTCCATAGCCATTTGTATCCGTGTCCAATATGAATTTCTGTCCAGCTGTTAGATAGGCGAGAACTGGTGCCGTACACAAAAGTTTCTTGAGCTTTTTCCGCTGCTTCACTCCAGTGGTACGGTTGCGATTTTCTGGTAAACTCATGCAAGCTAGCAGCCGCTTGAGCAAGGTTCGGCACAAATCTCCTGTAGTATGTGCATAGCCCCAGGAAACTACGCAGCTCATGAACATTTTGTGAAGGAGGCCAGGTCTTTACTGCCATTACTTTGTCTTCATCAGTTGATATGCCCTCAGCTGTTACACGACACCCAGGTATTTGACCTCCTTTTGAAACAAAGCACACTTTTTAACACTTAATTTTAATCCTGCAGATTTTATACGCTTAAATACTTCATCCAGGTGTTCGTCAAAAGTTTTCCCCATCACGAATGTGTCATCCAGATGCACTAAGCACGTTTTCGAATTGAGACCCGTAAGCCACGTTCCATTAAACGCTCGAAAGTAGCTGGGGCGTTGCAGAGCCCAAATGGCATCACCCTGAACTGCCATAAATCACCACTCGCGCTAAAGGCAGTTTCCTCCTTGTCTTTATCGGTTATCTTTACTTGGCAATAGCCGCTTTGCAAGTCCAAGGTAGAGAACCATTTTGTTCCAGCCATCGTGTCTAAGGTATCGTCAATTCTAGGCAACGGATTACTGTCTTTCATGGTGACGTCATTAAGCTTTCTGTATTCAACACAAAACCTGGTACTGCCGTCTTTCTTCTTTACTAAGACTACTGGCGAACTCCACGGACTCGAGAATGGCTCAATGACTCCGTTCCGTTCCATCTCGCTGAGAAGTTCCTTGACCTCGTTTCGCATTAGTTTCATGTTTCACAACTGCCGTTCTACCTTGGCTTTTATTACTTAGGGCGAAGACGGAGGTATGTTTTTTCAACAACTGCTTTGCGTTGTTTCTGTCAGAAGATGTTAGTCTGCCACCCATTTTTGCACCTGTTCTGCTAGTAAATCTCTTTCTCTGGCTGGTAATTTGGGGCATACTCTATTCACTGCACAATTGATTATGGCTTCAGCTGGTCCACATTGACCTATCTTAAAATTTCTGTTGATGGTCTTTTCGCTATTGGACAGATTAAGTACTCTCACAGGAACTCTTCCATCGTCGCAGATTTTTACAAGGGCTTTAGTTGTTAAAATGTCACCTTTACTTCTGTTGGTTATACCACTTACAACCAGTTATCCACACAATCTGCCTCCACACGTGCCCATACTATAGTTTCCGCCTGAGGTGGTTATTTCTGGCGTTCAACGGCAAATAGCTTCCTTACTGCGGTCCTGCTCTCATAACCAACATCCACAGGTGTCTCCACATTATGCCAGATCAATATTTGCTCGCCCATGTGCAGACTACTGCTGGCTATCATGAAGTCTGCACCAATGATAACTTCATCCACAATGTCGGCGACAACAAATACATGGTCAACGCTGATGTCTGCTATAGTCAGTCTTACCCTGGCTCTTCCATAGACAGTGGCTAAGTCCCCAGTAGCTGTGCGCAGTCGTACATTATTTAGCGGTTCCACTGCGCCTCTTACTAAATCGGGCCTTATTATGACTGACGCTCCTGTGTCTATGGTGAGAACTTGCTTTCTTCCGTTGATAAGTCCGCAAGCAGTTAGGTTGCTATTATTCCGTTGCACAATGGAAATCGCGATTGTGGGTCCATCGGTTGTGAGAGCTAGTACGGTGACTCTAGCGATTTGGTGTTATTCACTTGCTTGTTGTCCCTCGTTGGCGAAGCAGATCTTGATCTTTTTTTTATAGATCTGCAGTTGCGCTGGAAGTAGCCGACTTTTCCGCAGTTGAAGCATTTGGCGCGAGACTTACTCTCTTCCTCCTCTATTATTTGTTTGACAATATCCTTTATCTCGCTCCTTTTGTCGTCGTGGTTATAATCATCAGTCTCAAGACATCGCACCTTGTACACATGTGGCTTCGAGATGACTTTTGCGTTCTCCTGTGCTAGCGCGTACGAGATATTTTCTGCAAAGGTTGAATTTGCATAGCACAAACCGCATATTTAACATCTGGATCTCGTATACCACTCACAAATGCTTCAATTTTAAACTGATCGAGAAACGGATGATGTTCGCCTGGGTAAGTCAGCTGCACCAAACGTTCAATTTCCATGGCGAAGTCTTGAAGCGTCTCATTCGCCTTTTGAACCCTGCATTGCAGCTTCATTCTATAAAGTTCTCTTTTATGCTCACCTCCGTACTTACGTAAGGCATCCATTATATCCTCATAATTATTTCTACATCCGGCTGGTAAGCTTTCTTTAAGGCCAAAAGAAGCTCTATACACTTTCCATCATTTTCCCATCAATTCTTGTTGGCCACTGTTTCGAACTGGAACTTAAAAATATTAAAGGGTGCGCTGCCGTCAAAGCTCGGACTATTTATCTTGCTCGCATGCTCTGAGATAACTCTTACTGGTCCTTCTCGAATTTGAAGTTCGCCCATTTGCACTTTTAATTCATTCAATTCTTTGTTCACTTTTTGTTTCTAGGCCGCTGACTCTCAGCTCCACAACGT
This sequence comes from Cistogaster globosa, assembly GCA_937654795.1. Classification (NCBI taxonomy): domain Eukaryota; kingdom Metazoa; phylum Arthropoda; class Insecta; order Diptera; family Tachinidae; genus Cistogaster; species Cistogaster globosa. The sequence continues at coordinate 57,549,490 of OW569405.1, forward strand.
CCACTAAAGACTTCTGAAATTTCTCATTTACCTCCGCTAAAAGACTTTCGCCCTTGACACTAGAGGTTTCTTGTATTGCTCTGAGGCTGTCTTTAAATGATTTCTGAAGCTTCTGCTTATTTTTTTCTATCTTCTTCATTTGGCTGTCCTGCTTCTGGTTGTTTTCTTCTATTTTCTTTATCATGGCTGCAAGCATAGAATTCAAGTCCATAACGCTGTTTGTTACTAGGGTACATACTTCAATTTTTTCTTGTTCTTCTTTTTCTGCGAATTTGTATGTCCCAATATCAATGCCTCGCTGCTTGAATTCGTCTATCAACCGATTTTGTAATTCCGCTTTGTTGCCCACTGTTGGCAGATACAATTTACTCAGCTCAAATTTAAGCTCCTCAAATTTCATTGTGATTTATTTATTATTTGCAATCCCACTTCTGACACTAATTTTTACGTTTATTTAGATTTATAAACGTCTATTTTATTGAGTTCTTTTATTGCAAAATAAATAAATACAATTTAATTACTACTTTAATTAAATTACACTTTAATGAGGCGATTATTTACTTATTCGCGATTAGTACACAAAAATACGCGATGGCAACTTCACCACTATTTAACATAAGATATTCACTGGTTGATGTTTCACTAAGAATGAAATCAGCCTGTATGGCCGTTGCTTTTATATACCCAATATTAAGGCTCTTGAATATACCAGAACTTCCTCCATCTGTTGGTAGAATATTTGCTTACTAAGCATTTATTATTTGAGAAACAAGATGATTGTTATTTGATTCCAGAACCTTCCATTATTATTTTAAATTTATTTATACATGCTGTCTATTTTTTATTAGTCGTTATGTAGGTGTTTGTGTAGTTGTGTTTTGCATTTATTTTTATTGCTTTACGTTAGTTGTTTTTGTTTTGTGATTAAGAAGTTTTTGTAGATACTTCTGGTGTTGTAAACATACACAATAGGTCATTTCGTTTTACTTTGTTGGTGACAATTATTTTTATTTCTTTATATGATCTAAATAAAGCATCTTCGCAACAATATATTAAAAACTTTTTCTGATTCTGATTACGCAGGAGATGTTAAGAATCGCAGATCAACATCTAGAATTGTTACTCAGTTTGGCGATTGCACAGTCTTATGGAAGTCTCAACTACAGCGTTCAGTTGCATTGTCTACTACAGAGTATATTGCTGGATGGGAAGCTGTCAAAGATATTGTTTGGATAAAACGTTTATTGAAAGAAATTGCTTACAGTGTTGAAGAAAATTGTTTATTTATGGACACTCAAAGTGCGATTAAACTTATTAAGAACTCTGAATATCACAAGCGTACTAAAGACATCGAAATAAGATATCATTTCATACGAGAGAAATTCCATGAACATGCATTTGAGTTAAATTTTGTAAATTCAAAAGCACAGCTAGCAGATATTTGTATTTCGTTTAACTGCCTTTTTATGTTTATTGATATAATTACAACATTAAGGGAGGGTGTTATTCATAATGTTATTAGTATATATTGTAATTATTAATACTTGTTATGAGAATTTTTGTATTTAACAATATAAACATTGAGTTTTATGAATTATATGTTTTATAAGCTATTTTATTATTCAATAAAAAACCTTTGTATAACAAACATCAAAATTTAACTCACTATAATGCATGGGCGACCGGTAAACGAAAAAATACCACAGTGATTACCAAAACCAGTGAATTTTCTTTTACGCAAATTAGTTTCAAAGTGCAAAGCAGTAGCAACCAAACTGTTATGTAAATAATATAAGTAAGTGTATTGCTGTGTAAAATTTTGCAGCTTCACTTGGACGTCTCGTGGGCTGCAAGAGTATCCCTGCTGCTTCAGATTATCCGCCATCTCTGCCACATATCTAGCAGAGTTGCCTTACTGGCCTCACTCCAGCTAATTCTCTGCTTCCTAATTTTAGTACCTAATAATTGAAAAAAAAAATTGTTATTTTTATAAGTTTGTTTCTTATTATAAATTTTTATATAAATAAGCTTACCAAAGCGAATTAATTCGCGTTGAAACTTACCTTCTACCAAGGCGAATAAAAGTACGGTGGGAGCGTTAATTTTCGTTAATTTTCGCCGTTAGCCCGAATGTGAAACTACGTATAAACAATAGTATACAGATTTTTTATATATGGAGTTTGACAGATAGGCTACCGGCGAAAATCAATGAATTCACCATCGCTCCCACCGTATATTTATGCGCCTTGCCTTCTACTCAAGGCGAATCTATTTACCAGGTTGCAGCGTAGGCGAATTCAGTATTTTTTGCTAGGATACACGACTGTCAAACTCCATATATAAAAAATATGTGTACATTTTTAAATACATTTTGGTAAATTGATTCGCCTTGCTTCTACTCAAGGCATATAAATTACCAGGTGGCAGCGTTAGAAAAATTAAAACAACAATACAACAACACCAGGCATTTTCGTTTGTGTAAAATGTATACGTCTGTCAAAAACATCTGAGAATTAAAGGCATACATATTTAAAAGTTTATTTACCATTTCGTCTTAATGATGGCGACGGGAAGTTTCTTTGGCTTAAATCTAGTTTACGGACGCAGCCTAAAAATTAAAAAAAAGTTACCTACGGGGTGTAAAATTTAATTTTAAGCATCGAGTATTTTGTGGTGAAATGGGGCAATATGGATATAATTGAAAAGGTAATTTAAATATCTAAGCAGAAAACCTTTAGTAATCGAAGCCGATGTTGGTCATACTATAAAGGAGAAAACTCTTGCGCCCGGCCGAAGGCCGGCTACGCAGAAAATCTAGTAACCGAAGCCGGTGTTGGTCATACCATAGAGGAGAAAATCTTCACGCCCGGCCGAATGCCGGCTACGCAGAAAATCTTTAGTAAGCGAAAAAGATAAAAAAATCTTTAGCAAGCGAAGCCGGTGTTGGTCATACTATAGAGGAGAAAAACTAAACTGAGAACTGCCCAAAAAACTTTCATATAAGAAACTTTTTTATTTTCAGTACAATTATATGGAACACTTAAACCCGTACCACAGGATAAATCAGTAAGTTGCTTTCTTTTATAACAAGCTATCAAGAACTTAATAAAGTAATTCATTTAGGCTCCAGGTGGCCATGAACTACATATGGATACTAAAATACTGAATACTTCTAAAATTTTAAAAATGCGTTCCGTTGTAATGCAGGCATTTCGGCCCATTATTTTGATCGAGGATATTGTGAAGTAACTCCTCCAACATTGGTTCAAACTCAAGTAGTAGGTGGATCTACTTTGTCTAAATTACAATATTTCAGGTAATTAATGGGACACTCCGTACAGAAGCAAGATTATGTTTAATTACTATTTCATTTTAATTTCAGCGAAGAGGCCTATCTTACTCAAAGTTCCCAATTATATTTGGAGACATGTTTACCTGCTTTGGGTGATGTATTTTGTATTGCTCAAAACTATCGCGCCGAGCAGAGTCGAACTAGGCGCCATTTGGCTGAGTATACGCACATCGAAGCTGAATGTCCCTTTATAACTTTCGACGACTTGTTAGATCGTCTTGAAGATCTTGTATGTGATGTGGTGATTATAAATTTATTACATTGCAGAATTGTGGCTCCTGTATATGTATGTATAAGTAATAATAATAAGTATTTTGAACTATCAAAATTTTTATTAAGAAAATATTAAAAAATTAAAAACAATTTAATTATTTGAAATATTTTTTCTCTTTTTAAAATATTATTGGTGATCCTAAAAAGGACCGATTGATTTAATTTCTTTCCAGTCGGTAGTTTTTTTGTGCCTGTAATAAAAATATTTGTTTTTTGTTGTTCTGCATTGGCACTTCACTATAACTCATATTTATTTGTGTTTCACTTTTTTGAATTTTTTCTGATTCTGGTACTATTAGAAGAGCCTTGGGCATTAACTATAAGCGACTTCCCGCAGTTATAATGTCGGCTTCCGAAAAATGGTCAATACATATACGGCTTCTTCTCTTCAACTCTTTTTGGCAAATCTCACTCCACTTTTCTCTTTGTTTTGGATCTTGAGGAAAGTACCACTTCAGGGAACACACCTTTTTGGACATAAAAAACAACGCATTTTAAGATATACACACTTTTCTGCACATTTAACACTTTTAACACAAATAATTCGCAACAAAAAACTTTTAAAACTTTTTCACAAAAACGCCACTATAAATTATACAAGTTTTTTATTGTTGTAAAACAAAAATTTTTTACGTTTGAATACATAAACAAAAAGTGTAGCAAAAAAAAGTCACCTGCCGTAGCGCTGCCTCCTGGTTTAATATGCCTTGCTTCTACTTAACTCGATATTCTTTTGTTTTGTTTTATTTTGTTGACATATCTCACACACTTCTGAACAGTGTTGTATTTTAAGTTTTGCTTAATATTGTAACAATTTCGTATTTCTTGAACACAAACTTAATTAAAATGCTCAAAGATAGTATTTATTACCAAAATCTCAATAAAGGAGCATGTAATAACACACTATAAATGTGATTTTGCAAACAAACGAAAAAAAATGGATCCAAGAAGTAAGCAATCAACAGTGAAAATAAGGCATCTTATTATTCAAGTGTATGGAGAAGTCAAAACTGTTGGAAACATTGCATAAACTGTGAGTAGAAATCGATCAACCATTTATTATTTTAAGTGGAAAACAAAATCAATAAAGATCTTGGAAAGACTTTAAATAATTATTTCTTTGAAGAAAAATCCTTTAAAATCCGCTGTTGAGCTAAAAAGTGTGTAGAAACCCATATAGCAAAGTCTGTTTCTCGCGAGCCTATTAGAAATATATTAAGAAAACATAATAAGCCCCAAAATTAAAAACTACGCCTGAAGTTCACGAAAGAATATATTGAGGAAAAAAAAAGATTTTTGGAAAAAGGTAAAGTCCGTTTATAATCAGATTTAAAAAAATACGTTCTAGTTCTCCATGTATGTAGGTCCCAAGAATGATAAACTAAAGATTACGCCATCACTCACACAAAATTAAAACCTTCTGCGCATGTTGACTCAATGACGTCACTCAATTTGTGTTCCTATTGGCTAACGATTTTCGACTGTCAAACTATTATATTTATATGTGAATTTAACAGTGGGACAATTTAACTTTTGTTTCTACAAAATTATTTATTAGCAAAAACTTTTTTTTTAAATGTATTTATTGAAAACTCAATAAATAAAAAGTATCCAACAATATTTTATTAATTGAAATATTATATGAAAATAAAATAAAGTGAAAAAAGGTTCTTTCATGTTATTATTTTATTCATTTTCCTTTTTCTTCTGTTAATATTTTGAGAAATTTCAGTATTTAATAATCTCATTCTAAAGTACATTCTACATCTAAAAAAAAGTTTTTTCACTTCATCCTTTCCTTCGATGTCCTTTGCTTCTAATAAGTGTTTTTGGATATACCCGCTCGTAATCATCAAATTTTCTGCATATAATTTCAAAAAAATGGCGTCACACGATTTTAATGTTTTCATTAGTGCATCTGATGGCTTACTTAGCCCACCTTCACTTACGTGGTTGACCCATGTATACGTCGAGTTCTCTAAAGGATTCATTGCAAGATTGGGGTTTTCGTTTTTTAACTTGTGACAAATATATCCGACCAAATTCTCTAAATCGTCATACTGTAGGTTTTCTAATTCTATTCCATTATTTTCGTGTAATATGTTTTCTGGGGTATCAGTATTAATGTTCTTAAATATAGTACCTGTAGAAACCAGAAGGAAAATTAAACATCTTTATTTTAAATTTTATATCAAGATTTACCAGTTAAAGAATTATGTACTTCTAAATCGGGAGTATTGTCGACCTCCACATTTGCATTGGCAGCTAAAATGCCTTCGTTATAGCCCAGAATATATGACCGAAGCCTATATTTGAATTCTTGACGATCAGGATGATCGTGGAGCCCGCCTTTGGATCTAATTATTCCAAAAAAATTTTCCAGGACATCCTGATTTAGGCGATATGTTAAAATAAATTCAATATTATATTTTTTTTTTTTTTCATTTCAATGTAGAGCATTTTTAAAGCGTTGTTTGATTGAATTATGCCTGTGAAATAATATGTTAGTCAAATAATTTTAAAAGTATAAAATTATACCTTTTTGAAATGGTAACAGTGTATTTTTCCCATTCACACGTATCTCTGAGATCATTTGCGATATATTATTTAAAATATCATTATGTATTTCTGGTGCCAAACCGTATGCGTGGGATCGTTCTCTTGAATCATGTCTTGGCACTCTTGAATTCATGACATCAAACCAGTTATTTGTCTAGGGAAGAAAAATCACAAAATCATTTATGGAATTATTTAAAAAGAATGTTATTACCAGTTTAAACAATTTATTTTCCAAATATCCTAAACTGGCAGCTCGCGTAATAGATTGTGCAATTGTATGCGAGAAAAGTTTGGTAGCTAGTTTAACCTTCTGTCTTTCAACTCCAACCACATTTAAATTGTGGTCTGATATTTTATGTGTGATCTTTAAATCATTGGAGTGTAAAGACAAAAGATTTAAAATTATATCTTTTTTAACATCCTTGTTATCAATGATGAATTCACTATCAATAAAATGGTTTCTCAAAAGCTTGATTAGATGTGGAACATCATTGAACACAAATATTTTTGTGTCGTCGTATAGAAACCTAAAAATTTTAAAAATACAATAATAATCTGATAGATGAGTATTTGTATAAAACGTACCAAGGATTATTAAAATCTACTTCTAGTTCATTGAACAATTTTCTATTTCCACCACCTAAATCGCAAACAATTGCCACAATTGTGGAACCACACTGCTTCATTGTTTTCAATATATTAAATAAAATAGTTTTTGACATTTGGCAGTCATAATCATAATATATTGGTTGCTTCCAATTTGCAATTAACCTTTTTAATCGAATAGAAAAATGTTATATTAAAAAACTTTAAGTTGACATAAGTAACTGACCTCTCAGCAAAGCTACTTGGATATAATTAGCTGGAGCTAGCATAGAGTCTGTTGGCTTGTCGTAGCAGTACTTTTTTTTCGCTTTCATTTCGTCAAAACTTAATACACATAGCTTTTCTTTTTCTGACATTTGGTTAGCCGCAGACAATATTTTAACAACAGGCTCCAAAATATCCGTTTTCATATCCAATTTTTGTGACCATCTTTGCAACGTTCTCACCGAGGGAAGAGGAAAATGCTTTTTTCTTAACAACCTATTAGCCTTGGCACTTGTGGAATACAAAGTAATGGATTGGGAAATATCTGCCTCTGTAAAATTTTGCCTTTTATTCCCATCTTTAAGTTTTTTTATTTGGCCTTTTGTAAATAAACATTTCAATGATTTCTCCAAATTTACATTTGAAGAACTTAAGCTCTGAACTTGCCGAGTCAAATTTTTTATGGTGATGGCTGATTGACTTTGTGACATTTTCAGAATACTATTCTCCTGGCGCAATGCATCTCTAGAAATAATTTTAAATGAGCATTTTTAATTTTTTTCAAAAACTTACATACTTTTTCATTTCTAAACTTTTTATGTACTGTTGTAAACTGTCTTCTTGAATTTCAGTCGTCATTGGAGAGCTTTTCTCATCGCACTTTAGAATTTCAACGTTGTTTTCAATTTCAACTTCGCTTGCAGTTTCAACTTTGTTTGGAATTTCAGCATTGTTTGGAATTTCAGTTTCCTTTGCTGTATCGACCGTATCTATGGTCGGAACTGCTCCCGGTTTCAATTTTGGTGTACGCCGGTTGCTAAATCCTGTTCTTAACTATTAAGTAAAGGACTGCTAAATTTATATTGTGGAACTTACCCATTTCAAATTTCTTTCAAAATCTTCTTGGGTGAAATGTAAGGAACAAATTTTCTCCTTTTCAACATTTATGGCTTTCCACCTGTTGCAAAAGTTTACCCAAGACTTCCTTTGAACTGCATTTTTTGGAAATTTATAAAATGATACATCTGCATCATATTAAAGATCATTAAAATTTCAGTAAAAATACGGGATAAATTATTTTTTTTAATTCCTCACTTGTTTTTTTACCACTATTTTGCTTGCACTTGCCCACTGCATACTTCATGTTGTTATTTTCTGGCACTATTTCTTTTAAGTTTTTCTTTGTTTTGTAGCTTTTTTAAGAAACTTCACTAATTTATTTTATAATGTTATTTTTTTAACGTTCTTTTTCACAAAATTTTTCACAAAATTCGATGTATATTTCAAGAACAAATAAATATTTTTTTTGAAAACTGTCAACGTAAGTTATATTGCAGGGCTGCCAACTTTCACGTAATGCACACATTTTTCAGAAGAAATGTTAATTTTCACATATAAAAAATACTTGGAAACCTTTCAAATAGCCCAACTACGTCATCTAACGGGAAATCATGCGCAAGGCGTAATCTTTAGTTTATCATTCTTGTGTAGGTCCTACATACACATGAAAGCAAATTTAATCGGCATGGCTCAGATGGAGGTAGATTTAGTTTGACCTAAAAAATCAAGAGTCACATTTATACATAGGGTAGGTTCTGTAATGGTTTAGGGCTGAATATCTACCGCTAGAGTTCATACTTTAATTTAGTATTTATTGATGAAAAAATGGATGGAACAACTTAAAACAAAGCGCGGAAAAACTGGGCGAACAAGTGGCAAGTAATGACTCATCCATCACTGCCCCTAATCGCCAGACCTAAATTTTAATTAAAATTTGTGGGATGAATTAGTGCGTTTAACAACATTAGCCAGTTAAAAATATATTTAAAACAGAATGGAACAAAATACCTCCGGAAGTGTGCAAATTTAGTTAGTTCTGTGCAAAAAAGGCTTAGAAAAGTTATTGACTCCAAAGACTTGTAGATACTTACCAGATACATTAATATTTTGTGCATTTCGTTGCCAAATACTACCTGTATACTCCCGGTTGGGGTGGTGAGGATGTTGTCGATGGTAATAAAAAGACTATTTTTGAAATTCCAGTATAAGATTGTTGTCAACATCTTTTATTTCTCTCTGCTTATCTATGCGTTTACTGCAACCGACATTGGTTTAAATTATTCGTTTTTTAAGGATTGAAGAACGTTTTAACTTTGATGATGTATGTATGTATGTACATTGATAAAATATAAATAAAAGGAATCTGTAAAAATATATTTTCAATACTAAATTGTTAAAACAAGAAAACAAATATTAAAGTAGAAAATGTTAACATGGATTTTCAATACGCCTCCTCAACTTTAATAACGTTTTGATGTTAGCTCATTTTATTAATAGAGAACTGATGTTTAACTTTTGGAACTGATTTCGTCAGAATGTCAGCAATCATTTTGTCCGTTTGCATGTTCTCTATTTTGATTGCATCATTTTCAGTTGCATTTCGTATTAAATGATAGTGAATGTGCTTAGTTCTAGAATGATGACTTCCGAAATTTCTTTGTTTATGTTGAAAAGTCACCGTGCAACTGATTTCGTTAAAAATGGCTTTTACTTGGAAACAGATTATTATGTCTAAGCAATGCCCTTATGCAAGAAAAGCATTAGGCAATAGTTGGACAAAAATCTATGCACTGAATTGGAATTTAAGTAAAATGTATTTTTATGTTTATTTTTGAATTATCACATTCTGAATCGCTTCAAAATGTAAGTTTAAAAGAGCTGCATAAATTGAAATGTTAAAGTTATGAGGCGTGTTTGAGCAGCATATTATTTACTAAAAGTAAATTTTTTTCCGAGCAAACAGATAAAAATCTTCTAGAATTGTTAGAGAAATATGCAGCTAGTTTTTTCCCCAATTATAATTAGCGGTTAAAAAATCATTTAATGATAATCATACCAACCATTGGTTTAAATTAATATTACCAAAAATAATTCATTGGCGTTAAGATTTTTTGTATTTATTTCTAAATAACGCCAGTACAAATCTAATATGTGATACCAATAAAGTGCAATATACACAAGTTTAAACTAGAGTTTATTTTCATCTTCTTCGTCAATATCACGTGCACTTCAGATACTTTTGTCCTTTTTATAAGTATTCAAGAATTTTCGTTGTGAACTTTAGTACCAAGACAATTGCTTGCATTTCATTCATCTCTCGAAAGGAAGGCGCTATAGACTCGCTAAATGTTTTGTTGTATTTGCCCCCAAACTCTTTGTTTGCTCTCATCAGTTGAAGAACAGTTCAAAATAATTTTTTTGGTCGCTGCGCCTTCAGTTGAAAAATGATTTTAAGTTGCAGAAAAGTCATCGCCATTTTATTCACTGCTTAAAAGTTTATTGTTATTAATAAATACCAAAATTTTTTTAAAGAAAATTAAGTTTTTTGGTTGGTATTGAAAGCATCCTCTTGAGATTTAGTCCTAATAATCTTATTATTTAAGTCTTCTTTCTCGTGACTTGTTGTCACATGTCCTAAAAAGGCTGGACTTTCCGATATGGCGGATGACTTTTAAACTTAATAACTTATAAAATAAATGTTTGTTAAATCTCAGTAACCTAGCCCAAAAGGCCATAATCGATCACAAATTTCAACAATTTCTATTACAATTGGAGATTAAAAAATATATTAAAAAAATTTTAAAAATAATAACATAAGACATAACATGTATGTAATATAAAAATATGTTATAAAATTAAACAATAAAAAACACAAAAATGTATATATCATTTATAAGAACATATATCATTTATATATATATATATATATATATATATATATATATATATATATATCATTTAAAAGAACATTAATAAATAAACTATTAAAAGGCAATCAAACCGCACAAGAAACTAGAAAACAAAATCACTGTAAGGAATTAAATATTTAAAAAGGGAAAGTAATTAATATTTCAACAACGCATTAAGAAAAGTAAATCATGGTAAAAAGGGTAAGTGTAATTAAATTACAAAATCAAAACGAAGTATTGTTTGATAGCTCTTTAAACAGTCTTTTATAAGTATCAGGAGTAACATTAAATTATTTCAAAGAGTTTGCAAATTGTTGTACGCACGTGATACTCTAACAAAAAAAAATCGTTCTAATATTGATGTCAATCTTGGTAATAGGAGTTGTTTATATCTACTGGATCTACTAACTTTAAAAAAAACTAACTAAATAATTAGTCGTTTGAAGTTTAAAAGTCTTGTAAAAGTGTAATAAATTTCTAAACTTTATAAAATCGGCAAAAGAAAGTCCTACAAATTTTTTAACATATGGTGAAACATGTATTGATAAACTAAGCGAGGAAATATACCTAATAACTTTATTGAATGCTAATTTTATTTTTCTCATAACATATCCTTGGGAGCCTGAGTAGACCTCTAATACATATAGAAAAATTGGCATTATAAGGCTATTAACAAATCTTTTTTTATATAAAAAGGTAGCATTAAGTCCAAGCTGTAAAGTTGTAAAGGTGAATGTAACTTTTGATACTATAGAATTTACATGACTTTCAAAATTCAAACTACTATCGACGTAAATTCCAAGGCACTTAAGTTTATCAACAAACTCAATGTAATTATCACCAAGTTTAACGGAAATGTTGTCACTACCTTTACCAAACAATATAGTCTTTGATTTATTTGCATTAATCAGAAGATCATTCTTTGCAACCCAATTAAAGATTAAAGCAGTAGTGTATTTTATCATATTCTGTAAAACATCAGGAAAATCCGCTGAACCTTTAAATAAAATCTGCATATCATCAGCAAAAGAAAATGACAGACAGTTAGTACTTGACACTTAATTAAAAAGATCATTTTAAAAATAGTGTTCCAAGTACGGATCCCTGAGGCACCCCGCTATGAGCTGAAAGTAAACCAGAAGTACGACCATTGCAGCAAAAAAATTGCATTCTATCCGATAAATAAGAGGAAATTAGTCTACAAGCCGATAAAAAGAAGCCATAATTACTACTAAGTTTTTGAATTAAAATTGTTTGACTTATTTTATCAAAGTCAAGTCCAAAGATAGAAATACGCAAAACCCTTAGATACACATTTTCGTATATTATCGGTTAGACCGAGAATTAAAGAAGTAGTATTTCTATTAACTCTGAATCCAGATTGACAATCATGAAGCATTTGATTAATATCAACATGTTTAACAATTTGGAATTTTAAGAGATGCTCAACCATTTTGGACAAAATTGGAAAAATAGATATCGGTATAAAGTCATCATACTCAAAAACGGAATTTTTCTTTCTTATAGGTATAACGCTTGCAATCTTCCACAATAATGGAAATGTAATGGACATTAAAAGACGAATAAATTTAAAAGTTAAGCCATCGGGGTCAACTGCCGACGATTTGATAAAATCAAATGCAGAAAACATTTCAAATAAATCAACAGAACGAAAGGAAAATCCATCATGAGCAAAGTTAGAGTTGACAAAGCCACGAGTATCAGTCGACTGATTGGATGAAAAAACACTTTTTAAGTAATCAGTTGCAGAAATTATCATTAGCATTATTTACTACACCATTACCTCTGAAAATAGACCAAATCTCCTTATTACTCTTATTTTCAAAAAGTGTAGTATGTGCTTTCTGCTTAAACTTTCTAATAACTGACTTAGCCCTATTTCTAAAACGACAAAATCCCTTGCAGTTAGTATCAGATTTATTGTGAATATAAGTTCTATAAGCGAAATCCCTCAGAGACAATTGGAGCCTAATTTCAGGAGCATTAAACAAATCATTCGCATTACTACGCTTCCTATATCTCCTTAAAGGGACGACCGAATGCAACAATTGCAAATTGCCATTCAATATCGCCAATTGCTCATCAACAACATTAGTTAAATATATACCACCCCAATCACAACCACTAGCGACAGACTGAAGAGTATCAATTTTAACTGAATTGTAATCATAAAATTGTTTATTAACCGGTTGAGGAATTCTAAACGATAAAATAATAAAAGAGTTTCTTGTTATACTTAGACACAGGAATTGACCAGTCAAATCTGCTAAATCAGGTGATGATACCAGAAAATAATTCAGCAAAGAACAAGAACCATGGCATATCTCAAAGTATGTAGGCAAATAACTATGAGCAGGAGCAAGGCCCATTCTAACACAAATTTCTCGAACTCTCAGAACCTTAACAGCATCAAATAGGTTATTGTTAAAATCTCCCATAACATTAACGTTAGAGTAACGAACTAGAAAATCGAAAACCTCACTCTCAAACGCACTAATGTCACCATGAGGAAGATAAACAGTCCCTAATAAAAACTTTGAGTTGCCAATAAAAAGTTCAGCAAATAAGCACTCCACAACACCGTAGTTGACTTCAACATGTACTATTTTGTGCTTGATACTTGAAGAAATATAAAGAGCCACACCACCGCCTCTACCACTTGGCCGATCACTTCTTTGGCATACGTACCCAGGAATATTAACAACAGATCTTGACACAAAGTCCCTTAACCATGTTTCACTTACCATTTAGCAAACATTTAATTTCAGAAAGCTTAGAAGAATTTGGTCTCAAATTGAAGCTTATGCAGCTTATGACCTATATTCAAATTTTGATGTAAATTACACAACTGAGATCGTAAATAAGTACTATCATTAATAATTGTTCCAAGACTTGATCTAACAGACGTAATAATGAATGCTTAACATCATCTGGCAGAAAAATAATTTAAAACATTTATAATTAAATAAAAATCACAAAAAGCAAAAAATGCATAAAGTATTAAATAATAATAATATATATGTTTATTATTATTGTTTCATTCAAAACCGCGATTGTTTGTGATAAGTATGTATATTAAAAACTAATATTAAGAAAATCTCGAAAATCTAAGTAAAAGAACTTTTTATAATGGAAAAGTTTACAGATGAAAACGAATTATCATTACCACCTAGCAATTTTACACATTGCTCATGGCCAACAAGTTCTTCAGCACCATCTGTCTTCACAATTCTTGCTTTGGGAACATCATAATTTCTAAATTAATATTTTAAAATTTTTCCATCTCTCCTTTGCCTTCGACATACTGATATAAGTTTTCTAGCAGCATCCGTAAAATGATCGTTTAAAAATACTTTTAACGGAACGTCGTTAAAACGACTATAAGGAAGAATGTCTACAAGAGTTACGTTACGATTTTTATTGTAATTAATCATTACTGCATCTTGAAGCTGGACAGAATTAAATTTGACGAGTACGACTTTACCACCAGAAATATAAGTGCAATGTTGAATATCGGCATTGGAAGTATAAACTTTGCATAACGTGCAGATTTTTATGATGGGAGTACGAAGATCCTTCATTTTAATGGGTAATCCTCCAATAATAGTGTTGGTTCTGTTTTGTCTTCTCTGCATAATATAAGTCTGCTGTTCAAGCCACGCTAGCCGACCGTTAGCAGCATTGACAGCTACTTTGACCAAATCAAAACAGTGCTGAACATCTGATTTAATCAACTCTATGTCGGAAGAATTTGAATTGGGTTCAGATTGCATATACTCATTTAGTTTGTTTTTTATGTGCTTAAGGCTACTTTCGAGCTTATCATTCAGCATACGCCAGCTTTCTTGAATTTTACTATCTAACGCCTTTTCCAAAAATGACATAAGAGTAGTAAATCCTTTTTTTAGCTCTTTTTAAACATTGCAAAATTTTGGAGTTTCTGTACAATTTATACAGATATATTTGAAAACTTTGTTTTTCATCATTAAAGTATGTTGCTCAAGAGAAATGTTAGCACCTTGTATACAAAAATATTTGCCACAATATGCACAACCAATACTCCTTTGAGTTTTGGTAACATATTTGTTACATTTTGAATGTGGTGGCATATCAATATAAATATTACTATTATGTGGAAAGTGCCAGCCCGGGCAAAAACAAAAGCTGCAATCAGCAGAATTGGTGTCTCAAACAAATATAAGTAGGTGTATGGACACAAAATAAGAACAGCAGAAGAGCCAATTAAAAATCATTGACCCAAAAAAAATTTTCCCGGGAGAACACAGAATACAAACTGTCAGCATTTATTTAATAGGGTGTAGAAGTTTACTTAGAACACTAAAGGCCGGGGAACATAGAATCCGTCATACGTTAAACTTTGACAAATTCAACTGACAAGTCAGTTAAAATACATGTTTTCTTATGAGCGTTGTCACAATCAATACGTGTCCGTCAACGCAAAGTACGAAAGTTGGTCAACTTTAAACTTTTGACGTATGTTGAATACTTTGACAACTATCAATTGCTTCTTCTTCTCTGTTTTCTTCTAACTTTTGCTGTATTTAAATTGTGTTTTGTGATTGTAATAAAATAATTTTGTTGGAAAACAATAAAATATAAATTTAATTAAATTAACAAGTGAATAAAATACAAAATAAAATTTAAAAGTTGATAAAAATAGAGAGCTAATTTTTATTTAACATCCGTCAGCAAAGTATTCATTATGCCAACCTCATCCGCTGTTACTTTGACTGTAGTTGAATTTGTCAAAGTACAACGTATGACGGATTCTATGTGCCCCGGCCTTAACAACCACCACACAATGCAACTTCGCTCCGACTAAACTTTTTATAACTTTTAATGCAATAGTCTTACAATCACAAAAACAGGAACTGAGTTAAGTTTGTTTTATTTAATTATTTACAATAGAAGCACTTCGTAGTATAATCTATACTTTAATTATTTTAAATTATTTTTCTAAGCGCAAATTTTATGTGTTTCTCCATGACAGTGCTGCCAATTTTTTATACTATTTTATTTTTATTTTATTTCCTTGATGTACATATTTATAGTTCGCCAAAACTTTAAGTTTCTAGACTTACCTTTGACTTACCTTTTATGTAATAATAATAGCATTCTGCAGCCACTGTGTAAATGGAAGAATTGTTTATAAGCATTTTTATGAACTAACTGCTTAACACTGGAATACTCGTGCATAAAATAAATTGACGTAATTCAGTTCGTCGAAGCTCCAAGGCTTTTGGGCAAATTCTTTCATAGTAAGAAGAGGCAATTAAAGATCAATTTCACACATTTCTAATTTTAGCTAGTTAGACAATTTAAATGTTCTTTTTTATTAAAAGTATAATTAAACATTTTTCACCAACTCCAAGATCAACCAGGTGCATTGGATCTGCCAGGAATTGAGAAATATGTTTATTCCTATGTTCTCCATTTTAGTTAAAAGCCTTGTTTAAAGGTTTATGAAACAATAAATCAATTATTTGATAAAACTCTTGATAAGTTCTTTTTAAACTTATTTTAGTGTAAATGTGTTCACATTTCCTTTTCTTTTTTCAACTTTGTGAATAAAAAAATTATTCACATTTGCAATTTTACACAATATTGGCCACTGGGCTATGTCAGAGCTTCTAAGTAAAGGTAGCTCATCTATTCCAATGTAAATATAAATTTCGCTAAGATTACCGAAAAAACTTCGTACCTATTTAAGAACCGCAAGTCCTATGTGGGCATTTTATCCGGGTGTAACCGTTCTGATTTTACACTGTAGTTAAGTGCTTATACTTAAAGGTACATCTAAATTTTCTCTGCTTAAGGTCTGACAGAATCTTCTAAAACATAAAACGCTTGGATGAAATTCTTGAACCCATAATTTCGGTTTTAAATTTGATTTTTGGTCTGGCTCGCTGTTATAACACACTTCTTTTTTATCACTTTCAGTTGCTTCTTTTTAGTTTTTTGAAAGTCTGTTGACAAATTCAGTAACTTATATTGTTTTTCTATTTTGTTTAGTTTTTTTTATTTAATTTTTTTTACTTGTCATATTTAATATGTATTAGCGGAATTCATGGTTTGCTATTTAAGAGCTTTTTCATCTTGTAGCTTTGATGAATTTAAAACATTACAAAAACAAAATGCAATGCTGCAATTCATACTTTTTGGGTGAGAGTGGAGAGAGGAATTTAAATGGGTACATATATGGGTGTACTCTTACTATTCGTTTTGTTCCCTCGTTTCGTTTTAAACATGAAGTAAACACATGTATACACACATGTATTAATCTATAAAAATTGTCCAATGTGACAGCGAATGCAATTTTGGAACAAATCTAGTTTACGGGCACCGCTCCAAAATAAAAAAAGTTGCCTACGGGGTGTAAAATGCAATTTTAAGCAAAAAATGTTAAGTGAAAAAATTGGCGGCAACCCTTAGTTTCGGAGTTACGGACCTCCGAAGTTTTTTTTTTTTTTTTTTTTTTTTTAAAGAGAAGTAGCGCTTCAGGCAATAATGCCTATTGAGTTATTTTTGTAACCGTACTACATTCTTTAGGAAAGGGATAGATGAGAGATAAGACAGGTGGTGAAAAGAGAAGGATAGACATAGCCATTTTATTAGTTATTTTACTTCGCTGGCGAATATGCTATTAAGAAGTACCGACGAAGGAGGCTGCATGTTTAATGTTAATTCTGAATATGTATTTATGCCATTAAACAGAAAAAAGCTTTTTATTTTTGGTTGAACCCTGGCCAACCAGGTTTGTAGCCAACGTGTTTACCACTTCGACTACAGCAGCCTACCTAATAGGGCATATATCGAGCATTCGATAGTAAAATGGGACAATATGGGTATCATTTGAAAGGGAATTCAAGGGCCTTTTCAATTAAATAGGAAAAATGTAAAAATAAAATAAAAAAATCAGGTGAGGCTCCAAAAAACGATTTTTTCTATATAAATATAACTTTGCTTAAAGTCTTTAATTTAATAGGAATATTTTCTCCTCTATTGTATAACCAACAGTGGCTACGCTCTCTAAAGATTTCCTGCGTAGACGGCCTTCGGCCGGGCGCAAAAATTTTCTCCTCTATGGTATAAACAACAGCGGCTCCGCTTTCTAAAGGTTTCTTACGTAGCCGGCCTTCGGCCGGGCGCAAAGATTTTCTCCTCTATGGTATAACCAACAGCGGCTTCGCTTTCTAAAGGTTTCCTGCGTAGCAAATATATTAAAATCATTGCGAAATACCATAGCATTCGAAAAATAATTCTAATCACCTTTCCAATGCTACCCATATTGTCTCATACCACCACTAAATACTGTTTTAGACCACAGTATTCATTTAAACCTTCGAGGTTCATAACTAGGAAACAAAGGATTTCCCCCGATATTACCTGTTGACATTTTTTAATTAAAATTACATTTTACACCTTTATAAAACTTTTTTAATGAAGTATTCCGAAAAACTTAATTTATTTCGTAAAAAAAATATCTTTCCTTACCAAATTTTTTAATTTATTTGATTTTTAATTTTCCTTCTTCAATAAATAGGCTCTTAAATTCCCTTTCCAATGATACCCATATTGTCCCATTCCGCCATTGACTACTAAGGGTTGCCGCCAAATTTTTCACTTGACATTTTTTGCTTAAAATTGCATTTTGCTTCCTGCAGGTAACTTTTTTTATTTTTGAGCGGTGCCCGTAAACTAGATTTAAGCCGCAATTTTAAAGAATAATGGAGATAAATTGCAACGACAAAAACTGATTAATGTAAAAGTGGAGTTACTAGTACTAAAACCTGCAGAGCATGTTGCAAATGCATTTATTTACAAGTGTCAAACAGCTGGAATACTTAGCGCCGTACTGTTTTTTGCTGTTAAAGACATAAAAACATTTCTTTAGTGAAAAATTAAAACATTTAATAACAGGAAATACTAAAAAAATTATTAAAAGAAAACTAAAAAAGGCTGAAGCAATAGATGGACTGATGGGGAAGTTAAAATGTTGTTGAAATATTAACAAGAGCATCCAGAATTTGAGGTAAACCAAAACAGCTAGTTTAAATAAAATTTTAAAATCAAAATATATATTTGGGTGTTTGTAACAATGTTGCACAAACCCACAGTTAGAATAAAATGTTAACAACTGGATCAATTGGATAAAATTACGAAAGTAATGCAATATATGTATGTCATTTCAGTATGACAGTGTATAAAAAAATTTGCGTAAATAAAAAATATTAACTGATACAATAAGAAAATTCTTTATTACAAAAAGAATACGATCCTTGAAGTCATCAATTAAGCACTTAAATAATGATAGTGTTAAAAACTACTACGTGATAGATAGAGTGGATATAGCAGGAAATGAGGAACCTGGTTATATGATTTTTGATATACTTAGCTGCAAAAGCTGGTGCGAATATTGATCGTGATCAAATAAAAATGCAGCGAATAATAAAAAATCTAGTTTAGTGAAGTAGCTCCAATAAAAAAAAAAAAATATTGCGGTGACAAAAAGTTAAAAAATAAAAATTATGTACGATATATAATTTGACATAAAAATGTCTTCGGGTCTTAATGGGTCAAGCATTTTTTAAAATTGTTAAGTATTTTCTGAAAAGTCTCTTTAAATGCTTTTAAATAATACTCATATTGACCATTTTCACAATCAAACTTTTATATGAAAATTTCAGACGCCCGAAGTCGGAAATATGGGCGAGCGCCAATTTTTTTATTTGATGGTTTTTTATAATTTTAAAATTCTCTATAACTCCATCTTTTAAAATTTTTTTATTCATTGTTTTTCCTTCATTGTTTCAAATGATAAAAAAAAATTACAGACAGTCGTGGTGTTAAGCCCACTGGACTCAGGACGGATATTGTAGAAGTTACAAACGGAATGACAAACTTAGATAAAACCTTTTCCACTTTTTGTGGTGAAGGGTATAAAAAAGCTAAAAACGTTCATTGCTACCAAATTTAATCTTAAACAGGGTGAAAAAATAAAAAAATAGGTTTTTATCAATGATTTCTCAAATAATATCGGTTTTAAATTTTATTTTATTTTTGAAAAAGACAAACTTTTGGAAAAAAATGAGAGTTTTCTCTTTTTTTGAATGATGGTATGAGCTTTGCACGGGGCTGATCTAGAGGCAGAGTCAACACTCATAGAAAGAATATATGTAATCTGTGGTGTCTTATCATTTTCTTGTTTATTCTTTACCGCAGTAATTTTACATACGAATATATTATAAAGATACTCTTTCAACGGTTGCATATGATGTTGTTTGGTGGTGGGCGACTTTAACTTAGATTTTTTAAAAGACAATAATAGCAGCATACTCTTGGATAATAAGTTTTCAGTATGAGGACATGTCATCGTGTTATATCTAAGCCACTGATGAAAACTACATATTGCCTGTGTATTTACTAATCTGTTAAAACTTATTTCTGTTGACTCTACAGAAAATAAATTTACTAATCAAACAATACTAATAAGTTGTTTCTTTTTAAATAAGAAATTGTTTAAATGAAGATATATCGAAAATATGGTATAAGTCCGACTACGATCAGTTTGGACTTAGATTGGATTTAAAAGTTATCTTGTCATACCCAGACCTTTTCTTTTTTGCTTTGTCATCTATTATTTCCTCTCAAGAGTTAATATTTATTTAATCAAGATTCAAGATTGTTTTACAAATATGTATGTATGTATATACAAGTTAAACACAGAATCTGAATCTCATCGTTTGCTTCCAAAATTAGTTCTGTTTATTTAAATTAAAACATTCCTAACACTGAATACAAAACATTCTTAAAGAATTAAAATAAAAGGTAAAACAAATTACACGTTAAAATAAAGAAAAAAATAATTTATTCATTTTGCTGCAACGAAATGAAGGCATCGTGTTCCATTTGGGAACACAATAAATATTCAAAATAAATGTTACGAATCAGTACTTTTGGAGTTAAGTTGAAACAAATAAAGTTATTGCTTATAAAAGTATGAGATAAATTTATGGGAATAAGCTTCCAACGTCACTTACAGTTTTTAGTTTAAAAAAAAAAAAATAAACATATCATTGATTTCAAGATTCTAAAGGCACTAATCCTAACGCAGTAATAATTTCCCCAAATAATTTAACACATGACTAAAAACCATTGGGCATTTCTTATAAAGATTTTTTTGTAGAAGTTGTTCTGATTGTGTTAACACTGGGGTATTTTTGTCTAGTCGATTTGGGGACAAGAAAGCCTCAATGATCATTCTATCATGTCTAAGGAAGGACTGCGCGGGATTATTACATTTATCAATCTCATAATGTTTGATTTGAATGAGTTTTGATGTAAATTCTGGAGTTCTAATGTCTTGAAGCTGCTTAGGGCCTAAAATCCAGTATAGTTCTTTTAAAAATTCTCTGCATAATAATCTATTCTTCACTCATTTCATTCTTTTATTTGATATTTTTACTTCCCTTCGACCTTGTTAAATATCATCATCCTACTGTTAACTGCGTTTCTAGGCAACACCAAGGGATTTTTTAGAACCAAAGGGCTACTTGTTAGCTGCCTGTCTTATCTAACCTACCACGTTCGCATCTTTTTAATTGGACGCTAGATGTTTGGTTTGATGTAAGCTTTTTATTTATATTTTAACTTTTTAAGAAATAAATAATGATTTCAGCCTAAATTTGATGTGATTTACAAAATAAAAATATAAAAATAAAAAAATTAATTTAACGCACAATCGGCCTGCAGAAGATAGTAGTCGATCTTAATAAAAATAATCGAAACATACATGTGTTCAAATTTATACAGATGTTCGTAAATGCAAGACAAGTTTTTGTCTCTTAAAAATTATTGTGTTTTACGCACTTAGAAAAGTGAAATACAATATTTTTAAGTTCGTGAGACTCGCTGTAGTCTACAGGTATATTGAGTGTTAAAAGCTTGCATTTTCTGAGAAAGAGTGTTTTAACAAATATTTTTTCAAATTCTTTTAATGGCAGTAAATTTTATTTCTATACACTGGTATGAAATCTAATTAAAATCACATCTGTTTAGTTTAGTTTGTGGTTGCTTACGAGCCGGTCGATAGTTATAGCATTAAATATTTTAAATCGAAACTGCGTTTTTGTCAAAAGCTTTTTTTAATATTTAATGTGGATCAGTTAATGGAGTGATGCCTAGCTGAAAAACTACTTTTACATGTGCAACATGAAAGATTGATTACTTTGTAGAAGTTGATATAAAAAAAAAATGCACGAACAAAACAGTTCAGAATCAAATTCATATAGTGCTGCAGCCAATAGTGCTGCAAACAGTATTTTGTGGAATCTATCTGGACGTCAGGTACCAAATGGACCATCATTGTCTACATCTCTGCCGCAAAACTTATTCACTAATCCTTCAATACAACCAACTAGTGTTGTAAATTTGTCAAATTCTTCAGATGTGGTTATTGGTCCAATGACCCAGTACCAGGGTCCTGTCACAATTTATCAATACATGGATGCGACAGTCGAGTCTCGGTCAATGCAGGCAAATGGTGGAGGTGGTATGTGTGAATCTAATAATTTAGTGAAAAGATGCAAACACAAAATAAAAATACATTGTGTTTAAAATGAGTGTATTAAATATGCGTTTGATAAAAATGTGTAAAATTAAACTTCATCAAAAGCTCGGAAATTTAAACGCAAAAGCTCAAGTTTTACTTAAGAAGCTAATTCGCACACATATCAAACATATCGAGGTTTATTTCAATTCCAAAATACAAATTAAACAGTTTCAAATAAAAAACGATAATTTAAAAAAAGTTGACGTACCTTTCCTATGGAAGACCTAGATACTAAACATGTATTTATTATTTCAATATGCAGAACTTTGATGTGCATAAATCGTATATACGTATGTATAATGTTGCTCTTTATTTCTATAAACAAAAAATTATTGATGAGTCTGACTCTTGATAGAGCAGTCGCAAATTTACTTGGATTTTTTTTTTCAAATTGGATGTTTAGAAGTGTTTAAGTCTTAGAGCTTTTAACTTTAATAAGGAATAAGTTGGCTAAACAATTTAAAGTCGGCGTAATGCCAACGCCGTCACTAAAATTTTCGGCATAGAAACCTCAGCCTTTCTGCGTTATTTATTTAGAAGCCCACTTAAAATATCGTAGACTCACTTGAATATAAGATTATTTCCATTTTAGTATTTTTTTTTTAACAGTTTCAGGATATATTAAAGACACCCGCACAGAGGTGTATTTTGTCAGTATATACAAAAATATTTTCTATTTTATATTTCTTCTAAAAGTGTTTGAGTTTTCTCAGATCGATGAAACTTTGCAGAAATATGTTTCATGATCGTATGCTTGCAATACTTGAAAATAAAAAGATCAGACCAAGAAAAAAGTTCGTCTTAGAAAACAAATTCAACTTCTAAAAAATTTCTAAGGGAGGGCTTTAAATATTTAATTTAGCTGAGAATAATTAACTTATTCATAATAATAAATTGGTATTTATAAGAGTAACAATAAATTCTAAATTCATTTAATTAAAATAACTTGTTTTTTGCATTGAGAGTGACATGTTTAACAAGCCTTTTCTTTAATTATTTTTTGCAAAAAATTAACAAAACCCTTTTTTTCCTTATAAATATTTAAAATAAAATTTTTATTATAGTTAATAAATATAAATAGCAGTTAAAATATATTTAATAAAATCAATGTGAAGTGTTGATTCGTTTAGCTACAAAAAAATATATTGGAAAATTATCAAAATGTCTAAAGTCAATGAAAACGCATTCAATTTATTTAACTTTCCTGACTTTAAGAGTGTACCAAAACGAAAACTTACTATGCGATACAGAATTTTATTGCCTGACGAGCTGGGTACTTAAATGTTTACATTTTCTAAATTTCCTTTTGACTTAATGTACAAGATTTGCAAAATACTCCTCTATACGGCTATAGCTTTTCGCCGCAGATGGCAACCTTTAAAAGTGTGAGTTCCGTTATTGAAAATGCCTTTAAAAACTTTTTTTATTTTATTTTTTTTTTGTGTCTGAAGGATTCTTAAGCTTGACAATAAAATTGTAAGATTTTTAATGAAGTAAGCTTATCACTGAAGATGATTACCTCGTTGACAAAAGCCTGTTATACACTGCATGTGTTTGAAAATATTGTAATGGAAATAGTTTAGCGATAATTCTTAATATAGTTTTCTTGTTTGCACAAATTTTTCACGTAGGTGAGGAAACCGTAACGACTCCTTTCTTCTTGGGTTTTTCTTTAACATTTAATTTTTTACTATAACACCTATTGTAAAATCAAATGAGAATTAATAATATATAATAAATAAATTAAGCTTTTATTCAAGCAAAACAATAACGTTTTTAAAATTTTTTTAATGAAATTAAATGTTTTTGTGAGTATTTTGAATTGTTGTTCATTCATGTGAACACCTATGTGTATGTGTGTGTATCATTTTATATTGTTCAATATATTTTGTACCTGTATCTGATATTTAATGATTAGTTTTCGTATCTCAGCAACAAATATTTACACATATCCAAGAGAGATACACATATGTACACACGTACATTTTAAACATGGCTACAGCAGTGGTTTTCATTCTTATTACACAGCTAACGAAGTTGGTGGCGTATTTATTTACTCTCTTTATGAATATTACAACAAGGAATTGAATTATTCTTGATATGTACCAAACCAAATGTATCGCTTTGCTTTATTACACTATTTTTAATTTAAATGCCGTTATATTGCTTTTGTAGTTCCTAGAAAGCTATTTTTGTTTTATTTTCATATACAAATTTTTATTAAATTTTCATGAACCATAATTTCATTTAAACGGAAGGCTCCAGCAACAATGATAATGTAGGATTTAGTGTTACAACAGAGGCAGATATTATTCAGGTAGAAAAACTACCAAATTATACGTCTATATTTAGTGCTGAGTTAATTGCTCTATCAGCAGCCCTTGATTACATTGGAAACAAGAAAAGTCAATTTGTTGTTTGAAGCGACTCTTTATCGTCTGATAAATATTTTTTAAACATTTTCAATAATAACGTTTATGCATCTAAGATTCGCAACACAATTATAAAAAATATCCAGATATTGTATTATTATGGATTCCTAGTCATTGCGGTATAGAGGGAAATGAGTTTGCTGGTTCAATAGCTAAATAAGCATTAAATTCTTCACTCATTACGGTAGAAAATATAAAATTAAAAGTTCTACATATCTTTAAACATCCCATTTGTATGAAGCAATAAGCCTCAATAATTCAGGAAAAACATTCAGTTTTTCGAAAAATTTAAACTCTAATAGACAAGACCAGGTCAAAATTATAAGACTAAGACTTGGTCATACAAAAGTTACACATGGACACATTTTAAATCGAATTTCTCTCCCCTGCAACTGACTTATTTCTGACTGACTTATTTAAATTTTGAAATATTTGGTATCTAAATTTTATCATTCGGTTTTTATAATGTTTTAATATATTAATTATATATTTACTTATATAGAAATGTAACTAGAGCAAAGGCCTTTATTGCTATAGCTTTCTTATTTAATTAATTTATAATTAAAATAGTAAGGTAATTCTAAATAAAAAAATAATAAATTTTCATAAAAAAAAAACCCAAGGCAGCCATAATAAGAACAGAAACATGTGTGCTAAACAGCGTTGCAATGGGCAAACAAGAAACAGCGCCCTTCTTTCAAAAAAGATAAATTTTTTATTCAAAGCTTCATTTTTCAATCTTTCTTAAATACAATATGATTTTATTATTGTTTACTGTTTCTTATTTTAAGCTTGTTGGGCCTAACATTCGTTATGTCAATAAAAATGCACTTTTTATTACATAATTTTTCCCGACGTTTCGTGAATTTTTTGTTCACTTCTTCAGGGGATTTTTTTCTATTTTTGAAAATTTATTTAAAAAAACATGAATATACATATAACAAAGATTATTTTAGCATTTACGTTAAAACTTACATTGTAATTATAGTACAGACATGTTTTTTATTATATATATTTAAACTTAAATTTATCTTTATTATTTTCTTATTAAAACACTGTAAACCGCACTTAAATTATCTGTGTCTTCCTTTCTGTTCATAGTTCTATTTATTTTCTCTTGAATTCTTAGACTTTCAGTTGTGTATCGTTTTCTTTCGTTGCTTTCCTTGTTTAGTATTTTTATGTTGTCAAAATCTGGTACATGCTTTGTTTGTGTTATATGCTTTGATAGTGCAGTGCTTTCTTTGTTTTTATTTATGTCTGCTTTGTGTTCATGTATTCTCGTTTCCAAGCTTCTTTTAGTTGTACCAATATAAACAAGATCACAGCTGTTTTCAGTATTGCCTTTACATGGGATTTCATACACCACATTATTTTGTTGTAATTTGTCAATTGGAGTTTTTGTATTTGTAAAAATCGCGCTTAATGTTTTATTTGGTTTATATGCCAGGTTAATGGTACTTTTGTTTATTATGTTTTTAATGTTATTATTGTCTGATAGGCCGGGTATATATTTAATGCTGTAAAATTGTTCTTCTTTTCTGTTTTGATTGTCATTATTGGTATTTTGTCTATGTTTGTGTTGTTTTAGTAATGATTTTATGTTGTTTATACATATTAAATAAATAGTTTTATTCCATATTTTAAAAGGCAACAAAAATGTGAAATTTGAGATAAGAGATATACATCAGTCTAAAAACATCAGTCTAAAAACATCAGTCTAATAACATCAGGCTAAAAAAATTCAAAGAGTGTTATAACGATTTAACATTTTAAACGGTTATTACCTCTGTTTAATTTTACATTGTTGGCAATTTTGCAATTAAAAGGCTCATAGTTTTAAGTGTCCTTAATATTTTCCTCAGCTATCATTAACGCAGCTATTGTATTAGTATTCAGCCGGTTAGGGTGGTTAGTCATTATACGTTTCATTTGGATAAATAATCTTTTTACACATTCAATTAAGACTCCAAGTATAAAATTACACATGAAATTATAAATTAAGATTTTTAAATAAACGTTAATCCGTAGCATTATTTAGACTAAAAATTTTTTTCAATGGTCATAAGCACCTAATTCAAGAGTTAACCCTTATAAGTGCGTGCTCTCGCCATTGATTAAAATAAACGAAAAACTTTGTACTAAGGGCCATTATTAAAACTTAACGTTTGTTAAAGATTTAATTTTGTCTGCCTAATAAATAGCTTTCCGTTATTAAAACTTCCATTTAAAAGATAAAATAAATAAATAATAAGTGATAATTTTAATAATTAAAATCCATTTTAAGGTCCGCAAAAATCCTGCCTTCACCTAACGGCAAGTTCTAACAATGGTCCTAAATCGAGATATTGGTACCACTTTTTGGTAAAATCAATCAAAACAATTTTCCTAAATTTGAAAAATAATATTATAATAATTATATTATCATATTATAAATATTACTATATTTCGTGTCAGTACCAAAAGTAACGAAAATTTGGCCACATGTAACAAAATTATAAC
The DNA here is from genome assembly GCA_937654795.1 of Cistogaster globosa. Classification (NCBI taxonomy): domain Eukaryota; kingdom Metazoa; phylum Arthropoda; class Insecta; order Diptera; family Tachinidae; genus Cistogaster; species Cistogaster globosa. The sequence continues at coordinate 57,576,820 of OW569405.1, forward strand.
TGTTACATGGAGCCTTTAAAATTACGAAAAATTTTGCAAATGTAACGAAACGGCATCACTGTTGTGAAACAAAAATTTCGTTCAGCAGCTCGTTAGCAGAGTGGGACTATATCGAGGGATCTTATGTTTTAACTTGGAGTCTACATTAGAGATAACATCTGAGATGGGAACGTCAAATTCCATCGCTGAGAGAATTTTGTTACATGTTGACTTGAAATTAGTGTTATTGCAATCTTATAAGAGTTCTTATGAAAGCGTTGTAATGAGATATCTCATATGAACAATCTTATGAGATTAACTGTCAAATATAAAAAAAACAATTATGTATTTGTAAACAAAATGCCGCTATTAAAAATCTGACACATAAATTATTAAAAATATCTGCCTCAAGAATACAATTGTATATAAAACGATTTGGTAAAAAGAAAATAATTAGTTATTTAACAAAATTGGTTGGAAATATTCATGCACATGTATACATAATAATATTTTTTTAACTAGTTGCAAGCAGGTGTTTTCTACGGAGCTATCACTGGTTTATAAATTCTTATAAGATTAAGAGAAATACGTGTTCCCCTTGTACGATAGTTGTAGACTATGTGTAAGGTTTTAACTGATAGCTAAGATTTGCTATGTAGCTGTTTTTTTGCGTTTCTCTTTGTAAAGACCACTGGTCTACAGATATAAAAGTAATTTCATGTTGAGCATACAAATTGCTACTTAAAATATTGCAATTTATATTGATGACAAAGTATATGCCCCTGATTATCTGCGGTGATTGAACTTTGTGAGTCGATTTGCTTCGAGGAATAATATATCGTGCCCTTAATAAAACAATAGTGTATATGCATGTACACGATTATTTTTTATTGCATAATAAGATTCTACATAACTGATTTTAAATGTGGTTAAAATTTGGTGAAATTCTACTTCCACAAAGTGGATGAAACGATCATTTGAAATATTAGTGTATAATTTCGTGTTTAAAATTTTTAAAAAATGATTATGCAAGTGCAGGTATGGTTTTTTAATTAGTTGTTACTCTAAATATAATTTCAAAGAAAAATAGTGTACTCGTATAAAGAGCATACACTATTTTTATTATTTCATAATAAAATGAAATTGAAAATGACATATATTGATATACACTATTTTTAAACAATTTTTAATTTGGAGCTAATCGGTGTGGCACATATACACTATTTTATATATCATAAAAAATTTCTCTGTTCTACGGTAGGCGCAAAAAATAGCATAAAATCTATTTACACTGTGAAGGTCAAATTTTTGATAGATTGTAGAATTTGTTGAGAGAAGACATAGACAGGACAATTTTGCTTTTGCTATTGTGTTATTATAAAAACATTGTAAAACTAATGGATTAGCCTGCAAAAAACAACCATACGAGTACATTGTGGAAAAAATGTTCTGGTACGACATTTATGATCTCAAAAAATTGCTCAGCAAATAGGGAAACACTTTCAAAAAGAATAACGAAAACAACTACGTAAATTGGTTGAGATAAAGCAATTAAAAGCGGAAAAAGGTAATCCCTTTTTAATGCTCTACTAAGAGAATTGGGACTCCGAGAGACAAACAATTGACATAATGGAAAGAAAAAAGGAATAAATCAATCACTTATAATTGTGATTTGTACCCTAAATTTAAGCAACAGCTTACCATATGTTTCTTAATGTACAATGATCTTAAGGAGCTGTGTAGCAAAAATGTTATTCCCAAAGAATTTTATTTTTTTATCTTAATTTCCAATCCGGGGGAAATAAAAATTGCTTGGATGAGCCCGATGTGGAGGAGGATATTTCTGACGTATATGTATTGACGAATATTGCCTTTTACTCTTGTATTTCTTAATTAATTAAAACTGTGCTAAAATTGTATTGTAAAGCAATTAACAAAATTATTGTCGAGCATAAATACTTTGTTTTACTGCATGAACATTCGTCCGATAATTTAAAAGTATTTCTTGGTAAATGATGTAAAAGATTCAAATAAAATAGTGTTAACCATACAAAATAAGATAGTGTATAATGATTTTCATACATATTGTAAAACAAATAAAATAGCCTAAGTGACATTATGGTACTTTGAATCCCATTTATATGCAATTAAAGCACTTGTAAATTAATGAAATCTCATCTACTATTAGTCTGCTTATTCCACTACATATTTAAATGACCACAAAATAAAAACATCGATTATTTTCTGAAATATTACTGTTTTCCCAGAAAAACTTTAAACTCCATTATTTCAAAAAGACAAAAAAATTATACACTATTATTTTATTAAGGGGACGATATATTTTAAAATGTTTAGATTTATTAGCTTTAGGCTGGGTCAATAAGAGGTCAAATAAAGAGTTTTTATCACTACGGACCATATTTTACCGTACTTCTACCACAATAATCAATACTACGTACATTACAAAAATGTTGATTCATTAAACACGTTACAAATTTTAAACCGATTTTAGCGAGCGTGGTGATTGGATAGGTTTTTTCTACTTTGTAATTGTCGGTTTTTTAAATGTTGATTTTTCGAAAGTCAAAGAAACCCGGACGCTTGAATATCTAAACACTTTTGTATCTTTCATCAGTAAAACTAAATGAAACTACAAATTTTCACATTAGTTTTATTATTTCTTATTCAGTTACAAAGAAAATTCATCAAGAGTTTGAAAGTAACACTTAAGAGAACAATTTTAAAAACAAGTTTTAAAATACGACACGGCCTATTCAAGATTCAAAAATACATTTTAGATATCCAAGAACTGTTAAGTTTTACCAACGGCAATTGTGAATTAAGCAATATTTTCTTAAATTTGTTTTGAGAACAGGAAGAAATGAATATTTCCAAAGGATATCAAAAAACTCTAATGAACTATATTTTTATTAAATACGTAGGTGAAAACAAAATGATTTGTAACAGATGGAAAAGAGCAATGAAATAAATCGTCTCTTGGTAAATGAGTGGCAAATCCAACAGTGGGTTTAAGAGCCGAAATGTCTGCATCGTGTTAAGCTTATCATGTATAAGCTTATCATGTGACAACATTAAGGATCTGCTAACTGCCTAAAGACGTTGGCGCTGAAGTATTACCTCTTCAAAATCGTTTTTCATTGCTCCATACTTAATACGCCATTAACCTTCTGAGATTCTTTTTCTGGAATGCAAACCTGATCCGCCAACAAAATATGAGTTCGAAACGATCCCTCAAAAATTGAGTCGTATAGTCTATCACTATGTCGAAGCTGTTAGAAATATTGTTCATAACCAAGCTGGCCCCTATTTTGAATGAAAAAAAAAAATGAAATGAACAATTAAAAAAAGACTTCAGGGAGAAGTATTGTAAAAGAGGTAATTATGTAAGGGCTCGGTCAGATTAGTGAAACAATTGATCTAAAAAGCGTTTATTTAATCTTTCCTGACATCTATCATGACGAATGAAAATTTATAATATAAAAAATATGATATAGATATTACCTTTAATATTGAGTAGGATCTTTTATTTTACAAAATTTAGTGGTTACGTCTTTTTGGTCAAATATTTGACTAATCTGACAGTACCCTTAGTTTTCATCAAAAAAATTTAATTGGTGTAGTCCAATTTAATATTTTGGAGCAATTTTGTATTTGTTATACACAACCAGAAACAGTCAAAATCAAACGTTAATATTCGCTGATGATACCACTTTTCTTAATGTTTACGAAGATCCAAAAGTTGCTTCGATACAACTATAGCACCACGTAATCCAAGTGAAGAAATGGCACAACAATAGGGAATAAAAGTAATAATCAAATAGTGCTAGAATATGGAGGTGAAATAATTTGGTATTCAATTGAAGCGTCGTTTCACTTGAAAGTCATATATAGATACTCAAAGCTTCCGTAACTTGTTGGCTAATTGGTAGAAGCTCCGTCCTTCGTTGCTTTAAAATAAAATTTCGAAATGTATGTAGTTTTGTGCTATTAAAATATGAGGCACTGCCTCGGTCTACGATATTGAGCAAATTTAATGACAAAATTGATTTAATGATAAAAAATCCAACGAATGATGAATACTGTTCCTTGGTATAACAACAATAGACCATATACAAAGATCTTCAAATCATATAAATAAGTCCAAACACGCTTGTTCTTGAGGAGGGGAGGGGATACACGGTCTTCAGATCTTTGTCTGGCACTGCCTGGATCTGAAGATTTGAATAATTGTTGTTTGTTCAAAAACTGAAGATACAATAATAAGTGTGTGTTAAAAATTGTTGTCATAGCAATGGCTAAGGTATATTTTAAAGGAATAAGTTTTGAGTTTGCCAAAAACATATAACTAAATTTTTAAGATAACACAAAAAACAATTCGAGCAAATCTTATATAATATTTGTATTAAAAAATAATATTAAAGAATTATGCTAAAATATTAAATTTTAATAAATTATATTTAAAAAAATTATAGCCATGAATAACAAGTGTTTTGCATAATTTTAAAAAATTCGTTGGTTGCGTAGCCAACAAACTGTAATACGTTTTAAATTCTAATAAATTACATAAATTATAAAGATACAAAACGTGTTTAAAATAATAAACTCGATTGTGTTTACTTAAATACAAATCAAAAAGAAGTTTGGATAGGCAGAGGTGCAGGGCGATGAAGAAAATTATATCGCAGCTCAAACTATGGAAATAAAAATTTTACCCCAGCCTGGACTCTTTTGTTTGCAATTGTAAAGAAATCAATAAGAAACTTTTTGAGACATTTTTTAACCTTTTTTAAAAGCCGTTTGCAAGTCTTCTTTGAATCATATTGTGCGCAAATTTCTATCTGTATTTTTCTTAATCAAACACAGCAAATAAAATTTGCTTAGAACATAATTCTTTTATCATACCCTTACCACAAAGAGTGGAAAAAGGGGTATATCTAAGTTTGTCATTCCGTTTGTTATTTCTACAATATTCATCTCCGACCCTTTATGTATATATATTCTGAGTCCTTATACATAGCGACGTCGATTAAGCAATTTCCGTCCGTGTTAGTGTTAAAATCAACTTTCGCAAGGCACTAAATGAATTGGAGAAAATTTAAATACGCCAATCAACCACACAAAGTTTCGAAAAAGTTGCCATTAAAAATCCACGCCTGCCTCTAAATTTTTGTATCTCATTTGGAACAATTGAGTAATTTCAATTAAAAAAGAAATATATAAAGCGATATAGAATTAAAAATAAGAAAAAAACCTCAAGAAAAAAATTGGCGCTTGCCCATATTTTCCGAGTTGTAGGCGTCATAAAAAGCACACTTTTTAATATGGTCAACATGGGTATCATTTAAAAGCTTTTGAGGAAATCTTTTAGGAAATGCTTAAATTTCAAAAAATGCCTAATCCATTAAAAGCTGGTAATATTTTTATGTAAAATTTTTAAATATCTGTCACCTCAATATTTGTTCTATTACTGCAACAATAATTATTTCAAATTTTCACCACTGCCACTATCAAACGAAATTTCATTTTCGTTATAAAAAGGAAAACTATTGTCGTTGCTGCTTGGCCGTGATTCTATATTATATTAATATTTCCTTTACAATCCAGTTTCTTAGTTTTAGCACACAATTATTTTTCGGCTTCTTTTTACATGTTAAGCTGACATTACCTTATTTTTTTAATTTTTATTAGAACTCACAAATTAGATTTAGGTACTTTTATTTTTTGTTATTTACTTCACAAGCTTACTGACAACGGACTTAAATTCGCAAGACTTACTTGCTTTAAAAGAAATCTCGATATAACAGTGCTTAAAACAAAACATCATTCTTTTATCGTTAGACCACGCTAAATATTACTCTAGAACAATGCTTTAAAAATTAAAAAAAAACATTATTATTATTACAAAAGATTTTAAAACTTTCTTAAGAATCTCACAGAAACTTAAAAACCATTTTTCAATTGAAATTATTTAAACACAATACGTTATAAATAAATTAAATCGTTTTTGGTTATAAAACTCATTTTGGGATTTTAATAATGTGTTTGAAAATAAATATGCAGATGCATGACTACTTGGAAAAATTCCAGCTGATGGTCGATGTAACGCTTAGAAGTGGGTTTAATAAAATTTATAGAAAATATTTTATTCTATTTTATGCAGATGTTTAAACAAGCAAAACATGGCTATTACTAGGAGCGATTTGTTATTAAACAACTTGGTGTTTTTGAGAAAAGAAAGATATTTTGATTATACTTATAAAAATAGAATAAGGCTAGTCTCGTTATTTCTGTTCACCAGTGTGTGGCCACTAATAAATCGTAAATCGTTATATAAACTATTAAATCTAAAGTAAAGTAAAAAGATGCTAATGACCATATACTGCACTGTTTAATATACCGATAAAATGTTCAAGTTCAAAAATAATTCTCAGTTTTTTAAAAGAAGCAAAAGATACTTTACTCTCGATCTTTCAAAAGAGTCTTTGGTTAAGCTTCTTAAGCAATTGTTAGGCAGGCTTTTTGGTGACCAAAGGGTGGTCCAACTTGTAAAATATAGGATATATTTTATTTCGTTATTTACCGTTTCTGATAATCACAATTTTTTGGTATTAAAAGCTTTGTCTAATATTTAGACTTAGAAAATAGCAATTAAGTTTCAGTAAGATTTTCACCTTTCATTTCCTCTTGAATAATTTATATTTTTAATTCAACACTGTTATTTTTACGTATTAAGACTAATCTGCTCAAGTGGCTTCAAATTCAAGGAATATTAAAAACTCTCTTGCAGCAAAGGTTCGATTCCCAGCAGTCAACAAGTTATTACAAATTAAAACCCATCTGATTGTTTTCTATAATGTAAATGGGAGAATTAAAAAAGGAAATTTATGGTAATATTCGAAATGCCGCTTAAAAATTTTTAACTTAAATACTTTGTTAATTTTTAGAGAATTTAAATCTTCTAATAAATAAATTAGACAAAATTTAAAAATCAATTCGAGTTGGCACAGACCAAGGCGAATTAATTTTACCAGGTGGCATTGTTGCGGCAGCTGACAATTTTTTGCTTAATTTTATATTGTGTAGAATAGCTGTCAAAAGTAAATCATTTTATATCACAAAATTTCTTTTTTTATTATTCTTTAAAAAAGAATTGTAAGAAGAGTTTTAAATCAATTAAAAAAACGAGTCATAGTAAAAACGTTATTAAAAAGGGTAAGAAAAAAGTGTAGTAATTATATGTGTTCTAAAGTTTATCATACACTTAAGTGCCTTTTTTTTTATTGTTGTATTTTTGTAGCCGCGCTGCCACCTTATGTGAATTCGCCTTGGCACAGACAATATGGAACTTTAATAGCCGTTTGGATAAAATAAAAAAATTGAAATGAATACAAGTGCTCATCCTGAGGAGTTGGCTATTTTTAAAGGCATGGTTAAGAAAAATATTGCGGTTTCTCAAAACCAAAGTTTTCCAGTCAAATCTGACGAAGAAATGATTGTTATTGAACAAAAAATTCAAAAAGAAAAATGTGTAATGTTCTTTTGGAAGTTATTCTGCATTTCTCGTTGTTGCTCTAGTTTGTTTTACTTTTAAGGTTGGTATTATTAAATTATACTTTCGCCCGAAGGGCTAATGGAAAATTTTGCCAAAAATTTTTGACCTACCTATAATACTATCTTATAATTATGATAGCACCCAAAATTGGAAGGCATTTAAAGAATTTAAAATTTTAAACGTGGCCATTATCGGTTGGTTAAGAATAATCCATTTTCAATAAATCATCAATAAGAAAACTATTGTTTCTTTATTTTTATGCTTTATTTCAGAAGCCACTAAAATTGAAGAATTTAACAAAGATGGAGTACGTCCAAAAAAATGATAGAATGCTTCAAAATTCATAACGTCAGACATTTTTGCAAGCTCTCTTATAACAGAAAAAATAAATGAAAAAAAAAAATAATTTTATTATATTACCATTAAACTAATGTAGCAATAGAGAAAATAAAAGAACAGTAAATTAAATAAATATATTTGATAAAAATAAGGTGTATTTTTAATTTATCTAAATATTTAATATTTCAAATCCATCCCTATACAAAACCCACGACCCACCTTGAAAAGCATGAAAGCCCAATTTAAAAATAAATCTGAGAAATAGAAAATATTTGAATAAACCGATAGCAGGAAAATCACTAAGCCGCTACAATTATATCATAGACGAATATGTACAAAAACAAAGTTAATCTATTTTTTTAAATAACTGTTTGGGATATTTTCATAAACGTAACAGAAGATTATTTTTAGAGGGTGCTATATGCCTATGTGTTTAACAGAGAGAGAGAGAGGGAGAAAGAGAGCTCCGGAAGGAGTTTAACCGTTAATCGATCCTTGGAACAAAAATGTTCCATATGAATTTTCTTTTTCTCTTTGTTTTTTTGTCAATGAAGTTTTTATATCAATATTCAACGACTTTGTCACTGCATTATGAATAATTGGGTCTTCGCATTATTTAGACAAATTTATTGAAAAGTTTTGTTGTAATTTCAAAACTTCATAATTCGATCCTATGGTACAAAAATGTTCCATACGAAATCACATATGAGACGCTCGTTATCTGTGGCAGAGAGCTTGGCGTTGCACTACCGTTATAATGGCATTTACTTTATTTCTATTTAATTCAGCTCAGCGCGTATTCATAACAGGTGGCTGCGCTAGCAACTACAAATCAAATACATAAAAACACAACACGCAAGCGTTTTGTTTTTTCAAAATCATTGTACAATATAATAAATGTATGCAAAAAAACTTTTGTGAATTGACTCAGCTTGGATATTTAGCTTACGCAAAGTTCTGTGGACTCAACACATGTTCGCTAAGTAATAATGTAGTTTTCATTTCATTTCATTCAAAAATCAACAATAATTAGCACAGTACCTAGATATTTGATTGGTGAAGAAATCGAAAGTACACTAGGAGAAAGTGATAACGAGGAATTATCAGGCAGCTATTTCGATCCTTCAATTCAAAGTAAGAGTGAAAGTATTCCAAATGAAGAAACTGAGGACGCACTCTACGTCTACTGTTTGGAACTCAAATCCTTTCTCGAGTGGTCGTTTGGGGGCATCCAATGTGATTAAAATGCGCCCCGGTAAGAATAAAGAAACTTTATTTTCTCTTGGTTTTCTGAAGTTTTCGTCTACATTTGCAAATATATTTACATAGGTGTTACTAGAAGCGCTGAATCGAGTGACAGACATAAAAGATGCGTTTTTGCTATATTTTCCGCCCCAATCGAAAAAATTATAATCGAGAATTCGAATAAATATAGAAAGTTTTTGGATGGGAATAACTATGTTGAACGTGATACAAATTTGTTGCATGCCTGTTTTGGAGTAGTGACTTTAGCTGGCGTTTATAAGTATGATTTCTCATTATTTGATTATAAACTGTTTTCCTGAAATTAAAAATTCATATTTGATGCTGACTGTGGATGTCCAATATTTCGCTATTATGTCGAATAAGGCGTTTCTTAATGTACACAAAACTCTTCATTTTGATGACGTAATAAGTTGTCGTAAACAACGCAATGAGGATAAATTTTCACTGATAAGGCACCTATAGGAACGTTGGGCGGAACTTCTTCCGTTGTACTACAATCCCCACACTTGTGTCACAGTAGACGAGCAATTACTTGGCTTCCATGGAAGATGTAAAATTAGGCAATATATGCCTTCTAATCCCGAAAAATATGGCATCAAATTTTGGCTTATTGTCTCAGCTGAAACATGCTATGGCGAATTCAGCCGTATTTGGGAAAAGGAGTTAGTGGAATCGCAGAAAAAAATTAAGGAGAACGAATGGTTCTCGAATTGACAGAAGGTTTAAAAGGGCCATAATGTCACAATGGAGGGACAACTTTTTCTCTTCTAAGAGTTTAGGGCATAAGCTTTCGGAAAGAAATGATACAACACTTGTGTCTTACATAAGTCGCAAAAATATATGTACTGTATAAATGAGTACTATGCATAACAAACCAGTTATCGGTAGTGATAAAAAAAATTACCGGAGATTATTTCGTTTTACCACTCTACAAAAGGTGGAGTAGACATGGTAGATAAAATGCTAAGTTGTTAGAGCTGCAAGCGTAAAACGAATTGATGGCCAATGGCAGTTTTTTCAAACATTATAGATATTTCTGCGTTGAGTGCATACATAGCATTCAATGAAGCTGCCAGCAAAGCAAAAACACACCTGAGATTCCTAAGCATTAATCAACGAAAATTAAAAGAAACCAAAAGGCAGCTGCCAAACGCGGCCGCTGTTACGACTGCTATCATTCCGGCTAAAATAAGGATAAAAAACTACTCTGTTTTGTTGCATTTGTAGCAAGATATGCATGTTGATAACATTTGCAGATCATACCTTTCAACAAAAAAAGTAAATAACTGAAGTTTAAACTAACTGGTAGCATGTATTTAATTTTTTTGTATGTGTTATGTACGTATATATACTTTTAAATAATTAATAAAAATAAATTTAAAAAAATTATATGCCTTTTTTTTTTTGAAATTTACATATGGGACAAAAGTGTCCCAAAGGGTAGAATTCCTAATTTTTTTTAGGATCAATCTACGGTTAAAATGTTTTATAAATATGCTGCTCGTTTTATTTGACCCAAAACCGCCTGTAGACGGGCTAGATTCGTTACTCACTTATTCGCTTTCCAAACATCGTTTTACTTTTTATTGCATTTCGTCCAATTCGGGTTTCTGCAAAATTTGCTTTTAATTTAATTAAAATTTTTTTTTAATATTTTTTACTTTAAGAAAAGTTAAGATTACAAAAATAATTTTTTATCCAGAAAAAAATTTGGGTATTAGAGAGTTGCTCAACACATTCCATACGTTAAATGTAGAGTTCACATAATTTTCTTAACCAAACGGACATGCCAAAGGATAAATTTGCTTTTGAACGTACGCATTCATTATATTGATTTAAAACTTTTATATGCAACTTTTTAGCAAGTAATTTAAAATGTTAATTTTTTTTTATTTTTTTAATACTTTGAAATTACTTTTCTTCTCTTCTACAATCTTAAAGGATAGGAGAATTATTTGGTTGGTCCAAAAATTTAATTAATAAATCGTTTTTAAGGCCTGCCTTCATTATTGGCATTCATGTCACTCTTCTAACTGCGTCTACGATAAAGTCAAGCGTAAGCAACAACTTATTTGCTCAAAAAGAAAGAGCATAGAAGTCAAACAAAACACGATATCAAATCGTCAAAAAAAAAAAATTATGACGAATACCTGATCGTTATTCGGTTCGATTTGTAAGCAAAAACAGAAATTAGCTTTTAGTAGCAAAAGTTTTTTCAAGTCTGTCGTCTGTTATCGTGAAGGCGGTACCTCCACCATATCAACCGTAAATTGCCGGTTTTAAACATGTTTTTTTTTTGCCAACAAAGAAACTTGTATCAAAAAATAAATCGTAGTTTTAATTAAACTCACTTTAGTTTATTGTTGACAAAGATCGCTGATGTACTATTTCGAACTAGCAGTACACTTTTCATAATATTTTTCTTTAAATACAACTAAAAATAAAACGAAGTAAAACTGTAAAAGCAACTAAAAACAACAACAACCACGAGATTAAGAAAAGATAAAATTATAATAAAATTTTATTACAGTACTCGCCATACATATGCAAGGTTTACTTTATTGTTATTGGGAAAATGTAATTAATTTATGGCCAAAGTACTTGACGTTGAAATGTGTGTTTTGCCAAATTTCGTTAGTTAAGGCGTGCAATAAAGTATAGTTGTGAAAAAAGAAATATTTACTGTTTGCAACAAATTAAAAAACAAGAAACAAGAAAATTGTTTAAATTTTCAAAGAACTTGTTGGTTAGTGGTAAAGAATTTAGTAACAATAAAATTAAAACATGAATTAAACGATAAATAACAATTTACTTACCAATTATGAAACTACTGTTAAAAGTCAATTCGCAAAAAACTCGTCAACGTCTTAAACTGTTACAAGTCGGTGATTGTTCATCGCAACTAACAAAACGTATGTATGATAATGAACTATAAGACCTTTAATAAGCAATTTAAACCGACTTCCAGAAGGAGAAGATTATTAATTAGTGTGTATATTTTTTTAATGCTTAATTCTTCAAAAAATTTCTGTTGAGTTATGCTTACAGATGGGTCAGCTATGCCGAACCTTATATATATAAATTCAGTTTAGTTTAGTATATATTATATAAAAATGTCATCGGCTCTCAAAGGGTTACATTTTTCAAAAATGTTTGAATTTCCTGAAAGCTTTAAACACTTTAAAATGATACCCATATGGACAATCGAACTCATAGCCTCATAACCTATAATTCGGAAAATATGAGCAATCGCAAATGTTTTCTACTTGATGTTTTTTCTTTTTATTTTCTTCATTCTCTATTGCTCCATGTATTTGATTTTTTGATGGAGTTCCTTCATTGTTCTAAATGATATGGAAAAAATAGAGGCAGGCGTAGTGTTTTGCCGGACATGGACCAACCTTGCTAATTTTCAATAGCAAAATTTTCGAAACTATGTCTGATCGATTGGCATATTTAAATTTTCTCTATCTCATCTAGTGCCTTGGCAAAGTTGATTTTAGCGCTAACATGGACAAATAGACAGACAGACGGACATCGCTCAATCGACCTAGATATGCATAAGAACTCAGAATATATACTTACCGGGACGAAAATGGATATTGTAGTAATTAAAAACAAATATTAATATTAATAATATTGTAGTAATTAAAAACAAACTAGATAGATAGATAGACCCCTTTCCAACTGTGATGAAGGGTATAGGAAGAAAAGTTACTTGTAATACGTGGTGAAAAACAGGGTAGATAATTCAATTGCAAGTCTTCAAAGAGAAGAAGTTGCCTAATTTAGTATTTTATTATAACTATTTATTTTTAAGGAACATCCTCAAAAGTAAGTTATTTTTACCGTTAAAGAATTTTTTTTTGACATTGTTTAAAATTATTTTCATTTTAAAATGAACTGCCTAAAAAAATTAAAAACAAAACAAGAACTATCTTTGTTATTATTTTCTTAAAACAAACGTTTTTTGCCGTAATATATCTTTGGTATGATAAAGCTGTTTTAATGATGTTTTGATACTTGGATTGTTTATTTATTTGTCACCTTAGAGTATGCTTTTGTTACAAAGAGCGGATTCCTGTTACTCTTGAAATAAAAATGACTCAATAGCCGATCTTTTAGTGAATTTATATTTTTTGTGTTAAAGCACTTTATCAAATCCCCATCTTAAAAATATCCATGTTTAAAAATGATGTTTGTTTGATAATTTAAGTGTTAGGTAATTTGGATGGAAAAATGTTTTTTTATCGAAACTTGCTTTGAAACAAATAATGAAATAAATATCAAACGGTGCGGTAAATACAGAATAACCTTTTGAGGCTTAATTTTTGGAACGTAACAGATAAAATTATTTGTGTAGAAATATTAATAATGTGAACTTCAGTTTAAAATGTGTTAAGAGAGGATGTTGACAAAATTATAAGATGAATGTATCCGTATATATATATGTATATATATATATATATATATATATATATATATATATATATATATATATGTATAAGTTGGGATTTTTTGCCGTAATTATCTACAAAAGCAGTTAAATTGTTCAGTCAAATATTAAGTCAAAAATTAAGTCAATCACTCAGACTTTTTTATTTGATATTAAGTTTAACAAGAAATTTTTTAGTATCAGAGAAATGAGTCAGAAAAGTAGAATTAGACCTAAACTCATCAATAAAAAATTACCATTATTGACACCGCTTGACCGGTCTTCTGGCCATTAAACCGATTGTATGTAATTGATATAGGTATCATATTTAAGTATATTTTAGCTAAACATTGAATGGATTAATCAATTTTTCACTACAGTTTTTTGATCTTAGGCCATATACAATGTTTATTAAAAAATTTACCGTGTAATATTTTATTCCTTTTTTATGTCGAAATAAATAAATTCAGTTTATCACAATGAAAGATCTCTTTAATTCTGCGTTCCCAAATAAGACGACATAATAAAAGCATTTTCAATAATATAATTTTTGAAACTGTAATCGCAATGCAAAATAATTCTTTTTCAAATAAGAAATTCTTGAACAAATGATATTTTATATTTTTTGATTTATTTAATAATAAAAGTTAGGGAAACGGCAATACCCGGGAGGGACTAAATTCCCGGGAAGTTTAAAATCATTAGCACAATTTGCTTTTTAAATATTTTGGTTGTGGCATTTAAAAATTTTTAAATATCTCGTATCGTGTAAATTCCACTACATATTTTTTCAGTATTTTTATCTGTGTTATCTCTCGTTATATAGTACAATTGTACATTTGTATGTCTTGTCACCTGAGTTGTTTTAAAATTTTATAAACTATTAAAACTATTATTTAACAATTATATTTATTGTTTTAGTTAAACTATGAATTTTTTAATATTATTTCATTAAATAAATTTGTTTTCTTTAAGAATTGATTTTTTGCGGGAATACCGGGAATGCGATAATTTTTACCCAAATCAGAAATCTTTGAAAATATATCCTAAAGAACTATAATCAAACGAACTTTTTTGGTCGCATATTAAAGATTTTTTTAAATTTCATACTTCAAAAATTAATAAATATTTGATAAAGTTAAGCATTAAAGAACCATAAAACCAAAATATTTTTCAAATTAATGGAAAGCTATGCTGAATACTATATAAATTATCTGAAGGGAATTTATAAAGTTGTACAGTCAAAAAATGTGAAAGCATGAAATAATTAAATTGTTTCATAAGTGAGAAGTGGTTCACGGTGATTTCTCACCGTAAATAGGCGAAACATTGTTTTTCCATAAATAGCTACATAATGTCCATTAAATTTATCGAAAATGAATTTCTAATTCAAATTCTTGTCATTCAGCTTTGGTTAATGAGTTCCAATTATATTGTTAATAATCCTACATACATATACATATGTATATATAATATTGACGTGTAAAAAATTTCGTTATTGAAAACAATAACAGAATATACTCATACATTTATTAATAATCACGAACACAGAAGTAACTCCATTTATGGTTGCTTTAAGAATGCCTAAAAATTAATATTTTTCGTTGAATTTTCGAAGGTTTAACACATTCATACAAATCGCCAACTATTTATTTAAATATAAAAACAAAAGCACTAATGATTAGTGTTTGCACTAATGACGTGTTTGCGTATGATTAAGTTATTCATTCTATGTTTTGCTTGACGTTTTTTTTTACAAGGAATCTTAACTAAAATATAGTCGTTTAAAGATGAAAATATTCATCTAATTTAATTCTTGATTTCTTATCCCATTATTACTTTCTACTCTATCCTACCATATGCATACGCAGAGGAAAGAAATTCGCTGTGACAACCGAATTTGTTGCCAATCGAATTTTATTGGCTGTGAGTATTCTTTGAAATTCGGTTGAAATGAGAATAGTACTCGTACCTATTTAAAAATGTTTCGTGAAATAGGACAGTCACTAGAAAATATCATTGTTAATTAAATAAAACAACTTTATATTTTCATTGAAAACTTTATTTAAGAAATAATTTTAACGGATAAATTACATGTGATTAATGCCTCAACACTTATTTTTCCTGTTTTTTCAGGAACATTATAGATTTTGCCAATGTGAACTTAATAAAATAAATTAAATTTAAATTATTTTTATTTGGATATGTTATTTTATCTCAAGTTGACCCAAAGTGTATTTATATCAAGTACATGCAAATCTACAACAAATACAACATTAAAACAACAAAAAGCAATTTGTTTGTGTAAAAATCATAATTGTATTAAAAAGCAGCTAGATGACTAAAATCGAAGGATGATAAAGTGGTTATACTTGTACTTTCTTCTTAACATAAATTTTTAATCAAATTTTATTAAATAATAATAAAAGAAAATATAACATATTGAATTGTATAGAAAAAAAAAACAGTATGAATAACAAGATTTGCGCAGGGATTCATAAAAATGTGTTAAGTTCAATTTAAGACCTTTATATTTCTTTTAAAAATTTCGTTTATCATCTCTGATGCAACAAAGGAAAAATTAAACTTAACTATACACAAAAAAAAGCTATAAAAAATATTTGAATCTTAATATAAATATCGTTCCAATAACGTGAAAATAGCACAAACTAAAGCTTTTTTTAACACTTATCGCAAATTTTTTTATATTAAACACATTTTAATGCTGTTTTGCTTGTGAACACACAAAAAAAGTCCTTTTATACCCTTCACCACAGGTGGACAAAGGGTAAATCTAACTCTATAATTCCGTTAATTTCTACAATATCCGTTTTCGACCGCACAAAGTGTTTATTTTGAGTCATTATAAAAAGCAAGTCGATTGAGCGATGTCCGTCTGCGTTCGTGCTGAAATAAACTTTGCCAGGGCACTACATATGCTAGAGAAAATTAATATATGCCAATCGATCAGACATAGTTTCGAAAGAGTTGCTATTGAAAATCAACAAGATTGGTCTATGTTTTTCGAGGCAGTGGTCAAAAATTTATCCATATCATTTGAAACAAATCTAATTTCGTAACGTAACAGCAATAAAAAAATATTTGGCGATAGAGAATTAAAAAATAAGAAAATACCTTTTCATAGAAAAGTATGATTGTGCATCATATGTTTTAAGATCTCAGGCCATTTTAAGCTTTTGAATAGATCTGCTGGTAAAATTTAAAATTTTTTTTTATAAATTTAATATATGTATGTATGTATGTATGTATGTGTAACCTAATTTTTTCCAAATTTTTAATTCTCTGTAACCTCAATAATTTCGTTTTTGATATGTTGAGGGGTATATAAGATTCGGCATAGCTGAATATAGCACTCATACTTGTTGCTAATAAAGAAAATGACGCTAAAGAAAACAATTTTTACATTTACCATGCTGAGCTCCTTCATGTAATTGATACAGATATACTTTGTGTTGCACCTACTATTCAACAAAAATGGTTACATTTTTCCATTATCACACATCCTTGTTTTTTTTAATTTCTTAAAATATCGTTTTATGCTTTTATTTTGTGTATTAGTTTCTTTTTTCTGTTTTATAAAGTCAAACGAGCTTTAGTTTTCAAAAGTTACATAATCAAGTTTTTGATTTTAACTACTTACATTTGAGTATCAGTATTAAGGAGCAGAATTAATTTTGTTATATTTACTCATTAATAGCAAAGATTATAGAGCAAAGACACAAGTTGTTCGAGTAAACTTTCTTAATAATACTTAATATAGAAAAACGATTTTTTACCAATCTTTTTTCTCCGTATATATTGTTACCTTAATAAAAAAGGCCCTAACTAACGATTGCCTTTTTTTTTACAGGAAAAGGAAAAAACTTAATAAAGAGTACAGTTTTGTAGTTAGAAATTTTTTATTAACGTATTGTATTATTAAATTCTCTAAGCAATTTAATATTGTTACTACTTTTTTAATCCTTTAGTGGTGCATAAGAGAATCATTTAACGAAATGTGTACAAAACTTGAATTTAGAAAAAAAAAACGAGTTAGGGCCTTTCTTTATTGAGGTAACGATATTTGTTGTAAATAAAAAGGAATCTGTGCTTGTATATTTAAATATTTGTGATTCATAAGAAGGCGAATGATGTGACCGCTTCTTTTTAACGGAGGTGGGGGACGGACACTTTCTATACAAAGTTTGTTATTTTGACTCGTTTCTCAACTTTGGATTAACAACAACGGCACCTTGACTAAGTTGCTACAATATTAAATTTCTTGGTCAATTTCAGCACTTAAACTGAATTGACTGGTATATTTTTACTTTGTTGTTCAATTTCAGCACTTAAACTGAATTGACTGGTATATTTTTACTTTGTTGGTCAATTTCAGCACTTAAACTGAATTGAATGGAAATACAAGACTACAGGTGATTTATTCTTAAGATCAAAACAAAGAGTGATTTTATTATTTTAATATTCAAGCTTATATACTAAATTTAAAAATGTTGTGTTTACAAAACAATAAATTCCAGAACAAGTTCTCACGCAAATAATAATACAGGTATCAAATACTATTGTAATTAAATACTCCCGTGGGAGCAGTCAAAATAATTGCGGACACAAAAAAGGCAAAATTAAAAAAACACAAATTAATAACAATACATTCTATGTATATGTTCAGGATCAACGACGAGTAACCAACGATAGTGTGGTACTAGTTGTGCATGGTGATCTTGTTTGGAAGTTGAAGGATTTCTTGTGCAGCTTACGAGGTCTGTAGGGCTGTCAGATTTTGTATTTGTGTCATGTACTTGGTTAAATGAATTTCATTCAACAATGGTTTTAAACGTTCTGAATGTTGCTGTTCCGTAATTTCCCAAAGCCTAGTGTATGAAGTCTTAACAGAGCTGGATATTTTATGTTGTCCGTGCATTGACATAAATTTGTTTTTAGAGACGCATTCATTTCCCAGGCTAAGTACACCTGACCCTTCGAGCGTCAATTGCCTTATTTCCTTATTGTACACAGCTGTTGCCTGAGATGGAGCTTGCATGGCATATATCCATTTGTTTTTATGGCAAAGAGAAGTTCACGTGGCAGTGTCTTTTACTTGTTGCATTGGACAGTCTGCTTGACTGTTGTTGTGAAATAAGTTCATTTCACAAGAGCATATTGTCCCGCCTTGCTCATATTGAATTTGCACCTTAGAGCACAGGTAGATTTTTTCTTTAATTATTGCGCAAGAATCAAACTCGGTGTTACTCATTGTCACGTATTGATTATTAACAGGATTGATGGCCAGTGCGGTATTGCGATGAGATTAAATATTTCAAACTGATTTCGTTCAATCAATGGCAACGTGATGCAGAATATCACGGTGTTTTTTGTGAGTCCTCCTTTGACCTTCATTAGTTTGTACAGTTGTAAAGTTTTTTTTGTTTTACCGGCAGTTCGAGTGATGTTGAGAGATGGAATCTCGATTTTTCTATTTCTTGTTGTGGTTGCTGTGGTGTCAGAAGCAAAGGATTTATAATGCTATGATGACTGTTTGTTAAAATGTCAAATATATCCGATTGCATGCGTTGTAAGTTTGCGGCTGTGATTGTTAATTGAATGCGGAGCGATGAAAAAAAAGCGGTAGAGTTTTTCTTCTTCTAGCACGTTGCTGTCATCACGTATCCTGTTGTAAATTTGTACTATTTGTTCGTCAATTCTGTCAAATTTTCCTTTAACTGTGTCTTGATTTGCCTTGAGGATATTGATTGTAGAATCTATAATCGAGGTTTGATTTTTTAGAAGGTTTAATAGATGAGCCTCATTTTCTTTGACTTGTGAAATGGTTTGAGCCATTTGTTCAGCATATTCAGAATCCAATACTCCAAATAGTGAATGTGCGATATTTCCAACTATATCAAGAGCCCCTCTTTTGTGTCTTTTTCCATAAAGTATTGTACTGTCCATTATTAGCTCAGCTTCAGTATGTTGAAAAGAATTGCAAGGCTTATGCATTGCTTTTTGTTTCATTTTTTCACATAAACGGCCTAGAGTTTCGGTTTCCTTTGAGAATGGTTTTAACTCAGACCAAAATCCTTCTAGATCATAATACACTAAGAGCTGCCATTCTGTTGGAGACATTACCGCTGGCCCCATTCCTTCAAAATGTATGCCAAGTTTTCTAAATTGCTCATTTTGAATTTTTGCTCCTAGCACAAGGTGTACTAAGAAGGTGTACTGGAAGACCGTCTCCTTTTTCTAGGAATTTTGGGTCTTTTCGTTTTGACATTTTTTTCCTTCAGTTATCCGGTTGTTCATCAGATTCCTCATTCATAACCGGTAATAGTGCTAGTCGAGCCACTGGTCTTTTGCAAATGCCTTTTGATGTTCTAACGTCCGCTACTCGAACCAGGCCATCATCTCCTTTATGTATGTTTATGATTTTACCCAGTGGCCACTCTAACAGTGCTGTCTTCTTTTGTTAGGACCATGTCTCCAGGCTTAACATTCATTTGTTGTATTTTCCATTTGTGCCGATACAGTAGCTCGCATAAATATTCTCGGGAGAATCGTCTCCAAAACTCCCTTTTCAGGTGTGTAACCAGTTTCCATCTATCTATGAGGCTAAGCCTGGTTGGTAGAGAACGTAAATCCACTTGTGCATTGAGTGGTTCCCCTATTAAGAAATGACCAGGAGTTAATGCGCTTAGGTCATTAGGGTGTTTCGCCTTGAATTTAGAATGCCCTCAATCTCTACCACCATGGTCTCAAGTTCTTCGTATGTTAATGATGCTGTTACACTACTTTTGACTAACAGGTGCTTAGCTGATTTTACTGCTGCTTCCCAAATGCCACCGAAATGAGGTGCTCTAGGTGGTATAAAATGGAACGTGATCTTTCTGGATGTATTTTCTTTATTAATTGCTTCTTTGGCCGAACTGGTATAAATTGCCTCTGAGAGTTCATGCAGTTGATTTTTCGTGCCAACGAAGTTAATTGTGTTGTCGCAATAGAGGTTTTGACAGTGACCTCGTCTGATTGTAAATCGCCTTATGGCACTTATGAAGGCTTTTGTGGGTAAATCGCTGACTAATTCAAGATGTACAGCTTTTGTACCAAAACAGCAAAACACCGAAATGTAGGCCTTCTGAGGTTTCTTTCCTCTTACTTTGTAGGGAATCCAGAATAGCCCGCAGATATCAACGCCTGAATTAATGAATGGCCGGGCAGGGCTAACGCGTTCTTGTGGAAGATTGCCCATAATTTGTTATAGAATTCTTGGTTTGGCCTTGTGCATTGCACAAAATGCTGTACAATTGATCGTGCTGCCGATTTCTGTTTAACTGGCCAACATTTTTGCCTTACATATGCCAATAACGCCTGGGGACCACAGTGTCGATTTTTCACATGTATCATTTACATTAGTAACTTTTTATCGGATCGTTGTAGGAAAGTAGCATTGGGTGCTTGGTGTCGTACGGAAGCATGGATGCCTTCGATCGTCCTCCTACTCTTCTGATGCCGTCAGTATCCAGGAATGGAGAGAGATTGCTGTAATGGCCTGCCTTGCTGACAATCTTATATTTTCTTAAATGTTTTAAATCTTCTTCGAATTCAGCTTGCTGAATGGTACGAACGATCACCACAAGAGCCTGGTCAAATTCCTGGACAGTTAGGGCGATTTAAGATTATTGGTTTAACTTTCTAGCATTGTTGACAAGTCTCAGCATATAACCCTCGACTCGTTGTAGTGTGAGAAATGATCCCTTGTATTGGATTTTGTAAATCGTGATTTCTAAACTGTCACTTGCTGTAGTGACTGCAACCGTCGTTTTTCGCTCCATGTGAGTGCCATCCTCGAATGTCGCTTGTTCTTTGGAGTATCTTGAAGGCCACATATCTTCTTTTCCATGTAAAAAGATTGGCCCCTATAACCATAACGTGCATGCTGCTAATTTTTGCGGGGCTAGACCGCGTGTCAAGACGTCAGCAGGATTTTCTCTTGATCTTGCATGTCGCCATTGTTCAGGCGTTGATATTTCTTGTATTGCCGCTATTCTATTGGTGAAAAATGTGTGATATGAGGATGAGGCGGAATTGATCCAAGCCAAAACAATTTCTGAATAATTCCAGAAGTATGTGGGTGTGTTCTCGAGTTTAAGATCCCTTTTTACTCTCATTGTTTGCTGAGCACTGAACACAGCAGCGCAAAGCTCTAGACGTGGTAAAGTTTTTTTTTTTTTTTCTTTAAAGAGAAGTAGCACTTCGGGCAACAATGCCTATTTAATTAGTGTGTAACCATGCTACATTATTTAGTAAAGGGATAGAGGGGAGAAAAAAACAGGTGGTGGTATAGCCATTTTATTAGTTATTTTACTTCGCCGGCGAATATGCTATGAAGAAATACCGACTAAGGAGGCCTCATATTTTAATGTTAATTCTGAATATGTATTTATACCATTAAACAGAAAAAAACATTTTTATTTTTTGGTTGTTGCAGGGGTTGAACCCTAGCCAACCAGGTTTGTAGTCAACGTGCTTATCACCTTGACCACAGCAGCCACCGCTGCTCCATATGCCTTCTCTGAGGCGTCAGCGAATGCATGAATCTGTAAACTTGAAGGTACATATCCTTCAAAGACATGTCGTGAAAGGTCATCCATTGCGCATGAAGTTCAGCTGGTAGTGCCTGGTCCCATCAAACACCACTCGTAATTTAATTGTTGAACTCTCTGGTTTTATTATACAGTGGTGAGGAATGAAGTAGTTCGGTTTAGCTATTCTATTTATATCTATTGGGGTCATGTGTCCCAATGCCTCGTATTCTATCAAGAAAGCGATGTATTGGCTTTTGATTTCTGGAGATTTTGACAATCGATGTTCTAATGCCAGAAATCGTATGAAAGCTATACTGTGTGAATGGAAGTCTTACCATGACTCTTCCATCATCACCCATGGTTTGTGTTTGTGTGAAATGGTCTTCGCACTGTAGTAGATAAATTTTTGTCTGTTGTGCTTATGTGGTCTAGCTCCCAGAGTTGAACGATAGCTTCCTCTAAGCTAGCCTCACTGTCGGTGCATACTCCACAGGCTGAGTGGTAGCACGGTATTTTGTAAAGTAGACAACTTATTGCCCAATTTGATCTGCCCAATTGACAATAATTGATGAAAAAATTCTGCTCCCAACAAAACATCAATTTTGTCAGGACGATTAAATTTGGAGTCTGCAAGTGTAATGTTTTTCGGTATGGGCAAATTGTCGATACTTATTGCTTGTGATGGTTGTGGTGAAATAATATGGGGTATAACGGCTGCCCAAAGCCGCGTGGTGAAGTTGTTGATTCGCGAATGTAAAGCGACGTTTACTTGCTGTTGTATTTGAGTGTTGCTAGACGAAATGCCATTTATCAAGATTGAAGTTGCCTTAGGATGAATTCCTAAGCGTTTGACTAAACGCTCGCTGACAAAATTCAACTGTGATCCTGAATCTAGAATAGCTCTGCAATTGACCTTTGTTTCATTTGCCTTCACGGTAACTATTGCAGCGCTCAGGAGAATGTAGCCATTGGATCTAGACTGTTTATGTGCAGTGAGTTTTGCGGCCTTCTGACTGTCTTGTGGTGTTTTTGGCACACCAGATTCTTCGTCTACTTTAATGCGGTTGATGTTGTTTGTATTCTGGATTTCAAGTTGCAGATGTAAGAGTGTATTATGTTTTTTATTGCATTTTATGCAGCTTCTTGATGTGCAAGCTTTGGCACTGTGGCCGGATTTTAAACAAAGGGTGTTTTCCATTTTTAAACATGGTGCATGATCCAATGCCTTTACTTTCAGATGTAACTGACGTGCACACCTTACCCCTGAATTCAGGTGATTTCTTTATTGTATCCATTGATTGGAAATGGCTTTCCAAGAAGTCCAAAAAATCCTTGATTGTGGGAACCTCTCGTGGCTGTGACAGTGATTGCTCGTACCGAAGGCTGGTGGCTTGATCCAGCCGTTTCAGCAGCAGATGCAGCAATAGCGGGTCCCGGGTTGTAGTACCTATTTTTAAGTTTTTGAGTGCTAAAAAACAGTCCTGTGTTTTTTCATACAGTATCTTATAGTTGTCGTTTACTGTTCTAGAAGATTCCACCAGCTCTTGAACCAACTTGTTAACCGACAGTCTTTTATTGTTACAGCGGTTGTACTATCATCGCGCATGCGGCGTCCAAATTTTCTTCCGTAGCGGAAAAGTGTTTTGTAAGCGTTGCAGCCTCTCCTACCAAATGTTTTTTAAGATACCATATTTTGTGTACCTCTGGAATTTATTGGCATATGATCAGTGACAAAAATAAATCGTAAAATTCTTGCCACTTCATATAATTGCCATCAAATTTTGGTAAAGTAATTTTAGGGATTGGAATCGATTCCGACCGAGTGTGTGGTTGTGGCATTACTGATTCACTCTGGCAGCTTCTGACATCCCTGCGGAATTTACCTTCTAAGGTGATGAATCGTTCTATATTGTAACCCTGTTGCTGAGGGCAGTCACATACTTCCGATATTTGGAAGTGAAGCTCTTCGATGTTTTGCCAAAATTTTGAAGCAATTTGCATTTCCTGATTTGTGAGACCTTCTTTTAATAATCTTTCCAACGAAACTATCATTGCTGCTTGCCTCCGCATTAATTTCACTAGTTCACCTGACTCTGCTGCATTTGTGAGGTTTTTGTATCAAGATATTTACCTGCTGTTGCTGAAGGCCCCTTGGTTGTGGTTTGTGACACTTTAAGAATTGATGACTAAAATATGTCCCTGTATTGATGAACAAGAGTTAATATAGCATTATAGTAGTCGTTGGTGAAGTAATCGTGGTCCAGTGGTGGATTTTCTAACAAACGTATTTGGTTGTCATTCGCATCAAATGTCGACCATTCTTCGTCCAGGGTTCTGATGCTTTCCTGAAAATAGCTGATGTTTTTTTTCCTTACGATTGGATCTTTTTTGAAATTGCGGATAAGAATCTCAATTCTTCCGCCAACATCCTTCTGTTGGTTGACGAGTTCTTCGAAGGAGGCTATTGCTTGTCTGAGAAAATCACGTCAGGGTCACCAAAAATGTTAGCTTGACTCGTTTGTCAACTTTGCATTTACAACAACGGCACCTCGACAATACTAAATTTGTTGGACAATTTCAGCACTTAAACTGAATTGACTGGTATATTTTTACTTTGTTGTTCAATTTCAGCACTTAAACTGAATTGAATGGAAATGAAAGACTACAGGTGATTTATTCTTAAGATCAAAACAAAGAGTGATTTTATTATTTTAATTTTCAAACTTATATACTAAATTTAAAAGTGTTGTGTTTACAAAACAATAAATTCCAGAACAATTTCTTACGTTAATAATTATGCAGGTATCAAGTACTATTGTAATTAAATACTCCCGTGGGAGCAGTCAAAATAATTGCGGACACAAAAAAGGCAGACAGCCAAGAATGTGCTGACGTTTGAGAATGCAAATTTAAAAAGACACAAATTAATAATAATACATTCTATGTATATGTTCTTTTGTAGACAATAATAAAAAAAATAAAAGAAACCAAGAATATTAATATATGCATGTAATTATGTATTAACAAAGTTATTAGTTACACTGCATCTTATGGGCTAGAACTGTTACAGTGTCAAACTTTGATGTAGATCACTCTGCGAATAAAATGCGGAGGAGTACACAGAGTACGGCTTGTAATATAATCAAAAATGAGTATTTGTTTCCTACCAAAAGTAAATATTTACTATAATTAGCTATATAAAATTTTTTCGAGTTATCGATTCGCGAATGCGTTTAATTGAATTAAAAAGAGGCTGGATAAAATCTGGAGTGCGAACAATCTCACACTGAGTAAATATTTGTTATTTTATGTTTGAAAACTCCGTGCGAATATTTTGATTGAAATGGTGCATTTAACAAAGCTAGAGGTGGGCGTGTTAGTTATGGAATTATGACAGACAGAATCACTTAATTTTGTTTGATTAAAGCTTTTTTGTTGCTGGTAGTTAAAAAAGCAGGTTCGATTAAATAAGTGAAAGTGGCTGCTGGTAAGCAAAATAAATAGAATTAATTTTTTATTTAAGAAGCTCCTGTTTAGTCAAAAAAGACAAACTCTATGTAAATATTTAACACTTAAAAACAATCAGGTCGACACCTCCGTTTGTTTAAGCTCGACATGTATAGGTTACACAATTATATTATCTTTGTTAAAGAAGCATGTATAAAACCGTCTTAAAACTTTCATTTCTATTGTCATCAATAGAAAACATTCACATATACTCGTATCTGGTGTTGTCAGCTATGGCGGTTTCTCGCCAAACGTGACGATAAAAAATCATTTTAAGCCATAAAAAGTTTTAAAATGGCGAGACGCGAGATACTTGGCGAATTTAAAATTCTTAGTGAAATTTTTGACTATTTTTTATGACTTTCTCTTTTTATCTGTCTTGTACAAACAAATATATATGTATGTATGTATATAATAAATATAAATATATATAAATATATATGTTTGTATGTATTTGAAAGATTTATTGAAAAAATAAAAACCCATGAGAATATCATGAAATATTTATATTTGAAGATCTGAAGCACGATTAAAGTAAATTAATATAAAAAAGATTCCGAATAATAAATTATCATAATAATGATAATGTTAAATTAAGTAAAAATGATTTTATAACTAATATTACATAATTTTATATATTGGCGATATTCGACAAAGCTCAAAAAAAAACTGACAAAGCTGCATATATCATGTGAACAGAATAGGTTTTACTAAAATTTGCAACTGGGTGTAATACTTTAAATTTCAAATTTACTTCGTATCGCCGTAAACAAAATTAACACAAATTTTGTACGATCTACTTATTATTTATTGTTTATGTTTAAGAAATAAAAATGTTTTTTTTTCGTTTTCTGTTATTTTATAAATTTAAACAAATTTCAATTATGCAAAAAAAAACACATTTATAATTTTTTTATCATATCTCCGAAAAAATATAGCATTGCACTAGAATGTGTAAGAGGCAATTCGAATTTAATAATTTATTAATGTACTTAATTCAACGGATTTAAGATTCTTACACGCATTATAACATGAAATAATACTGAAACAATATAATACTTCGTCGGTACTTCTTCATAGCATATTCGCCGGCGGAGAAAAATAACTAATAAAATGGCTATATCTATCTTTCTCTTTTGAGCACCTGTCTTATCTCTCATCCATCTCTTTCCTAAGGAATGTAGTACGGTTACAAAAATAACAAAATAGGCGTTATTGCCTGAAGTGCTACTTCTCTTAAAAAAAAAGGAACAAAAAAATGATTTTTTTAAATAATTCCTTCAAGGACAATAATACTTAAAAAAAATCAAATATTAATAATATATCAATAACGCATGTGCTGTTGTTTAAACCAACCTTTGGGGAACACTGTATTTGACTATTGGTGTCATGTAAGGTTTGGGAAGTTTAAAATCATTTCGTGTAAATTTAACTACATCTGTACGAGTACATCTGATACTAAATTTTTTTTTAATTTTTATGTTGGTGTAAACAGTAATCTATATAGAATACAGAATACCTTTTTTTAGAATTTTTGTGTGTCTCTCTGTCCGTCTGTCTGTATTTGTTGGCATCACGTAAATGTTGCTTCATGAATTTAAATAAAATTTTGTGAGAAGTTCCGTTAAAACTTTTATTTAAATATGGAATACTTTTTATTTAATAAAAATATGTAATTTCATAAAGAAAGTAGAGATACCAATGAGAAGTCACTAAATTTTATTGGTGTAATGGTTCCAGAACAGTTTTCAGTACATTTAATTTCTGTAGATGGAATGTTTTTACACTGTTTACAGAACTCTACAACAAATGTTTAAAAACACAACTTTTTAAATTTTAATTTTAAGATAATTAGAAATGGTACGCGGACGAAGTCGTTGGCAACGATAGTACGATATAAAACAGAACAAAATGTTACTAATTTGTTTAAAAATGAATTTGTGTTATTCGAAGCCACTAACATTTGAAGCATGAACATGGATAATCTTTATAACGCATGGTAGACACCAAAATATACCACAGTATAAAGTGAAAGGGTTTTTTCTATTGTATAAAATTTTGCAAAAAAAAAAAAAAAAAAAAGCAGCAGTGTCTAGTGAATTGTTTAATGCTGTTTAAAATGATATATTTAAAAAAATATTTAATAAAACAATTTTTCAGTATTTTTATCTTTGTTATCTCTCGTTATATAATACAAATGTACATTGTATGTGTGTCTTGTCACCTGACTTGTTCTTAAGTTTTAAAAACTGTTAAAACTATTATCTAACAATTAATTTTATTGTTTGTTTATGTTTTAATTAAACTATAAATTTGTTTTTTTTTTCCGGGAAAACCGGAAAATCTAGGGAATGCGATATTTTTTCCCCGTTTCCCGGAAAATAAAAAATTTCAGGAAATCCCAAACCCTAGTGCTATGCCATAATGCCGTAGCCAAAACCCTTACCATAGATATCAATTAAATTTAAATTTTTTACCATAACGATATACAGTTGACTATTGAATTTAGGATTTATTTGCTTGTTCTTTTATTTTGTTTTTATTTTTCACCACCACTGCATTGTATCGGTGAGTTTAAATTTATATTTTTTGTTGCACTTTTTTTAACAAACGGCAACAAAGTAAAAAGTTGCTTTTGGCGATGGAACTACTATTCGCTTGTCTGAAAAATTGTATGAAAAGTATACATTTTCTTAAAGTTATTTTTTAATAATTTCCAGACGAGTTCAAATAAAGAAATAGCACATTAACTAAATTAAGCACACATTCTTAAAAACTGGTCAGAAACATTTTCTGTATCCATATTAAATAAAAGTAACATTTAACATACATAAATAGTTTTTCAATGAAAAAAAAAATGTGCTGTACAAAATGAAGCTAAAAATTCCTATATCAAACAAGACATTCACTTTTCAAAACATATTTATCATCTTCGAAAGAAATACGTGTACTTGCATTTTTCATCGCTTAGCTTCATTAAATAACGATTACATCAGGAAATTAGATTATGCGAATCTTTTTGGAAAAAGATATGATCAGCAAGTTTATTGTAAGTTCGGAACAATTTTACGTTATCGCATACATTAGAACACTTGAATCTTTATTAGATTTTAGTAAATTATTATTATTTGCAAGTATGTGTAGCATTTCGATATAACAGCAATTGGCTTAAAAGTAAGCATTTGTGTTAGGTAGGAGCTTATTTACATAAAACAATCCTTTGTAAAACCCATCAAATAAAATTTCTTTACTGAAATCAGTGTAGATAATTCCCGATTGATTGATGTTGTTAATTGCAAAAGATTAGTGGTAGAGAACAACCCCTTTGAAAATGTCCTGAGCGGGATCCAATGTGGAAATATGGTCAGCTCCTATTTTTTTAAGCTTAAATATGGTTCTTATCTTAGCAATACCCCTATAATTATCAATATTATTTTAACTAGATTTAAATAATGGAATAAAGAAAGATTCCTTTTAGGCTTTAGGAAAATAATTAAACTTCATAGATGTGCTATTTATTAATAATTTAAGTAAGAGTTCCTGCCAGCGCCTTGACTCATTTGATCAAAAGACAATGCGGAATTACGTCCGGATCATACTCGAAAAAACTCTTAGAAATCGTTAATTCTCAAAAGAATTGATTTGATTCATTAGAAGATGGATCAGAATAAGTTACAAAAATATCAAAAAAATATTGCTTTTTATATGATCATCGCCAAAGTCAAGATTTTTATACTTCATAAAAGATGGAAATGCCATTGATCTGATTTTCGAATTTACAGTAAGTTTGTCAAGAAGGCCTTCCGTTCTGACTTAGCATTTTTTCGGATTTTGCTTAGGTATTTTGCGAAAATTGGAAATTGGTGAAACTCCCTTCTTCATCTTCATTTGAGTTTTCAAATTTTATCAAAAAATATTTACATACAATCAATTGATAAAATAAAATTAAAATTTTTACTTCTTTGCATTTGAAGCACCTACGGGGTCAAAAAAGTGACGGACAAATACTTTTTCATTAAATTTTCTCAACAAAGCGTTTGAGTGTGAAAAGTGACATAGACAGTAAGGAGATCAAATGGAGTGAAGTATTTCTTACACCGTTTCAGAAAACCTAGGCACTTGAATGCTTCTCTTGCAACATGAAAAATATGCTTGTTTTAAGGAACATCGCATTGAATTTTCATGTCAAAAACATCGAGAGCTTCTGATTCCTTAATATATACATCATCCATAATTACAGATGAGGTAGCATGTTCAGCAGTACGCCTGTGCGAAAGCACACAGCACTGGGTTTTATGAGCGTTAAACCGAACCCTGTTCGCCAGGCCCCATTCGGAAATTACTAAATGGTCGCGATTAAGGGTATAGTCCATGTGCTTTCTCATAGCCCCAATTTCCCGAAGGCTTGATCTATTCCGAAACGAAAATGTATGGCATTTGCTGCTGTCATCTGCAAAATAAAAGATAGGGTTGGAAGTCTGACGTAGAAAGTCATTAAGAAAAATAAGAAATAGGGTAGGGGAAAAGACGGAACCTTGCGGTACCCCTGAATTTACCTTGAACTCGTTTGGTGAGATCCTATCTATAACAACTCGTATAGTGCGATCCCTAAAAAAGCTCGATATAAGTCGAGTGAAGCTATTACCGACACCAAAAGCAATAAGTTTTGATGTGAGTGCACCATGCCACACTTTATCAAACGCCTTGGAAATATCTAAAGCCACCACATTACTTTCGCCGAAATTGCGAATGGATTGACACCATTTTGCGAAAGGAAGGCCAATAAGTCACCCGTACAGCGTCCACCACGGAAGCCGTACTGCTGGTCACTAAGTAAGCTGTTGGACTCCAGATATTTCACTAGATGAAAATTAAGCATATTTTCCATTACTTTGGAAAGTGCAGAGCAAATTGTGATTGGACGGTAATTTACAGGAATGCTAGCCTCTGCCTTTTTGGGGATTGGTGTTAAATTAGCACCCTTCCAATATGATAGGAACTCACCATACATGGTAAAAAATGTTGAAAGGTTTTGCTAATGGATGCGCTAACGTCGAAAAGCATTGCTTCAAGACCAGTGCTGGAATTCCATCCGGACCAGGGGACTTGCATATGTCGAGATCCGGTAAAACCTTTTTAATTGCACGTGCTCAAAAGAATATATCTGGCATAGTTACTAATACTCTTTCCAGTGGAAAAATTTTAGCCGAGAGATTAGCTGTATCAATCGGCTCATTAATTATTTGATCATCCTTTAAAGGAGGCGGAAGTGATGAACTAGCATTATCCTTCTGTCTTTTAACGAATGACCAAAAGCTCTTGCTACGAGGAGTATTAAGAATTTTAGCATGAAGGTGCTGCTCGGATAAAAATTTTTCGCACCTAAGTACTTTGGAACACGAAGATCTTGCCTATTTGCGAAGCAAATCAGTTACGGCGTTTTTGTTACACTGCCATATTCTAAATGCTTCCTCTCTGGATCTGAATGCATTTTTGCACGTCTGATTAAAGAATCCTTTTTTGGTTTAACGCGAATTTGCTTAGATGGAATAAGAGTTTTCATTTCAAGCAAAATAATGTTCACAACCATTTCCGCCATGGCATCGACTTTATTGTCCAGAAAACAAAGTTTCCAATTAAAATGCCGAAAAAATCCATTGAGCTCAGCCTACGAGCCTTTTTTTACATATATTTTAAACGTTTCGTGGCCATTTTTGAAACGTTGTGAAGATAAGCGACCGAGAAGGAGGCGAAAATGGTGCAGTGATCCGAGTTACCGAGAGGCGCGAGAATACTTACCTCATACCTATCAGGGTGTGAGGTAAGGAAAAGGTCGAGAGTATTGTATTGTTGCCCTTCAACGCACGAAATATGTGTTGGCTCGTTCATTAATTGCGCGAGGTGTTTGTACGTGGCGAATAGCTCAACATATTGGCCCTCTAGATTTGTACGGTTCGCATTGTGAATACAAGACGAGTTGTGAACATTAAAATCAGCAGCATTTTCACTGTTCGGACAGCTTTCTAGGATTCTCGAAACGAAAACGGAAAGGGCATCGAAGGCTTCTGTATAAAAACCCAAAATGTAAGAAGTGTGAAAAGATTTTGAATTTAACCCAAAGACAGTTAAATGCAGGACCATTCGTGCCTAATAATTGCTGGCACTGGTACGCGACTTCATTACGAATGTACAAGGCCCCTATGTAGACTAAAAAAAGGTAAAAGAGAGTACCCAGGCAAATGAAAATCCTGTGGATCATTATCCTTAGATACCTGGGTCTCACATAAAGCGAAAATATCAGGCCGATGGAAACAACTGTGTGCATACACAGAGAAGAAATTTGCTCTCAACGTATGTTGCAGAAATCGATTCTAAATCTTCGTGTCATTACAAGTAGCAAAGATTCAAACCTTTTGTCTATTTTATAATACTAACACCCCTTTAAAAACTGATGCTTTTATGACTATTTAGTGACCATTGTTATACCTTCGCTACTAACTAGTCAAACAACAGTTAACACAAAGGTACAAGTAAAATAAAATTACATTACTATAAAAAAAAAAAAAAAAACTGGGGAAAAGAAAAGGTACTATTTGTGGTACAATTTGCATTGTAAAGAGCCATAAAAGCCCTGAGCTGGTCACATGCGACCCGTTGTACCATCACTGTATATTTTTTGTTATTATTATTAATTTTTGTCTTCTGTTGATGTGGTTTTTTGTATAGATTTTTGATTTATTGTTGTTGTAAATATTGCTTTTTTGGTTGTTCTTTTGTTTTTCTTGTTTGTAACCGTTAAATGAATTTATTTTTGCTTCTTTGCTTACATGTTAATATTTTTGGTTTTAAGTTATTAGTTTTTTAATTATTATTTAGTTTCTGTTGTTATTTTTTATTTATTTATGGCACATTTAATTAACAATTTAACACTATATTTATAAGCACAACAGAAATTAAACGAAGGACGAAACAAAAATGCGTGCGGACAGGACAAATGACTATCATGATTGTTATTGTTTTCGTCTAAAATTAATTTAGCGCGGAGGCTATAATTTTGTATTCAATAGAGATCTCAAATATTTCTATATGAACTACTTAAAACCAATCACTCCTTTCATATTACAACACATATTTGTATGTTTTTCCTTTAAGGTATTAATCAGACAAGAACAGCTACCACAAGCACATTCACGCAAAAACTAACAACCACATCGAAATTACTTTTTGTTTTAATTGCCTTGATATTAACTGTTGTTGGTATAATTGTTTATGTTGAGGTGACTCGAGAAAAACCTCACCTGCCGCGAGGACCCATATTTTTTGGAAATAATTATGAACATGACACATGTAAGTGAAACTTTGTTCAAATGAATTTTGTCTTATTCAGATGTGATTCGATTTGAATTTTTAAGTATCTCAGTTCCGAATTTAGGAAATGGACATTTAGTGGTTGATCGCTTACAGTGGGGGTCTTCAGAGTTGGCCAACAAACTGTCAGTACCATTAGAACATCCCATTCCATACGTATTAATAACCCATATTGGAGTTCAGTCAACACCCTGTTACAACATCTATAAGTGTTCAATTAAAATGCGCACCATACAAGACTCTGCAATTGCCGAAAAAGGTCTTCCCGACATACAATCAAATTTTTATGTGAGTAAATTTTTGTATTAGTTTTAATGCTTTAAGTACCTTCAGTGTCAATTATTTTTTCTATAATTTTTATAAGATCTTAATCAAGGCGATTTCGTTTTATTCCTAAAGTTGATTATTATCAATATAAGAATTTTAATTTAATGAGAATTCGCCTTGTTTTAAAATTATAAATGGCGAAAACATTTACCATCATGTGCAGACGCTAAGCTTCCGCTATAATTTTCAGATTGGTTCGGATGGCTATGTTTATGTTGGACGTGGCTGGAATTGGGCAAATACCTATGCGAATTATTCATTGGCCATTACATATTTGG
This sequence comes from Cistogaster globosa, assembly GCA_937654795.1. Taxonomy (NCBI): domain Eukaryota; kingdom Metazoa; phylum Arthropoda; class Insecta; order Diptera; family Tachinidae; genus Cistogaster; species Cistogaster globosa. Next base: position 57,610,489 of record OW569405.1, read on the forward strand.
GAGATTTTGGACGTTACATACCGAATGATAAACAAATAGAGGCAACACAATATTTGTTGGCACATGCCTCTACCAACAAATACATCGATTTAAACTATAAATTAGTAGCCCAAAATCAGGTAAGACTTAATTTTATAAACAAATATTATAATAAAAAAAGATTCCGTTTTATCATTTAAATAGACCAGATCAACAAAAAGTCCGGGCGCCAATGTATATCGCATTATCAAGAATTGGCCACATTTTTATCCTTGCAGCATGAATGATCATCCGAAGTGCGGCAGTGAGCTTGGAATGCCGTATCCTTGGGAGGGAAATATGTAATTTTAAGCTTGTTTATAGATTCTATTTGATTTTTTATTTGTTGTTTCCGAAAATGTGTTTGTTCTTCTCCTTAAAACTAATTATTTACATATTTAAAGAAATAATAATATTTTGTAAATAAAATAATTTTTTCGCATCTCTTGCATGTTATTTGTTTTGAAATGAATTTTCAAATAACTAGTTAAATGATGTTTTTTAGCTGAAATTTTTTTCTTGTATGTAAACTTCTGGTCAGTTTAGAAAAAATTTTAAAAACAAAAATCCGTTTTAAAAACAAAATTTTTCATCATATTTAACGCTGTGAATTAAGACAAAACATTTTTTTTTGTTTTTGATAACTAACAGACGCGTTAAGCGCAACGCTAAATAGCGAACAGGTCTTACGTCGAAACATCATACCTGAATAAAATCGTTAACTTTGGTTCTTAAACAGTAATGCTAAATCACTTTGATTTATAAAACCTACTGTAAAGAAATAAAAATAAAGATAAATTCGCTGGATTGCTTTAAAAATAACTTAGTTAACATTACAATTTAACAAGAACAAAACAAACAAACAAACAAGCAGCCAAATGCACTTCCGAACGCTCTGTCAACACCGCATTTTCTAATTGTTAAGCATTGACGCCGCGCTATTAAGGTTTGCTCTATACATTTTGTATGCACATGAGAATTTTTAATATATAGATTATTCCTAGCCGCTGATTTAGGTTTGGCTGTAAGAAACCAGCGGAATTTTTTTTTTGTGTGTTTTGTTTAGCTTCCAATTATCGCCCACCTTTAAACTTAACGTTCTCAGCAATACATTCATAATTTTTAGACCTTTTTGTTTGTCTACACAACATATTTATTTTTTAAATTAAAAAATTAAATGAGAAATAATTTTCTACGTATAAAATATAAAGAAAAAAGTATAGATGTTTTCTTCATTTGTAGACCAATCTTCCGTCAAATTAAAGTTTGATGTTATTATTTTTGAGATCTATTGCCTACGTCAAGTTAATAAATTAGCAACAGGTTTATTCTACATTTTTACTTTTTTTATTTTTTTAGGTTCAACGTTAGTCTCGAAACGCAGTATTTCTTTAAGAAACAATTTTTAGCCGTTGAAATTTATTTACTTTCTCTTCCACGAGCATTGCCAACAAAGCAATTCTCAGGATTAGGATTGAAGGTCGAATTAAAATACCCCAGATATAATTGAAAATATTTTCTTGCTATAAAAATGGCTTCCACCGATATGAACTGTCGCATCCGCGAAAACCTAGAAAACTGTAAATTTTAGAAGAAATAAACTGATTTTTTTTAGATGGTTCAAAAATATATATAAAGTGCCGCCAGATTAGCAATTAGCTAACACTGCTATTTTCCTTGAGTTTCTTTCATGTCGTTGTCAAGCCCAAAATTTCCAAAAAAAAAAAAAAACAAATCTCGAGAAATTTCGCTAAAATATTGCAATAACACTATAATTTCGCAAAAAAAATAAAAATTGTTTAAATTAAAATTGTAATAAAAAAAAGAAGAAAAAAATAAGACTAAAAACAATTAGATTCCTGGCAATAGAGATTTTATTTTTAAGATGATGACATTTTTTTAAATTTAATATTTGCGTTTTTAACAAAAAGTGAAATTCAGTTTAAGAAATCGCCAGGGCGGATGATGTGCACTGCTTGATGGCAGTTAAAGGTATAATTATGGCAAAAAGCCCTTAAGGGTGCGAATTTAATTCACAGCCTATTAATGAACATTATGTACCGCATAAAACAGCGGTTTTTTTTCGCTGCTGTCTTTGTATTATTTTTGTATAGACAACGATAACAAAATGAGGTATACTACATTGGGCATCCAAGGTGTAGTGAATAAGCCATAGAGGACTCTCCAAGGGTCCTTATAGCAAAGCCTCTTGAGAAATAATCATCTGAACATTAGAAAGGAAACGATAACAATTAATAAAAAATGTTTGATTTTTAGCCCAAGAGTTATCTACTCATCTGTTTTTAAAACGTTAGGAATTATTAAGGTAATTCATTTCCATATTTAATTCAACTTTGCAAAATACCAAAATATGAAAATCTTTTAAAAATCAAAGTAAAGGCTTTTACGAACAAGGACGTTCCTATTGTTTTGATTATTCACATTAAATGCTCGAAAATGTTATTTAGTTGGTTGATATGAAATATGCAATGATACCGTTCGTCGACTAAGGACTCAATTTGACCCTTTTTTGCTGAAAGTAAATTTCTGTGAAGCGTTTTTAAAGTCAGCTAATTTTACGACTTTTTTATTTTATTTATGCACCCAGCAAAAAAAGACTTGCAAAAGTAGTGGGTAATTCATGGGTTCTACGTAAAACGAACTATTTCAATTTAAGGGAAAAACGCATGATTTTAGCAATAGCTTGTCTTTTGCTAACATGAGGTTCACAAATCATTTCATTTAAATGAATGCTTAGATCCAGTGAAAATTTGATTATTAGGATAAGTTTTTTCAAAAATTTTTGCTTTTTATAATTTCTTTTTTCATGAATTTTTACGAGTATGAGTTTTTCATGAGTTCTAAGTTACGATTTAATTAGAATAAACGAATTTTTTAAAAATGTATTATAGAAAACAAGTGCAAGAGGAGCAATAATTTTTTAAGTACTTAATTTTTTTTTGCTGGGCATTTCTAAATTTTTTTATTTTTACATTTGATTAATAGTATGTGTTATCTGGTAAATTTTTTTAAATGCAAAATGAAATGAAATATTTAGATTATGCGTATTAGGTTTTTATTTGTTTGTTATTTTAATAAAGGCCTTGAACCGAATGCTATATTACAAAGTTCGATTGCAGTTCCGGAGACACAGATATGACATCATTGCAAGGTACGAATTTTGGGGTAAATCGACGGGCCCTCTTCACCTATGATAAACGCCAGTAACTGATTACGATAAGAAAGTTTTTAATTCTGGTCTAATGGTTAAATAGCTGCGATGATATTTGGTAAAAGAAGCATGCTAAAAATCAACCCACTATCAAAGCGAAATTCCTCAATGGGCGTGTTTGCTAAATAGAGATATAAAAATAAAGTAAAAACAAAACCTACTTAACAAAGCGTCTGAGTGTTTATGAGTTAACTTTAAATTGTAATCCTGAAATGCCATGGACAGATAAGCTTCTTTCGAGCATCAGTGGCAGCTCTGTAGAATGTTTTAGCACTAAAAACAAAAAAGATGACAACACTGCTAATTCTCTTAATTTTTTTGCGCTACTTATTACAAACTAAAGCATAAATATAGATTTTACTAACACATCTTTAAAACTCTTGCGTACATTTAAGATTTCAAATAAAAATAACAAGCGCATTTTTAAAAAGCTTGTATTTTCCATTTAAACTTTGTTTTAAAACGAGTTTTTAGCTTTTTGCTTTTATCGACACAAATACTTATTACTATTCCTAATCATTATTCAGTGCACAACGGTTTGCGGTTAAGTTTATAGTTTTTAATGACTGATTTAAACCCAACAATATTAAACTTGAAATTTCTTATTTAGTGATTTAAAAGTACTCTTACAATTGGTTTCAATTTAAAATTTTTTAAGTGTTACTTTTACTTTTAAAAATATGAAAACTGTTTTCTTTATGGAGAACCTTTTATAAAAGCTAAGAAAGATATAACAGCAAAAGCATAAAAAATTGTTATGTATTAATAATCAACAAATTGAGGAGTGCAGCCCGTCTTCGGCGTTTTTTAAATTACTGCGCCAATTACAATCCGGTTTTCTGGCAAATTGGTGTATTAAAAACGGATTTCAACAATTCATGCAGAGTTTGCAGGAAATTTATTTTGAGCTAACATTATATTATTATCGCACAACAAACAAGATATGTAATGAAACTGTTTTACATTTTTCATTTATTCATTATTGAAAATAACAACTTAAAACTTATTCAATATGGATATGGCTAATTAAGTTTCTCTTTGTTTTTACAGACGTTGAATCATATCGTCTTAAGCAGCCTTAAACAAAGGATTAAGAAAACGACTGATAAATTGAATAAAATGGTGACGTAAAACAAAACAGTATTAGATTTTCGTATTGAAGTGACGTGTATTCTTTGCGTCATTTTTCCGCAAAATTGATATTTTTACGTATTTGCAGACGGTGTACGGATTAACTGGGATTTCATTAGTATGTAAACTATAAACTCGATTAGTAGCTGGTCGGTTTTTGGCTTCGACATATACACACATATGCACATATGTCTGCCGAGCGTAAGGTTATATTTCAATTGCGGTCATGTTTCAAAACAAAAAAAAAAGTTTAAGTCATTATAAATTGTAAATTTCATAGTTAAATTCAATTGAAGCTTTTCTTTAAACCTGCATTTTTACTTGTTTTATAATTTTTTCGATTTAATGGGTTTTACAGCGTTTTTGTCTATTTCTTATTAAAGATTAAGCTCTGAAACTCTTGCAGCAAAGTCCCGATTCGAAATGAGAATTTTAATTTTAATTGTTAAATTCTTACTTCACTGCTTAAATGAAATAAAAAATAAACAAGTAAAAGTGCTATATTCGCCTGTGCTGATTTTTATATACCCTTCACCACATATGTATAACCAACCACATTTAGCATACTGCAGATTTTCCATTGAGTTTAAATAAAAATCGGCATAAAAAATTTCCATTAACTTTTTATTCGAAAATGCAACCACCTGCAGGTATTCAAACAAAGTATGATAACAAAATATAAGGAATTAAATGCAGTCGTGGGGTTTTGCCCGCTTCCTCGAAGTACATGGACCGAACTTGCTGATTATAAATAACAAAATATTCAAAACTATGTCTGCTTGATTTGCGTATTCGAATTATCTCTAACTTAACTGTTGCCTTAGTAAAGTTGATTTCAACACAAACATGGACGGACAGACAAATAAGCGGATATCGCTCAATCGACTTCGCTATGCATAAGAACTCAGAATATATATACTTTATGGGGTCGAAAATATTTATTGAAGAATTTACAAACGGAATGAATAACTTAGATACGCCCTTTTTCACTTATAGGGAAGGGCATAAAAATAGATTATATAATTACCCATGATTACGTTTAGAAAAAAAATACATGTTTACAGAAACTAGTTTTAACGTTAATATGCAAATTTTGAAATAAATGATTCAACTGACAACTGTATCTGTTATTATTTATTTTTTTCTCGTCACATAATTGTTTTTATTTTCAATATTGCAATTGATTAACAATTTTAATCTTCTTCCTCTTTACTCTTTTAAGATTCTCATTACCAGTGTTGTCAGTTATGGCGATTTCTCGCCAAACGTGGCAATAAAATTTCGTTTTTGGCGACAAAAAATTTAAAATTGCAAAAGACGAAGGAAGTAACTGGCGTATTTAATTTATTTGACGATTTTTTTGGATTTTATACATTTTTTTCCACGATAACATTGTACTCACAATAAAGATAATAATCCTGTTAGCTTTCTTTTATGTATTTAAGGTTGATTAAAAAAGTATATTTGTATATTCATAACGATTTAATATGCTGCAAATTTGTATCTAAAATCCATTTTTTTCCGGTTCAAAAAATTTTTAAAAGATTTGAAGACCCTAAGTAGGACATTGGTTTAAATTAAACTCAGTGGAGAAAAGTTTCTTTCAAAAATTGGACTCAATATGTCGATAATAAGGTACCAAAGAATTTTTTATTGCCGTTCCTAACATGTTGATTGATTCTACAAATAATGCTTGTGGTGTTGATAGATTTCTTTCTGTAATGAATGAATTCTGTGAAAACTAAATTGAGAAAAAAATGAACTTCTCAAATCTTTACTAGTAGTAATGTATGATATGTGCTGCATAAAGAATACAAAAGATAATAATGACGTGTTATATATTTAAATGTTTATTAACTTTTTTCTGTTTTTTATATGTTATATAAATAAAAAAATGAAAACTTTTTTTTAATTGTTATAAGCAATTTTTTTAATCAAATATTTCATATTTTTTATATTGGAGGTATTTAACTATATTCTAAAAACCATTTGACGATAAAGGTCGAAAAAAAAACTGGAAACACTACTTATTATAAATAATCAATGTTGCCAAGTGTATTAAGTTTCAATTGGTCATCTGCATGAGTTAGGAAAAATGTAAAAAATTTCTTTAATAATAAATGTCATATTTTGATATAAATGGTTAAAGTTAAGAAGGGAATAGCAAATATTTTTCTTAAATTACTAAGATGTTTTCACAGACAACGAATTGTATATCAATTCACATCCGCATGTAAATTGTATGCTGTATCAAATACTATGAAATGAGTTTTTACTGTTAAATTTCTAGAAAAAAATTAAAAAAAAAGCATCTAAAATTAAAAATAAAATTTACATTTGTACAACTATTGTAGTACAATTACATAGGGTATCATAGCTCAATATTCTACAATTGGAGACATGTGAACAGCCAGCGTTATGTATATCTCAACCATATTAGAGCAAGCTTTTATTTCAAACAATAACAAATTTTTTTTCAAGAAATGAGTGAGGCAAACACCGTTGCCGTTGTACTTACGACTTTTCGTATTAAATTTAAATTAATTTTTTTTTGTTAATTAAAAATAAGTTTTAACTTGTGTTAATTAGCAAAGTTCAAGTTGCAGCTAATAAACAGATTTGTAATTAAATCTGTTCCAAAAATCAGGCAAAATTTTCATTATTTTTTTTTTGTAAAAAAAGTCACCGTCAACGCTGTTTGCTACAGACATCACACGTATAAAACTACTTACATAATTTTTTTCATTTTCTTATTAAGAATTTGATTGAAACCTTGTTCTACGCAGTGATGGATATTTCCATTATCAGTTATTGTCATTTGATGGATCAAATGATGGTCACTGTTAATGTAGGGAAGTTTATAAGATGGCTCATGGCTTCATGCGTAAAGACATTTAAAACAGGGTGGTAAGCACGTTGACTACAAACGTGGTTGCCCAGCGTTCAACCCCTGCGGCAACCAAAAAATAAAAATGTTTTGTTTTTGTGTTTTTTTTTTGCACCTCAGGCATTAATGCCTATTTACTTATTTTCGTAACCGTGCTACATTCTTTAGGAAAGGGATAGATGAGGGATAAGGCAGGTGTAAAAAAATAGGAAAGATAAAGCCATTTTATTAGTTATTTTAGTTCGCCAGCGAATATGCTATGAAGAAGTATCGACGAAGGAGGCTGTATGTTTAACACGTTCGTGGACGCGAATGCTATAGCATTCGTTTTCATAATGATGCAAAATGACGTGAATGCTATAGCATTCAAATTGTAAAGCTGATGTTTATTCATTTTATTTTTCTCCGTATATTTACAAATTTCCTTAAACCGACTACATTAAAAATTTTTATCTATACTGTCGTGGATTCTAAAACGACTTAACGGTGTTCTGAATACTCTTATAATATAAGTCTATTCAGATTTCGGATATTACATTTAGTTTCAATAATACTTGCCTGTATATTTTTAGAGCTCCTCGAAATTACTAGCGTCCGCCAATATGTTAGTGTTAATTCTAAATATGTATTTATACCATTAAACAGAAAAAAACATTTTTATTTTTCGGTTGCCACAGCGGTTGAACCCTGGTCAACCATCGTTGTTTTCAACGTGTTTACCACTTTGACTACAGCATCCTCTGTATTTATGATTTCTTCAAATTTCGAGCAACAAAGTAATAATATAAAATATACAATATAAACATTCTGGAATGTTACTGCATAAGATTTTAAAACTTACTAAGAAGCCGTAGTTAATGTATGTGTCAGTTAGAAGAAGAACTAGGAAAATTAAGGCACTGGTAGAATAAAATAAATCTATTTTGTGCATTCCGAGAAGAGACGTTTTCCAATCTTTAAACTAACAATGACGCTCCCAGTACCATACAAACGAAAAATTATTTCACATTGGGGCTGCAATCATAAGTTTTAATTTCTCTGATGTTTGACCAAACAGACAATTTCTTTTCTTTTAATCGTTGTACCATGTTTTACGATTTCGACTAATGGCACGTTGAAGTCTTTGTGCTCATTCGTGGTATTTTATTTTGGTGGCTATAAAATTTGTTCCATATATGAAGCAGAGACAGTGCCCTGTGCCTTAAATCCATAACACCGTATAGGTACTTTTAAATCAGGTATTTGGGTTATCTTGAATGTTAAAAAAAGCTGTGTCATCAGCAAACGTCAATGTATCGACACAAGTTTTTTTGTTATAAAATTTTGGGTTTATTTATTTATTTATTGTTGAAATGATCTCTCTTAAGGTTTTAATTGGTAATATTAACTTTACAAATTGACGTACCGCAAAGAGTAGTTTAGTGGGTTTACCATAAAATTTGAAATAAAAAAGTTCAATAGCGTTATTATTAAAACGCAGTACATAACTTGAAATATGAGTTTAAATCATCCCATTAATTTAGTTTCTATTCCTGTTATAGATTTTTGGGTTACAACAAAAAATTAAAAAGTTGTAAGCATTTAAATCTGTAAAGTTTTTTTTTTTTTACAAAATATTGCATTTTATGAAATCAATCAAAAAGAGCACATTGAATCATACTGAGTGCGACAAAACAAATAAAATTAAATATAAGACCAAGTTGTACCTTCTTAAATACAATCAATATATTTATTAAGTCCATGACCAAAAACATAAAAGCCTTTTGACGCCTTCTGGAAAATTTAGAGTTTATTTATTTAGAGTTTACCGATTCGCAACAAATGCTAATTATATTATTATTAAATAACTTAGGTTAAAAATATTTCTAACCTTTAGTTGTGCCTGTTATACAGCGATCTTAATAAAAAAAATTATTGTTTTACATTTACAAGTAAATAAACACTTTAATCTGGCAGCCTTACTTGTATATCAAAGAGAAATTTCAAGTTCTACAAAACGTTAATTGAATTAAGAACTCAGTTGATCTGAACCTTCGGAACGAATTGTTTTGATCGGTGACTGTTGCGGGATGTCAGCAATGATCGCAATTTTAACGCGAGCGTATAAAACTTAATGAAAACACACATGCAATAAAAAAGAAGAATAATAAATTTAAACTACCTTAAACAACTGTAATGAGTGGAGCAGTACTATTGTTAAAAAAAATACTATGTATCAGATAACTAATAAGTTGTAAAGGAAATAATATAGCAAATATTGAAAAGAAAAATAAGCTTAGCTCTTTACGAGTATGTGCTTACGGAATAAGTACGAAATAAATCTTTGAGACAAAGTATATGAGTGTGAGTGATAGTTTTAAACAAACAAAAAAATTAAATAAATAAATGGTTTAACTGAATTGAATATATTTTTGTTTTTATAAAAACAAAAGCAAATGATTGCAACCTCTGATATACACATACTTATGTTTACATTATATACAAATACAGAAATGTAAATAACTTAAACTTTAATTATGAAAGTCTCTCTTGCTATAAAAAAATTCTTTGTTCTTGCTTAAAAATAAATTAAATAAAAACAATTTTCGCCAGATGGTTTTGATAAAAAATCGGAATAGGTATTTGGGAAAAAATGGTAATTTAATTTAAAAAAATTCGGCAAATGAATACAATAAAATATGGGCCTGTTCGTAAATGCATCGCTGCTCTGCATAATATGATTATTCTGCACTGTCACTGCTAATCAGCTGTTGCGTATGATTTGTTTTGTTCATTTTAGTTTGCAGTTACGAATGAAGAAATACTGTGAAAATGGAAAAATTGATAATTAACTCGATTTGTGAACAACAAAAACAAAATGAAATAAATAGTAAGAAGCTAAAAAAATGTATAGTCACACGTGTATTGTATCAGCCACTTTTATGAATAGATTTTTGCTTTTATTTGCGCATAATATACTTTAGTGATGCATTTATGAACAGATGACATTCGCAGTGCTGCCACAAACAACAAACATACTGCGCAGTGATGTATTTAAGGTCTGTTCGTATATATATTTTTATTAACCAAAAAACTGAACAATCACAACAGCAATAAAAAATAACCGTTTTAGATATAAATGTCTTCCGTCGTATATAATAGCAATAATCCAATATTTTAAAATATTTTTTGTCTTTCTCTTTTTAGTGAAAGATCTAAAATGTAAAATTTCGAGTTATTTAAAGCAGTTTTATGAAACATTTTTTGTAATAGTCTTTGGAATAAAATACTGCTGCGGCATTCCCTGAAATTCTTTTCCTAAACTGATTAATCAACTTACAATAATGGTTAGAGTTTCATAAGTAATTTTCCTTTTTGTTTCGATTTCTGTCAACTCAAATACCGTAATTATTTAGTAGAAAGGAAGGACTAGATGCCACAAGTTTGTTATCTCTCATTTCAATGTTATTTGATGATTTCCAATAAATGAAAAAATTAATTTTGAAAATAAATTAGCCTACAGTATTTTAATAAATGATTAATTTTTATATCTTGAAAATCACATCGAACATATTTACTTTATAGATGTGGAATAAACTGATCAACCCGTTTTTTATTATGACAGATCAAAAACAACGAAATTTGTTTCCTTATTAGGAGTGCTGACTTATTCACCACTATCTTTTCCCTTTTCTCTAAATTGCAATTGAGAATAATTCACGTGAACAATTTTTCATGTACACAAAACTTTCCCTTATCATAAATGATTTTTTTCCTCCACATTTGTTTACTTTTCCCATTGACTTGCTTACTTAAATTCTGCTGCGGAAATGAAAATGAAGTCTACAGTACAGACTAACATTATGCTCGACAAGACACAACGCAACGGGATATGCTGTCGTAAATTTGTAAAGACTTTTACAGGCATATAGCAGCAATGTCTCAAGTAATTTTAAGGGGTCTTGCAAGCCGTTACCTAAAGATGGATGTTTCTTAAAGTCACCTTCTTGCAATAAAGCAAATTCATTGCTAAGAATTTTATTTATTTTAAAACTCCAATATACAAATTTTTGCAGAGCTATTTTGCTTACACTTTTACAATGTGCAATGATTATCTCATCATTGAACAGCTGTTAATAAATTTCATAGGATATCATAGATTTCATTTCATTTTTCAGAATATAAATTTTAATTCTTATAAACGTTTCGTGTGGTTAGTCATTTTTTTAAGAAAAGTAACATTCAGGCAATAATGCATATTTTTTGTTTTATCTTCTTTATATACATATATTAGTATGATTAACTTTATATATAAGAAAAATTAAAGTTTTGAAATTTACCAGAGCTGTGTTACGAGCACAGCACACAGTAGTCTACGTGGTTACCATCTAACCAGTTTTGAACGTAACTAGTTTCCTAGTGTTGCGCAATATTAATATAACATTCTAAAAAAAGTTATCGTGTTTTAAAAGTTCATCGAAGCAAAATCGGCGAACCGACACACTGATATTTTTGTTGCAAAAAATCGCTAAAAATGGCAGGACCGAATACAAAGACTTTTTTCCTTTGCTGCATCAAATAAATTCCAGGGATGCCCAGTTGGTAAAATTTTTGTTCTATAAGCACAATAATAGACTATTAGATTATTTTGTGGAATTTACAAATTTTCTCGTTTTGTCGCATATATTTTTATTTGGCTTCCCTACACTTTTTTGAACATTTTTTTCATTTACTTTATACCTACTTTGCTATCATAGCCTTGTAAATGTTTATTTTTTTTTTTTTGTATTTTTGCTAACATCTGTTAGTTTTTTTTAACTTTGGTATATAAATGGAAATAAATAATTATTTATCGAAAGATATTCATCAGTTCCAATTGTGTAAAATGTTGTGTGTAATTAAGTGTAATTGTGTGTAATTATTTCGCAATAAAAGAACTCAACAAATTAAAATTGTATAAATTAAGTAAATGTAACAATTGGTGTCAGAAGTAGAATTGCAAATAATAAATAAATCACAATGAAATTTTACGAGCTAAAAGTTGAACAGCTAAAAATGAAGCTTAGTAAGTTGGATCTGCCGACAGCGGGCACTAAAGCGGAATTGCAAAAGAGGTTAAGAGATGAATTCAAACAGCGTGGTATTGATATTAGGACATACGAATTCGGAGAAAAAGAAAACAACCAGAAGCGTCAAGAAAGCTCTAATGTCAACGAGGAGTGGTTTTCAGCGAAGGTAAATGAGAAATTAAAAAAAAATTCAGAAGTTTTCGGTAAACGAGAGGACGTTGTGGAGCTGAGAGTCAACGAATTTGTCGAAAAATTGTCCATCCTAGAGAGAAAAAAAATGGACGAGGAATTACATGAACTAAAAGAGTTCGAAACAGTAGCCCGCAAATATAGACGGTACATTGAAGAAAAAGCTATAGAGCTAATTCTGGCCTTAAAAGAAGCAGCAGCAGAGATATTCGAAAGATTACCAGCCGGTTGTAGAAATAATAAAAAGGAGCCAACGGAATGGAGCGACGAGGAAGAGTGCAGAAGGAAAACGAGACGCTGCAAGATTTCGCCACGGAAATTGAACATTTGGTGCAGCTGACTTACCCACGTAAACATCATACGTTTCTGCATCAGTTTCACATTAAAGCATTTGTGAATGGCATGCGCGATCCAAACGTGAAATATGCTGTTATGATATGCAGAAATCTAACTTTGCAGATCCATCTCGTACGCACTAAAACAGAAGACCGCAAAAGTCTTCTCGAAGCCATAGGTGTACAAGGTGCGATGTCTTAAGATTAATGCTTATAATCACGGCGACCAAATGAGCTTGATAAAGGAGACGATCAAGCAAGTGATGGAGCAGGAAAGGAGTGAGTCTCGCGCGAAATGCTTTAACTGCGATAGGGTCTGCCATTTCCAGCGCAACTGCAGTTTTACAAGCAAAAAGGGTCAGATCTGCTTCGCCGCCGAGGGACAACAAACGAGCGAAAAACACTAAGAGTTATGACTATAGGAATGTACATAGAAAGGGCGGAAAATACAATAATGCTGATGCACTTTCAAGACGGCCATGAAATGTAGAGTGTAAGCACTGTATTAATGTGAAAAAAGGAGAGCGTCATTGATCTTCGGCTTACCAAATTGGATCAAGTGAAGACTAGTCGGAGGCTCAGAACAACGACTCAAATTTGGCTAAAATTATAATGGTTAAGCAAAATAACAGAAGACCGACCATAATAAAATATTGGAAGAAAGGTATTTAGCAAAATCGTACTGGATTAAGTAGAATAGCCTGAAAGTGGAAGATGGCTGCTTCTATCGATCTTGGAAAAGTGCAGATGGCAACACCAGAACGGATTTAACTATCGTGCCAATTTCTTAAAGAAACAAGGTCAAGAAACAGTTTAATATAGGTCCCATCGGGAGTCATATATGTCGGTTAAAAAGAAGCTAAAAAAGATAAAACAGAGATTTTAGTGGGAAGGCTGCCGACAATTCGTAGCTAATTGGATAGCTAATTGCAAACAGTGCGTTGCAGTAAAGGATCTTATAAAAAAAAAAAAACGTGGCAAGCTCCAGCAACACAATGCAGGTGCCCCTTTTAAGCGGACAGATATTAATATCACAGATTCAATCGCTGTTAATGATGATGGAAACTGATATCTGGCAGTGGTTATGGATTATTTAAGCAGATAGCCCGAAGTGTATGCCATTTGAAGTCAAGAATCCAAAACGATAATGGACACTCTTGTTAAAAATTGGGTGTGCCGATACGGTGTTTCACTAGAACTGCATTCAGACCAGGGACGAATTTTGAATCGGCCATATTCAAAGAGATTTGCGACATGTGTGGCATCAAAATGACGAGAACGACACCGCTGCATCCACAGTCTAATGGCATGATACAAAGATTTAATCGTACCCTACAGGAATATCTTAGAAAAGCGGTCAGTGCATACCAAAAGGATTGGGTTAATCATATACCCAAGTTTCTACTGGCATACCGATCAGCTGTACACGATTCAACCTCACGTAGTCCAGCAAAAAAACTTGATTGGAATAGAACTAAAACTGCCAGCAGAACTAGAATTTGGTGTTAAACTTGAAACAGGACACGGGAACAAAAAAAAACACAAGAAGAACTGCATAAGTTTCATGAGCTTGTATGCAACCGCATTAACATGTCCAGCGACAAAATGAAAGCTAGGTACGATCGAGCAGCAAACACGGATGGATTTACTAAAGAACAAATGTTGTTCTACTATTCAACCCACAATGCAAGAGAGAAGAGTCTTCTAAACTGCAAACCTACAGGGAGTAACCATACAAGGTGATTAAACAATTGAATGATGCGGTATACAGAGATACCACAATCCGAGGTAAAAAATGAAAGTGGTTCTTCTGGAACGGCTGCCAAATATGGCAGA